>OW569407.1:80795633-82103020 GCA_937654795.1 Cistogaster globosa | reverse complement strand
TTCGTCAGAGTCGATTTTATCTATTGGATTCACAATGAAGAAGAAAATAATAGTGATGGTTTCAAAGTTTGCTCTAGGGAAATTAGTGTCTCTATATGAAACAAACCGCCTGATCACTGTAGGGAGAAAGATATAGAGAGAACATTTTAGCACTATAATATGTACCCTTCGACATGAGTTCTGGAAAATGTCAAAAAACTGCAGTTGATGCTTAACATTTCGTGTTCTGCTGATAACAAAAAGGAACAGCTTAGTAATGTCGACTGCTTCAGCTAAAAGCTGTCTGATTGTGCTTTACACTCTGCGCTTGTGAGCCATAATTGGGGAACCTTCCCTATTTAAATGTCCTTGATTAAGGAAAAAATACAAGATTAAAATGGAATCACTTGCTTTCAATGATCCGTAAAGGCGACATTAGGTATCACAATTTTTCAAAAGCTTGTTTTACAAATTTGGATTTTAGTGGTTTTTTACTGTTTCAAAGTTACAAGAAATGGCAGAAAACGGTGGCGGCAAATGAAAAGTTTACCATTAAAACAGGGAAAGATATTCCGATTTTTTTTTTTTTTTTGAACGTTGTAAAGATTCGACAACAGCTAAAGTTTATAGTCGCAGAGGATATAAGTTTCTAAACTTAGGAGTCTTAAAAGCATATTTTCTATGGTCTTCTTTTTATTTGGGGTTCTTTAACATTTTTTGAAGGCTACCAAATTCAGACTTTTGCAAATCTTTATGAATTTTTCTGTTTTCAAAAATAATAATGACGAATTTTCGGTAGGTTTTTCTGCTTTAAAACTCCTTTATGCATTTCTTGTAAATATTTAGTTTTTAATAAGGATCTGGTCCTTAAACTTGTGCTGTAGCCTCTTGCATTATAAATAAGTAAATCAAAACGATGTTTAGTAATAACCAGCGCTCTACTGAAAGTAATACCTCATCTGTAATTATGGGTGATGAATGAATTAAGGAATCAGAAGCTCTCCACGTCTTGGCATGAAAATTCAATGCGATTAAGAAATACTTCACTCCATCTGATCTCCTTGCTATCTATGTCACCTTTATCAGACCGAAAATGGAATACGACTCTCATGCATGAGCCGGTGCTTCAAAGTCTATTTTGGAGTTACTCGACCTTGTGCAGGAGAGAGCGAAGAAGCTCATCGGTGACAGTAGGGTATCCAGCTCTATTGACTCACTGAAGCATCGATGCAATGTGGGGTGTGTTTCACTGTTTTATCGTTACTACAACGGAATGTGCTCTTATGAAATCAGCGAACTTGTTCCTGAAAACCGTAGTTTCGTACGTGCAACGCACTCTGCATCAAAAGCGGATTCCTTTGTGGTCGATTGGCAAGTGAATCGCTCTATGAATTACAGAGAAAATTCGTTTTTTAGCCGAACAGTTCGTATATGAAATAAACTCCCTGCAGAGGTATTTCCTGCCACTTTCAATGTGCAAAGATTCAAATCAAATGTCCACAAGCACTACTCCCTCTATCCCCCTTCCCACAACCCAATTTTCTAGTTCTGCCACAATGCATTGCATAAGTAGGGGTCGTCCCCTGAGTGGTGGTCTTAACTAAAAAAATATTAGTTCTAGTAAAGAAAATGGTTTGTGGCTGTGCTAAGTCAATTGGATTTTATCTTCACAACCATTAACATTTTTGTTATCAACATATATTTTTTTTTATAAATATTTTTTTATTTTTATTAAAATTTTACTTCTTTTTTTTAATAAATAAGTGCTTTAATCTCTAAAAGCAGTTTAATATAAAATATAAAAACTGCATATTCAAAATATCAACGGTGGAAGAAATGATAACAAAAAAGGGAATTTTAATTTCCCTCAAAAAAAAAAAAAAATTAAAAAAAAAAAATAATAATAAAAATAAAAAATAAAATTCAAATCTTTAGAAAATTTCATTTCATAAGTTTGAAAAAAAATACAGAAATAAAAACAGAAAGTATTAAAAATAACTGAAAAAACACACATTCACAGCTACAAATGATGTTGATGCAGCTTTTGAAAAAGGCAACAGCCAGCATCAGAAAAATTTAATAAACAACGACTAATAAAAAGCATAAAAAAATTTCAATTTTTTTCGCTACGAAAAAAAAAACAGCAGCCCAGCATTTAGGTAAATATTTGAAGGAAATGCAATTTCGCTTAAAAAATGGCATTTTAAAAATATTTTTATTTTATATTATTTTGGCTACAGTTTATACAACAATTTGCCAAAAATATATTAAACGGAAAACTGCACACGAACACACACTCACACACACACATACGTGTATGTAAATACTAATGTGTGTCAAAAGTAAGTGTGTGTTTGTAAATAAAAAAAACTAATTTCAATACATTTGTAAATAATTTAAATTGTTGTCCTTGTTTTCAGTTTGTTTCTCTTTAGGTTTTGTTTTCATGGTTTCTTTTTTGTTGCTTTTTCGTAGTAATATAAAAAAAATTATTTCTATCACATGTTAACGCTTTTTTTATGTAAACTTTACTCTTTACCACTACAAATAACATTTTTGTAAATTGTATAAACTGCAAAAAGAAATAATTAATTTTAATTGCATACTTTTAGTTGCAAATGTAAATACCAAACAGTGTTGAGTATAATTTAAATTAATTTTTTTTTTGTTGAAGAAAAAAATTTGTTTTGTGGTTTTTCATAGAACTATAATTAAATATCGTAAATTTGACAATTAAAGCACAGAAGCTTAAGCTAGGAGTGTTAAGATTAGAAATCAATAAATTAGTTTTTTTTTTTCAATTTTTTATCTAGTGAATGTAAATATTAGCGCCTGCTGTGCAGCGATAACCTAAAGGAAAGAGAAAAAACTTAAAGCCCTTAATTCAATGCATTTCAAAAAATTGTCAATTTATATAAAATCATACTTTAAAAAATAGTGTTTAATTTAAAATTGATTCCAATAGATTTTATTTGAACAGTTAGTGTAGGGTTTGAAAGGTTCTCATTGTCATTTACTTAACCAATCTGAGTGCTTGGAAGCGTTTTTTTCTTGCAATATATATTCGGTGGTCTGTTCGCCCAATTAGGGAGAACATGTATTTATTTTTTTGGAGTTACTCGATGCCTTCCTTAGCAAACATTCGCCATTAACCATCCAGACGCTTTGTCTAGATTTTTTCCCACAAACGGTTTTGTTTGCTTAACATACGCTTTAGCAAAGAATACAGGGAACACAATAATCTTGCTCCGGTGGGATATGAACTCAGGATCTCCTGTTTACTAACAAGGCCATATAACACAGGTTTGAATCAGGAACTACCAACTTATCTATCGCGGAGTAAACAGCATCTATTCTCTTCTACTACTCGAGACTTTGAGAAAAAGGAAATTTTTTAAGGCAACTAATCCAGCGCGTATACTAAATAACAATTATTTTTTTGTAAAATTAAGAGCTCTGTTGGGAACTGAACTTATGATGCTCTCTTTTTTAAACGAACTTTTATGAAGACTGCGATCCTGCTCAATGTGTGTGATAAAATTTTTCTTTTTATTTCTTTGTTTTCTTTATTTTTTTTTTTTCACTAGCATATGCTTTACAACTGTAAGTTATGAAAAGTAACAACTTAGTGCGCTCTATTTATCTTAGAAAATATGCATTAGCCTTGTCATTCCAGATATGTGAAGGGATATAAATTTATTTTGCGTAGCAATACTTTTCGAACTGATCCCAACACAATATAATTTATTTCAAATGGCTCATGTATTTGGAATAAACAGTAAAACTTCAAATTGTATTTAATATGACATCATTTTAAAAATTGCACTGATACCAGCTGCTGTAAAATTTAGTCATGGGCTAAATTTTCTGCAATTCAGTTGAGAGTGAAAAAGAATTTAATGTTTACAAAAAGTTTTTGTGAAGAAGTCAAAAAGAATCAAAGGAGAAGGTCTGATGCCGTTAGATTTAAGGATCTAGAGAAATAATTTAAATCTGGAAACCAAGATGATTCAAAAATGTCCATCGTTTTACAAGCTGTTGCTACATCCTGGCAGAACCAGCAATGCTTGACAATAAATTCTGCAATTTACGACAGAAAACTCGTTTAACATCTGTCTGCTTCGCTCATTAGCTAAAGTAAGGACCAGCATCTTTTTTTTTTGCCTGCTGTAAGTGCCACACCTCTTTTTTATGTTGATCCTGTGTAAAATATTCATTCTTTTATGGTATTATTACATACTTTTCGCTTATTTTCTACGTTTGGTGACCAAATTTGAAATAACCAGTTCAGTGACCAATTAGTCTAGAATGTTTGGAATGACTGTTTCTTATAGAGCGCCATAAAACTAGAAACTGTAATTGTTGAGATTCGGAGGATGCCGCGGTCTGCTTCAGATTTTAAAATTAAGTGACAAATACGGACTACAATGCCCCACGTTAGATACGTCAAATAGAAATTTTTAATAGGCCTTTTTAAAATCTTGTCATCTTTATCAAAAAACTACTGTTTTTTCCAGTAAAAAGCGTTGAAGTTAATTTTTACTAACAAGTTCTAAGTTTTTTGGTTAAATTTTTATTTTTGTTTGTCACAAAAATAAGCGATGAAATCTTGTGAATCTGAGCTTAACATCCTTAAAAAACGTCAATACCGCAGTATTTTCCTTGTGTAACTTGTGTTTTATACACAAATACGAGTAATTAAATTTTCTGACATTTAAGTAAATTGTTTAGCTTGATTTGGTATAATTTTTATAACAATTTTCTAACATTAATAACATTTAATTTGTTGCTTTTTCATCGCCAAGAGCTTAAACCAATTAAATTTTTAATTATTTATAACATCCAAAAATTTAATAATTGGCGCCAGTTAAATAACTTAATTAAATAAAAATAAAATATTAATTGTCGTATTCATAAAAAATAAATTAAATTTGAAATGTGTTTTATAAAAAAATTTCCATACAAATTTATTCCAAAATGCATTTAAAATTTATTTAAATTTTTTATAAATACGGCAGTAAATATTTATGCAATCCTAAAAGTAGGCAATAATTAATTTTACAAACATAAAAGCAGCAACCAATAGTTATGTCCCTAACGTTTGTATTTCAGTATATAAGCAACAAACAATTAAGGCTTCATTCATATTTTATTTACTTAACATTTGTTTATTAAAAGCAAAAACTCACTAAAAGAAAAGTTGAATCGTATTTCTGTGCCATTTAGCTACAGGGCATTTAAAGGCAAATAAAATACAACACAGAAGAATTAGAACAACGTGCTCAATTGAAATAAAATGCAACGTCAAGATGCTTGTTATCTTTTTTAAAATTTTTCATTCTTTTTCTCATCTCTACTTTCTATTTCTTGTACGTCATTTTCTATATTTTTTTCTTTTTATTGTTGCAATATGGAAAAGACTACAAATAATAGTTTAACAAAAAAAAAAAAAAAAAAAAAAAAAACAATTTGACAAAAGAAAGCAACAAAAAACAATGAGAGCATTATGAGAACACGCTGTATAAATGATTAAAGAAAGTTCACATATTAACAGGCTGTTAAAAGTTAAATATTTTAAAGTCTATTTTCAGGCTTAAAAAAAGTCTAAATCATTTTTTATTTAAGGCAAAACACATTTTAAAACAATAATAATATTATTATTTCCATATATATCGCTCAAACAATTACCAAAACTAACAAATGACACTGATGAAGCAAAACAGCCAATCATAAACTGCTGTTTAACACATAAATATTTGTGTTTTTTATGGATCCCTCAAAAAACCAACACATAAACAATAATACACCCTCAACACTTTAACAGTTAATCGCATTATTACACACATCTACACACACCCTCTAAAACATTTACAAAAGTTTAATATAAAATAATGTTTAATATATATATATAATTTACCTTAAAGTATGCTGTAAAATTTATCAGAAAATTGTGAATTGCTTAGAAAGAAAAATCTACTTTTTCTGCCTTCATAAGTTTTTCACTAAAATGATTTTGATTCATTTTTTTATTTTTAAAATTTTTTGTTTTAGATTTAACAACACTCACGACGACCTTTTGGTTCACTGATAAGTTTGAAACTGACACGAAAACACATAAAGACAACTACTAGTGCAGATAAAGAAGTGTATAAAGTTTGTTTGTACACATAAGCAAACACATTCCCGTGCATTTAAAACTTAAATTTCGAGGGAGAATTTTTTTTTAACTCATACACACACCTTCACTCAAGAGAGTCTTAATTGTAACCAAACAAAAAGTTTTAATTTTTTTTTTGCTTGATAACCAAAAAAAAAAAAAAAAATGGAAAAACTTTTATTACACGCTATAAGATGCTGCAGTGTTTTAAAATCCGATAAAATCAACAACAATATATTGAAGCTTTTAAAATGAAAAACCACCAACAATATGAGCAGCAGGAAAAATGTCGCAATAGTTTGGTAAGATTGTCTTGTTTACAAGTGTGTGCGCATCACAGCCTTTAAATCTGAGCTTTTTTTATACATTTGTTTACAGTTCTCCCGGTATTTTGTAACAAAAGAAAGTTTGTGTGTGAGAGAGAGAGGGAGAGAGAGAGAGAAATTGAGAGAACTCAGAGGATAATAATCAAGTCTTTAAATAATAACTTTAAAGGACTTATAGAACAATGTGACAGTTTGTAAACGCAAATGAATGAATTAAGACAAAAGCTTATTTAAAATCTAAAAAAGCTGTGAAAGAAATGCTTCTGAAAAAAGCTTTATTATTAAAAATACCCCTTTTAAAAAAGTTCTTGACAGAAAATTAAACTTAAGGCTTTTTAGGAATTACTTTGAACAGTGCCTAAAACGGGCCCAATAAGAGAGGTTCCTTTAAAAAGTACTGGAAAATCGTATTTATTGCCTTAAAATATTAAAAAAAAAATTTTTTTAAACATTAAATTGAATATTCAAAAAAGTAACATTTTAGTTTTACATAGAAATTAAATAAATTTAAAAATAGAGCCCTTCAAATAAAACCAATAATATGAGAGAAGAAATTTGAAGAAATAAAAGTTCCACTTCATAAAAAGTACCTTTATAAAAAGTACCTTATTTTAAAAATAACCATTAAAATTTAATCATTTAAAAAATACGATATTTAAGAATAGAACCTCAAAATCTACTTTCGGAATTAGTACCTTCAATGACACTTCCCCTTTAAACAGTATTTTTTAAAAATGTACATGAAAATGTTCCTTAAAAAAAGTTCCTTTTTAAGGAAAGTACTTTTAAAAACAAATAATGAACTCAAAAAAGTGCTTAAGACAATTACTAAGTTAAAGGAATTATAATAAAATGTACCTTGTAATAAGAACATTAAATGAATGTGCCAATTTCGAGTTGAACTCACCCATTAAGCGTTCCGCCCTTTAATTTTTAGTTTTAATTTTTAACCTTGTTAAAGCAGATGTAGAAAATCAACGTTACTACTGTGACACCTTTTTAATTAAATTTTTACATTTGGATCCAAAAAAGGCCATATATGTGAAAATCACATCACTATCGGAATACCCTTCATTATATTTTATTTTAATTTTTTTACCAAAAAATACTGTATGTAAATTTTAAGGTTCTGCTATTTTTATAGTAAAATTATTTAAATGTCTGTCTACAACGTTTAAAAACTAAAGTAATATACGTTTAAATCACTTCGTTATGGGAACACTCTGTGTGTTGCTATATCACACATAGTTTTACTGACAGTGTACAAATTTGCCTTGTCTTCCCATCACAGTTTAAAAAGTAACAATTTTCTTGTAAATATCATGTCACTTTCGGAACAACCTCTTTGAAAAGTTCTTAAAAAACAAGTTTCGTTTTAAGTTTTGTTTTTATCAAATACAATTCTAAGATTTTAACACTAGCAGAGAATAACGCATTAAATTAAAAGTTAGTTAGGTAGACTGGCATGAATAATTTTTTTTTGTTCAAGCACCTAAATAATTGTGACACCAAATTGCTAATTTTGTGCTTTTTTCTTTTTATTTATAGAATTGAATGGCAACATTTATTGAACTGATAAAGCTTTAAGGAACCGTGTAAGAAATATTTGCTATAAATGCTCAGCTTAAAACTTATTAGTAAATAAATTTGGGAGTAAATATATTTATGGCACTAAAAGCTTTTTTCTAGTTCCTTAAATTATTTGAAGGAAGCTTTTAAGAATTGAAAAAATTATTTGCTATTCTGCTGTTCTTAAGCTTAATATGGTTTATGTATTTGAAATATCATTTGAAAAACTTGAAAAAAAAGCTTGACGAAAGCTATTGTTTTCTCTTCAATATTTGTATACAATTTATTAGAGGGCGCTTGCTTATTACACAAAAAGCTGAATGAATAACTTCATAAGCTTAAAGGCACTTAAATTTTATGCTAAGTAAAACGAATTGGTAGCCGGTTTGAAAACTGATATATTTAAATTGGCTGAGCCAACCTAAAAAGAGAACTCGTGGTTTTAACTCGCTTAATTTTCAAATTTATTATTTTATAATTTTTACTTGTTTATGCCGAATATTTTATATTTTTTACCGCATAAATCTACATGCAGCCTACTGCAGATTTCCAATTGAATAGTTTTAATTAAAATTGGCACAAGAAATTCTTTCTTAACATAAAGTTTTTCTATTCGAAGAATATATTATTTTTCCGAAAATTGTAAGTTTTGCTTAGGGTTGTTGTCCTAACTTAGTAAATGAAAAGGTTGCTGTAGCAGATAAAATCTACCAAATGGTCCTAAATACTCAGGTGACAGCAAATTAAAAAATAAAAAATTCATAAAAATGTGATCGACTCTTTTAATGGGTTAATTATTTAGAAAAATTTTATTTTCTAAAAGATCTCTTCACCAGCTTGTAAATGATATCCATATTGATATTAAAAAAAATTTTTAAATTTCAGAGGCCCGTAAGTAGGAAAATATGAGCGAGCGCCAATTTTTTTACTTGATGTTTTTTTTTTTTATTTTTAATTTCTCTATCGCCATTTTAATTTTTTTGTTTTTTTTAATAGATATTTATCTTTGTTCCAAATAATATGAATAATTAGAGGCAGACATGGTGTTGGTCCCGCTGCTTCGAAGAACATGGACCGATCGACTGGCATATTAAAATTTTCTCTAGCTGATCTACTGCCTTGGCAAAGTTAATTTCAACACTAACACTGATGGGCAGACGGACATCGAGCAAACGACTTAGCTATGCTGAAGAACTCATATATGGGATTGAAAATGAAATTAAAATTGAATGACAAACTTATATATAGTCTTTTCCACCTGCAATGAAAGGCATGAAAATAAACTTGAACTACATTCGAATTAACAACTATTCGCTTGAAAATAATACTAATAATTAATTTCCAAATTAAAAATTTTTTTAAAAATTAATTTAAAAATACTTTAAACATAAATAAAACATGTACAAGTCACCACTGTACTGAACTAAGAAAGTAAGAAAAAAATCTTCCTTTGATTTATTTGTCAGTCTTGTGAAACAGGTTCATTGCATCTATTTTATAAACAAATAAAACAGTTCTCTTTCTGACTATTTGCTGATGGTATCTATTTCAGGAATATTATTTATTCCATTATACCCAGCTTTTCAAGTTTTTCTTAAAAGAGAAAAAAAACTTTATTTAGTATTTAGTACCTGCATCCTTTTTTGCACAAAACACACAATCTACAATTCTTCAAGTTTATTGTGCTTTGCTTTGATAGTTCATTGCACAAAATAGAAAATCAAAAGTATAGGAAATAGAAAAAAATTAAATAAAACGTATAAGCAGATGATAAAAATAAGAATTTTTTCTATGATGTGATTTAGAAAAAGAAATGAAAAATAAATCAGAGATTCCCAAAGCAATTTTTGACAACTATGTGTTGTTAAATTCTGATCTTAAAAATTTTGTTTTAATCAAATAATGTTGGATCCTTTCTACAAGTATATTCCACTTGAAGTATTTTTCCGAAAAAGTACTTTTTATAAAAGTACCCTTTTTAAAAAGTACCTTTCTTAAAAAGTACCTATTATAAAAATAGAGCCCGAAGCGTGGATAATTATTTAAACTATGTGTGTACATGTACATTTCACTAAAAGTACCATTTTTGAAAAGTACCTGTTATAAAAATGGCACCTTTTTATACATTAATATAACTGATTATGTTTTTCTACGATTTCTGTGGTACTATTATTTAGTTTTAACAACAAGTGTGCCGTTCGTTTTGCGTTGCCATATGGGGAGTTATAGACATTTTTACCAGGTTATTTTAGGACTCAATGTTTAAGGTCAAAATTGATTTTTAAACAAAATTAAGCAACATTTTTAAAGTGAAAATAAATAGAGGAAGACTTATATAAACGAGGGAAACCTTAGAAAAATATTGATGTGCCTTAAATTTTGTGGCCTATTGTATATTTCTTTTTATAATTTTAAATAAAAATTGCGAGTTCTCAAGGACCTGTTTTAAAAGGTTGTGTACAAATTTAAAAGTCACTCGAAAAGGAAATACTCGCACAATATAATTTGAACCCAGGGCAAACCGGTTTAGGAAATACAGTGTTTGCCAAACAGTTTAAAGGAAACAAATAATTTTTAAGCTGTTAAAAAAATCTCAGAGAACTCAGATCCTCTATATAAAAAATAGAAACAAAAAAAAAACTAAAATTTATTTCATTTCGAGATGCTCAACAATAATCCTTTGTATCCAAATGTTTATAAAATGTTTGTTCTCTTTCTTATCTGCTTTAACAACTAATCAAACAAACCATTCATTTTTCTGTCAGTCATCATTCTGTCAGTTTGTTTTTATGAGTTGATGTTATTTTGACAAATCATATGTCAAACATTGTGAACTTTATACATTTCATTGAGATAAAATAAAAAATTAAAAACGCTTCTATTCAAAAAATATCCGCAGCACAAAACAGATACTCATTCGTATCGTACACATTAATACGTGATGATATGGCAAAAAATAGAAAATAAAATAGAAAATATTGTTTCAAGTATTTTGCCTGCCGGCCCCCCCATAACGCTTTATTCACTCTTCAAAAACATATAAACCCTTCACTCACGTCCTGCTACAACAGAAATTCTCAAACTGTTATTTGTGGTTAAAAAAAAATATTTTTTTTTGGAGCGCATATGATGATTTAATATCATTTCTTTTTATTTCCTCACCTGTAGGTATTTCCAGGTATTGTTTTGTGCCAAACATAAAAAAACACAATTTTTATTTAGTTAAAATGAATAAAATATAAAAATACATTTGTTTATTTCTTTTAATCATTTATTTAATTTTCTTTGAGTTGAAAAAAACGTGTTCTTACGAACTAAAAATTTCTAGAAATAAAATCTTTTTTTTTTTTCACTTTATTGCTCAATTTATTTTTTAAAATTTATTGTTAAATGTTATTTTTTTTCAAACCAACATAAATTCATTAAAAAGCTATTAAACGCCAAATTAGAAAAAGTCATTTTGTATGTGACCCTTGACTAAATTTGATGCCTCAAGGCAAATGCGCAGCGCAAAGGAAAAAGATAAAATTGTAAATAAAAACGACAAAAAAACTTGTAAAAAAAAAAAAACGAAAAAACAGTCGTTTATTAGAAATGAACAAAAAGGATCAGACCATTTAGAAAAGGTTTATTCATTTAGTAGGAATGTATAATTGAAAAAAAGATCAAATAACTCGTAAATTTAAGTTAGGCTCAGGTTCGGTATTTCACATATGTAAGTGATTTCTGGTAAAGAGAAGAATAAAAGTAAAATAGAAAGCAACTGAGGCAGCTTAAAACATAAAAATATAAATCGAAGTACTGCAAAATAAGTTTCAAATAAAATTACACCAAACAAAAATAATTCCCAAAGGCCGACCATGCAAAGATATTTTAATTAGCAAAGCTGATGTTCGAAATATGATAGTTAATCTTTCCCTTGGGATTTTTTTTATTTAGCACCGAAAAATTTGGGACCTTTTTTACACATCGCATTTCGTGTTATTTCATTTTTATACCCTTCACCACAAAGAATGGCCACATATTTTTTTTTACTTCGGTAAGAAAATCGAAATTTCTAGAATTTTTCTTTAACATTCCAGCTTTTGTAACGTATTTCTTTAAGTAAAAGGTTTAAATATTTGACGGTAGTTTTACCAATGAGCAGGAGAATACCAATAATATTATAAATGCTCAAGCATCAAGACTACAAGGACTTTGCTATTATTGCGTGTTGCAGAAATTGAGAAGACTTGATCGAACGCTTTACCTCACTTTACACCAGCAACAGACACCACATTGCTTCCTAAAGGACCTCGACAATCGCAGTATGTTAACTAACCAGACCACGATTGTATGGACAGCTACTGCCGTATGAAGCGGAAGCGGAAGCAATAGCATATTGGAAAAGTTTGCGTTCTTTGTTAGTTGTAACTGACTATCGAATTTAGGCGATTAAGGTTATCATATGCTTAATAGTTGATACAGCAACTTCTTAGGCTGAGCCAATTTTAGAAAGTATTTTTTTAAATGTACCTTTCAAAAAGTACCTTTTAAAAAGTACTTTTGAGAAAGAAAGTTTTATTAGGCAATTCTAAAACAATACCTTTGGGGCAGTAATTTAAAAAAAGTACGTTCTAAAAAGTACTTTCTAAAAAGTACTTTTAAAATGTACCCTTTGAAAAGAATTTTCAAAAAAGTACCTTTTCAAAAATAATTCTTTATAAACATGGCCCTTGAAAAAAAAACCTTTTAAAGAATGTACCTATGAAAAAGGCCATATTAGAAGGTACTTTTTAAAAAAGGTACCTTCAAAAAGTTGATTTTAAAATGTTTTTGAAAAAGGTATTTTAAAATAGTTCTTTTAAAGAAAGTCCTCGTAAAAGAGATATCCTTTAAAAATAAAGGATTTAAAAATTTTATTTTAAACCTGTTCACGAGGATTTAAAATGGTTCACCTTTTTGTTTCTTGATTTATTATCATTTTAAAGTGCAGTCCTTTCAAAGTCTTAACCAGCTCATCAAGCACAGTGTGTTCAATATCAATTTCTTTTCACCAGATTTCGGTCGATTGAAAATTTTACAATGTTTTTTTTTCATTTCAGAGATTTTTGTTTGTTTGTTAATTTTTTTTGAAAAATTTGTCATGACTTTTGCTTTTCTCAGTTGATATTCATATTTTATTTAAAAGTATTTTCTATTAAAAAAAAATTAAATTGAAGAAATGCAAAAAAAAATGCCTTAAATTGCGTAGCAAATTCATACTTCATAGAAAATCCAACAAAATAAAATACAAAATTCAAATCGCTTTCATAGTTTTGTTTAATGTTCTTTTAAATAATATTTATTGCTCTCTGTTGTATGTTGTTCACATCTTTAGATGTGAAAAATATCTATTTTTATTTTTTCTTTCCATTTTTTTATTGAATTTTTTTATTGCAAACACGAGCAAATCTTTATTGAAATCATTTGTGAACACAAAAAACATTCTTTTAACATTCAATTGAATTTTTCAATTGAAAATTGTTTTCCAAAAACTCCGGTTCAAAATCATACAGATGAAAGGAAAACGAAGACAGATGAATAAAATCCAATACTTGTGTAATATGAATATTTATTAGAAAAAATCCAGATTTGTGTCATATGGGTAAAAGGGTGAGTGTGTTTAAATCGATCAATGGCCGGTGTGTGGTACTTTATTGCACCCAAGAAGTAAAAAATGGCATTCATTCTGCACCGGTATGTTTAAAATATTGATTTTATTTGTTAGTTGAATTCGTTTGTAAACAGATTAAAAAGAAAACGGAAAATTCATTTTTTGCTGTAGGAAAAGTTTTATGAACAAATATGATAGTTTCATGAAATTCAAATACATTTTTTACTCTCAACTACATTGTTTTAAAAAACGTATTTACAATGATAACTGGAATGTAAACCAATGAACTTAGAACTCAGAAAGCCATGAATCATGCGTGGGAATATTTTTTTATGTTGTCTGCCATTTTACGAATACGCTATCCTTGTTTTTATCTCTTTTAGCCACTTTTATTTGGGACATTTTGAAATAATATTGTTTGAAAAAGTACCTTAAGGGTATCAAATAAGAGCTCTGTACCTTTCAAAGACTTTTAAACGTTCTAAAGACCTTTCTATCTCTTTACCGACAGTAAAGCCGCATTCGTTTCCCTTAAAGTTGTGTCTGTCACATCAAATTATGTCTTTGACTGTCCGGCTTCCTTAAATGCGTTGCCGGAAAATTAAACAATCACATCTAATGGAGTGTGAGGACAAAGGACTAGCCTTGGCAATCGTGTTGTGGATAAAATGGCAAGGACAAACTTTGTGATGCTACCATTGAAACTTATTTTATTATTTTCCTTTAGGCCTACGGCCAGCATATCTACGACGCTTTTTCTGCTCTTGCCCAGAAAAATGATGTAACGAGCAGACTTTTTTAACTGCAATGATTACTTGGGCCCCATTAGATCAGAAGAAAACGGCTGTTCTAGTGCGGATACCGAAAGTTCTACAGAACGACATAGGTGCCAACTGGCTTTTTGGAACCCGTGAAGGGAGAATCGGTCGCCTAGGCAAGGAAGATGAAGAATATGAGGAGAAGGAGGAAATAATCGAGCATCCGCTCTGCCTTTCCCTTATCTGGAGTACTGACGACTTCAGCAGTATTTTAGGAGCAAATCCAATGTTTTGAATTTAATCAGGGCTTTTTTGAAAAGCTGCGTTTGATTTTTTAGCCCTCTCCTGGACTGCAAGTCTTTATTAGCAGTTTCTTCTCTGCTATAGAAAACATCTGCCTGCTAAACCCAACCTAAGACTATCGATAAGAGCAAGTGCCGAGGGTTCTCAAAAAAGGCGGAGACAAAGACATTTTCACTCGAATCGTATATTTTCATTGACAGCAAAAAAACCATGGCCCCATATCTTTACTAGTCGGTTCTCTTGCTAAAATCAAATTTTATGTTTGGCAAAGATAATCGTCAGAATTGCAATGGAAGACTTTAACGTTAAGGACAGCGTGCAATTTAGTTTTTGAGAAAGAGAAAACGTTTCTTAACTAAAAGAGTGGAATGATCTTCTAAAGAATCTGTAATTGTCTGTTAAAACTTCCTAAGAACTTGCAGTTGTCTGCAGAACGTCAAAAATTTTCAGAAACCTACGACTGAGCAATTGTTTCAAGTTCTTCCAAAAATCTTCTTTGCATACCCTGGGCTTCAGTTACTAAGCTTCTTTGTTTGTCCGTCTTGGACTCTGCGAAAAGATTTTAATTTCTAGGTCCATTTTCAATTATCATACCTCTTCTGCGTTGCAGGAATTCGGTTGGGTAAAAGAAACTTCCCTTTTCGGTCAACTGGACTTTGCCTTTTTAATGGTTCTTCATAGCTGTACTGCATTCGTAATCAAGGACTTTATAATTTTGGATATTTTCTTAAAGTGAATTCGTATAAAAGATTTTTTTCCGTTGCCGTACTTTGGGCTTTGTTTACTAAATTCTTCGTTATATCTAGACTTCAGCTAAGAGAAAGGACTCTATATTTTCGCGTTTATTCGAAGTTCTTAACTTAGAGGATCAAAAGTATTTTCCTTTTGCGAATGCTTAAACCGAAGCTCGTAACTTAACTCACTTTATTCAGATGCCGAGTCACAGTGACTTTCTAGAGAATTGTAGGGTAGATTTGCTTGCAAGCAGCTGCATTTTACAGGGCCCCTTAAAACTTGCCTGTAATAAATAAGACCCTCGGTAAAATTGATAATATATCTTCATTACTTAGGCTCCGAGTTTATGAGGCCTTGCATGAACTCTGCTGTCGTTGTTTAGATCAGATATCTTTCTCAGCCTTGCATGAAGGCAGAAAGCCAAATGATACAAGTTCTTTAAATGCTGAGTGACAAGGAAGAGGTAGAATTAATGAAGCCATTACTATGTGATTGTGGGGCGAGATGCCCCCTCTTGAGCTTTTGGGGGCTAACTGATTTAGCTTAGATTCAATCAATAAATTCTGTTAGTTGGATACACCGCCTGTCTTTCGATGCCTAAAGTATTTCAAAAAGCGAAGAAATTTAATTTTTTGACTTTGTGGTATCTCATTGGATTTTGCAGTCTTAGCGATTCTAATGTGCAGACAGTCATTTTTCCTTATCCTACCATTCCTATTCTTCGTACCTGGCCTTCAGCAGGGGACCAGGCATCCATTGATGGAAAGTATATCAAAATAAAAGCAAAACGGACATTTGACTATTTATTCAGCTTGAAGTGTGAAAATTAACAATATTTGTTCACTTTCTACTTCGGGCAATAATCGCCACTTAAGTGATTATTCACATGACATATCATGTCAGCTGCTAATATTCTAAATGCAGCTGCATATTTGAAACTCATTTGACAAAAAACTGTTTTAATTTTTATTTAAATTTGTTTGCAGTGGAGGAATTCCTTTACAAAAAACTTTTACTTTTTTTTTTAGCATTTAATGTGGCCCAGTTTGTTATTTTAAACAATTTTGTTATTATCTTTAATTTGAACAGCTATTTAAGCTGCTTATACTTTTACATGTTCGCTACTTAATATTAATTAAATGTAACAAATTAAAAAACATAAAAACATATTTAATATAAACAATTATTATTTTATTGAAAAAGCAATTATTATTATTAAGTCGCTTGATAGAAATCTCAATATATAATGTGTGTTTTCAATTAACCCTTTGAAAATGGTAGCTTTGAAAAATTGAAATTATTGATGCTCATAGCTAAAAAACATTATCAATGATAAATATAAATTTCTAAATCTGAAAATTAAACACAGCTCACCTTTGCATTGCTGTCACTTTACTGTGCTAAGTTGCACCTACTTTACGCCTGAGGCGCTGCAACTCATTTCAAAATAAACGTAACGTAAAACAGAGGAAGTTTTAAAAATAATTTTTTCTTAAGTTAAGTAAAGGGATCGGGAAAAAGATTTAGATGAAAAACTTTTTAAATCTAATTTTAATAAATCCTCTCTCTTAATACAGCGTCTGTTCAACACATTAAACAAAATGTTTGTGCAGCTCCAAAAAGGTTCATTAATTGAAAATATTTTATTTTACTTTTATCAATTCAATTTAAATTAACTGATGCCATACAACTATTAAATATGATTGGTAAAAATGCAGGTCAATAAATGAATAAAGAATTAAAAAAAAAAAAATATTTTTACAATTTACACTGAAAAAAAAAAATGAAAAATAATTTGTCGAGAGTTTAAAATAAAACGAAAAAAGCTTCGAAATTTTGTTTTCTTTTATTTTCTTTGAAAGATTCTTTTTTTCTTAAGAAATTTATCAAAATCGCTTATATGCTCATTTGATTTTAATATATAATTTTGTGATTATTTGCGTGTGGTCATCATCAATATGTTTGATAACCATCACGTCAATATTTATTAATTTTAAGTAAAATGAAATCAGACTACAGTGTGGTAAATAATTATGAAAGATTTCTGTTTATATTAAAGTGAATAAAAACGAGGGGAATTAAATAAATTTATGAAAAAACGAAAAATATTTTAAGTTGTTTATTTTTTTTCCCAAAAATATTTCCTTGGCTTGATACCGTTCATCTATTTTTGTTAGCTCTACGCAAGCAAAACTGTCATGCCAACTCATGTTAACCAATTAACTGTATTATCGTTTCTAAAAAGCGTTAGTGTTGAGGAGGCAGGTAGTGAAGTAAAGGGATAGGAAGCTTAACTTATAAGAACCCTGCAATTGACCAATGGCGATTTTAGTCTCTAGTAAATTGTTTCTTTTAAAAGTTTTATCAATCAATCAATCAATTTTACTTTAGCGGAGAGCAATGTAAAGTGTCATAAACTCATAGGAGAGCGCTGCAGAAATAACGCTATAAGCTGGGATATGAACACAGGGCTTGCAGCCATTTCACCATCATAACATCCGAGAAATCCTACAGCAACTACAAGGTCTTTGTTAGACTTAAATCATCTTTGGCTGATCCGATTTCCGGATAAAATTAATTCGACCACTAGTTCCTACGAGGCGTTTGAAATCACCCTGATTAGTAACTATAAGCACAATGATTGGCAGCAACAAGTCATTACTGCTCGACACAGCTTTTTATCTAGACTTTTATTGCAACCTTGGCAATCTTTGTTGCAATGCTTCATACTTCCGTAATAATAGGTTTAGTAGGCATGAACTTCAAGCCAAGCATGACGTCGTATGTTAGATGCGATCACAGTTCAAAGCTTGGCTCGTTTATTATCTAAATAAAAGCAAAAAACCGCTTTCGATTTCTCTGCTGTATTGAGGGCGCATTTACCCACTACGTTTCTGTGCATGTTTCTTTAGGAAAATTATATGCAGATGCTGTAGTCATTTTGTTTTATACAGGGTGAGCTAAAATAGTTCGTAAACATTTTTATTATTTTATAGCCTTTTTAACTTTTGCTCAGGCGTAAAAAAAGGTATACCCAATATTTGCATGTGAGAAATTTCCCACTTAAATTACAGAAACGATGTACTGCAGTATAAAATTTCATTCAAACTTCTTGGGCAGTTATATGCAGGAGACAGCCGTCAAACAAGCTAGTGCAACAGGCCCTCGGTATTTTAAATTCTCAATTGTGTGCAAATCGAACGACCATGCTGTGGTACGTTTTTATGTCCAATTCTCTATATTTGACTTTTTTTTAAACTTGAACTTCTTAATTCGAGAGGCAAAATTTAAAATTATTAGTTTTGTTTAATCACGGCAATTTTTTTAAACTTATAATACGTCTCAGACAGTCAGTATAATTGTTTAGCGCACTGTATTAAAAATTATAATAAAATAAAAATATAATAAAACTGTTGCTAATTGTCAATTATGTCAGTGGGATCAACAATACTTTGGCTTAAAGCGAAAACATTAAATATCTGCTGTCTGTTAAAAATACAAAATAATTTTATTTTTAATTAATTTTTTCTACTTTTATGAAAATAAAAGTTAAAGGGAATTATAATTTTTATTTAATAAATTTACATTTATTTGAGCTGATAGCAAAAGGATTTAAATTCTTTAAAATAAATAAACATCGAATTTAGTAGCGATTATAATTTTTTTTAATTACTCTTTAAGCATTTTAACTTTAATTTTAAATAAAAAATAAAAAAACATTTTTTTTTTTATATTTAGAATGTTAAAAATTTTTATGCATTTTAATTTTGCTTCAGAAATATAATTTGACAGCAGATAGTTGAGGTTTAATAAATAATAATAAATCATTTTGATTATCAAACTTTTAAAAAAGAAAAGAGTGGCCAAAAATATTTTATATATAAATATTTTTGAAGACTTTGTTAATCGTTATGAAAATTCATTTAATTTTGGTTCGAAGGACCCACATTTAAATGCCGAATTATGCTTTTGCAGTTTTCAGGTAGGTGACATCATTCTATTACACCGAAACAAGACTCGATTTTTTTAATACAACTTGAACGCTTCAATAAAAACAAAAAGCATTCCAAAATTTTGTAAAAAAATTTTAGCTATAAGAAATTAATAGAAGTTGAAGTAAATTTAGTCAGTTAAAAAATCACTTTTTTAACGATATTTTTCTTGTCTATCCCCGATCGATAATTGATCGACAGTAAATCGACGTAATTTTTGATTTATTTTGAAACACTCAATGTGTGGAGAAAAACCTTAAGCGACCATCCTACAAGTCTTCTCTTAGAGCATGTGGCTGAGTGTTACAGTGCTAAAGGTTAACTTTGTCGTGCTAGTAATAGTTTGCCTCCGTCTTAGTTACTTATAATAAACGATAGCTTATGTCATGAGTATTTAGTTTAGCCGACGAGGTTAACGCACACTCGAGTTTAGAGCGTAAAGACGGAATACGTTACGTTATTAATACTATTACGTAATATGTTACGTCATCATATTTTTTGATAAAAATTTTAGTTTCATTACTAGAACATTTTTAGACATAAATCTAATTGCATTCCTTTTTTGTGACAAATTTTGTGACATATATAACTTTACGAGACAGAAATTTAATTGTGTTTGTTCGATTTAATTTAAAATAATTCCTACCGGTATTCAGTTCATTTTGATTCTGCAATCTTTGACTTGGCCGCTATTAATAAAAAACTTTTCAGAATGGTGGAACTGAGCTGCTCGAGTTATCAAAAATTGCTGCAAAACACCAAATTATGTACAAGAAAAGTATTTTTAAATAATAAATGACGTAATTCTTTACGTTATAAATAAAGAAGACGCAAAGTGTTACGTCATTGAAACGTATTTTATTACGACTTTTAATACATATTTAACCTTGCAATTTTATTTATTTATTATTTATTTTAATAGATCTGCAAGTTTAAGATGTCAAAAATTCGTTCCTTTGCTGTTTAAACGAAATATTATGGGCAAAAAGCTTTGTTTTTTTTAACAAAAAAAAATTTTATAGATTTTGTGATGCTCTTTAAAATAGAACTGTTGTCACTGCAAAAATACTGTGCTTTTAAAATTTAATCAGTGTAGGCTTTATTTTCTTGCTAAATATTCGAAAAATAAATAAGAATTCTGAACTCTCCAAGTAGAATACGTAACGTTGATTACCAATTGAAGAAAAATATTTTTGCAGAATGAAAGTAAAACTTGAAATATATATTTTTGCCATAACTCTCAACATATCCCTTGAGCCAAGCAAAATTTTATTAAAGTTTCACAATGAATTTCTCTTTTATTTTTGGTTGCTTCTTCTGTGATTTATTTTTGGTGGTTGACGGAAAATAAGAAGAGAGAAGTTCCTAATAATTCCCTGTTATGATTGTAAAATGCTTTCTTGTTTTCACTTTTTTTCTCCGCACTTTGATTGTTGTTGTTTTTCTTTTAGTGGCCTTAGAAATTGTAACAACTGACACATACTGAAATTAAGGTTGATATATATTTTTTGCTTTAGTCTTGTCTGTTGAATGGTCGTATATAAAATATTTTTTTTGGTCGCTTTTTCTTAAGGAAACTTTAGATGCTGCTGGCTGGGTATAGTAGTGGGAGATGAAAGAATGATGGTATATAAAAGTTAATACTAAATGATTTACAATTTCCATTATAAATGAAAAACGCGTTTTATTCTCCAGAGTGTGTCTCATATACTAAATTTTAACAGTTTTCAGTTCTATTTTGGCTTGTGACCATTTATTTTCTTTAGTGTTTTTTTTTTCTTGAGTTTTGTTTCTATTTTATAGATACTTTTTTTGGGAACTGTTATTTAAAGAAATGGATGAAATTAAAAAATAAAATAAAAGAAAAGAAAAACGCCAAAAAAAAAAAAAAACTTACAATCTCTGTTAGAATTGTTAATTTAACAAATGTTTTCAAGTATAAAAAACTAAAAAGATAAATTGCTAACCAAGTCTTGCTTTTTTGAAATTAAATATTCTTTTAAATCATAAAGTTTGCCAATTACGATCAAAGGAGTGGCAGCGCTGGTCAGCTATTTGAAGTGTTTTCAAATAGTTTTCTCTTTTCATTTCACAGACAAAATTTATGACTTCAAAAATAATTAAGAAAAGTTTGCCAGTTAATAAAAGAATATTTGTTATGCTTGAAAGCTTTTAGACAAGAATCTAAAGTAGCAGATATAAATTTCTCACTAAATAAAAAATAAGTTTGTTGGGGCGTATGATTTATATTCAATCAATATCGCTTATACCTAGAGGTTAACAAATAGAGAAAGTTAACGGCCATAAATATAAAACTATCACTGTACTCGTACTAGTTTGTGTTTAATTTAAAATATTATTCCATGACTTTTTCTGAAAATAAATATGTTAACGAGAATGTACGTTTTTTGTAAAATAATATTTATAAAAAAAAACACTTTTAAATAAAAAAACTGGCATCACAAATTCACCTGTTTTTAGTGGGTCTAAATCAAAGATTTTAAAAAAAAGATATTGTATATTTTTTCTATTCAAACAAAAATATATTTTTGATGTTAAACAATTTAGCATAGAAATTTTATTTTTAAATTTATTGTCAGCCAAATTATTATTCTTAACTCTTGATTTTTAAGCGCATGCAAAATTTTCCATTTTCTCCAAAAATAATAAATTACAAAAACTCATGTTGTTTTGTTAAATGCTTCGTAAACGTTTGCAATCAAATGCCGTAAGGAGATGTGAATAGAAATAAAAATTAAAAAAAAAAAAAAAAAAATAGCACACTAAAAAAAATTGAACCACCTGCACCCAGCTGAACGAAAATTTTTAATTCATCTATAGAAATCTTTAAAATTCAATATTGAAAATACAATTTTCTTTTCTGATCAAAAGAACACAACAAGTTTAACAAATGTTTAATTTCATACATTAAGCAATTTATGGAACAAATAACACAATCACTGCACAAGCATCTTGTGAGAGAGACAAAGATAGAAACATGAAAAAAAACCAGTTTTATATTTGTGATAAAAATTTAAAGAAATCAAATATTAACAAAGAAAACAGCCAGACGTTTTAAAAATTGTATAAACATTTTTGCCAGAAAATTAAATGTTAAAAAGGATATAAATGATGACATTTTATTTTAGCAACGAAATTAATAACGATAATAAAAATTAAAAAAACAAAGACATCAACAAAATAATAAAGAAAACATAAATTTCTATAAAGGAAACTTAGCGAATACAAATTTTTCTTCTCTTTTTTTTGAAGAAATATTTTAAATATATCTTTAAAAAGGTATCGATATCACGAAATATTTGATTATGGCATGTTTCCTCAGCAAAGTTATCGATATAAATTTTTCTCGAAAAATAATTTTAATACTTTATTTTGATTAACTGCCAGTATAAAAATCTATTTAATAAAAATTAATCGATAAAAAAAACTAGACGCAGGAACATAAATCGATAACACAATGTTTTTAAAAAATACTTAACAAAAAAAAAAAAAAAAAAAAAAAACATCAGTAATTACAATTTTCAAAAGAGTAGCGAGAATAAAATAAAAAACAAAACCGTCAAACTACTCTGTTGATAACTGTAACTCACAAAATGTTTGTAAAGAAAAATAATCGAAACAAAAAATTTTCCAGCAAGTTTTTTTTTTAAATAAAAACAGCAAATGCAGCCTGCCTCGAAATTAAGTAAAAACGAATATTTACAAAGAAAATATGTGTACAACAAAATATTTTTGTAAAAAAGTATAAAAAAAAAATCATAAAAATGTTGTTGAATACAGAATGGCTGTTAAAGGCGCTTTCACACTATAATACTGAGTCGTATGATTTTCATTTAAATTTCTCGTATGAGAATGATTTAGATTTCGAAAAATCTTACGTATCATTACAAAAAGCTTTCACACTATCACACTTAAAACAGTTTATAATTTCTCTGTAGTAAGCAAACAGCTGTTCTAAAGAAAAACATATGTATTAGAGAAGTACGATGCCTGTATGAAAAACTTTAAGCTGCCGGCGGATACTAGCCGATTGGGAACAAGTGTAGAAAAGCTGTAACTCAGCGATTTTTATAAAATTTTTTTGCACAAAATTATGATGTATGTATATGACAATTTGTATAGAAAATAATCAAAAATACTATTTCTTTCAGCCGTTTTTGCAAATATTGATTTTTTTTTGCTGTTGAAAGCTTGAAGGCAAATTTGTATTATAAACTAACAAAAAGTTCAATTAATTTTATTTAGTACACAAGTACAATTTTTAGTGTGTTTTTGGCAATACCGACAGTTGAAAATAAATTGTAGAGAACGTAGAAAGATTTAAACACTACATATTTAAAGCTTTCACTTAGCAAAAAACTCATTTGTTTTCCTAAACTGAGCGAAATTGTTAGGTTACTTATAAGAAAATTTGTAATTAATCGATGAATATGCTTGAAATTGTTTTTGTTTAACATACATATCTGCACTGAATGTTTCGTATTAGCACATCGCTAAAATTAGTTTGAAAATAAGAAAAACATTTACAGTTCTTAGTTACCTCTAAAAATCTGGTTGGTACTTTTAAGTCGGCGCAAGACAAAAATCAACGGCGGATAAGCTATGATTATGCAGCAATTGGCTTCGGTCTCTAAAAAGCAGCTGTTTGCCTAATTGGCTTCATTTTTTGTTGCAAAAAAACTACCCTGATAATATGAAATGTCTTAGCTTTTAGAAAAATTTCAAAAAATAGAAGAAGCCATCGGTGTGAAAAATTTTACTTCTCAATCTATGAGATTTTACTTAAGATCGCTTTCACACTATAAGATTTTTCATATTATTTCGAATTTTTGACAAATCTTAATACTCAGTCTTATAGTGTGAAAGCGCCTTAAGCAACATTATCGATAGCAAAATACTTAAAATGAATAAGTTAAAAGTCAAAATTAAAAAAAAAAAAACTTGTAAAAGAAAAAAAAAATAATCGAGAAAAATTGATAAAAAAAAGCGATAACAAAATTTTTTTTAGCAAAGATGATTAATAGCAAAATTTTCTAGAGAAAAAAAAATAAGCTGAATGTTTGTGAAACAAAAACAAATATCGATTATAGAATTTATTTATCGTTAAATTTTTTTTTAATTATCGAAGAAAAGTTTAAATTATTAGAAAAACTTTGTGTAACAAAATTATTGAAAATAATTTAAAAAAATCGATAACATAGTTTCAATAAGAAAGATTTAAGAAAAAATTTAATAACACAAATTGATATCAATAATTTTCTTAAAAAATTAATCACTAACAAAGTTTTTTCTTTTTTTTTATGTAAAAAAAAGCTTGGTATAAAATTTTAGACAAAATTTGGACAGCAAAAATCATTTACTATCCATTTTTTTAAAAAGGTTATCGACAATTAAGAAAATTTATCAATAGCAAAAAATTTTCTAGAAGATACGATAGTAACAAAATTTCTCTATAGAGTTATAGTGAATAGAATTAGCTGCTTTCTTAAAGCCAGTGCGGCAAGAAAGTTTACTATCGCTTATTATGGGGCTTTCAACAAGAACTTTGTTTTTTAAAACAAGATAAAATAAAAAATTAAAATGAATGTGATTTAAATCTTTATTGCATTACGAACGGAAAAATTTTGCAATTATGAATGATAAATGATATCTTGTAAATGTCCTCCACCATGTCGATTCTTTTATCAAAATTTTCAATCACATTTTGGCGACATCGAATAAAAAAAAGGAGACCACCTAGAGTTGATAGGAAAAGAAATGTCATCACAGCACTCACAACAATGGTGTGAAATATGCGATATCAGCAATTATAAGCAGTTCTTTCTAGAATGATAGCTTTGATACAATGTGGTTGATTTTTAGTGTAAACCAACGACTTAAAGTAGCCCCAGAAGTGAATAATCAAAGAGAAGTAATTCACATGACAGAATCGATCAACCAATAAACTACTGGCGTCATATGATTAAAGTGCCAAATTTATCCTTCTCAATTTCAAGCGTTTCGTTATCGCTTGTATGACATAAAAAGCCGTCCTGTTAAAAACACAGGCGATTTACCGATATTTTCGAGCTCTGGTCCCCCACCTCTTAACTTAAAGTGAGAAATTTCTGGCTTTGTTACGATATAAAACAATGAAAAAAGTCAATGAACTACTCTACCTCACGGCCTGCGTAAAACAGTATAATTACAAAATTTTCATGTGAGAAATGTCCCACTTAGGTTAAAGAAACGAGGCACCGATCGCAGAAAGATCGTAAATATCACTCTATTTTTTCTGTTCGGGGTTTAATCGTAATGTTACCTCTTCGAAACTGGCAATTACAGGATATACATTTTCTCTTTCTAGTTGATGATTTGGTGACCATGAAAGTGTATTTAAGCACAAAATTTTTGACCCTGCAAAGAATTAATTGTCATATAAAGCCATGAGGATGATCGATTTGCCGATTACACTTGCGTTGCTCATAACAACTGAGCTGAGAACTTCCAATTTTTTTTATAATTTCGTCACGTTCAGAAAGTGTTAAGCGATAAATGATGCAGTCACTAACCGACTCGTAAGAAATAAAATAATTGAAAAAATTAGTATCGCTAAATGGTCACCCTACATTCTTTTTCTATTCGCTTTTAAAAGTAGCGATCGCTTCTTCGCAAATGAAAATTTTAAATCATTAAGCAAAAATCAAGAATGAATTCTTATTAAAATATTAAAACATTAATTTAAAATAAATTCTGGTCATTATGAAATATTATTAAACTTCGTAGCATTTAGGAAAGTAAGAACCGCAGGTTTTATGTCACTGATTTATAGCCTCTGTGACACTTTTTGGTGTTGTCTGAAGTCTCTATGGACTTTAATACAATTAATAAAGAAAAAAACTTTTAAATTCTTTAACATTATGACACTAAGCGTTTTGACATCTTAGCAGCATCCGAATTTAATAGTTTTCATGCAAGAAACAAAATTTTTATTTTAATAATTTCCGTTCAACACAACAACAACACATGTTTTATGAAAACATTTAAGACATTAAGAATTTAACTTAAACTAAAACTTATTAAGAAAACTAATTTTTTATGAAAACTTTATCTTCTTTCTTTGAGGAATTAAAAAATATTTTGCTCGTTTCCATTTTCATTATGCTGCTTCTTCTTCTTCTTCTATCATATGTCAGACAACTTTTAAGCCATAAACGAGAAAAAATTCATTTAAAATTAGTATTCTTGGCATTTATCAATAAAAGTTATTAATGATTTTAGGAAATTTTTAACAAAAACTAAGAAAAATAGAAATAAATATTGTTTTTTCTTTCTTTATTCTTAACATAAGCAGCCATTAGCTGCTTTAAGTAAAATGTGTTCATGTGGTAGCAGGGCGTAGTGGTTCGAATAACTTATGAAAAAGATCATAAATGTTAACAAATGAAAGAGTTTTCACAAGATGTTACTTATAATCTTTAACTTTATTTTACTAAAAAAATAAACACAAAATACACAACTTGTTTGAAAAAAAAGGAAGAGGAAGATAAAGAACCCAAAAATGAGATATAAAATGTTTCAACTCAAACTGAAATAGAAAGAAAAAAAAAAACTATAAAATTATAACTTTCTTAAAAACAGAAAACTTGTACAGACACTTAAGAGGCGAACAAGAAAAACTATGTTGTTTTGTTTGTGTGTGCTTAAGCCATAATAGGATTCAAGGTAAAATACAAATAACATGTTGATTTAACAGGATAAAAAAAAAAGAAAACAAAAATAAGAAATAAAATGTTTTCAGATTCAACTCATTGCTTTTTGAATAAAATTTTTTTGTAGTTAAATGAGAATGTTTCTTATATCTATACAGGGTAAACTTTTTGCTGTTTGCTTTATTTAAATGTCTTTGCTGCCAGAGTTGGGAAAATTTAAACCATAATTTTTTAAAAGCCATAATTATTTTATAAACATTAAAATTTCTTCAAACAGAATGAGAATTATTTATGTTAGAAGACAAAGGCAATATATTTTTAATTTTAACAACAATCCAACTGCATTCTTATTTTTACATTTACATCACTTGCTCCATTACTCCGCTAAGTAGTGAGACGGCTACCAACACTGGTATGTTTTGCTCTCACACGTGAATTATGAAATACAACCAGTGTTACCAAAAGTTTACACAAATATCAGCTGATATTCTAAGAAAAATAAAAAAGTATTCCCCGCATATCTAAACAATTGCGTGTGTTAAAAAATTGACTAGCAGCGCTGGGAACTCCAAGCAGATTTCAAAAGCAAAATAAAATGAATAAAAATCTTTTTTACGCGAGGCAACAAAATCTTTCTAGCATTTTATTACGGTGTAAGGAGCTGTATTTGTATTTATTTTTGTAATCTTACTTTTTTAAGTAAAGAAACCCGACATTAAAGAAGTCACCCTGTTTTCATTTGCTAACTAAATACACGTTAAAGTTTATTGGCTTTTTGGGAGTTTTTTGTATCTTTATTTTGTGTATTTTTGGTATTAATTTCTGTTGATGTTTAGATTAAAAGAAAAACTACACAAAAGGGTCTTAAGATGTCAAAAGTAAAATAATAAAAACTTCCAATATGACAGATCTAAGCAAGAAATTCTATCAAGTTGAATAATGATGTGTACGTTCACTTTCATCAAGCAAAATGTAATAAAAAATATTTGTTTAGTTGAAGTAATTTTGGAGTAGCAGAGCACCCTTTTATTTCAAAATAAATTAGACATAAAGGGTGTATCATGGCTAGTAAATCAGTTTCACAATTCTCGCTTTTAAACAGATGTAAAGTCATTTGACTAATTTTCTTATGCGACTCAACTAATTAATTTAAGCGGACATTCTAAACAAGATTCATCTTTTGGCATTGAATGGTTAATTGTATAAAAATGAATATGTAGAGTTATCTTTTTTTAAATATAGCATGCGATAAATAATTTTTACATCAATTTTATTTGCTAAATTGTTTCCAGAGTTTAAAAGCACAATAAGTTGTCTTCATTTTAGAAAAGATTTAAATTGCTGAGATGGAATTCACTACAAAAATTTTACTTTTTGTATGCAACATTTATGTCGCATGCTATATTTTTTTAGAAAATGTATTTTACTCACTATATTTATGTAAATACATTACAATTTTGTGTGTTCAACTACTGATCCTACATTAAACATTAAAAGATTTTATATCTTAAGTGGTTTTAGCATTAAAGTAGCAGTGTTGCACAAAGCTCAAAACTATTATTGCTCTTAATTTTCAAAACGGACTTAAATTTTCTCAAATAACTCGACTGTAAAAAAAAAACCTAAATAGATAAATTTTTTTCAGAAATTTTAAATTTTACATTTCTCAGCAAATTACCACTTTAAAATCCTCGTTTTCCATTTATGTTTTAGTTAAAAGCTATTAATTCATCCTCGTAATTTGTAGAGCAAAAGTTATGTTTAAAACTCATTATTAAATTAAACGTGCAAAGCCTTTTTTATGCTCACACTTTGACAGTCGACTTATGGAGCTTCTTTAGAAGACTTTGAAGAATAGTTCTGTCAAAAGCTTTCAACCATCTTTTAAAGAAAACGTAACAAAATATGATAAAACATATTTGAGGTAACCATAATCCAAGAGCAGAATATTGTGGTTAAAATAATTATTTAAAACATAATATTTCAATAAATTATAATAATATTGTCATTTTTTAATTAAATTTTTAAGTCAAACATATCCAAATATTGTGCAATCATATTATGCTACTTTATAAACATAATTTGGTCCTAGTTTTTCTTATTTTCGTTAAATCTAATCATTATATGGTTAAATTAAATAATGAAATATTATGAAATTAGAAGGTACCTTGCACTACATAAAATATATTCCAATGTGCGGGAAATAATTTAATTGTTTTTTGTTTTAAATCGCTATTTTTATTCTTTAAATTTTTAATATTATAAATTAATAATTTAATTAATTCGAATAAAATAAAAATGAAAGAAAAAGATGCTAGCAATGCTGTTGTCATTCCTTTCGGTGAAGACCGTCTTCACTGGCTGTTTATTGGGTACGTTTGGCAAGCGCTTTCGTTGTGAGAACATCACTTTCAAGCCGCGTTTTGATTAGTACTCTCACTCACCAAAACGTACCAAATAAATAGCCAGTGACAAAGGTCTTCATTAAAAGGTATGACAACAGTATAATATTTACTGACGGAACAAATCCTAACAATTGTTTGTTCTTTAATCATAACTTTATTATAACTTAATAAAATAACCATATTATGTTTATCAAAAATTTTACATGGTTACAAATACTATAGTTAACAATAAAGTTTAAGTCTTGGTAAGCATCTCAGTAAAATTATATTTTTATATTTTATTATCTCAAGGCTGGGTAACAATTTTATTATTAAATGTTACCAAAAAAATGGTTGTTGTGACCAAAATGACTACAATTAATTTTTTGTTACCCTGACTTTAGTTCAATCCTGATTTTTTGCGCCATTTGTGAAAAGGAGATATTAACGCAATGCTTTTAAAAGGAAAACAACTCAAAAAACGTCTCTAAAAGTGGACCTTGAGTCTAGAGTATCCAAAGCCTTTGCTATTCCATCTATGAGCCTTCTTGTTTAAATGCTTGTTAAAGCAGCATCTAGCCAGAATTCTAAGCTTAAATCAATTTATATATGTAAGATAAATAAGTCGAACTAAATAGCTTGAAAAAAAATATATAGCATGCGATACATTTTTTTGGACTATCAAGCCAAATGAGATTCTCAAGACCGAAGACTGTAAAAGCGGTGATCGCATTTATTAAAAATAAACAGAATTTACTTTTTATTTTGTACCATAAGTATAAAAAAGAATATTTATCGCATGATATTTTTTAACGTATTTTACTCGATTTTTTAATACTTGGCCTAATAAACTGTTGGGCATCTAAGCGAAAGGTGTTTTTTGATAGGGGTTTCCCCTTGGCAATGAGTGTATTGCGCCTATTTTGAATGGGCGTCCTTTTAGGATTATCACGTGCGTACACAGCCAATGACAATGAGAGTGTCTTGTAGAATTTAGGGCAATCATGTAACTTAAACCTTCACAGTTAACAGAAAGGAGTATGGCAAAGGATATTTTATAATAAATATATCCTTTATTCCTTTTTAAAAATCCCCTAATAATTTTATCTTGTGTTTTATGTCTTTAATTTGTTTATTTTATATTTCTAACCTTGTATTCTATCAAGATTTTCCTTTACATTTATTTGTTTCTTTACCTTTTTAACCTTTTTGTTTGTGCAGTTGCCCTCCTCAAGAAGCGAAACATGTTTAGTTTTGTTTAAGTTTTTGATCACATGCAAAATTAATATGAATTAAAAGGGCTAAGAAACTTTAAATGTAAAATTTGACGATAAGAAGAAACATCAACGTACATACCTGCAAAGAAAAAAAAAAGATAAAGGAAATTAAATGTTTGTAATTTAAGAAAAGCAAAAAAAGATTTAAATACAGAGAAATGTAAAGCAAATAAGGATTGTCTAATGAGATCAGATTAATAATATTTTTTTTTCTTAAAATAAACAAAGTTTCCAAAAAATTTCAAGAAATTAGAATTTCTAGAAAAAGTATATTTTTGTACATAAACAAATACACTAAAAGAAAAAATGGAGTAGAAAGAAGTACATTCTTAAAAATTTATTTTTAAAGAGGATGTTCAAGTTTTAGACAAAGTAAAGGAAACCTTGCAACAACAACATTAAGGCGATTTTAAACGAATTCAAAGGGCTTTAAAAAAGAAGAAAAACTTAGATTAAAAAATATTTTTAGGTAGAGAAAAACTTGTTTGTAGTTTGGCCACTTGACTGTAACAATATATATGGTTGCAACAAAACCAGTCATAGTTTTTTTTAACAATACTTTTGTTACTATAAAAAATTATTTGGTAAAATTTAATAATAAAATTGTTATTATGGATTTTGTGTTATTTGTGAAATACGGCCATCAATTTCCGAAACAGTGAAACAAAATGGGATGTTCCGGAAATCATAAAAAATTTATTTTGAATAAATTTTTTTTCTTGTGTTGTTTGATAAAATTTAAGGTTCTGTATTTAATATTATTACTATATTTAGCAAAAACTACAAAAACAAGGTAAATGTCTTTAGAAAGGGATAGATTAGAAAGAATATAGTGAGTAAGAATGGTAGATAGATAGAAGAGTTTTGCAGCGTCTGTGGGCGTTGAGTAGGCACATTTTGCTTTTCTAAAGCTGGTTGGCCATTTTATTTCTTCTTTTTTTACTGGCGATTTAATGCTGAAGTGTAATAGCGGCAAGAGGAAAAGGGGTAAAAAATCTTAATACAAACCAGAAAAAAAAACTGTTTAACTGAGAGTTTCTGGGATATGAACCTAGGTCACTAAAATAATTGCATGATTATAAGCAAATCTGCCCAATATTTTTAGTGAATAGCTGTTTAAAAGCATGTGTTGGTAAGACATCCCTTTTAGCAGAGGAATTAATCACATATTTTAAGCCATATAAATGTGACATAATCTTATTTTTGTCCAAAACTTTAATTAAACTTTATGAGTTAGTGGAATAGTTTTTCCTTTGGCAACTCTTGTTTAAGACATCACAAGAAATATTGAGAGAAAGGAAAAAACCAAAAGCGTTTTCTCATAATTAAAATAAATTTTAAATACTAAAAAAGAAAACTCTAAGTAAAATTTATAACATTCCCTTAAAATGCAATTATTTTCAATAGCCAATATCACGCGAAGTTAGTTAGTGTTTAATTCCAAATATTATCATCATAATATGGCGTTTCTTTTTATTAGAAACAACTTGAAAGATAAACTTAACGAACTTACAACAGGTAAGTAAAACTCAAAAACAAAAAACAATAACAACAGATATTCCCGCAATCAGCTTAAGAACAAGTGTAAAAGTTGCAAGTTAGCAAGCAGTTTGTTAAAAAATTAATTATTAAAATTTTGTTCTTGTTAAGTAAGAAATAGAAAAGTGAAACGAAAAAAGAAGATTTATTTTTTTTTTGCCAACAGACAAACTCTTTAATCAAAGAAAATGTTGCAACGAATTCAAATTAACATAAAAAAAAACCTTTAACAGTTATTAAATCGGTTTGTTGTTGAAACAGGCAAACGAAAGAGATACAGAGTTAATGAATCGTATATACACTTCACGAAAAAAAACTTTTTACTTCTATTAAAATTTTGTTTGTTTTTAAATTGAAATTTGATTAAAGTTTTTATCAATTCCATTATTTATTTAATAAAAAAAATTCTTTTCTTCTTTTTTTTTAATAAATATAAAATTGATTTAATTAATTGTTTTATCAGCAAATGTTACATTTAATTTTTAATTAAATAAATAATGAAGTCAATTAAAAATTTGATTAAATCTTAAACTGAGAACAATTAAAACCTTTAATAGGGGTAAAAACTTTTTTCAATGATAAATTATAAAAAAAAATATTGTTTTACAAAAAAGAGTTCTTCAGAGGAGTTTTGAACTTTCAGATAGAAAGTGAAAAAAAATCTTAATACTTTTTACAAATGAAAACAAGGAGATATTTTATTAATATTAAGACGATTGGATAACTTCCATTGCAAAGAGTGTGAATTTTCAAATTGATTCCAGGATACTTTCTAAGGCTGAGGTAACCATCTATAAACCAGAAAACAATGATTACGGTTAAGGCACAATTTTGCAAAGTGGATTAAGTGCTTCGTATTGTGGATAGCTTTGGCAAATTGTTTAATGGCCATTTTAAGAATTTTGGTGATTTTTAAATTATTTCGATTTTTGGCAAATTCATTTCATTTCGATTTTTGGCAAATTTGTGCTTCATAATTTTTTTATACCCCAATTTTTAAAGGTTTCCTAAGAATCTTCGACTGATAAGTAGATTTTTTAAATTTTAGTTTAAATTAGAAAAGAAAATTTTTTTTTTTAACATTTTTTGACGTTCTTGTGAATTATTGAAGAGAAAAAAATTTCTCATCATACCGTCAAATAAATCCAATCTACTTTTTAGCTATAGGAATATTAAAAACAAATTGTGTTACATATTAATTTTACTGCAACTGAAATTATAAACTCGTATTTAAACACCTTTTTCAACTGTAGTGAAGGGTAAAATAAATTAACTTTTTTTGTCCATTCACTCTTTCATGCTGTGAATGACAAAGTAAGAATAAAAAAATAAGAAACTTGAACTTTTCATTTACTTCTTAGTGCTTCTAAGTAATTTAGAAGTTAGCAAGTAAGTTAGTAAGTATGTTAAGGTGTTGAGCTTTTAAACTGAGAAGAAAAGTTGTAATCACCTTCAATGAGTTCCAGAAATAAATAAATAATTAAAATTAAGTACAAAAGACAGAAAAGTCAATTGAACATTTTACATTTAGTTGGAAAGTTGCAGTAGTAAAAGAATCGTAAAAATAATATTTTCATAACTTTTATCGTAGTTAGTCATGGTCAGAAGTGAAATAAGTTTTTTTTTTTGTTCTTCTTCAACTTGGATTACAAATGAAGTATTTTTTTTTAAGAAAACTTAAAAAAGAGAAAAAGCAAGAATAAATAAATATAATATAAGACCAATTTAGTTTTAAGTGATTATAGCTTTTATTAAAAAAGGAATACTTTAGTTAAATTATGTTAAATTTGCAATATAAAAACCATATTGTTACAGGACAATTATAAATTAAAAATTATAAGAAGTTATTTAAATCCATCTCAAGAAGTTCATTGATGTAATGAATTTTTTTTTTTTTTTTTTTTTTTTTGATTTATTAACAGCTCAACCGGTCCTCATTATTTAGTTAGAAAGTACATTTATTTACCTGCTTCAAAAAAAAAAGCAAAATAATATCAAAGAAAAGGCATGGTTGAGGACACCACAATATAACAGCAGCACATTATGTTTGAATTATATAGTTTTAGTCAAAGTTTAATATTACAAATAACAATAACTGCATTGTTGTCATTGAAATCATATTATTGCTATTGGAAAAACATTGTTGTCCATCATAATAAAAACCTTGTTGAAAATAACCATAATTATGTTTACAATGTAATCATATTATAAAGTAATGTGATCATAATATGATAAGAAATGATTAAATTTAGTATTAAATGTTTTTGTTTTCCATTTTATTTCTTATTTATTTTTATACCCTTCACCACAAAAAGTGGAAAAAGGGTAAAAATAGTTTTGTCATTCCGTTTGTAATTTCTGCAAAATCCATTTCCGATGCCATAAAATATATATTCTGACTTCTTATGCATAGCGAAGTCGATTGCGCGATGTCCGTTTGTGTGTCACTAAAATGTTAAAATCAAGTTTGTTGAGGCACTGGCTCAGCTAGGAAAAATTTAGATACGCAAATCGATTAGACATAGTGTCGAAAGAGGTGCTATTGGAAATCAGCAAGATCAGTCCATGTATTTCGACGCAGCGGGCAAAACACAACGCCTACTCCTAGTTTTTCTATATCATTTGGAACAATGAAGTAACACCAATAAAAAAAAAATAAAAACAGAGAAATAAATAATAGGAAAAAAACGTCAAGTGAAAAAATTGGCGATCGCCCATATATTCCGAGTTACGGGCCTCACTAAGCTAAATTTACAATAAAAAATCTTATGACATCCTTTGGCTCAGCGTGTGTAAAAAGAGATGACCGTAATATTTTCATGTGAGAAATTTCCCACTGAAGTTACAGAAACTGGGGAGAAAAGATAGGAGGAGTGTCTAAAGAGTTATTGAAAATAGATGATAATAGTTTTCTTATTTGGATGGGCTTGGTGATGGATTTTGTAGAGACAAATTTTTTTTAAAACATTAACCCCCGATCGTCTAATGCAGGGGTTCTCATCAAATTCCTGCTCACGGACCCCTAGTAAACTAATTTTTTTTCGCGGACCCCTCTGAAGCCCCAGTTCAAAATTAAACTTTTATTATTTTTGAAAACCCTTTTTTTCAGTTCTTAATGCGGACCCCTAGGATGGTTACTACGGACCCCCATTTGAGAACCGTTGGTCAAATGTATCACTGAATATCGAAAGGTATCTGTATACAAACAACTAATATTAGTTAATGGTGTCGTTCTACCCCTTTGTTAAGCTGCCACAAAAGTCGTGAGGAGTTCCGAGATGTTAATGCGATCCATCAATGAGCCCAACTAACAAATATTGGGAGAATAAGTTTAGTCTATTGAATAACAACGGAATAGGATAGGAAGGTATATACCCACCCATTTTGTAAACCTCCTATCCTTAGGGTAGGCACAATATTTTGGATATAAATCGAAAATTTCTAAATGACCAATAGGCCATTTGAAATCAACTTTAAGCGTTCGAGCTTCAGTTTCTGTCAATCTAAATATTCATAAAATGTGGACTGAGCGCATCAGAATTAGCTACTGTCAGCAAGTAAACTTAATGAGATTCAGATGTGTTTAAAGCAAAAAATGGACTAAAATTAGCTAAGACATGAGATTGTTATTTAATTTCTAGTTCGATTGTTTCAATCGGCAAAAATTAAGACAAACGAGCAACACTTTCGTACTTGTGAGGAAGTAGAAATAATTTGAGGTTGCTTTTAAACACGAAATCCATTATTATCAGCAAGATGAGCAAAAATAGTTATTAAATACAATCAAAGTCTTACAAAACATATTTCTTACTTGTACGGGGGGGTTACTGTAGGATTCTTGTCACGCAAAACTTATTGAAAAGACTACAGTGGAACTACAACTTTAATTCCTGATACTCTACACATTTAGGGCTTTTCTTCCTTAAACACTAGAACTAAATCTAAGATCCTTTTATTTTTGTTTAAAAACTGTCTTTGCTATTTTAACACTCAGCAAAAAAAACAAAAAAAAAACTTGCATATTAACATTTCACTAGATAAAAAGTTTAGCCAATTAATTATGTCTTGAGTTAAGGAAAAACAACTTTTGTAAGAAAATTAAAAAGAAATAAATAAATAAACTTTACATTTGCATATGCCTGCGCATTTTATTTCAATCCTTATTTTGCAGATAGTGACGAAAAAGTTTTCTTCAAATGGAATTGTTACTTTTCGTTTGAAGAAAAAAAAGAAAAAAAGATTGAAACTTGTAAAAAACAGATAAAAACTCTTTATTTTATAAAATGCTAATTAACAACTGTTAGTTAAATACGGATAAAACTGTCTACAATTCGTAGCAGCAGCAAAAAGAAATGAAACTTAAAACAAACAAATATTTTACTTCTCCTGAAAGTATGCAATTATTTTAGAGCGCTTAAATGTAGGCAACTATTTTGGTATACAAATCAGGCATTAATTAGGGAACGTTCTTTAAAAAAAAATTTTCAAATATGTTGAAACAAACACGTTCTCTGTCGATATCAACATTTTAAGCTTAATGTGCCACCCGTTACTTCAATTAAAACCTGCTTTAACACCTTGTTTTTCTTATTTTATTTTATTTTATTTGATTTAATTTTTATTTTTGTTTTCAAATGCGTTAATTGTTGTTAAAAAATATTTTAATTATTTAACTTTTCTTAAGAAAGTAGTCTAGATGTACTTAAATACATTTAAAAGACAATAACATTTTCTAAAGCATACTTTTAGGGGACGATAACTGCAGAAAGAGCACAAGTAAAACAGAAAGTGTAAATTTAAACTATTAGCAACAACAAAAATATTTTCAATTTAATAAAAGAGAAAGATAAAGAGTGTATTTTTAAGCTCGATAAAACTTTAAACTGCTAAAAGGTAACAGTAAAAAATTAATTTTATTTAAATAAAATTTATTCGAAAGATAAGTGGCATAAATATTTAAAATTTATTTCGGTCATTTGTCACAGCGGCTGTTCTTGACTAAAAGCATTTTGAAAATTCGATTTGGGATTACATTGCTGGCCGTTTGTAACGAACAACACGAACAATTTTAGCCTTTAAACCGTCAATAGTTGCTGGCTTACCAGCATTAAAAAAATTACTTTACGTGGGCCCACAGGAAATAATCGAGATACAAAATCGGACAGCCCTGGCATCAATTGACAGGTCAAGTTTTTGAAGTCAACTTATTACCAAATCTTATTGTATAAGGTCAATGGTAGGCATATAGCGCCATCTATATTAAGAAAAAAGATTAATTATGGTGCGGTAACGATCTCCATCGACCGTGAAGCAAGCTCCGGCTTCATTTATTTTTCCGGAAATAATTAAGTCTGTAGAGTTTGTCGTAGAGTAGTTTAAATTCATTTGCTGCTATTTTGTTCACTTATAAGCCCATCCAGCAAAAACTCAGCCTCAATGTGACCACAACTTTGTGATAAAGTGATAAATTTCAAATGATAAATTTCTTCAAAGTTTGATCGTCAATCTATACATGATGATTTTTTATAGTGTACTGATCATAAATGTCAAAAAGATAAACCTTTGGTAAGTTCTGTCGGAATTAAAGAAGCACCCGTTTCTGATTTTAATTTAGACCCATGATGAGACCAATCTTTATATATAATAATTATAATTATATTATGATTAAAAATACTATATTATTTTAGAATGATTACAAGAATTCGGTTGTGATTAAAATTTTAGCAAAAAGGTTTTATGCATAAAAACAATTTAATGAAAAAATATTAACAGAAACTTGTTTATCGTGAGCAAGCTATTGTTTGAAACAATTTTAATTTGTTTGCCGCAAACATATAGCTTGTTACAGAGAATATAATATGGTTGCTGTGACCATAACACAATTCTGTTTTATTTTTCTTTGGTTGTCATTGACCAAATGCAAATAAAGAGTCATCCAAAAAACGCGCCTACATGTTCCTTTGAAATAAAACACAAACTATTTGCAATTATTTCAAGCTGTTTTTTATTAAAAGTATGATCCATTACAATTATAAGTGGAATAGAATATCATTCAAATGTCCACCATGACTGCGTCTGCAGACATCAATCCGAATATCGAAATTTTCAATGACTTTCCGACATGTTGCTGGTGTTATTCCACGAATTGCAACTTGAATGTTGTTCTTTAGATCATTAATTGTTTGTGGCTTGTTAATATACACTAGACTTTTCAAAAACCCCACAAAAAAAAATATAATGGTGTTAGATCACATGACTTTGGAGGCCAATTGAAATATGCATTTCGTGAAATTACACGTTGAGGAAATTTTAATCGCAAAAGCGTAATGTTTTCTCGAGTTGTGTGACATGTAGCACCGTCTTGCTGGAAATAGACGTCAGACACATCAATATGATTCGACTGTGTCCATAAAAAGTCTCTCAACATTGATTGGTATCGCTCAGCATTTACAGTAACAGCATTTCCAGCATCATCTTCGAAGAAAAATGGCCCAATGATTCCCTATGCCCAAAATGCACACCAAACAGTAACTTTTTGTGGGTGTAGAGATTTTTCATGAATAACACGAGGATTTTCATCACCCCAGATACGATAATTTTGCTTATTGACGAATCCATCCATTCTGAAATGAGCTTCGTCACTAAACAAAATTTTGCTTGAAAACAATGGATCTGTTGTTCGTTGTTCAATAATCAAACTAGCGCGTTGTTGCAATGTGTACCTGTCCATGGTTAAAACTGTAGTACCTTCTAATAAAAGAAAATGGCTTATGTCATTTGAAAAGATGTCACGTGTAAAAATTATATAGTGCTGACATCTAGGCGTCGCATTTGGATGACTCTTTATATTTATATGACATACTTATTTCAAAGTAAAGTTCTCAAATCTGTATAAGCCAGGGCTGGCACTTCAACACTTCCATAGTCTATTTATAATGGAAAACATGGAACTTTCAACTAAAAATTAAGAATTTAATTATTATCTCACAAGTGTCTAATTTTTCTTGTTTTCTATGGAAAAGGTCCGCATATATTTGTAAATAATTTTTCTTTCTAAAAATTTTTTAGAAATTAAATTAAAAAATAAGAAGAAAATTTTGTTTCATATAAAAAATTCACGGCTCAAATGCTGATTTAGAAAATAATATAATAAAAAATTAAAAAAATCTCACAAAAACCTTAAATTCAATTTAAATTCAAAAATATCAGATTAAAAAACTGAACTTAATTTGACTGAAGCAAAAAACTAAATTTATCTTTAACCAAATTAGACAAAAGTAATTAAAATATATAAAAATATAATCTTGATTTATTTGTGGGATTTAATATTTAAAGCAGAAATTTCTTTACTTGTAAAACATCTATGGCTTCTCTTAAGTTTTAATGGAATGAGAAACCAAAGAAATGCACACAAATACTAATTTACTTCATAATAAATCAATATCAATTATATCATAAAATATAAATTGGTTGATTGGCAAAATGTGTAAAAAAAGTAAAAAAATATTTTAATTTTTAAATTCGTATCACAGAATCTTTATTACATCCGACATATGAATTTTACAATCAAGTTTCATTTTCTCGTAAGTATTATTTTTGGTTGTTTTTTTTTTATTTTTTTTTTTTTTTGGAAATCTTAAATTCTTTCGAGCAAAAAGAAAAATCCTTGTTGATTTTTCCATTATTAAAAAGCAAAAAAAGAGTAATAAAAAAAAATGTGAATATAGAAAATTGATATAATACTGTCATGATACATGATCTCAAGATAACAAATTTAATCTTTTTATAACTAAAAACAAAGAAGAGCATGAGACAACAGCAAAAGTAAAAACCCAAACAGCAAATTTCATTTTGCAAAGTTTAGAAAGAAAAAATTGCTAAAATAAAATTTACAACATCAATCCACTTATTTTGTCAACAAAGTTGATGGCAGCAGCAGTAGCAGCAATAAGAGCACCAAAGATATTCGACTTTCAAACTCAACCAACAAAAATGTTACAAACTTTATGCAACAAAAATCACACATCTGACACACAACCACAACAAAATTCTTGCTGAACTCTAATACAAAAAACAGTACATGATTTGTAGCAATTTTAAACAATAGACACACAAAAATATTGTGCAAAACTAAAAACTTTTAAAATAATAAAATGGGTTAAAAATGTTAAAATAAAAAAAAAATTAAAAAAAATAAGGAATAAAAATAAAATAAAAATTGTTTTAAAAGTAAAAGTATACATTTTTCACAAGGCAAAAACAAACAAAAAACAAAAAAAAGATCAAAAAATCAAAACTAAAAACTTTACATACTGCTAAAACTTAAATATAGATACAACAACAAAAAACCTAAAAATAAAACTATCAAGTTGCTTTAAATTCATAAAGTTGTAACAGCCAGAGTACAAACAGACAGACTGATAAATATAAACTTTCACCACACAGCTGACTGGCACAGTGGGTTATTGCTAAATATTAGTTTGATAAAACTTAAACAAGGACACGCCCACTGACCACATAATTTAATGTCAAAATTAACTTTCTTTAGTCTTGAGAAAATTTACAAAAATTTCTGGTAACTAAATGCTTCTTAAGGTTTTTCAAAAGTAACATTTAAGGTTATGCAAGGACACGCCTACCTCCTATAAAAAATCCCTAATTAAGAAAAAAAAAGTAAATTAAATTTTGCACACAATTGTAATCAGAATGCGGCATCAATTAATTTTTATTGGTAGAATCTCAGTTTTATGTCTTGTAATCAATTTTATTTCAATCTCTCAAGGATCTAAATAATTTCTATTTAATCTTTTTGTTGAATCCTTAAAATGTTGACAAAACATAGTGAATTTTAACAAAAAGGTTTTTGACTCACTCGGTTTAAAATATCAAAATTTGTAGCAACAAACAAATTATTGTTGAGTGAGATATGGAGCCTTTACTGCTGCCATATCTTTTTATATTAAAACGATGTAGACGTTTTAACTCGCCAAAGGAAGATCTCAACAGGATCTTCTTTTCCCGCCAATTATTCCAAGCCCGTTCCCTTGGCTGTGGTTTCGCTAGAAAATAGATAGGGTCAGAGCGCATCTCGTTAATCCATTCATGCGCGTCACTAATTAATAAAAATAAAAGTTGTTTGCGTGTAGCAAAATAGTGTTTATTGGTTAACAGTGGCTTAAAAAAAATTAACAGAGGACAGAAAACTCATCAGCCATGATTTATTAAATAACTAAAAAAAAAAACGGTGATATAAAAAAAGTTCACAGCATTAAAAGAGTTCAAATTATGCTCGGAATATCAAGAGGAGAAAATCTAAAAGCGTAACTGTACATTTCCAACATGATAGTGTTCGTCCTCATTTTGTGAACCAGTTCAAAACTACGCAATAAAAACTGCATTTGGAAAGAGATTTTTTTTTTAAATTCCTTAAAGTCCATACCTTGTCCTCTTATGTCTAAACTGATGATGAAGTAAAACTTCATTAGACCAGAATCAAAACTGATCTAGAAATTATCCAAAACTTAACAACAGATTTTTTTTGTCACCACTAAAAGAAGTAAAGCGAAACTTATTTTGCATGTTATTTTTTTATAAAACGTTAATCTTAAACAAATCATCATAACATTATTTTAAATATTAATGTGCATTCTAGCAAAGGAATAATTTTAATGTAATGTGCTTTAATCTCTTGACCTCCTAAAACTCAACCACAAGAAAATAATATTTAAATGCATACGAATTTAAACATTTTCTACATCATAATCCCCTAACAAGTTTAAATTCATGAATATGCAAAGAAAAAATTGTTTGTTGAAATTTTGGTTAAAAAAATATAAACAAACATTTTAAACCTTCAAAACAAAAAGAAACAAAAATATACTGCGGAACTCGTTTGTGCATTTGAATATTGCAATACTCTGGATGTTTCAACATTCTCTCAGCAAACATTAGTTCACCAAACGAACATAAAAATGCACAGAAAATAAAAAAGTAAACAAAAAAGAGGGAGGAAAAAGAAAAAGTAGAGAGTGAATATTTAAATTTAGTTTATGCAAACAATTTATGAACTAAAACATAAAAGGCCATTTCCAATACAAGTAATTTTTGTTGATTTACATATTTGCAAATGTTTTATATTTTCGAATTATTTTATAGATTTTTTTCTAGAAAAAAAAAAAAAAAACAAAAAAAATATTTTAAATGTTTCTGTTTGCTTCTATTTGAAGAAAGTTGAAGTACATGCCAGACTACAGAGTAAAACCAGAAAATGTAAATGTTTGCATGAGTATTAAAACCAAAAAAGGAACAAACAATTTCAAAACAGAGCAACATTATTAAATTTCGTAAGAGGAAACAGCATAAGGCAACAGATGTTGACATTTTGTTATTCAATTGTTAATAAATCAGATTTTTGAGATGAAATGCATTTTGAAAGAACAGACAATAAAATAAAACTAGAAGTAAAGAGCACTCAATAGATTTAAAATTGTTCGGTTGAAAAGAAACTTATTTTAAAAAAGTACTTTTTTCAAGTAGTACTTTTTGAAGGTACTTTTAACGGTACTTTTTTAGATCACCTTTTTTAACAGCACATTTTTAAGGATGATTTTGAGAGCATCATTAATTCCTTTTAACATGGTATTCAGTGCAGTTAATTTCTGGAAAAAGTACTTTTCAATGAAAATAATTTTTTAGTGAAAGTTCTTGCTAAAAGGTACTTTTTTAAGGGTACTATCTTGAACGTACTTAAAATAGTTGTTTTAGAAAGGTATTTCCTTTTTTATATATAATTTTTAAATCATACTTTTCACAGAATAAAATATATAAATATGAATATTTATAACTTAAATGTGTTACAGGTACTTTTGAGATGGTATTTTTTTAAATACAATAATTTTTATCAATAATAATTTTATATTAAAAAAAAAAAAACGTCTCTTATAACATCATTCAAAGTGCCTGTTTTTCTTTCCCTAGTGGAGAGTATTTGTATTTTAATATTCTTCACCTTTAAATACGCCAATCGATTAGAAAAATTTGCTATAGAAAATTAGCAGGATCGATTTATGTCCCTCGGGGCAGTGGGCTTAACACCACGCCTGCCTTTAAAATTTCAATATCATTTGAACAATGAAGTAACTCTAATCAAAATACAAAAATAGTGAGCGGTAGAATTAAAAAATAAGAAAAAAAAATATCAAGTGGAAAAATTTGTGCTCGCTAATATTTTCGAGTTATAGGCCTCTAAACTTTTCTAAGAAAATTACGATTTTGCACCATATTTTTCAAGACATCAATATGAGAATCATTAGAAAAAAAGGCTCTTGAAGAAGTCTTTCGGGAAATGCTAAATTTTTTCAATAATACTTAACCCATTAAGAGCCGGTGATATTTTTATGTAAAATTATATATAAAACTCTTTAATTTCTTTTCATTAAAATCGAAGCAAGCCGATCTTTGATACCCTTGATACAAGTAAATCATATTTGCAACAAATTATTCCGTAGCAATCAAAAAATGAAGATTAAAAGACTGGCCAAGGCTTCACATTTATCTTTACAGGTACAGGTACATCATAGTGAAAATTTTCATTGTTAAAAATTGCAAATTGACTTACTCTAACAACTTTTAGTTAATTTATCTCCTTCAACATAGCAATTATCTGTTCATCTTTTCTGTAAAAATTGGATCTTTTTTAGCCATCCTGAACGTTCTTTGTCTTGAAGATCAATAAGCATGGGATTTGAAGCGGCAAAAATAGAGAGAATGCTCTTTTTTAAATTCCAGCTTAACAAGATGGCATTTTTGTCTTTTATGAAAAAATAATACCAAAGAATTTCCTGCGTGACACTCACTCTTTTCAATTTAATATTTTAAATTTTCAATTCAACAACAAAATACACACTTTACGTTGCCTGCTAAATCATCATTAAGAAATTACACTGTTCTGTAAAGGAATCCCTCACGCACTTAATGAAACTCTGCTTCCAGTTTTTTTTTTGCTGTCATGTGCAGATTAATTTTAAGAAGCAAAATTTATTTATATTTTTCTTTTGACAGAGCAATGTAATTTATTTTGTATTCTGGCTTTCTGCTATTTATTTTTTATTTAGGAAGCCTTTACTGCCGATTACAATAAATTTGTAATTATGCAAGTTAAGCATCTTATTCAGTTGTATACCTCTATCTTATAAATAAAAATCTTATTTTGTTTTAAATCATGTAAATTCTATTGACAGAAAAAACTAAAATTTTAAATCCATTTTTCTTATTTTTTTCATGTTGCAGTTATGACACTTTTGCAAAAAGCCTTGATATATTTGAAAATAATTAAATTTAAAAATTTCCCAAATTAAACTAAACACAAAGTTTTCAATGGCTTCCAGAACATCTTACAACTTGTTCAATGTTTATTTATTTTTTATTATCTTCATGCCTGTTACAAACAGGAAACATCAAAAATATTTAATAAGTTCCACAAAAAAACGAAAATTAAAATGTTTTGTTGAAGGTTTTTAAACAAGAAGACAAAGTATAAAAATAAAAAAGGAGCAACATGATGGTTGAAGTATCAACTTAAAAAAGAAAAGAAAAAATACAAGTGGCAATTGTAAATATTGTTGCTGCTGCTGCAACATCTTTTGCTTCAAAATATTGCATGAAATTATTTGTAGAAGAAATTGTGTGTCTGCAGTAGATAATCATAGATGTAAATGTGCTTTACTTATATTGTTGTTGTTGTTGTTGCATTGGCCTCTAAAGTACAGCAAGTTGGAAGAAAAAAACATTTTACAACAAGCAAATAAACTAATCTGCATACAATCGTTTACGCAGTTTATGTACAAACATGTCACTCAACAAAATGATTTGCCATGATGTTTATTAGCATCATTATAATGAAGTTACTGCATACAGTGGCCAGCAAAAGTGTTGGAATATTGATAAAGTTGATCAAATTTAAAATCTGTATCCAACAGAAGTTAAAGTGTTTCAGATACCTCCAGTGAAACTTAAGTAAGTAGAATCAAAAATTCTGCCCAAAAAAAACTGTTAAGAAACTTTATTTATTTCGCTAAACTAAATTCACAATTAGCTCCTGAGGTCAATACTGCTATTTATGCAACATATTGCCAGCAACATTTTGCATTTCATCAAAATGTTGATAGAAACATTTGGCTGTATTTAACGAAATTGACAGAGTACAGCCTGAGCAACACAATTCTTTATTGATTTCAGCGTAATTATTTATATGGACTTCTAGAAGCATTTAAAAATACAGGAATAGAGAGTGAAGAGATTTCATGAAATTAAAAAGAAAGGTCCGTCGTCGCAGGAAAGCAGAAGCAACTGCTTGTTTTGTTTTAATCGATTTGTGAATTGGTTTGTAGAGTACTGTTATTTTAAAGATCATGGTAAATTATATTGTCTTCATATATGCACTCTTCTTGTCTACAACACTTAGTTCGATAACATGTTGTCAGAAACATTTCGTGACATTTCAAGAACAATTTCAGCAAACGATTTTTTTTGAACTTCGACGCAATTTTTTATGTGGAATCGAGAGGGATTTTTGATGCTGACGATTCCCATAAAGTCGTTAAAGGCAGCGGAAGCAATTTTATTTATTTCGCTAATTTGATTTAGAGCCACTACTGGGATGATTCGTTTTTTTAAGTATTTAATATTGTTATTCACAGTTTGAAAACATGTTGCCAGAAACATTTTAAACATGTCAAACATGTTGAAAGAAAAATATCGCAACATTTGACAAACTGAACAAAGAAAAACATCAAAAGCATTTTTTTAGTTTTCGCTTTATTGGCTTTTGTCAGTATTTTGCACGAAGTGATCATCACAGTACCATGTCACAGAACAGTGACAACTCTTAAAGTAGAGGATTGCAGAGAGAGGTCTTATGCAATATGAAAGCAAGTCCAAGCATTAAAGAGTAAAGCTTTAAGGCACAACGTCATTACGAAGAAAAGAAGACAAAAAAAATTATTTAAGAGTAAATCGAGCATGACAACTAAGAGACATCAAAGGAAATGTTATAATTGCTTATCCAGATAAATTGAAGTTTTGTTTGCCAGTGTAAATTTTAACTTTTGCTGATGTTTTCTATACTTGAACTTACAAGTATGTCTTCTTCCTCATCAAAAGTTTATTATTATTTATTCTTTGAACTTTTTTTTTTCTTTATTTTGTGGCACACAATATTGCATGCAACATTTGAAGAAATGTAATTCTATTTTGAAAATTTCTTTGCAAAAAATATAAAATTGCTGCATTTAGTTGTTTTCTAGTTTTAAGTTTTTCTTGCAAATTGTTTTTATATTAAAAGTAGCACAAGTGCAAGTTAAGCAATATTTCTTAAAGTTATTTGAGACAACCAACCCATTTCTTTTTTTAGGAGTAGATGAACTCTTTTTCAACTATAACTTTTACCTTCATCAGATATTTTTTGCCATGTTAAAAGAGAAGAAAGTTATCATTAAATGTTTTGCAAATTAAAATTTATAGAAATATTTTAAAATAGTAAATTATTAAAAAATAATAAGTTTTAGCAAAAATAGCACAGTAAATCTTGCAGAGAAAGATTTAAAGAAACTTATTTGGAATACAGAGACCAAAAGTTTATCTTATTCACCTGTCATGTTGTGTTATTCAGTTAAAATAGTTTATTCTTTTATCTAGAATAAATCAGCTATAAATTGTAAAAGAATATTTAATCAAGTTCATCTTTTTTACTTAATTTTATTCATTTTTATTATAAGTTAATTTATGTTTTATTGTTAAAGCTAAGAACTCTGTTCAAATTTAAGAAAACTATTTAATAGCTTTTCTTCTTTTGTTGGAAAAATCAAAAGGTGACAACGATTTATAATAAAATTGTCACTATTGTTGCCTTTAAGTAACCAACATCATTTACTGTTTTTTTTTTAACAAATTCGTCCGGAATAAGTGCGTTTCATACTATTTTACAGCTAGAAAAAATTGTTGCCAGAAACATTTTGCTGTTGAGAAACATGTTGCCAGCATCAATTCGCAACATTATATTTTTATTTATATCAAAATGTTTTTTATTTTATATGACCTTTTTACAGCAATTCGTACTAGAACTTAAAAGCATACCGTTCAGTTTTTCAGCAACATTTTCTGCCACCATCAATGATCCTGTTTTATTTTCAGATTATTTTCGATTTTCTTGAGTTATAAAAGACACAGCAGAAGTCAAATTGTGAAATTCGTTATCTTTCTTAGTTTAAATATTTTTTTTAATTTACCAAATAGTGCTAGTGGCAGTGCGGAGAGAAATTTCGAGCCAAGAATAACACGAACAATGGTAACCTCCCAGGTGTCAATTTTTGCTGGTTTATCACCATAAACCACAAAAAAAAGTTCAAAAATGTTATGTTGTAGCACCTTGGAGACCAATGCCATTTCTCGTAATTAACTTATCGTTAAATTTTGATGTGATTCAGTCGAAGGTTGTATTAGCCGTATGGTCACGTAGCTAGATTTCGCCAGTTTATCTCGACGGGATCAATTTCATTTAAACTTTTTAACAAAATATTATTAATCGACAGTATCGCGTGATCCGTTATCATTTCGTAAGAAACAACGTCCAACACGGTGCATTTTTCAGAATTTAATGGAGCCTGCAGGATCAGTTATGGATGGCTTTTACTCCGCATGTGGCAGCTAAGCCACAAATGAGTCTCCTCGCTTGATATAGATATTTTGTGACTTTTATTCTTAAGTTCGATTTGCTGATAAAACTACAATATTTTTTTCATGAATAATTATTTCAAGATTCACCACTTTTTATTTTTAGTTCAACTTTCTCTTTATTTTCTAATTCCATTTATCTGCTGCTTTTAGCAACCACCAAAAATATTTTAATTAAGTAAAAGGAACAAATTTCAAACAATAAAGTGTCAGTTGCTTAATGGAGTTTTCGACAGTGTTGTTGTTGTTCAAGCGTAAAAATTAAAATAAACAAAGATTCTCAAATCCATTACCTTTAAGCTTTAATTATTTTTTTAGTTGCAACAAAATTGTTCGAGTTTTGTTAACATTTTGGTTTAAAAGTTTCATTTTAGTTACAGCTTGGAAATAGTGATAACAAAATTGAATAACTTTTATTGTTATTGTTCTGAATATCACAGAAACCCTCACTCGCCACCACAAAATCTATTTAAGTTTGTGCTTCCATAACAGACTAAAAGAAATGAATTAAATTATTAAAATGAAAGAAAATGAAATAAAATAAAAAATAATGCAGTCAAATACAGAAACCCAGAAACAGGACAGATAGCGAACAAAAGAAGAACCTTTAAAATTTCTATAGTTTTTACAGTTAATGCTTTCGGTTTTTTTCAACCAGAACTTTGTTTTTTAAAACAAATAACAAACAATTTTACTTAACAATTTCGAAAATTGTCAACAGAAGAAACACATTTACAGTTATTATTTTCTGCTTCTTCTTTTTTCATTTGGCTTAATGCCCACCGCTCACCAATACAACCATGAAAATCCAAATATTCAGATCCACTCAGTCACACACATACACACACACACACACAGTCCATTGAAACCAAAATACAAAATAGAACGCAAAAGATATCTTTTTATTTTTGGGTAAAAGTAGTTTTTTTACAATTTTGGTTAAAATGTTACAAAAATACAGATAAATTTTACCAAAATTAATAAATAATGACACAAAAAGAAAAACAAGGAGAGAAGTGAAAATGTAAATTATAAGGTTTTAAAAGGAACAATGACTTTTTAGCAAAAATATTTAAAATAGTTTTGAGAATTATTTGCAACAAATTGGATTTATTAAATTTTAAAAAGCTCACATAAAATAATAAATTGAGAAAATAAAAGAAATGTTTCTGGAAAAATGTTTATCAACAACTAAATGTTTATCAGCAGAAAATGTTTCTCAACAGCAAAACGTTTCTGGCAGCAATTGTTTCCGGCTGCGAAATAATATGAACTGCACTTATTTCGTGTAGAATTGTAAAAAAACTGAATTTTTCAAGACAATAAAAATGCCAACTTCCTTCTAAATCATAGTGTTCCCCCCACTACTATTGGTCATCTTTTTTATGCCAAATAGGAAAAGTAGCTCAACAATTTTGTAAGGAGAAATCTTTTGGCAAAATGTCAGGCAGTATGTTCTCTTGTAGAAAGACGATCCTTTTTACTCGGTTGTTTTGCGCAGACGAAAAGTTGGAGTTTAAAGGGAAGGATGCTTTCTATTACGCAGCTAATGTGACAGTGCCATACTTTACATTCCGTACGCTTCTTCTTCTCTTTGGAAAAACTCCTCTAAAGGAACGGTAAATTGTACCTAAATGCGTTGACCAGGAAATATCGAATGGCCAAGGGCGAATTATCAGATTTATTGTGTATTGTATTGCTACATCAAAGTCATTTTTTGTAATGTTGCGTATCACCTTGAATCTACTAAAAAAGATTCAAAGCGACTGAAGATCTTCTCGTAATGAAAGTCAGATGTACGCTGCCTTTCTCAATTTAATAAAATTACAAAATTTTTTATTACAAAATTTGAATAAATAAAATAAAAAAAATAAAAATAAATAAAAAATGGAGGAGGAACAGAGATATTGGAAAAATCAATTCGTTGGTGCAACATTCGATTTAAAGTATTAAAATTTACATAAAGCGGGAGTTTGAGCAAGTGAATAGACCTTTTCCTTTGCTGTGGAATGAAAGAAGCAGAACGGGGCTGACTAAAGGTTTTGGGAAGGTTTTTATGGAATTAGAAAATGTGTTCAAGAATAAATAAACAAGGACTTGATTACTTTCCGGCCTAAGTCAGGGTCTGGCAATGATTGGGCGCTATATCTTTAAAAAGATGGAAGCGAAGGCATTGCATGGCCAATGATTAGAAGAGAGATTCACAACTACCAGGCGACAGCTAGAAGACACTGAGAAAGAAGGAGACTAAGCACAAGTTTAAAATAGCAGGGTTAAGCTCCACTCGTCCTCGCCTTGTAAAAATTTAACAAACAAATCACAATCTCCTGTAAAGAAAATAGTTGGTTTCCCGGAAACTACTGATTATGTATCAAAGTGATTTGCGCTTTTTCTGTTTTGTGTACAACTGGCAACATATATGAAATAAGTATAAATAAGTATATTAGGCACCATCAGCAATCGTTGCACTTCCCAATCTGTTTCCCGGCCAATTGAAATCGTCCTATCCCCGGGGCGGTTATCAGATCTTTGCTTTTTTTTTTTGGAGGGCTTTCTTGACACAATTTGAGCAATATTTTCAGTACTATAGAGGCACCTGTTTGCAAAATCTTAGCTTCTACCATACCCCTTCCTTAAGTTTTTGAAAGGCTACACCATATAATCTAGTGTTTCGTATTGGTTTTCGTGCATAGACTTGTTATAAGTTTTCACAGTTTTAATCCTGTAAAGAATATAATCCTTATGTGGACTCTCTTGGGCAGATCTACGCACCTCTTTAACGTTCACCTTCTTTTACGTAAAGTTACTACAAAGATTAACGGTCCTACAGTTTCTTTTAGTCTACAGGAGAGGAATAAAATAGCTGAGTTTCTCTTTACGCGGTTAACTCTAAACAGGAACAGAATTCTGAAGAGTACCTAGAGTCCAGGTGACACCGACAAAGTTTTCTCAGTTAAATTTGAAAGTAAATTGCATTGCAAACGGAATACGAGATGGGATATGGAACAAGTTAGTATGACTGCAGATTGCTTTGGTATAAGACTTGGTAGTTAAATTCCGAATAAGGCGATAAAAAAACAAATAAATTTAAAAGTCACTTAGTGTGTAATTTCTACAATATCTATTTCCGACCCCATAAAGTTTATATATTCTGAGTCCTTATACACAGCGAAGTCGATTGAGCGATGGCCGTCTGTTAGTTTTTTCGGCCGTGTTCGGGTTGAAATCAACTTTGTCAAGGCACTAGATGAGCAAGAGAAAATTTAAATACGCCAATCGCCAATTAGACATAGTTTCGAAAATATTGCTATTGAAAATCAGCAAGATAGTTCCATGTCCTTTCAGGCAGCGGGCAAAACACCACGCCTGCCTCTAATTTTTTCACATCATTTGGCACAAATCTAGTTTTTTTTTAAATAATTACAATGAAAAATTCAAATATATGGCGCTTTAAAGAATTAAAAAATAAGAAAAAATGTCAAGTAAAAAAATTGCGCTCGCCCATATTTTCCGGGTCATGGGTCTTAAAACTTTTCATTGAAAAATACAATTTTGCACCATGTTTTTTGAGATATTAAGATTGGTATCATTTAAAAGCTTTTAAAAAGATATTTTTGGAAATACCGAAATTCAAAAAAAAATGCTCAATCCATATAGAGCTGGAGTTCTCAATTTTTTAAATTCTCTGTTGCGGAATACAGCACTCTTATTTTTTTTTTTTATTTTTTTTTAATTAAAACCCTTCTGATGCCTCAGGCATATTGACATAAAAGCTAATTTCAATTTGTATTAAATTTAAAACCAATAATATTTTTAAATTTCAAATTTTTTTATATCATCATTGCAGAGTTTTTTATATTTAATAAAAAATATTTATATTGTCTAAGGGATCACATTCACACACTTTTTTTTTTTAATAAATATTTCATTCATTCAATTGCATTGTGCTATTTGAGAGTGTTCAGTATTGAAAATATTTTTTAATCCAAATAGGTATTTTTTGTACAACAACAGATGGATGTGTGAAAGCGCATTTACAAATTCCAATGAAAATAAAAAATAAAATAAAAAAAGGAAATATCCCAGCAGTTTGAAAAGTTGTTTCTTTACTCAGGATTATTTAGGTGGCCTATTTTCAGTTTCCTGCAGAGTGGTAGCAGGGTTCGAATAACCACTTCGAATCATTTTTTCTACTTCTTTATTCGTTTAGCTTGCTTGGTCTGCATTGATGTACTTAAACGGTGACACCGATTGTTGACAAACAGAAGACAGAGCTCTTTAAATCTGCCGAAATAGTGGTCATTTATGTTTTAGAACAACGTTTCATGGGTAAATGAAACATTTAAATGATCACGATTAACGATCTTAAAATCTTTAGATTTTCATTTAAGATAAACGCCCCAGTTTTAGTTAAACAAACATTGAAGAATATTAATTTTTCAATTCAGCTGCATACTTACACAATTCAGCTACAAGAAATCAATTGGTTAATAGTAGTAAAGGCATTTTAAGATAATTCAGCTGAATTTTTGGCAAATTCAGCTTCGAAATTTCATATCATATAGTAAGTTCTATAAAACTTTGTTAATTATCGCTTACAAAACAATTAAAGTTTTAATTTTAAATTGTAAATAGTAAACTTATTCAATTTTTTAAACCTTTGTGAACCTTCCCATGTAATTCAGCTGCATATTTTGACTATTCAGCTAAGAAAAATGCTATTGGCTATGATAATAAAGGCATTTTAATACAATTCAGCAGCATTATTCACATATTCAGCTTAAGAAATGACATATTTTAGCAAATAAATCCGAAAATTTAACACGAAATCTAAATGTCTGCACATAAAATAATTTGGAGTTTTCCAGTCATATCACTTGATTTGTCTAAAGTACAATAATAAGTCGTGAAATATTCTTCTTCAGATGCAAGAAATTATATTATTCAATAATTATAATAATTTCGTAGATTTGTGATAAACATTTTTTTGTTTTTTTTTTCCAAGTTCAGTTTAGTTTTAAAGACTCTAGCAACAAATATTACAGTTAAGCAGGAGCTTAATGCCATTCAGCTGCATTCAAAACCATTCAGCTATACACAACATATATTCAGCAACAAAAATAATTGAAAAAAAAAATTATTTTTTATGTACCTAATTTCGCCTGTTCCTCTGGCTTTAACGAATAAATCACAAGTCATATTAAAATTGTTTATATTGATTTCACTCTAATAAATTAAATTTGTACCGTTATTTGATGGTTGCAATAGCATTGACACCTAAAAATATTCTATAGAAAATACAGCATTATTGTGTTGTATAACGTAACAGCCTGCTGATATTCCCTTTAGGCAAAATAAAATATATTTTTCAAGATAAAATGTAAAAATGATAGAAAATACTGTTTGACATTATTTGACATGTGATTTTAAGCATTTTTGTAGAATATTAGAGAAACTAAGAAGAAGAAATATTAAAATATTTATTTTATAAATAAAATAGATACAGGCAAGAGTAATATATTCGGCTATAGCGAATACTTTACACCCTTTACCAAAACAGAAAATTAAAAAAATATAATGATATAGAAAAATTAGGGGCAGGCGATTAGCCCGCTGCGTTGAATGACATGGAATGATCTTGCTAATTTTCAGCAGCAAAATGTTCGATCGATTGGCGTATTTAAGAAGGTGCCTATTATGAGCAATTTTCGATCTTCGACTGTAGTCGAAAGAGCTGATCGAACGAATTTTTATTTGGTATTATGGCGCACATTCGATAAAAATAGTGCTATTGTGAATCTTACTCAATTGAATTATTCACAATAGTACATGTTGATCAGCTGTCACTCTAAAGAAATATTGTTTTACTAATTTATAAACGAAAAATTTTAATAATTATTAATTAAAATGACTACTAAGGAATTATGTTTCGATGATTTAGCTCCTGTGTAAATGCTTCCCATTTTTTTTTTTTGCCGCTTGAACTTTTGTGCATATTCCTTTTGCCAGCTGGTGGATTTTGTTCCTTGAGAAAACCTTTCCAATTGTTGTTTTGTACTTACAACCTTGAACCTGCATGGAATTAAAATAATTTATTGCCATCATTTGTAAAAAAAAAACATAAAATTCACAAATACTTACATTTTCAATAAGTTTTACAAACTGACATAAACCATCGAAAGCAAAATTGTGTTCGATTAAAAAGTCGTTGCACAACGAAATTTTCGACAGTGCTAACAACTCATAATACGAATTTGACAATCGATATTCGATTTTCGATAGCCAGCGAAGATCGAAAATCGAATGCCACTCATAATAAGGGCCTAAATTTTCTTGCCTTGGCGAAGCTGATTTCAACACTAACACGGACGGTCAGACAGGCATCGCTCAATCGACTTCGCCATGCTTTAGAATTAAGATTGTGTATTCTTTATAGGGTCGGAAATATTGTGGAAATTACAAACGGAATGACAAACTTAGAAATACCTCTTTTTTCCTTTGATGTAGGGTATATAAAACAAGAGATAAATTTTTCTTAAAAGAAAATAAGTTTCAGGTCTTACATAGGGAGAAAACTCTAAAGGGTTTGTTTGAATATATTTTTAGCAACCAATAAAAAAAAGGTGAACTATGGCAAGTAGATAGTAACAAGAAAAGAGAAGCTTTCAAATTATTAAGGAGGGGCATGTAGAACTGTAAATTGGAACTATAGGTAAATTGTTAGTTGATTGCGTCTATTCCAGGCCAAAGAAGTAATATTTTTAGCACTTGTCTAAAAAAGTATTTCAAAGGAGAGTTTGATGCAAAATAATAAAAATAAAAAAAGCAGAAGGCGTAATTTCATACTTTTCAACGTTCAGACTTTGCATGATTAAGATTTGCATTCACATACCCTATGATGGAGCCATGAAAGGAGAAGAACTGTTAAAAAAGGTAAAATAAAATTATTTGCCCAGAGAACTGAGGTAACTTCATGGCCTCTACGATGCACATGATATAGAGGAAAGCTCTAGATGCACAGAAGTCACACGCATTAGATTTTTGAAACTTAAACGATTCTAATGGTTAAAAAATACAGAGTCTACTAAAAAATATAATAGAACTTAAAACAGATAGAGTGCTTCACGTGCATCCTCCAAAACTAATAAAACGCAAGGGTCAGGAGGTACCAACTTTAGCACTTTCGGCGAAGACTAAGCAGTATTTGTCCTATCAAACATATCGGGTCTATTGCATCTATCCACAAATATGATACTGAGAACTTCCAAGACTGCAACGGACAATCAATAAACATGAAAGAGTTTAGAGTGTTGCTGATGTCTTTGCATGAGCTCTAAAGAGAGAATACAAACGAACAAATCTTCGGCAAAAGCTTTACTAAGTGCTTTTTGAAAGTTAAGCCCTCAGGGACCATAATGACAAGGTAATCAATATTTTAGATGCATAGCCCCTCTAATGGGGAATTTAAGGGAAATAGCGAGTTTTATGGTTAAAGATATTCGATTGCGAGTGCTTCTAGAAAAATCTACAAAAAGTCATTTGGTCATACGACCACCACAGCTGTATCTGACGAAATGCATACTGTCATTTTATTTAGGGATAAAATGTTGGCCTCTTAGGCGGTAACTTTTGCTGGTTTATAAGTATAAACCTGTGACCTCAATTCGAAATGATGAAATTAATAAAGCCTTTTGTTACTAGTAGAACTCAAATGGTTGTTGTTAAAAAGATAAAAGCATAATTTCCTTTTTATCTAATAATTTTCTTAAACGGCGGTTTATCGCATTCGACTTAGATATTTTAGCCACTGCAAGACCTGTCTTCCTCTTGAGTAATACTAAATGCTTCGCAGTATGTTACACTGTCATGTTAATAAAAAATATATAACGACTTCTGTGTGGGGTGAAGGTAAATGCAACGAACGCAGGCATGTGAACGATACACTCATAGTTAAGAGTCTAGCACTAGCGAAGTGTAAAATACAATTTGTAGTTATATCAAGGCAACGGGTAAGGGAGTAAGAAATGCCCTCAGTGGTTACAATGACATACCTACGATTGATGATCTATAGACGATCATATTAAAAGGTTCCAAGAAAAATATGTTCTTTTAGCCTGAATAAACTTAAAATTATGATGAAATTGATTTTGGGCACATGAGCACCACAGCTGTTGTTGACAAAGCGCAACTGGTTTAAAAATGTGCGTTAATTTTTAAAAATTGTTGACCATATGTCACGAATAACATAAACAATTCTGTTCCCAAAGGCGGTCATTTTTGCTAGTTTTCCAGCATAAACTAATGACTTTAGGTTGCCTTGCAGGAAATAATCAAAGGGTTTTGGAGTCCGAATGACAGATCAATTTCTTAAAATTATTTTATCACCAAATTTTGACAGCACGTAACGCCATCCTGTTCAAACGACATCTGGCCCGGTCATGTGTCATCCATATTTCCGAACAAAAATTCATTGAATTAAAGTGCAGAAACATCTAGATTTACCGATTAAATGTGATTTCGAATAAACAAAAAAAAAAAAAAAAAAACAAAAAAAAAAAAAAAAAAACTGATGATGGCGCAGTAGCAATATCCATCTTAATTTTTGACGACTGAACGTCCAACGATGGCATTTGCGCGAAAGAAGTACCAAGAGGTGCATTTTGCATTAAATAATGGAGTTTGTAAAGTCTTTTCTGGATTGGTTTCAATTAAGATGAGGCAATTTCGATATTAACAAACATGTTAATGCAGCGTTGTTTAAGTGTCAATCTATTCACGATGGCCTTCAGAGTACACTGATCATGAATGTCGTTAACTCTTTTGTTACTTCTATCAGACTTAAAAAAACACCCATTAACAAAGGAGACATATAATATTCCAAGTCTTTTCCGACTATGTGAGATCTGATGCCGACGGGGAAGTTCTCGTTGGGACAAGTGGAGCAAATATTGTCGTAAAATTCTTTCTAAAATTTTGAATGATCATTGCTACTGAAACCGTAATCAATTGGAAATGAGGAACTTCACATGTAAAAATATGAAAACAGATCAGAGGGACTAGTTCCTATGCGAAACCACTAGCTGATTGTGTGTTTTTAATACAGCCATTATAATGAATATAAATAGAAAGCTTTCGAAATGAAAAGGAATTTCTTACACTAATATTTTACTTAATACACGATGCCTGTAGACCCTTCCAGATCTCTTTTGTTTTATACGTCTTCCCCAGAGTAGATGTAAAAAAGCCCTTCGTTAGCCTTATTTTCAGTGGGATATACGTGGCTCAATAAGACGCACTTTAACCAATCCGAAGCGAAACTTAAAAGACTGAAAATTAAATCAGTTTTATAAAAACATTCTTTCGCTACAAAAAAATATAAAAATAAAAAACAATAAAAATAATAAAGTAAGAAAATTAAAGTTAATAAATATTATTTTAAAAATTTCACTCTTTAACCATCCTGTAAATAAAATTAAAAATGAAGGATTTATAAAAAAAGACCATTAAAGACGACACGTTCGCATAACAGCAAACGCACACACAATTTAATTGAGGTTAAAATTACTTTTTGCTTAAAAATCCAACATAATAACGACAGCAGCAGCAGTAGCAACAAATATGGAATAAAAACGTATGTGTGTTATTTTATTGTTGCTTTTAATCTCATTTGCTTGTTTCTTCTTTGTTTTTTTTGTGTTTTTGCTTCTTCATTGTTGTTCATATCATACATTTCCAGATATTTTTTTTAAGTTGTTTTTATTTAAACAATACAAAAATGTAACATTTATTATATTTAATTTTTAATTTTATTTTTTTTGCTTAAACTTTTGCTTTTTTAACACCGTCAACTTGTAGTATTTGTGTTTGGCTTTGCTGCAGCTAACCAGCCCAAAAGTATGCCACAGTAATTTTATTTTATTTACGTTTACATTTACAATTACAATTGCCAACAGACAAACAAATGAATTGTCATTCTGTTCTGAAAGTTCTTGTATGTTTTTCTTGGTTTTTGTTGTTATTTGTGCCTTTTAATGAGCTTAAAAAGTTGATGATTTTTTTAAAAGGTTTTTGGGATTTTTTTTTGTGTGTTTTAAGCCATCATTTAACTATAAATGAGAAAGCAAATGCAGTGAAGGTATTAATATTTTTTTAATTTCTTCTACAGTTTTTAAGAAATTTCTGTAGTTTGGTTTCATTTGGCATAATTTTGAAAACTTTTATTACATTAATCGTGCAGAAGGACACTGAAACTGGCAGACAAGATTCTTAGGTCACTTTTTTGTTTCTCTTTAGGTTTGATTACTTTCGGCTTTATAAAATATTTAATGCTAGTTTTTCGTAATTAAGGTTGCATTAATCTGATCTCAGGTTAAACTGCATTATGAGATGGAAAAAATGTAAAATATGTCTGCTACAAACAGCGGACTTTATCGCGTACCAGCCGGAAAAACATCATGTGCCTCGATTTTCCTATTACTGAGATGTTGCTTGAGAGTGTCAACAATATGTGCGTTTCCATCGCATAGGCTTTATGATCATTAAGCTGTAGCTCTTTGTCTCCTTCGCTTTCCAACTTAACACTCTGCATTATAAATTCGTCGTCGCTTTATAATTTTAGTTTCGCGTATGTCTTTTTTAAAATTTTATTTTAAGTTTTGAAAAATGACTGATTATTTATTGTCAGTTCTTTCACATCTTGAATTTTAATTTTCAGCTGCTTTTCGTTTTCATCAGTTTTTTTTTTGTTTTTTTTTTTTTGTGCAAATTTGTGGAGAAAAATTTCAACAGGAAAATATAGTTTGTTTCAACGAATCTGCATGTGGAAAACAAAAATAAAATCACGTATGAATTAATAATCAATATCATTCTGATATTATTTTCTTCTCTTTATTTTGGTTATTTTTTCCTTGGAGAAATGACATTATTGGACAAAAAATATTTCATTTTGTCTCAGTTAACATCCAGCTGGTGACATAATTAATTGAAGAAATCCGACAAGAAAATGACATTACAGAAGAGAAGAGTTTTTATTGGAAAAAAGGGGGCAAAATAAGAATTTTTCTTATTAACATTTGTAACAGGTGGTGCAAAAGTTGTTGCTCTATTGTAAGATGCTTTGAAATGCTTTGGTGCACTACGTTCAAATCTCGACATTGTAACAGTTTAAAATTTAATCTACAAATTGCTGTTTTTTAAACTAGAAAAAATGTTACCCGTAAAAATTTTGGGTTAAATGATTAAGGTATTCGATCACATGTTACAATAACTTATCAGGTGAGTGTAGTTCGACAGGGGATTATTTGTTTTTTTTTTTTTTTAATTAGGACCAGCACTCAGAGGATGACCCCTACTTATGCAATGAAGTGTGCCAGAACTAGGAAATTAGGTTGTGGGATGCGGGATAGAGGGAGTAGTGCTTGTGAACATTTGATTTGAATCTCTACGCATTGAAAGTGGCAGGAAAGACCTCTGCAGGGAGTTTATTCCACATACGAACTGTTCGGCTAAAAAACGAATTTTCTCTGTAATGCGTTGTGCGATTCACTGGCCAACCGACCACAGGGAATGCGCTCTTGATGCAGAGTCCGTTGCTGTTACGAAATTACGGTTTTCAGGAACAAGTTCCCTGATTTCATAAGAGCACATTCTGTTGTAGTAACGATAAAACAGTGAAACACACCCCACATTGCGTCGATGCTCTAGTGAGTCAATAGAGCTGGATACCCTACTGTCACCGATGAGTTTCTTCGCTCTCTCCTGCACAAGGTCGAGTAACTCCAAAATAGACTTTGAAGCACCGGCTCATGCATGAGAGTTGTGTTCCATTTTCGGTCTGATAAAGGTAATAGTAAGAAGGTAGATAGTAAGGAAATCAGATGGAGTGAAGTATTTCTTACACCGTTTCAGAAAACCCAGGTACTTGAATGCTTCTTTTGCAACATGAAAAATTTGCTTGTTCCAACGAACATCGCATTGAATTTTCATGCCAAGAATATCGAGAGCTTCTAAATCCTTAATATATGTATCACCCATAATTACAGATGAGGTAGCATGTTCAGCAGTACGTCTGTGCGAAAGCACACAGCACTGGGTTTTATAAGCGTTAAACTGAACCCTGTTCGCCAGGCACCATTCGGAAATTACCAAAAGGTCGTGATTAAGGGTATCGTCCATGCGCTTTCTCATAGCCTCAATTTCCCGAAGGTTTGGTCTACTGCGAAACGAAAATGAATGGCATATGCTACTGTCATCTGCAAAAGAATAGATAGGGTTGGAAGTCTGACGTAGAAGGTCATTAAGAAAAATAAGAAATAGGGTAGGGGAAAGGACGGAATTATTTTTATATGTGAACTTTTTTGATCTCAGCTGTCAAAGATACATATAATCAACCTGATGAATTATAGTGCCGTTAGTGGTCATCTCTCAAATATTCGTCTTTCTTAAAGACTGAGAAAACCATTCTTAATCGATTATGTTAAAAAAATACATGTAATTCTGCAGTATCTTTAATTCTTAAATCTTATTTATTTATTTATATTTTTTTTCCACGGTGCAATTTGAATAAACAGGCTTATTGTTTTTTTCTTAATTTTTATTATCAAGTAAACTTTTTAAAGTATTTTTCATATCATAAATAAATATTATTTACTTTTTTTTAATGTATGCGTGCGTGTTCGTATGCGTGGCACTTAAAATTTTTTTGTAAATTTTTTTAAAGACTCTTTTTATGTAGAAACAAATAAACGAAAGTCTGTATATGAAAGAATATGCACTTAATAAATTTAAAATAACAGTAAACTTATTATGTTTAATAAAAAAAAGGAAAAAAATTAAATAAATAATCACAAACAGATTTATTAAGTTTTAAAATGTTGTTGATGATCAGAATGACAAGTCCTTCTTTTTATTGTTTTTCATGTTTTAAATATTTAAATGTATTAAAAAAAATTTATTTATTCAAAGGTCACAAACATAATGAATTACATTTTTTGTACTGCTATACACTTCCAATAGATTTTTTTTTGTGTTGCGGAAGAATTATTTGTCGTAGAAGTGAATAGAAGTTCCAGAGGGTTTCTTTTAGCGTAATAATTAATCGACATGTTGATGTTGCGGAACCAAGTATAGGGTCCGCCAAATAATTTTATTTTTTGAACATGCTATAAAAAACGAAAACATCGAGTGTACCTTCGACTGCGTAGCATGTAGCGCCGTTGTGTTGAAACCAATATCCTCCTCTTCAATTTTTGTGAACAAAAATTCGTTCAAAATGGTCCGATAACGATCGCCATTGACTGTAACGGCCACTCCTTGCTCATTTTCGAAGAAAGATGGCCCAATTATGCCTCTGAACCAAAATCCGCACCAAATAGCGACTCGTTTTGGGTGCCCTGGATTTTCAACGTATGCGTGCGGTTTTTCTGTGCCCCAAATGCGACAATTTTGCTTGTTTACATACCCACCAAGATCAAAATGAGCTTAATCTAAAAAGATGATTTTTTTTTTTTTTTGGCAAAATCGGCATCTTCTGTAAGTCGATCGCAGGCCCACTTAGCGAAGCGAAAACGCATTGGCTTTAACTCCTGAACCAAATGGGCTTTATATGGCCTCATACCAAGGTCTTTGTGAAAAATTCGCCTCAATGATGTCTCCGAAATGTGTAATTGTTGAGAACAACGGTAAATTGATGTTGATGGCGCTTCACGTACACTTTCTGCCACAGCAGCAATATTCACGTGTGTACGCACTGTTTTCGGCTTTTCACGCTTTGATTTATCGATGATGATGCCAGTTTCTTTCACTTTTTCCTCAAGATAACGAACATACGGAGCTGACGGTGCTTCTCTTCTTCCAAAATCTATACGCAATTTTCGCACACATTCTGCAACATTACCATGATTTTCAAAGTATTGTCGCAATATTTCCCAGCGTTGTTCAAGCGTATACATAACCATATTTCTTCAGCAGAAGGATAAAACTAATTAATTGTCAAATTAGACATGAGCTAAGTGTTACCATTCACGAAATAAACACTGGTTGAAAAAAAAGTTAGATGGCGGACCCTTTAGTCCCCTGGTGAATCCTTTAGGAAAAATAACAATGTAATTGCAGTGCAATCTGAAATAGGCGATTGACGATGTTTAAAATCGATATCGAGTTGTAGCAAAGCAAACCAATATTCAAGGGTTGCCAACTCTATCAGATTTAAGATAAAGGTACTGCATTAAAAACTTGACTAAAAGGGCTTTGTAGTGACCTTAACGGATAAGAACGAGAGTTAATTTCAGTGTAGGGAAAGGGGGGACGATTTCCACATTTGTTACTTCCTGAATAGCAGCTGACGCTTAATATGCTTTAATTGCGAATTAAAAATTTCATCGTCAAATAGCAGGGTAAGTCTTAAAGACGTTGGAGGCAGAAAACCTTAAAAGGGCAACTTGCAGTTAAGAGTGACAATCATTTGGAGGAAAAAGCTCATAAGGTACTTTGAAACTATTTGAGTGCTGCGCAATTGACAGAATCGGTCTTTGCGACTGATTAAGTTGTGAATCGAAAAAGATATTGATGGTGGCCTTAGAAGGAGTAAGAAGACTGAAGACAGTCAAATATACTGATGAAAAAATCGTCATAGTGCTTATGAAATTATACTCTGACATGTGTCTTCGTTATTAACCCAACGACAGTTGTCATCATGACGATGTCATGCCTTAAATTAGTTTTTTAATTTGCCATTAATTGTGTCATTTTGAAGACATTTCACATAATTTGTACTAAACCAGACACCAAAAATACTGAAACTATAACTTAAGAGTTTTGTCTGTTATTTGTATAGCATTCTGCGGTAACAAGATGTATCCGTAATTCTTTTAATACAATTAATTTCATGCAGCAGTTGATTGCTTGTGAATATTTTTGCAGACATAACTTAAATGTCATTTAAATAAAATATGAAAAAATTAATTAATGACGTTTGTAATTAGCATGATGACAGTTTTTGTCATATTGATGTAACATAGTCGCCACGGTAGTAGCTTGTTTGTTTAAAAAAAAAACCAGAATTAAAAAAAAAATACTGCAAAACTATTTTTGCTTTTTTAAACAGAATAAATATTTTCCTTTTTTCCCTTTTTAACAACAGGAAGGGGTATAATTAATGCCACCCATTTTGCAACAGATGCATCATCCAAACAATTTGTTTGTTTTTGGCATTTTCAACAATATTATCCTGCACGAATATTAAAATAATTTGAACGAATAAACTTATTATTATTAACTTCACATTATAGGTCAAGAGCTTTAACAATAAAAAGAGATTTTTGAAAACTCCTGTAAAAACTGGATAAAAAAAATAAATGATTAAAATATGCACAAGAGATTCTAAACATAAAAATTTATGTGCAGCTGTGTATTCAAACATACGAGTATTAAAAACGTTTTTAAATTAACAATAGCAACGAAGATTTATTTAAACATTTTAAATTGTTAATTTTTGCTGAAATTACCAAGCACAAAATGCAGAGCAGACAAAAAATTTGGTTTTTAAATATTTTGTTTAAACAAAACCAGCAAAAGTTTATTAAAAAAACATTTTTTTTTAATTTTTAGCATTAACGAAAAGCATGTTTTATGGTTGTGTCATGGTAATGGCAACTATATTATGTTTTCTGCAAACACTTTATAATTGTAGCAAACATATTATAGTTGTTTTCTTAACATTAAAAACATGATTTGTAAGTTTTTTTTTTTACTTTCTTATTTCATCTTACGTAACGCCTTTTACCTGATCACCAGCTTAATAATTTTTTTATTGGATTCAACGCAATTTTTTTAGATAGAAAAGCCGTCATGTCAAACTGAAAAAAAAAAAATTGAGAAAATTATGTCACCATATTGTGAAGGAGAAAAATGTACAATATTTTAGTACTTTTTTTCTTTTTGTTCCAGGGGATGCTAAAATACAGTTTCTTTTCAGCTTTCAGTCGCATTGTTCCGTGTAATTTGGATTCACTGTCTGATACCTTTTAAACTCTTTCTTCGCAGTCAATGTAGTTTTCTTTCTGAAAGACTAAGATCGACCTTTTTTCCATTAGACAGTTTAGATTCTACCTTAAATGCTTAGTCCAATATCGGGCACTGCTCGCTATTTTATAATAATATGCAGTGCCTTTTTAGCCTCCATCAGGTACTGATTACATTCATGATGTTCCTCGATTTTTATGAAAATGATCTTAGTTCCGGCTCATACGCTGTAACACGTTTTCTATAATCAGGATCTAGATCACACACACGAATATCTTAGCAAATCGTTGGTAGTCAAGCCTGACTCTTAACCTGACAACGATGAGCCAATATTAAGATGATAGGAAGGCATTTCCTCCCCTAATCAAATGTCGGAACTTGCAAGAGAGAACGAAGCTTCGGCTGTTTAAGCTAAGCAGTATCAATTTCTATAGCGAGTTTACACTACACCCACACTGCTCTGAGAATGACAAACATGTCGAAGAAATTCTCAACTTGGAACTAACTGCAGTAAGAAGTGCTAGGAAACTCCTGTATTATCGGGGTATAATCGTTGGTCATTTACTGATATTTCGTGCGAGTCTTCTCGGATATGAATAGACACACTGAAGGCTGTTTTGTTGTGCGCTAACCCAAACGTGTGCGTGATTTCTATGAAACTGGTCAGCAATAACAGCAGAAAAAAACCGTGGAGCATCAGCTCTGCCACTTTCCATTCCTCCTCTATGAGAGAAGGATTTTCTTAGTTTAAAAGTGCAAGAATTTTGATGTCTACTGAACTTAAATATCAGAAGGCCACATTTATTTATCCGAAAGAAGGAAATGTTAATAATTCTAATGATTCCTTGAAGCCACCCTGCAGGTTTAAAAAGAGGAATTTTTAAGACTAGTGAGTTGTTTTTATCTCTCTTAGTAAACTGGCGACAAAGTATTTCATTAGTTTACCAACAACAACAACAAAAAACTATAAAGCTCTTATTACGATTCCAATATTAGAAGTAACATTTGGTGATTACTGTCATCTATGTATGTAAGTCACTTACAACAAGTAAAAAGGCTAAAGGGATAAAAGAAGAAAATAAGAAAAACATCACGTTTCAATAAAATCTTATATAAACTCAGACAACAGTTGCAATAACACTATGATTACAACAACAGCAAAACGCGAAAAACAGTTATAAGAGATATTTAGGCAACATGAACTAGAAACTGATAGAAATTGTGATACAAATAATAACAAAACACTTTAACATAAAAAATATTGTTTTTTTCTTGTTTTGTCTCTTTACTGTTATTATTGGTAAATTAGATTGGTGTCAGTGATGTCGCTCGACGGCATTGATGTTGATGTTTTTGTTGTTGGGATTAAATATATTCAGTAAAACTCATAAGAAAGAAAGAAAAAAATATACGTTCGTATTTATGTTTAAGGAAGTGTTCTTTTGAAATTCGGATAAAAAAAATTAAAAACACAGTCAAATAAAATTTTTAGTTTTATGAATAGACATTGTTGTGGTATGGTTACAGGAACCATAATATGCTCCGTGCAACAATATATAGTTGCAGCAAACAAATTATAGTTGTATTAAACCACACTTTAATCAGGATAAACAAGCATTTGTTATTATTTGATTACAAGATTATTACATACAAAAGGACAGGATATTTTGGTTCGTACTGGATCGAAGGAAAATGGCAGAATTATTTGGGATGCCGAGGATACAACTGCCAATCTCAGTCGATGTGGTCATTAACGCAACCTTGCGTGTTATGCATTTCCCCTTACAGTGATTTTTGCACAAGTTATCAAAATAAAAAAGAAAATGTGTTGATAGACCACTTCTGTCCCTGCATGGAATATCGACATTCTCAGCGCGTACGGTTTCCAAGACTTAGAAAACCTTTTCGACAATTGCTTATTTGGATTAAATAGTACTACTTTCTTTTTAGAGTTATAGATGGTTTTCTAAACTTCTCACCGTCCGCGTTAGCTAGCTGTCTTACCGGGCAGTGGACCACTTATATCAATTTTGTCCATTTGCTTTCCTTTCCTTTTTCGCTTAACTGTTTAGCTCTTTGATTCTCTTTGAATTCTTCTTGCAGAACTCTAAAGGGACCAAAGTGCTGGGTTTAATTGGGATGTGATAAGTGGAATATTTGCACTTTTAACACAAACATGATTATATTTAACAATGTTATTATAAAAAAAGACAACGTTATGATTCCAATACCAACAATATTGTTGTGTATGATAATAATATGATTCGTGAAGATATCTTGAAATCTTAATAATTCAAAATTTTAAACAAACTGTTCATTACATAAAAAGAAAAGGTTGTTTAAACTAATATTTTTATTACTTTGTTTACTAGGACAAAATGTTGTCTTAAAAATCGGAGACAAAAAAAATATCAAAACTTAAACTCTTCTGTGTCCCACAAAATATTAAATTTTTTATTTATTGAAAATTTTCATAGAACATTTATTTTGTTGATATTTCCTTTCTATTTAACAAAAAAGTGTGTTATAATGTACAGAAATAACTAGAAAAATAACAATAATATCTCAATATCACATGCAAAACGTTGTGCGCAACGAATAAAAACGTTTGCTTAAAATTGTGTCTTAGAAAGCATTGTTCAAATATTATGCGGGACGTTCTTTTGCTTTTACAACTTTATTAGAAATGTGATGTTTGGCGATGACATTTTTTGACGCTTGTTCTTGCAATAAAAAAAAATTTTTATCAATTTAAAATACAATTTTCTTTGTTCTTCTTTAAATGAAATTATCTAAATGGAAAATTATTTCTTTTCAAACTATATTAGTTCATATTTTTTACGAATTGGGCTCTTTTAATTGGAAAATTATTATTTTTTTTGATGTCACTTTACTTGCTTAGCTCGTGCATAATTTTTTTAACAATAATATTAAATAACAAAACGCACATTAAAATACTATGAATGTGTCACGTCTCTATTCGCCATTTTACTTAATACTGTCATACTGCTCACAACTGCTGTTTCTATTTATAGGCGATTAAAAACGTCTAAACTGTTTCAATGTGGAATGATCTGGCAGCTTGTTTTTTTTCATTTACGTACGTGTGTGCATAAGGAAATCAAAAACAAAAACAACAATGAAAAGAAAAATAGAACATTGTTTGTTAAAAATTAATTATTTTTGTTTGGCTTGAGAATTTTAGCCAACCGTTGTTGCAGTGGCAAAATAAAAAAAAATTTTTCAGAAATGTACTCTTACGAAGAAATCTAATTTTGTTGAAATATGTTCATCAGGCGTTAAGTTTTTTTAAACCACATGACAATTTTAGGATCCTGTATTTAGCAAAGCAACATCATCGCCTTGATGCAATAAACGATAAAAATCCCGACTGAATAGTGCATTTTAACAAATAAACTGATTGGTGTTCTATTACACGTGACTGCTTATTAGACTTTGTGTCATTTAAATTCGTTTTAAAGAGAAAATTATAGAGTTGCAGAATAACCCATTTCTGCGAAAGCAAAAATTTTAAGCATTAAATTTAAGACTCTGTAAAAATTTATTTATTTAAAATTTGAGTGGGCATTACACACACTAAAGAGGATCTATAAGCAAAAAAACAAACAAAAAATCCCAGCAGCAAAAAAATTTTCTATATTTTCCTCCACTTCCTTTTAAACCGTAACAACAATGTTTTACACATAAAAATGGTTTATTTTGATAGATTTTTGGCACTTCATTTTTTATAATTTCTTTTTTTTTTCTTTCTCTCTCTACCAGAAACATAATGTCTATATTGAAAAATCTCATGTGTTATTATATTGTTTGTGCCCAGCTGTTCGGAAAATTATTAAATTACTAAGTAGAATGTACGTTCGTTCGTTTGGTTTTAAAAGTTGTAAATTCTGTGTTGTATTGGCAACTTTAGTCATTCTAAATGATTTCTATCCATCCTTTCATATCGGCTGCAATATTGTTTCGAAGGACTCAGCAATTTTTTACTATTTACAATGTATTGGACCTTTTACCCTCATATTAACGTCAATTAACTCAGCCCATCGTTTGCATGATTTTTATTTTAAAAACTGCATCTTTAACATCCTCGGGATATGATAAACATCACTATGAACTGTCCAACACAAAATGTAGAAAAGTAATTTGAATAAATTCCACGACAAGTCAGATAAAGTTCCTGCTCTCCCTACATTTTGAGAGTTTTTATGCTTCTTTTCTTTTCCAGGTTTTTTTTTTCTTAATTTTTTGAATTTTGTGCTTTTACTTTTAGAAATATCGGAGCCTTCCTGAGCGTTAATATTCAATATTTTCATAGATTCTGAAGTCCGTTAAGATAAAGAAGGGTATGTAGTACACTCTCAGGCACGTTCTTGGAAAAATGACTAAAATGACCTTCTGGATTACACTCTCAAATGATCCTGCTCATAATATTGTCCGCCAAAAGACTGTGTCCAGGACAACAATGCTTTGCACAAATAAGAAGTCTGATAACGAGTTTTACGAAACAATAAAAATTTTTGGAACCGTTGGGTAATGCTTCTGTTTCGTGTGGCATTAAAATAAGTTTAAATATTTCTTTGTACATCATCATGCACCACAAACGATATGTCGTTGGTTTTTTTTTTTTTTTTGTTTTTGAAAAATAGTTTCCTATAAAAATATCTGAAATAAAAAGTTATTGCTTTTTTTATTATCATTATATGCCATGATTTATATGATGCAGCAGTTTAAATAATAAGATGTAGAAAAACACTTGTGCTCCGTTCTAAATTTAAGTGATTGATTTCATTTTAACGAAACAAAAAATAAATCAGGAATTTAATTGAATTTCTAAAATTTTGAATAAAATTTTAAATATTCAAATCCAAATTCTGATGGCGACATTTTTAAAAGATTGCAAAATAATAAAGTCAAACTTCAAACAAACAACATTATTTCGAACGTCTGAAGATGTGCTTGAATTAAGTTTTATGCATTACAGTACACTTGCATTTCAAAATATTAAAAATAATGTTTTCTATATGCTAATCTATGTAAAGATCTTTGAGTGGTTTAAGCTTCATTAGAATTTAATTTAACGTTAAGGCGTGATTGTGCAACAAATAAATTTTACAATTACACTTTTATTAAAATAAAAAATTTAACATAAAAATGAAATTATTAGTTTACACTAACTGTGCATTTTTATAGTGCCAAGAAAAATTATTCTTAATTTTTTAATAATAAATTCCTTTGGGGCTTGTTATAAATTTTTAAACAATATTTCGTTTAGACTAAAATAAAATAAATTAAATTTTTTACTTACATTTTTAACATTTTAAAGTGTGTGAAGATAATTAAAATTTACTTTATGCAAAGCTTACCTGTAAATAAAGAAAAAGAAAAACATGTATTAAATAAATATATATATTTGGAATTTTAAGAGAGGCTTAAGTTCGTGCATATTTTCTTTAAAATTTTATTAAACAAAAAATAATTGTTTTCAAATGGGGTAACACCCCAACTTGTAAAGATAACAGAAAATATTAGACACCACCTGAGTGCAAGACAATATTCTGTGGATCACTACCTCCGTGATCAGCATTATTTGTATCTAGACACTGTATAAAGTGTTTATTGTAAACATCATCTTTAAAGCCAACCTAGTAAAGGAAAGTATTTTTTAATTTTAATTGAACCTTTACCGCCATTTGCTCTGGTTTATGAAATCCAGCCAAGTAGCTTCCACCAATTCCCTTTCGCTTTGGTTGCCCCACACATTAGAGTATCTGCATGTTTACAAAGTATTAGCTGTTGCTCCTTGTATGTCTGCTAGGCTTTTCTGTGACTTTAACGGTGTTTGATAACCAGATTCTACAATTTGTTGCTGAAAACAGTTTTACCTTTAAAACGCTTCCTTATACGCGTACCCGTAAAAGTTTTGCATCAATTAAAAGTTTTTATTGTTTTTAGATTTCAATTTTATAAAATTTTTAATAGTTTCAATTAAACATTTAATTTAAAAAGAAATATTTTTTTATTAAATAATTAATTGAAACAATTATATATTTAATTAAAAAAAATATTTATTTAATTTTTTAACGAGTTTCTAATTATTTAAATTAATTAAAAATGTAGTAAAATTTCAAAATGAAAGCTTTGATAGAAGGAATGGCCTTTTTCTGTGGTATGAACAGCAGGGGATGGACCGATATCCACATTTTTGCTGCTATTCACCACATTAATTAAAAATAAAAAACTATATTTTAAGGATTTCATAATTCTTAGCAACAATTCATTCATATTTAACATCAAACTTGTTCTGTTCAAATTTAAAATACTTCCACCTCAACAAAAAATATTTGAAATTATTTCTGCTAAAAATTAACTGAAAATCATTTAAATGGAATATTTGTGTGTTTCGCTTTCATTCCATTCACTCATTCAGTCATTCATTTGTCTCAATTTAATATTTAAAATTTCTATTTAAATTTTAACATTCAATAAAATTACTTGCCAGCCGCAATAGCATTTTCCAAACAATTTAAAACATGTTTCGTTATGATTAAAAATTTTCTCAACTCTTTCATGGATGTTGTAATAAAAGTTAGAAAAAAAAAACTTAACAATCAAAATATAAATTTAAAAAATCTATTGTTGCATTCAAAATGCAAAGAGAAACAAGAGACGAAAAAAAACAAAGAAATTTATTCATTCATTTGAATCGTCAAATTTGTTGAAAAATATTCACAATTGAAATGTGAAATGTAAAAAGAAATTATTTATAATTAAATAAAATTGAAAATGCTTAAGTATGCATTTGCTGAGATGGCATTTATACAGAGAAAATTTGCAAATTCTAATTTGAGATTGAAGAAAAAATGAATTTTTATTTTTAAATATGATTAAAAATTAAATATTTTTCATGGGATTTTAGTGTTGATTTCAGCCATAATATTACATTTTTTTAAGATAATTCGAAGAATATATTTGTTTCAATTTAAGACGCATTAAGAGCGCAAAAATATTGAATTAGAAACAGTTTTTTTTTAACAATAATAAATTAAAAAAAAAGACGACCTTCAAAAAATGTTTGAAAATATCTGTCATTGAGATTTGCTTTATAACTGTCAATAAGTTAAAACATCATTTCTATTAAAAAAAAATATCAACAAAATTAATCTAATCAAAAACTCTTTAAGTTAAAAGATGAAGCACTTCTTTCCTTTGGTCCACCATTCAGCTTTAAAGTGGTGGACCGATACGAATTTCTCAATTTATTTCTTGAAGCAAAAACCTACCGTTTATTACTCACAAAAAAGGCGAAGATGATTGCAAAATTGGGATTCTGAATTTGGATGTTTTGGATACTTTCGAGTTGTTAAATTCGTTTATTAAATTTTTTTGCTTCAAAACTTTTTTTTAAAATTACATAACTCAATTAAAAATATTAAACAACATAAAAATCCAATCTTGGGACACCCTTTAATCCCAAAACTAAAATTTTATACTTTCTACAGCAAATTTAAAAATACAAACTTTTTGTAAATTTCAGTTTGGCCACAAACATCAAATTACATCAACTTTTTTAGCACCCTTTATTTTATAATTTTAAATACTAAACAAATTAGTGAACATTCTGTCTAATTTTTAAGTGTTTGTGTATAACTATTTAAAAGACAGGCTCATATAGGTTATATTATATTAATTATGGGAACACCCTTTAAGTAATAAATTAATATTTTTACTTATTGTTATAGCCGACTTAGCATTACTGGTTCTTTGAAAATTTCAAGCGTCTGCCTGTAGCTGTTCAAAAATTTGGCCCTATACATCAAGTTACATTAACTACTGGAGCACCCTTTAATTTCCAAAAACAAGTTTTATACTTGTTGCTATCAGACTTAATATTAAAGGTAACTTGAAATATTTCAGTTGTCTGTCTTCAAAGGTTTAAGAAATTGGCGCTATACATTAAACTACGTTAACTATTGGGACACCCTTTAAATTCCAAATCAAAATTTTATACATGTTGATTTATCAATACAGGTTTTGTGTAAATTTCAAACATCTGTCTACAACTTTTCTAAGTATGGTCATATACTTCAAACTAATTGAACTATTGAGGCACCCTTTAAATTAGAATTTTTAATGTTAATACATTTTATTAGACCAGAAATAGTAATTAACATTCTGTCTAATTTTCAAGGGGTTGTTAAAAGATAGGCCAATATAGGTCAATTTATGTCACCTACGGGGACACCCTTTAATTTTTGATTTATTTTTGTATTAACTTTTACTCTTGGGAGCTAAAGTGTTACGCAGTCTTTTATTTTTAAAGCGGTGGCCTTTACGATTCATAATACACATAAAAAACATGTATGTTGTATTGGGACACCCTTTAGTTTTTTTAATTATAAATTGTTTTCAAAAAGGGACCAATCTGTAAACAAAGAAAAAAATTCAAAATCGATTTAGGAATGAATTAATGAACTGTGCGGGCACAAAATAAAAAAAGGCAACATTCTAACGAATTGATAGCCTTCTCATTAGCGTAACTTGAGATTTTTTTCTGGATAGAGGAGCTTTTATAATTTTAAATAAAAAAATAAAAATTAAAACGAAGGCATAGATTGAATCCTTGCGAATATTAGTTACAAGTTTAGTGGCAAGACTTAGGGGGAGTTTTTGAAGTGGAAAAGAATAAAATTCTAAATTTGTTTCCAATTTTTTTTAGCGTTCAGAGGGTTTCATTGTTCGTCGTGTTGGTTCTTCCTGTAATTGAAAAATACAAAGAATATTAACGAAAAAGTTTTTACATCTTTTTTTGTTAGTAAACAATTAAAAAGAAAAAGTAAATATTCATATTCTTTGAAAACACTGCTTAGCTTTTCGATATAGTTCTGCTAGTTTCCTTTGTCTGATACCCCTTTAGCTACTTTTAAGACTATTCGAAATTTCATCACGGCTTAGTGAATTTTATGCCTACTAAAAATCGCATTTTATTTTCTAAAAAAGAGGGATTTAAAAAAATTAGTTACTTTTATTGCTTTACTCTCTTTGATTACAATATTTGCCTTGAAAATGAAAAAATAAAAAATTCGTTAACATCCTTTAGCAAGTCTATCTGGGTCTACAAATCAACGGTTAATTTTAAAAGACTTTATTTCTTGACATCACCTTTTAGGCCGATATGCAGTTCTCGTGTTTGCTCTGATGAAGAACAGTTCGCCTTTTGTTGTTGCTCTTTCTGTATTCTTTGAGCAGATGTAACAAATATAAAAATAAAAATTTTCATACGAGGGCTGCTATATATATTTCTGGCCTGGCAACACTGAGTGCTGCCAAGTGCAATCTGACATTTCCATTGGAAAGTTTGTCATTTATAAGCATAATCGTACTCAAAACGTTTTGACGTACGACCATTATTTGTGTTGTTTACAGTGACTTGAAAAAATTAATATAAAAAAAAATGGAATTAACTCGTGAACATTTTCGTGCCATCATTTTTCACAACTTTCGACGTGGATTATCACGACAAGAGTGCATTGATGAACTTAAATCTTTGTATGACGATGAAACACCATTCTATAGCACTGTGAAAAATTGGTATAATGAATTTAATCGTAACCGAAGCTCGCTCAAAGACGAATTCCGTGAAGGTCGTCCAAAAACGGCTGTTGTGCCAGAGAACATTGATGCCGTGCGTGAACTCATAATGCAAGATGGACATGCGACATACCGAGAGATAGAGACATCCTTGGACATTTCTTCCACCTGCATACATTTGATACTGCATGAACACCTGGCCGTAAAAAAGGTTTGTTCTCGTTGGATCCCGCACAATTTGAAAGTCGCTAAAAAAAGCTCGTGTCGATTGGTGCAAAGAAATGTTGCAAAAATACGATTGCGGTGCTTCAAAAGATGTTTATAAGATCGTCACAGATGACGAATCATGGATCTATGCGTATGAGCCCGAAACGAAACAACAATCGACCGTGTGGTTCTTCAAAGACGAGCAAAATCCAACGAAAGTTGTTCGTGGAAGAAGCACTTCGAAGCAAACGGTCGCCTGTTTCTTCAGCAAAACTGGTCATGTGGCGACTGTTCCTCTTGAGCAACGCAGAACGGTCACTTCTGAGTGGTACACTACAATTTGTTTGCCTGAAGTCATCGGAGAAATTTGAAAAACCAACAAGAGAAGACGAATCATTGTTCACCATGACAATGCGAGCTCTCACACATCGGATCAAACCAGAGCGTTTTTGACCGGCCAAAACGTCGAATTAATGGGTCATCCGCCGTACAGCCCTGACTCGGCACCTAATGACTTCTTTTTGTTTCCACACATCAGGAAAAAAAATGCGTGGTCAACGATTTTCGTCGCCAGAAGAAGCTGTTGAAGTCTTCAAAAACTATGTTTTAGAGGTGTCTCAATCGGAGTGGAAAAAGTGCTTCGACAACTGGTTTGAGCGCATGCTAAAGTGTATAAATCATGCTGGAGAATACTTTGAAAAACAATAAAACCATTTTTGATTATAAATATTCGCATTTTCACTATTAGGCCAGAAATATATAGAGCAGCCCTCGTATGAACAGTTTTTCGTAAAAAACACGGGTAGCAAATTGTTTGGCTTATTTTGGAAGCGGTAGTATTTAAAGAAAAGTCCCATCACCTGATGATTACGTATGACCAATTACGTGAGGTGATTTTTTAATAACATTTTAATTAAACGTCAGAAATTCAAGCCCGTTAAGCTAATTGACAGCTGCCAGACAAGCCTGATCCTGTCACATTTTCCGATTTCATTTTGGGAGTCTTTTGTCCCAGTTTTGGGACCGTTAGCATAATTTAGCCATCTTAATTTTTCTACTTATATACAAATCTTTGTAACCTTTATGTGAGGGGCAGGTACCCATAACCACAAATGAGGGTTGTTTTAGTAGTGAGAAACAAAGTAGAGCTAAAAAAGCACCCCAACACAACAGAAATATATTTTAGAGGTACCGCTCCGAGATTTTATATACTTTTCTTTTACTTAAGAAAAACAGATCATGAACGTTATCTGACAGAACCTGTTCGTAATCTAATTTAATAGGGAGGAAACCAAGACACCCACCTAAAAACCCGCTTACAAGAATTAAGATTTTCATCTAAAATATTCCAGAAAAACAAAGTCTGGCTAATTGTCAGGGTTAGCGATAAAAAAGGACCTCCATTTCACAGCCGATCTAGGCAGAAACCTAAAATGCTTTACAGCAATAAAAAAAATATAAAATTAAAAAGTAATAAAGTAAAGGGTGACCTATAAATATTGCAAAAACCTTTGTGTGTGCATTCAACTCATACTTGATTGATTTATTTTATATTTTTCCTTTGGTAGTGTTCCCAGCGCTCCTTTTGTTGATGGTGTAGAAAAGAAAAACAAAATAAAAAAAAAATGTCATTATCTAACGTTAAGACGTTTGATGATATAAAATACATCAGCACATCTGGAGCATAAAAAACGCATCAATAGAGGTTCAATTTTTATTTTCCTTTAATATTTCTGTATCCTTTGCGTGAGTATTTATTTTCATGTTTTTTCTTTTTCTGATTTACTTTTTCCTTTTTAGTATTTGTTTGAGATATCGATACATATAGAATTTCATAAATCAACATTATGACAGTGTTTAGTGATATGGAAAGCAAGGAGAATAGAAGAAAAAATCAAAAATATTAAATAAACAGGAGCGCAAGATGAACGACAAAATAAAAATGTGAAAAAAGTATTATCTTTTTTATATTAAAAATAAGTTCTCTGTAACAAGAAAAACGCCAGGGATACAAACACTGATATAAAAATACTCCACACAATACACACAAACATTACGCTCACGCATTTACACTTAAACAAGAAATCTGCTTTTCTCTGTAAGATTTCTTACGTTTTGAATTTTTTCTTCTTTTTCATTCACTAATATTTTTTGCATTTAACATTCACACATTGTGTTAGTAATAGTATAACAATGTACCAACAGTATGTAAATAAGAATATAATACAGATGAGAATGTAAATTATAAAAAAGAAAAAAAAAATAATGAGTAAAAGGTAAGGGAGCCATCATAAAACTAAATGTAATTTCATGCCATATGAATTTAAAGCTCAAAACAAAGGATTTTTTTATTTTTGAAAAAAAAATAAAAATAAAACAATATGAATATAAAAATGATTTAACGTAAAAAAAGAAAGCAAATTAAGTTTTATAAAAGAATACAAATACGAAAGATAAAATTTCAATAAAAAGGATACAGGAACAGCTGGATTAGGAAAAAACCTCTTTTTATTTTATTTTATTTTATTTTAATAAAATTACAAATCAAATAAATTTCTACTTTGAAATTCTTTTAAAAATTTTTAAAGTGACTTAGAGGGCTATGAAAAGCAGGAGTAAAAGAAGAGTAATTGAAAGGCTGCATCGGAGGCAGCTTGAGGAAGACACACGGTAGACGTTAGAGCAGCATTAGTTATCTACTTAATTGAGCTGAACTTGTTGTCCTGCAGTCTGCCTCTGGAAGAATACATTTCAAAAAAGAGGTAGAACAGCTAAAGCTTTTGCATGTAGTAAGTAAATCGGGTTTATTCCGCCAGTAAGTATTATGCTGTTGTCATACCTTTCGGTGAGGACCGTCACCGCGTTTTTATTGGTACTCCAAAAACGCGGCTTGACGACGGTCTACACAGAATGGTATGACAGCAGCTTTTGCATGTGTTATATCAATTAATTAATCAATCAATCAGTAGTTTAAAAAACGCCTTGGGCAACTGGAAAGCGGTTTCCAAAACTAAAAATATGTATTTCAGTAAATAAGGGAACATTAAAGGACACACAGACACATCAGCTAGAGGGCTTACTCTGTACTTTGCTTCGATAAAAAATATTTTTAAAACACAATGTATAAACTATACAACATCGAATGATTTTCTTTGCGAATTAAAATAAAAAAATAACCCTCCAAGAAGTGAAAGTTATGATGGAAAATAACTCACTGCAAGCAAATGTCCGATAATGGATGGACTCTTTCAAATATGGATCCACATATAGACAAGCTTAGATGGTTTTAAAACAAGGAAGGCCAAAGAGGTAATTGAGTATAAAGGGGGTACCTTACGCTGGTTTACTGAGTAATACAGCATGCAAACTTTAAGTATCATGTAGCCAAGATAAAAAAATAGCAAAAGCGATATTTGAAGAATATTCCTGGCGTATACAGACACAGTAGAGCCCGCTAAAAGTTAATGCTGTTAAGCATAAGCCTTAGGACCACGCGCTAAAGCTATGAGGAGCGTTAAAGAGGAACACACAAAAAAAAAGGTCTGCTTCAGATCTGGGTTCTAATAATGAGAATCTTAGACGCCAATCCGTATTACAATTATCAGCGTAATTTGAGGTAAGAAGATTAGGCTTTAACAAATTTCAATAGAACAGAAGTCAACGAAAACCTCAAACCAGCTGCAGATAGAAAAAAATAAAAAAGATTAAAATGCTTAATCACTGAAATTTTAACCTGGGGCTAAATTGCGGCATTCGATTTCGATCGAAGTTTCTTTAGAATTTAAATGTAAATTTCGATCCAAATCGAATGCTATAATTTTCCCCCTGTTTCTAATTATTAAGGGGAAAATCATCTGTTTTATCCACCAAAAACAAATAAGCAGTCACCTCTGATATACAAGGGTTGGGAGAGATGTTAAAAACTGAAAGTCCTACCCACATACGCAAGATAATAAATACTGAAATACTAGTACTTTCTCCGGGCCTGGATCATAAATACTCTCGACAACTGTTAGAAAGCAGCTAACCAAAACTGAAAAGATAAAAAGAGACAGTTGCTAATGGCAAGTTTGCTAAAATTGGGACTTAAGCCTGGGTAACTCATGAGTAGTGGCAGATACGAATGGCTCTATTACAACGGTTCTCAAATGCGGGTCCGTGGACCCCTGGGGGTCCGTAGCAACCATCCAATGGGTCCGCATTAAGAGCCGAAAAAACAGTGTTTTCAAAAATAATAAAAGTTTTATTATGAATTTGGCTTTAAAGGGGTCCGCGAAAAAAATTAGTTTACTAGGGGTCCGTGAGCAGGAATTTGATGAGAACCCCTGCTCCATTATGATTCACAACTAAATTAATAGTTGAGTTGTAGTTGTTTGTCAAAGTAGCGTACAAACATCAAGCATTGTATGGCATTCGATTAAGATCTCAGCCGGTATAAGCAAGAGCTCAGTGACCAGCACTTTGTTACTAAAACTGAAGTGAATAGTTTCTTACATGAGATTTTTATAGTCGTCTTGTTCAAGCTAAGCTTTTCAATATTAAGTAGTAAAAAACTTAATTATTAACAAAAGCTTGACATGTATAAAAAAAAACAAAATATTGATGTCAGAAACTTCTCACTTACGTTACAGAAACGAAGCACAGAAAAAAAGTAGAGGAAAAGTAGAGGTCCATCTGTCCGTTCGTTTGTTACTGGCCTCAATCTTTAAAACCGCACCAGCTAAAAGACTTGAAATTTTTTGGCAGAAAGTTAAGCCTTCAACTACTACAACAACAAATAATAAAACAAAAAAGAAATCAAATAAAGGGTGACTCCACAGAGGTAGGATTTTCATCATACCTTATCTTTTAATCCGCTACAGGTGGACACTTGAAATTAACAAAATCCATTATCACATAAGCAAACGAAACACAAAATTAAAGGGAAAGCCATAGCGTTACTGATTTTAAGAAAAAATTGCTTTACCTTTCAAGCAACAACAGAAAGACACTTTAAATTCTGTACAACAAAAATAATAAGAATAAAAATATAAAATTAAAAAATAAAAGGTGGCCCAGACATGACACTGAGACCTTCGTGTATGAGGCCTCATCGCTTTTGACAAAAAAAAAAACTTCGTTTTATTTCTGCAATTAGAAGTCAACAATTACAAAATCACGAAAAAAAAGTCCTTCATTTTATTTAATCATAAAAAGAAATCATAAAAGATGTCATGGACCAGCATAAAATATTTTTTCTTAGTTTTATATCACAAAAAAAAACACTTAAATTTAAAATTATCAAAATATAAAAAGCATTAAAGAAACCATTAAAATTTCTTAAAACAATTTAAAAATTAATTTCTTTTGAATTTGCCTCTTAAATAAATTTTGCTTTGCTTTCGAAAAAAGCTTTCATTTAATTATTTTATTCAATTTAAAAAGAAGCCTGAACTGAAGAGGTTTCAGACGCACTTGTAGTAAACATTCTTTACTTAAAGAATAACGATAAATGAATTGAAGTTGTTTTTCACTTATTTAAACAAAAAAATTTAAAGAAACTAAAGGAAATTAAAAGGAAATTAAGTTTTCAATAAATAAAACAAAAATACTGTTGTTTTATTCTACTAAAAATGCTCAAGGTAGATAGCAAATTGTGATAGAAAAATTTAATCTTTATATTTTAAATCTTTTTGTTCTAAAAACTTAAAAGATTCTCACGAAAAGTGTATAAAATAAGTCAAGTTCGAATTCTAAAACTTACATGTTAAATCATCTAATAATGGAAAAACACACAGGCAAGGAGTCTGGAATATTTCTAAGGCCTCTGCAAGAAAGTCCTCTGTTTAGAAAGTCCTCAAAATCTGCTTAAATATTATTTTTCTAAACATTTTTTTTTTAGTTTGGAGAAGAAAAAATTTCGCTGTGTGGGATTAATTTCAAAATTAAAGCAGATCTTGTTACAATCAAATTTCATGTCACTTTTTTGGCTTAATGATGTCACTTTTATAGACTTTCCGTCGAACTGAGCCCAAAAACGATAAATAATATTTCGCATTTTTTACTTTTTTCTCTAAAAAAATTTAAAAATAAATTTATAAAAATTGTTATATTTATTGAACTTTAAAAAATGAAGGATCAAGACGTTACCACACGACTTAACTATTTTTGCTTTCATGCGGATTCATCTAGTCAAGTCAATTACTTTAGTTACTTGTTTTTGTTTAAAATTTAATTATGTGAATGAACGAACGACTGCGACATCGTGAAACTGGCAGTTAGACTTTACTAAATCCAATCGCCATCGACGTTAATATATCAGGAAGGGAAACTCGAAGAATCTCTGTAAATATCTCACTACCAAGCCTCAATTTGAAGAAACCTTTGTAAAATCTTTTTTTTTTTCTTACGAAGATCAAAGCCCGATCACAATTTATGCGAGCATTAACTTGACTTTAATAAATTATATTTCAAAGTAAGCAACCCACTACAAAAGTCCATGATTTGTGGATGAACCACCAAATAGAAAATTCACTTTTGATGGCACCACGATATAACTGAATCTGTTTTTTTGAAAAAGAAAAATAAAACTAACAGCAAAACATGGAGGACCAAAACTAATTATGAAAAATTTTTGAACCAATACATTTGAAAAAATTCTATATAGAACAGTGTTGCCACTGTAGCGCTTTTGGTGTTTAATTTGAATGGATTTTTGCTTGTAAATCTCAAATTTAGCTTCTGTTTAAAAATATTAGTTTAGTAAAGTTCGAAAGGCTTGTTTCTTTGTAAAAAGTTAATAAGTTTTAAAGAGTTCTGGTAGTTAAAAAAAAACAATGGCACTGTTGTTTGCTATTGAAAAATCCCTTGTAGTTCCATTCTTCCTATATGACCGATTGTTTTGGTCAATAGTGACGTTCAGTTGGGCTACTAAATATGTAGCTTATTACAAAGGTGGCCGTGACGTTATTGTGAAGCTTGTACCCTTGATTTTTAAGCCAAAAAATAAATTCAATTTACAAAGAGTGTTTGTTTGCTACAGCGGTGGATGTGCTTATAAAAGTTCTAAATATTGTCCAATTCTGCTTTAAGTTGAGATCTTGACTTTGGTTTATCTAAAATCAAGTCTTTAAACTCCAATCTATAGGCAGTCAAATGTAGTTGTAGAAATTAAAATTAAAATCCTAAAAAAGTCCAAATGGTTGATCGATATAATATGATTTCGGTTAAGACCTAAAGACTGCTTTACAGAAAAATATAAAATTATTTGATCTGACATAATTTCTCACTCCTATCTTATGTCTACTTAAGAAAAAAATTAGAGACAAAATAAAGCTCAAATAAAATTGGATTCAACAATCTTTAGTGCTGCCTGTAATCTAACAACCTTCATTAAACCCCCAAGTACGAGACAACAGTCTCTCCTTTAGTCTCTTCGTTCTTTATGAAATCATAAAATTTTTTCGCAGACTGTTCTGCTTATTTTTCCGTCCTGCTTGTTGGAAAACCTTTATGGTTTGGCTCCTCCGCTGTCTAGACTGCTGACCATATAATCATTATTGTATGGCTGTGTGTCAAAATTTAACCTTTCAAAATATAAATAAACTTCGATAATTATTTTGGGTTCATTTGTTCATTATATTCCATTTAAAAGTGTTTTTGTTTCAAAAATGATGTGTGTGTGTGTGTGTGTGTGCATAGACACAAGTGTTTGTTGTAAATGCTAGTATATGTAAGTGTGTGTGTGTGTGTGTTTGTCTGTGTTAGTGGTTTCAATTTGCCATTAAACGTATCATGACCACTATATCAATGATGGCATGCCATGCTTAAGTCAATATTTTTGTTATTTTTGTTTGTGTACTGCAGTTTTGCTAAGTGTTGGCTTTGGCCACAGTTGATTTATTTAATTGTATGTGTAGGTTTATGTGTGCGTGTTGCTTTTTTTTTTGGCATTTATTTTTAATTTCCTGCTCAATACATTAAGTCACTTAATTATTATTAAATAATTTTTATATCAATATAAAGGTAATTTACAATTTTACAAAATTTTTCAAGAGTCTATGAGGTGATTTATTAATGTATGGGTTCCTGTGTGTATTTATGATTTTTAGAAATACCAACCATAATTACTAAACTCTGCAGTAGTGCAGTTAGAATTTTAATTGAAGGGTGGTGGATAATTGTAAAATAAAAAACAAAAATATTTCAAAGTTCAATTATATTTTGTTGTTTGTGGTAAATGTTTCATCGAATGTTAAAAACTCCTGGCAAATAATTTTCTGTTTGTAATAAAATACTCGTAAACATATGATTTTATTTATAAAAATTTTTTTTATTAAATTTCAATCATTATAATCTACACAACACGATTTTAATTAGAGAATAATCCTGTTTTTATTCTGTGAATTTTAGTTATTAATTGACCAAAAAATTAATTATTGGTGAGTTTTGCTGTTTCAACCCTTTTTGTGTGGTTACAACTTCATTTACATAAAATAACAAAAATCAAATTGTTTAAAAAGGAGGCTCGTGGTGAAGGGACTGATTGCGGCCATATAATTTAGTGTTACTGACTAAAAAGGATTGAAATATAATTTTTAGTTTTATTATTATTGTAGTCCAGACTTTTAATCACAAAAATAAACCGCGGCCTTTTGGTGGCACCTTTTGTTTCTAGTGACTCTTTCCAAAACACATATTTAATACACTCTAGAAAGCTCTAGTTGTCGACTAATGATAGTCATCCGTTACTTTTTACCGCGACGTGCTATGTAAACGTTGGAATTTGCTTTAAAATGTGGTCAGGCATGATATCCCCGTTCTGCATGCTGCTGCGCATAATTAATATTTTACTCAGCAGCCCACACAACGTCTTAATATCTTCCAGGGACATCCTGCAAATATCATCTTCCCCGATTTTTATCTCAGACAGATGGTAACTAAGCTTCCCCAGTTCAAGGGCCCTTGAGCTCCTCTCCAAGCAGTGCGTGTGCAGTTACCTTACGCCATCTCTTCAGTCCTATGAAATTAAATATTGCGAGACTTTGGTTGACTTCAAACCATCCACTAGGTTCTTGTTCACATTACAAAGCAGCAGTGATTCCGCTGTCTGCTTCTCCCTAATGCCAATATGTCCTTCATCCCCTTTACGCTTTACTCTATCATCAATTTAATTTCCACGCTTGATTTCCTAATGCATCTAACCACAGACTAATTATCCAATACATTGAAAAATCTTCTCCGTTACATACACTACTCAGCGGGCAGTCCAATGTATACAACAGCTTACAAATGTCATGATAAACAGACACTTAATCTTCTAAATGTAAATAAGTTCAATTCTACCGAATGTATATCTTCACCTGCTGCCCCGTTCGTAAAAGATTCATCAATAGAAATAATAATGTCACATCATATTGCTACCATTACTTATCACATTGATAAGATATGGCAACGCTTAGCATATGAATACATAACAAGAACAGGTAATGTTGTTATTTCACCACTAACAAATCGTGGTATGTTAGCTTTAAAATGTTAAGCAAACGCGTTAAGTAGATAAAGACTTTTGCGTATTTTTTAGAAAGAAGATCATGAGTTCAAATCCCAACAGAATTATGGGTATAAGGAAAATAGTTGTTGTTAAGTAGACGCAGTGAATGAGTTATTAAATAAAAGGCGAATAAACAGAACAAAAAAAAAACAGTTCACAAACCTTCCTCGAATCTCGTTTGAAAAGGAGAACAGCCGCGCTAGATGAGTTGTTGTAGGCTTTTGTTTAGTTAAACGCAAGCCACGTTGGGTAAAAGAGCGTACTACGGTATACATGGCTGCGCTAGTTAAAAACACACTTTTGATAAGCACGACATCGAAAAGTTCAAAATTTGCTGCAGTAACTCAGCGACGTATCGCGAATAGTTGCGTAAGAATAACGCATTTTAAGTACACAAGAGAGCGTAAAACAAATGAAGCCAGAGCCACAGATAATTTTAATTTAAAACCCAAGATGCACTGGCCTAACGAATATAGAGTATAAATAACAAAAGATTATGACTCTAGAACTTCCAGTCTACTAGGAATCTTTTAATTTTCTAAAGGTCTCCTACTAACTTAGCAAGTTTGACACTTTGTGCTTCAGGCTGCTTCTTCAAGCTTTACAATAATCCGTGGCTCGTTTGAGAGTTTCTTTCTTGTTTACCAAACAAGTGCTTTAACCAAGTTAGCTACAACTTGTATTTGTTCTTTCTGCCTTAAGGCTCTGTTGGGATATGAACTCACGATTTGCCTCCATTCAGCTTTGATGTCAGAATATTCTTCTGATTTGACTATTTAATTTAGAGGTTCCTGAACTAAACACGCATCGATGCTCCGCTTACCACATAAACATCTGTTGGTGGCAGAAAGTAGTTTAATAATTTTAACTCTGTTTATCTAAGACACAAACCGACTTTTTTAACCGACCATATTAGATTTATTACTGAATATATTTTTATTTTATTTTCTTAGGACAAACATATAGACCAGGGGTTCTCATCAAATTCCTGCTCAAGGACCCCTAGCAAACTAATTTTTTTTCGCGGATCCCTCTGAAGCCAAAATTCATAATAAAACTTTTATTATTTTTGAAAACACTGTTTTTTGGTTCTTCATGCGGACCTCTTGGATGGTTGCTACGGACCCCTAGGGGTTCACGGACCCCCATTTGAAAACCGTTGATATAGACTGTATTTAGATTAGTATAGCAAGGCTTTGGACTTCACAATAAACTTGATTAGATCTAAGCTCCGTTGTTTACATAAAAAAAATTTTTGCATGAGCTTGGGATGAGTGACAAAACTGAGCAAGGTCTCCCGTTTAACAAGATTCAACACCAAGTATTTTTTATGAAATCAAGTTATGGTCCACGGCTACATTCTACAAAAAAAAATTTTGTGTCCAATCGTAGGGAAATATACAACCCCGGCTCAATTCCATTACCCCTGCCAACCTCATGCTAAATTTTTGTCATGCATGCTGCGGTTATAGTTGACTGGTAAATAATATTCATAACAAATTTTTAGCTCACATTACAGACTCAAGGATCGGTCGATGAAAATGAAGACAACTCTCTACAGCGCAGACTGAGCTAGAAATTAGTAAAAACAAAAGTGCTAAATTTTTTTAATGTTTTAGATAAAAACTGTTATTTCTATTTACATTAAAAATATTCCTTTAACATTAAAAAAAAAAAGCAAAAACAATAGAGACAAATTAAAATCATTTCAGCTCTTGTTTATTTGCACAATGGCGAATGGTGCTTATAGACAATTTCAATACTTAAACAAAAGAAGGGCATAGAAAATTCAAGTCTTACACAAAACCTGCAACAAAACAAAAATAAAACGAATAATAAACAACAAAAACAAGAAAAAAAAGCCAAGTTGTTCATTCTGACTCCCACAGGAATCATTATTTTTGTTCTACTTGATGCTGTTTTAATTTTTTTTATTCTATTTTGTTTTCCTTTTTTATAGTATTTCCGTTTCTATTCATATAATAAACTCCACATACGCTTGGAAGTTTATTGACCCAGAAAACTGCAAGTTTTAGCTGATTTTTATTCTTTTTGTTTTATGTTAACATTTCGAAATATAATCACTGCTTTTGTTGATATTGCATTAGTTGAGAGAAATTGAAATTTCTTCCTGTCTTCTTCAATCCAACCAGCATAAAAGTATTTTTGTCTATAAAACCAACCATTCAGCCATTTGCTATTGTTGGTGTTTAAAATAATGAAAGAGAAAAAAAAAACAAAATGTTGCATCATGTGGCATTTTGAAAAATTTATATTTTTAGTTTTCAATGTTCTTTTTTTTTTTTTTTTTTTTGTGGGTCTTTCCTCTTCTTCTTCTTTTCTTTGGTCTCATTTCTTCGTTTTTTTATGTTTTTTATATATTAAATAGTGAAAAAATGTCCTTTGGCATTTTTTTTTGTTTTGTGTGGTAGCCGGGCAGAAAACAATAACAACAACATTAACTTTGGTTAGTTTTTAGTAAAACAAAAAAAACCCAGTCTTTTCCACAGCGGAGATTTTTTACTGCTAAAAAAAAACTACTTTTAGTTACAACCATTCATTACGTGCTTTTTTTAAACATTGGTATGAAAAAAAAAAAATATTTTAAAATGTGTGGTATATTTTAGGGGGCATTTTTATCAAGAAGAACAAATGCATGTGGTAAATAAGCAACACTTAACCACAAACAAATCAACAATTTGAAAGTAGCGCTAACAAAATCACGTACTTTGATTTTTGTTGCTATTGCAGCACAAGCTTTTGTTATTGTAAAAAAATTGTTTTTCAATAGAACAGAGAAGTTGGTATGTGAGAGTATAAAAATTCCCAAATCAACTTTGTGAGTTTCTATTGTTATTTTTGAAATTTATTTACTCAATATCATTTATCACGTTAGAGAACAAAAGAATTTTTTTTTTTTGTGACAATAAACTTTTCCAAAACAAAGCAAACAAAAAATAAAATCTTGGAAACGATAATGAAATCAAATTGATTGAATCGTTAAAGACAAATACAAAGCCCTACATTTTAGCTTTTAACTAGATTTTAGTGAAGAGACAGGAAGCATTATTTTCATTTACCGCTTCTTTGGTTCTGAGAAGCTTTCTGCGAAGAACAAATTTATGTTGAGAAAGCACGAGTTTGTCAGAAACTACTACTGCTGCTGTGTAAGCTTTGCTTTAGAGCAGAACATTTCAGATCAGATCTAATCAAGAGCAGCTTGATCACAAATATGCGAGACAACAGTTTTTGTTTTCAGACACACATATCTGTTTAATGAGGAGCTGGGCACAGACGGAAACAATATCGTCTACGCTTTCAACTGAAACAAACCTACGTCATGATCAATGAAGCTTCTTCAAGAGGGACGGAGTTATCAATCCCACTCGTAATAACAGTTGAAAGTAGCAGGATTGAGAAAAAGATTTTGAATAAAATACTCTAGAGACTGGGAATTAAGCCCACAAGGGAAGAGAAAAGGAAGGTATAGAAAAAAAATAAAAGACAAGAGAGAGAAAGTAAATAAAAGAGAAGAGCAGAGAAGAGAAAAGAGAAGAGTACAAAAGACAAGAGAAACATGAAGAAGACAAAACAACAATGAAAGTATGACGATCAAACACAAGTTTTAAAAAATAACACTTTGGAAACTTCATCCAACAATATAAGGATAATAATTCCCGAACTGTAAGCCCAACATTTGGGGTCTCTGTGATCTGCCTATTGTATAAGTTAAGGTCTTGCAAAGGCAACATTTTAAAAACCTGTAAATTTAGACAAGGACCCCACCACACATTTAGACAGATAAAACACTTCAAGTTGATAAATTTAGAAGTGACTGCTCACGACCTAACGACTTCAAAAACCATTAAACTATTATTTATACTGAATGTTAATCTCTTGAAGGACAAAAGTCTAAAGGCTGAGGGCTACTTGAGCTTAGTGTTCAGAAAGGAATTCAAAAAACACAAACTGAGAGCGCAACATTCATTTAAATGCGAGAATGGAAATATTTAAGTTACCCAGGAAGCACTAAGAAACGAAGCATGCGACGAGTTATGGTCTTCTGGCTTTTTTTCTAATGCAATTTCTAAAATTATTTTTTTTTTTTTTAATTTAAAAATTGTTTAGAATAACATGGACTGATACACCAATTTCTATTGTGAACTTAGTTGACGTTTTGTAGAAGGGACAAGGATACAAATTGGTGACAGTAGCGCATCTTTAACTCGTATTGTCATAGAATATCGCAGGGTGACCCAAGTGCCCGATCAAGAAAGCCTGCTTAACTAAATTGACTCACGTGACTATCGACATAAAGTCGCGTCACAGTAACCCCAATTAAAATTCAATCAAACAATATGGTCTTTAGACAGAGCTCTAACATTTACTTTAAATTCATCTGTGAGCCAGACCATGTATTACTGAGATAATTAAAGAGTTGCGAGAAAAAGCCATCACTAGTGGCGCCAAATTCTTTTATTAAACCATGAAATTGAACTATTTTTATTGAATTACAGACTGTCATCTATCAACTCAAATTTGATTTTTCAGCAGCCCTCACAAACTGGCACGATATTTCGTTGCACCTGTAAGGCTTCAGCCGTAAATGTGAAACATTTTATTGGTCAATAAAATGTTTTTAAAAATCTTTTATTTCTTTGGCGCCAACTTTGCCAAGGCACTAGACAAAGTTTCAAAAGAGTTGCTATTGAAAATCAGCAATGTCGGTCCATGTCCCTCGAGACAATGGGTTAAACACCACGCCTGCCTTTAATTTTTTCATTATCATTTGGAGCTATAAAGTAATTCCAATCAAAAAAATAAATTTATGGGGCAAATGAGAATTAAAAAATAAGAGAAAAAAACATTAAGTGGAAAATTAAGCGTCCGTCTAGATTTTTCCAGTTATGGGCTTCTAAAATTTTCAAATTTTTTAAAATATCAATATGGGTATCATTTAAAAGCTTTTGAAGAGATCTTTTAGGAAATATTAAATTTTTTTAATAATGCTTAACCCATTTAGAGACGATGACATTTTTATTAAAAATTTTAATTCGTACTTAATTTTTGTTTTTTTTTATCTTAGCCGAATATAGCTTTCTTACCTGTTTTCTGGCAACTTAGAAACGAATAACAGAAATTTTGATAAAAAGTTCTTTTTATAGAAAAATAAATCTGGATATTTTTTATTAAAAAAGTTTTGAAGTTCATGGGTGCCAACAATTTTGGACCAATTTGTTGTACAAAAGACTAAACAAACAATGTCGTTAATTATTTTTAATGTTTTGTTTCCAATAAAACTTAAGGTGTTACAACCACGTCAAGTTGAAGAACAGTTCAAAATGCTGTTTTTTCAATCAGCCACAAAAACATACACGTACACACAATCCTTCAAAATAACAACACAAACAAATAATGGCCTAGAGCAAGGATACTCAACATGAAGCCAAAAGTATATATTTGATTTAGTTCAAGGACATAAATTTATACATCATTTTCTGTTTATTATGTTGTTTGATTGTGTTGTTGATGTTAAATATGGATTACGGTTTTAGTAGAAATGACGCCTGTTAAGATGTTTTGGTCATCGTTAATCACATGAATGTCATGGTTTTTTTTTCTGTATATGAAATGATTGATGTTTGTTGTTATTATTGTAGTTTATACACTTATGTAATTTACATTAATGCAAACATTATTAAAATGTTATGCGAACAATGAACAATGAAATCGATTTTCGCTTCTGTTGTCTATGTACACAAAATTATTTTATCAATATATTTTGACTGCTTTGTCTTTTGTAAGAATGTTTTTTTATTTCAAAACAAAATAAAATTAAAAAAAAGGAAGATGTCAGAGGCATCAAAATAACTCTGTTTTATATATTTCTGGTGTTTTCAGAAAAATAAATGAAATAAAAAAAATCAATTTTGAAACAAAATGTGTGTGCAAAAATTTATTTAAAATTTAATTTCCTTAAAAAAAATACCGCTCATAACTGCAATTTATATTTATAGGCGAGTTTAAACGTCTAGATTTTTCGAATATGAAAAGATCTGGCAATATTTGTAACAAGTCAATATGCAAATTATTCGAAATCGGTTCTGTTTACAATATTTTTTGAGATTTCCTAATAAATTAAGGTGAGGAATTAAACGTTAGTTCCACTGGAAAGCTCAATAGCAGGTGTTTTAGGAAATCTAGCATTTTGTAAGGGTCGGAAGGCCAGTAAGTACAGGGCAATATTTTTTTTTCTGTACATTCTCCATACATTAACACAAATATTTGGTTGCAATGCGTATGCCCAAACTGCATAGAACTGGAATATCTTTAGTTTTCCGGGGCAGCTCAACTGTGATAAAAGCGTTATTATTATGGGTCATGTTATTATTGTCATCTGCTTTAATATCAATAAAAAACATGGATGGTGGCCGTTTTGTAAACTATTTCTTATAATTTTAAAAATATTTCTTACTTTATGTCCATTTTTTTCAGTGAATTCTTGAATTTCTTAAATATTTCTTGAATATTGCAAATTTTTTTTAATCGTTTTGGGTACAGACTTTTGTAGTTCTCCGAGAAAGTATTTCAGTTTGAGACTTTTAGCTGAAGGTGTTTTCACTTCAATGTATAAAACAGTGTTACCGGATTGCTACAATTTTCTATAGATTAAATTTTTTTTTTAGATTAAATTTTTTTAGATTAAATTTTATTTTGTTTATAGAAATGTTAATCTAACAATGCCGATCTAAGCCATGATATTATAGTTCTTAAAGCAGTGTTTTTAATTATGAAAAGTATTTAAATATTGATATAAATATTGTCGTCTGATTTTTAATGAAATTGTTTTATTTCTAGCGCCTAGAAATTAGCTTAGTTTTAGTTAGACTTGTGCCACATAGTTCAATTTAGTGATCGCTCTTTTTTTGTTCAAAGTTTGAAAATGAGCTAGTTCAAAATTTAGTTCAAAAGCTCTCTTTAGTTCAAAATCTTTCTTAGTTCAAATGTTCTGTTGACATATTGTTCGCACTTTCAACTTTTAGTTCAAAAGTTTTCTTTAGTTCAAAAGCTCTTTTAGTTCAAAAGTTCTTTTCAAAATATAATGTCAACAATACCATAGTATTGCCGTAATGAATGTTAAATAAAACGCGTGGTAGCACTAATTTCATGTCGTAAATAGTCAACAAGGAAACACAGTTATGTATTCTAGTTTATCTTGTCTGGTAGTTTAATTACAAATTATAGTTCAAAAATGAACTAGGTGTACTTAAAAGTATGAACTAGTTAACTTAGTTCAATCGATGGAATCGTTTAAATAAACTAGTTCGTTTATGAACTACACAAGTCTAGTTTTAGTTCGTTTTTTCTATTCTAAACGTCGTCTTTTAGATGATTTTTTAAAAAATTATTTTTGATATCTTGTTTCTTTTTGTACTAAAACGTACTCCATATCATTTTCTATGCCCCTAATTATTTGTGTAAAAAATTTCTTAAGAATCGTTTGAGCAGTTAGGGCGTGTAATCGTAACAAACAAACTTTACTTTAGCAGACACCCTTTTTGATACAAAAATTTGTGGAAAAAAATATATAGCAGAGCTGAGTTAAAGTTCTGACTTTTATGAAGTCGACTATAGCAAAGAAGAAATGAGTTCATACACTTTCGACCACCAGACAATAAAAAAAAAAAAATACTTGCAGGCCATACTGCTGCACGGTGGATGGATGGAAACATGAAAAGTGATGGAACTATTTTAAAAATTATTGCTTGTGCTCTTTTTAAAATGCTTCCTTAATGTTATTCATGTTTCATCAATATCAAGTTGAACGGCGAGTGATTCTAAAACGCGATGACGATACCAACTGAGACTACAATGACATTACAAACCAATTAATATTGACATTTACAATCACATAATTATCAATTTGAAACATATTTGAACTTAAGTCTGATTAATATTATTAAATAGAAAGTTTTCTTAGTGATGAGATCCTCGTATATTCCATTACTTTTACTATGAAATAAATCAAAAATTAGCAAGAGAATCATAAAGATTTGAAACAAACGGCAAAAAAAAATAGAGCTTAGACTTTTGTCGTAAACAAATATATCCTAATTCTTAAAAAAAAGAGCCGTAAAACACAATCTTAAATATGTCTGAAAATAAAACTTGTTTATGCAAAATAACCCAAATTATTTAACATTATTTTTAATTTTTTTTTATTTATTTGTTTTTGAAAACGCGTATTTCTTAGTTTATTAGTTTTCATAAGAAGTTAAAAAATGCGTGTGTTCCAGTTTATAATTTGTTTTCGTGAAAACAATTATTAATAAAGAGATTAAAAGTATTAAGAAAAATTTGTTGTGGCAGACGTGTTATTTACACAGATCACAGTAATGGACAAATTTAGAGCAATCTCTTTTCAAAAATCTTTACTAATGCGAAACTTTAACATTTTAGTATAAAAACAAATTAAACAATATGTGAATTTCAATCTAAAATTTGCAAGTTTCTAGAAAATTTTCAAGTTTGAATTATTTCTTTCTTTTACTTCTAGTTCAGTAACCGCTAAAGAAAAAAAATAAGAAACATTAAAAACAAAGTATTCATTTCTTCTGCTGCGTAAAATGACTGCAATCATTTAAAATGTTGCAGGCTAAAGGATTTCAGCTGTCTAAAATTGCTTTAACTAAACGTACGTTACGATCTGTGTGATTAGCCGATTCTTCAAGAACTTTGAGACTGTTGTGAATATTTCTAGGAAATTATTTTGATGCCTCAGATTTTTTTTTTTTTATTAGAAATCACAGCAAGTACTTCATGACTAAATTCTGTAACGCTATATTGGTTTTGAAGTCAAATTAAACACCCACGTTCTGACAATGGCACGTTTTAAAGTCACAAATCGTAAAACTTAGTTGAGTACGTTTTCAAAGATTTTCGCCTTAAAGTTAAATTGCAGATTGTGGTAACAGTTCGCCTCAGTATGTGCGTGCTATATATGGACGCCAGATTTCCAGCGACCAACACTTTGCCATTCCATATCGTTAATCGCGACATACGTTTGTCAGAACATGAGCGAAACTATGTTCAGAATTAAGTTTCTGCCATAATGTATTTGTATTTTTTACGACGAGTATTAATTGTTTAACCCTAAACAAAAAGGGAATTAGAACGTAACAAACACATAATTTATTAATCAATTAACAAAACTATGGAGCATACAACTCTAACAATTTTAATAAAATATTACAACTAAAGTTTTGCTCGCAACTATTTAGGCGCAGTAGGCTTTTTTGTACAAATAGTGGGCTTCTAAAATTTTTTCAACACAGTCATTTTTAAAACCACTTTGAAATCAGTCAACAGTTTTTTGTTAAACCTTAAAGATGAAATTGTTTAATTTTCTTTTCGTTTTTGCCGTTATAATGGCAGCATTTGTGCAACATTTAGTTGCCACACCAACTACAGCACCACTCATTGTAAAATAAATTTATTATTTTTATACAAATTAAGTAATTTTGTTAATGCCTTTTTTTAATTATATTTTTGGTTTTCTTCATGCAGGAGTGTGACAAAGATTGTTTAACTGCAGACAACTCCAGCTTGCCGCGTAAAATATGCTGCTGCATACCAAAAAAGCCCTAAATTAAAGTTTAAATTTTCAAATGTTTGATTTTATTTAATAAATTTTGATAATCTGCATGTAAATAAATGCCTTTATTTAATTAAATATCTTTTTTATTGTGCAAAAGTGTAAAATTATGAAAAAGAAAAATTTATATTTTTAATTTTGTAAATATTTCTAAAAATTAAAATTGCGGGCTTTTATGCGAAAACCTAAGTTAGAACAAGTAAGAGTTCTTTATTCATAAATGTAAATCTAGTTTAAGAAAGTAGCTCCAATCAGGAAAACAGCATTTCCTGAAAGAGAAACAGTTTTAAAATTATACCCGCATTGACCCAAATTGACAATCGAACCTTTTTTGGAAAAGTTCAGAGACCCATGATTAGGAAATTATGAACGAGCGTAAATTTTTTCTCTTGATGTTTTTTTCTTGTTTTTTAATTTTCTATCGCCCCATAAAATTGTTTTTTTTTTTTTTTTTTTACTTAAGTTATATCACTGTTCTAAGTGGTTGGTGTTTTGCCCACTGCATCGAAAGACAGGGATCGATCTTGTTGACTTACAATAGTAAATTTATCGTAACTATGTCTGATCGATTGGCGTATTTAAATTTTCTCTAGCTCATCCAGTGCCTTAGTAAAATTGGTTTCAACATTAACATGGACGAACAGAGAGACGGAAATCTCTCGATCGACTTTCCTATGCATAAGAAGTCAAATTACATAGACTTTATGGGATCGGAAATGGATATTATAGAAATTGAAATCGATTTACGTATCAAGATATTTAATACATTTTTTTTTACCGATTTGAGTTTTATTTATGTTACATGAAGTGATCGGTCTGCGTTTAGTTTTATTTACCAAGTTTTTTTTAGCCACAAATCTATTCAATTTAATTCATTCTGTACATTATGCAGTAGCAGTGCTAAATGGCTTAAGTAAATTAAAAAAAAAAAAATAATTTATTAAAATACTTAATTATTTTATTTTCCGATTTGGATTTGTTTGACGGTTTTAATCACTATTATTTTACCAGATTTCCACGGGAAATTTTTAAAAATAATATCGCTTTAAAAGACAGATTTCTTACAACCGTAAAATAAATATTATTATTTTATTCTGCAGATTATTTGGAATCAAATTTTATTTCAATTTTAATTTCGGAAAGAGAAAATATCCTTCAATAAGGCGCATCTAGAAAATGTTTTATTGTTTCCTTTTTCATAGGATTTTTCATTTGATTTTCTTTAAAGGAGATACAAAGGTGTTAAGTAACTGCTTCTACCTTTGCTGCACCTGATTTGCACCACGTTCCTCTATTTTTGTCTTTAAATGGAGAATTTCTATTTGTTGTTTTTTTAAGGTATTTTCCATACCTTCCATATATTTTAGTCACTATTTTTTCTGCTGTGTTTTCCAAAAGATTCGTTTTTTAAGATTTTGTGTTGCTTGGCTTAGACGTATTCTATTATAGGGGTTTCTATTGGTCTGCCAAGCTTTTCTTAGCCTCCTTTTTTACTTGAATAAGTTAAAGAGTTTGCAAAGATTTTTTTCTCCATTTAGAAAAGGATGTGTCAATTTCATAAAGTATTTAACTGTTGTATCCAGGTCATACGAGGGCAGCTATTTATATTTCGGGAATAGCAAATATATACAAACATTTTTTAATACAAATGGTTTTTTTATTTTTCAAAATATTCTCTTTGACTATCATATAATTTTGCATTCGTTCAAACTATTTGTTATAGCAATTTTTCTATTTCTCTTGAGACATCTCAAAAATATGGTGTTAAAAAGCTTCAGCTGCTTCTTTAGAATTCATAAATCGTTGACCCGACAGTTTACCTTTGATATTTGGGAACAAGAAAAAGTCATTGGGTGTCAAGTCAGGATTGTACGGAGGACGAGTCACCAACTCAATGTTGTGAGGACTCAAAACAAAACTTGTTTGCAAAAGAGAGAGAGAGAGAGAGAGAGAGAGAGAGAGAGAACTCGCATTATAATGTTAAAGAATAATTCAACTTCAAAAGTTAGTTTTACGATTTTCCCAAGACTTTTAGCCAAGAAATGGTTGTGCACTAAGAATTGACAGTTTTTCAATGGATTTAGCTCGTCTTGGAATACCCACACGTCCGATTGCTTTTTGGTTTGGTGCTCATAAGTATACAACTATGATTATTCACCTATCAGAATTTTATACATGTCTTTTAAATCACCTCGGTAAAGACTTTTAATCATTTGTTTACATGATTTTGTGCGATTTATTTATTTTTTTTTTTGAGTGATTGTTAAATTATGGAGTATTCAACGAGAACAAGTTTTTTTTGCAACAAAGTGTTCATGCAAAATCGAATGTATTAAAGAGGAACTAATGTACAAGGATGCCTCTATCTCACAGTATGACACATGACGATCTATCGTTTTAGCTATTTCCACTTCAATGCATTGAACAGTGTTGCCAATTTGCTGAAAATATCTTTAGGTTTGATTGTTTCTAGAAATTAAGAACTAGCAGATGATCAAAAGATCTTGTTTGTAGAAATGCGGATCAAACAATGACAATCTAAGCCAATATGTTATAGTTCTTAAAGCAGGTCTTTTAATTATAAAGAGTGTTTTAATTTGGTAAACGAACTGCACTTACAATGCAGTAGATAAATATTGAATTATATTGTTGTCTGAATTTGGCTTTTATATGTGAAATTATTTAAATTCTAGCGCCTAAAAGTATCCTTGGAATTTGTTTTTATTTCTAAAGTAAAGTATTTCTCTGTTACAAAAAGTTTTCTATATCCTTTTATAAGCCCCTGATTATGTGTGTGCAAAATTTCTTAATGATCGTTTAAGTAGTCAGGGCGTGCAGTCGTAACAAACAAACTCAAATTTTCTTTTTTTACTTTTACTAGATCTTTTCGATACAAGAAATTTTGTTGAAAATTTTAGATTTCTTTTCTTTCTGTAAAAAAATTATATGGCAGAGCTGCATTGAAGTTTTACTTTTAATTTTGTCTTTAATAAGGCCGACTATAGAAAAGTAGAAACTATTTAAATCATTTTCCCCCACAAAAATGGTGGCAATAATTAAGAATGTAAAACAAAAAAAATAGATTCTGATGTCCAATAAATGAACCAAAGTAAAGAAAAATAAAAATGTGACATTGATTTTAACGAGGCAATGAAAAAATTTTTCACGGCCATATTTCAGCATCGATGGAAACGTGTGATGTGATGGAACTGCTTTTAAAATGATTATACTCTTGTAAGAATGCTTCCTGCATTTCATATGATCGTTTTAAAAAAAAATTCAGGCTAAACGGTACGTAATTCTAAGACGTGATAATGCTACCAAAAGTGACATTTAATTGCATTTAATTTTGAATTTTTTTATTCGTCAAATATAATAATGAAATTTAAATTCATATGAACTTAAGTCGGATTAATATAATTCAATAGATAGTTTTCTTAATAATCAGATCACGCATATATTTAATAATTAGAACTGCGCTGATGATAAAAAAACAAACGGCTCTAAATAATCATTTGCAAAAATAAATGCAGCCACAAACAAATGTATCCCAAACCTTAAAACAAGAGCTGTGAAACACAATCTTAAAGACGTCTGCAAATAAAACTTGTTTACGCCAAATAACCCAATTTCTTTAACTTTATTCCTTTTTTATTTTTATTATATTTGTTTTTGAAAACGCGCATTTTTCTGGGTTATTGGTTTTTATTAAATGTTAAAAAAATGCTCGTGTTTTAGTTTATTGTACGTTTTCGTGAAAATAATCATTAATAAAAAGATTAAATGTATTTAGAAAAATTTTTTGGGCAGACGTGTTATTTACACAGATCACAGTAGTGGGCAAAATTTAGAGCAGTTTTGTTATCAAAAATATTCCCTAATTTTTGCAAAATTTCAATATTTTAGTACGCGAAGCTCATTTTACAATTTTCAAATTTCTAGAAAATGTTTAAAGTTTGAATTATTGCAGTCTTTTACTTCTAGTTCAGTAACCGCTAAAGAAAACAAAATAAGAAAATATTTAAAACAGAGTATTCATTCCTTCTGCTGCTTTTAATGACTGCAATCATTTAAGATGTTGCGGGCTAAAGGATTTCAGCTATCTAAAATTGCTTTAACTAAGCGTACGTTACGATCTGTGTGATTAGCCGATTCTTCAAGAACTTTGAGACTGTTGTGAATATTTGTAGGAAATTATTTTTAATGCCTTAGATTTTTTTTAGAAACCACAGAAAGTACTCCATGAATAAATTCTAAAAAGCTACATTGGTTTTGAAATCACATTAAACGCCCACGTTCTGACAATGGCACGTTTTAAAGTCACAAATCGTAAAACTTAGTTGAGTACGTTTTCAAAGATTTTCGCCTTAAAGTAAAATTGCAACAAGTGGCAATAGATCGCCTCAGTATATGCTTGCTATATAAGGACGCCAGATTTCCAGCGACAAACACTTTGCCATTCCATATCGTTAATCACGATAAGCGTTTGTCAGAACATAAGCGAAACTAAGTGCAGCATTAAGTTTCTGCCATTATTTATCTGTATTTTTTATCACCTGAAATAAGACGAGTATTAATTGTTTAATCCTAAACAAAAAGGGAATTAGAACGTAACAAACACATAAAATTATTAATCGACAAACAAAACTATGAAGCATAAGAACACAATAGAAAAATAATTTATTAATCAATTAAAAAATTAAAAAAACAATGAGGCATAAAACTCTAACAATTTTATAAAAATATTACAACTAAAGTTTTGCTCGCAACTGTTTTTGGCAGTGAGTTTTTTTTATACAAATAGTGGGCTTTTAAAATTGTTTAACACAGTCATTTTTGAAACCACTTTGAAATCAGTCAACAGTTTTTTGTTAAACCTTAAAGATGAAATTGTTTAATTTGCTTTACGTTTTTGCCGTTATAATGGCAGCATTTGTGCAGCTTTCCTTTGCCACAACAAGTGGAGAACAACCCAGTGTAAAATAAATTTCTTATTATTTCTTTTACAAAGTAAATGTGTTATTTTTTAATGTATTTTTTGGTTTTTTTTTTCCTAACAGGACTGTAGCAAGGCTTGTATAACTTCAGGGTATTCCTGTCCGCCGCGTACCAAATGCTGTGGTCCCTGCTTACCTGATAAAAACTAATGTATGCCACAAAATGTTCAATTTTATTAAATAAATTTAGATAATTCGCATGTAAACAAATGTCTTTATTTAATTAAATTTTTTTTATTACGCAAAAGTGCGAAATATGGCTAAGAAAAATTTATTCTTTAAATTTTGTAAATATTTCTTAAAATTAAAATCGTAGGCTTTTTCTTGAAAGTCCGTGTTGGAATAATAAAATAATATTCTGATCAGTTAAAGAGTTAAGATCTTAAGAAGTGATTTGTGTAAAAATAAGTTTTAAAAGGTTAAGCTTTTGATTAACAGAACTCTGTTAAAGGTGACAGAGCTCTGTAAAGCTGCTTGTGCATAACTGCTAACTAAAATTTTCGTAGAAATATTGAACAAACATTTCTTGCGGCAACAAAATTATTTCGTCGTCATACATTAATGAAAATAATCGTAATGTGTTTTAATTAGAGGAATTTATAAAAAATAAGTGTTTTTTCATGATTATATTGAGCATATGTGAGAGTGTGCACACATGTTTTCGTAAATGAGAGTGTTAAAGATTTGTTTATAAATTTGTCTGTAATCACTCACTGTAAACAATTAATGCCTTAATTACACGGGTATGTAAAGTCGCATGTTATAAAGAAAAAGAGTGGGTGAGTTTTTGAACTTTTAAACATAAATTTACGTTGTATGAATACGCTTTTCAGGATTTAATATTGCAGAACAATTGCAGGGATTTTTTTGTTTTTTTTTTTTATTTAAAGTTCCTTTAAAAGTTACAACAATTTTGTAGCATATTTTAAGGCTTCTACTTATTTTGCATATTGCGTTATTTTTTAAAGCAAATTTCGTTCATTGTGTTGTAGAAAAACAACGAAACTTTAACTAATACCTGCTCATATTTTAAAAAAGGTTAAAAGAAATAGTCATCTTATGCTGTCTTTAAAAAAAATTATTTTAATTTTATTTCTAACGCCTAAAAGTATGCCTGATTTTATATCTATATTATGTTGAAAAACATATTCTAAAACTTAATCAAGACAGCGAGCTACCTGTGATTTAAATTTCATAGCATTCGAATTGGCCGATTAGGCGTGATTGAGCTACAAACAACCAAACGAACTTTAACAAATTTATAATATTCATCAGTAGAATGAGCAGGCAAATAAAATAAAAAAAAACCTTTTCATATTGTATAAAATCCAACATAACAAATACACTTAAATTATTTAATTTATTTTCTCATCTGTAATTACATTAAATATTTAAAAGGTTTAACATGTTAAAGTCAATCATTTCATTCCTATTGACTTCAAGTTCATTCAACAAACATTTCTACACATAAAATTTTCTTAATTAATATTTCATTATAGTGTTTCTAATACCTTATTTAATCATATTATTTCATCATTAAAGTCTGTAAAATTTTATTACAATTATATATTCAAATTGCGTTGCATACCGTTAGACGAATATTATATGTAGTACATATTTTAAGGATTAAATAAAATTCCTTTTAAATATTCAAAAGAATAATCAAATTCCAAATATGTAACTTTTAACATTTTAATATGATGTGGATTAATTTAAATTCTATGAAATAACAATTATGACTTCTTAAGCTTTATAAACACAACAACATTTAACACACAAAAGAAACTAATTGTTGAACAAATATTTATTTCAGTTAACAATTATTACAACAAAGTTGCAAAATATTATATGACATATTTTCTGCAACAGAAGAAGCATATAAAATAATTACAAATAAATTCAATATAATTTTATTGATGACGAACAAACAGTTTAGACAGCCCAAAGAGCAGAAATTTCGAAGTGGTACTTCCAAATTAGTTTTTTTAATTCACTAATTTTTGAAAAAAATTTTGTTGCGCTTAAAAGGTACTAATTGAAATCAGCTAATTTAAAATGCAATTTTCTAAACAAACCCTCTTTTAAAGGAAAAAGAAGTTTTCAAAAGGTACTTTTTTCTTCAAAGTAGTTTTTACAAAAAGCTTTTACTGTATTTTTTTTTCGATTACTTTCTTTTAAAACTTAAATATTTTAAATTAAATATTTTTTAAAAGTACTTTAAAATTAAAAATTTAAAACGTAAATTTGTTGTTTAAAAATTTTTTGCAGGTTTTTTTTTTAAAGATAATTTTTTAAGGGCTTTTAAAAATGCACTTTTAAAAAAGCCCTCTTTTTAAAAAAGTACCTTTTTAAATATAATATTTAAAGCTGATTTTTCAGTGACACTTTTTTCAAAGATATTCTCTAAAAGTGACTTTTGCTTTTAATGGTACATATTAAAAAAGTACTTATAAACAGGTATTTTTTTCTTAAATGTTATTCTGTTATAATAGTACTTTTTAAGAGGGTGAATTTTTCTTAAAGAAGAATAAGAAACACATCTTATTAAGTTTTGTTTTAAAGGTATTTATATTGAACAGACCAATTTAAAAAAAGAAATTTGTTAAAATGTGCTTTGAAAGGTACTAAGGTACTAAAATGTTTATAATAAAACTTGCCCTTTTCAAATAAATTTTTTAAGGTATTTAAAATACTTTAAAAGGTACTTTTAAAATATATATTCTATAAAAAAAAATTATCGAACTAGTTGCAATAAATAATGTTAATAGTTTTTTGAAGAACTTTTTGTGTGTGGTACTTTTTGAACATATATATAATAGTACCTTCTAGGTAAAGTACTTTTTTATGTTGTAATTATTAAAGAATTTTTTTACGTTCTTTTTGAAAGAAAATGGGCTTTAAAGGTACTTTTTACAAGTTGACTTTTGTTTATTTGTTAGAGGTCCCGTATTTTTTAAAAATGTTTTGAAATTGTAATTTTTTAAAGGGTACTTTTTTTAAGTTATAATCCTTCTTGAAAAGATATTTTTTTAAGTGGTACTTTTTTTAATAAGTAGTTTCTATGAAAGTTCCTTTGTATGATTTGTAATACACTTTCTGAAATTTTTATTATTACTTTCTTAAAAGTAACTTCTTGATTTTTTTACGGTTTTTTTTTCACACAAATATTTTAATAACTATTTCGCAAAACGAACTTAAAGGGATATTTTACAAAAATGTCAATTAATTCAAAAATTCTAATATTTTCTAACCCACTTTTTCTGCGAATGTCTGGAACTAACGCTGAAAATTATAAGTTTTGCCCTAGAAATAAAATAAATTTATTTTGAGTTTAGTTTTAGGCTTTAAGCTTAATTAGAAATTTTAAGCAATTTGTTCTTGACATTTAATGAAGTATTTAATTAAAATATAATTTATTATTAATAATGACATAATGACCTTTAAAGCATTTTCAGGTGAAACATTTTAATATAATTTCCATGTTATTAAGCATTCTCTAAGGTTTCCCAAACATTTAATAATGAAACAGAAATATATTTGAAAGATGATATAAAAATATTTCTATTATTAAGTTAAGAAGATTTTGTGGCAGAAACGAAAAGCCAATAAGTACCAAATTTAAATCTATTAAAATAAATTTATTGATAAGTACTTTATACAACCTCACTGGCAGATTCAAAATTAAATTGTTGTGGATTTTATTTGAATGAAAGTTTAACATTCCTTTAATATTTTTTGCCATAAACCAAAAAAAAACAATTAATTTTTTTTTTTTTACTTGGGCAACCTGAGTTTTTTAGCGCGTTGTGTGAAAGAATTTCTTTTCGTTCTTTAACAATTTTTTTCGCAACATCTATCACTTGATATGTCACGGCAAAACATTCTCTTCAACTGACCCATCTTCTATCCTTTTATGTTTTACATCTGCCCTTTTTTACGTTCAATTGAATAAAATCACACATTAAGGAAGAAGAACAAACACCTGTTTTAGACAAAATTTTTATTTTCTTTAGGGTGCTGCATAGCAGTCAAGAACTAGCAAATAATTATTTTGAAATTTCAATATTTAAAGTCTATCAAAGGAATTGACACACTAAATATTTTAATGAGAGTGCAAGTGACTGAGAACCCTAGTTAGTACAAACATATTAAAAGGTACCTCTTCCAAAGTACCTATTGGAAAATATATTTTTAATAACAACACCTTAAAAAGTACCTTTTAAATGGAACCCTTATAGTAAAAATAACATTTTTAAAAAGCCTCCTACAAAGAACTAGAAGGGGAACCTCTTCTGCACACTTCTAACAAAAAACATTTTTAAACGGTATCTTTGAAAAAAATAAGCTTTTTAAAATCCCTTTTAAAGTACGTTTTCCGAAAAGGTACCACTTAAAATAAAAGAATTTACAAAAGTAACACCTGTAAAAACTAAAACAGAAGTACCTTGTAACATCTTTAAAAGTACTTCTAATAAATAACATTTTAATAAGCAACTTTAATAAGTACTTTTTTAAAAAGGCCCTTTTAGTCAAAGAACAATTTTTGATACAAGTTTTAAGAAAAATGGGTAAAAAAAAATTCAAAATTCATTAAGTGTACCTTTTTAGATAAGAAATGTTTGTGAAAAAAGTACTTTTTAAAAAGGCGCTTTAAGCAAAAGTTCTATTTAAAAAAGAAACTAATCACAGCTTCTCTTAAATTATTCTAAAAAGTACCTTAACACGGAACAAAATTATCTCTAAAATATATTCTCTTAGAAAAGTACATTTTGAACTAGACAATGATAGTAAGGCTATCAGTTTAGATAGAACTATTAAAAAAGGTTCAGAAAAAAAATAGAGCCGAGAATACACCTATTAAACAACCTTTTTAATTACCATTAATAAAGCACCTTTCTAGAAGTATCTCTTCAGAAAAAAACTGTTTTAAAATCTTCCTTTAAAAAGACAATTTTAATAAAAGTACCATTTTAAATAGAAGCTTTAAAAAAGTGTCTCCTAAAACGAACTAAAAGTGCAACGAACTACTAAAAATACCTTTTACAAAGTGTCTTTTTAATAAACAGTTTTTTAATGAGTACGTTTTTCAAAGGGGTTTTCAAGCAAAAGTGCCATTAATAATAAAAGCTTTATAAAAAGTGCTCTATTCAAAAAAAAAGGAACTTTTTTTAAGTAACTTTAATAAATTTTCTTTCCGAAAGTATCCTCTTAATAACCAACTTTTCAATAAGTTTCTTTTAATAAAGTACCTTTTTAAAACGTCCTGTTTAAAATTAGCTTTTCAAGGCCCTTTAGTAAAAGTACCATTTTATATAAAACATAAAAAAAATAATTCAGAAATAATTAGACAGAGAACTTCTTTTAAAGCACCATTTACAAAAAAAAAAACTTTTTAAAAAAGTACCTTCCAAAAGGTACCCTTTTTGCTAAAAGTACCATTTTAAATAAAAACTATTTCAAAAATTAATAAAAAAAAATTGCATTACTTTTAAAAAAGTACACAGAATAAAACTAACCTCTCAAAAAGTACTTTTTAGAAAAGGGACTTAATACCCTTTAGTAAAAGAACCATTTTAAATAGAAGCTTTAATAAATATGGTATTTTTTTATGTGTGTGAAGATAAATACGTATTTAAATAGCAGAGACACAAACTATTTTTTTTAACATTGCCGTTTTTACAGTTAACAGTGTTCTGTTAATAACTTAACAGTCGTTATGTTATTGGTTTCCTTTATTCAGGAGGATAATTTTAGTAAAAAAACACGAGTCCGAATAAATATAAATTACGGAAATGTTGCTCCAAGGGATATATTACAGAACTATAAAAGTTTGATATCTAAGAATTGCTTAGAAAAGCATTTAAATTGAGTTAAAATAAAACACTCATTTTGCAACATTTCTTGCGAAGATAAATGACCATTTTGGACAAATATGGAATAGCACACATACTACACCATATACACATGTTAGTCTGAAGGGTCCTTAATAAGACCCAATCAGTCCAATATCTGAAATAATTTTGGGATTTGAGAAAATTAACTTTGAAAAAAATGCTTTTTTAGTGAAATTTCTTGAGAAGATAAATGACCATTTTGGACAAATATGGAATAGCACACATACTACACCATATACACAAGTTAATCTGAAGGGTCCTTAATAAGACCCAATCAGTCCAATATCTGAAATAATTTTGGGATTTGAGAAAATTAACTTTGAAAAAAATGCTTTTTTAGTGAAATTTCTTGAGAAGATAAATGAGCATTTTGGACAAATATGGACCCTTCGAACTAACATGTGTATATGGTGTAGTATGTGTGCTATTCCATATTTGTCCAAAATGGTCATTTATCTTCGCAAGAAATGTTGCAAAATGAGTGTTTTATTTTAACTCAATTTAAATGCTTTTGTAAGCAATTCTTAGATATCAAACTTTTATAGTTCTGTAATATACCCCTTGGAGCAACATTTCCGTGAATTATATTTATTCGGACTTGTGTTTTTTTTACAAAAATTATCCTCCTGAATAAAGGAAGCCAAGAACATAACGACTGTTAAGTGGTTAACAGAGCACTGTTAACTGTAAAAACGGAAATGTTAAAAAAATGGTTTGTGTCTGTGCTATTTAAATACGTATTTATCTTCACACACATATTTTTTTTTTTTAATTACTTTTAAAAAATGCAATGAAAAAATTTAACCACAAAGAAGTCCTTTTTAGAAAAGCACATTTATAAAAGTATTTTTCAAAAAAAAAGAAAAAAACACAATATAAAATGTTTGGCAAATGCCTTTTGAAAGAAAATTTCAGAAGAGCCTTTCAGAAATTAGCTCTTAACTAAGCTCTAAGCGCTTTTTATTATTAAAAGCAGCATCCCATTTCGATTCATCAAAATTAGAATTTTCAAGTTCTCTACAAAAAAAATTCGTCCAAAAGTTCGCGTTATCCTTAATTTGTAGGCAGAGAATTTTATAGAGCAAAGAATACGATTGTATTTGACCCATCAACCAAACAGATAGCAGCAGCGTCTACTTAACTTTTTTTGCCATTAGAATTTACATTTTGGTTGAATGTAAATGGAGTGTGTATGTGTGTAGAAAAAAGTACTTTTTTTGTACAACATTTGTATTAAAGCTTGAAGTCAAAATACCACATGCGGGTTTTGTAAAATAAACGACAATCGCTCGCATGCAGAAATCCATAAATGCATACAAACACAAACACAAATGGTAACATTTCCAAGAAATGAACTACAACTGCAGAGGGACATACACTCTATAGAAAACATTTACCACAAATAAAAAGGGAAAAAGTAACAGCACCAAAAAAAAAAAAAATTAAAAACAATTCTAATAAACATGACCCAGGTATAAAACAGGTTTGATTGTGCCAACCAGCCAACTTACAACTGACTGCTGAATTCTCTTGGTTTGAGAGGAAAAAACAAAACAAACTTTATTATCTCGACAAAGGCAGATTACAGAAAGATAAAAAGGTAAAGTCAAATACACTCGCAACAACACACTCTTCTATCTCTCAATCACTCTTTTATATCCGGTATAAATTATAAACGAAATGCAGTAGGAAATAAAAATTGTACACTCACACCCACGCACACACACACACAAACATTATCGGTCTTGCTACATAGAAAGCTGTTTTTTTGTAATGAATTCTCATTGTTGGCAACAGATGTTACGATGGTATGACTCTTGTATGGTTTATTTAAAATCATTGTATTGTGGTTTATTGGAACCCCTCAGCAACCCCACCAACAAACTACTCATTTCAGTGGTGTTCGTGCTGTATCATTTGATAATGCAAAATTGCATTTGCTGTAGTGATGATGATGATGATAATGGGAATGAGGGTAATGGTTTGAGTCGAGGGCGAATCTAATTGGTAGCGTTTGTGAAGCTTAAAATTTTACTTTGAAAAACTTTACACTGAAACAAAAGAAGCTTTTTTAAAACGAAAATTATAAAGTTCAGTTTGGTCTTGAACTTGTAAAAAGAGAGATACAAAATGTTCATATTCTCAGGTTTTAAGTTATGACTTGTACAGTGAGGCCTAACATCCAGGAAGCTGACAGTCTGGGATTCAAGAAATCTTACAAAAACTATTAACAAGGAATCTGTAAGACGGTCTAGATAACTAGAGATGATCATTATCTTTACTCTGACAGTACCCAACATATTGTTACATTATCCTCTTTGGACAGACGTATGGGTTCTGTTGATGGCAAATACCAGCAGATTTTTTATTTTTTTCATTCCTTTGTTTCACATGTTTTCTTACTCTTTTGGCTCTGGCTAACGCTTGATCGATAATACCGCTCTTTACTTACTAAGCATGCGCTCTTCTGAAAGCAGCCATCGACGTCACAATACTGTATTAGTCCGGCCTTGTTTTAGTAAAGTAAACCATCGAGACCACCTAAAATGCTATTGCCCCAGCAGAGCTGCCAACTCATAAACTCCTTTTCTCGTTTACATGCTACCCAGTCCCCTTTAAGCTAACTTAGCCATACAACCGCCTCACCCTGTTATGTTGTTACTTCCCTACGCTAACAGCTAAATCTCTTTCTCTTTATTTTAAAAAAGGTTCCTTGACATCTGTGCTCCACAAACTTATTTGCCATATTCTCACATAAGAATTGTCTTGTCTAATTTAGACTCCAGGAGATTTTTACTGTTGCTTCCTATTTGATAGCCTTTATACTGCAGTAAAGATATTCCTTTGCACGCATGTCTAATATTGGGGTCGATCTTATGAACTTTACGATCTTGTGACAGCAAGAACACACCTCTTCCCACGCAGCCACCAGGGTTGCTTAACTCGTGTTAGCTAACTGTCGTATAAATCTATACACACACTACTGGTGGCAGTAACTTTATTCACCTCGGTTTTTAATAACGTCAAACAGACAACAACAACATTACTCTCGCTCTCACTTGAAACTTAAGCGATTTTCTGCCTCTTTTTCCTTTGTGAGAGACAAATTTTCCAAAATACCTCGAGGAATGATTACGCTTTTCCAGTTTACAAATGTAGGCGTTCTTTTGATTGCAAATACAATCCCGATAACTTGTTATAGCTCTCGAGACTATTGCTGTTATATGCTATAAATATTCTATGTCTAACTCTTCTGTCTAATTAAACAAGCACCTTTAACAAGCGCAGTTATCCAGCACTACACACTGTGGCTCCCACGAAACTTGATGTCTTGTTAATATCCTTTAACCAACTGAGCCGCAATACAACACATAATTTTATGTTGTAGCTTTCGTATTTCTGATCAAGGCTTTTAACTATATAGACTCCTTAATCATCTCATATACAATTTGAATATAAAGTCTTCTTCTTAAAGAGATCATCTGCAGGGGACACACAACAACTGCTTCCTTTTTCTAATCGGGACTCCGGAAGGTTTCCACTGGTGTATTTTTTTCTTTTTTTTATTTAATTACCCTTTAAAAAAAAAGTCGTCTGTAGCGGCTACTCAGCAACAATTATTTTTTTTTTTTCTATTAAAGGTTTTGCTGGGATCCGAACTTATGACTAGAGTTTTTCTGCTTAACAAAACAAAAAAATTTTTTCCATCGCAGCCAACATGTGGTAATTTTTCTTTATATTTTTTCCCCACTTATTCAACTCTGCTTTCCATATACACACACACACATACGCACGCACCCACACTCAATTTAGGATCTTTACTGGGCAATGACAGCATAAACTTTGTGTTTCCAAAAGTTAAGCCATTCTAAAGCATTTATCCGTCAGGTTAATTCAACAATGTTGCCACAGCAAGAAAACGATAATTTCAAAAATAAAAAAAAACGTTTTTTCACTTTTAACTAAAAAAAAAATTTATATTGTAAAAAAAATCCATTTTTTTGTAAACCATAATTTAAGATAAAAATAGAAAAATTAAAATTTTACATGAAATTAAAATTAAAGATATAATTTTTTTATTTCGGCTTAAAACCGAAAATGGAAAAGTTTTAAATAATAAAAAAATAAAAATAAAAAATTCACCAAAAATCTTAACTTTACAAAAAATTCGAAAATATATTCGAAATTTTAGCAAGTAATCGAAGCAAACGAACACGATATTTAATGTAAAGACCAATAATTCAAAAAATTCAAAACTGAGGTAAAAAGTCACAGTTTCACTAAAAAAAATGGAAATATTTCTTAAAGCTTTCATTGAGTCAATTAAAACCGTTTGTAATCAGTAAGACATAAATCACCCCCAGTCTGGATATTCACTTTTAAATTAAGATTTTATAGGTCTTTTTTAACAAACCTAACCACGTCATCATTTTGATGCGCATTAGCTTTACTTGAGCGGCCTGATTTCATCAAGTGATGCTGTGATGCAATTCGCCATTAACCAACTTCAGGTGGCAATTATTATTTCTTTGGACCTTTCTGATTAGCTGTAGAGTTCCTGATAGAAGGAAGTTAATTGTCAAATGATTACTCATACTGCACTAAGTTTTTATCATTTATGATCAGTATACTCAGGCAAATTATCACGAATAGATTGACGCTTAAGGAACGCAAGAAAATTATTAAGATTTATTTGGGAAATCATTTTTAAATCGTGCAATTTATAGATGACTAATTTTTGAAAATTTTCGCGTATGAAGTGAAAGCAAAGAACAAAAGAAACCACTAAAGCCTTTATTTTACTCAGAAAAATGCACCGTTTAGTGCGGTTCACATGGTGTTAGACTTATTGTACCTTATTGTATTCAAAAAATAAAGCCGTAACACGCGTTTCGATCGATGCTAATCCTTATCGCAACATTATCAATATTTTGTTTTAAATTACGGATGATATTGATCGGGACAAGATGTGGCTTAAAAGGACGGCTCTACACGCCATAGACTTATTGAAATCCAAGTTTGTCGCAAATTAATTTTGAAAAATGGAGCAGCATATTGGCCTCCAGATTGTGCTATTTGCCATCGATTATTTTCTGTGGGTTAACGTTAATTAGGGGCTTTATGCCCTTTATTTTATTTTTATTTTTTAAAACATCTATAAGCAGGAAGAAACTGGTTATAGCGTTGCATTATTTATACTCGCAACTCTACTCTTGAGCAGTGTTGAGGATACAAATAATGCACTTCGATGACTTTCTCTCAAGCACAATATCCTTCAGAATTTATTTACGTCTTAGAAATTTTACTAAAAATTTTTTGCTGGGAAAGTCTTTTTATTTTAATTTTTTTTTCTACTTAAATACATATCATTTAACGTGTCCAACACATTTGTTGCCACATATTTTCCCATCCATTGTTTGATGAAAATAATGCTACAGCAGATGTACTTTATATATTAAATTTTGCTGCTCCATTTTCTTCCTTGAAATCATTATTTTTATACAGAGTTGTATTATTTTTCTTAATAAATCTGTTAAATTAAAAAGAACGATTCCAACAACAACAAAAAACAGTGAAAGTGCTGCACAAAAGTAAATTTTCTCAGTAGTTATTTTTTAATTATTTGCTCTTAATGCAATTATTTATCTTGAGAGGACATTACATTTGTATTGTAATAAATAAAATGCGCCAACAAAAATTTGTTTCCTAATAAATAGAACCCAAAAATGTTTCAGTAGATACTTATTAAAATAAATAATGCGAGGTACACACACACCCATAAAATCCTTATTATTTATTGGTACTTTAATTCATGGTATTGGTAGTTAGCTTTTGCCAGGACATAGTTATACTGTTTATGTTTTACGTGGTGTAAATATTTGACTACTTCAAAGATGACAGACACATAGCAAGATGAGAATGAATGAAAACATATTTAATTTAAAACTTTTTTTTTTTAGGTGATAATTTCAAATAATGATTGTGGCAAAAAATAAAGTTATAATCTTCTTAAGAATTCAATGATATCACCAGATTTTTTAAAGTCCGTCTAAAACCTTTTCGTGGTGGTGAAGGAAAACAGTTTTCCAGAAGGTGACTTTTCTGCAAGATATAGAGCTTCCTGAAATATTGATCAATTGTTGATAAACAACTTTTTCGATAGAGCAGTAAGGTTAATTACTCGTAGATGTTTGTGTAGAGTCTAAAGATATATGAGATGAAAACTTTAGAAGTGTGAGTATGACGAAGTAGTTTAATGGCCAATAGGTCCGAAAGCTAAGTCTGCCGTTCAATCATGAAAGAGGAATAAATCTCGAATGGACTAGTATAGGCTAGGTATGACTTGTCTAAGGATCTAATAGTCGTTTTTTGTAACGGCCAATTTTTCCCATTCCTCTTTTTCTGGTGTATGTTGCTTTTACGTGCTTACCTACGTTTCGAGCCTTCCTTTTCAATCATCTAATAAATTCTGGCAATGTATCAAAGCCTCTTTCTCTTATATTTGCCAGATGCTTTGTTATCATTTCTTTAAAATATTACGACCACCTTTATGAGCTTTCCCTCATCTTATACACGTATTTTCCTTAATAATTTTTGTGTTTATCTAGAATATTATGATCAGTCAAGAGGATTTTTTCTCGACCGAACTAAAGACAATTTTCAAGTCAGACTTTAAGTTCTCGCAAATTATGAAAAGGTAAATCGCTGGGATAATCTCTGGTGAAGTAAGCGAAGTAACTATTTCGTAAATGAACGAATTTAAAAGAAGGTTTGGGAAGAATTCTGAAATCTCTCCCTGCTGGGTAGAATAAAGTAGGAACTTATGTCTTGGGCTCTAAAAAATCTAAAAGAGAAACAATGAAAAGCCTTTCAAGGGCAGGCACAAAAATTATTTCCCAAGAGTTTTTAGAAAAGAAGGCAAATAACAGGACACGATACTAAAAACTCTGTTGGGTTCCTCTGCACCCCCCGGGTCCCTCTGCACCCCCCTAAACACCAATAATTAATCAGAAGAGTTTCTTACTCAAAACTAGCTTTCCTGGTAACAGAAAGAAAGCCCAGCCTAAACGGATAACTTAGAAAAGGATTAGTGATTTATATAAAGCAAATCATTAAAGTTTGTGCCCATGTGGAACCCCAAGGTTGACTGAACGTCAAAAAAGGGTACCGCTGTCAAAAACAAAACTGACACTTATTGGTCAGTTATTGTTCATTTATTACCCTCCAGAACTTATATTTCGTGTGAACAGTTGTGCATGTTTAATACCCCAGGAGTTTTTATGTTGAATATTCTCTGCAAGTTATTGATCAAATTATAAATTGTACTTGTTTGCACTGTCGATTTTTTTAATTTCGTTGTATCTATTTCTTCTTGCCTCCTGTTTCTTCTTCTCTTCCTTTTTTTTGGGTTGTAAATTTGACTGTAATGTTTTGATGCCATTTGTGGGTGTCCTGCTTTCACCAGCAGCTGTTGTAATAATTCAAATTTATTACAGGAATAAAATTGTTTTCAATTTGATTTTTGATTCGATTTTTTAACTTAAAAATTTTTCTAATAGTGACTTGTTGATAGTGCGAGATTTAAAAACGCATGTGATGATTAATAAATCTTTAAAATTAATTCACTTTAAATTTTGAAAAAACAAAAATGTGATTTATATTTTACAAAAAATGTTTTAAAACATTTATAATTATTTTTTTCTCGAGTCAATAAATATTATTATTACAGGCTTCTAAGAAATATTTTTTTTAGCATATATTTAAAATCTCTTTCTCCTGACCCCGCCAAGGTTGCCAACTCTTCTTTTTTATTTGTTGCTTTAGAACAGATGTAATATTTTTGAAGCCTGTCAGTTAAAACACATAAAGAGGAATTTTATCATACGTATTTTTTAGCCGTAACGACCGATGTCGGGCTCCTTGTAGGAAATAAAATAATCAGGTGAACAGAAGTAGCATAACAAATGATACAAGTTTCTTGTTTCAGAAGAGTTTGATCACTAGTATACGATGTGTTGGTAAATCGAAGAAGACGGATAATAAAACGTCACAGTAACAGTAACTCCAATGAAAAATGGAATAAATAAATTTATACAAGAAACCCTTAATACCATCTAATGCTACGGTTCTCAAATGGGGGTCCGTGGACCCCTGGGGGTCCGAAGCAACCATCCAAGAGGTCCGCATAAAGAATCGAAAAAACAATTTTTCAAAAATAATAAAAGTTTAATTTTAAACTTGGGCTTCGAGGGGTCCGTGAAAAAAAATTAGTTTACTAGGGGTCCGTGAGCAGGAATTTGATGAGATTCTAATGGGTAAGAATATGCACAAATAGATGGAGGTTTAAAGGTGAAAACCCTTAAAACTTTAGTACTAGTCAGGTGAAATATTAAACGACTTTGTGTAAAGAGACCCAATATCGCATCTGCTCTGCAATTTTTCATGAATCCACAACACTGCACTATTTTGTTCGTTTGATATAATAATAAATGCCCAAGAGTATGCTTCTTACTTACGGAAACTCTGATATTAAATTTTTTATGTTAAGACTGGTTATGTTAAGCAATTAACAGAGCTCCGTTATAGTAACAGAATGTTGCTAAAGTAATAAATTTTAAATTTTAACCTCCCACACATAAATATTTCTGAAAATTAAATTTTACAATCAAACAAACAGAAAAAAAAACATTTTTACTACAACATTAACAAAAAAAATGATCTTGTATTAAAAAAAAAAAGCAACCATGTTACCAAATCTAAATAATTGGAGTAAAAATTGCACCAGGAAGTTTAAATGTCCTGCTGTAACACATTAAAATAAATCTGCGGTAGCGTGGGTTAGAAGAATAGAGTACAATGCCAGATATGTCAGATTAGTAAGTATTTGACTAAAAAAGCGTAACCACTATTTTTACAGATGCACTTTAAAAGAAGCATTTCAGTCACTCGGATTTTAAAATTGATTTGCATATACAGTAAACACACATTTTTACACCTCTAAAAGGTTTTATTACTTATTTAGTTAGAAAAATAAATAAATTATTAATTGATCTAATTATGACTTTATTCGAACATTATTTTCTTCGTTTTTGATTAAACTTTTAATTGCTTTAATTCAAAATTTATTTTTTATCAATTTTTATTTATTTCTATTGATTTTTTATTATTTTTTTATTAACTTTCAATTAAATATATAATTGCGTTAATTAAAAATATTATTAATTTTCAATCTGAAAGCAGGTAAAGTCTGTAAAAGATGCAAAAACTTTTTCCTGTCTATAAGCCCAAATGGAAATGGAATATCATGGTCCTTGCATAGAGTTAATCGATAGTGGAAAATAATACTCCAATAGGAAATCGCCTGCAATGTGTGACTGTTTAATATTAATATTTTATCGCAGAAAAAAATTTTCCATTTATAAAATGTTGAATTTTCTAATTTATTTACCTCAATTATATATTTAATTGAAATATAAAAAAATTTAATTAAATAAATAATTGTACCACTTTATTTTTAATTAAAAAAGAAAAAAACAATTTTCTGATTAAATAAATAATTAAATCAATTAAAAGTTCAATTAAATTTCTATCTGAAAACAAATAAAACTTTTATAGTTTCACCAACTTTTTTCTGTGATAAAATGTGTTCTCATGAAACCGTTAATTTTATTTTAGATGCCCGTAAGATGGTGCGTATGATAATTTTTCGTTAATGCATCTTAGAATTCTTGGTGGAGGTTTTTATAAACTCTGATGTAAAACTTAAGTTAAACATTGACTTTTTATTGAGTTTATTAAAAATATACAGAATGCATTTCATACTTGTGCATATTTAAAAGTTAAACGAGACTTTACGTAATTGCTCCGTTCATTGAAAGTATTCTATAGTTAAAGACTGTTCTCCCTGTTGTCGACAATTAATAACGACTATAAACAGAACAGTTTCTGATTACAAAAAGATCAATTTTAATTCTTTAACATTATATTTTAGTTCTCATTTAATATCATCAGAACTGCAGGGCATAATATACAGTTATTGCATTTATTTATCTGGTTAAAGGAAAAAAAATATAATAAAAACGTGCAAATAAAGAGATGAACGTGCTCTAATGTTCAATATAAGTACAATGGCAAACAATAACAAACACATGCAAACATGCTCTAACACACATCATTAAACAAACAGCAAAATATAAATAATGGGTTTGAAGCAAAACAAAATTATTATTAAGATGGTTTCAAAACCTACACGAAATACATTTCGAAAAACGTTATTTCCCTTTAAAAAAAAAGGGCCACCCTATTGTATGATTAATTTGTATGTATAGCACAGCAGCATTGTTACTTTATATTTAATGTTAATGGCTTGCTTTTATATGTTTTTTGTAGCATACATTTAGGAGCTAATTAAAATGTTATGTTTTATATTAAAAGAAAAACAACATTCATGTAAAACCACCACTCGAGCAGAGAAAGAATGAAAATATTTTAACTGTTGAATTCATATATTAGAAACGTTTTTGTTGAACTCATTAAATATTTTAATTAGTATTTGATATATTTTTCTAATGAAGATACAAACAAAAAACGTTGATGGTTATAAAAATATTATGAATATAGAAAAACAAAAAAGAGAATTGGAAGGAGAAAACCAAAAAAAAAAAATATTCTGCGATTTTCTGAGTGTCAACACTAAACGTTAAAGTGGAATAAAAAAATTACAAAATGTTCAAAATTAAGAAAGTATAAAGTTAATCTACGAAGCGTTATTCTTTTATCGTCTTTTGACATAATAAAAAACCGAGTTTATCAGTCCAAGTAATATGCGAATTGTATATAAAATAATTGTCATAACTTCAAAATGATTTGGTTTGATTTAAGAAAAAAAGCTGGAAATATTAATTTCTCTTCAAGATTCTTTTTTTACAAAGTGCTTATCAAAGGTACTTTTTTGGCACGCTTAAAGTTATTTTTGGAGGCACTTTTACAATCAATTTTTATAATACGTGCATATATATTGTTGTTGTTATTTATAACTATTTCATACGACACTTCTTAAAACGATTCCTTTCGTAAAACCTACTTTTTGTAAAGCCTTCTTTTAAAAATTTCTTTCTAAGTCCCTGTTTTAAATAGTACTTAATAGTGTAGTTTTAACAGTACTTCCGTCCTTATCTAAAAGCTGCATTTCTAGAAAGTACTTTACTAAAATGGTACTTTTTGAAATGGTACTTTTATGAAATGTTACTTTTTGAATGTGATTTTCTTACACAGGTTCTCTTTTTAAGAGATCAATTTTTAAAGGCTATTTTTTCTTAAGACACTTTTCTACAAAAATTTAAACTTTAAGGTTTTTCCTTTTAAGTGTACTTTTTGAATAAGTTTAAATGATACTTTTGTGTAAAAGTTGTTCTTTAAATATTTCTTTTGGAAGACGATTTTTTTAAAAACTTTTTCATTTTTTTCTGGAATAAAGTACTTTTTAAGGCTACCGTACTTTTCTGAAATTATCTTTTCTGAAAGTACTTTTTTGAAAAGTACTTTTTTGGTACTTCTCTCTTTTATCTCTTTTTTTAGGTAAATTTATATAAAAAAGTCACTTTTACTACAAAAAAGAATTTTACATTTTTGTTTTTATGATATTTAAAAATGTACTTTTTTTAATAGACCTTCATTTTTTAATAGTACTTTTTGAATGTTAATTTTTTTAAATACTTATTTAACACATACTTTCTAATTTTATTTTAAAAATGGCTAAACTTGTCATTTTTATAAAGCAATATTTTTATACATGCCTTCAAAGGAAGTTAATTTTTCATCTACAGGGATATCAGCGTCTGGCCTTAAAACTAATTGTTATTTATTAAATAAGTACCAATAATAATAATAACAATTTTAATTATTAAAAATATATAAAAATATATAAAAATAATAATAATAATAATAATAATAATAATAAAATAAATATTATTAGGTTTGCTCTTCCAAAAACTTCTAATAAATTCTGTAACTCTTTAGTTTAGTAATTAAATTTTTTTTTTAATTTTTTTTATCTGTGTTCGATTACTTTAACAAACAAACAGTGGCAATCTAGTACGTGACAAAATAGAATTTTTTATGATTAAACAAAAAACAAACAAAAAAGGACTTGAAATATAAAACAGTTATTTAACAATGTTTGCAATTCCAATAAGAAGTGTTAATGCACGTGTGTGTGTGTATGTGTATGTGTGTGTGAAGCCACATATAAAAAACCAAATAACAGTACATATACACCTGGCGTTATATACCAATAAATGTCTGTGTGTTTGTATGTGTGCATATGAGTGCGAATTGGTGGTTTGGTGGACAACGCGCAAAAACGTATGATGTGCACAAATGTTACCACAAAAATTCTTCTTTATAAATTCTGTACGTGGCAATTGGTCTGTCCATCACATGGTCTACTTAAATTATTTAGTTGTTTTTATTGTTGTATTTTTTTTTTCTTTTTTTGTAAAAACAATTTAATTTAAAATTTTTAAAATAAAATATTCGTTTAAAGAAGAGGAAAAATGATAAAAACGAGCCAGAGTTACAATTTTACATAAAAAAATTTATAATTTTTTTTGAATAGCACTTTTACTAACATATGCTTAATAGCTTACTTGAACACCAATAAAATTTGAAGATTGCGATTCTGAATACTTAAATTTTCTTTTTTTTTTTTTTTTTTCTTTTTGCTTTTCTGGAATCCATATTTAATTTTTAATAGTGTTTTTAAAAAGGAATTTTTCTAGGCTACAACAAATAGAACTTTTCAAAGAGTACTTTTTCAAGGTACAAAAAAATTTTGCTTCAAAAATTTTAAATTTATATTTGATTGTCCTTTTTTAATTTTTTTTTTTTTTTTTTTGTATACAAAGTTACTTTAATAAAAGATCGAAACATCTTAAAAAAAAACACGTAATAATGGCACCTTTTGCAAAAATGACTTTAAGAAAAGTTCAATTTTAAAAGGTACTTTTCAAGAAGTAAAAATTAAAAAAGTAAATTAAAAAAGTACAATTTTAAAAAGTAACATTTGAAAATGAACCTATAAGAAAAGTACTTTTAAAAAATTACGTTTAAGGATAACTTAAAAAAAAAAACTTTAAAAAAATTAATTTTAAAAAATTCCTCTTAAAATTTTTTTTTAAAAAGTACCTTAACAGAAATTAAATTAAAAAAGTAATGAAAAGGGTCTTTAAAAAGTTAGAAAAACCTTTTTAAGTAAATAGTGCTACTTAAAATACGTATAAACAAGTAACTTAAAAAAGAAATAATATTTTAGAATAGGATCCGCATCAAAAAGTACTTTTTAAAAAAACAAAAAATTGTTTTAAAATAGTCAATTTTCTTATAACTATTTAAAAAATACATCTAAAAAGATAATGTATACTCAAAGAACCAAAAGCCTTTTTAAAAAATACCCTTTAAGAAAAGTACCTTAAAAAATATACCTTTATTTTTTTAATTTAATAACTCTGCAAAAAAAACGAATTCATTCACGATAGCTCTATGACTTACGAAATGCTAAAAAAAAATCTTTGCTAAAAACCCAAAACAGTTGCTTAAAAGAAAAAAAGTACTTTTTGAAGATCCTATTAAAAGGGTGGCTTTCAAACGATACAACTTAGAAAATAATAAAAAAAAATAAACATACAAATAATATTTTGTCTAAACAATTCATTTCAATTTTCTCTAACTTTCCATTTTTGTTGAAGTCTCTGTCTTTTATTGGAAGAAATTTACCTTTAGTGTTTAAATCACTTTAAATTTATTTGTTTTAAATTCAAATCACATACCTAAAAATAGAAGAAAAAACAACAAAGGGTTAATAAATGTTAGCGTTAAATGTATAAAAAAAATTAAATAGTTTTAAAATGTTAAAAATAAACAACTGACTTAAGTGAAATTTAAAGGAACTGATTTTGAAAAATTAATTTCTCATAAATTTGATCTTGAATATTTAAGTAGATGAAGTAAATATTTCAAAACAACATTTAAAAAAAATTTTAATAAATTTATATTTAGTATCTTTTGGTGCTCATCGTCATAATTCTGTTAGAAAACACAAATGTTTCAAAAATATTAATTCTTTTTTTACAAATAAAAATATTTTACTGAACAAAGCAAAAATACAACTTTATAAATTTTACGCAATTAAATTCTTTACCATTTCTTATCTAAAAGAGAAAAACAAAGTTGTCCCATTTTTACCTTTTACCAGAGGTAATCCCGTTTGTTATTTCTCCAATAACCATTTCCGATCCTATAAAATATCTACATTCTGAGTCCTTATGAATAGCGAAGTCGATTGAGCGATATCCGTCTGTCCGTCCGTGTTAGTGTTGATTAACTAGGGAACATTTAAATACGCCAATCGATCATAGTTTCGAAAATTTTTCTATTAAAAATCAACAAGATCGGTCCATACACCTCGTGGCAGTGGGCTTAACACTATACCTGCCTTTAATTTTTTTATATCATTTGGAACAATGAAGTAACTCCAATCAAAAAACAGAAGCGACAGAAAATTAAAAAAAAAAAACATAAAGTGCGAAAATCGGCGCTCGCCCGTATTATCCGAATTATGGGCCTCTGGAATTTTCATAAAAAAGTTCGATTGTCAATATCGTCAATATGGGTTTCATTTAAAAGCTTTTGAAGAGATCTTTCAGAAAATACTAAAACTTTTTAAAAATGCTTAACCCATTAAGAGCTTATGATATTTTTATGTAAAAATATACATCGTATTTGATTTATTTTCTCTTATTTTTAAATTCTCTGTCACCCGAATTTTTTTTTTTTTTTTTTTTTTTTTTTTTTTGTTTGATTGCAGTTACTTTACACAACTAGTTTCACATACATGGTGAAGGGTATTTAAGATTCGGGATAGCCAAATATATCGCACTCTTTCTTGTTTTAATTTTATTTTAATATTTAAATATATATTTTTCTAGGTATTTTTTCTTAAATCTAATCATTGCCTTTGGTTTTATTTTTGTTACTTAATTACAAAATTGTATTCACTTGTATTTTTATTTATTTCATATTCATCTAAAAATAATATATCTAAGCTTTATGGAATAAAACACGTAAAAGGCGATTAAAACATATAATCACAACAAAAATTATGCATTAAACTAAATTAAACATTAATTGTAAAAGGAAACAGTAAAAAGGAGATACACGCGCGCACAAACACACAAAAGCAACGAGGAACAAAAGGTGAGGAAGGAGTGAAGCAAATAAAACAAAATAATAGCAACAAGGCATATGAATTGACTTAAGTTTAATTTGCATATTAGAGCTTGTACCAAAGCCAAACAACCAACAACGGTAGTATGTACACTCACACACACGCAGATACAAATACACACTCACGAAATTATTAATTAAACACACATACACATACTAACGCACACATGTATTTATTTATTCATTTATAATAACAAATAACAGAAAACATGGCACACATACAGACACACAGACTCACAAATAAAAATACGACCAGGAAGCTGTTTCCCTAATGCCTGTGTAAGTTGAATATGAAACAAATAAACAAAAAAACTTAATGAAAACAATCCTTAAATAATACAAATTTATTTAGATCTGAATATGTATTTCCCACACACACACACACACACACACACACACACATGCATTTCATATGAAATCATGTTAGCAGGATAATTATTTCGTATGAATTTATATTTACTTTTGAATGAGATGTACGTAGTTTGTTCGATAAGTTGACTTATTTTTCAAAAATACCAAGCGAAAGTTTTTTATGGCTGCATGTGGTATTTAGTGATGTGAGTTTCGAGGTGGACAGTATAAAAACATGAAAAAAACATGATTCATAACAGAATCGCAAAGGAAAATAACAATATAAAATCAAGGCAAAAAATTCATATTGATTTACTAAACAGGTCACAAGAAATATTAAATATAAATAAGAGTTTTTTGAGAAATAGAAATCAAGTACTTTTTTTTCCTAAAAATGTGCTTAAATTTAATAGAAGTATTTTTTTATTATAAAAATTTATTTTTAAACAGTACAATTTTAAATATGTTATTTCTTCCAGATAAAAATGATTTCTTAGACAGTGTTTTTTAGTAGTACTTTTTTAATAAGTACTTTTTGTGGTACTTTTTAAATAGTACTTTTTACACAAAGCTTCCATTTTTAAAACTTTCTTAAAGATCGAGTTTTTACTAAATATTTTTCCAAAAAAAAATGCTGTAAATAATATTTTTAATTTTTTTTTATAAAACGCCCAAATTTTTATAGAAATTAAAATATGGGGTAAATTTAAAAAATGTTAATTTTTATAAATATGCAGTGGCATTTAAAAAAGTACTTTTGTAAGTGGTACGTTTTAAAGTGATACTTTTTTTAAAATGGTATTTTTTGAAATGGTACTTTTAAAAAGTAACTTCCATTTATCTCATTATTTTAAAGCAACCATTTTTATTATTTTTCAAAAAGTACTATTTTAAATTGAATTTTTAAAAATACTTCTAAAATCTTTGAAAAGTACCCTAAGAAAACGTACCTGATTTAATATCCATATTTTCTTTCTTTTTTTAAAGTAGAATTTTTTTTAAATATTTTATTAAAATTATTTTGTTAAAATCAATTTCTGATAGGTTTTTTTAATGCGTATTTAAAAAAATCCCTCTTTTTCAAAAGTACCTATATAAAAAAAATATGTATTTAAAGATGATTTTATTTAAAATTAGTTCGCTTTTTCAAAATGATGCTTAAGAAGTCTTTTTTATTCACTTTGTGAAAAGTCTTGAAGAAAGTAATAAAGTACTTTTTTTACCGTTTTGTTTAAAAAAAAAAACCTTTCTATAAATTTAAAAAAAATAAAAGGATTACTTTTTCGAAAGTATTTTATTTTATAGTACTCTCATGTAGTACTTTTTTAAGGCTATTTTTGTTAAAGGTACTTTTACAAATTTAGTTTTTGAAAAGGTACTTTAACTTAAAAAACTTGGAACGAAGTAAAACAAGGGTACTTTTTAGGTACAAATTCTCTAGCAATACTGGTGTTTTGTTTTTTACTTAGGAAGAAATTTTTGTAAAAGGTACCCTTTTAAAGCTACTTCTAGTTGTTGGTATTTTTTAAAAGTTTCCTGTTTATAACATTTTTAATTTCTTTTTGTAAAATGAAGAGTACTTTTTTTAAATGTTTAAAACAAAAGGTCATTTTTAAAGCTGCATCTTTAGAACTGAATTTTTAGAGGTAATTTTTTATAGATAATTATTAAAAAAATGCTGTTTTGAAAGTTTTTTTAAACACTTTTTCCTAAACAGATACTTTTTTTAAAAGGTACTTTTTATAAAAAGTACTTAAAATAAATATTTTAAAAGACATTTCCATTAACAGTTTTAACGGAATTCTTTTTTAAAAAATAATTTTCTAAATATTTTTATACAGGTACTTTTTCAAAAGTACTTTTCCTAAAAGATACTTTTTTAACACCTACTTTTTTGCAAGAAATTTTTTAGATCATCCAAAAATGGTTTACAGAAATTAGAGACTGCATTATTTAAGCATATTTTTATATTTTTTTTTAACTTTTTTCTTACAAAGAATTTTTCCAGATGTTTTAACTCATCAAACTACTTCAGTTTCAATATTTTAACTTTAATATCACAAATTTTTAATGTAATTTTCTTCTCGTTTTAAATACATAATTATAATTTACCGCAAACAAAAATAATAATAAATATTCCAAATATAAAATACAGAGTAGATATTAATTAAAACTTTTTGAAAAAAAAGACATAAAATAAACTTTCTAAACAAACAGATTTTAAATACTTTAGATGCAACAAAAATTATTCCAATTAGTACATAGTTTTTAAATAAAGCAAAAACTTTTGCGTCATTATGAGGCTGAGGCATATTTAATCCTTAAAATGGAAACAAGATTCATGCAGCAGTAGTGCATCATAATGGAATAAAAACGTTTCAATACAACATAAATTTGTATAGCAGCTGCAAAGTTATTAGATTTTTTTTTAGAAAAGAAAGTGACATAAATTTTTGTTTTCAAAACTTTATTTCTGGATTCATTGGATTTAGTTTTTTTTTCAAATTTGTTGCTGCCGCAATTCAGAATTATCGGGCTTTTTTTCAACAAAATTCTAAACTTTTCTCACATGACGATAAATGGAAAACAAATATTTAAAGTATTAAGCAACGGTTTTGGTTGTTTGTTAAAATAGTTTTATTTATTTTTATTTTGTATTTTTTTATTGCGGTTTAAAAACGATTTTTATTTTTTTTTATTTGTCGTTTTTTTTAAGTTAATATGGAGGAGAGTGTAATTTATTTTTATTTGTGGTTGCTTTACAAAATGATTTACAAAATGTTAACAAAAAGCAACAAAAAATTGCAATTTTAATAAAAAAAAAAAACAATAGCATAATAACGTTGTGGTCTGAGGTTTTTCTTAAATAAAAATAAATTGTCCCTTACCCGGCTTGTTGGATGTTAGTGTCTTTTTAAACAATACATATTTTAACAATTTTTTTAAAGAAATAGTACCTTAGCAAACAACAACAAATAAAACTTAAAAAATTGCATTTATGCCACGTGCTCTTTAAAAAAGGATTATTTTTTCTTCTAAAATAAAAGTACAATATATTTAATAAAAGTACCACATAAAAGTACCTTAAAAAAGTTGCTTAAAAAATTACCTTAAAATATATTTTTAAAGTACCATTTAATCAAAAAAAATTAAAAACCTAAAAAACAAATTTAAAAGAAGGAATTTTAGGGTCTTTTAAATGACTTTCTTTTTTAAAACTTTCCTATCCAAACGTCGTCAAAAAATTATAAAAAACGTACTTTTAGAAAAAAGTACCCTTAAAAAAGGACCCCTAAAAAAGTACCCTTTAATATTTTTTTTTTATAAAACTCAGAAAAAAAATTCGTAAAAAAAACAAATCAAACACATTTTAAAAAGGTACTATTCAAAACAATTTTTTTGTTTTTTTAACGAACCTATCAGAGAAAGAGCCTTTAAAATCTGCTCTTTTTATAAAAAGGTCTTTTAAGAAATAATATAAAAAAAGAGCAAAAGAGTACAAATGTTCCTTAAAAACATCTTCTGAAATTATTTTTCTAAATGCTTCATACAAAAATAAAATGCATTTTAAAGACTTGTGTCTTCAAAAAAGTACCGTATTGAAAGTACTAACTTAGAAAAGTCTTATAAATGATTACTTTTAATTACAAAGTTTTCAATTGACTAAAATTTAATTTGTCGTAAAGTTCCTTTTATTAAACAACCAATTTTCTAAAACGAAAAGTTTTATATTTCAAGGACTTCAAGCAAAATATGATTTCATTTAAAATGTTCTATATTTTTGTAGGCTAAATTTCTTAAAGTCTGAAGTCATTTTAAGTACGCAACAAGACAATATTAAACCAACATATTGATTGTAAAGAACCTTTCAATAACTTATAAATATAAAAATTACTTTTTACTAAAATAAATTTAAAAACATATATTAACCCCAAACTCTTAAAAAAGAATTATTTTTAATCTTCTTTTCCTGATAAATATTTAAAATATTTTCAAATACACTAAATTTCTACTTTTCTCTATTTAATATTTAAATCGGAAAATCAATTAAAATAGTTTGCTTCTGTATAAAACATAAAATATTTTTCCTTAAAATATGCAACAAGGTTTTTCAGTAATCAGAAAAGCTGAAACGTACACAATGTTCTGAAACATTTTTGTTATTTAAGAACATTAAAACGGAAATCTAGTTGTGTAGAATAAAACTTGAATAGCAGTAAGTAAAACAAAAGGATTTAAAAAATATGTTAATTAAAATTGCAATGTATAAATCAATAAATCAAAAGATAGAGGTAATTATCGATATAGAAACAACAAAATCTTAAAAAAAAAGAAAATTTTGTTTCATATTTTTAACATTGAAAAATTTAGTGCTGTATTTTTCCTCTTCATTTCATATTTATCTTTAAAAAAAATGTCATTACATATTTTTTTCTGTTTACCATTTTTTTTTTTTCGTTTCATATTTTTCTTACAGAAAAGTTTTGTTTCGAAAAAAAATTTACAGAAAAATTTAGTTTCATTTCCTTTTTATAGAAAAATTTTGTTTCATATTTTTTGTAGAAAAATTATGTTTCATATTTTTATCACTTCATATTTTTTTTTTAATTTCGTTTAACATTTTTCTTACAGAAAATTTTAATTTCATATTTTTCTTTTAAAGAAATTTTGTTTCAAAGTTTTCATTTCACATTTTTCCGACTTCATATTTATCTTGTAGAAAAATATCGTTTCATATTTTTTTGCCCCAAAAATTGCGTTTCATATTTTTCGTACAGAAAAATTAAGTTTCATTTTCTTTTTATAGAAAAATTTCGTTTCATATTTTTCTTACAGAAAAATTTAGTTTTATTCTCTTTTTATGGAAAAACTTCGTTTCATATTTTTTATAGAAAAATTTCGTTTCATATTTTTTTCTTAATTTCCTTTCACTTTTTTAATACAGAAAATTTTAATTTCATATTTTTCTTTTAAAGAAATTTCGTTTCAAAGTTTTCATTTCACATTTTTCCCACTTCATATTTTTCTTGTAGAAAATTATCGTTTCATATTTTTTCCCCCAAAAAATTTTGTTTTATATTTTTTCTCTCCGAAAAATTTCGTTTCATATTTTTCTTACAGAAAAATTAAATTTCATTTTCTTTTTTTTAGAGAAATTTCGTTTCATATTTTTCTTACAGAAAAATTTAGTTTCATTCTCTTTTTCTAAAAAAACTTCGTTTCATATTTTTTATAGAAAAATTTCGTTTGATATTTTTATCGCTTGATGTGTTTTTTCTTTATTTCGTTTCACTTTTTTAATACAGAAAAATTTTGTTTCATATTTTTCTTTTAAAGAAATTTCGTTTTAAAGTTATTATTTCACATTTTTCCCACTTCATATTTTTCTTGTCGAAAATTATCGTTTCATATTTTTCTAACAGAAAAATTTAGTATCATTCTCTTTTTATAGAAGCATTTCGTTTCATTTTTCTCGCTTCATATATTTTTTCTACAGAAATTTCTTTTAAAAATGTTTTTCTAGAAAAAATAAGTCTGTATAAAAACTTCGTTTCATATTTTTCTTTTAAAAAAATTTCACTTTATATTTTTCTTATATAAAAGCTTCGTTACTTTTTGAAAAATATTGTTTCACATTTTTCGTTTTCAGAAATTTCATTTCACATTTTTTTTCGTTTTATATTTTTCTTATAGAAAAAATTTGTTTCACATTTTTCTTATAAAAAAATTTATTACGTATTATTGTTACATGAGGGCGAAATTCCTCTTAAGTTTCTATGGAAAAATTCCCCTTGTATATTTCTCTTCTAGTAATTATTTATAATAAAAAAATCACCCTGTTAATTGTTCCTTTTATTTGTTCAAGTGAATTTTGCATACGTTTGCTTTGTGATTGCATTCAAATTTTTTATCTTAATAAATAAATATTTGCTGTTTTTTTTTATAAAAACAACAAGGAAAAAAACTGAATTCAAATAGAAAATTATATAAAATTTATATTTTCAATTTTTTATGGTTTTATTTAATATACCAGCTTATATTATGAACAAAACAAATATTTATAACTGATAGATTTTTATTTATTTAAAAGGATGATGATAAATCGATTGTACAGGCAAAAAAAAATTTTTTGTGCCTAAAAATATGCTGCAAATATTACAAAATAAATTTTTAAAGAAAAATTAGTTTATTTCGTCATCTTATTTTTCACGATAATTAGGTTATTAAGCCAAAAAGAAACTTTTAAATAAAATCCAAAAATAATATAAAGGAATTAATTTAATTGTTCTTTAAAAGAGGCCAAAAAAAAATCTTAAAACTCCCACAAAAATTATAAGAGTAGCTAAGAATGAATGACTATTAGGAGAATAGACCAAAAACTAAAAAAGAAGAAAAGAAAAGAAACAATTACTTATAACAAACATCAACCATTTGGAACAATAGCTAATCATCATTGTTTTTCCGGAAACGGATGCCACATTATTTTTGAATGAGTTTTAAGAAACTACACAATAGGTTTTACTTGTTTCTTTATAAAATAAAAGGACAGACATCATCTTTAGCCAGGCACTATATGCACCTTCAATACTTAAATAAATGGTAAAAAGAAGAAAATAAAAAAAACAATAAACCCACTCCAAAATACAGAAAAAATTTTCGCTTCAAAATTTTGTATAAAAAATCGTTTGGTTTAAAAGATTAATTTTTTGCAGAACATTTTAAAAAACTCAAAATAGTCGACAGATTTTTTAGAGAAATTATCACGTTCAAAATTTTTATTGTGTAAAAAACATAAAAGATTTTTTCAAAGAAATTAAGTTAAGAAAAATAATTATGGAAAAACTCATCTTCAAATAAAGACCAGAATATTTTTTATAATCTAAAGTTCTTTGCAAAAACTTTCCCAAGTTTACGAATTTTTTAAACAAGCGGTGGCCAAAAAATTAAAAAAAAAAAATCTCTTAATTTTTTCTTCAGAATATTCGCGAACACACATTTTGGCACCTACAGCTTAAAATTTAGGTTGCTTGTTTATGTCTGTTTGCAACTTGATAAGAAAAATTGCTTTAATGAAGACAAAGAACCGGCGAAGACTAAAAGAAAGAAAAAAACTCATTGCAGCCACAAAAATACTGGCAACAAAAACAAACAAATTGAAAGTAATTAAAATTGTAATAGAAATTCTAAAAATTGTAAAAGTTTTGCAACAAAAACTTGTTCTTCTTTTTTTTTTAGCTGGCACATCTGTTTGCCCTAATTGATCTTTATATAAATTTTGATTCATGTTTTTTACATTTATTCACTTCCAAAAGTAATTTCATTTAGTTTAATTTAATTTAATAGTGTTTCCTGTCACTTATGCTACAAGTGACTAAAAGAGGAAAACATTATCTAATTGTGACAGGGACTCTTTGTCATAATTGTCTCCGTTCGTTAATTTTAAAACTGTGAGCAACAAAAAAGAAAACGAAAACAAAGCGGAACATAAAACAAAAAGTGCAATGAAATTTAAGAAATTATTATTTTCATATCCGTTTTAAGTTTTAATAATTACTTATGTCTGCTTTAGACGTCCATGAGATAATGTATCACTACACATTTATTTGAAGAAAAGAATACAAATGAAAAATACTCATTTCAGTATGTGAATTGTTAGGTAATTTAAAAATTTAGATGTAATAAAAATAATTTAATTTGAACACAGATAATTTGTTTTATAAAAAAAAATTGAAGCACAAAAAAATTTTCGTAAAAAAAAACTCTCTGAAACATAATTTTTTCTTGAAGTTATTGAAACCGAGCAAATCACTTAAAAACAATATTTTCTAGAAAAGTCTTTGCAATATTTAAACTCTCTGAAACACTTTTAAGTCTCTGAAAGAAAAATAATTTATCTAAGAGACAATGAGAAAAAGCCTCCGAAGCAAGAAACCTTTCTCTAAAGAAATAGTCTCTAAAACATTGTTGTTTTTTGATGAGAATAACTATTTTAATCCCAGCATTTTTTTCCTGAGAAAATGTGTCCAGGACACAGCAACTTTTTCTTGAGAAAATGTGTCCAGAACACAGCGATTTTTTCTTAAGATAATCTGTCGAAAACACGGCAAGTTTTTGTTGAGAAAATCTGTCCAGAACACAGCAAGTTTTTCTGGAGAAAATGTCTCCAGAACACAGCAACTTTTTCTTGAGAAAATGTATCCAGAACACAGCAACTTGTTCTTGATATAATGTGTCTAGAACACGGCAACTTTTTTTTGAGAAAATGTGTCCAGAACACAGCAACTTTTTCTTAAGAAAATGTGTCCAGAACACAGAAATTTTTTCTTGAGAAAATGTGTCCAGAATACAGCAACTTTTTTTTGAGAAAATGTCTCCAGAACACAGCAACTTTTTCTTGAGACAATGTGTCCAAAACACAGCAACTTTTTTTTGAGAAAATTTCTCCAGAACACAGCAACTTTTTCTTGAGAAAATGTATCCAAAACACATCAACTTTTTCTTGAGAAAATGTGTCCAGAACACAGCAACTTTTTCTTGAGAAAATGTCTCTACAACACAGCAACTTTTTTTAATAAAAGGTGCCTAAAGCACAACAAATTTCTGTTTTTTTTTTTTTTTTTTTTTTTTTTGAAGCATCGTAATAACAGCAACTTTGTGTTGTAAAAAAATCTTTGAAAAAACAGCAACTTTCTCACAACAAATTTTTGTTTGAAACAGGAACTTTTTGTTTAGAAAAATTCTTTGAAACACATCAACTTTTTCTTAAGAAGGAGTCTGAAATGCAGGAACTTTTTCCTGAAAAAATTTCCTGAAACACAGCAACCTCTTCTTAAGAAAAAGTTTCTGAAACACAACAACTATTCCTTGAGAAAAGGTAATCAAAGCAACATTTTTCGGAAACACAGCATCGTTATTTTAAAAAGTCTCTGAAATACCACTGCTTAAATACAAAACAATTTTCCGAAAAACATTAACTCATTGTTTAAAAGAGGTCTCTAAAAATCTTCCTCAAACACGAAATCTTTTCTTGAGAAAAACTGTCTGAATCGCAACAACTTTTTATTGAGAAAAAGAGTCTGAAACACAGCAACTTTTCTTTCAGTGTTTGAAACACACAATTTTTTCTTGAGAAAGTCTAAGACATTCAAAAATTATTTGTAAAAAGCCTTTCTCTACTTTCTCGATTGACAAAAATCTTTACAAAATGTTGAATTACGATAAAATTTATTGCATGCAATTTAAAGTTTAACTGACAATAAATTTTTATAGCGAAACACGTAAATAAATAAATTTATAAAATCAACCATCAATAAAAAATGAAACTCGATTTAATTCATAAAAATATTCAAATTTTTAATGCGTTTAAATCTATTTACAATGATGGAAAATTTGAAAACACACACATACATATTAACATACATACATGTGTATGTACATATATGTGCATGCATTTGTTTTTGCTCATACATGTATAAATGTTAAACTCTTTAGTGAATGGAGACTCAGATAATAGAATTGGAGAAATGATAACGCATGTATATGGAACATGCAAACACTTAAACAACAACATAAGCGAACACAGGCATAGTCATACACACACACACATACACATACACAAACATGTAAACACTGCCACAACTAAATATCTAATTCTAACAAGCAAAACTGCCATGTTCTCCATTTAACAAGGGAATTTAGATATTTTTAACATGAAATCGTTAAATGTTGCCATTATGTAGACCATGTGTAAGTGTGTTTATGTGTAAGTAAAAAGCATTATAATAGTCGCGTTATTTAAAACTGTATTGTATGTTTATAGCCAACCAATATAGACCTGCTATTAAAGTGGGCCGAGAAGGACTTATGCTTTGACGTCAGATCAAATTAGAATAGCAATTTTGATAAATATCTTTTGGTGACAAAAAAAGAGTTGTTTTATGACTTAACATGTCTGACAACTTGCTAGTGATGCCAATGCAAGTAAATTATTTAAAATTGATTTATGTTTCCTGCAATTTTCCACGAAATGAATGCAGCGCATATATTATTTCTCAGTTTGGAAAAAACAATGTTGCCAGAAACATTTTGCTGATAACAAATATGTTGCCAGATACATTTCCTGAGTTTTAATCAATTAAAGTAGAGTACAACTTCAGCAACATTATTTTTGATTTACTTCGCACTAATTTATTGTTATATGTTTCGTGCGCTGAAATTTTAAAATAATAACAACAAAAAAATGTATTTATTTCAAAAATTCAAAAATAATTTTTTTAATTATTTGAAATAATAAATAGATCTAAAACTAAAGTTTTAGCTTTTTTTTTTTTTTATTGAAGTGGGTAAAAATTTCTCTTTTGTAAAAGATAGTACTTTTTGTTGAAAAATGTGTCATGAGAAAAAATATTTTTATCGAGAAAATATTTCATGCGAGAAAATTTTTTATTTGGGATACAATTTTTCTTAAAAAAAAAAAATATGTCTGTTGCTTGAGACAATTTTCTTCAACATAAATGCGTCCCCCATGGCAGACTATTTTTCTATTTAAAGAATGTGACTGTTATGGAAGACAATTTTTTCTATCAATAAGTTAAATCTGTTAAAACAAGCAATTTTCTGTACAAAATATTTGGTAAAAAAAAAAATTCCAAAAATCTCTTAAAAAAATTTTTTATAAAACAAAATGTTTCCACAGGTAAATTTTTTGCCTTTTAAAAGAGAAATAAAAAAATCCTGTATTACTGGAGAATATTTGTCTATTATAAACTCTTTTAAATAATTATGAATTGAACTACCTTAGCAATTAAATAAATATATAACTTTATTCCGGCTTAGGTTCTCATTAATTTTAATTTAAGACACATTTCTATTTTGTTGAAAAACTTAAAACACAAAAATCTGTAAATAATTTTACTTTTAGAATAAATGAAGAAATTTTAATATACGTAAACTTAAGCCAAATTAAAAATATTCCTTTTGTAGTGGAAAATTTTATATGTATTCCTGTTGGAAGAGACAAATCTCTACAGACATCATGTGTCTATTATAAGAGATAAAATTTTCTATTAAGACATGTTTTCTAGAAGAAAAGTTGTTGTTACGAAAACATTTGCTAAGTCAATTTAGAAATATGTCTACAAATAATATCTGCTTAAAACCTTGTTAATCTGTCTTACAAACTGTCTGCGGAGATTCGTTCCTTGATTAAAAAAAATCGGTCATTTTGGGGTTACTTTCACTGTTCAATGATTTTTTATAGAAATTGTCAGTCTATACAATTTTTCTACTTCTTAGATTTTTTATAGAAACAATTAGTTGTTGAATTTAAGAAAAATTGTCTTAGAGTCAATATTCTGCTATAAAATATTATGAGGTTGAAAATAAGTACGTCAAGTGAAATGTTTTTTTTTAATATCGCATGCGATAAAAATTCTTTTCCCAAACATTTTCTGCAAATTGTATAGTAGATTTCGAGCTCTGCTAAGAAATATGATCAGTGCGACAACAACCATTTGGTCTCAAAAACGTATAGCTTCTAAAGAAACTAGTTAATATATTGTGCTAATAAATTCACTAAGTTAGATTTCCGCGTTTGATATAAAACTTCCCAAAATCGCAAATTTTCCAAAATGTTTAATAAACCGAGATCTCAAGGTTTTATCGCTGTTGAATTAACTATACAATTTGTACTACGTGTATAAGCAACAAAAAAATATCGCATGCGATAAAAAACTAACTGCACTCGATATTTTTTTCTTTAGACACACTAAACCAATTTTTTTTTAAAAGGGATATTTCCTCTTAAAAAAATGCTTTTAAATTTTTAAGCAGTATTTTTCAAGTAACAGTTTTTCAGTTATTCCCATTTGGAACTTTAAAATTAAAGGGAATTTTTTGTAAGTTTTCTTTGTGATAAGAATTCTAGTTTTTATACTGCTTTAGCTACCTGCAGTATTTTGTCTCATTAAGGTCGTCTTTTTTTAAAAACAATTGTAACTCTTATTTTAATTCTAATTATTATTTTATTTCTCATTTTATCAGTTTAAAAGTTTTTATTTCTTTTATCTAATCCCATGTCTTTAAACTATTTATATTTTGTTCTATTTAACTGGCAAAGAAAACACAGAGTCAATGTTGTTGCTACGAAACAAAAACTATTCAGGCTGTTTCATTTAAACATATTCTTGTTTTTTTATTATATTTCATTCACCTTTTTCTATTTATATTTTGATATTTAAACTTATCCTTTATTTAAACATTGAGCACAGGTGGGTGATACACGAACAGTTGCATGAAAACAAAGAAGAATAAGAAAACACTAACACAGCGATCACAAAACATTTAACTGAAAAAAAAACCCAAGAGTAAATAGCAGAATAGAAAATGCAAAAACAAAAATCAAATTAAAATTTCATTCTTGATAACAGCCACCGGTTGAGGAAACTTGCTCTCTCTCTCTACATTCTGCCTCATTTTGTATAATAAAAATAAATAAATAAAAAACATTCAACTTTTTTTATCAGTAAAAAATAATAAAAAAAAATCAGTTCTTATTGTTGCCACAAGTTGTGTGAGCTTGTGCAACCAGCACAGCAGAAAAATTCAAAAAAGTAAAAGCAACTAAAAAAGGAATGCAAATATTAACTGAAAGGCAAAAACCTTAAAAACGATTGCCTACTTTAAGGCTGCTAAAAATTACTATTTGCGAAACTAAAACCAAAAATTATAATAGAAATGGAAATAGAAGAAAACAAAACAAAACAAAATCCATGTTACAAAAATAAGGAGATTTCTAAATGAATATGAATGTTAATGTTCTTGTTTAAAGTGTAAAACAAATAGAGGAAAAACATAAAAACATGCATGTGCATGCATTGGTATGAGTGTGTGTGTGTGTGTGTATCGCAATAATCCTTTTTACAAATATGGCATAAAGCCAACTATTTAATCATCTATAGATAGTATTATCCACTTTTACTGCTTGATTTAAATATGTTTATAAAAGACACAGTCTACTTTTTTGAGCCCTGCAGTTCCGGAGTTTATAATAAATTTATTTTATTAATTGCTAGATTTTTAATACAGTCTCTTGAAATAAAGTTTAAAAAGGTGCAATAAAAATTAAGTGGTGGCCTTGTTGTTTAACCGTGACAATATTCTAGACATCTTACTGTTCCATCGCTTTCATGAGACAATTTTTTTGATGGCAGTGTAACAGACAGGAGTTTATATAAATATTTATAGCACTGGAATTTAGCGCTACTCTGTGACAGTTTAGTAGCCAGAAGCAAAATAAAATTTACTTTTAAAAGATTGAAAATATCTGTTCTGCACAGTGGGGCAAGTACGGAATATTTTGTTTATAAATCATAAATTTTTTAGCGCTTGGACCGAATGACCTTAATTTTACACACTGGACGCAAAAGAGTTTTTGAGCTTTAGTTAAGAGTTTAAGTTTTCCAGACTTTTTAGAAGTGGTGCAAAAGCGTTCGCAAATAGCAATTTCCTTGTGATGGTGTCGAGCCTCATAAAAATAATTTTGCATAAAAGCATTTAGTTTACACAAACAAACGCCACAAGTCTGAGTTGTCCTCATATACAAAGAGTTGTGTGGCCACCCTTTATATTTTTAATTTTTATTATTATTATTTGCATTTGAAAATTTAAAGCGCCGGCCTATTACAATTTAAACCATAAAATAATAAACATTAAAATCAGGTATTTTAAGGGGACACCCTTTAAACTTCAATTTTATTTTTTTTTAGTTATTGCTATAACAGGCATCTACTTTGTGTAAGTTTTAAAAGGTTTATCAGTTCCAGTTCAAAATATAGGAATTTATATGAAAGTCACGAAATGTATGGGGGCACCCTTTACTTTTATACTTGCAATGACCTCATATTTGGGTAAATTTTAAGTTTCTTCTTAAAACGCTTTAAAAAATAAAGACCATATTATGGTTGTATTTAATACAACATACAACTTACAATAGATTGTGAATTGTACATATGTTTTATGAAACTACGACTTTTGTTTGGATTAGAGATGCTAGATGACTATAGACAACTAGCGAAACAATAGTTAATGCATAATCGTAAATGTTACGAAGTTCAGTAATTATATAGTACAGTGCATTACAAAAATGCGAAATAATTGAATTGAAATAATAAATAAAAAAATACAGTAAAGACAAACTCAAAAGCCTACGATCCAGATTATTTAGACACAGTAAAGTGTCCTCTAGCCCAACGTTAGAAAACTTAAAATAGTTATTTTGTAATCAACTGACTTTATGTTGCGTTACAACAAGTTACACAAATTTTTAACGTGTTGTACACTCAGTTGAGTGTTGAATTTGTTCATCTATTCATCATCAGAACTGCTGGAAATTCTTTATTAAAAATAATACATGCAAAAGAAGATAGACATTCATGTTTATGCCAGCTTAGTTTTTTAGTTTTAAATCTAAAAAATTAAAGCGAAAAAATAAATTCATTTTGAAAGGGAAATTTAAAATAAAAATTGGATTTTCATTAATCGTTATTTGTTGTGATTCGTGTAGGGCACAGAAAACATTTATTAATGTTACGAGCACCATAAAAAAATTTCTAAAATATTTTAAAAATTTTTTGGTTGCCATTTTATTTAAGAAGTGGGAATCGTGTCGTTAGTTTGATAACATATAGACTCGCATGTGTCTCACAAATTGTGCCAAGTTGACAACTCTTAACTCGCAAAAGAAAAATCCAATCGGGTTATTATTTATTATAGTAACTTTGATTTCTTTACAATTTTGTTAAAATTTTAGAGTTATTTCTTTTTTTTTTTGCAAACTTTGAAAAAAATAAAAATCTAGAGTGGAGGTAAGTAACAGAAAAAAAAATTTTTTAGACCTCGATAGAGATTTTGATTTTAAGCTGGTCATGGTGGCGAGTGGTAGCAAGCTGATAGCGTGTGTTTCTCTGTTAAGGGCAGTGATGGGTAAATGAATCTGTTTAAGTGTAACACAACAGACGACAGTAACGGAAGGAACATTTTGTCGATACTGATAGTTAGTGAACGGCGACGACGTAACAAGAACAGGCCAAATGTGAGGGATTTATTTCTAAGCTGCTCTTTAGTTACAAGGTCGAGGGGACTAATGCAAAAATCGGTTAAGACCGATCAGATGACCTCCTTAACATTTAATTCTCTAGTAGGTACTAGAGTGTGTTAAAATTAAAGTAAACATTCTATTCAACTTATAGGAACAAAGCAAACAAGGCTTGAAAGAAGAACTTCTGTAGACTCCACTTAATTCGATTATTCAACCACGGCTTCTTTAATTAAAATTTAGAAAAATGTGTTTTAAAACATTTGTTGTAAAGTGTTAAAAACTTTTCATGTACAAAAATAAATTTTACTGACAGCTGTTCTATTCCCATTATACCAGTAAAATTGGGTGCTTTAACATTTTTATCTCTAGTTTCTCTACGAAATGACATGCTATATCTAAGCCAAGGTTCTAAGGGACCACCTCACAAAATTTTATTCAAATCCATCCAGCAGTCTTTACGTGATGCGAACACAGACAGACCGACCTAAATTCCAAAAATATGTGTTTTGTAAAAAAAGTTATTCATGTACAAAAATGACCTCGATACTATTTTATTACATTCATAGATTAGAATGAGTCTAACAAAAGTTAACCCACATTGTCTTAGCATGAGAAATCCACGTAATAACAGAACTCTGGTGAGCAATAGTATCCATCCTCACAAAGAAAATAGTCACTCTTATCGTGGTTGTCGCTTTTTTGGCGAAAGTTAGTCGTTTAAAAAAGTTTTGTAATAGATTAAATATAGCTCGTAACAGTTATAATTAATATATTACAAAATTGTCGTAATCGAAATACGCCAAATACGATAGGGGTGAGAGTTTGTTTAGTCCTATTAAAAAATTTCAATTGTTTTCAGTTTAAAATTATTTTAAATATTTCATTGGCTCAATTAAATAATTAATTTAAAAAGAAACAATTATCTAATTAATATAAATAACTAAATCAATTAAATATTTAATTTAATTTTATATTAAAACTAAATAAACCTTTAATAGGCGCCAAAATTATTCTTTGTGTAGGTGGGTGAAAAACTGAATCTCATGTTCAAAAAAATTGTTAAGCAGATAAATTCTCTGAAGATGAACCAACACAACCGCCATAAATTATTATCAAAATCTTATTTCGATTATTATTTGCATTACTTTCTATTTTAGTCTTAAATGCACTTTATTTCTTTTATACGTTTTATATCTTTCTGAATACTTTAGGCTACAAGTGGCATCGTAAAGACTTAAAAAGAAATAAAACTGCTAAGCGCCTGATAACATACTTTTTGGTTTTATAAAATAAAAAAAAACAAATACAAATGTTTGACTTACATTTACATGCATTACAATGTGTAAAACCTCTTAGCAGCAAAATAAACACAATGGGTCATATTAATCTTAAAATATAAAGTAAAAGCAACTATTTAAAAAAGAACGCAGCATTTTGTTATCAAATGGAGACAAGTAAAATTCTTGCACAATTGCATATAGAGGACTGAGTTGAAGCTTAAATCACTTTCGCGTAAAACGATTATGCTCTCAAGTTATCTCGTAAGTTGTGTGAACTAAATTTATTAAAAATGTAAATTTAAGGACAGAAGTACATGCCGACTTGATTACGTTTTGACGTAAGTACTTACGTCATGAAATATTCAAGCTTAATAATAAATATTTTTTAAAGTAACTAATAAATTAAATGACAAGACAAAAGAATTTAATTTGATTTAATGTGCATTTGGCTGACGCAGATACTGCGTAAGAGATCCAATTTTAACTCTCCCTTGATTTCAGCCACTAAACGTAGAGGACACGTAACCGCACACACACACCCAGCTCTGAAAGAAATACTGTTTAAGTTGCCAATCAAATCTTTATACTGCAGGCACCTTTCGGATCATGATTGTTTAAGGTTCCTTGGCGATATTATTTTTAGAAATAACGTAATGATCATTTATTTTTCTTTGTTTATTTTTTTATTATTTTAATAAAATTTTATTTCATTTTGTTCCACAGTTTTCAAATTCTTATTGGTCTTATTTATGTGTGAGTTCAAATTTGGGGTTTTTTTCCACAAATAAGTAGTTTAAATACAAAATAATCCATTTGATATGTTTTGCATTTTTAATAGATATTTTAAATTCTCTTGCTTCAGTCATGTTTACTTTCTATAAAGGAAAAGAGGAAAAATGCTTAAATAACCTAACAAACTTATTGCGTCTTTTGGAACAAAGTAATTGATTTTTGTAGTTGAAAATGATAAGAATTAGAAACAAAATGTAGGTCCAATAATAACAGGGCTGCATTGTTTTTAATGAAAAAATAAACCTGCATGATTGCATCTCAAACGGTGCCTCATCGTGTATCGGTCCATTCTTTAATTTTGCATTTTATATTTTTGTTATTTTTTCTTGATAATTTTAAAAGGTTTTAATCACAATATGCATCTAAATAAGCATTTCTGAGTGGGACACCCTTTAAGTTTTGATTATAGTTTTAAAGCACGCTTTGTGTAAACCGCAATGATTCAAATAAAAAGCAAATATGATTAAAAGTAACATCTTGTATGGGATTCTGACCCCATCGCTAGAAGAATTAAACAGTTGAATGTCATTTTCAAGATGTACAAGAAGCTGCAGCACAAAAGTACCATCAAAGTTTTCGATGCCTCAACTTTCTATAACAAAACTTTTTATAAATACCCTTTCGTGTTTAACGTATTAAAAATTTTGTTTGCTGGGTTTTTTTTTAGCAAATAAAATTTGCTTGAAAATAAGAAGTTTTAGGAAAATTTTTAATACAAAAATGTTGATAAGTTTCGTTTCCGTTTAAAATAAAAATAATTTGAAATCAATACGATGAGAATGACGATATATTTAAATACAGCAACAACAAATGTTCCCTTTAGAGATCAGATTTTATTTCGAAAATATTTTGGCAGAAAAAAAAATTTTAAAATAAAAGAATCAAAAAAACATGATCAAATGAAATAAATTAAAAAAAAAAACTATATAAAAACTTAAAAGTACAGAGAGCTACCAAAGTTATGTCTGTATGTTGAAAATGTATTTTCCTCTTTTCCAGTTACCGAATTTCCTTGTGACCTCAAGTTTCTCATACTTATCAGCTGGGTAGTTTTACCTTGACATATTTCTAGACTTTATTTTTAATCACTGAAATTCAAGTAATTGTTTACGTTTTCTGCAAACACAGAGAAATTTTTCAGCTATTAAATTTTCTATAAGTTTTTGAATTCAAATTTAATAAAATTGTTAATTGACTTAATTAAATATTTAATTAAAAAAGAGCAATTATTTGTTTAATTGAAAGAAAGAAAAAAAAATTTATAATAAAATACATAATTAAATCAATTAAAAATTTAATAAAATGTCAATCTTAGCACAAAGAATAAAACTTTTCCTATGAACCATGGGTTCAGTCATTTCTTCCACATTGAAAACGCTTTCAATGTTGAAACAAATGTGTGTTTCAGATGAAAAAAAAAAACATAGCGTAAAAGCTTGGATTTTTTTATATGGAATTTGAAAGTTTACAAGTTTCCAAGGGTATCGCTGCGTAAAATTGAACTATTCTTTAGTGTAAATAAATCCACTATAAGCCAAATGACTTTATAGCATTGCGTATTTAATACAAATGTTTATTAAACGCAACATATTCAAAAAAAATGTTTGTAATTTTCGAATTTAAGAAAAAATTTTATTTGATAGGCCAAGGTTCGTTTTCAAGAAATAAAACTATTTCCAAGTGAAGTGTTATTGTAATAAAGAACAGATTGCTTAAAGCTTCTTTAGCATTTTCGATAAATTTAAGTCAAAAATTTATAAATATAACAAAACAGTAACGGGATCTTTTCTGTGTAACGGGTTCATTTCTGTTTGTCTGTGTTCGCTTCACGTAAAAACTGCTAAAATGATTTGAATAAAATTTTGTGAGGAGGTCTCTTAGAACCTGGGCTCAAAAATAAAATACTTTTTATTTCTTAAAAGAATGTCATTTCGTAGAAAAACTAGAGATGTAAATATGAAAGCACCCAATTTTACCGGTATAATGGTACTTAAACAGTTGTCAGTACATTTTTTTTTTTGTAGATAAAAAGTGTTTAACACTGTTTAAAAAACTCTCCAACAAATGTTTAAAAACACATTTTTCTTAAATTTAATTTTAAGAAAAATAGTACATAATAAGCCTTTAGTTAGAAAAAATTCTTCCACCAATAAAATGTTAACATTATCAGTGTTTACATCCACAATTATATGCGTTTGTTTTTATTTATGCCAACCATCGGTTAGTAATGAAAACAATATTTTCGTTTCGGATTATTTGCGAGTATCAGATATTAACAAAAAAATTCTGATTTTGTTTAAACGTTTTTTTACTTGAATTTTTATTTATTTAAAATTTTTTTACTTTTTTATTATTTGTTTTTTACATTTTGTTTAATTTCTTTTTTTTTGTTTATTTTTATTTTTTTTTTTAATTTAAAATGTTTTTTATTTTTTTTTTTTAACTTTGTTATATTTTTTTAAGAAGTACATATTACAAGTTTTAAAATATTAAAAGTATGAATTCATATGTTTTCTTTAAATTATTTTAAAAAAACCTATTAAACTGTGCTCTTTTGTTCTTATAAATAATAATAAGACCAAAAATATGTTTATAAAATACAGGCCACTTTTCATTGGCTTTTAAAGGAATAGACCACAACTTTTAAATATTTTTTCTAAGATCATTAATAATCAAAAAAAAAAAAAAAAATCAAAATCAGTCTTCTTACGTTTGTTAAAATAAAAGTAAAATATCGACAACCGTATCATAGCAGAAATTTAAAAATGTCTTCAAATTTAACATTTAATACTAAACTATTCATCTATGACATCTGCTATTATCTGTAAAAATTTTCTTTTTTCTTTTAGTTTTCATTAAAAACCATCCATCACTTCGAGTGATACAAATTCGCTATCGTTTGGCTTCAATCTTGTCTTCGCATGTGTATGTTAGACACATTGGCAGCAACACATCTTAAAACACTTTTCAAAACAAACACTATTATTTTCTAATATACCCTCACGCAAGCAGACATCTACAAATACATTGTTATTTGTACTGTAAATACAAAAGTAGTATTTTGCTGTGTTACGAGTAAATCAATAAATATTACAGGGCAAACAAACACTTGTCTAACAATAATGAAACCGTTCATATGTTCTTTAAATACTCCTACACTCAAACACAGACTAGACACCCGCACTACGATGTCTACATTTACAGACTTCGATTTCTTTCTCTCTCTTTAGCATCTTCAAACAATTATTCTCATGCGAATGAGGAGTATTCATTCCATTAACTCATTCATAAATAATCAGCAAAGACTGGAAAGATATGAGAACATTTTCTTAAAAATTTATTTTGTAAAATTTTGTTGAAATAGATGGGATGGCAACATAGTTTAACAACAACAACAATAACAACTAAGAATTACAACATCCCACTAATTTTACTTCAAATACAACTGCCAATAAAGCAAATATTCAAAGTAACTACAGCAGCAATAATAACAGTTTAAAGTCACACACACACACACACACACACACACACACACACACACACACACACACACACACACACACACATACACACTTACACATGCTCTTTCATATACACATTCAAGCATTTTAGTTTTATTTGCCTTCTTTTTTTCTACTTTATGTAAAATCGTGTCACATTAAACTTAAATGCTGACAAACCTCTAAGTTTGACTTTCTTTTCTCTTTAAAATGCAAACACATACCTACATACATACATACATACACCACTTAAACAATAATTAAATTTTGTTTTTCAAAGATTTCGGGGATTTTTTATAAAGTACCAGGGTACAAAATAAGTACGAAAAGTACCAAAGTACAAAAAAAAGTACCAAACAAACAATATATTTTAAAAAAATTAAAACACGACTGACAAATTTTTTCATCAACAATTTAACAATTTTCGCTCTTTTTGAAAAATGGAAAAAAAAATCATTTCTTGCTGTCAGCAAAGTCTTTAATTTGAAAGGCAGACCACCTTAAGACAACGACGAGTGGTTAGATTAATTGTATAGCACATCTGTACCGACACTGATAACCACCTAAAGGATGCTTTAAAATTCACGCAAGATTTAAAAAAAAATTTTAATGGCTGGCACTTTGGGATTGATTTAGGAAACATGTTTTTTTTTTAATGAATGATAATTTTGGTAACAAAAAAAAAACAAAAGTCTTCAATTCAAGAACAAACTTATTAAACCTTAAATTATTAATTTAAGCTTTAACTAAGAATTTCATTTTGGTTTTGCATATAACAGTCAAGTAGAGTTTTAGGAAATCTGTTGTGAGTAAATCATGAGGTATTTTAAATTACGTACCTTGGCTCTACAAATATCACTCAGGTCAGCCATTATATAGTGTTCCAGAAATCATGATAGATACGGCAGTTTATTCGCAAATAATATTGAAGACTGATATTCCTCTTCCCTATCCTTACAGCTGTGACAATAAACATCATTGAAAGGAAGCCCAAGTCAACATAAATGCTGCCATGTGTCCAGTAATCTTTTAGTACCGCCGTTAAACTCGTAGTACTGTACTTTACATTAAAAGAGGACCACATTAATCTGTGAAACAAACATGCGTCTAAATTATATCACCTTTTTTCTGCTTTTTAAATGAGACGTTGCAATATACTGCTTTAATTTGTCTCTAGCAGAATTGTAACTGATGCCCCTTTTAAAATATTCAAGACAGATTCCTTTGAAGAATCTTGTCCTCTCATTCACTATCATATTAATCCGTATAGACAGGGACCCATACTAAGAGGAAGACAGGAAGCCAACCACCCAGCCTTGACAATATGTATGAAGTTAAATTTTAAAACTTATAACTTTAGCCACATTCTGCTACGATAGCAGAGCTATGTTAATTACTTAACATAACCAATGTTAATAAAAAAAAATATAAGTTTCCGGATGACTTTTAAATAAAATTAAATATTATTGGAGAAAACTTCTAGTAGTGTCTTCAATTATTATCAAATATTTTAACGTTATGTTTTTTAAGAAATTTGAAAAAAAAACTTTGGTTCTTCTTTTCTCGTATTGGAGTTTAATAAAGACACTACTAGAAGTTTTCTCCAATAATTTTATTCTATCCACTTTAATTTTATTTAAATATCGTCCGAAAACTCTTATATTAGATTCTCTAAATTAACATTGGTTACGGTTATCTTAAGTGATTTACATGGTTCTGTTAACGTAACAGAATGTGGCTAGAGTTATAAATTTTAAAATTTAACTTCACATATTTGCCTTAACAGTCCTTTCTTACACTGTCCGTCTAGCATGAAAGTCGTTGTATAAAAGTAGAGTGACACAAGTGTCGCCAAGCTGTATCACACAACATTTCGATTAGTAGTTTGTCTACATATTTCCTGCATTAAAATAACTCAGGCTGAAATACACTGCATTCGTCCGAAAGACGATTTGTGACACTTATGCCAAATTCATTCGAGAAGATATCAGATCCGAAACCATAGCTCATTTTAGCGCTATCTGTGTATATGCAGGTGTCACAGTTCCTTCAACAAGAACTTTAAACACTCTCAAGATCTATCGAAGGCGAATAGCTCGTAATTGTCTCATGGCAATATTTCACCAATCTTTAACAACCACAATTTTGAAGCCTCTCTGAGCTGCAGGCAGATGGCGCCATTGTTTCAAGGTTAATAGAAAAGAGATGCGTAATATTACGCATTGCTTCTGAAGCTGATTTGTGACATAACGCTTCCAAGTTCTACTTTTTCTTGAATTTAGTGTTAAAAAGAATCTCGTTTCTGACTGCTTTAATGTTTCTATCGGGGAACTCAGATAAAAAGACTTCACAGTTTAGCGAGTACATATGCACTCTTTCGTCGGAAGTTCGCTTAACTATTGACAGTGACATGTGTGAATTTCGGCTTTTAGTTTCGTATTAAAACTTTTGGCAATTTCAAACAAATTTTCTTTTAAACCATTCTCGTACTTTTTTCCTCTTCGCGTTAATTTCTTTTAAAATAAATCTAAAACATCTTGCGTTACATTAACGTTTTAATAGAAACAGAATGTTAATTTAATCGAATGACATGATTTTGGTCGCTTAAAGTTAATAGTCATTTAGGAAAGAAAGATTATGAAAAATGGCACTGTTGCACAGTGGGAGAGTTTGCCCAAAAAAACCATGGCAATAAATTTGGATGCGTTGCTCTGTAATCTGAAAGATCCGTATGAATTATATATTTTCATTCGATAGTGTTTTCTCTCAAATGAAAATAAATTGTAATTCTCATTGTATTTTCCAAAAAGGGTTCCTTGAAAAAATTTCTCATGGAAAAAAAATGTGTTGTTTTCACGGTTTTCCATTTAAATATTTTGTACTTACAAACATAAACTTAAAAAAAAATCGAGAATTTTTAAATAATTTAATTATTTTATCCCACTGTGCGCTAGTTTGTTATTGGATTTTCTTAAGTGAAACGCAACCATTCTTAATGTTCATCATTACAAATCTTTGACAAGATTTTAGTTTTCTTTGCAATAACAACACAAACATGGAATTAAAGGGTGTCCTTAAATTAACACATGAATTTATTTTGTCACCATCTTCACCTTGATGACTTCATTTATCGTTTAAACGACTTATTTGGGGTACAACGAAGCCACATTTGATTATTAAAAAATAAATTCATCGGCAGAGTTTCCCTGTTTGAAGCGGATTCCAGGCTGAATTAATTATTTGAAATTATTTCTTCAAAATTTGGATGGTAGCTCAGAGAGCGTTGTGTTGCGACATGCTAGAAGAATTCTTTCTACTTAAGCTTAATAACAGTGATGTGGATTAAATGTTCTTTCAACAATGGCGTCACGTGTCAAACAGGAAACATTTTAATTGCCGCATAAAGCATTTTCCGATCGAGATCTCCTTTGAGCTTTCCATAGTGACTTTTCTCGTGGGGGTCATTATTTTAAGTTAAATGTCTCCAACAGCACTCCTGAAATTACCCGCTAATTGAGAGAGGAAATTTAAGGTTGATCTCACAATTTCTGTCACATGTCCATTTCTTCTTCTTAATGATTCAATAAAATGTTTAGAAGTTGAGAGAAAGAAAGAGAGAGATATTATTTTTCTCTACAATTTCAGTTAAATGTAAAATTTTAGAACACCCTTTAGAAAGAGAAATAATTCTTAGCAAAAGGCATCTACACAAAAGGGGACGTCGCAGAAGATAGTGTTGCATAAATTAGATTAAAATGAAAAAGATAAATTTTCTGTATTCAAAATAATGATGTCGATAATTTTATGTTAAAATGTGTAACTTCTTTCAAAAAGGTTGAATTTTCTCCATTAAAACTTCGCAAGAAAAGAACAGACATTTTTCTTTTGTGGTGTGATAAAACCAAAACCACTTAAAGTTATTTAAGATTTTATGGCCATGATTTCGTCATTTTCCTTAATGTTGTTGTTGTTGTTGTTGTTGGCATAAAAATTGGGGTTGTAGTAAATTGGATTGTTTTGTTTGGCTTGGCTTGGCACGGCCGAGTGAGATTTTATTTAAATTAATTGTTTAATGGTTGAGAAACTACACAAAGATGAAAAGTTAAATAACTTTTTCTTAAAAATAACTTTTCTTAATATATAAAGTTAAAATGTTAAATTTTTATTTATAATAAAATTATTCTATAAACTTTAAAAGTAAATTAATGTTTTAGAAAAGTTTTATGAAAAAAAATTTTTCTTTATTATAAATTCTTAATCTTTATTGTAAGAACATTTATCAATACGAGTACACGAGTTATTCGCACATTAACTTATTGCATTCTTTAACACAAACTGTTCAATTGTTAAAGAATTGTAATTTTCTTATTGAAATTTTAAGCAGCTTTTCAATTGCAAGTTTTTGTTTAACAAGCAAACTTTAAGCCAACAAAAAAAAAACGAGAGAGCAAAAAAAAAAACAACAGCGTAAAGTACTAAAAACTGCGGAAAAAATTTAACAATTTTCTTGTTAAGTATTCAACAACAAAAAAAAAAATAAATAAAGAAGAAATAAATAATAAAAGAAAGCATTTTTACAAGTCCATTAAAAATACAGCCGATTACATTTTTTTTTTTTTTTTTTTTTTTTTTTGTTTACAGGGAACATGTTCTTTTGCTTTACCGGAACAGTAGCCAGCACGACAAGTTGCTTAAAAAGTTAATTCATTGTTTGATCCGCTTTAGTTGAAATCTTTGAAATCTATAAAAAACTTTAAATGATTAAATTGTTAAGAAAATAATTTGAAAAATATTTTCATGCAAAATTGAATGCAACTTTAAGAAAGAATAAATATTGCAAATATTTAAGGGAAAGCAGCAAAATAACAAAATAAACAGAAAGTCGTTAGTTAGCACTTTTTGAAACTAAAACTAATACCCGCTGTTGATGATGCTAGTAAACGAAGTACTGTTTAAGAAGGGGCCAGTTTAAAACAGCATCCTACCTTAAGGTGGATCAGCAAATGAGAAGAATGCATTGCCAAAATGAAGCTTAGACTCCAACCTCAGCTTTTGTATGAACTTTCCTGTATAAATACTGCTCAGCGCAGTTATGCATTACATCATTTTTCTGTAGACAATTTTGCTCAAGTATTTTGAATAGAATTTTTTTTTATAGAAAAATCTTACTATAGTATATTTTCCGCACACAATTTTGCTATAGCATTTCCGCATAGACAATTTTGCAACATAATTTTTTTAACCGAAAATTTTGCTATAGCAGTTTTTGACTTTAGTTTTTTGACTTTAGCATTTTTTCATAGAAGATTTTGCTACAGCAATTTTTATAAACATTTTTCATTAAAATTTTTTTTATAGAAAATATATTTTTTAATACTTTTTCACAAGAAACTTTGCTTTTGTATTTTTTCATAGAAAATTTTGCTGTATTATTTTTTTTTAACAGAAAATTTTGCTATAGCATTTTTTCAATTTGACTTAGCATTTTTCCATAGAAGATTTTGTTATAGCATCTTTCATAAAAAAATGTTTCTATAGTATTTTTTCTATAGACAATTTTACTAAAGCATTTTTTATAAAATTTTTTTATAAAATTTTTTAAAGAAAAATTTTCAATTGTATTTTTTTTTTTTAACAATTTTGCTATAGCATTTTTTATCTTGAGCATTTTTTCATAGATAATTCTTCACAGCAATTTTTCGTAAACAATTTGGTTATTTTCTGTAACGATTTCTTTTTTTATAAGAATTATTGCTATAGCATTTTTCAAAGAAAATTAAGCAGTCATACTGCGATATATTTTTCATAGACAAATTTGCTATAGCAATTTTTTATAGCAAATTCTAAGGCAATTCTTCATGAAAAAAATTTTACTATAGCATTTTTTCCACAGGCAATTTTGTTACACTCGTAGCATTTATACAAATTTTGGTACATCATTTTGTGAAAAACAACTCTTCTTCTTCTACGAATTTTTTTCTAGAAATTTTTTGCTATAGCATTTTTTCAAGGACAACTTTGCTGTAGCAATTTTTCATAGACAATTTGGCTATTTTCTGCTACGAAATTTTTTATAGATATTTTTGCTTTAGCATTATTCGTACATTATTTGGCTACAGTACTTTTCCATAGACAATTTTGCTATAGCAGTTTTTATTAAAATTTTGCTATAGATTTTCTTGAAAGGCAATTTTGCTATAGATTTTTCATAGAAAATTTTTACATAGAATTTTTCGTAGACAATTTGGATATTTTCTGTAACGATTTCATGTTTTCCACAACCAGTTTTTCTATAGCATTTATTAAAAAAATTTTGCTACATTATTTTGTCAAAAACAACTTGACTTCTTTTCTGCTACGAAATTTTTTATAGAAATTTTTTGCTATAGCATTTTTTCAAAGACAATTTTGCTGTAGCAATTTTTCATACACAATTTTGCTATTTTCTGCTATGAAATTTTTTTATAGACACTTTTTTTTAATTTGCTATATATATATATATATTTTTTTTTTTTTTTTTAAAGGAAATTTTGCTATAGCAATTTTTCCAACAAAATTTGGCATTCTTTCTGCTAGGAAATTTTTTTATGAAATATTTCGTAAAAGCACTTTTTTACAATTTGCCTTTAGCAATTTTCTATAGAAAATTTTGCTGTAGCATTTTTTTCACAACAAATTTCGCTACAGAATTTTTTCAATAGATAAATTAGCTAAAAATAAATTAAAAAAAATTGTTTTTCACAATTTTGCTATAGATATTTTTTAAAGGAAATTTTAATGTGTAAAACTTTTCACGGATAATTTTGCTAAAGCGACATTTTATTTATTTAAATTTTTAAAATTTCACAAAATTTTTTTTTTGGAAAGGTTTGCTAAAACATTTTTTTTTTTAAATTTTCCACATTTTGATTTAAAAAATCTTAAATTCTAACAAAACTTTAGTAATAAATTTTATTAGTTGTGCTATACATTTTTAAAAGGACATACAAGTTAAAACGAACTAAAGAAACTTTTTTTTTTGCTGCAAAATTCCATTAATGTATGCCAACAACTAAAATGTGTCATGTGCCAACAAAACAAGAGAGGTCATAAACTAAAAGCAAGACAACAAAATCGATATCAAGCGGAAATTCCCATAAAGTTGGGAAAACCTACAGTAACAATAAATAAAAGTTTGCAAATTTATAAACAAAAAAAAAAAAAAATAATTCAATAAAAATTTAAGTAAATTTAGCAAAACTTTAACAAGAATTCAATATTTCTTATTCAAAAATGTAAAAAAAATTTGATATTGATGCAAGTTTTCTTTTCTTTGTTTGGCCACAAAGAAAAAATATTTAAAATTCTTTTATAATAAAAATTTGAATACTTTATTTCAAAATAGAAAACAAACACAAAAACTTAATTTACATTTTACATGTTTAAAAAGCAATTTTAGATTTTTCATTATAATAATTTTAATTTTAAATGTTTCAATGTAATGTTTGATTTCATGTTGAATACTTTATTAAGCCACTTTGTGTTCATCCGCCCATCCGCCTGTGGCTGTACAAACAAACTACTAAAACTTTTAGATTACAATTCTTAAAGAGAATTTTACAATTTCTATTTTGGTTAAAGTTTTTTCACTTATTCAAAGACTTTTTATTTTAATTTATTCACTGTGCGTTTATGTGTTTTTGAGTGCTAAAAGCTCAAAATTGTTTACATAAAACTAAACATTTATAAATTAAGTGCGAAGGACCAATTATTCTTTTTCTGTGTATAAAAGAGAAAAAACGGAGTTCTAGAGAAAACCAAGACGATTATTTCGTTATAAATAGTCAAAGAATTTAATGGAAAATTTTTCCACAGTAATTTTTTAAAAAGCTTTTTCTGCAGCATTTTTAAATAGAAAATTTTCATATAAAATATTCCAGTAGTATCGTTTCATAGAAAATATTTCTGCAGAATTGTTTTATAGTAAATAATCCTGTAGCATTTTTTTCACAGAAAATTTTACTTTTCATAAAAAAATTTGTCGATAGCATTTTTCATAGAAAATTTTTTTATAGAATTTTTTTTTAAATATTGCTATATAATTTTTGGGAAAATATTTACGATTTTTCATAATAATTTTTATACAGCACTTCTTATAAAAATGTTTCTTTACAATTTTTTCATTGAAATTATTTCTATAGCATTTTTGGAAAATATTTTTTTCAGTTTTTTTTAAAAGGCTTTTTTATAAAAATGATTTTATGCTATTCTTTCAAAGAAAATAATTCTATAGCATTTTTGGAAAAAAATTTTCTATAGCATTTATTTTTATTTTATTATGATTTTTTTACAGAAAATATAGCTGAAGCATTTTAAGAAAAAAATTGCTATACCATTTTTCATATTATTTTTTATATAGCACTTTTAAAAAAAAATTTTTTATACAATTTTTTCAAAGAAAATATTTCTATAGCAATTTTGAAAAAAATATTGCTGTAGCATTTTTCAGTGAAATATATTTTTAAAGGATTTTTTTTAAATATTGCTATATAATTTTGAAAAAAATATATATACTATTTTTCATTATAATTTTTATATAGCACTTTTTATAAAAATGTTTTTACACAATTTTTTCAAAGAGACTATAGCATTTTTGGAAAATTTTGTTTTTTAATATTTTTATAAGGCTTTTTTATAAAAATGTTTTTAAGTATCTTTTTAAAGAAAATAGTTCTATAGCATTTATGGAAAAAATATTGCTATAGCATTTTTCTTAGAAAATTTTTTTACATCACTTTTTGTTTTAATTTTTATTGCATTTTTTTATAAAAAATATTGCTGTTGCATTTTTGAAAAAAACATTGCTTTACCATTTTTATAATAATTTTTTATATACAACTTTTTATAAAAACTTTTCTATGCCATTTTTTCGGAGAAATATTTCTATAGCCATTTTAAAAAAATATTGCTATAACATTTTTGATAAAAAATTTTCTACATCATTTTTCCATAGAAGATATTGCTATAAAAATATTTAAAAAAATATTTTTTCACAACAAAAATAAATCTCAAAAATGCTCATATTTAACTTTTTAGTATTCTTTTGCATGGTACAGCATTTTTCAAAACATCACAAAAATATTTTTTGTCTATTTTATTATTTGTTTTTTTTTCTATCTCATTTATTTCGTAAATTTCTTTTTCTCCTAAAAAGACGTGCTAAATTTATTACTAGAGACCTGTTTAATTAAATCCAAACTTAATTAAACACATTAATAGGAAATAACAATGTATTTAATAACAATAAAGCTTAAAATATTTTTCCTATTCATTATCCTAAGGGACAGGAGAAAAAAATCACAGGTAAATAATAAGGACAGCACTGGTGCAGAAAGTACTTTATACAAAACATGCAAAAAAAAATTAATTTACGACCTAATTATGAAACGGAGAAGGACTGTGTTAAAAGAAAGCTAAAGGTAAAGAATACAAAGGAATCAAACCGCGTTAGCACACTTTTGGGGGTTTTAAAAGTCATTAATTTTGTGATTTTTTTTTTAGTTATTGAATGTTCTAATCATTGTGTCATTTCGTTAAGTAAATAAAAAATAAAAAAAATAAATCCTTAAAACTACAACAAGGAAAATGTTGTCTTTAACTACTGCTTTGCTTTTTGCTCATTAGCGCTTTGCCATAGTATTTTAACGTATTCATATTTTAAAGTACTTAATGAACCATTAAAGTTAAATTATTTAATACTATTGTGAAAACACGCACACATACACACATATCAACTAACACAGTATAAAGAAAGGTTAAAGCAATAAGAGAGATGAAACAATTTCAACATAATGCCAACATTTAACAACAATAAAAGGATACAAAAGAAAATAAATGAAGAAAAAATGAATATTGAATTTCGATTAGAGAATTTTTTAACTAAAGACACAAACTACATGTGTAGGAGATGATCGGAAAAGAAGAGGATGACACTGCGCTCAACATCGTTAGCTGGAGGAAAACAAGAAAACGGTAGCGATGGCAAAAACCAAACCCCAATACTTGTTTGTACTCCAAGATAACAGCTTAATGTTCACACCTTCCTTTTTGTTCAAAGTAATTGTCGACAAAAAAGAAAAACTATTAACAAAATTTTAAGCAACAGAAGCATAAGAATGAAATTATTTACCAGCAAACATGTTTTCTAGAGCGCTAAAATTTAAATTTGTATATTTTTCTTTTAAAAAAGGTTGAAGATGGTCATTAGCACGAATTTTTAAATAATTGGTGATAGAAATATGAAAAGTTAAAATTTTAACAAGAATTCGAATTAGAAAAATTTTTAGTAGCCTCTTTATATAGAATTTAATTCAACCGGATAGTTTAAGCACAATATATAAACAACTGAATTATTCGATAAATTTTACGAATAATTTTATAGCCGAGTAAAATAAATGATTTGTTAAAATTTAAAAAAAAAATATTTTTAATGTAAAATATTATTTGAGAACCGTAGCCAAGTTTCATACAAAAAAAAATTTTTTTGAGCTTTAATCGAAAACCGATTAATCGAATAAAAATATTCGATTAATTGAAAAATATTTTTTTTATAGAACTATTATAAGAGTTAATGCCAGAAATATTAATATAAGTTAGAAACGTTATTAATAGCTTTGTTATTCGAATAAAAGATATTCGGATATTTTATGAAAAAAAAATAATTTTTTTTAAATAAACTAAATGATGTATACAATCGAATATTCGATAATTAGTTTATAATTTATCGTACACATGTACAAGATATTTCAATTAAAAATCTACGATTAATCGTATATTTTAGCATAATAAAATTAACGTTTATTTAAATAATTCTGCTGAATTAAAAATATTTCGGTATAAAGAATTAACCTATAATCGAATAATCGATTAAAAAGAAGTATTCGATAAGTTGAAAAAAAAATTTTTTCGAAGTATTATTATAATTAGTGTTAGAAAATGTTATATTAGTTCGAAAGGTTATCAGTAGCTTTGTTATTCGAATATTTAAAATTCGAATAGTTTAAGAAAAATAAACACATTTTTTTATAATAAATTAAATGATACATACATCGAACATTATTAGTTTAAAGGATGACGAATAATATCATATTTTATTAAAACAATTATTCGTTTGTTTTAAAGACAATTATGTTTCCTCTCTATTAATGTTTTTTATATTTTGATTTAAAAATTTATTTAAGAAACGCCTCACGCTTTTTAAAGGCCCCTTTAGTTAATTTATTGCCAAGTATCAATTTAAGAAAAAATATTCCACTTTTAATGGAATAATCGATTATTCGAATAAAAATATTCGATTATTAAAAAAACCACTTTCAGATTTTATAAAAAAAACTATTAGTTTAAACAATATTTTTCAAAAATTTAAACACTCGATAAAAAATTAAATGATTTTCTTAATAAAACTAGTGTTTGTTATCATAAACTTTTTTCTAATTATTCGATTGTGCTTTTCGATTAAACGATTTTTCTAGTGATATATATTTTACAAGCATTAATATTTATTATTTTTTTCTTTATTTTATTAATTAAAAGTCTTCGATATTTTTTGTGGTTCTTTGAAATAAAAAATCTTATATTATCAATATTGGCCAAATAATCGAATACTTATTACATAAATTTCTTTTAATATAAATTACATTTCTTAAAAAGAATGGAAAACTTTTAAGACAGTATTTACGTTGGATACTTTTGCTTTGCAAACCAACCACAATTGGACGAACTTAATACAACTTAAAATAAGGCAGGGTGAATGTATATCTACTTCGTATAATTCTCTTCGGATTGAAATGTTTATTAAATAAATTTTTCTAAGTATTTCATGTTAGATATAAAGCTTCTAGGTACAATCAACATTTGTTCAAAAGTCATCAATAGTTTACACTATATTTTCTTACCGCAATATACACAGTTCCAAATATTTAATTTAATTTTTTTACATACCTGTAAATAGATCAAAAAATTAGATTAAATTAGTAAAAAGTTGTCAACATTTTTTTATATATTTTTATTTTCATTTCATTTATAATTTTATTTTAATTTAATTTATATATGTATATATCAAATTATCAACATTTTGTTAAGCCAGTAAATTTAAATCTGAAAAGAATATTTTAATGACTAAACCTTATTGGTGTACGGTGACGTATGCGTATGTGAACTTTTTAATGCATGAAATAACTTAAAATGCTCATACGCCATACGTCATTAAAATTAAAATACATGTTAACTAGCACTCAAAATTAAATAAAAAACTTTTCAATATGATTATGACTTTTTGATCAATTAAAGAAAAACGATTTTTCTCGCCAACTGCTTCCTAGAAATGTTTTAATTAAATGTTTATTAGGCAATTAATATGTATTTTTTTGACTTATACTTTGGACGGTGCATTATTGCTTTTTATTATTTTTCTTTCGCTAAATAAAGAGACACTTTTTCTATAGAAATAAATTTTTCTAAAAAGTACATTTTTGGATTAAAAAGTACTTTTTTGGATAAAAAAGTACTTTTTTTAATAATAAAAAGTACTTTTTTTAATAAAAAAAATACTTTTTATTTAAAAAGTACTTAAATTTTTTTTTAATTTGTACCATTAAATAATAGCATCAAAAGGTTTTTTTTATTAACAAATTATTTAAATTAAAAATGCAATCAGGTGCGAGGGCTATAACAATGAAAGACCTAATATTATTCTAAAAATGAATTTAGAAAAAAGTGAAGAGTAAATGTTAAGACACGCATCCCATCCCCGTCCGAATACCCGACAACTTTGCTTTAGTTCACGTAAGCTTAGAAGGGGCTGTGCAGATGCGGTAGATTTACTAGAAGACTTAGGGGTTTCATGCCAGATTCTTTTAAAAAAGTTTTGCAAGATAAAACAATTTCAGTCTAAGGCGGGGGTTCTCATCAAATTCCTGCTTACGGACCCCTAGTAAACTAATTTTTTTTTGCGGACCCCTTTGAAGCCCAAGTTCAAAATAAAACTTTTATTATTTTTGAAAACACTATTTTTTCGATTCTTTATGCGAACCCCTTGGACGGTTGGTACGGACCTTCGTTTGAGAACCGTTGGTCTAACGCTTTACAATGCCTCCATAAACATTTTGCAAAAATCTGATTTGTATTCAAAGCATATGACTTATGAGATATTTATGACTACTTATCACACCTTTAGCTAACCTAAGAAATCTGTTCCAATCCTAATTTTGTTTGGTGTGTTTTGTGTATAACATGGGCCCAAAGGGCAGTAAGACCTTGCTGGTCTCTCTCTTCATGGACTAACGATAAGTTCGCCAAGCTTTTATGTATTCTGAATTAATGGCGAATATGTGGGTTTAGCGTCTCTACAATCCGAATTCCCTTCCTGCGAACCAAGCCTTACAAATTCGTTGGCAACTTTATTGGCTTTAACATTGCACAGTCTGACAATGTATCTGGCCGTAGCTCAGTAAGAGCCCTTTTACACGCACTAACTACTTTACTTTTGACCTTCTGCCCCTTAAACACTTTGAAAACAGTGTCACAGCCTGGCGTCACAGGCTGTTAATTTACAAAATGATTTGCTTTCCTTTTCTCCGGTGCTCCGAAACAAATTCCCTTCAGCACATTTAAAAGACTTTAGCATAGCTGATGGAGGGTAGTAATGACTTTATCATACTGTTTGTAATACCTACAATATCGGTATAAGGTCACAGAAATTGGATATATTCTAACCCAATAAAGTAAAAAAGTTAATTCAAAAAGTTCACTAGTCCATATTTTTTTCCACAAAAGAAACTGGTGTCACATGTTTATATCCCAGTTCATGGTCTCCCTTAAACATTTGCTTATCTTTACATTAGATCACGTTTTAAACACACATGTTTGTATATATGCATATATGTTTGTATGTATGTATGTGTGTGCTTTAGAACAACATATTTTTTTATCTTTTGGGCTTTAAGAAAATATTGCCTCCTAAACATTTTTTTATGTCTCAGGTTTTTTGTTAACTGCCTTCATTTGTACGCACGTGTTATGAATTTGTAACACATTTGCTGATGGCATACACTCTGCAAGTGTTCATGCACATGTACTTGAGTCTTTACCTTTATAGCTCTCTATAAATTTATATGTGAAAGTGTGTGTGAGAGTGTGTTGAGTTTTTATTGTACAATAAAAAACCTTTAAAGTATTCAAGCCATAAGAAAAACTGTTTAAAAAAAAATGACAACAACACTCGGCTGCTATTTCGTTAAGAAAAACAAATTAAATTCACACACACACAAGCTTTACCACAAACCCAAAATAGAATAAAGAATTTTTTAAATTACTAAGATAAAATTTTTCGTAAGTTTATAGCAAGAAAGTGGAGTAGATGAGGTTTTCCAACTGGATCGGATCTATTCAGTCACTGATGACAAGCCATTCAAAACAAGTAAGAACATTGAGCAGGTTCTTTAAATGATAAAACTTTATAATTTAAAACTAAATGCTGATTAACAAAAGACGAATTTAAGGACAAAAAAGTAAAGTACCGGGCGGTTTTTAGCTTCGCATTAGCATTCGTTTGTGTTTCACAGAAAACGTCATTGCTTAGACTATCAACGTCGAAGACGTACACTACACATCCATTAAAAACAATTTTTTTTAATATCTATAATATCAAGGATGTGTAAAATCTGTACGTATTTCGATATCTGTTTTAGCCAGATCATGAGAAATTTAAAAAAAAATCATAAACTTAAAAATGTTTCATATGCATTCAAATTTCTAACAACAAAATGAGAATTATAATTACAAAATAACGAACTACTAAGATAATTCAAACTTAAACGTCTTAGCGGCATGTTACTGTGCATGTGTGAGTCCCCTTCCGAAACAAACAAAAAGTTCTGGAAATATCAAGCAAACACAAACACATACAACTTCTTTCATAACATTTCACCATCGACCCATCCTTTTTAGGAAACCCAATACACTTAAACCAATAAAGTACAATAATAATAGCAAATAATCTTTAAGTAAATTTTGCACTTTTCAGCAGGTTCTAGAACATTTCAGAAAACGATAAATAATCGTGGATTACGGAAAAAAATTTTCATAAAAAAATTTTCATTTTAAAAGGGTCTTAAAATTGGATTTTAAATAAATAAAAACGAAAGCAAACAATTTTATTGAATGACTATAAAGGAATTACTCGTCTTTACAAAGCATCCAACATTTAGGGAAAAAACTTTTTCAAGCATTGTCACGAATAACACGAATAGTGTTTGACCCCAAGGGGTAAATTGGGTTGACATCAGCATTAACATATGACATCTGGTGGCTCTACAGGACATAATCAAGAGGCGTCAAATTGCAAGATCTTGAAGAGCAATTTATCGCCAAATTTTGATTTTAATGAGTCGAAGGCTGAGGTCGCCTTATGGCACGTAGCGTCATCTTGTTGCATTTACATTTCGCTGGATCAATGTCATATTATTGTCACATTTTTAAACCAAAAATCATGGATGATGGTAAACTTATAAATTTCTAAAAATTTTTGTGAATGAAACATATTTTTTTTAGATACATTTTTTGTAAAAGAATAAAAGGTTCTTAGAGTAGGCGCTGCAAGTGTCCGAGTATGGGCTGCAAGCAATAAAATGTTCTGCTACACACAATCGGTTTTCGAACTTTTTACCTAAATTAAGTGAAGAACATTTTAATTATTGAAACAAACACAAATTGACTTTTGTTGGGTGTTTTCGAACAACGAATCAAACTCAAATTATTTTAAAGTCGTTCCAGCATTATTTTTTTATTTTATTGTTTTTTTTTTTTTTGCAATGGAGTTAAAAAAATATCTGAACAGTGGGTTACTAAATGAAAAATAAAACATAAAAACATTTAATCCATTTTTAAGTTTTCAAAAACGATTGAAAAAAATTTCATTTTTAAAGGTCCTAACGAGTAATTATTTATTAAGAAAAGAACAATAAATTAAAAAATTATTTAATTTCCAGTACATTTTTTTTGTTGTTTGCCACTATGACCCAAATTCAAAATCAAAACTTTAACGAGCCATCAATACCAAACAAAAAAAAAGAAAAAAAATTTAATAATAAAACGCATGTTTTATATTCACATTTAAAAATTTTTATTTTTAGCAACCAACCGACCATTCATTCATTCATTCATTATTATCGTCATCATGCCCAGTATTTAAAGACAACTAAGAAAAAAATTAATTAATACATTCACAAACAGATGATAAAGAAAAGAGAATCAAAAAAAATTATTTAAAATATTTTTAATTGATTTGTAGAATCAATAAAAACTGACTGACTGACTGACTGACGTAGCCAATTGTGCCGGCCATGGTCATTCATTTATTCATTTAAAAATCCTCAATAGATGCACATACGAAAAAAGTCATAAATTCATTCATTCACTCATTGAATAATAAATTTGGAGATTTCTAAATATAAACAACAATTAATTCATATTGAATGTACGAACCAATTTACACATATTTTTATTTATTTATGAATTTTTTCTAGAACATTCAGAACATAAAGAAGAGACCGCTTCAATGCTTTTTTTTCAATTAACAATTATTTCACATTTTATGTACAACAAAAAATTTCACTGAATATTAAAAACTGTTACCAATTTATTATTTTTTTTTAGTGTGTAAAAAAAAGATCTAATTACGAGAGCGGTCCCAAAAATGTGTGTGACCATTAGAGTTTAATAACGACACTAATACAAGTGTTTTAAAATATATTTTTTTGTTCTATCCACTTTAAATTATATTTAAATATTGTTCTGAAACTCTAATATTAAATTTTTAATATTAACATTGGTTATGTTAAGTGATTAACAGAGCTCTGTTATCGTAACAGAATGTGGCTAGGGTTATAAATTTTAAAATTTATCTTCACACACATGTCCCAAAACCTCTTGTTTTTATATAAAAATAAGTTTCATTATTATCGACAGACTGAAACACAATTTTTAAGCCGTAGTAAATAATTATCGAATAAAAAAAAAATTTTGATTGCATAATTTTTAGTAAAAAAAATGTCCGCTGTTTTCTGAACTTGATTTCAATGGAATTTTTAGAAATATTTGTGATGAGGCCACTGTTAATGAGAATGGAGAAACGTGATGTTTTAAACCGACTTACTATCTTTAGAACAAGTTTTGCTACTTGAAAATTCTTATTCAGTTAATTTCAATTCCAATAAATTCATGCATTTGGTCCTACGAGCCTATAATTCTCATTTGGTTTGTTGAAATTTAAATGTAAAGATAGAAAGAAAGAGGAAAATAATATTTCTTTAATTGTTAAAATATTTAATCTGCATAAATAATGGATCAACAACTGTACAGCTTTTATTAATTAATCTTCTCAAATTCTTACAATTATATTTGAATATAAATTGCCAATCGAGAGTTTTATCTCGGTAGCTTTTGTTTTTCAAACTTTTTGAAAAGTATTAAAGTAACAGCTTCTGCGGCGACACCAATTAATTTTTAAGTGAAATTAAAACGCCCTGAAGTCGTTAGATTTGTTGAAAATTGCATAAGTTAAAAAAGGTGTCACAATTTTTTCAAAAGATTTAATCAATTTGCTAATTTTCTTTACAAATTTCAAAAAATTATAACTTCTGTGCGGTCAGAGTTGTATTTAGTGCAGCAGCTAATTTGTTTGACAGTTCCACAGAATTCTCTGTGTTATACAGAACTCTATAACGACCTTAAAAAATAAATTAATAAAAAAGTAATTTTAAATTCTTTTTATTTTCATTTTAACACCTTAAAATCCCTTTTAAAAATTCTTTAGCTTTTTTTACATTTTTAAAATATTCTTCAAATTTCTCTGCTACCCTCGGTATTTACTTTCCGCTTTTACCAATAATTTTTAATATTAAAAAACAGACATTTTCAATGGAATTTTTATTGAGAATTTCATGTTTTCTCAATAAAAAAAATAATAATAATAAATTGTTGCGAACAGATTCCATCCATCTATTTGTGCATTTCTTTCTTTTGTTTTCATAATTGATAATTTAGATAAAAAAAGAAAAAGAAATGGCAAATATGCACGCATTTAATCAATTTTGACTTCATTGTTTTTTTATTTTTATTTTTTATTTTAATAAGTAAAAAAATTAATTATGAATAATGAACATTTTTAACTGACGCCATGAAATAAAATCATCGCCAGTCACAAAAAATTAAAAAATATAAAATCAATTTTTTTTTTGCGATGACAACAAATATGTGAAAATTAATATTTAATTGGAATGCAATTTTTCTTTTTACGAAATCAATGTAAATAATTTTATGAAATTTTAAACCAAATTTAATATTCAGAAAAACTGAAAACAGTTTTAATTGAAGAATTAAAAATTTACTGCAAGGATTTTAACTTCTCACTCAAAAAATGTTAAGTTAACAGAATTGAATTATTTTAACATTTCCTTGTGAAAATTAAAAAAATTATATAAAAAGTGTGTAAATATAATAAAAATTTAATTTTATTTATTTATAGCAAAACATAAAAAGTCAAAATATAAAAGTTTCTAAAATCAGGTCGAAGAACTCATACTTTTTTTACAGGCATTTAACAAATGCCCAAAAATGGGTAAAAAATGAAAAGGTGCGGCTTAGCGGACTACAGGGGGCGAAAGCCAAGGCATTGTAGATTTCAGAAGTGTATACGTTTTATTCAGAATTTGTATAGGTTTTTAGTAATAGAATTAAGAAAATTGTGAAATTACGCATTACCCCATATGGACATTTTTTAAATTCCTAAAAATGGGTCAAAGATTTAAAAAGTGGTGTTTTTGGAAAAACCTCTACAATTTCTGAAAAAAACAAAATGTTAATATATTTGACCATTGGAGTTTAATAACGACACTAGTAGAAGTGTTTTAAAATACTTTTTTTTGTTCTATCCACTTTAAATTATATTTAAATTTTGTTTTGAAACTCTTATATTAAATTTTTAATATTAACATTGGTTATGTTAAGTGATTAACAGAGCTCTGTTATCCTAACAGAATGTGGCTATGGTTATAAATTTTAAAATTTATCTTCACATACATAAATTATAACATGTTCATAATTTTATAATAATTATGGTTACATTTCACAATGTTATTACTATGTTAGGCAATAATATGATTCTAACAACAATAGTACTATAATAATTTATAATAATATAATTTAACTACAATCCTATAATTCAATCATAATATGTTGCTCTTAGACTATAGTTACATTAACCCTGTTTTGCTTTGGGGTTTGCCATTTCAATTTGAATTAGATAGTTTATAATTAACCTTATACAAAAATATCTAAATAAATATTCTACAATTACCTAATTTATCATGGCATACTGGACTTGTGATAGTATACGGTGTTCCTTTATGCCTAAAGAAATTTATATTGTTAAAAAATATTTAAAACAAAAAAAAAAAATACATAAATTAGTTTTAAAAAAATCGTGCTATGTTTTATCCCAACTAAATTAATAAATCACCGATATTGATTATTGAAGGTGTAAGCACGTCTCGATGGCTATTTCGCTACTGCTCACTTGGCTGTTCAGGAAACTTCTCACTTATATTTTAAATAAACTAAAGATTTTTGTCCAAACAATAAAGTAAAGACAAAAATTAAAGTATAAGCAAAAACAACAATAATCAACAATGATGTTATTTTTCTTTATCCACTGTATACAGCTGACTTTTTTTCGGCTCTTTTACACAGTTAAAAGAATATAAAAAATAAAATATCACAACACTACGATTATTTTGTTTTTGTTTTATGCGCAGGCACTCGTAAATTATTAAATCAAATTAAACCACGGAATATTAAATTTAATTTATTAGTTTTAAAAATTTCGTACTATTTTTTATCCCGATTAAATTAATAAATCACCAATATTGATTATTGAGGGTGAAAGCACGACTCGAAACCAAAAAAATGTTATTCTAAAAATCATTGGAATTTGAAAATAATGTCAGGCATGTAACTAATTGTTGCACAAGTCAGTGTCTTCACATTTTCTCACAGTAAATAATCGAGAGGTTTGAAATCGCACGACCTTGCAAAGCCAATTAATAGGTCCATTTATCGAAATCAACTACTGTCAGACTCTGGTTGCAAATTATAGTTGCAGTCCCCAAATGGCATGTAGAGCCGTACTTTTAAAACTACATCTCTTCTGGATAAATGTCAACCATATTGTTAAACAAAAATTTATTGATCATGGTGCGGTAACGTCCTCTATCGAGTGTAACGCGAATTCCGGCTTTAGTTTTGAGGAAATAAGAAACCTTAATGTCATCATCATGTAAACCGTAGCAAACAGTTCGTGGGGTCTGTTGTAAGTCATTGTTATCACGCAATACGCGGCAATATTGTTTATTTTAATACTCGTAAGGCCAAAAATGAGCCTTGTTATTTCTAAACACAAGTTATTGAAGACTGATTTTCAAATAAGATCTGGATAATTGGTTAAGGTTGCTTAAGCGTCAAGCCATTGATGATGTTTTGTGAAAACATACAGGTCACAAGTGTAAAAGTGAGAGTGAGTAAGAAAGACCGTTTGGGAGTTATCTCTTTCGCAAGTTCTTTTGGATTTAAAACGCACCCTATAATTGAAATGTTTGAAAATTAGTTTCAAAGTCTTTTTTAAACTTTTAATAAATAAAAAGTAAAGTTATCTCAAAAAAGAGACAATGAGATTTCTATTATTTCGCTTTTATTTTACACATTAAGAATTTTCTGATTTTATTAAGTCTATAGAATCTCTTTAAAACTCGAAAATTCAAGCAAAATTTTGTCTGGGTACAAAATCTTCAATTTGTATGTTCATTTTTGAGACTTTGCCTGTTTATAATGTTTATTTTAATAAACAAGAACTTTACACTGAAAAAAAAATTCCTCAACAATGGAAGACAATACTAGATAAAACAGTAAAGAACACTTTACACCCAATTTAGTTTCACTTCAAGCTGCATTAGGAAAATGTTTTTTTTTGGATATTTGGTACTTCAGTCAATTGCCTTTTTTACCTTTTTTTCTCTAAGTGCTTAAAGGCCATAGATAATATTTGTTTTTAAATGCAAAGAAAGAAAAAAAAACCTCAAATGAAGAAGGACATAAACAGTAAAACATATTTTGTGAAACTCTGTACGCGACAATAGAGACAAATAAATCTATTTTTATGGCACTTTAAGATACAACAACTGTCTGTTGCAATTGCCAAAAGGCCATGTGACATATATGGACTTTGGTTACAAAAACAATAAAAACAACAAACAGCCTGCAAAAGAAACCCAAACATTAATGTGAAAAAAAAGAAATAAATTGTTAAGCTGAAATAATACTTGCAGCAAATGTAACAACATGAAAGTTTAAAACAGAAAGAAACACAGCCATAGACACACATAAACACACTCAACACTGAGAAGAAGTCATAAATACATGCCATCATAAACACATTCATACACACATAAACATAAACATACACATACACATACAGGCAAACATGAATTTTTTGAGTTAAAAGAATTTTATGAAAATTTAAACAAACAACGAAAACACACTATTTGAGAATTTGTACGAGTTTGTACTACTGGCAAACACAAAGTGAGAGGACTTTCAAACACTCTTTTTTTCTGTGTGCAATAGAATAAATGTGTTTTCGAGTGCATGTTGGCATAACCTTTGGTATGTTGCCTACTTGAATGCAACTAGAAATAATATTCTTCATCTTTTTTTAAAAAAAATTTTTTTTTTCTTTTTTCTTTGTCATTGTTTGTACTGTTTTGAAAGTTTCATGATGGTTGCAACTTGCAATAATAAATAGTTGCATTCAAATTTAATTTTCTTTAAAGCATACATTTAGGCGGGTACGTAAAATGCCAGCAAATTTTCTTTTTGCATGTTTTTAAGATGGTTTAAGCAAAAATATGTTTTGGCTAATTGTTCTGGACGATTAAATTAAAAAAAGAAAATGATGCCATATGGCAGCATCAAGGTGACCAGACTAGATTAATTGGGTGAAGGAAAACATTGCACAAACTGCTATCCAGAGACTAAAATATATGAAATCGTATAAAGCTGGAAGGCGGCGGAGGTGACAGAATATGGTTTTCTCAAGTTCTTCAGTACAGTCTAGAGAAAGTGAGTGACACAGAAGTTAACAATTTGTGTAAATGTGAAGTATCGAATACTGGCAGGCTTTAGACTTATGATCACAGAAGGTAACTTTCGCATGTAGTAGTCATGCTAAAGTCTAGCACAATGGCTTGAAACAAATATGTGATCCAACAGCTGAAGACAGTCTAAATTTGCAAGAGCTTAGAGGAAGAGAAAGTAACTAGGCGACTTCATGGTATTTAGTCTAAGTAAAATCCTTGCAGCCGTAAGTATAACTCAAACTAAACAAGATGTTGGCATGTCATGACGTGATTGCGCATGTTCTTAGTGCGTTTTTACTTACAGTTTGACATTAAAAGCTATTGCAGAATATTCTTTGGCTACTTTTGGTTAAAAATTGGGTGAAGAGACTAGTTGGAACCCTGCTCAAATTGATCACTCATGTCAAAAGTCACTCCATACGTAAGTCACTCCGTACGTAAGTCACTCCATACAGAATATAATAATTAATGTTTAAATAATCTTTCGTTGTATTTAACACATCTCACAATGCAGTCCCGGGTTGAAAACAATTTCGATGAGCTCATTTTTCTTTTAAATTGCAGTGGTTTGAGAAGCGGTTTCAACAAGATGGCGCCACAAACCATATGGCGGCCGTAGCCACCGACTCATGAAAATCAAAATTTGGCGATAAGCTGACGTTAAGAAGATTATTTTATGTGATGCCACCTGACAAAGTAGCAACAATTAAGGCCTTGAAAGCCAACATTGTTCGTCGTAATACTCGAAAAAGTGTCCCAAAGTTGAATATTCAGAACAAGCGTCAGCAAGAATAGCGGCAGTGCCCAAAATCATTTTTAATTGTCAATGTCATGGTATTGATCCGCCGAAAAAGAAATTTTTTTATTATAATTTAAATCTTTGTGTTATTTTTAGGATTTGAATTTCTATCGAGCTTATATAAGCAGAGTTGCATATATTTCTTTCTTCGTTTTTGCTCACAACTGTTGTATACGAGTGAGTGCAAACATAATAGTTCATGATGGCCTGGAGTTAGATTTTCGTTTTTGTATTCATTTCAACACTAAAACTCATCTCTATTATTTTACTAATAAACCGACTGCATTAATAAAAAGGACACTTCAAATATGTAACTTAATACAAATAAAAAAAAAACCATACACACACATAGAAAGACAGAAAATTATTGTAACATTAAACTGATGTTACAGTTAGAATTACTATTTACATACGACTGCATAAAGATTCTGTTGGGATGAAAAAACGTAACCAAAATGTCTAAAGAGTTTTTAGGATTTAAGTTAAAGCATATACATACTTACATACATACATACATACATACATGCATACATACATACATACATACATACATACATACATACACACATTCACCCATGTGTATTAGCATTGAAATATGAAGGACTTTTTTCGTGAAAAATATAGAATTTTTTTATTTTTAAATTTTATAAGATTGAAAATTTTCATATGTGAATATTTACGAGAAAACTTATGAAGGGCAATTTCAGGTTTCCACAACACTCACACACTAATTATTAAATTAATGCTTTTAGAAACAAAATGGCTATATGAAATAGCAAATTTTATTTAAAGGCGATCGAATTTTTCACAAATCGTACTTTGTTGAATACGCGCAGGCCTGTTTCCAAAAAAATTCCACAAAATTTCCACAAAAAAAAAAAAATATTAACCAATAATGAGCTTTTTGATTTTGCGCATTTCAATTCAACATGAATGGTATTCCAATAGGGGAAGGAGCGGTATATAAAAGGAATTTCTGTTGTGTCATTTTTTTATTTTCCCTCTTAATCCAACTGAGTCGCTTGGTTTTCCACCATCTCACAGATCCGAGCAGTCTTATCGACAAATCGTATGTCCCTTAATTAGTACCATTTCCAATTATAAAGTTCGGGATCTAAGAAAAACAAATCAATAATAAAATTTTTCGGATTGAAGATGCGAGAGCTATTCTTCATCGTAAAAATGAACTGAATTTTTTTTTTTCGGGTAGTCCGCATCACGCTCATCATCTTCTACTAGATCTTGATAATCCCACAAGTCTACAAACTCAGATTTTGCAGTTTAGACAGAATCTTTATCTATAATTTTCAAAGGACGATGAACTTGACAACCTGGATACGTAAAGTAAGTCCGATTTGACTTGTGGATATCGAGCATCCTCTAAACGAAGTTGCAATACAAGCGAATCTGTATTTCTCCTGGTTACCAGGACACGTAAATATTATTAAAAATCCAGTTCACACCATCTTGAAGGATTCTATAAACCTATTGCGTCGTTGAAACGGGACAATGCCATGTGTGCTTTGCTGGCATTAAGTTTTTACGTGCTGAGTACGAGGGCTGCTATATATATTTCTGGCCTGGCAACACTGAGTGCTGCCAAGTGCAATCTGACATTTCCATTGGAAAGTTTGTCATTTTTAAGCATAATCGTACTTAAAACGTTTTAACGTACGACCATTGTTTGTGTTGTTTACAGTGACTTGAAAAAATTAATATAGAAAAAAATGGTATTAACTCGTGAACATTTTCGTGCCATCATTTTTCACAACTTTCGATGTGGATTATCACGACAAGAGTGCATTGATGAACTTAAATCTTTGTATCGCGATAAAGCACCATCCTGTAGTACTGTGAAAAATTGGAATAATGAATTTAATCGTGGCCGAAGATCGCTCAAAGACGAATTCCGTAAAGCTCGTCCAAAAACGGCTGTTGTGCCAGAGAACATTAATGCCGTGCGTGAACTCGTAATGCAAGATCGACATGCGACATACCGAGAGATAGAGGCATCTTCAGACATTTCTCCCACCAGCATACATTCGATACTGCATGAACACCTGGCCGTAAAAAGGTTTGTTCTCGTTTGATCCCGCAAAATTTGAAAGTCGCACAAAAAAAAGGCTCGTGTCGATTGGTGCAAAGAAATGTTGCAAAAATACGATTGCGGTGCTTCAAAAGACATTTATAAGATCGTCACAGGTGACGAATCACGGATCTATGCGTATGAGCCCGAAACGAAACTACAATCGTCTTTAAAGACGAGCAAAATCCAACGAAAGTTGTTCATGGAAGAAGCACTTCGAAGCAAATGGTTGCCTGTTTCTTCGGCAAAACTGGTCATGTGGCGACTGTTCCGCTTGAGCAACGTAGGACAGTCACTTCTGAGTGGTACACTACAATTTGTTTGCCTGAAGTCATCGGAGAAATTCGAAAAACCAACAAGAGAAGACGAATCATTGTTCACTATGACAATGCAAGCTTTCACACATCGGCTCAAACCAGAGCGTTTTTGACCGGCCAAAACGTCGAACTAATGGGTCATCCGCCGTACAGCCCTGACTTGGCACCTAATGACTTCTTCTTGTTTCCGCACATCAAGAAAGAAATGCGTGGTCAACGATTTTCGTCGCCAGAAGAAGCTGTTAAAGTGTTCAAAAACCATGTTTTAGAGGTGTCTCAATCGGAGTGAAAAAAGTGCTTCGACAACTGGTTTGAGCGCATGAAAAAGTATATAAATCATGCTGGAGAATACTTTGAAAAATAATAAAACCATTTTTGATTATAAATATTCGCATTTTCACTATTAGGCCAGAAATATATAGAGCAGCCCTCGTATTGAGTCGTGTAAGACCCAACTATTTTGCCATTGAGAAACCCGGGCTTTTTGTGAAAAGGCTGGCTTTGCTATGAAATTAAATGCCGCAATACTGTGGCACTAAAAGAATAAATGTGTTAAGTCAGGCAGCAAATACTTGTACGGATTGTAAAATCCCTCAGTTTTCTCTAGACCAGCAATAAGATCTAATGGGATTCAAAGGTTCCGGCCGGTTTGTGCAAGCTGGCATTTTACTTCAAGGTTAATGACCTTAAAATAGTCTTTAGGTATCATTTGTTGTTTTGAGTAGAAACACAAGTTAAAAGCTGGCAGCCGTAAACTTACAGCAAGAGAGTTATTCTATCAGAGCAGGGAACTGTGATATGCAACTGATAAAATAAAAATTTAAGTCACTTAATGAATAAAATTTCACAATTAAGCCAGTGGCGTAAGCCCAAAATACCATCATCTGCTTACTTTCCGAAGCATCCTCTATTTACAATACGACTTGCACTAATTGCTCACTAGGTTTATTATGAGAGAGTGAGAAGCTCTTCGCTTAAAGAACGGATTTTTATTTATTAAAATTAACAACAACTCGTAGCAGTTTTATTCCCTGCATGAACTTATGTTACGAATTACAAAGAAAGAGTCTATAACTATATTTTAAAATAAATTATTTATTTTACAAATTAATACAGACAAATAAAATTAAAGTTTATTTTAAGCAAAAATTTTTATTAAAAGTGTAAATACATATGCCTTCAAAAATTGGTCTTTTTATGTAAACATTGTCTTCTTTACCAGCTGAAGTTAACAATTTTCGAAAAGAATATAAATAAAAGCTGATAAAACCTTTATTGAACCATTTTAATAAAACCGGCAAACAGCTGCGTATTTATCACCTTTAACCCATTCATTTGTCACGCAATTTTTATGACAAACAGCTCACCTTGTAACTAAATTGTTAACGAAATCAAGAGGGAAAAGTTCAAAAAATATAGAATAAATTTTACGAGGGCAATTCTGAAAATTTTGGAATGGCAAAAAAAAAAAAAAATAAAATCTAAACAAGGAAATTGGAAAAAAATTTTTAGTTTTCACATGGTAAAGGCGAGAAAGTCAAGTAAAACAATAAAATAGCTTAAATTTGTTATATTCTGTAGTGATTCCCAAAATAAATTTGAAAATACCCAAATGAAAAAAATTTTTTTAATGTGTGAAAAAAAGTTAAATTAAACAGTTCAATCCAGCCATATTGAATCATTCTCAAGCGGGTTGCCAACCTTGCAAACAGATAATTATAGATAAAAACAAGTCTATTCTGGAAGACGAAGCTGAAAAATCATTTTTTTTTTTACTTTAAAAATCATTGACTCAAAATTTTGGGCCAAAAGCAAAATTGTTCGCAATTCATTTATTTATTTTTATTCTAGAAAATCTGCAATAATTCAAAATATCGGGAACATTTAAATTCTGCTGCTAAATGAAATAAACTAGAAAAATGGTAATAAATTTAAATTTCGAATATCTCGCTAAGAGCAGGAGATATTTCATTTTTTGAGACTGTCTTTTTATAAAATGTAAATCATAAAATTTTTTTTAAAATACAATAACTTGAGTCAATTCAAACTAATTAAATATTTTCTCCACAAATCCCCCACTGTGCGCATCTACTAAAGTTAGTCAACTATAAATCTTAAAGCTTCTCAAGGTAGCCATTCACCGTAGATTTCAGCTCTGTAATGTTCTAAAGGCTTTTTATATGTTTAATAGCAAATGAATATTATAATCGCTTAAGGAAAATAAATCCAAATTTAAATGATTTCGGACATTGTCATTTCGGCATTGAGCTGACGAAACTTTACTGATGATTTTAAACTTTCATAGGATATTTTTATAATCTCAATTTATTTGCTTTCCTCTTTTTAAAAATAATCAATAACAATGATGCTGTCATAAATTTCAATTTCGCCATAACAATATTCCCCACATCGTTTTTCATAATATCCCCTTAAAAATTAAATTCTTCAACAAGCAGGAAAAAGCATGCTGGTGATATGGTCACAAAAAACATATTATTTTCTCTGTAACAAAATCATGTGGTTGCCTTAAAAAAATTATGATTGTTTTAAGCAATACTTTAATCATAAAAAAAAATTGTTAATTCTGAATATTTGAACAGTTATAACTAATAAAAATGCAACATGATTGAGCTCGCTTCAATAATCATATTATTATTATGTGTCACAATAATATAATTTGTTGCTAGTATATTATTGTTATCACGACCATATTTATTTTACTTTAAAACTGATTTGCTGCTATTTTCTTACGTCGGTCCGTAAGTTAACATTTTAGCGGATTTCTCATAACCACAAAGATATTTGAAGTATTCAATTTTTATATATTTTTATGATTTCGTCTATAAATTTCAACTTTTCTGGAATTTAGCGAGTTTTTTTGTTAATTTATGGTTTTGGGGGTATTAAAAACATTTTTTTTCGGTATTCAAAATTTGTTGTGAAATTGTTTTACTGATACTGCATGTCCTCAAATAAGTTTTGACTTAATTTTTAAAATTTTTTGAAGATTAAAATTTTTTTGTTTCTAATTCTTCTGGGGATTTTTAATATATTTTTTATGCTTTAAAATTTTCTTTTTCTTTTTTTTCCCAAATAAAGTTTCAACAAGAATTTGCAATTTCTTATTTTCTTCTGATTAATTGTGGATTTGACATTTGTTGCCAAAAATATAAAATATTCAAGATTTAATTGCAAACTATAAGATTTTAATTATTAATTTTTGGTTTTGCAGAAAATTTTGTGATTATTGTTTTTTTTTCTTCTTTTTTGTATTTTTTTTTTTTTTTTATTAATTTTTTTTTTATGAATTTTCTTCTTTTTAAAAGTTAAACTCCTTCATATCAATTTATTACCACATTATCTACCTTCCATATACATTGATGAGCCATGAAACAAAAACAATAGTAGTTTTCCGTTTTTTTTTTTTTTTTTTTTTTTTTTTTTTGTGAATAAAAATCACGATGGGAATACATTTTTTTTTGCAGCCTGATCGACATGAATGCAAATACTTGTCAGTAGTTAGTTGTAACGATTTTTTTTTTCGGCCTCTGCTCCCTGATTTTTTGCCACTTTTACTGTGATTATACATTTTTATGAGAAAAATTCACATAAAATATTTAAAAATAAAAGAAAAAAAAAACAGGTTGAAGTATAAATAAAAAACTGTATAAACTGCAATAAAATGCATAAAATTTCAAGCACCGAAAAAAAGCCTGCAAGAACAACAAACGAAAAAACCAAGAGTTAAAAGGAAAAAATAAACTAAAATAAGGTCAACAATCGTAAATGTTTTTTAACACATCCAACTATAAAAACAAAATCACTCTCGCGAAAATACACAAACACAAACGCCGAACACACACACTGCATCACAAAATCTAAGAGCCAACAAAAACAAGGAAGGGAAAAACGGCAAAAAGTGGTGGCAAAAGGAAAAGGAATCACAAAAAAAAAACAAAAATGTTTGCATAAAAGTTAATCTTAAGAATGTTAAACAACAAAAACTAGAAAACAAAAATGACAAGTTTTTAAAGGGATGGATAAAACAACAACATAAAAATTCAAACAAAATATATGGCATACTTTAAGGCGATGAAAATTTAAATAAACCATTGTATACTTTAAGAAGTTTAGTGATTGTTGTAATAATCAGATTTAAGGGAAAGTAACTGAGTAAGAAAAAAAAGAGAGATAGAAGAGGAAGAAGATTAAAAAAGTTGTGTAAAAACACAAGACATTTGAAGTAAAAATATTTAAATATAGAATTCAACAAACTCACTCAACAGCTGTTGCATAAAGTAATAAAACATAAATCTATGAGGTTTGTAGAATTAATCGTACGCTTGCAAGGAGTTATTTACTTCATTCTTAAGAAGATTTTCTGAGTGTTAATATTTATAGAGACTTTATTTAACATACCTTAAGGTTAATAACCATATTTTATTAAAATGTTAACATACCTGCAATGAAAAAGAAAATATTTAAAAATGAGATAATAAAATAAAATTAAATATTTTTAAAAATTATTATTTTTACAATAATTCAAAAGAAAATGGATGCAGTTAAATTTTTTAACTAAAAACTAAAAAATATGCAAAAAAACAAAAACTTTAGAAATATTTTTAATATTTTTTATTTAAAAAGTAGTGATGTTTACTTTGTTGTGTAGAACTCTTTTTAATAGGGTTGAAAAAAATGTTATACCGCTGGCACGTGTGATGGGCCATTTGTTAACAATGATCGGAATCATATATTTCATAGCTATAGCTTCACTTTTGTACTCTATCACATGGTCTTTTCTTAGTTTTATTATTTTTTTCCTGCTTCTAGCAGACCTAAAAATTTAAATCACAAGAAAATTGATTTTGACAGGTGCTTATGAAAACTTAACTAAGGCGTCCTGAAAGCAAATTAATTCAACTTGTATAAAAAGCTTCTAATCTGAAAGCCATTATTGTATGTCAAAATTGTTTTCAACAGCCGCGGTGACTCTAGTAGCTCGTAAACAAAAAAACTGATAGTAAGTTCAAGTCCCAACGGAACCCTGGTTAAGCAAACAATTTTAAAATATATCTTGCCGGAGCCTTAGAGAAGAAAAGTAAAATATACATAAGACTTGGTTAAGTCGTCTGTTTGATTAAAAAGAGATCGTAGGTTTGAAGCCCTGAGGAGCCATAGAAATTTGTGGTTAGGATGGCTTTATTGATTTAGGGCGCTTGTTTGAAAAACTTTATTTGTTTGAACCTTGAAGTAACAGATTATTATGTTAAGCCTCCCTGCATAGTTTGTAGTTGCAATTTAGGAATCCTCTTAATAAAAAAACGTATTTAAATTAATTATTTTTCGACATCAGAGGAGGAGGAGAAAAGTAGAAGTTTGGTAAGAATCCATCTTTTAATGTATTAAATCACAATTTTACTTTAGCATGACTGGCGAAGTTTCGCTTCATGTTAGATTATGTGAGGCAAATTTTCGCTTGTGTTTTACGCCATTCGAGTTGCTTCTGGAAAAAGTGCAAATGAGTCTTGTGTTATGTCATTAAAGCGAAAATATTCAGTCGATATATGGTGCGCGATATAAAGCAAAACATTTCAATTCTGTCATTAATTTGCAGCTAATAATCTCCTAAATAAAAATGAGAGGTTCTTTATTCTCGGGAAAAATAGGTTTTGTGGGTGATTTTTTTTTTTTTTTTTTTTTTTGGAAGATAAACAGATGTCGTGATTTCGTCCAATTTTGAGTCTCTTATGCGTGATATGAGACCAGCAAAGCAAATGTTGGTACAAACCAGTGACTTAACATGGCCCTACAGAACATAATATTCGAGCGGTACTAAATCGCACGGTCCTGGAGACCACGGTCTATTTTCGAAATCAAGTTTTTGCCAAGTTTTGTCTTCAATAAGTCGATGGTTGCGGTCGCGGCACCAAACAAGGCGGAAACCTATAAAACCACATCCCACCCCGATCAATGTCATCCATGTTTTCATACTAAAAATCATCGATCATTTTGCGATGACAATCTCTCCATCAATCGTTTTGCAGTAGTCGTCTGTAATGGATTCTGTAGAGTCTGTTGCAGACTCGATCCACTCCTAACAAACCCGTTAAACCCAAGATGAGCTCCTTCGCTAAAACTTAAGCAAATTGATATATTAATCAAGTGAAAGATTGAAAGACCTCAAGTCACACAGCACCCAGCTTTCCATTGAAAATTATTACCTTTAAAAAATATGAGAAATGATATGATGGAGAATAAATAAGCTCCTTTAAATTACAAAATAACTGATGCATGATGACATGAATGGCAATTTTAGTTCAGTACACATTTTAAATGACAAACAGTTTTATTTTGTCTTTCTTTTAACAGCACAGAATTTATTACTCGTTTTGTTTCTTTATTCATTTTTCATTATTGCGGTCATAGTAATTTTACCTGTTTCACTATTTTAAAATGTATTAGACAGCGTTATGATCAAAGCTCATTTTTTTTTTTTTTTGTGAGTGCACTTTCCTGCATATAAATTTTTTTTTTAATTTTCAAGTATCCAGAGCCCTTAAAACATTCAAAACAATGTCCTGATAAAATAGTAATTATTAAAACTCTATTAAAAAAACGCCTTCAACCACACAAGCTGTCATTTGCATTCGACAGTTTTGTATTTCAAAACCAAAAGAGGAGGAGACAAAAACTATTTAAAATAATTTAAGGAAAATGAAATAGTTTGCTGCCATGAATTTAACAGGCGACATTGCCCAGCCTAAATAGCAAATGATAGTGTATCTTTTCCTATTTATGATAGAAAAAAAACAACAAAAAACTAAATACCTTGAGGGCAGTCTGTCATTTTGTAATGGCAAAATAAACCGACCTCTTTTGTGTCTTTTTTTTTTCTTATCTCTGAACAACAAACTGGCAAAGAACAAGTTAAATTAAAAAAAAAGTGATTTTCTTCACCATAATTGCCTACTAAGTGAGCAAAAGAGTGAGAGTGAGTGAGTGTGTAAGCGAGTGGTACAGATGCTTGTCTGTTTTAATACATTGTGTGTGGCAAGTTTGTAAGCGAAATAATCCTTTTTTCTTTTTGCTATTTTAAAAATCTTCCTTCCCTACACATTGTTTAAGTTAACAGACTTGACATTGTCATTTAGTCATATTCGTTGTTCGTTCATGTTTATGAATTTTTATAAAATTGCATTTATTTTATAAACAATGGCGAGCAAAATAATAGCAGTACCCACATTGCTCTCCTTTTCTTCTTTTATTTTTTGGTTTATGTTCTTTACAAAGGAAGTAAATCATGTGATTAAAAGAATCACACATGATCGTGATAATTTTTTTATTCACTCACTTGAGAGTGCCAGAACGTGAGCATAAATAATTTATCGAAGATAAGCGTGCAGGAATGAATTTTTAGCGTGATTTATTCGTGATTATTTTTCCCCATTTTTGTGTTTTTTTTTTTTTAATTTCTTTCCCCGTCTTAAGAAAAAAACTTAAGACAGGTGGCATTGTTTTTTTCGGCTCGCTTGAAAGTAAAAAATAAAATTTGTTTGTTTCTTAATTTCGATTATTTTTTTTTTCGTGAGTACCTCGTGAGCTCAAGTTTTTGTGACTGTGACTAAAATTATTTTGCACTAACGTGAGCGCGAACGTACATAAGAAAACAAAATAAAGTCATAAGAAAGCGTGCGTGAGTAAAAATTTGTATTCCTGAGCGTGCATGATCGTGAGTGAAAAGTTCCTCACAACCACATTTCCAGTTTTAAAAAAGTTATTTTGCCACAAACTAACAAATGTGAATGAAATATTTCAAAGTCTTTCTTAAGAAATTTTTGTTAAAATGCTGTGATGAAACAGATGCAATCGTAAGTCCCATTTGTTACTTTTATTATGCTGGCAACTCCTATTGTTAATTAAGTTTCATCAAGTTCCATTTTCTTAATTAAAAAAAATTTCTGTTACTTTCTACATTGTGCCCATTAAGAAAAGGAAAAAATTTATCTCCAGAGTTGAATTTTCAACACTTGCTTGCCTACCAATGTTTAATAACAGGTAGAATTGTAAATTCTACGATCCAGGACCACCATTGCATTGACCATTCTCAACAACTGAATGGTGCCTTAAATTCCTGACGCTTTAGTTTTATTTCTATGTCACTTTTTAGATCGTGCTCATTAAAAGAAGAAAATATGTCACTCTTTAGTAAAGTAACACCATACAACGTTGAATGCTTCCCCTCCCCACCCCTTTTTTGCATCATAACATTAAATTTCTGCTATAAAAACCAATTTGCGTAATCTCAGTTAAGAGACTAAAGAGCCACAGAACAGATTAGTCAGTAATTCTTGTTTTAAAACAAACATAATCGAGGGTTAGAACGACCCAGTGTTGCATTTTTTTTTGTTTTTTTTTTTTTTTGCTTGCAACTGTATGCTGTCATGGCTTGCGACTGCTGCCACAATTTCCTGATGTTCTATTTTGTTCATTTTTTTTTTTTTTTTTTGTTGTAATTTTCCTGTCACTTTCTATATCGTGTGCTCTTTGCAACAAGAAACAGAAAAGAAATTGCTTTCAAGTGATGTTACATCTTATTATTATGGCGCATATTTTAAACTTTACCTTCAAGTAAAACTATTAAATTTCTCATCCTACCCACTCCCCCCCTACACACACACACCCTTTTAGATACATAATACGAAACAAGTAAATGAAGATGCCACAAATACACATGGCAACAAAGGCAACCTCTACTATAAAACCAGGAAACTTAATAAAAAGCAGCCGCTGCAGGGTAAGAATATTGAGACCATAATTTTGTTAGTTGTATTGTGGTAGCAAGGCATTTGTTCATTCATAATCATTGACCATGAAAACTTAGACATTTGACTTGTATTCATAACGAACAACAACAAAAAAACAATAGAAATAATAAATTATTTAAGAGTGCAAGTAAAATGAGACCAGGCAAGAAGAATGTTATCAAGACAGTAAGTGAATGTAATTCAATAATGAGTAGCAATTATTCACTATAATGAGCTTTGAAATAACACGCTGAACTAGAGGATTTAATTTAAGGACTGAATGAATTTTTTAATTTTCTCAACACAAGTTTAAAAAAAGTAGAAAATATAAAAATTTTATTTAACACATTTTAAAAGAAAATTTTATACAACTTGAGAAAAAATAGTTCTTTATGATTTTAAGAAGTTTGATGCAACCTGAAAATTTGAGACAACCTAAATAGATTAAAAAAAAGTTTTAAAAAGGCTCTGGACAAGATGAGCGCAATTGTATAACAATTTTTTAATTTGTTAGGAGATTTCTCATAAGGACCCTGATGACTTTCTTCGTCAGAAAGTAAAGAGAAGTGAAGCATTGTACGAGGGCTGCTATATATTTCTGGCCTAATAATGATAATGCAAATATTTGACATCAGAAATGGTTTTATTGTTTTTCAAAGTATTCTCCAGCATGATTTAAACACTTTTCCATGCGCTCATGAGACACCTCCAAAACACTTCAACAGCATCTTCTGGCGACGAAAATCTTTACCACTCATTTTTTTCTTGAAGTGCGGGAATAAAAAGAAGCCACTAAGTGCCAAGTGAGGAATGTACGGCGGATGATTCATTAATTCGACGTTTTAGCTGGTCAAAAAGGTTCTTGTTTGAGCCGATGTCTGAGAGCTCGCATTGTCATGGTGAACAATGATTTGTCTTCTCTTGTTCTTTTTTCGAATTTTTTCGTAGACTTCAAGCAAACAAATTCTGGTGTAGCATTCAGAATTGACCGTCCTACGTTGCCTTAGGCGGAACAGTTGCCGCATGACCAGTTTTGCCGAAGAAACAGGCGACTATTTGCCTTGAAGTGCTTCTTCCACGAACAATTTTCGTTTGATTTTGCTCGTCTTCAAAGACCCACACGGTTGATTGTTGTTTTGTTTCGGGCTCATACGCATAGATCTATGATTCGTCACCTGTGACGATCTTATAAATGTCTTTTGAAGCACCGCGATTGTATTTTTGCAACATTTCTTTGCACCAATCGACTCGAGCTTTTTTTTTTTTTGAGCGACTGTAAAATTATGCGGGATCCAACGAGAACAAACCTTTTTTACGGCCAGGTGTTCATGCAGTATCGAATGTATCCTGGTGGAAGAAATGTCCAAGGATGTCTCTATCTCACGGTTTGTCACATGACGATCTTGCATTGAGAGTTCCCGCAAGGCGTAATTGTTCTCTGGCACAACGCGCCATTTGGACGACCTTCACGGAATTAATCTTTGAGCGAGTGACGGCCATGATTGAATTCATTATACCAATTTTTCACAGTGCTATAGGATGGTCCTTAATCGCCAGTTAATTTTAACGAAGAGATCAAGAAAGCAAGCCCCATTATGCAAAAAAAAATTATCTCTCATTAAGATGTTGATGTTCTACAACTTTGGTAGCAAGACTAAACGAGTTTGGTCTCGACTTACCTCATTAAAGATAAATGATAAAAAAATTGAAAGAGTTGTAATAATTGTAATTGGTATTCAGTGTGAGAATTTATTAAATTCAATTATTGACACATTTGGAAAACTTTATTTTTTTTTTAATTAAATATATAATCGTTTCAATTAATTGTTTAATTAGAAAATTTTGTATTTATTCCTCAATTAAAAATATAATTGAGGTTAAATTAAAATTTAATTAAATTTTAATCTATGGCTGCTGTAGTCAAAGTAGTAAAAACGTTGACTACAAACCTGGTTGGCCAGGGTTCAACTCCTGCGGCAACAAAAAAATAAAAATATTTTTTTTTGTTTAATGGCATAAATACGTATTCAGAATTAACATTAAACATGCAGCCTCCTTCGTCGGTAATACTTCTTCATAGCATATTCTACGGCGAAGTAAAATAACTCATGATATGGCTATATCTATCTCTCTCCTTTCACCACCTGTCTTATCTCTCATCTATCCGTTTCCTAAAAAGAATGTAGCACGGATACGAAAATAACTAAATACCCATTATTGCCTGAAATGCTACTACTCTTGAAAAAAAAATAAAAAAATAAAAAAAACCTTTAAGAGGAACAATAGGGAACAACTTTGAGCAAAAGACTCTAAAGTACAGCCGGGCTAATTTTCTCGTCACTAAATCTGCATTATAACAAGACAGCCAGTGGTGAGTATCAAAGAGGTATGTGCGCTGGAGTCTTGGCACAACTCACAAGAATTGTCTTTCCTGATTTGTCGCCTGATTTGAAGTATGTCATCAGTACACTGTGTGGGCAGAGATGATATATTTTGGAAGTTATTCAATATTGACCTAAGGTAGATCATCTTAGACATGCACACTTTTGCAAGACTTCACATTTTTTTATTTTTCGTTTCTAAAGTCCTTTAATAAAAGACTTCTTTGTTACAATATAAATATTTTTGCGGCGAACAAATTATAGTTTTCTAAAACTATACTTAAGTCGCCACAAACAACCTTATTTTAACATTTAATAATTAAATAGTTATTGCACACTATATAAGGCAAAATTAATGTACGTGACGCCATTCTAATATTTATGATATTAGCAATCATATTATGTTAGTAGTAAACATAATATGACAATTTGGTTTGGCAGTAATCGAAATATGACCGAAGCTTTTAAATTAATTAATGATTTTCCTTTCCAATATTTAGATTTCATCGTTTGCTGAAAGCTTTTCTATTAGTTCAGTGATTTGTTTAAAAGTTTTCATCATAAAAATAATAAATAGATAAAAAAAAATCCTGAAACTAAATAAAAGACAAAAATATGGTTACAATAACAATAATATGTTTTAACTACAACCATATAATTTAATCATATTCCTTTTAATTATGGTAACCTGAACTGTGTATATGGTTTTATATTTGAAAATTGTTTTTTTTTTTTCTTAGAAACTCGCATTTTAAACCTGCCTGTCTAATTTTTCTCTATAAATAAATAAAATAAAAATGTCAAGCAAAGACCTTAACACTACAAGTCACGCACCTCAGCCGTTGCCCCTCATTATCCATTCACTTCATAATTTTCCCAAGCGTGCACTAATTTTCTGCTTTAGTGCTAAAGGAAATGAAAGTGACAATTTGCACAAAGAGGAAAGAAAACAAAAAATTAAAATTGTTTATGCTTTTTTAATGTTTTATTTCTTATTTTACACCACACACAGTCAGTCTGTTGTTGGTTGGTTGGTTGGTTGCTGGTTGGTCTCTCTATTTTTTCTTTGGCAAATGATTCTTAAGCAAAAACACAAGAATAAAATTAAAAGAGAAAAAAAAAAGAAAATTACACAAAAGCAAAACACAGAAGGGTTAATGAGTGGCAAATGAGTTTAACGCTAATGTACCTTGAATAACGATGCTTTTTTCCCCAAACGCGTTACTACATTTTTAGTGTTTGGTATTTTCTTTAGAGTAAATAGTTTTTTCTTTTTTTTTCTGAGAAAACACCACAACAACAAAGCAATTTTTCAAGAATTTAAAAATATTCTTTAAAGTGTAATTTGTATTTGAAGAAACCTTATTTAAAGCACAAAATTTTTTCTCATGCGAAAATTATTTATCATTTTAATTGCCGGCCAAAGAAACCATGTAAGTGCGAAGGTAAAAGCATGTGTCCTTATAAAAACAAAGCAAGATGAGGTTTTGGAAGTGACCATTATTTCTTGACTTTTTAGGTCACTTAAGCAAATTTCCCACTTGATATAAAGCCGTTAACATTCGATGTGGCTGTCGACGTAAAAATGTGCCCACGACATTCCCATTACAATATAAAGTTACGAAAACAGAATACGTTCAGGCAACTAAAAAAAAAATTCTCTAAATAATAGTTGCCACATCTTTTAACACTAGAAAGATCTAGACGTTTTAACTCGCCTGTAAATAGAAATCGCAAGTTCGAGTGGTATAGCACTGTTAAGTAAAACTACGAAAGGGATGTTTGCGTATTCGTAGCAGATCTGAGTAAATAAAATGAGATCAAAGAAAATAATAATTTAAAATAAATAAATAAAACGTTACAATGCAACGCCAGAAGGTTATTTTCGATTTGCTGCTGTCGTGAACAATAAAATGTGTTAGAAAATATGTTGAGCCTTTCTAGGAACTCACTGTCCTTCGTGCAGTTAAATGTTGAGTGATAGAGATATTTTTAGCCGGTGGCAGCTCAGAAAAATTATGAAGGAATTTTAAGACAAAATAATATCGTGGTTGAAGCATAAAGAGGATGCATGATTCTGAAAACACCGTTAATATATCTTTTAATTATTTATTGAAACAAATCTTTAGAAATGTTACAAATGTATTGGTTTCAAGCTGTGTTAACATTTTCAGAAAATTCGGACACACCTTTTCCTAAGTAACCGCTTCATAAATTTTAAAAAATCTTTAAATTCATTTTTAATTCCCTTAAAATTTTTTTCTTTAATTTAAACGCATTCGCCAACTCTGCTTTTCTTCTATATTTGAATACACTGTTGTTGTTGTTATTTGAAACGCTTATAGAATGTGCAACTAAATGCTTCAAATCTATTTGTTTGAAAAATATTTTAAGATATGAGTGTTTATTTAGGCACTTATTCTTGTTCAAATATGTAGAAGCATAAACGAAGAAATAAAAACATTTTAAAAGTATAAACAATATAAGCGAGTCCACAATAGTTATCTTTAAATAAGAACTAATTAATAAGTGTCTTTAAATAGTTGAAATAAAAGACAGTTATATTTTTTGCGCTTGTTTTCTAAAAATATTTTTAATTTATTAATCAAATTTTGTACGCAAATTCATTTAGTAGACCTTTAATAATGAGAAATGTTTTTAATGACCACATTTAATGAATTATGAATAATAATTATTTAGAAAAAGTTTTAAATGATAAAAATTAAAAAACATAAAGTTTTCCAAAAAAAAAAAAAAGAGTTAAAGTTAGAAGAGGTTGTTTGGGCTGGTGGTTATAATATGCATTCCGTACAGCGAATTAAAAACTTTTTTTTTTAATTAGGACCAGCACTCAGGGGGTGACCGCTACTTATGCAATGCATTGTGCCAGAACTAGAAAATTAGGTTTTGGGATGGAGGATAGAGGGAGTAGTGCTTGTTAACATTTGATTTGAATCTTTGCACATTGAAAGTGGCAGGAAAGCCATCTGCAGGGAGTTTATTCTACATATTAACTGTTCGGCTAAAAAACGAATTTTCTCTGTAATGCGTTGTGCGATTCACTGGCCAATCGACCACAAAGAAATGCGCTCTTTATGCAGATCGCGTTGCGCGTATGAAATTACGGTTTTCAGGAACGAGTTCCCTGATTTCATAAGAGCACATTCCGTTATAGTAACGATAAAACAGTGAAACACACCCCACATTGCGTCGATGCTCCAGTGAGTCATTAGAGCTGGATACCCTACTGTCACCGATGAGTTTCTTCGCTCTCTCCTGTACGCGGTCGAGTAACTCCAAAATAGACTTTGAAGCACCAGCCCATTTATGAGAGTTGTATTCCATTTTCGGTCTGATAAAGGTGACATAGATAGCAAGGATATCAGATGGAGTGAAGTATTTCTTACACCGTTTCAGAAAACCTAGGCACTTGAATGCTTCATGAAAAATGTGCTTGTTCCACCGAACATCGCATTGAATTTTCATGCCAAGAACATCGAGAGCTTCTGATTCCTTAATAAATATATCACCCATAATTACAGATGAGGTAGCATGTTCAGCAGTACGCCTGTGCGAAAGCACACAGCACTGGGTTTTATAAGCGTTAAACTGAACCCTGTTCGCCAGGCCCCATTCGGAAATTACCAAAAGGTCGCGATTAAGGGTATCGTCCATGTGCTTTCTCATAGCCCCAATTTCCCGAAGGCTTAATTTTAAATAATAATAACTTGGAAAAAATTTAATAATTTAAATTAAAAGAGATAAGATTTTTTAAAAAAGAGTTAAAGTTAGGAGAGGTTGTTTTGACTGCCAGCAAATATACAGAAGTTCAATTCGTTGGTTATAATATGCATTCCTTACAGCGAATTGAAAAATTTACTACAAAAGTTGAATACACCAGAAAAGCCTTGAAGTCGAAGAGGAGATATTTCACTATTTACAACTGCCCCTCCTCGACCTAACATCTATAGGAGAGATCGTAAAAAAAATTCTTATTCTTCTTGTTCAGACAGATGGATACAATTGAATCAAATAAGTGTGGGATTCTTACTTTGGAGGCGCAAAATTTAATAATTTATGACAATAAGAAAATTCGACCGGATAAAATTTCACCGCCAGAGTTCATATTTATTACAGATTTTTTTCATCTTTAATAAAGTTTTGTAGCATCGCTCGCAAAGCCAATCAACTTTAGAGTTTCTTGTAATAAACGTAAGATTACAAAGACCAAGAAAAAAGAAGATATAATTAATTCAGATTTAATATTGCAAATTAATCATTTAACACTGTCTTTAACTGGAATGTAATCTGTGATCATCATTTAGTTATTTCATATTTAATTCTGATATCTTCGATTAGTTTTTTTTTTTTCATTCCCTTAACACTCAAGTGAAATGGGGGTTTGTCACTTATTCTCATTTGAATATAAAATCTTCAAATCGTTCTTCCCTTTAAATTAAAATTAATCGAAAGCAGAAGCAGCAATGTTGTATGATTTTAGCCTTAAGTTTGATACACACAAAGACAACATAAAATTCAAAGCAGTTAAGGAATTATTTCTTCTTTTTTTTTAGTACAGACGAGGCAACCACACAAGCAACATGTAGTTACTTTACAATATTATCTTTAATGACGAAATATTGTATGAAGAAAAAAACAAACAACTAAAAACGAATGAAAGAATATGGTAAAAAAAAAAATTTGTTTGTTAAAAAATAAAAAATTGCAACAAAAAAGTTATTGAAAGAATTGAAAAAAAACGAGCCAAGAGGCTACCAAAAATATATTGCTGCCATTTTATTTTTAATTCTTTTTTACTCTATGAGTCATATAACAACTCTGCTCTCAACCACATAAGACAAAAAAAAAACTTTGGACACATCGATACAGACGGAGGAACATCGAGGAAACGTGAAATATTAAAAAAAAAATTTGATATTTCAAGAAATATGAAAAAATCATGTAGTTAAACAAGGAGCATTGCTTATGTTTCCTCGGCATCATAATGACACTGCACCGAAATTATACCAATTGACTTCTGATTTTTCTAAATTGCGTATATTGTTGTCTCGTTAATAATAATGTGGGTTGCATTGGTTGTCCTCGACGTCATAAGCGATATTCTCGATGAAAGGATTTGTAGAAGACCGGACATTTATTAAAAAATCTCTAGTAGAATTTGTATTTTTTAAGAGTGAAGTGAAGTCCTAAGTAATAGACAAAATATTTTCATAGCAGCTATATTATAATACGTGCTTCGGGTGTGCAAAGTTTCATTTCTTCAAAAAATATTTGAATTTATTGTTAAATTCACATTATAGTTTGTTGAACAACATATCGTCGATCACAGGTTGACAACTCTTATCAAAAAAATCGAATTAGTTTTTTATTTATTTTAATTTGTTTTTTAATAAAAAAAAAAATAATCTCAATAGCTTTGTTTTCCTTACATCATCCCACAATAAAAAGAAATTTTCAAATGATCTGTATTAAACTGAGTTAAGAAAAATTTACTTAAATTTAGAATAAGATTTCTCATTCTGTGTTGAATTTTATGTTTTCCCTATCTCTCAGCTGAGCTTTCAGATCCACTAATTTTTGAGATTAACATACACTGGCGTCTAGATCAGCTCCAAAAAGGAATAACTTGTGCTTGTATCAATACATATTAATGTAGTGCTACTTAAGCTAAACATTTCCACTTTAATTAGGTGGTGTAAAATTTACTCAAATTTCCTCCTTTCAAAAGCAAAAATTCTCCACATCCACAGACATCCTCCCAAATTAGATTTACCATCGTGCATGACTTATATGATACAAATAACTTAAACCTTTTCGACTTCTTGACAGGTGGCAAGAACGAGCAATAATCAATTGAATATTATTACACATTCCCTTATTTCCATCATTCCATACAACAGCAGCAACTCTAAAGTGTATTGAATCAATAAGTAGTTGAAGTTTAAACAATAAATGCAAAGTAAACTTTTTATACAACAAACTTGATATTTCATTATTAAAAAATATTCCAACAAACAACAAAAAAAAAAAAACATTTTCAATTTTATACAACAAAAAAAGAACAAAATGTTAACAGAACAATTTTACTTCCTGTATTCAAATGTAGGTTAACCTGAAATGACCCGAGCAATGTTTTGTTGCATTCCCAGCACAACAATCATAAAATCATTTAACAAGTTGTAAGTTAAACAAAATAAAAATTCGCACACGAAAGGTATTAAAGGGAAAGGTCACACGGAGCAATTATTAGACTCAGTGGTCGTTGCCATAATTTTTGACATAAACAGCTGATTGTTTTCTAGTTTTTTGTTACATGTGTTGCCTGTGTACCAGTCAACAAGAGTCAAGTCATTCCAGACACTAGAGAAGACTCATTTTATAATATTACCCGATAGAACTTACGAAAAAGAAGTAACTGTTAAGCGAATTGTCATACTGCGCTCATTTTTTGACATCAGTGGATTGTGAAAAATCATCATAAATAGATTGACACTTGAGTAACGAAACCAAATTATCCAGTTTTACTTGGAACATCAGTCATTATTTCACGAAACTTAAAGACGTAAAATTGTGTTAAGCCGTGAGACTGCTTTGTTGCTTTACGAGATTTTTAACAAACATCTAAAAGGAATGCATCGTTTCAGGCGGTATACACGCTGGTGAAATCAGTGGACCTTTTTTTGTCAAAAATGAAACCAGAGCTTGCTTTGCGATCGATAGAGATCGTTACCGCACCATAACATTTAGTGAAATATTATTTCAATAGGAAAGCGCTACGTGCCATTTGCCGACCGCAAGAATGGAATTATTGAAATCAAAATTTGGTGATAAGTTGATTTCGAGATATAGAGGTGTTAATTAACCTTCAAGGTCATGCGGTTTTATATTTCTCCAGTATTTTCTGTAGGTAAGGTAGAGTTACAGGATTTGTTTGCCATCCCAGCAACAATTGTCGCCTTAGGGGCCAAAATTGTTCCTGTTATTCATGTAGTTCGGTCAGCAACGTACGAAATAGTGGCCTAAAATTAAATTGATGCACAAATTCATTTTCGAATGTTGATGTCCTGTATTGGATAATCTTTGGTATAAAATAATTTTTTGAAAAAAATTTATTTTTTAGGATATTTTTTTACAGTTTAAAAAGTTCTATCGCCATGTTTTATGTCTATTGTTATTTATAATTGGTTCGATTTTTTTTTCAAAACAAAAAAACTCACAACAGAGAAGACAACATAAATCCCTAAAGATTCTAACATTCCCTACTGAATACCATAATTTAAATAAAATAATTATAAATGAGAACTCGTCTAACTTAATATACATATGTACATTTGTCTAAAACATAAAAAATAAATCATTAGTCGCTTAGGCTTTTTTTTTTGTAAAACATTTGTCTCGTCTGACTGCATCCTTAGCTTTGCCTGGTTAAACAATGAATATATTTTTTAAATGAGTATAACTAAACATAACAACAATTTGGAAAGTGAAAAAAAGGAAAACAGGAAAACCTGCACAAACACACCAACAACCAAAGCAGTTAAAATTATCCAAGGATTCTGTTGAACCGAAATTATGGTTACAATAAAGAGGTCACGCACCAAACAAATACACAGTTTAACTTTTGAAGAAATAAAAATTTAATTATTTTTTTTTAACAGGTTATAAAACTAAGACAGAGATTAAAATTAATATCATTTTTGAATAATTTATACGATAGTAATGTTTCAAATCGGTTTCGAAAATTTTGAGGCAGTTTTATAATTCTCAATTTGAAGAAAAATATTTTTTTTAAATTCTTTAAAGCAAAATTTTTAAAAAAAATTTTTGGGATCTGTAATCCAAAGGACAAGTTCAAAGATAATGCTTTTTATTTTAGAATTACAAGCAACAGATGGGGTTATTTGATACAACAGAGGGTTTTAGACATGACTCTTTACATGGCTGCTGAAGACCTACTAAAGATATTAATTTTTTATCAATACGAACATCATTCACGTTTGCTCGTTATATAACCCGAGGAGGTTTTTGTGTCATTAGATGGATACATTCGTTAATTTATGATCCTTTGGAAATCTTATTATATATCTGGCCATGTTCATTGGACCATATCAAAACCACTTTTGAAACCAAAAATTTATTTTTATCTCATAAACAAGTGTAGAATTTCAATATTTTTTTTAACCAAAGACAAATTGACTATTCCAATTACGAAATTAAAACATCATATTATGTCGCATCGTCACCATTAATAAAGAAAGCTATCAAAGTTCGCTATCAAAGCGCTCAGAATACCGACACTTAAAAATAAAGGGTCATCCAAAAAACGCGCCTACATGTTTCTTTGAAATAAAACACAAACTATTTGCAATTTTTTCAAGCTGTTTTTTTTTTTTATTAAAAGTATGATCCATTACAATTATAAGTGGAATAGAATATCATTCAAATGTCCACCATGACTGCGTCTGCAGACATCAATCCGAATATCGAAATTTTCAATGACTTTTCGACATGTTGCTGGTGTTATTCCACGAATTGCAACTTGAATGTTGTTCTTTAGATCATTAATTGTTTGTGGTTTGTTAGCATACACTCGACTTTTCAAAAAACCACACAAAAAAAATCTAATGGTGTTAGATCACATGACCTTGGAGGCCAATTAAAATCTGCATTTAGCGAAATTACACGTTGAGGAAATTTTGATCGCAAAAGCGTAATGTTTTCTCGAGTTGTGTGACATGTAGAACCGTCTTACTGGAAATAGACGTCAGACACATCAAATAAAAGGTCTCTCAACATTGATTGGTATCGCTCAGCATTTACAGTAACAGTATTTCCAGCATCATCTTCGAAGAAAAATGGCCCAATAATTCCATTTGCCCAAAATGCACACCAAACAGCAACTTTTTGTGGGTCTAGAGATTTTTCATGTTATTCATGAGGATTTTCATCACCCCAGATACGATAATTTTGCTTATTGACGAATCCATCCATTCTGAAATGAGCTTCGTCACTAAACAAAATTTTGCTTGAAAACAATGGATCTGTTGTTCGTTGTTCAATAATCCAACTGCAATGTGTACCTGTCCATGGTTAAAACTGTACTACCTTCTAATAAAACAAAATGGCTTATGTCATTTGAAAAGATGTCACGTGTAAAAATTATATAGTGCTGACATCTAGGCGTCACATTTGGATGACCCTTAGTATTCCTTTATTTTGCGTAAAGGATTAAAACAACAAGTAGAAAATTAAAAAAGTAGATACTAGCACAATGTAATGCGGCATTATCTGGATCCCTACATCTAATTTTTCTTATTTTCTGTGGAAAACGACCGCATACGTTTGCAAATAACATTTCCTTCTTAAAAAAATGTTTAGTAACTAAAATAAAAATGAACTTAAATTAAAATCAATTTAATTTATCATAATATTAATTTATGTCACATTATCCCGCTTGAGTTACCCTTTCTTTTTTTTTTTTTTTTACTAAATGCCTGATTTCAAGATCTTCACTTATAGATTTTTTAATTTGATTGCACTCAACTTACCCCTCCTTTTTGTTTTTTTTTTTTTTTTTTCTAAATAATTAATGCCTGACTTAAAGATCTTAAATAATGAATTTTGTCACTGGATTTCACTTAACTTACCCCTTCTTTTAATTTTTTTTCTTCTAAATCAAATGTAAAAAATTTACAGATTTTATTATGTTTTACACAATTTATTACATGTATTTTTAATATATTTTTTTTCAGTCATTTAATTGCTAAATGTCCACTTTACAATTATTTATTTAAACTTTTTGTTGAATTTAATTGTCTGTTTGTGGTTTTAAATCACAAAAATTGTTTTAATCAATTTTAATTTTAAGCTGTAGTTTTTTTTTTCCAAGAGAGCAAAAAAGAAAACAAAATAAATGTGAGCTAAATAGTTAATGTGTAAAAACATTTTGCTTCGTTTATAATTATGATGACTTTTTTTGTGTTGTTTAAAAGTTATAATTTAATTTTTATTATTTGCAAATTACAGCAATAATGAATGACAATGAATTCTATTAAAAAAGTAAACTGAAATTTACACATTTTTAATTAATCAAATGAAAAAAGATACACTTGCATTAAACAACAGAAAGAGAGGAAAAAACGAGAATAAATATAAAGATTTTCTAACAAGTCTGCTTCATCTTTATGTTTATGTCAGACTAATAAGTCAAACTATTATTTCTTACTTCTGCATTTGTAAACTTGGTTTAAATGTAGAAATAATATTTGCTGCAGATTCAAGAAGAAAAAATATTAAAATTATATTAAGCATTAGTTAAACCAAGTTTAAAATCAATATTTCTTACAACTTGAACTGTTTTTTTTCCTAAATCTTCGCCTTAAATTTCGTGTTGACAGAAAATCTTAAACTTTAGTAAAATCAGGTTAAACGTAGCTTAAACCAAAGAAGGCTAATAGAATTTCAATTAAACTAAGCTTAAACTCTCAATATTTGAATTTTTTTATTAAAAGTTACACAATTATTTCATATTTAATGTTTATCAAATTAAACGTGGTTTAAACTTAGTTTAGTTAAACTAGGTTTAGCTAAACTAAGTTTAATTGTAAAATGTTAGTATAAAAATTAGATAAAAAAGAAGTAACAAAATTCTTTGCTTAATGGGGTAAATAGAAGTTAAAAGCAATCTGATAGAAAAACTGTTGCGTGTAGTAGTTAAACTGAGATTAAGCCAGCTTATAAATTTAATAATTTTAATAAAAACCATGAAGAACTATTTCAAACCGAACTATCAAATATTAGGAGGAGAAAGCTAAGGCATTTGAAAGTCTAAAAAAAATTTTGTTAATTTTGTTGCAACTCTTAAACTGGTTTTAAACTGTAAAGATTAAAGTTTAAATATCAAAAAAAAAATAGAAAAAAAATTGATAGAGAATTTCCTAAACCTTTACTAGTGTCAATGTGTAACGTCTCTAATTTTTAGTCCTTAGATTAAGATTAGATTAAGGCTTGGTTAAAAAATATTTAATCTCTGTAGTGCCTCCAGCCTTATTTGGCCCTAGAAACATATAAATAGAAATAATAAATAAATTTTTCTGTTTTCAGCTGTTTTTTCTAAAAATATAAGCAAAGTAATAATATAAATACTTAAACTTTAATAAGACCCGTTTAAACTAAGTTTAAACCAGCAAAATTTAAGTTTACCTAAAATAACAAAGAGCATTATTACAAGAATATCTAACTTAATTATGACTTAAATTTAAAACTACAACAAAACTTCAATTAAAAATATAGTTTAAAGAAATAAATTAAATAATTCTGTAGAAAACGCCAACAAAAAATTCTCACTTTACTGTCTTTTAATTTTATAGTAATTTACAAATGTTTTATTACATCCTTAATTATTTTAAAGCAACAATCCCATTGAAATGTTAACGAACTTTTTGTATAACACAGCATATTTACACCTGCACAAATATTTTGTGCTGCCAATTTGATAGACAATTTTGTGTATTTTCTGTAGTAATTTCCGTCAGCCTGTCTCCTTTACATATTTCTTTTCTTTTATTCGAAAGTGGTGTCTTAAATTTGCAAATATTGAATGGAAAAAGAAAACTAAAATCAATATGTAGATTTCATTCCAATAAAAGTTGCATTTTTTTTCAAAAGGAGAGAACGTAATTTAAGTAATAAAAATTTCAAACATTCAAGCACCTCAACCACTTATTCAGTATCCATCAAGGTTTTTTTCTTTTTTTTTTTCTTTTTTTGTTTGTTGTTATATTTGGTAGTTCCACATTTTTACTGGGTTTTCTGTTTTTTTTTCTTCTTCTTTTATGACTGTGGCGATCGATAAAAGCAATTTGCGTGTCATTCTTTAGTTAAAATTACAGCAAATTGGCAAGAATAAAAATTATATATTTTATAAAAGTTTGTTTGTTCACTTTTCATTTACTGACAAAAGATACATAGTTTTTTTTTGTGAAATGGTTGTTGTTGGAGATACCAAAGATATGAAAAAAATTTAAATATAAAATTTAACATCATCACATTAAAGACAAGTTTCTTTTACGAGGGCTGCTCTATATATTTCTGGCCTAATAGTGAAGATGCGAATATTTATAATCAAAAATGGTTTTATTGTTTTTCAAAGAATTCTCCAGCATGATTTATACACTTTTGCATGCGCTCAAACCAGTTGTCGAAGCACTTTTTCCACTCCGATTGAGACACCTCTAAAACATGGTTTTTGAACACTTCAACAGCTTCTTCTAGCGACGAAAATCGTTGACCACGCATTTTTTTCTTGATGTGCGGAAACAAGAAGAAGTCATTAGGTGCCAAGTCAGGGCTTTACGGTGGATGAACCATTAATTCGACGTTTTGGCCGTTCAAAAACGCTCTGGTTTGAGCCGATGTGTGAGAGCTCGCATTGTCATGGTGAACAATGATTCGTCTTCTCTTGTTGGTTTTTCGAATTTCTCCGATGACTTAGGCAAATAAATTGTAGTGTACCACTCAGAAGTGACCGTCCTACGTTGCTCAAGCGGAACAGTCGCCACATGACCAGTTTTGCCGAAGAAACAGGCGACCATTTGCTTCGAAGTGCTTCTTCCACAAACAACTTTCGCTGGATTTTGCTCGTCTTTGAAGACCCACACGGTCGAATGTTGTTTCGTTTCGGGCTCATACGCATAGATCCATGATTCGTCACCTGTGACGATCTTATAAACGTCTTTTGAAGCCCCGCAATCGTATTTTTGCAACATTTCTTTTCACCAATCGACACGAATCTTTTTTTGAGCGACTTTCAAATTGTGCGGGATCCAACGAGAACAAACCTTTTTTACGGCCGGGTGTTCATGCAGTATCGAATGTATGCTGGTGGAAGAAATGTCCAAGGATGTCTCTATCTTTCGGTATGTCACATGTCGAGCTTGCATTGTGAGTTCACGCACGGCATCAATGTTCTCTGGCACAACAGCCGTTTTTGGACGATCTTCACGGAATTCGTCTTTGAGCGAGCTTCGGCCACGATTAAATTCATTATACCAATTTTTCACAGTGCTATAGGATGGTGCTTCATCGCAATACAAAGATTTAAGTTCATCAATGCACTCTTGTCGTGATAATCCACGTCGAAAGTGGTGAAAAATTATGGCACGAAAATGTTCACGAGTTAATTCCATTTTTTTTCTATATTAATTTTTTCAAGTCACTGTAAACAACACAAATAATGGTCGTACGTCAAAACGTTTTGAGTACGATTATGCTTAAAAATGACAAACTTTCCAATGGAAATTTCAGATTGCACTTGGCAGCACTCAGTGTTGCCAGGCCAGAAATATATATAGCAGCCCTCGTACAGATTCCTGCGCTTTAATTAAAAATCTTGACGAAGTCTTGAAGATATAAAAGGGTTGTTGTTTTTCATTAATTGACTTAAATTCTCTAGTTTAATTTTACTTTTCTTAATTATGCTTTTTTCCATTATTTTTTTTTCACCATTTAATTAAGCGGAAAATGCTAAAAAAATATTATTTTTTCTTGTTTTCTTAATTATCCTTAAAAAAAATTCACACAAAAATTTCACATTTCTCGCAGTAACAAAGAATGGGACGGGTAGTTTATTAAAGGATTATCAAGAGCTTTTTGGGCACTAACAAAATTAATCTTTTATAGAATTTATTTCTTAAGCAGCTACCTCTCCAAAAACTGTAGCCTCCATGTTTTAAATTAAAAAAGTAATTTTGCAAATAAAATGTTTAAGATCTCACAAATAGCGCCATCTCTATCTAGCGAGCCGTGGAGCAAACATTTATAAAGAAACTTTTAGTTGAAATCGATAAGGCAGTATCGTAATTTTTATAAATTAATTGCCCGTGTTTCCTCCTATCTACTCTTGGTTCTAAGTTGGGAAAGCAGACTCTTCGAAGTAAAACTTCTAAATATGAATCCGTTAAATCATAGCTGAAGCATAAGCAAATTCACCTCTCTTATAAAACAGTTATACCGATCGTTTTTAAATTACGGAGCCGGCTTGCTGACGACCCGGAAATACAACATACTTTCCAAATTTTACATGGTCTAATTTTATGATTACCTTACGATTTTTTTTAAACTTAGTTGTATAGAAAGGGGGAACGGATGATCCCCGTAAAGAAACAAATGCCAATGATCTTTTATCTCCGAAAGACACTCTAAAAAAGTGTGTTTTACCGAGTTACACGCTGCCAGTGTATGACGAGGTAACATGAACTCCCTACAACACGTAAAGTAATTATTATTCTTCCCAATTAAAAAATTACTATTTGATATTATCTGACATCGACATAGGCTACTCTAGGAATAAGACGCATTTTTGGTAAAAGTTTGGCAGTAGGGGACGAGTGGGGACAGGCAGCCCCGCCCCCCTCATGGAAAATGATTGTTAATTATCTTGCACCTAAAGAACTACATTAGTCATACTGTCTTAATTTAAAACAGGTTTCTCTTAGAGACTAACGGGAGTTTTTTCACTAAAAGGCGGGTGATATAGAACGTAAGAGAACCAGTACTCCAATACGAAGTAACTAAGTAATTATAAATTCTCCTAAGTAGAAAACTACTATTTGACCATATAGGACGGGGGAATATGTTCCCCTTTATTATTTGTCGCACATATAGAGAACACTTCGTAAAGCAGGCCGCTTAGGAAATATTGTGTATTTTCTAGTAAATGCCTGGCGGTTAGGACTTAGGGAACAGGTACTTCCCACACAATGACATTCTTAAAATGATCCCATATCTCAACAACTTTAATATTCACACTCTCCTTATTTAATAGAGTAATTTTTTTTTTTAGTAAAATCTTGGTGGTATAGAAGAGGAGGGTACTATTACTCCCCACAGAGGGTAATTTATGAATATGAATGTTATACTAAAAGAGCTACGAAACTAAATATTAAAATTTTGTAAGGTTTATTTTGAACATAAATTGTTAAATCAAACACGCAGCTGTCACGGTAGGGAAGGGAAAAAAGAAGAAATCATTAATTAAAATCAGACTTATTTTACTTTTTTTCTTAAATATTAGAACACTAAAACAGTAAGATATAGTAAAATAAAATTTTAAAATGTGATACATAACAAGTAAATATTTATATTTTTTTTTATCAAGGTGGCAGCAAACAACACCGGGCATAGGCTTTACTTTTCATGCTTCATTATCTTGATTTTAAATCAAATATAAAAAGGACTGTTAAGTTTATAGAATATCTAAAGAATATATTCAAATAACAGCACCTGATTAGGAAATACAAGCCAAATCGATTTCAACCAATTACTTGTTTTAATTAAATAATTAATTAAAAATGTCCAATTGCAAGGTGAATATTTTGTAAGAAATGTTATTTGTTTGTTACTTAGCACTTTTGCCCTCACTAAAATGCTACTCGTAATAATATAATTTTTTTTTAATTAGGACCAGCATTCAGGGGATGACCCCTACTTATGCAATGCATTGCGGCAGAACAAGGAAATTAGGTTGTGGGAAGGGGGATAGAGGGAGTAGTGCTTGTGAATATTTGATTTGAATCTCTGCGCATTGAAAGTGGCAGGAAAGACCTCTGCAGGGAGTTTCTTCCACATACGAACTGTTCGGCTAAAAAACGAATTTTTTTTGTAATGCGTTGTGCGATTCACTGGCCAATCGACCACAAAGGAATGCCCTCTTGATTCAGATCGCGTTGCGCGTATGAAATTACGGTTTTCAGGAACAAGTTCCCTGATTTTATAAGAGCACATTCCGTTGTAGTAACGATAAAGCAGTGAAACACACCCCACATTGCGTCGATGCTTCAGTGAGTCAATAGAGCTGGATACCCTGCTGTCACCGATGAGCTTCTTCGCTCTCACCTGTACGCGGTCGAGTAACTCTAAAATAGACATTGAAGCACCGGCCCATACATGAGAGTTGTATTCCATTTTCGGTCTGATAAAGGTAATAGTAAGAAGGTAGATAGTAAGAAGATCAGATGGAGTGAAGTATTTCTTCCACCGTTTCAGAAAACCTAGTCACTTGAATGCTTCCTTTGCAACATGAAAAATGTGCTTGTTCCAACGAACATCGCATTGAATACTCATGCCAAGAACATCGAGAGCTTCTGATTCCTTAATAAATATATCACCCATAAATACAGATGAGTTAGCATGTTCAGCAGTTGTCTTCATGTAACAAAATAAATATGTGAGCATGTGTACTACCCTAATGCCTTTTGAAAACCAATAATTTGCCTCTTAGTATTTCGTATTTGCATTAAATATTACTATACTCCATTTGCAAATATTTTAGTGTCTAAATAGATATAGAGTTTGTATATTTAGTCATTAAAAAGTAAACATTTATCTATAAAACACACAAACAAACAAACATGTATGCATACATACATACGATGATGATTTACTTGTTAATAATGCATGTAAGTGCATGAATGTTGTTTTATTGAAACCATAATAGAAAGGACTTTCAAGATAATCCTCTTTGTTTTCTTTCATTTCTTAATTTAAATGGGTAAATATGAGGAGCTTAATTTCTATTCTATTCCTTTCCTTTATTTTTTTTTAGTTTTTTGGTTAGATTCTCAACAACATACATTAGTCCACCACCCCAACTGTATTGAACATTTGTAAAGTTTTGAATTGTAGCATGTTTTTTGGGGATTACAAACTTTAACGATTTTAGCTTAAATAAACTAAAACAATACGACCAAAGGAAACTGTTTAAAATAACCCCACATAGACGAAGGGATACACAGTAAATCGTATTTAGTCCAATCGAACAGAAAATACAGAAAATGCTTGAATTGGTAGAAACCATATTTCACAACATTTTACATATTGAACACATAAAAGGAATTTAATTTGTTAATTACAAATGAAAAAAAAAAATAACACTTCTCTATGGTGAAGTCTTACAAAGAAAAGGTATTTCTTTATATTTCCTTAACAAGATTTTCCAAGTAAAAAGACTTTCAAATGATATTTTGTTTTGAAATAAAAGAAAGCAAAAATTAAACTTTGCCATTGAGGTTAAGAGCATTCGAAAGAGGTTGAAGAAACTAAAATTAAGTTTGCTTTATGCTAAAATAATTTAAGTGTTTCTATGAACACAACTTGAAATTAAACTAACAAAAATATTCAGAAATTTTATGCCCATTAACACAAAACTAAGCATAAGTTAAAGATCTTCATACATTTTTTATTTTTTTAAGAAACAGTGGGTTTTTTTTTTTTTTTGTAAACTAAACTAAAGCCAAAAAATCTTTTATTAACCAAAGTTAAACGGAGTTAAGTTTATAACAGTTCAAAATTTGGCTAAAGTTTATGAATTCCTACAACATGAATGTCAAAAAATTAAATTTATGACTAATTAAAACCTTTAATCTCTTAATAAGCATAGTTAAACTAAGTTTAAACTATAAAAATTCAAGTTTAAGAAAATATTTTTGTGATACTATTGACAAGAACATATTACCTAAACTATCATAAAAAATTCATTTTAAATTATCATCAATTTCATAAAGCTAATCTAAGTTTAAACATCAAAAAGCTAAGTTTAAGTAAAAATTTTAAGAGAAAAATCTGATAAATATTAAAAATTAAATTTTCCAAACTTACTTAAATAAAAGATTATAATATTTGAAATTTTAACAGACATCTTGAAAATTCAATGATAAACTCAAGTTTTTCCTTGTGAAATAAAGACTTAAACTAAGCTTAAACTTTAGTTAAGCTTACGTTAAATTTTTAAAAATTAAGTTAAAGCTTAATTTAAGAGCTATAAGACACTACAATAAAAACATAATTTTTCCAGCAACTTTAGGTAAGAGATGAACTTAGTTTAAAATTTAAAGTTTAAATAATTAATGTAGTTTTAAGACTAAAGAAACTTAAACTAGGTTTATCTTTATCGTAGTTTGTTGTACTATATATATCTTTAGTGAAGAATTAACACTATGCACTAAATCAAAAACCTTAATCTCTGTATTCACAAAGTTAAACTGAGTTTAAACCAAAAAAAAACCAAAGATTTAGTTTAATTGAGTTAAATATAAAAAAAGCTTGAAAATTTTTAAGCATAGGTAAAGTATATTAAAATATAAATTAAAATGACGTAAATTGAATAAAAGATGAATTAAAAATTCTAGTTTAAACCAAGATTAAATTCTAAAAAGCAAGTTTAAGCCAAAATGAATGCTTAAGAATAGTAAAAATATAAAATCTTTCAAGGTATTCAGAAAATGCAGTTCTTAGTAGATTTAAAAAAATTAGGAATCAAAGTTAAACTAAGTTTAAACTTTCGAAATCAAAGTTTAAGCAAAAATTATTGCAAAATTAAAATCACATTTCAAAATACTTAATACGAACTTAAGTAAAATAATCATGTCAAGCGAATTTAATCCATTTTTAACTGTTAACTTAGTTCAAATGCCTTCAGTGCAAGAAGCAGTTAAATATTGCTTTTTTGTTACTTGTTATTTTAGCAATGATTGTAATCTTTGGTTTTATATGTTGCACATGAAAAGTTTATAGACTTTCAAAAAGTCGTTTAATTATTATTATTATTTTAACTCAAAGATGATTAATTGTTAATCTTTTCCTTTTTAACCGTGATAAGTTACTTAACGTGTGATTTACTTAAAGTAGCCATAAAAGAATTTTCTCTTCTTCTCTAAAAATGAGTATGTGTAGGTGCTCTTGAGAAGGTATTAATCACTTGGGACATTAATCCCAACTAATCCTTTACTTTAAAACTTCGAGTAATGAAAAAAGAACTGATAATTAATTATCACTTTTATGAGTTTTTTTTTTGGTAAAGCTTGAAAAAAGTAAACTAAAAACTTATTAATACGAAATAGATGCTGAAAATAGAGCATCATTCATTAAGTGTCAACGCAAGGACATCAATGGACTAATTTGTTACTTTAAAATGTGTCCGATGACAACACAAAACTAGATAAAACAAAGCAGAACCAAGCGAGAATATCAATAAATAACCTTTAACCAAGGAAGAATAAAAAAACATCGTTTCAAAGCAAATGACACGACAAAGATATTGTTTTAAATTTTGGTGTCATGATTTAATATTATTGCATCCATCCTGCTGTACATCACTTATGAACACATTCATTTTTAAGGAAGAAAAAAAAATCCTAACATTGTTGCAACTTGATGGTGTCATGTTTTCAAAGTTTAAATTCGTTTTTGTTCATACGCTGAAATACACACCCACAGAGGTCAAAATAGTACACACATGCACACGTGACACACGTCTTATCACAAAAAAATTATAGTTTAGAAATAAAAAGAGATTCTATATTCAATTTTTTGGCTCTTTGCTGACATTATTGCATTGGGGCAAAAGTTATTTCTGTTAAAGTTCTGTGTGAAAAATAAAAATGCTGACGAGAGATAAAAGAAATATAACACATTAAGACCATGTCCTAGAACTAGCATTCAATTAGTTTTAAAAATTAAAATATGTTACAGGGTTGTACAATATTCAAGATGGCCGCCAGTATTTGCTAATATTTTGAAATTTTAATTGTTCGCGTTTTTTGATATATTTCACATTACAGCGGCCATACTTAATCAAACCAACATAAGAAGCAACCAAGATTCTTCTTTGAGGGAGATCGTAATTAAGTTAAGTTTTAAAATGTTAGCTTAAGCGTAAACTGTTAAACTTTTAAAAGAATTTTAAACTCTCAAAGAAAGTTTAAACGTAGTTTAAACTGTTTAACTGGGTTTTAATTGCTAAACTTGTTTATATTGTTAAACTCAGTTTAAATTGTTAAACTCAGTTTAAATTGTTAAACTCAGTTTTAATTTTTAAACTCAGTTTAAACTGTTAAGCTCAGTATAAACTGTTAAACTCAGTTTAGACGTTAAGCTCAGTTTAAACTGTATAACTTAGTTAAGCTATTAAACTAAGTTTAAACATTTAAATTAATTGTAAACTATTACCGTAAGTTTAAATCATAAAACTTAGTTGTAACCGTTAAGCTTAGTTTAAAACAAAAAAACTTAGTTTAAACTGTTAAGCTAAATTGAAGCTCTTATACCAAGTATAAAGTGTTACATTAACTTGAAACTGTTAAACTTACTTTAAACTTAGATAAATAAGTTTAAACTTAGTTAAATAAACTTCAGATGTTTTAATTAAGTTTAAACTGGTGCGGTAAGTTTAAATTATAAAACTAAGTTTAAGCTGTTAAACAAAATTATAACCCTTTGACATAGTTTAAATCGTCAAAATTAGTTCAAAATGTCAAAATAAGTTCAAACTAAGTTTAAACTGTTAAGCTGGTATTCTGAGTTAAAACCGCTAAATAAATTTTAAGCTATTAAACCAAGTTTAAAATTTAATCTACGATTAAAATGGTAATCTTAGTTTAAATGTTCAACAAGCTTTAGGCTGTTAAAAAATTGTTTAAAAAAAATAAGACTGGAGCATTTATAAATATTTAACGTTAGAAAACATATCCCCCTCGCTCATGCATGAGTAACGACTGTCGTTTTGTATCAGTTCAATTAAAAAATATGCGAAAAAAAAATCGAAATTTCATTTACCCCAACCCAATAACAATAAACTTAATGTGGCACATTGTGTCCATGCATGTGTAGTTGTGTTATCTTGTCACTTGATTCATTCATTTTTCCCTTTCTTTTTAGAATGTGTCAAATCATGTATTGTTTTTCTGTGTGTGTGTGTGCGTATGTTTTATACATGTCCTTTTTTCTGGTACTTGTTTCAATGACCACTAAACGTGTAAAGCAAGTTGAAAGAAAAATTATATGCATAAACAGGGTATCACTTTTTGTGTTTAAGCAAAGATATCCAGAGATGCCGTCTACTGCCTAACATGCAACACATCCATAACCTTCAATTGCCTCCTTTTATTTGACATTGTCTCTTCTATCTCCTCTCTGTGTATCATTGTGGTCTTTCAAGTCTCATTTTAAAAATATTGTCATGTCTCAAAATTTACACAGTTAACCTTAACTACAATTCCGTTCATCCTCTTGTTGCAATTGTCGCCCCGCCTGCCCGCCCGCCAGCGTTGCTCTGTTCATTTTATCTTTTGTTATTTTTGGTTTTGCTTGTATTCTTAGTCACAGCAGTCATTTGTCATTGTCTTGTTTGGGTTGGTGGTGGTTATTATTGTTTTTCTTATTCTTTTTTTTTCCTTTATGGTGTGTCTTTTTTTTTCAAACTTGTCGTAACTGATGTTGCTCTTCTTGTTGATATTGTGCAGCAGTTCCACTAATGCTAGTGTAGCTGGTGATTTAATGCACATTTAAATAGCGTGACAGACTAACAACATTAAACATTACAAAAGAAAAGAGGAGAGACAATTTGTAATTAGTACAATCGTAAAGCAGAATGATAAACAACAAGGACAAAATATGGCCTTAAGGGGGTCTGAAGTATTGAAAGAGAGAATAACAGGCAACATAGCAAAGAAAATTTCTATTAGTTTTTCATTTAACTTAAAAACTAAAATGCAATTACAGGGAAATAAATTTCTTTAAAAAATTTATTTAAAAAAACTTAACGAATATTAACGTAAATTACAAAATTTTATTGAAAATAAAAAAATTATTAACAAACTAAATATTATTGTTAGATAGTTAAACTTGGCTTAAGCCTTGATTTTAATTTTTGAAAATCAAAACACTTGATTTGAAAACTGTGAACTATTTTTAAAATAAATTTTTTCTTTTTTGGAAATAAATAAAGAACATAAAGCTTAAAATATATTTAACCCCAATTTAAGTGTATTTAAGTTTAGTTAAACCAAGTTTAGTTAAACGAAGATTAGTTAAAACAAGTTTAGTTAAACCAAGTTTAGTTAAACCGTGTTTAGTTAAACCAAGATTAGTTAAACCCAGTTTAGTTAAACCAAGTTTAGTTAAACCAAGTTTAGTTAAACCAAGTTTAGTTAAACCAAGTTTAGTTAAACCAAGTTTAGTTAAACCAAGTTTAGTTAAACGAATTTAATACTTTTAAAAAAAGGGAAAAAATCATAATTTAATGTAAAATAAAGTTAACTAAATTTTCGAAGGCTTAGTATGGCAAATACCGACTGGACCGTGCTGTTTGCCTAAAAACTTCAACCACGCCAAACGGGCTGCTAGCTAGTGACCAACTAGAAACAATCAATACCTTTTGTCCAGGTTGTTAAGAGATCTTCAGACTATTGGAAGAGTTGCAACCGTCTACGACAAGGCTCTATTAAAACGGAGTCTGCCCAACTCAAAAAGCAACTTTGGATTTGTGATGCTAGACAGGATTTGGATTGGGGATGTAAAGACCCTTATACTCGTAGGACTATACAAAGGGAAAAGGGTGTACCATAAAAAACAATTTTCAGTTATAGCGCCCAGTACGTGGTGGAGAGCGGGTTGGAGAAGGCAGGTTGAAATATTCCCATCCACTTCAACTGGAATGGCAATCGCGGCAGGGCTTCAAACTGCCACTTCAAGATGGCTTGGCATGAGTAAATTCACTCTCTTGTTAAACAACAAGCTCAAGGCTTTCATCTGAGATCTGGCAATACAAAAAACGATAGGATTTCTAAGATTTCTCTATAGATTTTCCTATTGCCATGCCTGGGATAAACTATTTATCTTCCCCGTTTGCCTCTCAGTGTTTCCCAATTTATCCCAATGTATCCCCGCCTGTCCTTTATCACACCTTCTTTTCACTAAAATTAATACAGAGGGTGTCCCAAGCAAGATATAAATTTTCTCCTTTGGTTCTGTAAGGTCCATAAAAGTCAATTTCATAGCTGTCCAGTTTAAAGTCGGTAGAAAGTAAAATTTAATTATTAATTTAATTTCTAAGTGGGGTCGTGCAATCAGGTTTAATCTTTATAGGTAGATATTCGACCCTCCATCAATGAAATTCAGACACATTAATGGTCATTAAATAAATCCCTACAAAATTATCGGCAAATTACTAGAAACCCTTTAATACTTGTTTTTTTATAGTTTTTGTTTAAAGTGATATTTCAAACATTTAACAAATTGCAGTAACCATCCGGTGCATTTAAAACTTAAAGGCAAACATTTTATCGTAGACAAGGAAAAATTAAATAGAAAACAACGAGTATGAAAAACTCACAAACACATACAACTAGACGTCAGAGAATAGAAGAAAAAATAGAAAAATATAGATGGATTGATCTTTATTACTTTATTTTATCCTTGAGCTATAAAAATAATCAAAATGTTATTGTTGTAGTTGTAGTTTAACAAAAACAAACAGTGCACACAAACACATTAATAAATATTTATAGACATTAAGGTTTGTTGATTATCAGTTATGATAAATTATCTCCAGTTTAAACAAAATTACATCAATAAAATATTAATTGATTTTAATTTCTTTTAAAATTTTTTTGTTTTTTTGTTTTTGTTATTTTTATCATTTAGTTTGTTTTAAAAAGCCAACTTATTTTGCATTTGGAAAATAAATTCATTTTAAAAGTCAACAATTAAATGTTTATTTTTGCAAGAAAATTTGATTTAATCATACGCAAATTGAATTTTAAAATAGAAGTTTATAAATAATTGTAATTGCTAAAGAAAATATATTTTAATTTTAATGGCAATTAATGTGAAAAGAAGGAAATATAATAAATTAGGCAGTAAAGTTTAACAATATATAAAAAAATTGAAGAGGACATAAAAAAAATTAATAAAACTTTTTATCAAAAATTTTTTTTAAAAATAAACTATATTTTTTTAATTTACACTAACCTTAGTTTAAACTTAAGTTAAACTGGGTTTAAACTTTAGTTAAACTTGGTTTAAACTTCAGTTAATCTTAGTTTAAAATTCTATTGAAAACCAAAAAACAAATTAATTTTAAAAATTTAAAAAGCTGAAGCAACAATTAAACTAAGTTTAAAGTCCCAAACTTTTTTTCTAATTATGTTATTATTTATAGCTTTTTTATCCTAAACCATATAAAGTCGACGACTTTTAATGCAGTTTAGTTAATATTGACTAATTAAATTAATTAGTAGCATATTCGCAACCAAAATGTTTTAGATAAGATTTAAACTACGCTTAAAATGAAATGCATAGTTTCGTTTACATCTTTAATTCAATTTAATTTTAGTTTTAAATGAAAACCCCTTTATAAAAAAACAACAATAACAAAAGAAAACTCTAAGCTCGCAAAAAATGAGAATTTGAACAATATTTAAAAAATCTGCATAGCCGTCTTTGTCTTTTAAAGTAAAATAAAATAATACTAAAATTAATCTTTAGTTAATCTTTAGTTAAACCTTAGATAAACCTTAGTTAAACCTTAGTTAAACTAGGATTAGAATAAAGCTAAACTTCAGATAAATTTAAATATGTTAGTCTATGTAAAACTTGACTAATAGTATCGTTTAAGCGCATAATTCTCAATGTTGTCTAAGATAAACTAAGTTTAGTCTTCAATTAAAATTAGCTATGAAAAAAATTTACAAAAGTCTGACTCAAAAATTAAACTTTCCGCCTGATTATTATACATTTTTTCATATATTTAATTTCAATTATAAATTAAACTCGGTTTAAATTTAATTATTAAAATTTGGCATTCAATTTTGCTTAATTACTGAAGTAAGTTATAGTTTTGTTAAATTCTTGTCTTGCTTAAAATGTGAATAACAAAGTGCTTGCCATTAAACCGCTGTCGTTTAAATTAAAATACCAACTAAAATTAACAATGACTTTTTCGTAAATTTAAAATTTAACTAATCTTAGTTTAAAAGTTTTATTTTTTGTTTTAGTTAAATTTTTTACTTTGTTTGTTAAAACAACAACTTTAAACTTGATATGCAATAGTTAACTAAAAACCAATAAAAATCATTAAGCAAACAGAAAATATTTCTGTCTTTTGGTGTTTAGTTAAACTCAGGTTAAACTCATAAATGTAAAATAGAAAAAGATTTATCTTACATATTTAAAAGAAACAATTTTAAGAATGTTTGTTAAAATTAGGTTTAAAAAATTATTGAACCTAGTTTAAACTTAGTTTAACTAGTAAAAAATTAAACTTTTTCAAACAAATTCTTTAAATTATTTGTGTTTAAGGTTTTTTGTGAACATTTAAACAAAATAAAATACTTAAACTGTTTAAAAGCCAAGTTAAACTTAGTTTAAACTCTTGAAAAGTAATTTTAATTAAGGAAAAATAAAACGAAGTATTAAAATTATGAAAGCTTTGACATACTTGTATTTAGACTGTTTTATAGTTTTTAGTTCAACGACCTAAACAATAACTATTTGTTTTGAATAAATTTCTATCTCTTTTTTAGTTTTATAAATTCTTCTTTAGTTATTATTGTTTGTAGAAAAATAATTTTCATTTTATTTCATTTTACTACTTGTATTTCAATTTATTTTGTATTGTTTTAAATGAAGAATTTTTATGTTCAATTTATCTTTTTTTTATTTGGAACAAAAATAAAAGACTTTTAAATGAAATGAATTTATGTATTTTATTGTGAATAACTGCAAAAAAAAACTAAGTATTTGCCATATTATGTTGTCACTGTAACCCATTTTTCTTACTTTGTTTTCGTTTTTTAGTAGTTTAGTAATTTTGTTGTTGTTGTTCTTTGAGCTTTTTCTGGTTTCAACAGTTGCAAAATATTTACAATGAAATGTAGTGTGAATAACGAACATACGTTATACATATGTTTGGTAAGTGAGGCCAACTCGTTTACAAATTAGAAGAATTTAACGTTTTTTTTTTTAATAAAAATTAAAAAAAAATTAAATTTAAGTTCCTTTTTAAGTAAAAAATAAAATATAACAAAATAGTTAGAACATTTAAAACTAAAATTTTTAAAAAGCTGGTTTAAACTAAGTTTAAACTTTACTAATTGAAGTTTACGAAACCATACTTATTAAAAAATTAAAAAAATTAAAAAATTAAAAAATTTTACTTTACAATTTTATTGATTTTCTTAGTTTTAGTTTTCAAATGTCTGAAAGATAATTTTAGGACATGTGGAGCGATAAGCTAAACTGAAAACCTTTAATCTTTATAATGAACAATATTTGCAGTAGTTGCGTATTGAATTTTAATATTTTATTTTATTATTGAGTTTTAATTTACCGGTTATTGGTTTTTAATGACGCAGATAACTATTACTATAACCTTCCGGCAGCGACGTATAGCACGCTCCTAATTGAAGGTGGTAAAAACACAACTTTTTTTTAATTTTCCAAATCTAGTCGAAGAGCCATGTGGTCGTTAATATACTTCTAAATTAAAGTCTAATTGCAGTTGAAAATTTTAAAAAAATTTTTCTCTTTACTTATAGAAAATACAAAGCCGAATGGGATATGAACTCAAGGCACCCAAAAGTTTATATTAGAATTTTATTTTTTATCTTCACGTTTGACAACTTTAATTTTTCTTTTAAAATAAAACACCCTTTAAATTTGTCTCAGATCGCGTAAAACTAAAAATTAAGTCAAATAATATTTTTTAACAAAAAGTAAAGTACAATGACTTATTTTTCATGTTTTGCATACAAAATCCCTCTTGTTCTTCTTTTCCATATCTTTTACTATGTAAATGTGCTAATTCTACTTTGTAAAATAGTTTTCATTTGTGTTGGTTTTATACTGAAAAGTTTTTTTTGTTGTTGTTGTTTTAGCTCGCATGTGTATAAAAATATCAACTTGGAAATGAAAGAGAGAGAGGCAAGTAAGTCTGTAGAATTACAGTGTATGAATTCGTGTGTGTTTTCTATTTTTCCAATGGCTTTAAGCAGCCTTTGTGTGTGTTTGTGTGTGTGTGGGTGTGTGTGTGTGTGTGTGTGATTTGGCTTGTTTGGAGAATAACTAAACATGCAGTCGCTTATAGGTTTTTCAAAATTATAATAGGCTGTATACTCACCTACAAACATAAATATACAACACAACTAACAACTAACAACACAACAACTAAACGAGTCCTTGTAATGTTAAAATTGGTTACAATAAATGATCAAAATAAAATTAAAAAAAAAACAAACAACAAAATACACAATGGCATATTATAATTTTCTAAAACAAATACCCTGCTGCGCCTAAAAGTATGTTAGATTGTTTTTCTATTGTTATTAAATCAATGATAAGAATAGTTTAGACTACAAAATGATGATAATAATTTATACAAATATATTATTAAAATAGATTAAAAAAAAAGAACTCAATTTGATTGCACAACAGAGAAAAACATGGATTAGTGCGCTACATTTAACAGTGGAGATTCTTGATTTAAGATTTAAATTTTATGTGTTCAATTATCACATAACAAATAGCAAATAATTTTTTTGATGGTTGTTATAATAAAATTTGGATGAGATAAGATAAGATTATATTGAAACAGCTTTAACGAGCTGCCAGATCTTTTCATATTAGAATAATTTAGGCGTTTTAACTCGCCATAAAATACAAATCGCAGTTGCTAGCATTATGGCACCAATCGAAAAAGTGTCATACAGAGAAGATTCGTGTGCATAGTAAAATAAATTATACAGAGCTTCGTAAAGTGACATCAAAGAAAATAAATGATGTTTTTAAGCCCGATGAACTTACAAAAGGTTTAACTTTCAAACAAACTGTTGTGCTACGCTCATTTTTCGATATTTGTGAACAGTATACTCTGGTAATTCATCAATTGAATGGATTGACCCTTGAACAACGCTACCAAGTTGTAGTGATTTACATTAAAAATCAGTCACCCCAATTCACGCAGCTGTTTCTTACATCAATCCACCACAAACCCGGCATTTAGAAAAATAAGCCGTTTGGTGGGATACACATATTGATGTCATCATTGGACCTTATTTCTTAAAAAGCCAAAGGCCAAGGCTTGTGTTACATTCGATGAAGATCTGTGTTGCATCATGATCGGGGCGAGATGAAGTTTTACCAGAATGGTGCTACGTAAATAATTTCATTTCGGCAAGTGGACCTGTCAAATGGTCTCCCATGGCTTGCGATTTGACACTTCGCTATTATTTCTTGTATTGCCATGAGAAGTCACTGATTTATACTGATAAAACATCAACATGTGACTTTCTGGAGGCCAACGTTGTTGGTATTAATTGTGGCATTCAGCCAGCATTGCTCTTAAAAAACCATTGATTAAATAAAAACATTAAAATATACTACATTTTACCTGCATTATGTATTAAAATCAAATGAAACATACCTGCAAGGAAAGAAGAACAAGGTGTTTTTATTATATAAATTTTATTTTTTAACATTTTTTTAAATGATTTTTTTTTTATAAATTTGCTTCTTTTTATATATTTTAATTAAAAACGTTTACTCTAGTTAAATTTTCTACACCTTAAAAAGTAAAATTATATTTCTTTTTATTAAATTATTTACTGTGTGTTGCAATTTATGACATGAAAAACATAAAAAAGTTGGTTTGTGAACGAAAAAAACTTTTGTTATAAAAATAAAAAAATATTTTTACTCATACGAAAAGCCAGTTTGTTTTTCAAGTAAATGTAAAATTAAAACTGACAGGAAAAACAGAAGATACATAGAACGGTCTCTTGCTCTACTTTGCTGATCAAAGTAAGTTGCATTCACCGACACTTAGCGACGCCCAATTTAAATGTAGAAGAAAAAATTATATAAACACAACTTGTCGTCCCATTCACTTGTTTTCCTTAAGTCGCTTTCAACTTGACACGAGTAATGTTGAAATCAATTTTTTCACATCAAACAATTTTTTATTGTGTTAAGGTCCTTCAAAATGTTTTTTCGGGTGAAGCCCAATCTCGAGTTCCCGCTGTCGGTGACTTTAGCAGGTATATTCACTTTCTTACTTTTTCGCCATATCTTAAGCTAATGGAAACTTAACAAGATTAAGTTTAAATATTTTTAACTTAACTGCAAAGCCAGTTAAAATGACTCCTGCGCGTTACTGCACGTACAGCATATCACACCCAGAAAATCAAATTATAATGTATTTGTGACAGAATTACTTCCTGGGTACTTTTAAATATGATTAACGATTGTTATAGCATTTTAAAGTAAATTTAGAGAACAGTTGGAATCTGAAATTTAACCTCTAAACTCTACTTAGAAATTTATTTATTTTTTTTATGCTTTGCTTTTGAATGCTTTCAACGAATTTACCAGTCTTTTGATTTAAACTTAGTTAAATGAAGTTTAAACTAAGTTTAACCCGACTTAATTTAAGATTAAACATTTTAATTTCTTTTAAATTATAAAAATTAAAAGATTTTAGAAAAAAATAATAAACTGTAGTTTAACTATTGACTAGATTGAAGTAAATGTAAGTTTTCAAAGCTAAAATTACAAACCATTGAGCTGTGAAAGCTCCTCTCTGTATATTTTCGAAGAATATTACAATATGAATTATCATTTAAATGTTCTTGAAGGAATTTAAACATCTTTTGAGTTAAACTTAGTTAAATGAAGTTTAAACTTAGTTTAACCAGGCTTTTTTAAAGGTTAAGCATTTAGATTTTCTTGAAATTGTAAAATGGAAACATTGGTTAAAATATAATACAATTTAGATAATTTAAACTATAACTAAGCATAAAGTCAGTTCGTTTTTTTGTTTTTAATTGAAGTAAAAAACCATAGTGCTGTAAAAGTAGAATTTTGTCTGCTTTTAAAAACATTTTTAATGAATGCTAAATCGATATTCTAATTGATTTTACAATTCTCTTGACTTAAACTTAGTTATTCGTGGTTTAAACTAAGATTAACCAGGCTTAACGTAAGTTTAAGGGCTAAAATCGTATGGTAGGTATTTAAAAAAAAAAAATATTTCTTTTTTATTTTATATTTAAAGTAAATTCTTTAACCTTGTGGTGTCTGCATCTTTATATACGAGGTGCTTCATTAAGTGCCCTGAATTTTCCTGCACACTTTTATGTTAAAGGCATTATTCTAGTTTTTTAGGTCTTAAGCTGGGTTGAACTACGTTTGACTAGATTTCTGTTGAAAGCCTACAATCAACTGCAAACAAAATAAATTTGTGTTCAATCATTTTTTTGTTGCAATAACATAACTTTTTAGAATTTAAACCAAGTTTTATTATTTTGGTGTCATTTTTTAATCAAATTGTTATATTTTGTTGTAGTTTAAACTTAGTTTGACTAAGAGTAATTAAAGTTTAAGTTTTGAAATTTATTAACTAGCGAATATTAAATGAAGTCAAAGACTGTTTTTACGATTTTTAATTAAACTTAGTTTACTTTGCAGCTTAAATTCGATTCAACCTAAATTTAGTTAGATTAAAAAATGTGGATGGCTTTTTAACGGTAAAAAGCAAATGAAATGCTTAATTTACTTATTCATTTCAATTAGTTAAATTAATTTATTTCCAAAATATTTTGTTGCCGCTCCACTGTGCAATAAATTACTCTATTTTTTTTTTCAAATAACCCTAAAATTGCAGCTGTCAGATTGTTTTTTTTTCTTACTGTTTTTCATTCTTCACCTTTTAATTGACTGCGCACTAGAATATTGCCTAAGTTTGGCACACCCTTTTTATTAAACATATTTAGATTTCTCTAATCCCGTTTTATTTTTTATCAAACGAACGTCGATAAAATCAATATAATAAATTAAAAAAATAAAAATAAAAAACATTTGAAGAAGACAGATAATGAATATTTTTGTTGAATTTATCAAATTCAAATTTTTTAAACCCCATCAAATGAATAGATAAATCTCACTTTACGACCCATCGCAAATACAATGGCCATTATTCATTAATTTAATGTTTATGTTTATGTTTATGTGTTTGTTTTTTTTTTTTTTTTTTAATTTTTATAAGTATTTTTTATTTATCAATTTTTACTCTTTCATTTACTTTTTTTTGTATTCAATGATTTAGTCATTTAGTAATTTGTTACAACAACAACAAAGCAAATAGAAAAAAAATCTATTCGTAAATCTAAAAAATATTATAAATGCTTGACAATAACAACAACGTATTGCATTTCAAATAATTTAAGTTAAATTGAATATTTTTTTTCTAATATTTTTTGTTTAATAAATTTTATGCAAATTTGTAAATTTAAAATAAATTGCAAAAAAAGGGATGTTAGAAGGAAATAATAGACAGAATAAATTTAAATGTTAAATCAAATTATCAGCAAAATTTTTTTTATTAAATTAAATATTATACTCATATGAAAATAATACATATGATTAGTCAGGGATGGAACTTGTGTCAAAAAAAAAATAAAATAAAATAAAAAATAAATTTGTTTAATTGTCACTTAAGTGTAAATGAATTAAGCAAATGACTATGAAAATATTTTAACACTTGTAAAATTGAAATGTTTTAAGGATAATAAAAAAGATACATTAAGCTACAGATTGCAATTTAAAAAAAAATTAAATCATGTGTGTGAAAACAAATACGTCAAGTAAAATAAGTTTTCTTAAAAATGTAGCATGCGATAAAAAAAACTCCTACTCTACATACACTACAAATTGTATGGTAAATTCAGGGGTTTTTTTTATCATGTATGATAACAGCGACACTACCCTTCGATCTCGGAAAATCAAACCTATTGGGAAATCAAGAGCACATACAGAGCTGTTAAACTGCAAACACAGTTTATTCATATTGAATTTTAAAAAAATTTTATAAGGCACAGAATAAGTGCAGTTTTCTCATATATTATGAGTTCTGTGAAGGATTATGTTGCTGTGTCCAAACCCTTCGATCTCGGAAAAGCTGCTAAACTGTAATCACAGTTTATTTAAACTGAATTGGAGAAATTTTTAATAAGACGCAGAAAATTGACTAACTTGGCGTATGAGGTGTGTGAGAAAAAAATAAAATAATTGTGAAAAGTTTCCTGAAGAGCTAATTAAGCGGTGGCAAAATGGCCATCGAGAAGTGCTTTCAGCTCTAATAATCAATATCGGGAAAATAGCATGATAATTTTAAAGTTTATTTTAATTTAATTTAATTTTCCCGTGATTTAATTTTTAATTATTAAAGTAATGAGATTAGTAACACTGCGAGAGATCTGGCAACACTGCAGGAGATCTGGCAACGTTGTGTCTACCGACCGATGCTAAATCTGATTGTTGGTCCCTTTTACTTCCTCAGTCAGAGTTACAACTCCGTACAGTTAACACATTAGTTTTGACAACGCCATTAGTAGAGTTGTATTTTCATTGTGCGTCACAGAAATGAAGCATCGGAATTTAAAGCAACGTTGTGCAATAAAGTTTTGTGTTAAACCTATTGAATCCGCTAGTGTGACTTTTGAAAAGTTGAAACAGGGGAACAGTGCTTAGCGAGAGCACAAGTTTTCCGCTGGCACAAATCATTTTTGGAAGGCCGAGAACATGTTGAAGATGAAGCTCGCTTAGGGAGACCTTCGAGTGTAAAAACTGACGAAAACATTGATCGTGTGAGGGCTCTTGTGAGATAAGACCCCTTATTCACCTGATTTAAGTTAAGTGTGAGTTTTTCTTCTTCCTAAAAGGGCGTCATTTAGGAACTCTGGAAAACATTCAAAAGACTGTGACCGACCAGTTAAAATCCATACCAATTAAAGACTTCCAGCGCTTCTACCAAGAGTGATAACGACAGCTCCGCCGATGTATAGCTGCCCAAAGGGTAGTTCCTTTGAAGGAAATAACATTGTTGCTTGAAAATAATAAAAACTTTGGTTAAAATGAAATCAGTTTTATTACTTTTCTCACACACCTCGTATTTATCTTTACACACACATAAAAACAATTTCAACAGTTAAAAAAAATTGTATTTTTATTGTAAAGTATTTTACTCGATAGGTAAAATTAAATTAATTTATTTAAGCATATAACCAAATAAACTATATTAAGTCAAGCTTAAGTTCGTATCTTTACTCTAACTTTTTTCAAAAAAAAATATTTTAAATCAAAATAGTTTGATTAACGACCAATTTCAAAATTAAATATACTGGAATTATTTTTGTAATTCAAACTTAAGCCCAACTAAAAATTTTTCGTTTGATTAAAAATATTTTAGCTTTAAAATAAATTTAAACTCTCATTTAGTTAAAGAAAAAAATATTTTTATAAACAGATTTTCTATATGTATTGGAAATGGTTTAAACTAAGTTTAACCTGGCTCAATTAAAGCTTAATTATTTTGAATGCCACTAAAATATTAAAAACAACCAAAAACAACATATTTTTATTTTAAGTTATTGCGAAAAATATTAAGCTAAGACTAAATCGAAGAAGTTTAAAAAAAGTCAACTAAATAAAGTTTAACCTCCAAAAATGTGGGTTATTTGTTTTTGCCAGTAATTTAAAAATAATAATTTATAAAACGTTTGGCTTTAGTAGTTTTTGGAGTAAAACTTGCTTTTGTAAAGTTAAAGCTATGTTTAACTAAGCTTATGCTTTTTAAAATGCTGCTAAATTAAAAGTTTTTAACGAATGATCAATTTTTCATTAGAAACTAAGGGAACACTTGAACCAAGCTTAACTCGTCTCTAACAAAAATTCGTAAAATATGTTCTAAAAGCTTTAAACAAAAAAGCTTTTAATAAAATTAACTTCTTGTGTTAAACTCGACATTTGGAAGTTTAAACTTAGTTTAACCTAGCTAAGTTTAAGTTTAACTACTCAAACTGTTATTATACTTTAAAGTTTAAAAGAAAAGGATGAAAAAAATATTTCAGAAGCAATTAACCTGTTGTAAGCTAAATTTAACCAGCTTCAATTTCCTTTAAAAAAAATATTTTATTAATAAACATTTAACTAACGAAATAACCCACAATACACAGCCTCACCTTTAGAAAATAAATGCTAAATTCGAAGACAGCTACTGATGCATTTTATTTTATTTAATTTATTTGAATTTTTTTTCTTTTTTTTTTTTTGACAGGGCCTTCAACCGTAAAATTCACCATTCCTGCCTCTAGATTTAAGTGGTTAAATTTTTATATTTTTTAAAATTTTTCATAGTTTTACAAGATCTATTTTAATAAAATTTCACGGGATTTTTTTTCGGAAGTATGAATAAAAAATCAATGAAATATTAAATTTTCTTGATGAAAAATAAAAATTTTAAATGGCAGACACATAAGCAACACTTTTACTTTTTTTTTAAAGAAAAGCAGATCTGTATGTGTTAGTGGGTGAAAAAACAAGTCTCTTTTTAATTATTTATTTTTTTATTATTTCGTTTCTCTGCTTTTACTTTGAAAAGTCTTTGAAATGGCATGTTATGCTACCAAAACTACTTCAGAAATAGTTTTTGTTTTTTTATTACAAAGACTTATTTATGGCAAAGCTTATGAAACATAAAAAAATAAAAATAACTGTCATAAAACGTACTTAGAGATGATGAAAATATAAAAGCAGCACTGAATGTCTGTTTGTTACACAGATTCATCACACAGTCTCTTTTTCTCCCTCTTTACAATCCAGTGGCCAGCGATCACGTGCATAAAACACATGCTCAAATGCAGAGGCCAACATTTGTGTTAGAAATTATAGTTTAAATTAGCAAGTTTAATCTTAAAGTGAATAAAAAAAGTCACAGAAGATTTGAGAAAAAACAAAAATTTTCCCAAAAAAATTTTTATTTTCTTTTTAATATTTTCTTACATGTTTCTCAAACATACTCTGACTTCTGTCAGGCAGACTGGTTTTTTTATATAAAGCATTTTTTGTTAAAATTGTTTTTTTTACTTTTTTATTTTTAAATTTCTACCTTGATTTAGAGCAAATTTATAATTGATGTCAAATTATGTTTAAACATCTTTATGGAATTGATAAAACTTTGAATAACTTTTGATTTTTTATGTAAAAACCAAAGCGAACTAAATATTAGGTGGCCACACGGCTGCAAAAACAAAAATTTTATATAATTTTGTTGTTGCAGAGGACCACATAGATTTAAGAAAAATGCTGCGTTAACAAAAGAAAGCCGATTTTTAATTTATATGTGTGTGAAGTTAAATTTTAAAATTTATAACTATAGTCACATTCTGTTACAATAACAGAGTTATGTTAATCAGTTAACATAACCAATGTAAATATAAAAATATCTAATAATAGAGTTTCGGGACGATTTTTATATAAAATTAAAGTGGATAGAAGAAAAAAAAAACAATTGGAGAACACTTCTAGAAGTGTTTTTATTAAAAAGTCTTCTCCATTAATTTCTTTTCGCCCACTCTCTTTGCTTTACGAAAAAAGGACCAAAATTCTTTTTCAAATTTCAAAAGTGGTGTTTTTGGAAAAACCTCTATAATTTCTTTAAAAACAAAATGTTAATATATTTGATAATTGGACTTTAATAAAGACACTACTAGTAGTGTTTCAGAATAGTTTTTTTTTTCTATCCACTTTAAATTATATTTAAATATCGTTCGGAACCTCTTATATAAAATTTTTTATATAACATTGGTCATGTTAGATGATTAACAGAGCTCTGTTATCGTAACAGAATGTGGCTATAAATTTTAAAATTTTACTTTACACACATCATTTAATTTATCCTTCTGTCATTATTTGGTACCCACTTGGCTTCTCCTGTATATGCAACAATATCTCATATTTAATTTTTTAATTTTGAAATTTAATTTTATAAAATTTTTCATTTTTGTTCCTTATTAAAATATTTGAAAGTTTTTTATATTTGAATTTATTTAAAAATTTTGACCACAACAACAATGAGCATAAAAAAAATCATTTTTAAACGTTTGACAAGTTAAAAATTTTTCAAATTTTTGTTTAGAACCGCAAAAGGTTTAAAATTAAAAGAACACTGGAAATAAAATATTTGAATCCAGTTTTATTTTTTTTTACATTTTTTTTTTTTTTCAAAAAGCTAAAGGTTCGATAGTAAATTTTAACACCAAAGGATATGAAAATAATGTATCGAATGACCCGACACATTTTTTAAGCTTCCACTAGTTTTGAAAATTAATTTTGAAACCAAATTATGAACAACCAAATATCAATCTTTACAAATAAAAAAAAAAGAAATTTAATTAAACTAAAAGTTTGAAGTCAGTTAACAAAAGTGTAAGAAATACTTCCCTAAACAGTTGAGACATAATTTTGTTTAAAGCTGCTACAATTTTGTTTCCAATTGTACGCTAACACACATCTAAATCTTTTGCTGTTTGGCTGCTAATAATGTCATAATTGGTTTTGTAGGTCAGTGTAAGCAAAAGCAACAACAATAACAAATTTTTATAACACTCTGGCAAAAAAAAAACATTAAAATAAAAACAGTTTATTAAAGTAATAAAATGTGGGGTAAAACTCACACTTGAAGTAATTTAAAAACAAACAAAAAAAAAAAATAAATAAAACAAAAAGTAAATTAGATTTAAAATTATATTTAACAAGAAACAGAGTTTGTAAATTTGAAAAAATAAACCAGTAGAAAAAAACTAATTTATTTTTTATTTAACACAACCCCTATTTTGCATAAAACAATTTTTAATTAAAACACAAGTGGAATAAAAATAATTATAAATGTCTATGAGACGTTACAACAATAAAAAATTTTTTATTTTAAAAACAATTTTAAGGAAAAACAACTTGAAGGCAATACAAACAATGTAAAAATGCTTGCAATAGCGGGAAATTTCCTAAAATTAAATAATAAATTAAAATCATTTACTCAGATTTGTATTTCGTATAAGAATTTAAATTTAAATTTTAAACATGAAATCAGTTCAATGCAGTCCTGGATTAAAGAAAAAAATTATTTTATTATCGACCAGCTGTAAACGCTGCTTTGCCCGCTTAAACAATTGCTAAATAAAAAGTTAAAAAAAGTACCAATACAATAAAGAGAGGGAAATTGCCCTTTTACCCTTAAATGACTGACCCTTTATTCAGAATGAATTTTTTTTCATTACACCGTTTTTATTTTTCAATTAAAACATAGCAAAAATCAAGAGTAAAATTGATCAGTTGCATTTAAATATGAAACATAAAAAGTACGCGTAAAATGAAGAAAAAGTACCATTGAATTCGCTTTGCAAATTCCTGATCTTCTCAAATCATTTGTGTCTCGTCTAAATTCTAGCTTCTTTAAATAAAAAGGTACAACTGAAAAAAAAAAACAAAAAGTACAATTTTGCCCACTTTTTGTGTTTCGACTTCCTTTAGATTATTTGCGTCTAAAATCGTACTTTTCATTTTTTTAACATAAAAAGTAGACTTCAAATAAAGAAGAAGAACAACCTTGTCCTTTTTATGAGTCCACATTTGGTAAAAAGTACTAATCTTTCAAACCTTATTTTATCTGTTTGAACAAAAAATTTTTTTAATCTGTTATGGACAAAAACATGTACCAAATTTGTCCCCATTGTCCCCCTTTATTATTTACTTATTTTTGCTTTTGTTCTTGTTACACAATGTCAGCTAATATTCATATTTAAAAACTTGGAACAAAATTCATTTTGTTTTCTTAAATTTTTTAGGTACTTTTTTTTCTGGAAAAATAATCATTTTTCATTAAATTAACTTTGGGTAAAATACTCATATGAACATATCAGAGTGTAAATAAAAAATATTTGTGCAAAAAAAGTACCAAAAAAGGTACCATTTTTTACCCTTTTACTTTAAATTTTATAATCCACACTTTTAAAAGAAAAAGAAAGCTATTAAACATTAATGTGATTAGGTAAGAATCTAATAGGGCATCACCAAGTACTTAAATTCATAATAAGTACCAAAAAGTACCAAAATACCAAAAGTACAAAAAGCTATATTTTGTTGATTTCATTAAGATACATTCGAATTTCACTTCTAACAGTATTACTTTCTGATATAATATGTGATCTCCACAAATTTACGTACCGACCTTCAATTCAGATATTTGGGCTGGGCAGTAACGTATCATCATCTTTAAAAACACATTAGAAAAAATGTGTGAAGAACAACACATTTCTAATATTTATTAATTTTAAATTTTTGAAGTGTTTATTTTACCTTCTCTCTCGCTTTTTTTTTTTTTTTTTTTTGTTTTTGATGAAAGATTTTAATTTAAATTATCGTGTAAAACGACTCACAAGTGTTTGCTGGGAATTGAGTACATTTCAATTGCTGTAAACTTTCATTTTAAATAAGTTGACCTGATTAACTGTCGTCTGCAAAATATAAAACTGCATTATTTTTTCTTTTCCATAAATCCTTTTGTTTTCTTCTTTTATTGTCCGTAAACAAGTAAATGAGTTTTTTGTTTTTATCCTTTAACCTCAATCTACGAGTGTGCATGCCTTTGTTGTAATTTTTTTTTTTTTTCATTTAAAGCATTTAAAGCTTAAGTAGTCTCTATTATTATTATGATAATTAAAATTAAAAAAGTTTTTTTGTATAAAATAATCCACTCAAGTTTAAAGTCATAAATAAATGACTTATAAATAATGAATTTTAAAGGAGTTTTGTTTTTTGTGTCATTAAAGAAACTTGAAATTGCCACGGTGTCAAGGAGAGCAAGTGAGACGACGTGAAATGAAAATTCACAATTATTCTATAAATTCTATACGATAGAATTTATATGTTTATGTGTCTTTATAATTGAACTAGAAAGATTAACACATGAATATGTGTCTTCTACTCTGACTTAACTCTGCTTCTGACACGTGCCTTAAAACACGTTTAACTACTTTGATTTTAATTCAATTCATGACAGTCATGCTAAACATGAGTATTAGGTAAGGAAGGAAAATATTTATGTATGTTGTGCTTAAAGAACAAATTGAGAAATAATTTTATAGTTTTAATAACAAACAAAAAAATAGGCACTGAAATTAAATAAGAATATTTAAAATAAGAAAAGCAAGTTTATTTTTCTAAAAAAGAATATATAAATAAAAAAATAATTCTTTTTTACCAGTTTCCACAAAATAAAAATTTAATGCAAAGACCAAAAAAATCGCAAAACCGAAAAATCCATAATTTTAACATTTTAAATTTTGGAATAATATTACACATTTTCACAACAAAAAATTTGAAGAAGAATTAAAAATTTAATTTCAGCAATAAACTAAAATTCGTTTAAAACAAGATTTATCACAAAAAACAAAAAAACACCACAACATCAAAATAACGAAATTCAAACAATCTAAAAAAACTACCAAAACTGATAATTGAAAGAAAAATTTCTCAATTGCCAAAACGTCAAAGAAATTATATTTTCTGTCCCTAGTAGCGCGCTACTTTGTCTACCTGTGGTTCTCATTAAGCCAGCTGGTGCTTTACATTCCTATACAAGGGGCTTTTTGAGTAGTACCCTACGAACCTGCCTGAAGGAAGTTGTCTCCAATCCAACTTTTATGAGCTCTACTGCACTTAGTGTCTGCAAGTATGCACAGCAAGCTGTTTGAGCTCATATTCCAAGTGTATGCCCGATCCTTTTCGTAATTGAAATCGATTCTAACTCGTTAGAAGCCGTCAAATTGTTCATGTTTGTGAATTTAAATTTTAAAATTTACAACCCTTGACACATTCTGTTAAGATAACAGAGCTATGTTAATCACTTAACATAACTAATGTTAATAAAAAAATAAATCTAATAAGAGAGTTTCCGAACGATTTTTAAATAAAATTGAAGTGGATAGAAGAAAAAAATTATTGGAGAAGACTTCTACTAGTGTCTTTATTAATTTCCAATAGTCAAATAAATTAACATTATGTTTTTTAAGAAATTATAGAGGTTTTTTTTAAAAAAAAAACTACTTTTAAATTTTGAAAAAGTAGTTTGGTCCTTTTTTCGTAAATGAAAGAGAGTGAGCGGAAAGAAATTATTGGAGAAGGCTTCTTAAAAAAGACACTACTAGAAGTGTTCTCCAATAGTTTTTTTTTTCGATCCACTTTAATTTAATATAAAAATCGTTCCGAAACTCTTTTATAAGATTTTTTTATCTTAACATTGGTTATGTTAAGCGTTCAACATAGCTCTGTTATCGTAACAGAATGTAGCTAGAATTATAAATTTTAAAATTTAACTTCACACACATAAATTGTTAACCGGTTCGCTCTTGTTCTTCTAACATTTACTCTTACATTTACGTATTGAATGGACTCAGCTTCAAATTTGAATCTATGGCGCGGGTATTTTTTACTTTCAATTAGACACACGGATTCATTTATCCTGTAGCATTCTTAACCAGTATGACCGCGAAGATAAATGTCTTCACCTCTTGCGGGTTGTTGTTGGCTGTCTCCTTCTTGACGTTATTAGACCACAAGTAAGCACCTATCAAACTTATAACACGAAATGGTGGCACCACTCATTAATCTCTTAATCCCTCCGAAATTTATTTTTTGCATTGTGAACACTTTTCTACACCCAATTGGGCGGATGTGTCTCCACATTCATTCTGCAATATTCTTGAACGGTAAAAACTCATTGATTAACGACTCCACATCTTGGTCGTTGTCTGCCTGTTTTTCTTTTCCCTGACTTTAGTAGTATTTTCCGTCTACTTCGCACAACTATTGGAGCAAAAATGTTTACCAGGATCAAGTTGCAATGACAGAGGCACGTGTAGATTTAAATGCAAACTTTCAGATCTAGAGTTTCCTCCTGGTCACGCATTCTTAGCGTATACTGCGCTACCAAGGATAAGGATTTTATTTTCAAAAATCTATTTACCTTTGCCAGACTTATTTGACAGCACCCTCAGCAGATACAAGATCTGCCCATCGCGACTGCCGGAATACGTTCGCTGGTGACCTTCACCCGTAAATTTAAATCAGGCACTATGAAGATCATGTGCATATTTATAATTTGGGTTCATCTAAAAATGTTTACAGTCCTATTTGCTTTGTGTCATGTGCCTTTTTATCGAAATTTGAATAAAAAAGTGTTTCGCGAAGACTGGCTTTATGACCCATTTCGGCAACATTTTAGCCAAGTTCAGTACATGTTGGAGCTCAAAGCAAAAAACAACAAAGAATATTAAGTGTGGAAATAAGAAAATTAAGCAGCGCAAAATATTAACATTTTCCATGGTATTTCTAAGAAACAGAAAGAAAAAAAATGCGAGTTGATTTTCAAAGCAAAGCGTTGTGTAAAATGTTCTGATAGAAAACAAAGTGTGTTTAAAGCAATAAGCAAGTTTCAATACAAAAATGCAAAGACGAGTAGCAAAGCAAAACGCCAAAGGAAAACAACACACACAACCACAGGCATTGACTCTTGTGCAGTGGTGGGCAAAACATTAGCAACTTTTATAACAATTTCAATGAGTGCATATTTTGTATAGCAAATTGATTTAGGCAGCCTTTTAATATCAAATATAACCTTCACCATTGGTAGAATATTTATTTAAATTTCTCATTCCATTTTAAATTTGAATAAAATTGAATTGTGTTCGAGGACTTCTTTTCGGGACTTCAAATTGATTTTTGGTGTTTTTGGCAAAATGTCTCTCCATAAAATAAGTTTTATCATCAACATCTTCCAAGTATGAGTTAAGACTCACAAAAAAAGTGTTTCCGTACCGTTTATGGGCCACCCATTAGTTTTAAATTTTTTATTTTATTTCTTTATTGCTAAAATTAAAAATATACGTCTGGGAAACTTCAAAGGATAAGACAATATACGTCAAAAAAAGCCGTCTATGGGGACACCCTTTAAGTTTTTATTTTCTTAACTTAATTGGTGAAGCGGATGCACACTCGTCTGCCTGTAGCGATTTAAAATAAAAGCCACAATACATAAAAATTAATTATCTAAGGGCACACCCTTTACTTTTTAATTTCATTTTTAAAACTGCTCTAAAAGCAGGTATAGTTTTTCATACTCTGTGTAAGCTGCAAGTGTCTGACTAAAAGGGCAAAGTCATTTATATGAAAATTACGACTCTATGGGAACACCCTATAATTTTTATTTTTATACTTGTTTTAATAGCGGATGTGTGTGAAGATAAATACGTCAAGTTAAATACGTTTTTTAAAAAATGTAGCATGCGATAAAAATTTTCCCCCCTACATACAGTACAAATTGTATGGTAAATTCAGTGTTTTTTTTAACAAAAACGATTATAGCGACAAAACCCTTCGATCTCGGCGAATCAAATCTTTTGGGAAATCAAGGCCACATATAGAGCTATTAAACTGTGATCACAGTTTCGAGATCGAAGGGTTTGGCCACAGTAACAAAATCCCTCACAGAACTCATTTAATATGACAAAATTGTCAAAAAAGTCAATTTTCCGCGTCTTATAAAAAAATTCTCAAATACAATTTGAATAAACTGTGATTACAATTTAATAGCTCTATATGTGGCCTTGATTTCCCAAAAGATTTGATTCGCCGAGATCGAAGGGTTTTGTAGCTATAATCGTTTTTGTTAAAAAAAACACTGAATTTACCATACAATTTGTACTGTATGTAGGGGGGGGGGGGGAAATTTTATCGCATGCTACATTTTTTAAAAAACGTATTTAACTTGACGTATTTATCTTCACACACATTAATAGCGGACGTAGTACTACGTACACTTTGTAAACTTCAAGTATCTGTCTAGGTCCGACTTAAAAAGTATGTGTATGTAGGGACACCCTTTAAATTTTAATTACATTGTATTTTTGTTGTTGTTGCTTTAGGCACAGAACTCTTAAAAATATTAAAAAAAAACACTCACATAAAGCAAATCTATCCAAGTGTTTTGATCCCTACTGCATGCAAATTATAATCTTTTTGTAGCCACTACTAACCCACCACCAGGAAGGCAGCAGCTCATCTTTTTTGTTAATGTTTCGCTTATAATTTGTATACGAGCAATAACAAATTTTTGTTGGTCTCTTATTTGAGCTGCCCTGAATAGCTTAAGTTGGAAACAGAGAAATTTCATGTGGCTTCTTTTTATATAAAAAATTACACAGAATTTGTGGTTTAAATAAAATGAAATAAAATTTACTTATGATTCTTTTTTCCTTTTCTTTTTATCTCTAGAATCAACTGCAATAAAGTCAAACAGAAAAAGGTCTTAAAAAAACTGCACTGAAAATGCGATTTATTTTTGAACTTTAAGTTGAATACAAAAATTAGGAACAAATTCTTTGCAAAATTTACAGAGGCAGGTCTAAGGTTATAAAAGGAAAATATTGCTCTGCAAAAAGCAGGGTTGATATGACTTTAAAAAGTATATCCATCAATTAATTTTTCAAGATTCAAATAAAAATTTTATATTAATAAAAAAAAAAAAAATAAAAAATTGAAAAGTTTTAGAAGTTTTATTGTGAACAGAAAGCTTTGTAAATAAAATACTGCTGCTTGAAAGCTTTTTAATCTTTAAGTAAATAACAAAAACTTTAAGGTACTAAGAATTAAAAAAAATATATACAAAATAAATTTTATGCTTTAAGGCTTAAGTTCATGGCTAAAAGCTTTGAAAAACTTTATTGAGTTCAAGTTAAAAGCCTTTTTATAAAACAAGCTTTGCAAATGAAGGGAACAAAAAATTAATGCTTTTAAAATGAAATATACAAATAAGCTTTAAAAATCTTTTAAAAAGCTTTCGTCAAATTTTTTTTTTCATGAAAATAGCTCGTTAAATAATAATAAAATTTCGAAAATTTAATTTTAATTTTATAAACTTCTTAAAACAAAAGGGTCTTACTTCAGAGAGCTTTTTATTTAAAGTTTGAAAGTTTTGTGAGGTTTATTAAATCTGTTGCTTCATTTAGGCTTGAACAACGATAAAAGTTTGTTTAAGATTTGACATGCCTGCAGTTTCTTAAGCTTTACGGCCTTCTTATGTTTTTTTTTTTTTGTGCTTAAAATTAAAAATAATAAAAATTCAATATTTTAAATTTCCCACTTTTAGTTTAGCTTTCGAACCTTAAGGCTTATTTTTATATCCTTATTAATTACACTTAAAGACATCTCTTATTTGCATTAAAAAGCTCAAATGAAACTTAAAAGCTGCAAAGGTTTTACACAAAACAAGAAATAATTAAAACAAGTCAGAGTGCTTTATTCGGCTATGCCAAACCCTTCACCATTTACCTAAATCCAGTTTAGAATGGGTTAAGCATTTTTTTTAATTTCAGTATTTTCTTAAAGATCTCTGTAAAAGCTTTAATATGATACCCATATTGATATTTTAAAAATTTTGAAAATTTCAGAGGCTCGTAGCTTCTAAAATTATTTTTTAACTCTCTATCGCCCCATATATTTGTTTTGATGATATAGAAAAATTAGAAGTAGGCGTGGTGTTTTGGCCGCTGCGTCGAAGACTTGCGACCGATCTTGTCGATTTCCAATAGCACCTCTTTCGACACTATATCGATTGGCGTATTTTTTATTTTAATTTTTTCCAGCTGATCTGTGAAAAATAAAACATTTAATTGTACTCTCTTTTCTTTAAACGATAAAAGTTTTTAAATAAAATTATTTTTAAAAGCGACAGTGTTTTTGCTCACAGAAAATATATTTAATCATAAAAGCTTTAAGGCAAACATTACACATTCTTTTGAGTGTTAAGTGCAGCCAAAGTAACTTTATTAATAATTTTTAAGCAAACTTTTAATATCAACGTTAAGTTGATGCATTTTTTTTAACTTAAATAAGAAACTTTTCAACAAGAGCCACCACGACTGACTTACTTAATGAATTTTGACATAAATTACAAGCGTGCTAGTGTGCCAAGCTTAAAATTAGGCAAAACTTTTTGGTAAATCTTTTACGAAAACATTCAAAAATATTTGCTATTTGCTTAGTCTTGGATTAGCTGTGCAGTATGGCATTGTTTTATGCTAAAACTAGTGAAAAAAATATGTTGCAAGAACATTGTCATTCTAAAGCTTTTATATTAAACTTTTTTTCTCTACAGCGTTGCTTAATTCATTATTTATGAGCAAAGAGGGTACCGCAACACATTTTAAAGTTGCACACTTTTCAACAACCGTCACCGATAAAAAACTTAGAAAAATCGAGTCAGGATGCTTGCACTGTTAAACAACTACAATTGAAAAACAGTGTTGTTCATAGATATTTTCTAAAGATACAAATACAGATGAATATTTACATCATCCACCTTTTTCAAATTCCTCCACTAGTTGAATTAAAGTAAATTGGAAAACTTTTAAGACGTGGTTGGATCGGTTGTAACGGAAATATGTGTGTGTGTGTATGTGTGTGTGTTGTCTCTCTCTCTCTCTCTCTCTGTGTGTGTGTGTGTGTTTGTATGTGTGTGTGTGTGTGTGTGTGCGTTTGTGTGTGTGTGTGTGTGTGCGTTTGTGTGTGTGTGTGTGTGTGTGTACATGTGTGAATAAACAGTTGGCTGGTGGCTTAACTGTTTGTTGATAAATGTGTGCTACGCGCATACACGTAGGAAACAAATATTTTGCCAGCCGTTGAATTACAAATGGTTTTCTTTTTTCCACTTGAACCCTAGAAATCGTACAGGTATCTAATGTAGCTGGTTTTTGTTTTGTTTTATGATAAAAAAGAAACAAAAAAAACAACTCCATCAACTTGCATTTAGAGTTGTTAATACTCGTGCAAGTGTATGCAAAATGTTAATTTTTCTGAACTTTTTGTATGTACAAAAATGTTGAACAACTAATAGAATAGATGTGGCAGGTTAAGGAAATCACTGGCCCTTAAACAATTCAAAGTGTAACTCTTTAAAATGCAGTTTGAATTTTGTCAAAAAAAAATCTTAAAATCTAAAGCTTAGAAAAAGCTACATCTAAAAAACTTCGTATGAAATATTTTGAAATAAAAAACATTTCCGAATTAAAAAAAAATTAAAAAAAACTTTTTTTTAGTCTATTATTATTTTTAAAACAAATTCAAAAGAGATCAATAAAATTAATGCTTTTTAAAACTTTTAAGCTTTTTTTTAAGCTTTTATAACCTTTATAAAAAAATCTTATCATTAAGGCCTCATTAGTCTTTACTTTCTGTTGCTGTTCTGTGCCGTGCCGTTCTGCTTTTCAAATTATTGTAATTAGTTTTTCTGTAACAACAAACAGGCTGTTTATAATAAACAAAGAAAACACAATACACAACACAACAAAAACAACTACACTTACAATGACAAAAATGGTTTGTTTACAATTTTGCACTCACACTACCAAACAACTTCCAAGTAACTTAAAGTTGAATTCTATTTTCTACTGATTCGAACGGAACAGAACAGAACGTCAAAGTAATAACAAACCACAAATACATATTTTCCATTTAACAGAAATTGATCAGCTGACTCGTCACGGAACGGAAAGTAAAAACTAATTCTGCCTTTAGCCAGCTCTGTATAATTTAAAAATTAAGTAATAATTTAATTTTTTTTAATTTAAAAAAGCTTTAAAAGCTTTTAAGAAAAATCAAGCAGTAAAGCTTTAACAAAAATGTTTTACAAGTTTAAATGATTTTCCAACAAAATTAGGGAAAAAGCTTGAAAGAAACATAAGATCTTTTTACCAAAAGGCTTAAGAGCTTTTAACAAACAAGCTTAAAAAATCTATAGGAAGGAAAAGCAAAAAAAAAAAAACAACTGGGGCAACAATGTTTTTTGTACGTAAAAAGTAAAAATAATTTATTTTAAAAGAAAGCTTTAAAGATCAATTAAAAACAAACTATTTAATAACAGCTCGAAAAACGATAAAAAAAAGCTCATTTCAAATGTAGTAAAACATGTTCGATAAAACATACTTTTTAATCAAAAAATTTAAAAGCTCAAAAAGCTTTTTATTAAATTCCTTTTAAAATTTAATTTAACATTGAACTCCAGCAACGAACTTTTATTAAAAGAAATTTAGATACTCAAAAGAAAATGTTCTTTTTAAAGTAATACGTTAGAAAGTAAGAAAGTTTTGTTTAAGCTACAATATATTAAGCAACAAAAGCTCAATTTACTCCTTCTCAGTTTAAAAAGGTTTAAAAGCCGCTTAAATATTTAATGAAATTTAACAAAAGTTTAAAAATATTTTTCAAAACTTTAAAAAACGTATCTTCAGCTTAAAACTTTTTTTAATTTATTTGCATATTAAGCGATTGCATCAAAACAAAAAAAGCTATTTGAGGAAACTGAATTTGGAAAATCGCTGGTTTACTCTTTTTCCAGGTGTTAAATAATTTTTTTGTGTTTTTTTTTCAGTTAAAATGTTGTTTACATTCGGATTTCCTACAAAAAAAAAAAAAAACAAAAAAAAAACAAGTAAAAATGAAAAAAGTTGCTACAAATTTTGTTTAGTACCAACAGCAACAAAAACAAAAAACAACTGTTTCTATTGCCCCCAATCGTTGTAGTTGTAGCAATCGTTGTTCTTAGCAAATTTTATTCGCATATTTTTCCTTAATACGAACCGCTCAGGAGCGGCTTATCACACAGAATTAAAGCGGCGTGAAAAGAAAAAATAATTTATATTAGTACTTGTTTAGGAATATTTTGGTTAAAGATTTTCAAATTCCTTATGTAACCGTAACCGTATAAAGCTTTTTAAAAAATTATTCCAAATAAAACAGTGGATATAATAAAATTTTTCGCACTAAACAGTTTAAAAAAATAAAGAACAGCTCAAGTTTTTGCACAATTTTTGTTTACAATGTTACAATTTTCTATGGAATTATTTTTTTCTTTAGTACTTAAATTATTTTTAATATATAACTTTCTTGTAAATAAGAATTAATTTTATAAAAGCTTCCTATAAGCTGTATAACAGTATAAAACTTTAAACTGAATTTTTTTTTCGTAGTGATCTCACCTTGTGCTTGTTGTTTTCAAAGTTATCAATGATTTTTAAAAGATAATTCGATTATTCGAATAACTTTAATCGATTAAAATTTAATCGAATAAAATGAAATTATTTTTTTTAATATTTATTTTCACTTTTTTGCATACTCGCACTAAAATACTTAGAGATGAAATTTCTTATTCGTTTCATTTAACGTCTATATAGTTATATTTTATCGAAAGTCAATCGATTAATTTAACAGCTAAGAATTAGTTTTTGCCTCTGTGTGTGTTTCACTGTCGTTTATTCGAATCGAGTAACTCAACTGTTTTCATTTACTGGCTTTATTTGAATATTTTAAAAATTTTGCAACAAAATTTTTTGTATTATTCTGCGAATATATGTACATATACTGAAAAATTCGAATAATTATCTGAATTATTCGAATAATTTTGGCTAAGCAATTGAGTAATTTTTAATCAGATATTGAGATTTTAAACTTTATACTTAGTCTACAATAATATTCTTTATTTATTACTTTTAATCGATTAATCGAGTATAAAAGATTTTATAATATAAAATTTTGCATAATTAAAAACTTTTTTTATTCGTTTTTATTCCTAGAATTTTATTCGTTTTATGCATTTCTTTTAAACTATAGTAATAGAAAATGTTTAAAAATTATTCGATGTATCGACTAAAATTATTCGAATAACTGTAAATTTTCTATATTAAAAAATTAAGAATTAATTGTTGATAATCTAATTTCATAAAATTTTTCGAATATTTTTGATTAATCAATAGAACAATTAACTTTTTAATGACTTCTTGCAATCACATTTTTTTTTTTTTTTTGAAAAATTATCTATTAATCAAGTATAAATACTCGAGTATTTATTAGTAATAAAATTTATCAGCTTCTGCCATTATTCGAATAACTTAATTGTCTGCGATTATTTTAATTTATAAATATTTAAAATTTTTAATAATCGATTAATCGGATATAAATTTTTAACTGTTCGGTTAAATTTTATTTATAAAACAAGTACCAACTCCCGCTTCTGCAATTTTTTATACAAATTCAATCATTGAGTTTTATTTTTTTTTTGTGCATTTTTTGACTACTCGAGGGACTTCCAATATTCTCTATGGATGGATGATGATACTGCAAGAGTTTTTATCTATTTTATGCGCTTTCAACACGAGTTTATGAATTTGTAGTCACGTTCCTTTAGCTTCACATTATTCAACCAACACACACTTTCACACAAATGCCAACGAAACGATTTACCAAGAATTTTCAAAAACAAATAAAAAATATTTAAAAATAAATTCCAAAAAAAGAAAGCAAATGGAAGTGAAAAATATTCACAGGTTTTAGTTCGATATTTAAAGGGGTTTTTATTGTGAAAGTTTAAATAATAAAATTCATATAAATTTCAAATTACTAAAGCGTCAATGGATTTTAATTTTAAGCCATAAATGCAAAATTTGTGTTGTTGGGTAAATTGTTTCGTTTTTATTTGCATTTCGCTTTTTATTAATGATTTTTTTTTTTTAATATTTTTGATTAATTTTTTTTTCGAAACAGGTCAGGTGCATTTATGCTAATGTATGCATGTAGCCGTGTATGACCAATTTTGGTGTTTGTAATAAAAATTGAAAAAAAAACGTTACAACTTCCTTTTGCCATTAACCATGACCATTTAGACGACAGTAGAATAACAACAGCAACAACTTTATCACAAATTTGTCATACCAGTTTTTTATTGAAATGTCTTTACTAACTGCGCGAGCCCCTCAAATTAGTTTGCAATTGCAGGTAGGGCTTTCAAATTTAACCTTTAAAAAAAAAAAGACAAAAACTCAGGCGGAATTTTGTTAAAATTTTTTTTATTTGTATCAACTCTGTTTGATACACACACACTCAGAGTAAATAAGTTGTTGCAACCAGCCGGAAGATGTCATTGTGCAAGTGCTGTGATTTATAACCTGCCAAAATGGTTATCAGGATGGCATAAACAATTAGGGAAGTGCTCTTTTTTATTTTAAATTCAGTTTAAATTTTGCAGGGCAAACATTTTTTAAGGTACGAGGCAAATACAGTAAGTTCCTAAAAAACTGTAGCTGGAGCATTTTTTTGAATGAGTGAATGCTTCAAAAAGTTTTTTCAAGGTTTTTCCCTTTCAAGTAGGAATTTTCATAACAGATTTTTCTAAATTTTATCGGTCCTGGAAGCCAAAAAAAATCTAAAAACTGTTTTATGTCGCCTAAAAGAAACTGCCAAGACATGGACTTGTTCTTGATTAACGTTTTTAAATCTCCATCTTTTTAAATTATTTGAAACCACGAATAGTTTGAACAAAAATAATATTAAAACCTCTCAAGAGCAGAGACTTTAAATTTTTGTTTAAAGTTGAGGAGTCTCTATAGTCTCTCAAGCGAAAACTCCAACTGATTTAATCCGATAAAGGACACAGCTCCAAAATTAGAAGCATCGTTAAAAATGCTCTTCATTAGATCGACCACGGAAAAGAATAAATGTGAGACAGCAGACAATCTTCTGTGGCTTTCTGCGGGTCTGAACCCAAGTCACACTTGAAAATGAAATTTTAGGGGCTAAACACTTGCAACGTTTTTTCTGAACAGCAAAAACAGTTGGAAGGTCTGCACTACGCACATTTAACGCGGAATTGCCGAGTTTAAAAAAATTCAGAATTGCTGCAAGAATAATTGACGTGTGTACACTCGGTACAACAAACTCAAGAGTTGAGCAACAATAATTGCAAAGTGTGGGCGAGGACTAAGAAAATGAAGTTTGATTTCTGACTTTTACTTCAAACAAAACAAAAAAAAAAAAAAAAAAAAAAATAAAACAAAAAATTTTTCCATGTTGGTTGTTAAGCAGCCAGAGTCAATTGAAAAAAAACCAACACAATTGGCACCATACTAATATTCATTACTACTTATTAATTGTTGTTGCCAGCCAGCCATGCAGTCAGTGCTCTCTTGTGCGTATTAATTTATGTATTACAGAAAATATAAAAAGAAGAATACTTAGTTCGTTTTGCCCTTTGCAGTTTTTGTTTTTGCAATATGAAGTACAAAAACATACAATCCCACCCATGCACAAACAAAAAAATGTTGACGCTCATTTAAAAATCAAAAAAAAAAGAGAGTGAAAAAAACAGTGTTGCCAGTTACTGTTAAAATAGTTTTAAAGCGCTTACACAGGTTTGTAAATTAATTTTTGTTCAACTAAAATGTTAATTTAAAATAAGAAAGATTCTTATATACGAAGTACGTTCAAAGTCTTCTTAGTTTTTATTAATAAACGATTATTAATATAGTAGCGTTCAAAAGAACATTATTGAAGCCGCATTATTATCAAAGTGGCCGCAATAAAAAAACGCTTAGTTGAAGGAAATTATTTGTTTAAGTCTGTAACAAACAGCAATATTTATATTTGATTATTTAATTCTTGTAGGAAGGCAATTTAATAGCTCCTGGGGGATCACAAAAGAAAACAATTGTTAACAGTAAACGTGCGGTCAGATTAGTTAAATATTTGACCAAAAAAGCGTATCCACTGTTTTTACAAATGCTTGTTTAAAATTTCCTGACACGTATCCTTACGAATGACGATTTAAAAAGTAATAAACGTGATATCCTACCTTCAATATTTAGTATGATCTTATATTTCTTATTAAGTATTTAAAAAGTTAAAAATATTTTTTTTTAATTGATCAAATATTTGAATAATCTGACCGTACCTTAAGACGTCACTAGTTTGCTGTATTAAATGTAGGAAATTGCTCTGCAAGCTTAAACCGGTTCCACAGGCAATTAAAAAATAATTAAATTAAGAAGCCAAGAAACCAATTTAAAGACGGTGTTGCAAACGTTATATAAAGAGATGACCCTACTCTCTTATTAATTTGGGGTCTGCATATTCTTGCGATGAAATATGTAAAATAAAAATTAAATATTTATTTCAACTTGTATTTAGTTTTCTTTAATCTTACTTAAATATCTAATATCGCTACTTGCTAACATTTGCTGTCGCGAAAGTGTTTATACTTTGTTATATCGCTCATTTACTAGAAGAACGTCATAACTCAATAAATGCACTTTTTGAGAAAATCATAAAAACACATGTGTACGAAAATACTGCCATGTCGTGCATAATAAAAACTTTAAACTCGTTTTTCTCGAAATCAATTTTTTATTTATTTTTTTTTTCTTGAGTTATGACGTTCTTCTAGTAAATGAGCGATATGACTTTCAATACGAAAGTAACTACAGCTAATGGGTTAAGTGCTTTGTAAAAGCACTTTTGGGTATTTAAACTACATTAGAGATAGGGACTTAATGCTCTTGGGTCGCTGGTACCCTTGCTACCAGTGTATGATGAAAAGGTTGGAGCTACTCTAAGTCAATTCTTTCAGTTTCAGTATTGCATCCCAGTTTCTGTTTAATTCCAGGCACTAAAAACAAAAAGAATTCTATGGGAGAAAGTCCAAAGCTGTTGGAAAATGGAATAAATATTTTATAGCGCTACAAAGATCATCATTAAAAATTTAGGCTATCATTCAAATTAGATCGGAATTATGTCACGAAAACATTAAAATTGTGACCGTGCAAAGGTTTCTTAATTTGTTTATAATGAAGCACGTGGGCTTCAAAAGCAAAGAAGCAAAATGTAATTAATTTCTTACTCACAACTCGTTTTTATTCATTTAACACAGACGGACAGACGAACATCGGTAAAACGATTCGCTATGCATAAGATATCAAAATATACAAACTTTATGCAAGCGGGAAATGAATATTTTAGAAATTACAAACGGAATGACAGACTTAGGTACAACCTTTTTCCAAATGTGGTGAAGGATATAAAGACAGTTGGTTTGAAAAGCAATAAAAGCTAAAAAAAATATTTATGTTATCGTGGCCTACACATCGATGTAAATAGATTTAAAAATACTTTAAATAGTACGAAAAGAAATATTAAATTTCTTACATAATTGTCGTCTCATAATTTTATTTAAATATTGGAGTTACTGATTTAAAAAAAAATTATTTTATTTTATACCTTTTTTTGCCTTTTTCGCACGTTTTGCCAAAAATTTGCCTGAATAGCGGTAGAGCAATATTAAATAAAATAATTGCGTTAAGTTATTTTAATTTTTTATAAGGTATTTAAAAAATTTTACTCTTTGAACTGCGGCAACACTGAAATAAAAACTCTCATCAATTGGTGTTCGCTAAATGATAAATGCGAAGATTTCTTAATCTTCATCTTGGGATTGAAATAAGACTCCTTTTTGTATGTAAATAACTAAGTAGCTAATTACACTACAGACTATTTGAATAAGACCACAATACGTTTGAATAGGAATTAATAAACACAGGGGGGTTTTAAAAATTAAAGATGAGCAAATTCTTTAAAGATGTGTGTTGGATAAAACGAATTTAACTAAATTATATTTTTAACTTTTTTGTTTATTTGCGTTTAATTAAACCTAAAACCAGTTTATAAAACAATTTGACTTATAATTAAAAATGTACATACAGCCTTTTCTAGGCAGTCTGCAAGTGTCATCTTGTTCGATTTTTATCCTGGCCAGATAATATTTACACTTTCCATGAACTTTTACTAATGCAGTTTTCGATCTTTGGAACTTCTATTACATCCGAGTACATTAACGATCTTCCTGCAGAGAGGCTCTTTGAGCACATTGGAACAGCGTCGGGAGCTCACTTGACCACAAAGAGTGCCCTCCAAAACCTTATCAAAAGAAAGCATAGGATTTTGCCTAAGAATAGCTTATCTGCTAATCTGCTAATCTGCGTTTCTTCACCGTTACTTTGCAGATCAAATTATCTCTCGCAGAACATGAAAATGAAGTTTTTTAATACCTGTCCTGCTTTAAGGATATAAGACATGGGGACTTAAGAAAACATCTATCAACAAGTTGTAAACTTTCACGAACCGGTGCCTTAAACGAGTTGTGCGATGTTTCTGGCCCAACACGATATCGAACGCTAACCTTCAGCATATTACAAAAAAAAATCACAGTAGTGAAGGAACTAAAAGTAGCCGGTTTCATCAAGACCGTTTGCTCTCTAGATAGAGAATAATATAAAAGCATCATTAAGAATCTAAAAAAAAATGTAGAAGTCATATTCAATGGAATGGCAGTGTATGTTTTTTTATGAAGAGAAAACGAAAACGAAACAACAGCAACAATAACAAGAAATGAAATATTTATATTTAAGAATGTCTGATGTGTTTTCTGTCACAATATTTGAACGATGCCACTGGTCATTAAACTTTGAGGTGACGTTATGATGAAAAAAAAACAGAAAATAAAAAAAAACAAATAAAAAAATAAATCGTTTATTAAAAGAAAAGGTAGAAATGAAATTAAAAAAATATATTAATTGGGGAAAATAATTAAATATTAAGAGGAATAGTTATGACCTCAACAAGCAACTGACTTTTTTGCGAAGTGTAAATCTAATTTCTATTTGAAAAAAAATAGCTTTTTGGTCTGCAAGTTTATTGAAATTTGAGCCGACAAGTAAAAAAAATGAGTTAATGGCAACACTAAATACAATTGAATGGTATCGTTCAAGGCGAATTCACATAAGGTGGCAGCGCGGCTACAACAATACAACAATAAAAAGAAAAACAGGCACTTAAGTGTATGATAAACTTTAGAACACAAATAATTACTACACTTTTTTCTTACCCTTTTCAATAACGTTTTCACTATGATTCGTTTTTTTAAATTGATTTAAAACTCTTCTTACAATTCTTTTTTAAAGAATAATAAAAAAAAGAAATTTTTAAAATGATTCACTTTTGACAGCTATTTTACACATTACAAAATTAAACAAAAAATTGTCAGCTGCCGCAACGATGCAACCTGGTAAAATTAATTCGCCTTGGTATCGTTTCTTTTTTTAACAAATTTTCAATTAATAAGTTGAGACTAATGAGATTTGTTCACGAGAAATCTTGACTTAAAAACTAACTGCCATCCCTAAATTACGACGTAAAGCGCAAGATATCTGTCAAAAGTTCTCATGTACATACAAAATGTATGAAGCATCCCTAAATAGCACGGCGTCAACGCTTAGCAATTGGAAAATCCAATTTTGACAGCGCGTAAGATAATGCAGTTGCCTTATAGCTACTGTTGTTTACATATTTTTTTGTAGTATTTAAAAAACGTTGCAAAACAGTAATGACATTTTTGTTTTTTTCGGGTAAATGTAGCGTTTTTATCATTGTTTTGTATTTCATTTTATAGGGTTTTATTCAAAGTGATAGGTTAACATTACTGTTCACAACAAAACGTTGCGCTTTTATTTAGGTATGTCATTTCAGCGTAAAAGCCATGCGTTATTTTGCGTCGCGTCTTACGCGCTAATTTAGGGATGGCAGTAAAGAGGCATAAGTCAAAATAAACGACTCACTAATACTCACTCCTGTTTTTTTTTACAAATTTTTAACTTACACGTTACAGATTTTGTCAAATTAATTTACACGTACCTGTAAAGAAACAACAAAAATTATACTGGTTAGATTTTTAATTGCTAAACAAAAACAACTGCAAGAAGAGAGAGAGAGAGAGAAAGAGAGATGTCGTAATGAAAATAAAGCTTAAGAAACTAAAATTGAAATTAATTTAATTTTTCATGTGTTAAAATTTTTCTATTGTGAAATTATTTGAAAAAGAAGCAATAAATATTATGAAAAATAAATGTAAATGCCAAATCTTATATACCCTTCACCATTTATCTAAATCAACGGTTCTCAAATGGTGGTCCGTAGCAACCGTCATAGGGGTCCGCATAAAGAATCGAAAAAATAGTGTTTTCCAAAATAATAAAAGTTTTATTTTGAACTTGGGCTTCAGAGGGATCCGCGAAAAAAATAATAGTTAACTAGAGGTCTGTGAGCAGGAATTTGCTGAGAATCCCTGATCTAAATTTAGTTTAGTGAAGTAACTTTAATCGAAAAAAAACAAATATTAAGGTGACGAGAATTAAAAATTAACAAACAAAAATACATAAAAATGACATCGGCTATTAATGGGTTAAGTATTTTTAAAAAATTTTAGTATTTCCTTAAAAATCTCTTCAAAAGCTTTAAAATAATACCCATGTGGATATTTGAAACATTTTGAAAGTTTCAGAGGCCCGTAACTCGAAAAATATGGGCGAGCGCCATTTTTTCTCTTTTAGTTCTCTATTGTCCCATATATTTGTTTTTTTTTTTCTTTTTTATTTTTTTATTGCAGTTACTTCATTGTTCCTAATGATATAGAAAAATAAAAAGTAGGCGTGGTGCTTTGCCTGCTGCGTGGAAGGACATGGACCAATCTTGTTGATTTCCAATACCACCTCTTTCGAGCCTATGTCTGATCGATTGGCGTATTTAAATTTTTTCTACCTGATCTAGTGCCTCGACACACTTGAATTTAACACTTACACGAATGGACAAACGGACTGGGGGACATCGCTTATTCAACTTCGATATGCATAAAAAGTCAGAATACATATACTTTATGGGGTCGGTCGGTCCATTATATTGTAGATATTACAAAGGGAATCACAAAGTTTTTTTCCACTTTTTGTGGTGAAGGGTATAGTAAATAGAAACCTGTTAATTTTATTTTTAATGCAAGAACGACGTACTGAGGAGTCTCAGGGACTGGAAAAACATTTTCAAAACAATTTTTAAAATTTAGTAAAATGAATAAAAGTATCGAAGCAAATTAAAATTGAAGTTTGTTCTTAAAATGGACGTTTCATAAAAATGTTTATTTTCGCAACAAAGTGTTGGCAACCCTAAACAACCAGTTTTACAGCTGACTGTAATTGATAAATAAAAATGAGGCAGTAGACGAAGGCGTAACAATTATTTAATATTAAAAATTGGCTTGCGAATTTTTTTATGAAATTTTTCTAAACGATAAAGTTAGTCTTTTCCTAGAGACGTTAGTAGTCGTTTTAGTGTCACCAAAACCCCCTACTCTGAGCTGTGTGACATGATTTCTGATAATAATTCTGTCTGTTGTTAAATCTGCATTTTTAAGTTAAGAGATGCTGCTTATATTGTTTAGACATGCTGGAGGCACTTTTATCTTGTATTCCACATATTAATAAAAGGACTTTCTCTGCCTAAATTGAATGATATTATTGTGGACAGTACAGTTGTTTAATAACTATAAAGCACATTTTCCGTTTTTGTTCTGCCCTGTCTCGGGAATCATAATTTAAATTTCTATTAAAAAAAAATTTTTTTGGAAGAAATTTCGGGCATATGGCTTCCTCGGCAGTTATAAACGAAGCTATTTCTGGTCGTTAAATTTTGAGCCACCTTCTCGTGTTTTTAGTATGTCACGAATAACACGAACAATGTTGGCCTCCAAGGCCCCAGTGGACTTCATGTGGTCCCACAGGAAATACTCGAGAGTTTCCAGAACGTAAGAACTCTAAAGTTAACTGACAGGTTCATTTATCATAATCGCCAAATTTTGATTTGAATAAGTCAATGGCTGCGGACGCCGCATGATGTGTAACACAACACCAACCTGTTGAAACCACATCTCACCCGGGAAGATGGCAATATTTTCAAATAGAAGACAATGATTGCGGTGAAGTAATGCGAGCACCGGTTTAATTTTTGAAGAAATAGGGTCTAATGATCTCACCAGCTTGTAAAACGCATGCAACGTTGCATAAAGTCTGTAGCGTCTGTTTTAGTTTGGTTCTAATCCAAATGCGGATATTTTTTATCAGGCGCGCATTGATGCCTGATATTCAAAAAAATATTTTTCAAATTTTTTAATTTTTTTTTTCCTTTTAAAATACAATATACAGTAACTGCAAATGATTAAGAAAATCTAATTTGACTTAAATACTTGTACAAATGCCAATAAAGAATAAATGAAAGAAAACAAACGGAAAAATAAATTTATTTTGAAAATTTTAAATTTAATAAAAGCAAAAATTACTTTATTTAAAAATTTGTTTTAGTTTATTTTATGCATATAATTTGATCTGACAATCGATCTCTACTGTTATTGCAGCGAGTTTTTCCTTCTCCAATAATAATGAATGAAATTCTAGAGTTTCTCACTTTCGTGCTAATTTTAATTGTTGTTGTAAATTTTTGATAGTTTTTGTTTTTAAAAAAAAATAAAAAAACATTAAAATTTTAAAATATTTTTATACGAAGGTTGATCAAAAATTTGGTAAATTTGTAAATTCAAAACAGTTTGTAGAAGAGCAAGAAAAACTTTAAAAAGAACTTATCAATTAATATGTCTAAAAGCTTGGACTAACAAGGGGCTACTAAGTTACTGGTCACTTTGTTGACGGTAATCTGAGACAGAGCAAAAAGCCCACGACTTTCTTAAGCAACACTATTCTGCAGATTTTTATCTTTCAATTTCTGTGCACTTTTCCTTCTTTCACATATAAATTATTTTAACATATGTATGTAAATAAATAAAACAAATTTTATTTAATCTTATCTGCATAAAGTTGGCACAATCAGTTTTGTTTGACATTTCTATTATCAGTCACCAGTTTTATGTCTTGCAAGCTGTTGCTAAAAAAAAAACCAAAGTCTTTCTTATCAGCAGTATTTCCAAGTTTAATGCACCTGATTTAATATTTTATTTGCAAAAGGTCAATATAGAAATTTCCTGATTAAAATATTAAATGCATTGCAATTAAAGCAGTTTTATTGCGCAATATTTTTCTATAGTTTTAATTGTCTTATTAAATTTTTTTATTATTATTTTTCAATACGCAACAAATTATTTTTAATGCATTAAATATGAGTTTGTAAACATTTAAATTCTTTAAAAATTCCAAATAAATTAATCATTAGAAACAACATCAAACGAATGTCAAAGATTATCTTGTGTTTGATGAAAAACTTAACTGGCATTTGATTGATATGAAAGGAGTTTTTTTTTTTCATTTTATTTTATATGTGCAAATTTATAAATATTTAATTTATTGCCATAAATACAGAGTGAAAAAAGAAAAATCAGCCGCCATATAAAAAATAACGCCCCCAATTTCCGCCAAATCTTGTTTAATGGCTGTTAATTTTAAAACAAAAATACAAAACAAAAACATTAAAACAACTTTTAATGAAAAAAAAAAAAAAAAAATCAAAAAAGTTGTAGAATATTTAGCTGCAGATATTTGTTCCAGTTTTGCAATAAAAAAATTTATCTTAATGAATGAATGAATGAATGTTCGATAATTGAATGTGTTAAAAATAGACAGCCGTCTGTGGCCCACAGACAAAAACTTTTAAGAGAAGATTTTAATCATTTACAACTTACAACGCATAAATAAGTGCTTTTTAGTTTGCTGTTAAGGTGGCCAGATTCAAATTTCTCCATTTTTTTTTTTTTTTTTTTTAATAAATAGGACTGTTCTTTAAATCATAATCAAGTTAGAGCCTGATCGTAAATAACATTGCAAAAAATTTTAATTTTGATCGAAATAAAAAAAAATGTATTTGAAATATAAATACACTCACAAAAAAAAAAATTTCTAACATTCAATTAGTTTTCAGGTTAAAATTTTAATTGTTTTAATTATTTATTTAACTAAAAAAATGTTTTTTTTTTTTTTTTCAATTAAATTTTCAATTAATTCAATTACGTTTTTAATACGAAATTTTGTATTTATTTTGTAATTAAATATGTTACTGAGTCAATTAAAAATTTAATCAACTTTTCTTTGGAAAACTGCCTGATCTAAAAGACTAATTTTTGGTCGGCCCTGAGTCACTAATAACACGAACAATGTTGGCTTTTAAGGGGTAAATAATCAAGAGCTGTCATTATGACACGACCCTGCTGGCCAATTGACACGTCCATTTTTCGAAATCTACTTTTCGCCTAATTTTGACTAAGATGGTGGCGATTGCCTAACGGCACACAGATCTTAGTGCATTAATAATTTTGATCGACCGTCACGCAAATTCCTGCCAAATTTTAATAAAAGTAAGGTGCAGTGATGCCACAAGATTGTAAGCCGCACTAACCAGTGCATCATTCTAGATGTAATGGAGTGCGCAGGGTCTATAGCGGATCCATATGTGGCAATTTTGATTAGAAACTGATTGAAACTGATTATTAAATTAAACTTGTATTATTTGCTAGCGGAGTTAGAGGGTCAAACTATTAGTGCAGTATGACAATTCCTTTGACAAGTTACCCTTTCGTTATTTCTGTCGAGCTTAAAAAGACGACCTTTATATTTTGAATTTGTTTGCTCTTAATCAGTTTCTTTAAAAAATGAATTATTAATTACTGCATTCATTATTTCATAGTTTTTATTATCCGCCTTGGCACCGGTTAGATTTTTGGTCATGATATCGTGTTTATTCGACATCCACTTTACCGATTTTACGCAGCTACCCAATGTTCTGTAGCTCCGACTGGATTTGAACTTATAATCTCTCAATCAATCAGGCAACTTAAGCAATTTATTTACGAATGTTGCACATTTGCTGTTCAAACTATGACCCTGTCGGATTTACACCATCTCATCTGCTATTTTAATTTACCAAAAGCCCTCACGAACTCATCAAACGCGACTTCAGAATCATTGTTTTTCTTTTCGAGATTTCAGTGTGATTACCATGTCATTTACAAGTCATCCACCGCGGCTACTCAATAATAATTATATTTTGTTTATACTCAAGACTCTGTTGGGAGTTGAACTCAGGGGTCTGTTGCTAAACAAAACAGAAGTTATCTTTAGCAATACAGCCTGTACGTCATCCCCAACTATGTAACTTTTCTTTCCTTTTTGTTTTAATTCACCACACTTGTATGTGGTGGAAGGTAATTACTCATTAATTTTATCTGCCAAACAGAAAAACATCATCTAATAAAATTCTCATACGGTTTTTAATGAAATTTTGTTCAAAATTTTGGGCAAAAGTCTCTTGATAAAATCGGCTAAGCAGTTAATGAAATATGCAGGAATTTGAACTTTTTTCTCAAGAAATATACTTTAATAAAACTTTATTCTCATGATAATTCAAAATTATTACAAAGTTATTATTAAGATTTTTTGGGTAAAAATTTTTATTTGTCCACTTCTTTGGAACTTTTCAGAAAAAATATATTTTAAAATAACTGGAAAAAAATCTCAAAATGCATACAAATGGCGTTTTTATCATTTTGAACGCAACTGTATTTGTATTTATTTTTTAAGATATGGAAAATTAAAAAAAGTTTTGTTTTTATAAATATGTCATGACGTAAAAATTAAGTTAAAGAATACTTTGCCTTCAATAAATTTTTATTTTCAATCACTCATTTACAATTAACAAATTAATAAACAATAATATGAATTTCTAATAAGTTTAATGAGTCATAAATCCAAGCTTGATTGATATTTTTTTAGATTATGAAATTTTAAACAAAAATAAAAGAATAAGAATAATAATAATTTGTATTACGTGTTTCGAATTTAAAAATAAATTTTTTGTAATTTTAATTTCTCAACCGGAAAAAAAACTGTGTTAAAATTTCTACTCTCCTTCAGTAGTCATGCTGTTTTGCAATTGATATTTAATAGAAATATTTTAGAGAAATAAATTCTTAAAATAATTTTAAATCTATAAGTTCATTTACTGTCATATTGCTTATGTTTTTAATTTTTTGTTCCAGAATCTAAATAGGTAATCTTTCAATAACCGCTTTTCAATAAATTTCATTCAACAATTTTGAATTCCATGCCATTTAAAGAATATTGTTGGCCTCGTTGATTAAAGTTCATTAAACCTTTTTTAAATGCAAGAAATAAATTGCTTTTTACATTACAAAATTTTTACTTTTTATTTTACGTACTTTTATTGATTTTAGTTTAAAGAATTAAAAAACGAAGAATAAGAAACAAAAAATATAAAAATATAGAAATAATAAAAAAAGCTGCAAAATTGTATAAAATTAAGAAGAAGAAAAACACAACAAATCTATTAACAAAAGTTTCCCAACAAATGCACACCGACATTTTGAATAGCCGCACTTGAAAAGAAAAAAACTTTATAAAAAAACAGTTAATTAAAACAAAAATTTTAATTGTTGTTGTAAATGAGAAACTTGAGCCAAAGACGACGATACAATCAACTTCACATTTGTATTTTTAGGCCTGTTTTTTATTTTATCGTAAGCATGTTTTTCATTCATTTGTTTATGTTGTTAATTTTATTGCTATTTTTCCAGATTATCAATTGCAAGCAAAAAAAAAAACAAAAACCCACATACACAACACATTCACACACAGCTCTTACAGTCCACCCTAAATACGGGCGTTAGGCACGACGTAATTTAGCGTCTAGTTTTTACGCTGTAATGAGTAACTTAAATACGAGCGCCAACGTTGTGAAACGAACAGTATTGTTTACTTATCTTATTTGCTAAAAACCACAAAATTAAAATAATTAAGAGAGATAAAATCGCGAAATTGACCTTAAAGTAGCTGTAATGTCATTACTGTTGGAAATACTTTTGTATATACCACAAAAAAAAAACAATAACAACACTTCTTTTGCAGCCAACTTCACTTTTTACGCGCGTCAAAATTGGATTTTTCAATTGTTCAACGTTAGCGTCGCGCTATTTGGGTTGGTCTCATACATTTTGTATGGGCATGAGAATTTTTGACAGTTAAATAACGTCTTACGCTCGTATTTAGGGTGGACTGTTATTCAAGCAAAGAAATGTAAATAAAACGATTGATTTTGTTGGATGCCGTTTAAGAGAGAGAACGAGAGAGAGCGCTATTAAAAGAATAAAAAAAGAGTAATTTTTTATTGAAGTAGGCGACACAGTGGATTAATCTGCTGTTTTAATTTTTTAAAAGCTTCTTTCTCATCTATATAAAAATATGTACACGTGTTTTAGTTCAAAATCTAAAATTTTGTATACAAAAGTTGAGTAGCGAAATGGCCATATAATTATACTTTCTCCGCTTTAATAAATTTTATAATTTAATCTTAAATAAAGCAAACTAACGTAAATTTTCTTAACTAAAGTTTCTAAATAATAAATTTAATTCTTTGATTTTATTTTAAAAACTAATTTATTTTCTCAGTTTGTACAGGGTTCGGAAGCAAACAAAACGGAACGTTTGTTGTACCACTTAGTTTTTGGTTGTTTTTCCTTATGAGCACAAAAGAAACATTAATTAAAGGTACGCAGCCAAAAGAGAAAATAATGGGAACAAAATTGAAAGGTACATTTATTTTACTAGGCAATAGTGGCTCTACAGCAAATACAACATTTGTAAAAACAACGTGGCATTTCATTGTTGCTTTGTGAGTGCAAATGTCTAAAACAGAAAGAGAAAATAAAAGATAATTGCTATAAAAACAAACGGTCTCTTTGTTCTGCATACGCCTGTTGTTGGTGTTTTTTGAAATTCGTAAACAAAAGTTGTAAAATATAAGCAACAAAAAACATCGCTTACACACAAACACACACACACTTGCTCTCAACAAAAAAAGGCATTTCTCTAATAAAAATAGTGCACTTTGAATATTTGAAAACTTTCTTAAAATAAAAACTTCTTACTATTTACCGATTTTTTTAAAGTTTTTTTTTTTTTTTGATTTTGCAAGATGTTTATTATTTATGGAAAAAATTTTAGGTAGGTATAATTTTTAAAACCGTAAACGTTGCTTAAGGTACGGTCACAGCATCCTCATTTTCTCCCTTTTCTACCAAACAAAACCTGTAAAATATTTTTACAATTTTAAAAAGATCAGTCAGATTTTGGGTTTTCCAGCTGCAAAATTACGTTTTAAAAATATGTATGTATGTATATACATTTTTTTGCAAATACCCCATTGTGCGAGCAGAGCACGCAGTCAGTTGGATTGAGTAGATTCTTTTACAAACAAAAAAATTTGAGATCTTAATAAAAACTAACAAAAATTATGGACAGACAAACACATTTTATATACATTTCATTTATTATAACTAAATTTGATCACACGCAGGCGAGTTAATTTTACCAGGTGGCATCGTTGCGGCAATTGACAATTTTTTGCTTAATTTTGGAATGTTTAGAATAGCTGTCAAAAGTGAATCATTTTATATCACAAAATTTCTTTTTTTTTATTATTCTTTAAAAAAGAATTGTAAGAAGAGTTTTAAATCAATTTAAAAAAACGAATTTTAGTGAAAACGTTATTGAAAAGGGTAAGAAAAAAGTGTAGTAATTATTTGTGTTCTAAAGTTTATCATACACTTAAGTGCCTGTTTTTCTTTTTATTGTTGTATTATTGTAGCTGCGCTGCCACTTTAAATGAATTCGCCTTGGACTACACAAGTCTCAGCTGATCATACTTATCATGCTTTACACGGGTAGAAAGGCAATGGGAAAACTTAGGAAGTTTTACGCAAAAGGACTTCCTTAAAACAACATTAAACAATAATAATTTTTGGCAGTAGATATTCTGCTCCTTTCAAGTTAAACGATGTGAATTTGCTTATTTCAAGCAACTATCGAAATGATAATGTTGTCTGCTAGATCTCTCTTGACCTTATTTAGTGTGCGTTCATCTGAATAAATCCACTATTTAAATGTTTCTTGGGTTTGTATTGTTTTTTCTTTTGATTACTTGATGTTCTGTTGCGTAGTTTCTAAGCAGCGCAAAAACTTCTTTCAGATTTCAGTTAGACTTTGCTTAAGATTAGATAGAGGTAGTCATACAGTGTTATTTACCGTAAAGTGTAATCAGTCGCGGCACCTTTTAGCGAAAATACTCAAACATGACTCAAATGTGCCTCTCTGACCGAGAACTTCAACGGCGGTAGTTTACAGGAGTTTAATAGTCGATCTAAATTATGCAAACTGTACAGGTATCTTGGCATTTTGCTGTGTGTCAAAAAAGAACTCTAAGATCTCTGAATTTAGGAGAAAGAGTTTGTGGAAATCTTGATGAATCTAAAAAAAATTCAACCTCTACCACCTTAAGACCCTGGATCTCCTTCCCCCTTCCTCTTTATATCTCTCTCTCTCTTTCTTTTACCCACTCTAGAAAGAACTGACCAATATGATTTCAAATCATCACAAGGCTCCTGCGATATAATAGATAAAAATACGTTTAAAGGACGACCAGTTATTTAGGGAAACAACCAGGAGCCAGTATCCCACAATAATTGCGCTTTTCGCTTTGTACTAGTCTATTCCCTTTCTTATTCTCTACAGCAGGGGTTATCATCAAATTCCTGCTCACGGACCCCTAGTAAACTAATTTTTTTCGCGGACCCCTCTGAAGCCCAAATTCATAATAAAACTTTTATTATTTCTGAAAACAATGTTTTATCGGTTCTTCATGCGGACCCCTTGGATGATTGCTACGGACCACCAGGGGTCCACGGACCCCCATTTGAGAACCGTTGCTCTACAGAGTAACGCCAACAGCAGTGTGGTAGAGTTTAGATGCTGCTCTATCTCTCAAGAAAAAAGTGATGCATGGAAGTTGCTACTTGCTACACTATGCGTCCCGTAGGCGCTAATAAACACATTGTATTTATCAAGTAGTAACACGACCGTCAGACTGTAGACTCCTTTTCACATCTCTACGGATTGTTGTTTTTCCAATGGAAGGAAAATAACCCTGCCTGCCTGTTTGTTATACTAAAACCTTGAATTACAATAGAATCAAAATTATTCACCCAATCGATACCAAAACTTTTATTATTGTTTTTTTTCCTGCCTCGCTTTATAAATATTTATCCACAAAATATTCTGTACTGCAACAACAATAAAAATATATTTTTGTTACAAACTTTGTTGAAAATTTTATCATATCAATAGATAAATATTAAATGACAAAATCAAATAACTGAAATATGAATACTTTACGCAGAATGAATGAGAGAATGAATAAATGAATAAATGAATGCAAATAAAAACAATTTAATATTTAAGTTTAATGAAATAAAAATATACACATTCAACTATAAACAATAAAAAAAAATACATAAATAAGAAATAACATATTTTACATATTTAGAAAAAGTGTTATTTCAATTTTACATAAAAATCAAATGAACTTAAATCGTATTTAAAAATACTTAGAAGAAAAAAAAAAACAAAGACAACAATGTGTTAATTAAATTAGTTTTGATTACTTATTTAATTGCAAAATAAATATCTAAACATATAATAAAAAAAGTAACAGGGTCATTTCTGTACATGAAATATATTTTGAAGATTTTGATGTTGATGATGTTGTTGTTGGCATTTTGGAACTTTCATTTGTGTGTTTGTGTTCGCATCACTTAAAAACTGTGTGTTGGATTTGAATAAAATTTTGTGAGGAGGTCCCTTACAACCTTGTTTCAAACATAGAATATGATTTTTTCATAAAAATATGTCATTTCGTAGAGAAACTAGAGATACAAAAGTGAAAGCACTCAATTTTAACGGTATAATTCTATTGGAGCAGTTGTCAGTACATTATTTTTTTGTAGACGGAAAGTTTTTAACACTGTCTCTACAACAAATGTTTAAACACACATAATTCTTAATTTTAATTTTGAAAAAATTAGAAATGATACGCGCACGATGTCGTGGGCACCGCTTGTTTAGGATACATTTAATGAGAGAGTGATATTCTTCAACAAAATTAAAAGAACAATTTGTGAGAAACATTTGTATTATAAAATGTAGTTTCTTTCTATATTCGGTTAGGCCGAATCTTATATACCCTTCACCATATACATATGTATAACCACATGTACTATACTGCAGATTTCCCACTGTATAGTTTAAATAAAATCGGCATAAGAAATTCTTTCCTACAATAAAGTTTTTTTGTTCAAAAAAAGTTATTTTCGCTAAAATCTTTTTAAGTTTTCCATCTGCAGGAATACAAACGAAAGTTGAAACCAGCTTAACAAGTGCTACCAAGTTTTCTTACCTTGCCTCATAAAAGATAGTCACCTGTAGAAATACAAACGAAAGTTGAACAGGTAGGAACATTCGGCTATGCCGGCTCTTATATACCCCTCACCATGTACGTTAATGTAGTTTAGTGAAACAACTCCAATCAAAAAACCAAATATTGAGGTGACAGAAAATAAAAAAAAAATTTTTTTTAAAAATTACATAAAAATGTTACCGGCTCCGAATGGGTTAAGCATTTTTTTAAAACTTTAGAATTTTCTAAAAGATCTCTTTAAAAGCTTTATTTAATAATACCCACATTGATATCTTAAAAAATACGACGCACAATCAGTACGATTCTTTGAAGGTTTACATTTCTATGAAGGTTCACAGGCCCATTGGCAAGCGCCAATTTATTTATTTGTTTTTTTTTATTGGAGTAACTTCATTGTTCCAAATAATATGGAAAAATCGAGGCAGGTGTGGTGTTTAGCCAACTGCCTCAAGAGATATGGACCGATCTTCTTGATTTTCAACAGCAAAATTTTCGAAAATATGTCTGATCGATTAGCGTATTTAAACTATCTCATCTAGTGTCTTGGAAAAGTTGATTTCAGGACGGACAGACGGACATCACTCAATCGACTTCGCTAGGCGTAAGAAGTCAGAATATATATAATTTAGGTTAGATGTGCCATTTTTCCACCTGTGCGTGTATAAAAAGAAGTTTCGTAATCCCGTTTAGTGAAACAAAAATGCATTAAATTTCGATACCAGCTCATAATTATTGTGACCAGCGACACTGACGCAATGTTGACTTATAAATAATAAAAAAATAAAAACATTTTTAATAAAAGAAATTATATTCGAAAGATCAGGTTATGGCCTCAGCATTTAAAAATATATCAGTCATATAGCCACTGCGGCCGTTCTCGTCGGAGTGTATTATGGACGTCGAATTTTGTGCCACTTTTTCGAGTATTGCTGACTGCAAGTCACATAGAGCACAAGCAATGTTTTCCTGTAAGACGTCAATTGTTGCTGATTTAACATCAAACAAATCAGTGACTTCATGTGGTCCCACAAGAAAATAATTGAAAAGTATTAAATAGCAAGACCTTGGATGACAGTTTACGAGTCTATTTCTCAAAATGAACTTTTCCATTTCTAAAATTTTTATTTGAATAAGTTAATGGCTGCAGTCGTCGCTTGGCGTGAAATATTAAACTGTTGAAACCACATCTGCCAGAGACGAATGTCATCAACATTTTCAAACAAAAAATCATTGATTGTGATAAAGTAACGATCTCAATCCACCGTAACACAAACTTCATTTTAGAAAAAATAAAAATAAAAAAAAACAATCCAATAAAGTCTGAAGTGTCTGCTATTGATTGGGTTCGCTTAATTATGCGGCAAACAATTTTCCGTCTAAAAGTTGTGCGAATTGATAACTGATTTCTAAAGTTAATCTGGTAGCGTTGTTCATGCGTCAATATCTCATGATGATTGAACAGTATTTAATGTTCATAAATGTCAAAAAGTAATCGCAATATGATAGTTCTTTTGACAATTAAACCTTTCTTTAATTTTATCGGGCTTAAGAAAACAGCCGTTAAGATCGCAAAGTAGTTTAGGCGTTTGTAATATTTTTAGGATGCTTCCTGCTCTGAAAATAAAATTTAATGCAGACCTTTGCGCCAAAACTTGAACACTGAAATAGAGAACAAACTTGATAACATTGTTTTGGACTTTGTAGAGTGTTGCCCAATTACTCCGAAATACAGTGATGGTCAAAAGTATTTACAAAACAACAGATATTTTTTATTACTTCTCATAAGTAAATATTTTTTTTTTTTTTCTCTAACTAACTTCCAACGAAAAAAAAAGACTAAGAGTTATTTATTTAAAGTACGTAAACAAATGTCCGTTGTGAAAATATTTTTCACCTCCTAAATATGTGGAGTCGCTGATGCAACTTATACCATTGAACTTTAAGGCAAAAATCTTCATAAACATTTTAAATCTTTTGCGATTTGAAAATACAAGTAAATTAGCACATCGACTTTCGGTGGCTATATTAAGTCGACTTAACCCATTTTTTTAGCAACGGCGTCAGCTATAGAAAATTGTCGTCAAGTAAGCTGTTGTTTAACCCTTCGCGATAGGTTTGTGGTACGAAATATCAGCGATATTTCCAATAAAAGAATGTAGTAAAAGAGAAATGAATTTCACAAATAGAAGTTGTGAAAAAAAAAACATTAAATTGACTTTCATTTCCCAAAACAAACACACGAATAACAAAAACTCTATTAAACATGCCAAAGTACAGCTCATGTGTATGAAAACAACTAGAAAATAGATACCAAATATACACACACACATACAAAACAAAACTTAGCTATCGACACAAACTGGTTGAACAAAAAAAACTTTGCAGACAAAGTATTTTCATTCACACATTCTTAAATTTTTTTCGTTTTGTTTTCATTTATTTTTTTTAAATTAATATTTACATCATAATTGCGGAAATAACCACAAATAAAGAAGTTAGTAAAAGCAATGATGAACAATAAATAAAATAAAACAACAACAAAACATACAAATTCTAAGAATATATTTTTTTTGTTGAGTTTTAAGGTAAAGCGGATATAAAAAATATTTGTGCATAAATTATGATTCGAAACTTTGGAATTGTACGTTAGGTGTTGTTAGGCAGGCACAGTGGGTTGAGCGAGGTGATAAATTGAGAATTTTTTTTATAGTTTTTTAAAATGTGAAATATTCTGAGATTTCTGATTCCATAGAAAACACATATGTTCCTAATTTTATAAAAAAAAAAATTTTTAAATGATATTAATATGCACTTGTAGGTTTTTTATCGCATGATATATTTTTTCACAACGGGTTTCCACTTCTCCAACAAAATTTTTTAGCTTTTCTCGAGCATATTTTAGTAAACAAAAATACTAGGCTTAAAATAAAACTTTTTTATCGCATGCTTTAATTTTTCAAAAAGCTTTTTAACTTATGCAAGAAAAAACGTCTCAACTTTGCTCGAGTATATTTCTACTAAAATAAGTAATAGACTCTAAGCTTAATGTCTAGGCTTCAGAAAAACTTTTATCGCATGCTCTATTTTTTTTTAAAGCTTTTTAACTCGTTCGAAAATATGCCTTAAATTTCTTCAAGCATATCTGAGCTCGACAAATATACTTAGCTCTAAATTCAACGTCTGAGGCAAAGAAAAAAATCGCATGCTATATTTTTTTTTAATATTTTTAACTTGTCCAAAAATATCTGTTAAATTTGCTCAAGCTTATTTAAATTGGATTAATATACTAGGCTCTAAATTTTGAAACTGAAGTTCAGAAAAACCTTTTTATTGCATGCTATATTTCTGCCAAAAGATTTTAAACCCCTACAAAAATATTTGTAAACTTTTCTTCAGCATATTTGATCTGAAAAAAAAACTACTAGGCTTTAATTTTAAAGTCTAGGGCACATAAAAACTTTCTTATAGCATGCTATATTTTTTCAAAATGCTTTTTAACTTGTCTAAAAATACGTCCTACTTTTGCTCAAGCATAATTAAACTGGGAAAATGTACCAGGCTCTAAATTAAATATTTAACTTTTTTATCGCATGCTACATTTTTTAATTTAGCTCAAAGTAGTTTTTACTTAAAAACTCTTTTTTCTACTTAAAACAATTTTTGAAATGCTTAGAAGTAAAACACTTCACCATCTAATGAACATATTTCAACACTTAATCCAATAGCAAATATTTAAAAAAAAAAATGTTGTTGGGTGATTGGTGATGGCCTAAAGCCCCTCAAACAAAAAGCAAAAGAAAAAATACAAAAATTGTTAATTGTGCGATAATCTCTGAAATCACTCGTTACTCCTCTTTTTTTGTGTTCAATTATTTAAAAGCCAAAACTTACAACAAAAGCAACAAAAAAAAGCTCCACCCACGTTTAATTTTCCAGTATTTGGGGGCTGTTGCTGGGTTTTAAATTTATTACATTTTAAAAAGAAATTTTATTTTCTTTTTTTAAGTTTTATTAATTTTCTTGTGTCTGTCTATAAGAGATAAATGATTTTATTTTGTTTATGGTGTTAAATAATCTTAATTTCTTTTTAAAAAAATAATAAAATTATCTTTAACTGATGTGCTTTACTTTGATGTGGAAGTTTTTGTGTTTATATTTCACTGGTTTTTTAGGTGAAATTCTTTTTTTTAAATCTCTGGAAAATTGTATTTATGTTCTTGAATTTTTTATGAGGCAAACGGTTGGTCGGCTGGCTGGCAAACTAAATAAACTTTTCTTATTAAAATACAAATAAATCAAATTTTTTTTGTTATCAAACGCCTTTAGCAATTTAAGATGATAAATAAAATGTGTAAATATATTTTATTGATTCAAAGTATATTTTTTTCCGAAAGAAAGAAAAAATATAGTGAGCGACAAAAATCTTTAAAAATACATCTGCCACTTTTGCAATACAGTTATAAATAATTAAGAAGTAACATTTTTTAATTTGTTTTAATTATGGCAGTATCACAGCAAAAGCCGATTACTTTCAGCAAGTAGACTTTTAACGTTTTGGATTTTTTACAACCGAAATTTCAAAAATTTAGTTTTATTATAAATAAAAACAAATCCTTTTCATAACGAAGATTTGAAAAGCTTGAAAGCAGATGGGAACACCATTGCGGCAAATTTAAACCAGCGCTCTTTCGTATTTTATTATTTGGGCCGTCAATTGCGCGATCGGCGTTTTTTATGGCTAACTCAGGTTTTATAAAGCGAATGGTTGCTGAAAAACCACTTGTACAGCTATTGTTTACTTGAATGCAACAAATTACTCTTCAGTGCATTTAAAAAGTAAAAATTTTGTTTGTATACAGAGGCATATTAGAAAATTTTATTAGTTAAACTCTAAGCTTTCGAAGATTATTTTATAACATTTTCAAGTCTAATAAAAACCAGTCTAACAAAAAACATATTGTAAAAGTGTGTGCATTAGATAATGGATCTTTAGCATTGGCTACTGAAGCTGAAGAAAAATCAACCTACAACGACGAGTCGGGAATTAAAAGGTGACGCCAACCGGCATTATATTCCTTAGTAAAAGCACAGAGAACTTGCCTGCATTAAAAGGCGATTTTGAGAAGTTCCTTACCTTTAAAAAATAGTTTGTTGGAAAAAAAAATATCTAAAAAACATATGGCAACACCCTCCGAGAATATCTAGACGTCGTCTTACTTTGTACATAAAAAGTTAAAAGGCGCTGTCGAAATACTCCCTCTACTTACCTACGATTTGCTTTGTACTTCAATCAAAATTTGATTTTAGATTGAAGTTTCAATCGACTAGAAGCGTTATTCCGAATTTCGGTTTGAGAATGAAATCATTAAAATTTTTATTGATTTTACAATATGGTCGAAGTTTCTCCATTCGGATCGAAATACCGAAAAACCCCATGATGTTTTTTATATGGCCATTTGCAAACAAACCACAGGCGTAAAAGATTTCTTTAAGATTTTTTTGGGTACCCCCTTTACAGCGGCTGACATTCAATGCGACTTCCAGCGCCCTCGTAGTCTATAAAGAAATCCTTTCATATTTTCTCTTCTTGAATAACCGCCAGAAGCAATGGCGTGATGAAGGCTCCCACTGAGATTAAGTACAGGTGGTCATTGTTACAAACATAAGCTCATGTTATAGTACGAGGGCTGCTCTATATACATATTTCTGGCCTAATAGTGAAAATGCGAATATTTATAATCAAAAATGGTTTTATTGTTTTTCAAAGTATTCTCCAGCATGATTTATACACTTTTGCATGCGCTCAAACCAGTTGTCGAAGCACTTTTTCCACTCCGATTAAGACACCTCTAAAACATGGTCTTTGAACACTTCAACAGCTTCTTCTGGCGACGAAAATCGTTGACCACGCATTTTTTTCTTGATAAGCGGAAACAAGAAGAAGTCATTAGGTGCCAAGTCAGGGCTGTACGGCGGATGATCCATTAATTCGACGTTTTGGCCGGTCAAAAACGCGCTGGTTTGAGCCGATGTGTGAGAGCTCACATTGTCTTAGTGAACAATTATTCGTCTTCTCTTGTTGGTTTTTCGAATTTCTCCGATGACTTCAGGCAAACAAATTGTAGTGTACTACTCAGAAGTGACCGTCCTACGTTGCTCAAGCGGAACAGTCGCCACATGACCAGTTTTGCCGAAGAAACAGGCGACCATTTGCTTCGAAGTGCTTCTTTCACGAACAACTGCTCGTCTTTGAAGACCCACACGGTCGATTGTTGTTTCGTTTCGGCCTCATACGCATAGATCCATGATTCGTTACCTTTGACGATCTCATAAACGTCTTTTGAAGCACCGCAATCGTATTTGTGCAACATTTCTTTGCACCAATCGACACGAGCCTTTTTTGAGCGACTTTCAAATTGTTCGGGATCCAACGAGAACAAACCTTTTTTACGGCCAGGTGTTCATGCAGTATCGAATGTATGCTGGTGGAAGAAATGTCCAAGGATGTCTCTATCTCTCGGTATGTCGCATGTCGATCTTGCATTATGAGTTCACGCACGGCATCAATGTTCTCTGGCACAACAGCCGTTTTTGGACGACCTTCACGGAATTCGTTTTTGAGCGAGCTTCGGCCACGATTAAATTCATTATACCAATTTTTCACAGTGCTGTAGGATGGTGCTTCATCGCCATACAAAGATTTAAGTTCATCAATGCACTCTTGTCGTGATAATCCACGTCGAAAGTTGTGAAAAATGATGGCACGAAAATGTTTACGAGTTAATTCCATTTTTTTCTATATTAATTTTTTCAAGTCATTGTAAACAACACAAATAATGGTCGTACGTCAAAACATTTTGAGTACGATTACGCTTAAAAATGACAAACTTTCCAATGGAAATGTCAGATTGCACTTGGCAGCACTCAGTGTTGCCAGGCCAGAAATATATATAGCAGCCCTCATAAGACCGCAACGCTTTCGACAGAAGAGAAACAAGAGCAAGTTTAACCGTCGTTAACAAATACTGGCGATGACGCTTGAGTTGTTTGTCATCACTAAACTTTTTTACAAATGAAGAAATCTACCAATTATTTATATCGAGCTTTTAAAGAAAACTTTCATAAACTATCTTTTTGCAAAAAAAAGTTTTAAACGAAGCTAGTTCAAAAGATAGGGCCATTTAGGTCAAATAACATCAATTGTAAGACCACACTTTTATTTTTTAATTTAAATTATACACTTGTTGTTATATAAAAGTATGGTCATCTTAGGCAAATTAAATAAACTATTAGGTCACCCTTTAATTTAAAATTTTAAATCTTTAAACATTTTATTTTAACGGTAAAAGTAATTGACACTTTGTCTAATATTCAGGCTATTGTCTGTAACGATTCAATAGATAGGCCCATGTAGGTTAATTTCCGTCACCTAAGGGTACACCCTTTGATATTTAAATTTATTTTCGTATTACTTGTTGCTATTGGGAGCTATAGTGATACGCAGTTTTTTTAATTTTAAAGCTGTGGCCTTTGCGGCTAATAATACACGTATGGCGACACTCTTTAATTTAGAAAATTATGAACTGTTTTTAGAACGGGACCAATCGGCAAACATAACCTTTAAAATGAAAAAAAAAAAATCAAATGACTGAGATAACTATGCAGGCACAAACATGAAAAGGCAGCATTCAGACGAATTGATAACCTCATTCTTTTTTTGAAAGCAAAATAAAAAGCTTCCATCACAGAGAAACTAGTTGACGTACAAACACAGTTACGAAAAAATTGCATAATTACGGTAAAAATAAATTTTGAATTTTAGTCGTTTAATATTTTCTTTCAGTGCACTCTTATTACATATTACACAATAGACACATACACTATGTATTTATACACACATGTATGTATGTATGTATGTGTTTTATAATATTATTCAACTATTCAATGGCATTTAATATCTTGTATTCCACAAAAGAAAAAATCCGATTAAAATAATTAATATTCCATGAAAAGAACAAATTAGTGACCCCTGTTTCATGTCAATGTTTCGTACAACAAAAGGAGGCTTTTTTCTCTGTTCTTCTTCTTTTATTCTCTTTTATGATTTTCATCTCTCAAATCAACTTGTTGGTTAATTATTATAACCTTGAAAATGAAAATAAAAAGACCACAATAACTACAACAAAAACAAACACAACTATTGTTACTAAACAAAACATTACATTAAACACTTAAAGCAACAACATAAACAACAAGTAGACAATAACGACAATTTAATTACGTGGAGAAAAAAAATGAAGGAATAAATTTTGAAGTCTTTAAAGAAAAAAAAAATGTGGAAGTAGAAAAAAGACTAAATAAAAAGGGGTAAGTGAATAGAGGATAAACAAAAACCAAAAAAAAAAAAAATAAAGATGAGCTGACTAATAAAAAGAACAACAACAACAACTTAAAAACAAACAAACAAACATGGAAAGCAAAATGGAGTTGAAAAGAATTTAAATAAATTAAATTTTTGTTATGTGAGTGTCAAAGACAGGAAAGATGAAGAATTAAAATGAAATGTAAAACAAATTTCAAAGAAAAAAATTCCATTTATTAAAAAATACCTGGGTGGTCCTAAAAGTTTTCTCCACCTGTAGCAAACAGATAAAGAAACAAGGTTTTGAATATTATTTTATAGCGGGCTCCAGTCTGCTTTGTTTAAACCTTAATAATCTTTTATTACAATTTTTCTTTAATCCATACCAGCGTTGCCAGATATTTTTAATCTTACTACATTAAAATTTAAAGAATTTTATATTTCTTCAAAACTAATAAAATAAATATTAATAAATTTAATTCAAGGTTATTTTAAGTTATCAAGTTTATAACTAAAGAAATTTAATTAGGAGGTGGAATTTAATTAAAGGTTTCAGGTCTGGCAACTTGTTATCATTCGTATTTAATTTGTTGTCATTTAATAGCGAATAGACTAACGTCAGAATTAAACAAACTTATTTTCTAAATATTTTTGTTTGCTTCAGATGCGTTACCGCATGCTACGTTCAAAGATTTGAAACAGTTTTGGCCCAAAACTTAAGTTAAATCTTAGTTTTTCTTGCCGAAATGATACTTAAAAATTAAACTATAATTTACTCAATTGCTCTTAAAGCAAAAAGAAAAGATATTTTTTCTAAAATTCAACCCTAGAATTTATGAGGAGCAAAAGAGAATTCTTGAATTAAGTGAGCGGGCTTAATTTAGAGCTTGGAGAGTTCATTATTGATTTAGGATTTTTATTTTTAATTAATAATAGTCCGCACTTACTGTACTGTACTTTTGAAAGTGCAACTGATTAATTAAAGCTCAGGCTACTTCTGCATTTTTTTTAGTGTAATTCTTTTAATAATCAAAAATGGCGCATTTGAAAGAGAATTACTGTCAAAAGCGAGAGGCACAGAGCACTGAAACGCATTACTTAGGACCCGATTACAGGGGTGTTTTAAAACGGCATGTCTTTCAAATAGGACGGTTTCATAATACGCGATATTTTTTGAAATTTTTAAGTCAACAAGCTACTGAGATCGTAACTAAAGTACGAATTACACATCTTTTTTTTAAGTGTAGTTATCAATAATCAATAATAAAACATGATATTCTTGAAAGAAGCTAAATCCTCACTTCTTTAAAAATCAAGCAGGGTCGTTACCTTCAACAAAAAGTAACATAGAGCAATGTCGTTGAAATTTTGCAGTCAACAGAACATCAGCGTCGCATCATTTAAAGCGTTTGGATTATTTATTCTGGAATAACGAGATATTATTGTTTAATGAGAACAAACCAGAAACTTTGGACACGTTAGAAGGAAACATTGTGTGCTCATCAAGTGCGAATTTGCGGGTCTTAATTTTTTGAAAAGTGTTCGAAACTTTAAAGCGTCAGCTGCAACGCCAGAATGTGTCTTAGTAAAGACTGATTAATGTTTCTTTTCTACGTAAATCATGATCCGAAATAGTATATGAATATCAAATAAATAGTTTTTTTAATTTTCTGCGGTCGCAGAATACGAAACATACGGCAACACCGCATTTCAGCTGGGGCTTTTAAATAAAAAGTACAAAATCTTTAAACGCGAGGCAAATGCTTTTAATAAACTTTGTAACAATAAGATTTTATATTTTGCTTTAAGTCCGGGGGAAGGGAGTGCAGGTGGTTTCATAGCATTGTTGCAGTGATCCCAGTTTTTCATAAAAAAAGATTGGTGCAGCTATTCAACTTAAATTCAATACGAGTAGTTTCTTTTTAGGTTTCTTTTTTTGCCCACACAGAACTGTTAATTAAACAGCAGGAATAAAACAAAAGTCAATGCAATAAACAAAATAAAAAAACTCAAAAATAAATAAAAATAAAAAATTCTGTTTTCTATATTTTTTTTTCTAAAAAAAAATTATTGATCCTCGTGTCTAATGTATTTTTAATAATTTCAAATAGATTTTTCTATAAATAAAAAAAGTTCACTTCGTACCTCGGCAGCCCACACTAGTGACGACTCCCCGAGTAACTCTTTCCAAGAATTTAAAAAACAAAAGTAAACATTTTTTATTATTATTTACACTGCCGTTAAGCAAAATGGAATAAATGAAGAGAATTATAAAGAAATATGATATTTAAAGCATAATTTACAAAAATAAATAAAACCATTATTTGTTTCAATAACAAGAAAATAATAAAGATAAATAAATAAAATTAAAAAAGAAAAACTAAGAAAATTCTCCAGTTATAGCAGGCAGATCTTGTTGCTTTCATTGTATTTTTAAACGACAATAAAGATGAAGCAGTACAAACGTTTTAAAACGTTCAATAAATGCATGCATACATTAGGGTTGATCATTTTTTTCTGTTAAAAAGCTCAAAAAATGAAAAAAAAAATTAATCTGAAATCAAAGCCTCGACCATACTTAAGGTCATGACTATAGAATTCTATGATTGATTCATAAGAAAATCTTATGGAATTCTGTCGCAAGATGATGTATCTTTAGGTGGCCGCACTGTATTAAAAACTAGCAATTTCATTTGCAACCCTGATCGCTCAAGGCACTATTATTTTATAAAATTTCTTAAAAAATTAGAAAATCGATCTGAGATGTCAAAAAAATCTGTCACATATTCGATTTTATTACACGCTGTTCTTCTCTTTAAACACGCATGTATTTTTTACAGATCTGACAACTTAATCTCATAGCGCGTCTTGCCCGTAGATGCCACTTTTAGCTTTTCTTTATTTCTCTGTAAATTAAAATTATCGATTGGTTATTGCTGGGGGCAAATTAAGGCATTCGATATAGATCGAAATTTACATTTAAATTCAATAGAAATTTCGATGGATATCGCCGTAATTTGACCCCAGATCTTTATCGTCTTGTGTGTATTATTAATGTTCTTTTCCTATTCTTTAAACTCCGAATGCTTGAAGATTCCGTAAAAACTGAGACTGCCTTAACGTTTTGTGCAAATTCGTTTCTCCGATAGCTCTATTTTACTAAAGGTATTGTTTATATTGTTCAGTTAACATCTGTCTTGCATAGAGCAGAAAGAAAGTGAAAAATAGCGGTGCTTTACAATACGCATGTATGAGTTGAGTTTGAAAACTTTTTATAAGCTTTTCTGGTTTCCTTTTTGTTAATTAAAAGCAGTTTTACTTCAACCATAAAGACGTGTAAGTTTCGACTTAATGGGAAATCCAAAAACCGCTTGACAAAATTGAAGAGACGGTACAACGTCAAATTTAAACGTCATAGCCATGAAATAAATCTATAAATCGGGCTACGAGCTGCAACCTCTTAAACATATTCCGTCGTTAATTTATTAAATCTTCAGTAATTTCTTTCTATTTCAGAACCTAAGGAAAGACCTTAAGAAAATCTGTCTTTTCGAAGTTAATTAGAAATACGATGGACTAAACGTATCGAGCTAAATAGACACTTTGTCTTTCAATGCAAGAGAAAAATTCTAATTTTTTTGTTCGAAAAAAATATAAAAAATAATTCGGATTTGCCAAATTGATCTTGCAAAGTCTGTAAGAAAACTGCAGGTTGACTTTTGGTTTTAATGCGCATCAAGCTGATTTTAGTCGATCATATTTTGACGTTTATTAGATCAATGCTTTTCAAAATTTCACTCTTCTTGGACTAAACTATTTAGTCATTACAAGAAGCTTTAAGCCAGAGGAGGTGTAAATCACCACGAGGTATAAGCATCAAAGCACTTTTTAGCCTTCGCAAATATTTAAAGTAGCCGATATCATCACAACCATTATAATCGCTTTAATATCTGTCCGTCTATCCGTTCGTCGCAGGCCTTTATTTGTGAGACTGTAATAGCTAGAGACTTGACATTTACACAGAGTGTGTCGATAAAGGGTGGCCACCTTGAGAAGTGTTTTTAGCTTATCAGGCAGAGCTGTTAAATTTGTTTATTTATTTATAATAAAAAAAAGTATAAAGAATACAATAAAAACTTAAAGGGTGTCACCATAGAAGACCTGATTTTTAGATATATTGTCTTATCTTTTAAACCATTATAGATTAAATTAAAAGTTAAAAGGCCGCCCATACATGAAACGGAACTCCTTAAGTGTGAGACCGAGTCGTATTTGGAGAATTTATATCCATCTTTGATTTTAGAAATTTATTTTCTTAAAATAATTTTTTAGAGTTCTTGCTAAGATTTACGTTTTGCTCTACAATTTTTCCAGCTTCACATTTGGATCCGCCCTACTAAACATGGGAACATATGCAAGCAAACACTTCATAGATGTATACCCGGTAGTTCATTGAGTTATATTACACTCTTTCAAAAATGAAGCAGCCTTGAATTCATTTTTGTGGAAGATTTCTCATCAATTCTTTGGAAACTGTCACATTACCGTTATAATACCATCAAAAGTATTTTTGTATGTTGCTTTATATTTTGTTGCCAGATAAAAGAAAATCAACTGCAGGGTATTTTGTGTGAATCAAGTTGTCATCTTTTTGTCGTGAATGCCATTTGTAATCGACTTTTAAAACAAACAAAAAATCAAAACGCTATTTAAACGTTCTTTGCCATGTGCCATGTGTATGAAGACTACCCACAAAATTGTTTTTTTTTTGAATTTTAAACCTTTTCATTGCACAAATAAAGTTTCTTCCTATACATCTCATGAACTGCAGGGTAAATGCAATCATTAATCGAACAATGAAGAGCATGAGTTGTGAGTCAGAATCGAAGTTAGAAAAATCAAATAAAAGAAGGTCAGTGTGGTAATTTAAAGAGAAAAAAAATTATAAAAACAAGTTAATGACAAAATATTAAACAAGAGAAAAGAATATGTTTTTTATTAAATCAAACACATGTTTTTGTGACTCATTAAATATTAAAATTGTTTTAATTTTAAAGATGGGGAGAATAAATATGAATCAGCTGCTATTTTGTAAAAATGGTCTTTGTTTTTAAATATTTGGTTCTAGAGTTTCAAATTTATCTTCTTTTTATTCATACAAAACAACAACAGAAAAAGTCTGATCTTAAATGAATCTAAAGCGGTGGTATTAATTTACAAATAAATTGTTTCTAAAGATTGTTTTTGTTTTTTTGTTTCTATTTAATTAGGTACGAATTGGGCAAAAAGTACCAAATTCACAGTGAGGATTTTCTTGCTATTAAAATAGATAAAAAAAAATCTTTGTTCAACTTTCATTTAGGATGTACTAATAGTTTCTTAAACTATTCTCGAATCGAATTCCTTGTGAAGCTTGAAAAAATTAATTCTTTGTCCAAAAACCGTACTAAATTATGACTTTGAAAATCACTCATTAGTTTGGGCAACTTTTAGACACAAAAGTGTTTTCGTCATTAAATTGAATTAAATAACAAAATTACGGCATATGAAGTGAAATCAATCTAAAACAGACGCTACAGAGTCAATTACATGAAGAAAAAATTTTAATTTGGTGCAGTTACTGTCGATTGAGATTATTATCGCATACTAATTAATGTTTTTTTTTTTTTTTTTTTTTTTGCTTCAAAAAATGGATGACATTTGTCCAGTCGTGATGGTGATTTCTCCAGGTTGATCCTCGTGCCATACGGCGATCGCAGTCAACGACTTATTGAATTTAAAATAAGTTGATTTCAAGAAATGGCCTTTGTTATATGCTTTGGCAGCTTTAAGAAACTTTACTAATTCAAATTTTATAATTTTTTTTTACACTTAAAGTTTAATCGGGATTAAACACGACACCTATTAGACACTATGAAAATAACGGAAAGGTCCGATTTTGCCATTCAATCATCAGAGTTATCAAAAACTTCATCTGATAATTCATTTCATTTCGTCACTGTTTCTGATAAGCTACCTATTTCCTGACATTTTATCGGTTTCGATTTTTTATTTCTTTCTTGCAGTCAAAAATGAATCGATAAAGCTGCACATTTTCTGCAATTTTGCCTGAAAATTCCTTTAGAATCCGTTTCAACTTCTATACGATAATTTAAAGAGACTCTGAAATAAATTTAGGCGTTGATTTACGGTAGGAAATTTTTAAGAAAATTTGAAGAATGTAAATATGTAGGTAGGTACTTAAAAATAAAAGTACCTACTTATAATCGGTAAATTTATTAGAAAGTTTAATTTTATTTCATTTCAATTTGCTAAAAAGATATGGCCACCTAATTTGCATAAATAAAAAGCGAATAACAAACCATTAAAAAATTCAACCTACAACTTGGGAAAGTAATGGAGTAACAACAACATACATATGTACATATATATCCATATCTATACATATAAATGTACAACTACATGCGAAGATGAAAAGTGAAGAAAAAAATAAAAAAAAAATATTGTCCAAGAAAATCAAAATAAAAATAACAGCACAACGCACAACAAACATCATTTAATACAGAAAAAACACATATACACACACCACACAAACACGACACATTGGAGTTTTAAGTTGGAAGCGCACATTCATGCATGAGAATAAACAAACAGTCGTTCGCAAGTGCAGGGCACATGTAGGGAAGAAAACAACCTACAAGCAAACAAACACACAAATATTGTAGTAGATACAAAGAAAAAAAGAAATATATGAAATATGGCAACATGGCAGACAATGTTGATTATTGACATTACTTTAGTGGTGCTGCCACCCCAACAAGGCCCACACACATTCGCACACAAATTTAAAGTCACTCCGTTTAAAGCAACATAAAATCAAAATATTATCACACAGAAAAATAACACGTAAAACAAAATCCACAAAAGACAACAAAACTCAAATGCAGAGTCACTCATTTATTTATTGATGTTGAGTAGGAAGGAGAGAGGATTATGCTCAAGAAAACATAATTACACACAGTGATGCCAGCTGTATTTAGCAACATCTGATATCATTAATGTGTGGTATTTTAATTTTTTGTCGATTTTTATTGCCATATAAAAACAAAATTAAAAAATGAGATTTTTTACTTTTAAGATATATTCTATTTTAATTTTAATAGCGATTTAAGTTAAATTCAGGAAAATAAAAAAGCTTAAATATTTGAAGGCAACTAAGAAAGAATGAAAGGCCATAAAAAAATATTTTTCTTGATGTTTGGTTTAATGTCTTCATAACGATTATTAATTGTTTTACCCCTTTGCTCTTTAATAAGCTTTTAAGTTAATGAGAGAAGTAAACGATTCGGCGTTTTGATGCATATCTGCGCTGTAGCAGTATTGAATTCGACACAAAAAAATATTGTATGCAGGCGGCACATCTTATTATTTTTTAAAAGGTTAATTGGGATGAGTTGATAGTCAAATTATATAAAAAAAAATTATTTTCAAGTTTAAATAAATTCTATGTTTTATTCCGAAGGCCAATTATGAATGAGCAAAACTTTTACGATTGCTTATTTACCTGTGAAAGAAAAAATTTTCAATGAATTTTGTTTTTGCTTAAGGAAAATTCTAATGGGTTAAAAAATGTCTGTTTATGTTGCTTTTGCGCAGTTCCCAACCGTAAAGAAACGTTTCTTTAAATCAACAAAGCAAATATATACAACATGTAACATTCTATAACAAGTAGCTGCAGTTTGTTGGAATCATACGTCATTAGAGAATTCCATCCACAACATCCAATTTGTACCTGAATTCTCAAAAGCAGAACTTTTCTGGCGATCTCAGTGCTACCTGCCCTAAAGAAGCGTCGCTGAAATTTCGAGCAAGCTATGGTGTTTGAGAGAAAGTCCTGTCAGTTGTTTCTAAAGAGTAAACGTAAGCTTACTACTAATGACTTTCTAATCTGAGTTAAGCTGAAAGGAAAAATCACCTGAAGTAATCTTTGCAAACTATTCTAGACGTGTTCGAGCTGCCATTATCAAGTTATTTCCTTTTTGAAATTCATATATGAGTACAAAAATTACGAGAGAGAAAAGATAAAGAGAAAAGGCTACACAGTTTCATTTACTTGCAAATGTCTTCTTTTTTTATTCGTATTTAATACAAAAACAAATTCTAAACAATCAAGACCGAAATGCAGAAACAAAATTTTGACGTGTGAACACGAACGCAATTTCAAAAAAGAATTTCAGAAAATTGCATGTGTGGACGAGTAGCTTATAGTTTGCAAGCTGATCTCGGCTTGCTTACCATTAGTCTCATAACACAATTTTTTTTCAAATTCATAGGTATTGGAATTTGTATAATGCAACTTTGTACTATTCTTGTTATCATTCCTTTAAACGCAGTATTTTCCACCTTTTTAGAGAATAATTCAAGAAAAAGTTTTGATACAGTTGAAATATTGTTATCAATAAGCCGTTCAGGTGGTACCCAAACGACAATCAAGTGCTAAAGGAAAATAAAAAAAAATTAGTCGGTTTTCCATCCCTGACTTTAAGCAAAAGGTGGACAATCATAATAAATATAACTAAATTGATGTGCCATCCATAGAAACAAAATTTACATTCATACATATAGGTAAACATACATACATACATTATACCCGTGTAAATCCTATACAAAAATGTCTATCAATAAATATGTGTGTAGTAATTATATATGTATTTAGATATTTTCTCCTAAACGCCTACACACTTTTTTAAACTCGTTTCATCATATTTTTCTTCTTCTTTATTTAATCAAAGAAATAAAATCATACATAAGTATAAAATTCATTTTACATCCAAACTGAGTAGGAAAAAACAATCATCATTTATACATGGATTTTTGTTGTTGGCAATGTAATTATTCATTTTATGTTCCCACATATGAAATTTAACACATTATCAAACAAACTTATTTGATTTACTTCTTTTTCACTTTTGTTTTCTTGCCAGTTTTCTTGACTTGCAAAACATCTGTTCAACTTGCAAATTAATAGGCCATTTTAATTTTTATTTTCGTTTAGATTAAATTAAAAACTGCTACAGAAACTCTCTGTTTATCTAAGTCTCTTTAAAAAAAACAAAAAAATCACTATCACTATAACATATAAATAAATACATTAGGTTGTAAATTACAACTCTTAAAGGTGCTGAGAAATAAATATACACAAACATATTCACATGTTGTTGCCTGAATGTTTGTTTTTTTTTTGTGCAAAAATTACTATTAGTTCTTAAGCCAACAACAAAAAAGAGTGGTTTTTAGGGCTGCCATACTTAAGAGTAATTTTTGTTTTGCTTATATAGTATTTAAAACCAGTCAGTATTAATAAAAACAGCCTTAATAAACACAACCATATAAAAACATGTTTATATAAATGTGATTAAATTACTTTTTAATTTTTCGAAATTATTAGTTCAAATGTTTGATATTATAGCAAATGAACTAAATAGTTCGGCTTATTTCATTTTTATTAAAATTTTAAAATTTTGATTAAAAAAAAATTAACTACAAATTTATACAGACCATTCCTAACGAAAACAGGAAAAATTACACAACAGCAGAATGTAATGCAAAATTTTCTGAATCTGTTTAACCAAATTAATATTTCTTGTAATCTTTGTTACATAGTTACTTAAATAGGTGATGTTTACAACGTTGATATATGCAAAGAATACTTTACAGCTGTTGGTTAAAAAAAAAAAACATGTTTTTCCTTAAATGCTCTCCTATAAATAAATATTTTGTTCAGTAACGAAGAACGTTCGTCAGACTGTGGTTGAAGATGATAAGTAGTAAAAAACAATGCCAATAAAGTAAATAAAAAACTTAAATGCTTGACAGGTTATTTTATTACCAAAGTGTCCGTCAAGTACGTTTGAAAAAGTATTATTTTTAATGTGGGATTTTATGAAAAAAAAAAAGATTCTTCTCAAAATATTTAAATTGTTGTTTATTTCTAAGAGATTATTTTAAGCAAAATAATTAGACACCATTTATTTCGCTATGTTTATATATACAATTTTCTGTCTTATTACTTACTTGCATGTACTATAATCACAGGATTTTATAAATTTTTAGTATTTTATTAAGTTTTAATGTTTGATAGTAAATTAATTTTTTTTTCTTTTGTTAAATTTTTTTGTTTTCTTTTTGTTTGTTTAAAAATCGGTTAACATTTATACTTTCATAATATTTTTTTTTAAATCAAGAAGGCGGCCCTCCAAAGACTAAAACCTAATATAATTTTGTTGTTGAAGGGCACGACGTTAATGACAACAAAAACAGCAGACTAAACAAAAGCAAGCCGAGCTAAATTTAGCCTTTTATTATCATTTGTTACTTTAAATAAAGTTGTACCAGCTGTATTTTTTTCTGCATATGCGGCAACACTTTATATGTTATTTTTGCTTTTGAAATTTTATTTTAGAGAATTTAAATTTTTTACTTTTTAAATTTTTTTGATAAAAAAATTTTTTTAATTATTTAAAATTTACAAAAAAAAAGTTTAACATTAACATAAATTAGCTGGGCTATAACAAACACCTGTTTATAATTTCGCCTTGGTTTCCTTAAACACTTATTTTTTAAACAAGAATTTTGTTGATGAATATAAACTATTTTTAAAGTTTAGATCTGGCAACCCTACACACAATAAACTATCTTATTTACATATTAATAATAACTTCTTTTTTTAAGATTATATTTTTTTATAATTCTTTATTTTAGAAAATAATTTAAGCAAATAAAATTTTTGGTTCACTTTGTCAACCATAAATTTTTTTCTTGTCTATAAATTTAATTAATTTATTAAAAGAAAAATTTTTATTATGTAGCATGACGCACTTAAATTTTCGAGACCAGCATAATTAACAGACAATAAAAAAAACATGTTAAAATAGTCGAAAGAGGTTTTTAGCCATTAAAACTAAATTGACAGTTAATCATTGGTGGCATTAAATAAAGGGGAAAAAGAACTTACACAAGAGAAAGAGAAAAATTTATAACAAAATTTTAGCTCTTAAAACCGCTTGAATAACTTTAGCTTTAAATTTCCTTCGAAAAAAATATTTACAATTTTAAGGTCAATTAAAATTTTTATCCATTTTATGTCAGCCATATTTTTTATATACACTTCGACATTTCGATTAACGTCATTCAAAACATTACAATCTTGTGATATATTTTGAAGTTAAAACTCGCAAAAATCGTGGCATGACAAACATATACACAACACACCTAAAGAAGTTATTCCAAATACAAACCAGGAATAAAAATATTGCAAAATTCTGATTAAATTCTGATACAATACAATTTGACACATCAATAATGCAAACAAACAAATCATATTTGGTTTTATCTTTTTACCAAAAAAGGACTTGCAACAGTTGCTGCAACACAGTAAGAACAACAAAACCAAAAGAAAATCAGAAATACTTGAGAAAACAAAAAGTCTATTTAACAACTGACTAAATGTTTTTTGGTCATACACCAGAGAGGGGAAACACACCGGACAGACAAACAGATTGTCAAAGAGTGAAAGAGTTAAAGACGACCATAATTTTTGTTTGTCTGCAGCATATAAATTTTACAATGCAAACATGCATGGAGTTTTACTTCATTCACTCTTTGACTTGGCAATGCCTTTCTCCATACATAGTTTTTACTTACCACCACCACCACCATACATGTCGAGAGGAAGGAAAATAAAACATATAAAAATATATAAAATAATGTAGAAATGCATGGGAGTGTGCGTACGAGGGTTATGAAAAATTATTTGGTTTGCTTTTCTTTCCTCTTGTTGGAATTAAATCCGAGTAATTTAACATCGAACCGCTAGAAATCCATTTTTCATACGTAATGATTAACATTAGCTTCTCAGAGGAGCTTTTTACTTAAACAATCTCGAAAACCACTAACCTTAATGGAAAGAAATATTACAGTTTTTGACACATTTTTGCTTCGGTCCTCGTATCTGGTGTATTGAAGCATAAAATGAAATTCTCTCTTTAATCAAACACAAAGTTCACACATCCGCAGTTGCTACAAGTAAAAATGTGGGTCTAAAATAATTTTAAACCAGACAAGACCAGACAGACAGTAATATCCAAATCAAAGCACACCCAAGCAAGGTAAAGTAATTGATGCCAGTTTATGATATTGCCAAAATAGACGTAACAACAACACCAACAACAAATACAATCCAAACTATAACTTACTGCAATAATGAAATGAAAAATAAAACAAACAAAAAAAAAAAAAACAAATTTTAGACAAACTGCAACATCATTCAAATAGTTGTCGACACATAATGGACAACTTTTATGCTACAACGACTTCTTTGGGGTCATTAAGTGGCCAACACTTAAAAACAAAAGTCCCAAGGAGAAAAAAAGAACAGCAATAAAAGCAACCAAAACAAATTTGGGTATTCTTTGCTTGCTCTGGTCATTGTATTCTTGTTCTTTTACTTTTTGTGGCTTTTTATTTCGGATATTTTGCTTTTATTAGATTTTGATTGGAAAGGAAAAATCATAAAAAGAAATAAAATTGTAACACATGTTTTTATCATCAATATTTTGTCAGGCTATTTTTATTTGTTGTTATTGTTGTTGTCATTTTCGTTGCAGTATTTGTGGTTGTTTGAAAAACAATACACAATACAATTTATACCAACAAGAACTTGATCAACTCGAGATTAGAAAACAAAAGTAAAGTTTTTTATTTAATTGTTTTTCATTACAATGAGTCATTTTTCAATGGAAAGAACGGCGCCAAAAGATTTATTCGACTTTGCAAAATGTCTCCACTAGCCATCAAATTGAACAAGACATTCACATAACGCCGGCACAACAACGGCATTAATTTGTTCATGCTCTTGTATGTGGCGAGAACGTGTCGATGTTTATGTTCTGTTTGAGGGTTTTCACATTAGACTAATTGTGCTGGCATAAAATCGCAGTTTGTTGGCTTTTTCGGTGAGGAGAGTGGTTTTTGGTTGGCACAATTTTTCAACCAGCTTCAACCCCGCAGAGCGATTTTTAGTGTTTAGTCGTCCTTCGACGCGTAAACATGAATACATCAATGATGAATTTTATTATGATTGAGTTCAATTTTCTTATAATATTTTATCAAGGGAAATTAAGTTTAAAGTTAATTTGAGTTAATTAATTGAAAACGAACTTTTTGTCAAATATTGAAATCTTCAGCTTCTAGGAGTGATGATGCAGCTTGCAAGTTACAGCCACTAGAAATTCCTCCTAAAATTATTGCCAATTCATCATCAATTATTTCAGCCATATTTCCGCATTTTATGTATGTGTTTAACGAACGAAAGGCAAACGTAAAATAAACATATAAATTACTAACACACACAAAGCTGTGTATACGTGCACAATTTTATGCCAGCATAATTAGTCGTGTGTGAAAACCCTCTTTGAGCATAATTTTCTGTTTGCCGTCAGGGTTTTTTCAATGTCTTCAATATAAAAGAGAGTATTTGCATTGTTGATCAATATATGGCGTTAGTTAGAAATAGAGAAATCCTACTAAAAGTCATATTTGATGGCGAACATTATTGCTCAGACAAATCTTCGGCCAACGATGGCTGCACATTAACGAAACATGAACATTGGGTGTCTACATTAGCCGAATTCATGTGCGACATCATGTTCACACCGATTTGATAGCTCGTGTTGACAGTAGCAGTGTTGCCATTTTAGTTAAGAGACGGGAAATTCATAAAGTGGTGTAAAATATGATGGATTTTGCAAGACGGGCTGATAGATTTAGTCAGTTTTTTTTATATAATTTCTTAGTTTTCAGCATTTTTCTTCATGGCACAGAGAAAGCCAAACAAAGCATTTTAAAGATTTTTGTGTAATCAAACTCGACTTATGAAACGAGCAAACAACCAGCATATAGACCTATAGCCTGTTTACAGAACACGTCAAGAGCGAAACGAAACCGGATGATATATGAACGAATACGTAATAATTAGCGTCCGCGTAATACGTTAATTTGTTAAATTAAATTTCTTTGCTGCCTCCATAGCAAAACTTTACTTGCTAATTTGCGCAGCAAATAAAAACAACGTCTTTAACAGATATCAACTTGGGAGTATTTTCTTTGGGAACTACGACTTCTTCCATATAAAACACGACTTCTTTAGGAGCTGAAAGAAAGCGATCATAGGACTTTCACAGTTAAGAATTGTGTGAATCTGGTGTCAAAACATCGCCAGCCAACTTCAACTCCATAAGAATTTAAAAGAAGTTTGTGTGGTCCCTTCAGTGCTAAGAAGTCAAACGTCTATTTCTCACCAAAAAATCCCTCGATTTTTGTAAGAAAGACTGTGTTAGCAAGCAAAGTTGCCATTTTCAATACAACATAAGGGCACCAAGAGGCACCATCATTTAGTGTGGTTACATAAAATTCAGTTTCAGAATTTTATAAAATGTACTATCGCCGCAAACAGAGGTATCGCTACAAATCAATGTAAGCTGTCCGGTTTGATCATGCAATCTGAGTCTTTTAGATCTTTCTGTTTAATATGATTTTCTTTACTCACAGGACCTCAGAGTCTACATCACACTTTTACCACTATTCAAAACCTGTTTGGTATGTGTGCAGCAGCGCAATAAAATCTAAGGTTTCATGTTAGAAAACTTCTTCCCCTCGGATTTCTTCTACTCGTACTTACAAGGTCGCAAGTTATTTAAGGTGCTTTACGGTTTTCCAAAAATTACGATTTATTCTGAATAACTGAATTTATACAAGAAATAAAACTTTTGTTGGTTTAAAGCTGAAATGAAAAATTAATTAAAAACACCAACGCAATTAATTTTTCTGTTGTATTTATTGTTTGTGGTATTAAATTGCCCACGTTTTAGCATTTTGTGGCTTTTCTGTGTCTCAATGAGTTATTTTACATTTTATTTTATTTTATTCGTGTTATTTAAAGTTCCTTCATGTTGTTCATTTCTTTTTTGTATCGCTTTGTCACTGTCTCAGTCTCTCTCTCTCTCTCCATTTGTCTTGCAATACTTTTTCAAACATGTTTTAATGCTCCTTCAAAATCATTTTTATTTCTTAGATGGAAATTTTGCTTTTTTTACGTGTTTGAAGTTTTTTCGTGGCCCTTTTCCAACATTTGCCACCAATTATTAAAAATACAGTGTGTAAGGAAAATATTTGGATAAATTCTGGTTTTTTGATTTGAACATTCTCAAATTTGCAAGAGAAGGAAAGGATTTCTGCAAGAAGTTTCATTCCATTTCTTCTTACAATAGATGGAACTTTGATAAAATAAAATAAAGTACGTAATACAGTGTAACACGTCCTATATTGCGTCGATTCTCCAGTGAGTCATTAGACCTCAGAGCTTACTCGCCTTTGTTGTTTGTGTTTAATCAGAGGGCAGCAGAAAAGTAATATACATATTTGATTCTGACAGTAATATTTTAGATTATAATATTAAAATTCTTATAATGCAAAGGTAGATTTTAATAAATATTAGGTCACTTAAATTATTTGCCGTTGTAGCGCTTTTAGCATTAATTTGGCGTGTAAAGTTTTTTTTAATAAATTAAATCTTGTGCTAGTAGATATTTCTTTAGTACAGTTCAAAATGCAACTTATAAATACTTTTTTGTATTCAAATCTGTTTTTAAGATAACGCAGAAAAACTAAAATTCGTATTCAACTACGGAATTCATAAGCTCAGATAGCATTTTTATTAATATATGATCTATTACACAATTAGTAAAATTAAATACGCAAACGCTAAATATTTAATTGGAATTTTTTTTTCATTGCAAACAAAAAACGAAATTAAAAATTTACATCAACATTTACAAAATCAACAAATTTAAAATTAAAATTTTTTTTTTTTTTTTTTGAAATAAAAATAATTCCATAATTTTTTCTGTCCAGGCTAAATTTATATCATTTTTTTCAAGTTTAAGAGTTTTAGGGAATTTTAGTAATTTTGCGAACAAAGAAATCAGTGGCAACGCTGTTTGCTGCAGAGATACATGCATACAAGAATTACGGTATTTTTTTTTTAATTTTGCCTTTAAGAGTGTGATAGAAACTTAGATCTACGCAATGACAAATATTTCGATTAACACAGGCAGTTAAATGACCGACACTATTCTGATAGAAAAATATTTAAAATTTTAATTTCCTGCCTGTTAAGGATTGTTTAGAGGAGGCACATATAAAACTAAGCTTGATAATCAAAGATTTAAGGAATTCCTGCTTCCGCTATGAATTAGTAGGCGAACTTACTAATTCTAAATATTCTGCAGCCAATCCGGAGCATTTAGTTCTATGCCGAGCACAAGATCACGGCGTATTCCAAGAAAAAGACCTCATGGTGCACCGTTTTTGAGGATTAGCAAAATTATAACATGAAAATCGTAATTAATTAAGGTTATAGAGAATTTTTGGAAATTTAGAAATATAGTAAACTCTAAGTTAAAGTTTACATAATTGATTTTGGGTCTCGCAATCTATACAGTGTCGTTACGAACGAAACGCTACTCACGGTTCCATTTCTAGGTCAAAGTAACTGAGACAATAGTTGTAACATATACATATTGTTAGGTTTTTCCATTTAGGAACAAACACGGATTATTTTGATTGCGAATACCACTGTGGCACATTATAAATTCGCTATTTCCTTTACCTCTTTATGGCTTCTTGCTAAACTTCTCGAACCTACATCCTCTTGGATCCTTTAGCCTTGTATTTATTAACAACGCAGCTATCCATGCTACACTATGTTACTGCGGCGAGTCATGAACTACTCGATGCCTTAGCGTCCTAAGCCTTCCACAGACCACCTCATTTCGCATTACATACAAGCCAGTCATCGCATTTAGCTAATACAGCCACAACACTAATCTGCCGCACACATTGTTGTTTGTTATGATGTTTCCTTCGCCAACAGCTACAGTTCTTTATGTTTTTTACTATAAGGGTCGCCTTGACAATTATTTGGTACCCTTGTCTTCAGTTATTAATCTGGCCATGGTTTCACACAATAATTGTCTTTTTTCTTTGCAGAAAATATGTACTGCTGTTTTTTTAATTTTTTATTGCCTTATAGAATCATTACTTTTCCTTTCCACAAAATTGGGCTCGAATTCATGATCCTCTGTTTTACAGTACGCACCTCTATCTATGCAGACATTGAGGTTTTTCAACTTGAGTTGGCTAATTGTCGTATTATTCTATACGAACACACCAATAGTGGTGGAAGTAAGTTTATTCACCTCTTGTTTTTACCACGCACATACAGACAACAACAAGAGGGATTGCCAGATCTTATTTTTCATAACAATAAAAAAATAGTGATTGATCTTTATAATTAATAAAAATATTTATTTCGCTAATTCTTCAGGCATTCCATCAATTTTTTATGTCAGTTACATACGTTAGTTTTGCGGTCAAAATGAAAGGTAAATGTCTTTTATGTTAAAATTGAAAGCCTTGTATCTCTGTTACTTTTATTATTGAGGCCGTAAAATACTTCTACATAAAAGTCAGTTTCGATAAATATGTAAGTTAATTTCGAATTTAGGGTTCGATATTGTAGGATGGACTATATCGATTTGTTAAAAACAACATCAAGAGATTATGATTTATTACCTTCAAACAGAATACATAGTGGTTGATATAGCGATACAGCAAACATGTGTGTGTATGTGTACATGTAGTGCAAACACAGCTAAACCAACAACTCAATATTGAAAATTTATTACTGTTTACATTTAGTTCCTCTTTATATCCATCAGTTGTTGTTGCGTTTCTTTTTATTTATTCTGTTGGCATTTTTTTATATTCAAGGTGCGTTATTTTATTGTTCTTTCATTCTTTCTTTCCCGTTTATCATCTACCATGAAACGGCGAAAAATAAGAAAATCGGAAAATAAAAGGCATTGAGCTGTTGCATTTCCTTTTGCTAGCTTGCATATTCAATATCTATTGTTGTTGTTGTTGTTTTGTTAATAATGTGGTTTTGCATGCATTTGTCATGACCGCAGACATCAAATTTTGTCCCATCTCTGTGTGCTCAAATGTTGGTCATTTTATTCGTCTGTCCTTCGTTTTCGCTATTCATCTAACCGCCTTAACTTTTATACATATTTGTTCTTGTTGTTGATGTTTTTGTTGTTTTTTTTTTATTCGTGTCAAGATGTTATCAATTTTTGCCATTGCAATCGCATTGTACGGCTGATGTTTTGTTTTTTTTTATTTATATTATTACTAGCTCGCTCCCGCTCTCTATCTCTCTCTCTCTCGCCCACTTACTATTCCTTTCTGTACTTCTTTCTTCCTTTCCGATAAATGCATTTGTGAAAGTGGTATTAAAACTTTATTAACGTTATTGACAATAGTGTCATCAACATTTTGGTTTCGTCGTTGTCAATTGCTTCCTCTTCCCTTTTTGCACCTCTACCGATGATAGTCATTGCAATAAATGTTTATTTTTTAACGTTTTGTTGGAATAATGAAAACAATGTTAATATTCGCATGATGAAAAATTCATTTGACAATTTAAATATCTGTCTTTATTAAATTTTCAAGTCCATTTATTTTTTCACTTTTATAGGAATTTAAATCATCACTGCTGTTAAAGAAAGTTAAAAAGTCTATGTTTTAATCGAGTCATGTTTGTATCGTTTGCGTTGATATGTTCAAGCCATATTCGTCAAAACGCTCTTTTTAATGCTGACCCTAAGCATTTCTTTTAAGATATGATCAGCAACAATTAGAACAAAATAGATCCTTTTTTTTTAATGGACAACTTAAGGCCGGGGCACATAGAATCCGTCATACGTTAAACTTTGACAAATTCAACAAAAGTCAAAGTAACGACGGATGAGGTTGGCACAATGAATACTTTGCTGACGGATGTTAAACCAAAGCTTGCTCTCTGTTTTTATTCACTTTTAAATTTAATTTGTATTTTATTTACTTTTTAAATTAAATTTGTATTTTATTGTTTGCCACCAAAATTGTTTTATTAAAATCACAAAACACAATTGAAACACAGCAAGAGTTAAAAGAAAACAGAGAAGAAGAAGCAGTTGATATGTGTCAAAGTATTCAAAAGTTAAAAGTTGACCAACTTTCGTACTTTGCGTTGACGGACACGTATTGATTGTGACAACGCTAATAAGAAAACATGTATTTTAACTCACTTGTCAGTTGAATTTGTCAAAGTTTAACGTATGACGGATTCTATGTGCCCCGGCCTTTAAGGTCGTTAAAGTATTTTGACAGGGAAGAGATAATTTTACTTTTTCGACATTGGTCTGTGTGTAAGTTAATTAGTTGAACTTGGATTGTTCAGTGGTAACATTGTTTTGCATTAAATTTTTTTTTTGTGTTGTTATTGAGAGAAATCTTTTTGCCACCTTCGCACTCATGAGAAAGTGTAGTGAAGGAGAAAGAACTTGGTTTGAAATTTACTTTTCTGTATTGAACTGATATCATTTATTGAATTGAATAAAAGTTTTCTTTTTTTTTTTGTTGTTTTCTCTTTTGCTATATATGTTGTCGACATTGTCTACAATAAACTTTTACACTGTTAGTGTTTTTTTTAATGCGTTTTATTTATGTTTTTTTTTTTTGTTTTGTTCTGTTCTGTTCTTTTGTTTTTTCTTTCCAACTGTAATTAAAATTTAATTAAGCAATAATTGATGAAAATTGTAGATATGAAAGCACACAATTTTGTGCGGTAAATAAAGTTTAAGTGTTTTAAGTAAATAATTAATTATTTTTGCCGTTAAACCTGAAATATTTGCAGTTGGGTTTAAAGACCCAAAGTATTTTAACAATTGTAATTAAATTTAAAGTTTTTTTTTTTTTAATTTAAGGTTTTAATAAGTTTCTATTTTTTACTTAATTAACGTTTGCAGTGGCCATTGAAAATAATTTACTTTTGACGAACGGAATTTATCTGAGCCATAAACAGGTTTTAATTGGTTTATTGTAATTAACGTTATCATTACTGGTTTATTAACTGCTTTTTTAATAAAAAATAAAAACCAGTTGCACGAGAAAATAAATACATGAAAATATATTAAAGTCATCCTGTTTTCTTTATATTGGGTGTGTGATTCTTAACATTACGTAAGGAATAAATTTTTCAATTTCAAAACTTGTTACTTTAGTTGCAGAAGCAAACCACAGCATATTAAAGAAACATGTTTGCCAAACAAGTTATTTTACCGATTTCTCTTTGCGCATTTCTACAGCTTTCTGGCAACGCTACTCTTATTTCATATTTAATAAAAATATAGAAAAACAGCTTCTTTTTTTTGTAACGAAAAGGGATAGCGGCTTAAATTCTTTTTTGACATAAATAAGACGCATGAAAAGCTTATAATACAGACCGAATCCAAATTTGCACTGGAAAATATAATGAAATAATTATTTTTTGATGATAAGCTGGGTGGTACAAATACAAGCATGGATTTAATTTTTTTTTTAATTTTATTGTAAAATAGTAATTAATAGTCAATATTCCAAACATTTTTTGTATCAGTATCAAGTCCTCAAAAAAAAAAAAAACCGCTTTACACTTGAACAACGTTGAGAAATATTTGACACTTATTTCCAAGTGAATGCTGTGTTTTCCAAGCTATACGTTTGTTTAAAAAAAATTTTATCATTTTTTCCCACTGTGCATTGCTAGTTTGATATTTGAGCCTGTAGAATAACTGCGAATCTTAAAGTCACCTTGTTAATGACTTTTACTCCCAACTGCGATACATTTGTGTGAAAAGAAAGTGTTTGTGTCCGGTGAAAAGAGAATTCTATGGAGAAATGTTCATGAAATACATTGATCAATAAGACAAATACCCTACCAGAACAGTATCGATCATTTGACCGGTCATATGACCCTCACTGTTGACCGAAAACCCGGTCATTGTGTAGAACAAAGTTTCATCACATCCTTAAAGGTGAAATAAAAAATTTTTTCTGACCAAAAATTTTGTAAATATGTAATGTGTATGCAGAAAACAGAGTTGCCACAGACTGTTATTAGAAACTGTTTCAAATATCCTTAAAATGTATAACCGTTTTTATGAAAAAATTATACAAATTTAGATAACACTTTGAGAAGGTTTAATTAAAAAACATATTTTTTGTGATATCAAACATTAAGTTTCAACAAAAATGTCTGTAATGCAGGAAAGCGGCAGCGAAGTATGTACATAGGTGTATCATTTCGTGTATCAGCATCATCTAGTAAACCAATACAAAATAGCGGGAGATTGAGACGGCAGTTAGACTTTTGGAAACTTCTCTTCGCAAATAATTTAAAACAGCACAGACTTTCTGGAATGAAAGTATTGCTGACTAGTATAAAGCGAATTAATTAACAGGTGGTCTTTATAACCCAGCTGATTTTTGTTTATAGTCAAAATTTTTGTCAGTATTCTAAAAAAAAATTAAATCAAAATTTTTTTTAATAATTTGAAAAAGTTAAAAATGTAAATTTTATAAAATAAAATTTCAAAATCGAATTTGGTTTCCTTTAATTTAGTCTGCTTTTTTATATCAACGTGATGCTTTGCCTTGCGGCCACCTAACATTTAATTCGCCTTGGACCAATAGAAATTAGGCAAAAACTTGCTGCTTTATTTTTACTGTGGAAATTCTAACGAATTCCATTTGTGCCATAAATGGCGTCACATTTACGGCCTCTTTCTCTATTTTCATTTTTTTTAATTAACTGAATGATTTGCTTGTTTATTTAAAACTGCTTGATTGTCAACATTTATTTTTAGTTGTCATTTTGTCAAACTTTATTATCGATAACTTTATGAAAGCTGAAGAAAATTGGCGTAATTAAAGTTGGGGCGACATTCGTATCCATGTTCTTTGGCAGCGAATCCAAATTTAAGGAAACTATGATGTATTGAAACAAAAATCCCGTAATTTGATTTTATCGCTTTTTACAAATTTTACACATATCAATCTGGCATTAATTTTCGATAAAAAATCTATAAAAGCTAATGACGATAATGATTAACTATTAAAAATAGGTATAAGAAAAGTAAACAAAATGAAAGATTAAAATAAAAGTAAATATAGAAAATAACAAACTCACCTCATCTATAGCACTAGCAGTTACTATTAATAACCCAAATAGTACAGCAGTCCATAGCCATTTATTAAGGCCATAAAAATATGATGTTGTTGATAATGATGACGATGGCAACAACGATGATGACAATAACGCACCGTTATAATATTGCATTTGACAACGTTGTGGACGATGACACTTGGTCATCATTTTAGATGTTATTGTGTCGTTTGTTGCTGGCGATGATGTTAATAATGTAGTAGCAGCAATTGTGTTTGACATTTTTTTTTTTTTTGTTATTTCTTTGTTTGGTGGCTTGGGTTGTTTGTTGATGGCAATAATAATAGTAATTTTGTATAAATTCTTACTTTTTTTTACATTTATTCTGAGCTAAAAAGATTTAATAAGTGAATATCGTATATTTGTACGTATATTTTTATAATATAAATGGCCACTGGTCGTATGTTTTAATTAAATCGCCAATCTTGTACACAAGAACACTCACTTAGCGATTTAAAGTGAACGCTTTTTTAAACACTTTTTAAACGATTTTAGTTATTTCACTACTTTTCTATTTAATTTTCCATATTCTTAGAACAAAATATTAAAGCAGAACAAATATAAGCTGAAATTAAAAAAGGAAGAAAACATTTGCATTAAAAATACTGTATAAAATATAAAGTGTATTTAAAGAATATAAATTAATGTAATGACACTCACTAAGATTGAAATAGTGTTGGAAAAAGGCAAATATGCAAAATAAAAAAGATTTGTTTAAATTAAAAAAAAAGAAACCAAATTAAAAAATATATTATAAAATCTCTGTATTTAAGTGTAAAACTTGAAATGTCTTATCTTTTTTTTTAATTTGTTGATGACCGTTTGCCCAAACTAGCCGTTTTAAGGTTGGTTTGTTTTGTAAAAATTATTTATCTGGCAACTCCTATCGTTATTAAAGTCGTTTAAATTAACGTGGTTTGCCTCTTACATTAACCATCTTAGGAGAATAAAAAGTACCACTTCAGTAACAATAAATGTGCTTGGCTATGCGAAACAAATGAAAAATAAAATAGTGAATTTCATAAAAAAAAAAAAAAAAAAAAAAAAATAATAAATAAATAAATAAAAATGGTAAAAGTGAAAAAACGGTATATCTAGGTTTGTCATTCCGTTTGTAATTTCTACAATGTCAATTTCCGATTTCTGAGTTCTTATGCATAACGAAGTCGATTGAGCAATGTCCGTCTGTCCGTCCGTGTTAGTGCTGATATCAATTTTGCCAGGGCACTAGACGAGTTACAGAAAATTTAAATACGCCAGGCATAGTGTCGCAAGAGATGTTATTGAAAATTAGCAAGATCGGTACATGACCCTTGAGGCAGTGGGCTTAACACCACGGATGCCCATTTGGGACAATAAAGTAACTCCATTAAAAAAAAAGTATATGGGGCGATAAAGAAATAAATAATAAGAAAAAAGCATAGAGTAATAAAATTGGCGGTCGTCCATGTTTTCTTAGTTATGAGCCTCTGAAATATTTGACGAAAAAGACGTAACCACTAAATTATAGAAAAAATAATTATTAAGAAGTTGAATGCTACTAAATATAAAATATAAAAAATATAAAGCGTTATTCGTGATGATACATGTCAGGAAAGGTTGAATAATTTGTAAAAAAATTTAAAAATAGTGGTTACGCTTTTTTGTCAAATATTTGTCTAATTTGACTGCAGCCTAACAACCACTATTCAAATATTATTAAAAATTAAATATTGTTAACTTTGATTTAAAAAGACAGGCAATATTTTCGTAGTTAAGAACGTCCAAACTTGTATTTCGTCGGTACTTTCTCATAGCAGATTCGCCGGCGAAGTAAAATAAATAACTCTCTCTCTCTCCTTTCACCACCTATCTTATCTCTCATCTATCCCTTTCCTAAAGAATGTAGCACGGTTACGAAAAATAACTAAATAGGTTTTAATGCCTGAAGTGCTACTTCTCTTTATAAAAAAAAAAAAAAAAAAAAAAAAAAAAAAAAAAAAAAATGTACTTTTAATTTCTCAATTTATATAATTTCTGGTTTTTTTTTTGTTTGCTCAGGGATAAACACAAATTCTTTGATTAATCTATTCATAAATTTAATTTATAATTTAAACCGAAATAAAATTATTCAATTAGTTATAAAACAATTATTTGAAATTTGAAAGTTTAAATACAAAATTATTTGGTGCATTAGAAATATATTGTGACGGAATGGGAAAGTTTGGGTATGGGATCTGGCAACACTAACAATTGTTAGTATGATCTTTTTAACAATTAATTCCTCTTAATAAAAAGATGTTATTGATAAAATACATATGTATATATGTATGTAGTTTTGTTAGAAAAACATTTTTATTTTATTAGGTAATTTAATTCTTTTAAGTAAATAAAAAATAGAGTTCATGTAGTTAGGTTAGTTTTATATAAAATTTAAATGGCATAAAAATAAAAATTTTAAAATAAATAACTTTGTTTAAATAAAAAATAATGCCAATGTAGGTATACGAATTAAGTGATTTTTGTAATTAAAGCTTAATTAAGGAATATTTATGAAAAAGAACTTGAAGAATGAAAATTTATTTTGAAAGCCGAGCAGACACTTTTTAAGAAGTTTTATTTTTTCAATACAGAAAAGAACTTTGTTTAAAAAGCACTTACAATAAAACCCAATATTATTGAAAAAACCAATTAGGTATGTAAATTATTTTTCTTTAACTTTTTGTCGATTCATCGCCCCTTTCTGTATTAGCTTAAATATTGGGGTTGAAGATAGTTCTTCCAATAATTAAAAGTGTGGTAAATAGTTTTTGACGTTTACTTTCACATCGATGTCTTCAGATTTTTAATCCAAACTAACTGTTCTTTAGATTTACATATACCTGTTTAGATTTATAAAAATCAAATAAAATATTTTTTTCATCACATTTCCTTAACTATAAATATAAAAAATAGCGAAAAATATTGTTGAAAATAAATATGCCCCTCCACTTTTAGCGATAAATCGCAAAAACTAACGACACTGCCTATGCATATGTGGAAAAATTTGGAATCAGAAAATTAATGTACGGACCACAATGTTTATGTACGCATATATTTAAATATGTAAAAACTTAAACAGGTATTTTAAATCAAATGATTGTTTTTCTTTTTATTTGAGTATGTTCTGGAGAATTAAAAAAAAGTTTTCTTTTGTAGGAATTTTTTTATTTTTAAGTTTTTTATGTATTACTTAGTAATATTTTTGTTTTTCAAGTTTTAGTTATAACTTCAGTTTTATTGGCCATTTTAACTCAAATACAATGTTTTTAACTATACACAGTCTGGCATCTCATTTTAATTACCCCACTCGTTTATTTCAACTCAATACTTTGATTAGCAAAAAATAAAAAGAAGAGAAAACGATGAGTTTAACAGCCATTGCTAGACGAAACTATTATGCATTGACAAATATAATTGAATCTGCCTTTGCTGTTGTTGCTGTTTTTACTCTAAACAAATTTTAAAAAATAAAAACAAAAAGTAAACACACAATCTTAAACACTTAAATATAAAGAGAATAATATAAATAAATGAGTAAAAAAAACTGTTAATAAGGTTTGTTTTAACTAAAAACCAGTTAAAATAAACCAACAAACAGCATAGAAAGCAAAACATATGTAGGTATATAAAATAACAAAATTAAACACAAAGTAAACTGAAGAAAGAAATCAATGAGATCAAAAAAAAAAAAAGAAAACAAAATTAAATACATATACTTTTAACAAAAGGTGAAGAAATGAGATTTTTGATATTATTATTTGGTGCTTCCTACCTTTTTTAAATAAAAATTAAATGTTTGGTAGTTGTGTCTACTCTCAGTTATACAGATCTTTTTTAACTTTGTAATATTTTTATTTTTAAAATGTAACTCTCGTTTCGTCTTTAAATATTTGTAATAATTTATTTAAGTATTTTCTAGTTGCGGCAAAAACTTTACATTAAAAATATTTTGTCGGCACACAACGCGTCAAGATTTATATTTTATATATAAACGGGTCTTTTTTCTGTTGTCAGTTAAACAAATTTCGATTTTTTTAATAAACTATGTATTTATTTTTTTCTCGACCGGTATTTTTACAAATTTTCTTATGCTTTACAAACTAAAAGCACTTTATTTTTTTAGATTTACTTTTGTCTTATGTTTACATCGATTTAGTGTAAAGGGTACAGCCGAGTAAAACATACACACACATCAAAGCAAATTATACTTTGATTTTTTTTTCTTAAATTTTTCTCTTCTTTTATTTTTCTATACACATAAATACGCACACAAACGCTTTTGTTCCGCACTTAAACGCACTATGCATTGGGAACTCTTTACAAAATATCGTACTTTCTTGATTTTTTTCCAACTTTATAATTTTTGTTGTATACACCTAAAGACAAGTTGTAATTTAAATCTTGTATTAAATTGCCAATAAATTAAATTTATTTAAAAACACACTATATAAAGCCGTCACTTTGTATGGATTTTATGTGTGGGTATTCTGTGTAGTTGTATGTTTGCGGTTGTTTCATTTGGTTATTTTGTTTTTTTCACACCGACGACTTTTAACGTTGTTCCGTTAAGCATTAACTAACGTTCCGTTCGACTCAACTTGTTCGCAAGCACTCGTCTAATTTTCCATAAATTCTGTTTAGTATTCTATTTGGGGTTCTGTTTTATTTTTGTATTTGTTTTGCATTGTCTTCTTTGTTTACATGTTTTATCATAAGGTTTCTGTGTTTTTCCAGTGATTCCACTCTTTTTGTTTGCATGTGGATACTGGAATATTGAGTGTTTTTGTTTAAAGAGATGTTATTGCTCTCTTCTATATTCTAAAATGGATTTAATATTTAAGAGAATTAAAGGAGTTTAGATGGGTTTACTTTTGAAGTGATAGAATGACCCAGAAGACATTTAAATGGCTCATTACAAAGCCCTTATGTTAAGATTAAGGCTCTGGCTTAAACTTCCAAAATTTATTAAGTTCGGTAACGGCTGCCAGACGGTTTATACTGTTAAAAATATTCCAATTTGACGATTTTTCAAATAGGTATATTACAAATCTTTGAATATCATGTTGCCTCAACTAAATCTTGAATAGTAACTAGTTCCTGACAATAGTAAAAAATTTAAGTAATAAAACTTACTATAAATATCACGGCTCAGTTTGCATTTTCGATTTTTTTAATAACATTTTTAATATGATCACAGTTTTTATCGTAAGATCTTCTAATTCGGTTAAAAGAGCTAACATTAACAAACTTTATTTTTAACTTGTTGCGCTACAAATCATAATAAATTAGTTGAAACTACATATATGATCTGTTTTCTGCTAATGAAAAAATAGAGCAACTGGAATAACACAAATTAATTCTGAAGTTAATCAATTAATAACAAAAATATTATTGTTCCAAAAAAAAAAAAGAAATGATTTAATTTATAGCACCTCAGCTCCAAAATAATTACCACGTACAATAAAATTTGCAAAGCAGGTTTATTTAGTAAGATATAGGTTTGGGTCAGATGTTTACTATTACAAAAAAGTCTATCTTACTATCCGTTTTAGTAGATTTGAAAACTTACATAAAGAGTCGGACGGATTAGGTTGAATTCTCAACAAACCTTCCTGTTCATAAGATAGACTCTTTTAAAAGACATATTTAACTTACTTCGAGTTAATTACCTTATCTTCTTCATTTTGAAACTAGTACTTTTAAGAACAGTATTACGACCGGCTTTACCCGTATCAAATGGATATAAGTTAAGTCGTGCCAAAACCGAAATCTAAAATGTAATGCCAACAGTTACATTTTTATCTTTTTTTATCAAATTAGTGACTATTGCAATGAAAATTGTCACCTTATATCTGGTCCGGTATTAGCCAGAGCTATATAACCGTCTTATTGAACGTTTTTGCAAAAAAAAAAAAAAAATGCAACACGGCCGATAATTTCACAACTAAGGTTAATTGACTTTACCAGGCGAGGTTAAATTTTTTATTTGTTGCCGTATTCTCAGTTTTGTTGTACTTGTGTTTAAAGTAGAATAATATTCCTACTCATAATTTATATATGTATGCATATAAATTTAAATTAATTTATGAAATACATTATATCAGAAGTCACCTGGCGCACAGACATCTATGACCTAGTGTCCTGATATCAGATGATGATTGAAGTGTATTTTTGTTTCATTAATCGTCGTATCTGGCAAGCCTGTCTATAGTTTTTCTTTTTTATATATGCTTGTCTCAAATTCCCAGAGATGGTAAACGAAATTTTCATAATGAATTTTTCAGTCTCAAATTACACTTAACACATTTTTAATGAATTCCATCGTGACTATTGTAACTTAATTTGATTTCAATAGAAGCAAATAAATTTTTTTATTTCTTTAATTTTTTACCAAATTTAAATATAAAATTTGTTTTAAGAAATATATACAAATACACTTTACCATCCTGGGATTGTAATCAGCTGCCTTTTGACACAAAGTATTTTACACAAAAAATTCCCGTTGTTATTGTTGCAGACTTTGGTGAAAGAATGAATCTTAATAACGATAGCAATAGGGATGATATATGTAAACACTCCTTATATTATTTTGTCATCAAAGAAGCATAAATCACATCACCAACATTAAAATTTTTTGGATAACCAACTAATTTGTTGGTGTAACAAACAATAAAGAATTATTAAAATAATTAAAATGGATATTGACAAAAAAGTTGAGCAATTGCTGCAAATAACAACGGCTTTGAAAAATGAAATAAACGAAATAAAAGGCGGAGATTTACACACAAAACTTGACGAATTAGAATGGGAAAAGGAAGCATTGAAAAATGATATTGTTAATTTAAGGCGTAAGAACTTTGTTTTTAATTTAATCCTGCAATTAATTTTTTTTTTTTGTTTATACATAAAAACAAGATTCTTTAATGCAACAAAATGAAAAGATTTTATTTTTGATAAGGCAACAAAATCAAAAATTACTCGATACCATAGAAGCCGAAAAATTGGCACCTCATTTGGCGTTTAGAAAGAAAATATCTATGCATGCAGAAATGTTTCCTATTAAATCCGTAGAAGAGTTAGATAATTTAGAAGCATTTATCAATGAAAATAATACAAATGAATTGGTAAAATTACTTAAACAACCTATGAGGTCTACCTATTTAGAAAAGTTTTCACTTTTCTAGGTTGCCGTCGTTCAACAACTGTTAACACCTTATGGCATAGAGAAAAATATTAATGCTGTTCTATCTACTGAGTGCATTGTTGAATGTAATGTTGATGGTCACCACAACAAGAAACGTTTGTTAAATTATACAAAATTTTTGGACTTGCTTTTCCGTAAGTTAATTTTTTTTTTTAAATTTATTTTTTCTTTGTATTACTTTACTTTAATATAAAAAAGATTCCAAATAATTTTCTTGTTAAATTTTTTTCTTTGTGTTTGACTTCTATAGAAGCTGCTTATTATGATGGCTATAGTCAAAAGATATTTTTAGATGAAGTCCGTCGTGGCTTAAAGTTGGTAAAAAATCGACATAATAAAAATACATTTAGGATTCGCCAATTGCAGAAACAAGAAGAAGAACAAAAAGCCGTCTATAACCAAGAAGACGAAGAATACCAAACTGAAGCTATAGATGATCTGAACATATTACCGGTAGAATGCATAAAATGTGAGGAAATACTGTGTGATTAAAATAAATATTTTTGTGATTAGAATTTTAAGAAAGTAAAGCAAATAAAAAAAATTAAATTTTGTTATAATTCTCAGTTAATAAAAAAATTATTCAAAAGATATATAAAATGAGCTATAAAAGTTTTATTCTGGTTCTGATTCAAAAAGAGATATTTCTATTATTCGTATTTTCGAATAAATAGTTTCTATTTAAATAATATATCAAGAATATCTAGCCTCAGGCCGGACCTTTACCAACATTTTCCTCTTCACCTTCATTTATTAAAAAATACAAAATTTAAATATTTCCATTTATTTACATTTTATACAAATTTAATAATTTAAAAAGGTTGATTAAAAAAAAGCTGTGCATTGAAACTAGTATTAATTATGATAGAAAAATACACAATATACGATCAAGAAATAATTATCTCTTCATGCTAAGGTTACTAGTCGTTGGTTGCCAAATATTCCCAGTTTTAACAACAAAATTTTTGACAGTTTGTCCCGACTGCCCTAACTGCTCCTGTTCCTTAAGTAATGATAATTTTTGTTTTGCTCGACAATTATTTTTATAGCAACGATTTTTTCCCACTCTAAGGGCACGTTTTAAATCAGCTAAAAACATTTTGAAAGTATAATTGTCATCTTTGCGACTGGCCACTACAAGAAAAATTTTATACATTATATATTTAATAATTTATGAAAAATTTACTTACAATATAGAACATCAATAGTTTTGGAATAATTTAATAGCCTTGTCTTATAGTGATAACCATCTATATTCGAATCCATGATGATATTATCGGATAAAATATTGCCAATATTTTTTATAAGGCCCTGAGGTAACAAAAGACTTTGGACTATGTTTACCTGGAATTTTTTTTAAAGTGTTTATGTACGTCAAAATGTATGTATCTTTACCTACAATATCTGTTTTATTATCTTCATCAATTTCCATTTCAAATTTGTTTAAATCTTCAATAGTTTCCAACGGAAAACGTGTGTAGAACTCTGACAATTCTTTTTCATAGAACTCGTGTGGTAAAGTCGTCTCAGCTTCGTCAGTATCATCCAGCGTACAAGTTTGAGCTTTAATATATACCGTGGGTATAACTCACTTATCTTTAAAATTTTTCTTCTTTTTACATTTTAGTTAAAAAAACAAGACTTTAGTTTTACTTCAGAGATTTTGTTTGCGTTTCCGAACTTAAAGCCAACTTACACTATGAAATTTTTCGTGAAATAAGATGCACGAAATTTCTTTCTGTTGGCAAGAGATGTACGGAAGCAAGGGGGTAAGCAAATTCTGAGATGTTAAAATCAAAATTTCTTCTAAAAAAACGCAAGATGCAATTAACTCCAGCTTTCATAATAAATTGAAAGATATGTCATGAAAATAAGCATTATAAACATTTTTCTCTCTTCGTAGGAGTATATTCATACACTCTCATTTTTTTTAACTTTAACCAAAAAATTACGCAAAACGAACTTTAATCTTAACAACACCTTAACTAAACATTTAATTGACTGACATACTAGAATTATCTTAACGGAGTCTTTTTCAAACTTCCATCGATAAAATAAGCAAAAATTAAAAACGAAGTGAGTTAAACCTACGGTATATTTGCTCTCCACTTTGTGTTGACAATAAACTTATAATCAGCTCATTTTGTTGCATTAATGTCTCTGTAATATAAAACACAAAAGGTTTTCATGATCTTAATCAATCTTTTAAGAAATTTACCAGTTACCTTTTAAATCTTGAATTTCTTTTCGCAAATTACTTGTTTCTATTTTTAAGTTTTCAATTCTTTCATTTACACTACACATATTTTTCTTTTGTTTTGGTATTATGCGTTTGTATGTACACTTAATAAGTTCTTGTTTCTTTCTGCTTGTCAGCACATATGAATTGTCTCACAATGGAGAAGACATTATTTGGTAGCATTTACATCTGCTTTGGTCATCAATGAAAAGAGAACGAATATAAATTGTCAGCAGGTTGTTTAAAATAAATTTGTCATCTCTATAAGTTATCGATATTAATTTTTATCAGACACCAAAAAATATTGAAGTGCTTAACCCTTAAGCTAGCTTCTGCTTATTGCAAGTGAATATATAGTTAATCAAAAATATAGAAAATTTTACCTGACTAAACAAAATTGGGAGCGTTATTTTTTAAATGATATAATAGTCGTGTTATTTAACAAAATTAGGGTCTCTGTTAAAAAACATTTTAGCTTCACATCCACAACGAAGGACCAATATTTTTAGATTGAAGCTGAGAAACTCATTAATTCTGTAATATCGCAACTAAAGCAATTGTTTTGGTTTATTGACTATTGCATTGTTGTTACTATTGAAAAAAGTAAATAAAACAGACCATTGTTGTCCTTATTCCATTGTCTTGTTAATTTTTAGTATGAGAAAAAGGGTAATTCCTTTAAATAATCCATTTTAATACATGAAAGTTACACAGTATTCTCTGCAATCAGTAACACGAGCTATCAATTTCTTTCAGTGTTGGAGATGAACGTTAATAAAAGGCATCTAAACGAAATATTTTACTAAGTGCCATCACTACAATGGAAAATGTCAACAACAGAGAATCGATGCTTTGATAAACGATACATCTTACAAAATATGAACGTAGATAAAATATAATAAACAAAAATTATAATGGATTTAAATGAAAAAGTTAATCAGTTAGAAAAAATAACAACAGCCTTAAAAAATGAAATGAAGGAACTAAGGAACAAAGATGTTAATGCCAGACTTGATGAATTAGAGGAGGAAAAGGAGGCTTTAAAAGAAGACATCCTAGATTTGAGACGTAATTAAAGTTCAATAATTGTTTAAAAAAATTTCATTATTTTGTTTTTTTTTTTTAGATTCTTTGATGCAACAAAATGAAAGGATTTTGTCGTTAATAACACAACAAAACAATAAATTAATTGAGACCATAGAAGCAGATAAACTTGCTCCAGAGACGGTTTTTAACAAAAAAGTTTCTGAATATTCTAAGTTATTTCCTATTAAGTCACTTCAAGAATTGGATGAATTAGAGAAGATAATCAACGATAACAATGTCAATGAATTGGTATGTTATATTCCTTCTTATTTTGTTTATTTTTTTATTATTATTTTTTCATAGAGAGCAATTGTCCGACAATTACTACAACCCAAAGGATTAATTAAAAATATTTCTTTGATTCTTTCCGTGCCATGTATAATGGAGTGCAATGTTGATGGCCACCACAATAAGAGAAGGTTGATGAACAGTCCGAAATTTATGGATTTAATTTTTCGTAATATCCTTGTGTTTTCAAAAATGAATAGCCTAAATAAAGTCGATTTTTTCAATTTTAAGGAGCTGTAAACGATGGGGGCTGTAGTCAAAAATCATTTTTAGATGACTTCCGCCGTAGTTTTAAGATGGTAAAAAATCGCCATAATAAGAATTTATGCCGATATCGTCAGATACAGCGCCAACGAATGGAACAAGCTGAAGCTCAAATGGAAGAAATGGAAGATACGCAAATTATTCCTGAAGATTTTATAAAAACAGAAGAAACCGAAATAATATATTTTGATTAAAGTTTTTTTTATACAAGCTGAGTTAATAGTAGTTTTAAAATAAAATCTCGTGTATTTATTCTTTTAACAGGCCTAAGTTCGTTAACTAATGTCATTTATTGTAAAGAGGGAACATAAAGAAATCAGAAACAAGCAGAATGTAATGCATTACTGTTCTTTGTACCCATCTACATTTACTGATCTTGTAAATAACAAATATAAAACAAAATTAAGTGATACTTCGTATTATATTTATGTATTGATTCACCTTAATTAATGGACCACACACATAGGTAAAAGTGTAAAAGTCGCTAATGCTAAAAAAAATAGAGTTATATAATCCAATTTACATAACAGCCTGAATCGCGCGGAACATCATTGGGTATTGAGACAAAAGAAGACGGAATACGAGTGGGAACAATTTTTTTCGATCTTTATACAGCGTAATTTCCCTTATACTGCTGATCGATCTAAGCATACTTACGTTCATAAACACTTCAAATTATAAATTTTTGTTTTAATTAGACAGTACACTTTTTACAAAGTGTTTATACTGGAAAAATTCGTGATGTCTTTCTGAACATTTACATGTCAAAATTATTCTTAATAGCTAAAACTAACACACAAACTTACGATCTATTTGTACAAATAGTTACACCATAAATGAAATATAATTTCATTAAAGCAGCTAATCAAAATAAGCTTCTTCGCTGTTTATACTATATTGATTTTCGCGTTCTTTTCGTTCTCGCATTTTTTGTCTAGCCTGACAGTTATTTTTGTGGATACGATTCTTAACCATTCTCAGGGCACGTCTAAGGTCATTTAAAAATGTCTGCGAGTTATATTCATCATCCTTGCGACTAGCCTCTGTTAAAAGTAAGTAAAGACATTTTTAGAAATACAAATCATAAAATCCTTTTTTAACTTACGAAACAGAATATCTATAGTTTTAGGAAAGTTAAGAAGTCTTTTCTTATTATGGTTACCGTCCACATTAATATCCATGATTATATTTTCAGACAATACATTTGAAATACTCTTCGAAAGCCCTTTGGGTGCAAGCAGTGCTTGAACTATATTAATCTATAAAAAATTAAATAATAAGAAACAATTCGATATTTACGTAAATAGGAATATATATTTATATATTTTCATACATATACATATGTACATAATGTGTTTATATACGAATATATTTTTTATTGACATATTAAGGCTTTTTTATATTATGCAATTTTTTAAGAAAATAGCATGAAATATTTGTTTGCTGGTGAAGCAAGAGGGGAAAGCAATACGGTATTGCTTGCATTTTGAAGGTACGTTACTGTTGCTAATGTTTTTTTTTTAATAACCCATATTGCTGCAACTTAAATAGAGTTTTGGAAGAAAATGGCTTAAAAAAACTGCATTTTAAATCTGGACATAAAAATATAATTCCATTCTTGAAAATGTAATAAATGCGTGTTAAATAATATTTTAGCAAATTTTAGGAACTGCTTTCAAACCTTGAAGATTTCACTTTTATCTAAAAATTCTAACATTTAAGACGTGTCATTTTTCATGCCATTTTTTCAATTCTCTTTAAAAGTTTCAGCGAGTTTCATCGCGTTCTTATACTATGCAATTTTTCATGGCATCGGAATTTGTACTTTTCGCTTTTATTTTAATATGCGCTATTGTAGTTGTTTGTGTTATTTCGAATAATATGCAAACAACAAAACGTATGCAACAAGAACGTATGCAAAGCAAGTGTAAAAACATCCACTCAAAGTTCAAGCCATTTTTCTTACCCCGCTTGCTTCACTACACTTCTTACCTAGAAACAAAAATTTCATGAAACTAATTTCATGAAAAATTTCGTCATGAAAATGGCAGTAATAAATGTATGCAATTTTTCGATGCCAATCTGTCTGCCGACGAATTATTTATATTAAAGCTGCCAAAAGTTTTTAGCCGGCCTTGAATTTTATTACTAAGGAGACATTACTTACGATATGACTTTCATTTTCTTGACTAATTTCGGCTTCAAACTTTTGCAAATCTTTTATATTTTCTAAAGGAAATCGTTTCGAAAACTCGGAAATTCGTTTGCCATAATATACATGTGGTAATGTTCGTTCCGCTTCCATAGTTTCATCCAAAATTCCAGTTTGTTTTGATAATAAACTTATAATCAACTCATTTTGTTGCTGTAATGTCTCTGAAATTAAAACAATTGATCTAGTGTATTTAAGAGTAAATAATATAAAACATACCTTTCAAATCTTTAACTTCTTTACGTAAATCTTTCGTTTCTTGTTTTAATTTTTCTATTCTTTCATTAACACTGTACATTTTCTCAACTAAATTTTCAATTAAAAGTTTTTTATTCTTGTTACTGCTTCTTTTTACATCAAAACAAGTTGTATTGCCTTACTTTCCTTCAACCAGCATGAAATGTCACACAATATGGAATTCATTATTTAACAAATACCATAGTCATGTAAGGAGAGAAAGAGAGAACACGATAATGGAAAATAATTTTTTGTTATCACTAAATGTTATCGATAAAGGTTTAAAATTAAATCGCTCCATACCGAAAAGAAAGATTTTGGCAGAAGTTAAAATAGGAAGTAAAATTATACCCTGTGGTAAAATTTCCAATTGAAATTAGTATGTGTCACATTTTACATCGTTTGTACTGACTACTGCTTGGGTTATTATCTATTTAATGAATTCATAGGCTGTATACATGGTGTGTCTTTAGGACTATTAGCGTGTATGCACATGTTAGATGGGATTTATAAAAAAAGAGATGAAGTGCAGGCAAGCAAATATTGGCAGCAAAGATGATTAATAAAGCCAATGCAGCAGGAGCTTGTTTATTATTTCTATAGGCCAGTATTAAAAGAAATATTACCAATATTCCAAGCTCGACGCCTTGTCATTTTCCAACTTCAGACAGGGCTGTTTCGGATGGTTGAACAAGGCTCCATGGCTATTACAGATAAGACAAATTGTACTAAGGAGATACGGCTACAACAATTTTTTTTTTACTGACTGTCTTTCAAGACACAGTAACTCGCCAATGACTTATTTTAAGAAATTATAATGGCCATCAGTTGTGGTTGCTATCCAGTTATTTCTATGTGCTAGAGTACTGTTAGGAGAATTAAACAGTATTGTTACTACCATGCGGTACAACTTAAGTTTTATTTTGTTTTCAAAGTAAAGAAAAACAAGTATAGTGCCTTATATACGTACACTTTCATATGTAAATCTTGTTTAGTAAAACAACTCTAATAAAAAAGCAATATTGGGGTGACAAATAATTAAAAACTAAGAACAATAGGCTCTTAATGGGTTAAGCATTTTTAAAGAATATAAGTAAATTAAATTTCTAATATTGTCCAGATTTACACTATGCAATTTTTTGAGGCATTTTTTTCTCAATTCCTTATTTAAGTTGCAGCGATTTGCGCTATTTAAAAATAAACATAAGCGAAAATAATATCCCCTCAAAATCCCAGTAATACCATATTGCTTACTCCTCTTGCTTCACCAATAAGCAAAAATTTCATGCAAGTTTCATGAAAAATTGCCTAGTCTAAATGCGGTAATTGATATCTTGAAAAATGCCTGCAGCATTGGTTCTTTTCTATGAAAATTTCACAGGCCCATAACTCGGAAAATATAGGCGAGCACAAATTGTTTTACTTGATTTATTTTTTAATTGTCTGTCATATTGGGCAAGTTACTTCACTAAACTAGATTTGTTCATGGACATGGACCGATCTTGATGATTTTAAATAGAAGAATTTTTGAATTTTCTCTAGCTCATCAAGTGCTTTTACAAAGTTGATTGCGACACTCACACGGGCGGATATCGCTCAATCGACTTTGGTATGCAAAAGAACTATGAAAATATGTACTTTATGAGGCGGAAATGGACATTGTATAAATTACTATTATTAGGCTCTCTATTTTTTTTTTTTTTTTTTTTTTTTTTTGTTTATATATATCTTATGGATTAATTGCAGATTTTCAATAAAACAGTTTTTAAAACTATACTTGATAAATTGTAAGACAAAAGATTTTTATTTTGTTGATTTAAAAACTTTTAGAACTCTGCAAACATGGCAAATCACGTTTTTTATGAGTTTTTGTGCAAATTTTTTTATTTAGTGTGATTTTTTTTAGAAAGTTTTACTTGAAATTTTGTTTTTACGTAAAACGGTACTTTTTAGTTTAAATGTTAATTGTTTAGATTGTAAATTCTTATGTGTGTAATAAAAAAATTATTATCAGTTTTTATAGTATTGCGGGTTCTTACCCGCTGTATCAAAGGCAGATTCTGAATATAAAAGCAAAAACTACTAGCAAATTGAGAAACAGTTTCTTTCAGACATCCAGTGACAAATAAATTACAAGCAAATCTATTAAAAAAGTTTTAATTATGAAAATCCCTGCAATTTTTGGAGTTATTTTGTTTTTCCTTGCTTTAATCGGTTGTTTTTCGATAACAACAGCTTCACGTGATGCTCGGCCTGTGCATTATAAATCAAGTCCACCACAAAAACCGGCACGTTCTATTATCTATGATGCTCCTATTAGAAGACCAGGACCAACAACCATGACGGCATAGGCAATACATAGCTATGGGCGTAAATTCAAGTTTTTTAAAACCTAAAATTAATATAATGGAACTTTTAATTAAAAAATTGAAATAGGTATTTCGCATAAAAAATGAAGTTAATTTTGTATTTATTTTTATTTCTAATACAATAATATAGTTTTTCATTGGTGCTGGTATATATACAGCTGGCTTGCTATTGCAGTGTCGCTGAAAAAAACTGACAAAATATTTTTAACCCTTCTTGGCTAATAATCACAGCGAAAGTGGGACGTTTACTTATTAAATGCCGTCAGGATACAAATGAGAAATGATGTGGATATTCCTTACGCATTTATATACACATACGTAAATAAGCAAAACATATTCTTAAAGTTAGACATTGTTTCAAATCCCGTTAAAAAAGATTCTTGTAACACCAGTTAAGATTTTATATTATTTTTATATGTGTATTTTTATGTACATAACACAATTCTTTATACTGTTATAAATGTTAAACTTTAACTTTTGGGTCAACCAAAATTATTCTTTTTTGTCTAATATACATATGTATGTATAAATATTATTCAGATCTTTTCCACTCCAGTTGTTCATCTTTTCTAATTGTTCGACAAAATGCTGAACACTTATTGCTTCCACAAGTTTCACAAGGATACCAGCAACCTGGACATTTCGCGCTTAAGCAGTCACAGGCATCTATTTCTCCATGTTTCTTGCTCGTAAACCATTCTGGACCCTCTCTTTTGAACTCTTTGCTATTCTTACCCAATGGTCGTTCTCTTTTTTTAGTTTCTTTTTTCTTTTGATTGTTCATATTTTTAATATGTGTTATATGATTTTTACTTGGAAAAAAAAAACTTTTTGTAATAAAAATTCGTTAGGAATTGTTTTGTTTACTTATTCACCTTGCAGCGCTGTATTTGATTGAAATTATCCGTTATTTTAGTGTTGCCAAGAGTTTGTTACGTTCGTTTAAATTATCCATAGTTAGTATTTCCCATTATGCAATCTTTTTGAATTAAAAGAAGCGGTATTTACACGGTACATGTTTTTTTTTATTAATACACATTCCATTAATGATTATGAAAACTTTAAAGGGGAATTATTAATCGGCATACGTTTCATGTACTACGAGACAAGAAAGTCCAATTAAATTTAATTGGTGGTCTAAAAAAGGGTGGTGATATCATAAAGACCTATTGTGAAAATCCGTAAAATATCTAAACTAAAATTGATCTTTATTCTCTTTTATCACGAGAATATTTAATTTACGTTTATTAAACTTATCCGGTTAAATAATTAAAAATATTGACTAATGTATGTAAAAGCACGTCTCAATAGCCATTTTGCAACTGTTAACTTAGCTCTTCAAGAAACTTCTTAAAGATTTTTAAACATTTCGCAATAATAAATCTGATAATTGCTGTTCGAGAGCTTTGTGTAATCACGGCATACGATATCGAGCGTACTATCGTATCGAATATTTCGACACGTGTCGAGTAAGCTAATCATTGAGTACGATATGTATCAAATCGTAATCTCTAAGAAAATGTAATAGATTTATAACACAAGTTTAATGTTAACAAATTATAATAATAGTAAAGAGTAATTTTAACAAATTTGTGCCAAGAATTTCAGTTTAGAATTAATAAAAGCTAAAAAGTTGATTACACGAAATCGAAATGCTCTTTATTTGATATCGAGTGCCATGAATTATATAATAAAAAATTACGAGCGATTTTACTCAATATCGAAAGCGGTGATTAGATCCCAAACTATTTTCTATATATGAACTTTTTTCCCTTAAAGTCAAATAAATAAAGAATAAGGCTTTATAAGTTTGTGTTTATTAGTTATTAAAAATATTTTTATAATTAAAAAAGAATTAAACTAGCAATAATTTTATTTGACATAACTTAAATTATCATTATTTCTTGTTTATTATTAGAAAAATATTAATGTTAAGCCTTTCTTTATAAATTGATTCATTGAACGAGTAAAAAAAAAAAAGTACAAACAAAATACAAATATCGAGCTATACTATTTTATAATTAAATGGAGACTAATTCAAAATTTATATATCTTTTTTTATTAACAGATACCACCGAAACAGTTCATTAAATTAAGGAGCTTTGTGACCATTGATTCACTTCCGTAGGCAGTGCTTGATAACGTTGTACAGCCTGGTTGATTTGAGTAAATGTCAAAGCCAGTCTGTGCATTTCATATTCCTTTTGTACTTTGCAGGTGGTGGAGGTAAGTGGAAGGAGAAGTTCCACATTACGTAAATGCTCGAAAGCTTTTAAGACAACTGGCCTTTCTATGCCTTGCATAGTCGATGAAACTTTAGCAAATTTATTAAATCTTGAATATATAATTTCAAAGTTAAAGGGATCTCGATCATAAATTTGTGAATGATGTTTTATGGCAATAATTAAGCATAATTCTAAAACAGATAAGCCACACAATAGCTCAATTTTATCATCGGACTCGTATGAAGCTGTAAGTTGTGCTATTTTTTCTGGCGTTATTTGATCATCTATATAAGTATCAGGCTGCATTTGAGCAACTAGACGAAAAATGAACGTTTTCAGCAGCGATTCGCTTACGTCAAAATCGAACATTGACTGTAACGATTTATTTACTGTAGGGTGTTTGATCAAGCTTTGAATGCATTTGTTCCACGATTCACTTATTTTCTTGTTAAATTTATATTTTGCAGAGTTAAAGTGATTGCGATGAAATGTTAATTCCTGGGAATTTAAATTCTTAAGGCTGGCAACCCTTTCAGCCTGTTCTCTGAGTTCTTTATCACTGGGTATGGTTAATAGATCTCCAAATAATTTTATATATTCCTCAAAGTTTTCAGCATTTGGAAAGATAAACACCTGCCGATGAGAAAAACGTGATTTAACTCGTTTCTCTAGTAGTTCTATAACATCCAAACGACAAGTAATGCCCAATAAACATATAGGAGCTTGAGCACTTTGTGAAACATCAAAGAGATTATAAAGCAACGTTTGATTGTGGTGAGCGCAAAACAAATCGAATTCCTCGAGTATAAAGACTACACTCTTAGATTTCCTGCTGCCAGCCTTTAGACAGGCTAATAAAAATGCTAGATTTTCAGCAAAAGAACCAAACACCTTGCCGTCGGTAGCATTTTCCAATTGCATTTGAACGGTGACCGATTTTAAAGCCACTCTGTCGTCTGTGTGTAAATTACCATTTAAATGAACAATTAATGTATTTGAAATAAAGTCATTATTGGTCATTAAATCAGCTAAAACCGCATTGACGAGCTAAAGTTATTAAATAAAAAATATTTTCCTTTTATTTATTCTCTAAAAAATAGTAGAGCTATTACTTACTGTTGTCTTTCCTGATCCTCGTGGTCCTATGAGCAGAAGTGAATTTGATTCACCCATTTCAGCTGTGCGCTGCAACAATTGTCTAACGTTTTCACGTTCATTTTTATGGCCACGGAATGTAGTGAAATCCCTTTGCAACCGTTCCTTGAGAAATTTTCGTATTTTTATTAATTCTTCGCTATGGTCTGGCATTTTTTTTTGGAAATTATTTAAGGGACAATTTTAGAAATGTTTAAAAATTTTGTTGTTTGGCTATTGCAGCGATTGAACAGCTGTAGTGTGGCGCCAAATTCAGATGTGACAACTTACGATAGCAGCTATCGATAAAATTTTACTGTGTTAGTACTAAGTTGCCAACGTAATTGACACATAAAAAAAATTTATACATGTCAAGATTATTAAGATAATGTAATGTTCAAAAGAAATAAATTAAAATTTTCACACTTAACACGCGCTCAAACTTACATAAGAATAGCGTATCCGATGTTATGCAAAATTCAAACCCAGAGGTAAGTTTTTTTTACTTCATAGCCATATTTAAAAAATATTATAATCCCGATAAATCGGTAATCAGTCTTTTCTTGCGATTTTATGTGTACAAGTAAGTATATGTATACGAAGATTAATAAAGATGGATTGGGTTCTCTTTTATAAATTCAAGTATAATAACGAACTTGAGCCTTACTGAAAATCATACTTCGTTTGCAATTAAACCCAGTTTAATTAAAATATATGTAGATAGCTTAAGCATTAAACATTTTTTAAGAACAGTCAGAGAAAATTATAACTTTATTTTTAAGATAAAATATTAGTAAAAATTTGTTAGAGGTAGCAAATGTTTAATATCACCAAACTGTTTTTCCGAAATTTAAATTCCCAGGGGATGTAGCTCAGTGGTAGAGCGCTCGCTTTGCATGTGAGAGGCCCCGGGTTCAATCCCCGGCATCTCCAGATCTTTTTACTTTTAAGTTAAATTCATTGAGCCTTTTTTTAAACAATATTAGATTACAAAAACAAAAATACCGAAGTAGCATTTAAAAATGTAATGTAGTATACTTAAAATTGGGAATGCGGAAGACCAAACTTAACCGTTAATAAATTATGATTATGTTTTATTAAACGAAAACGCTTTTGCTCCCGAGGCATATTTATATATTTATTTTGGGCTTCGCAGTTTAATTTTTTGCGACACGTTTAGAAACTACAGTCTATTATCAGCACTGTTTAGTTAATTCTAGGTTTGGATATCCTAGCTAGTTTTGAAAAAGATATGTTGATCGTAAATTCTAAAATATTTTTATTTACCAATCCCTCGTTTTTATTTATATTTTTGCCTTTTTTGGCCAAGGAAATTTCTTGTCACTAGGTCTCTTGTAATCGCAAACGCAGGAAAACATTTGCAGCAGCGTTATTATTTTTAAAACCACCTCGGTACTAAAATCCATATTTTACAATAGAAAATTTTAGGATAAAATAAATATTATATAATTTGGACAATTCCTAAAGTATAAACTATTGAACTCTAAAATCTAATAAAAATTACCGCTAAATTATGTTTTTAGTAAGTTTTTACATCAAACCACAACAGACGACCGAATTTTACGTTTTATATTTACAATATATGTATATTACCAAAAATTACTAACAATTACTGCAATATTTACATATTACCAGCAATAAATATGCGCAAAAAAAAGCGGTCTACATTTGAAAAAACATAATTTTGACATTTGCTGCAATGTATGTGAACATGTTAAACTATGATCATATTGACGATTTTTTCATAAAATACTATGATTTTTGAATAATTTATCTGGCAGTTATGGCAGAAATTAGTGTCAACCAATAATTACACTTACCGAGTTGTGTAGTATTTTCTGAACAAATAGGTATATTGTAAAACTTATACCGTAACGAAAAGACGCTATAAACAATAACGAATTCGAGCAAATGACTTTGTTTAAGGATTTTGAAAAGGTACCAAAACCAGTTCTAGTTCCCTAATAATTGATTTGAAAAGTGAAACTTACATTTGCATATGGGTACCTATTTAACGGCAGAGTACAATAGCAAACAGAGGTTAAAATTATTTTCTTCTACATTGCGTCGTTCTCATACATACTATTATAGTGTTTATATTTATTTACCTTTGAAATTAATATCTTGTTGGCAACAATAATGTAGTATGGACAAAAAACAACAAAAATCAAAATTTCAATTAACAATTAGCAAAAAATTGTTGCTCTGTTTATATGAAACCTTAGACAAATAGTCCATGTAAGGGGATGTAGCTCAGTGGTAGAGCGCTCGCTTTGCATGTGAGAGGCCCCGGGTTCAATCCCCGGCATCTCCAGTTGTGAAAGATTTTTATTTTAATTTTTTTTTCATTAAAAGTCATTGAACTCTTTTTTGCAAATTTAGCACAGTTATCTTTTTTTAATATAATTTTTTTTATGTAAAACACACGTACAACTGCTGTTGCTTTTTATTGTAAGAGGCTTTTGCCAAAAATTAATGTCCACTTTAAAGATAAAGCCATAATATTTTTACAAACACAAAAAAACAAATCAAATATATTTTAAAACAAAAAGAGATTTGTGTGTTTAATCTTAAGCACATACACACATATCTTCATATGCATCTTGGTATGTCGTTTATATAAAAGTCTCCTCTTCTTCTTTGGGTTTTGTATATCACTCGACAGACAATAAGTTGACAGTTTTTTTTTCATATTCAATATTAGCTGTATTCCTCTCGTTTTTGTTAAAGTTCAGTAAGATGAGAGTAAACATTAATTGTTCTTATTTGAAGACAAAAATGACTAAAAGTACGGTACCACAAAAAATCAAACTTCTATTTCAAACAAGATGTTTGTTCCTGATTTTTTAATCTTTTTTTTTTTTTTTGGGATAAAACTTGTAAATAACAATTTTGGAAGGCATTTGAATTAATCAAACATATAATTTTTTTGTATTTGCTACTGTTTACTTTCCAACCAGCTGATTGTTTTTCAGTTTAGTCAATCTTCCTAAAGAAAAAGTCTGTGCTGTTTCGTTTAGAAAAAAGAAAAACTTTATTCTCTCATAAGCTTTCTCTTTTATCCAAACTTGTAGTACGGGAACAGTTTTCGGTAACATTGGGGTCCTGCGGGATCCCAAAATTGAATATGAAAACGCACTTATTATCACATTTACAGTTATCTTACTGAAGTAAGATTTTACTTTATGTCGGTTTGCTCTTTTCTTTAAGGCTGGTGTAAAGAAAAAACAAACATTTTTCTAATTTTTTTTAATAACAATATTCAAAATGTTGTAGACGAGTTTATAAATCTATTTCCCAACAAAAAACATTTTGTGATACTCCTTGTTATCTTAGATCACAAAAGAAAAACAAGCCTAAAGAACTTTACCTGCGGTTTCCATAAGCCATCACTTGGTATGAACATGGAACAAAACATATGTACGTCGAACATGAATTTGGCTAGTGTGTACTGTTCATGCTTATGTTTCGTTCATGTACTGTCATCGTTTATAAGACTTTCTTTGGACAAAATGGATAAAAGAGTCACAAAGAGTGCTCTGAATTCCAGCACCTTAAGAAATGATTTTTAAGCAAGATAATTCTACAATTTACGCTTTAAAATCAATTTGGACCTGCTTGAGGGTTCAAAAAGTTTCAAGTGACGGGTGTGCTTGCGGCGGAAGTCTAAAACGAAAAGTTAATTTTAGTAGAAAAATGGTCCACATAAAAAAACCTATCCAGCCCTACTAAAGTGATGTCGATAATAATTTTAATTGTGATTTTGAGATATTAAAATCACTTTGCTCCCCCAACTGAACAATTTTAAGCCAGACTTAAGTTCGTATTTTCATTTGTACCCTGTACAGAAAATGTTTTTTTTTTGTTTAATTAGCAAATCCTTTTTATAGTATGTTTCCACGTCAAAATGAAGCACTTGATTCGCTCTTCGAATCATATTTGCGAAGCATACCGTTTACACGACACATGCTACATGTTTTGATTGGACCTCTGCACCAAAACTGAAACAATATTCAAATAATTTGTTCAAAAAATTAATTTTTCGTTTCAATTTTGTTTGTTTGTAATTTATTTTTTTATTTTTTACTTTATTTCTTCAAAAAATGTAATATATAAAGCCTTCAGTGGCCAAAATAAAAATATTACATAGCAAAAACAGTGTCCGAGATCATTTAATTCAAAATAAGAACTTAATAAATATAATTATATTAATTAATATTAGTTATTATTATTGGCTCCCCAGCCGTAAAATGTTGATTAAAATGAAAACCCAAAATTAGTCCAATCAGTAGCAGTACAAAAGAATTATAAATAAACTGAGTTACAAAATATTGAAACCCAAATGGATGATTTTTAATTTGAAAACATTATTGGATTGAGAAAAAATGCGAAGATCATGAGGTAGTCGGTTCCACCAACGTGCTACTCTAACTAAAAAAGATTTTTCAAAAAAGGAGCATGAGATAAGAGGTATAAGAATTTGAGGGTTCCTTGTAGAGTGCATAAATGAAAATGATTCATAAAGAGGAAGTGGTCTACCAGCTCTTATAATCTTATAGAAAAGAAGTAAATTCCGACATATGACAAACTCATCATTACATTTATTACATTTTAATTCAAATGAAATTAATTATTTTTTATATTACAAATATTCACACATCAGTTTTAACATTTTTTTCTCTTTTTGTTTACATTTTATACAGCTGGTTCAGATAAACTTGCGATAAAAATTAGAGAAGACAGAAATTTTTCATGTTTCGCAGGTAGATTGTATGGCGAAGCAAGTTGATTCGCTCACGATTGGAGTGTAAGGCAAGAATAGTGAGCGAAGCAGGTGCCGTGGAAACAAGATATTAAACAATTTTGCTCCTTAAAAAATCGATATAAAAGAACAAATTTGAGCCTGACTAAAAAATTTTCAACCTTAATTTTTGTAATGCCACCATTTTTCATCGTATTTAGCGCAATAAATAATTATTTTTTAAAACAAAATTAAAAATGTTTAATTTTTTTAGTGTTAAAGAAGGGACAAATTGTGTTGGAGGCTCACTGAAGTGTGAGTTGTATGAAAGTAAGGCAAATGCTCTTAAGTAATTAATAATACATAAATTTCTGTTTAATTAAAAAAAAATAATAAAACAATTTACAAACTCTGACACATTTTAACTTTATTACGCACGAATTTAAATGTGAGTTTTTTTTTGTTTTGCACAAAAATTGCTGTAGGGGACGAAAAAAATCAATTACCATATCACATTTATTGCTTTATTGAATTTGTTAAAAATAGGAATTTTCATTAAGTTTTTTATATTAAGTAACAACAAAAAAAAAAAAAAAAAGAAAAAAAAATGAAAAAAAAAATAATCCAGAGAATACTTCTCCAATGAAAGGCGTAAAAACAAATAATAATACAAAAATGGAATAAACAAACAAATCTTGGGGAATTCCAATTTCACATTCAAATGTGTTGTGATGAATATTTAAATTTTATTTTCAATATTGGTATTTAAAACATTTTTTTATAATTTAATAAATTTTTATGATGTTTGTTTTTTTGTTGTTTCTTTTCCAGAAATCTGGTTGTTGTTTTTTTTTTTTTTGTAAATCAAAAGAAATAATTAACGATAATATTCGCAACCGGAGTTTTGTTTCTTTTTCTTTCTATCGTATTCTGAAGAAATGTTCTTTTAAAATTTGGTTGAATTGTACGTTGATGTGTTAGGAGTTGCGACAGACTCTTCGATAAAAAGTCGAGTGTAAGGGTTACTGGCAGCATAAAACTTAATAAAAGTGGGATAACATTAAAACAACGCTGACGACAAACAGAAAATTATGCTCAAACAGAACATGAATATCGACACGTTTTCGCCACACGCAAGAGCATGAACAAATTAGTACCGTTGTTGTGCCGGCGTTATGTGCATGTCTTATTCAATTTGATGGCTAGTGGAGACGTAGGGTTATAACTGTAGCATTTTTGTCTTTTCCATCTGGCACAAAAAAGCTTCGATGCGCTGTTGCTCTCTTTTATTATGTGGCTTGTCATGCATTGCTGGATAGTCTGCTTCCAAGTGCTTTATATACTTGGATTTGTACACTTTTATCTTTCCATCTCTGCTAGCTATCCCTATCCTTTAACCCATCTTCTATTGTCTAAGCCTTTCTTGCAGGCAATGCAAAATAATCAGTAGTTTGTCCGATCCAAGAGAACTGCTTGTCAGCTGTTTATCTTATCTTACCTAAGATTGTCGTAGATTACCAATTATGAACCAAAATACAGTAATGAATGAGGGGACCAAGGCAAGTTTTAAATTTTCATTCGAACTTTGGAATCTTAATTGAAACTTTCATTAAAAATGAACTTGAGCCCAAACTAAAATACTCACTTGGAGCTTTCCCTGTAATTTTATTTTAAGTTGGCAAATTTTCGATAATTTCAGGAATTTCCGAATGTTTGTAAAATTTTAGATTTGTTAAAATCAAATTTAATTAAATTTTTATTTACTTTTAAGTTTTTATGAATTCTGATTTTCGACTTTTTATTAAAATTTAGATTTGTTGGAGCTACGAAATTTGTAAATACTTTTTTGCCAGTGTTTACAACTTTTTTTAACTTTTAGGTGAAATTTTCACCTTTGGCGATGTTTTGATTAATTGATTAAATTTTAATTTCCTATGAAATTAAAAATTTTTTGTAGTTATAATTATTTTAATAAAATTTCGACTTTAGGTGAGTTTTCAAAGTTTTAGGAAAATACATCTATTTGTCTGATGATTTTTAAATAGTTTTAAATTTTAATATTTTTTAATATTATATTGTTCTGTTCTCTTGTTTTCATTGTGAATATTAATTTTTTAATAACTTTGGAGAACTCAGTTTTCCCTTTTATAATAATATTCTTGTTTTTTTTTTTTTTTTTTTTTTTTTTTTTTTTTTTTTTTTGTTAAAATTTAATTTTTTTATTTTTATTATTTTTTCTTAAATAACTAAATAAAATTGGCCATAAATAGATTATTTAATAAAATATCGATTTATTTTTTGTTGAAATCTTGAGTTTTTTTAATCTAAATTTTTCTAATAAAATTTAAATTTTTTCGTTATTTTTTTATCAAAAGATTGTTTGTTTTTAAATTTTCATGCTATTTCAAATAAAATTCTTTTCGGAAAAAAATCTATTAATCTTTAAGTAAAAATCTGTAAAAACCCTAACAAGTTTAGTTCTTTATTTTAAAAGGAAATTTGAAGAGGTAAAACCAATATATTTGATAATAAATTCCAGTTATTTATTGTTAAATTTTTTTAATGCAATTTGTCACATATAATAAAACCAAACTAAACCTGTTTATTTTAAAGCTTAATTATTTGTGTCTTTAAGGTGGTGCGATGGCGTCAATGCTACACTTTCTTTTAAGAGTGTCAAACATTTCTTTTAATATTTAAAGATAGTTTATTAATTATTAATAAGATATATAAAGATAAGTATGTTGTTGATTGGCGCCTTTATGCGTCATTAATTTGTTATTTCTTTTTTATTTGCACAGAAAAAATTTCAAATTTTAAATATTCATAGAATAAAGTTAATAAAAAACATATTGAAAGAATTATTTATTTCGACACAACTTTTTATCTTTACCGACGACAGAACAGCGAAATTCCAAGCATATGGCGATAATTTTCAAAGGAAAAAAATTTCAATAACAAAAGGTTTTTTTGCAAAAAAATTTTTAATTTTTTAATTTACAAGCATCGCAGAGTTTTTATTTTAAAATTCTTGTTGGAAGAAGAAGAAGAGAAAATTTTGTTTAATACTTTGTTTTTTTTTTTAGGTCAGCAACTGCGGCGTTTATTTTCTCAAAGGATCGAATGTTCTGGTCCCTCAACTTTGTATTATTGAGACAGCAGACATTAGGGGAGCAATATTTGACTTCCGTTAAATAGTTTTATGTTTTCATTGCGGTATTATGGATGTTTGTTTATTAACGCTTGGAGCAAACGCATTTTTTGTCTTATAACCTTATAATAGACCATATAAGATGTTCGATTATTTATAAATTAATAAACTGATGATTGCCAAAGTTCATTTTAATGTAATCAAATAATACGGCTGGTTTTCATTTATTTCTTTTAAGAACAATTCCAGATCTAGTGGTGATTAGGTTTCAGAGGAAGACATCTGTACTAAGAAGATTGAAAAAGTATTTCTATGTACGGAAAATAAACTGTTGGCAAAAAAATTTTGGAGCTAATTTGGCTCCAAAAAAATGCTAAAAATATATATTAAGTGCTAAAACATATTGCTAAAATTTCATTGTCTTAATTTTAGGCAAATATTTTCATTGCGAGTTAATAGTTTTATCAAACCGCAGTAGAATTTGAATTTATAACAATTTAATTTGGAAATATCAAAAAGTGCCTAAAGAGTTTAAAAATAAATTATTCGGCTTTGTACTCTAAAGAAAATTACACACATACAACATAGAAGCACTATGTTGCCAGACTAACGTTGCCATTATTTTAATTGTTACACGCGAAAAGTGGATTAATTATTTTTTGGAACATTTCGTAATTATTAATAATAAAAAATGCTAAATGAACAACTAAAAAGTGCTTAAGAAGTGCCAGTCGGAAATTTTACGCTAAATCAACAAAAGAAGTTACAAACCTAGCAACAAAAGTGGTAAAATGGGCACGCTGTCATTATATTGATAAAATTCACATTTCTGGCATTTTAAAAGGCAAAAATTGTGCAGCTTTAGTGTGTCTTGGTGCACAAGTTCATTTGTAAGGTGGAACTATAAAATAAATAAACTGTATAATAAGGGCCATGTGAACAGGTCCTAGTAATACTTTACCATGCAGCTCTCAGTTGTGCTAAAGTTTTCTTAAATAACAGCCCCTCTCTTATATGTGGAATAGCAGGTGGATGTTCATTACGTACTTCATTTAGTTTATATCGATTCACGGCTGCTTTGATCGTCCAATTCTGGTTTGGCTATTGGGATGCCAGAGAGGACTGTTTGATCAGCAGCTCACTTTATTGCTTTACCGACTTGGTCTCCTCATATATCTATTTGAAAACCTTGCTATAAAAAAGGAATTAATATAATGTTTTTGTACAGTGCGGAAGGTTTTTACATGATATGCGCTACCGTCTCGACCTTTTTTTTCGATTTTCAATTCGGTCAGATGACCTTTGCAGTAACCATGTCCTTTTTCTAGCATCTATCTATTGAGTGAATTGTTTTGCTTTATACTTATTTTATTAACAACGTATGAATAACTAAATCTCTTAATTGAATATTGTTTACAATTTAAACTTGCATTCATTTATAATTCTTTTGTGAAAGCAAAAAAAAAAAAAAAACGATAACACTATGCAATCCACAGAAGTATTAATTAATTCATTCAATCAAACTGATTCTTAACATGTCTACACGAACTTCAGCATCTCTCTGTCTAATCAATATTTTTCAGTGCATAATGAGTTGACAACAAAAACAAACATTATATTGAACAATATTGACAACACAACATAACACAACAAAACCAACAACCTTGCAAAGAGAAAAAAAGTTCAGAAAACTTGACTTTGAACTGTGAACAAATCTAAATAAATAAATTTAAAAAGACTTGCAATTTGTTTTTTACTTTTTTTGTTGCTGTTTTTATTTTCACAACAAGTATGACTAGTTTTGAGAAGAAAAATTTTCTGTCTATATAAACAAAGTTAATAAATAGTAGTCATCTCCGACAAATAGATTTTCTAAAACTAATTTCTCTCTTAAATCTCTCTTAATGCTTCTTGAAAATTTAATCGTAGATTCAGCCAGTCATATTTAGTCACTGCAACAAAGTTTGCATTAGCTGCGACAGGAAATTTCGTTTTTACTATAAAACTTTAAATCTATATTTAACTTTAAAAAAATAATTGAATAATTAATTATTATTATTTCATCATATTTTTGTATCTTGAGGTGTATAGATGATCAGTGTGATAATGCATTACATTCTGCTACTACACAATTTTTTTAAATTAATTTTTCTTTTCTAATTAATTTAGAAATTACAATGTACGTGAACTTTAAATAAAATAAAATTATTTATTTCGTTATAACACTAATAATAGTTCGACTAATTTCAAGATTGAAAATAATTTAACTAAAAACTTTAAATATGTATGTAGACATGCCACAGAAATCAGTTCCGTTTGGAAGTGGCATTATATTCGTATTTTGCTTGTATAGAAACTTTAAACCGAAATCAGCTTTTGGAATGAAACCATTTTAAATTTGGAACTGATGTTTTGAGCACTTTCTAATCGAATATATATATATTCGATTAGAAAGTATATATATATATATATATATATATATATATATATATATATATATATATATATATATATATATATATATTGTTTTTTACTTAATTGTAAGAAAAAATATTTTAACAAGAAATCGTGAAAATTTCATCTTAAAAGAATAAAAAAAATATTTATTTAATATTGCCCTACCTTTATTTTTAAAAACTTTCTAAAAAAATATCTGGTGGCAGAAAGCAAAACGGACGAAGAGGCACTAATCCCATTCCAATCGATATTTTTAACATATAAACAAAAAAACGCTTGTAGTGTTAATTGCAATTAGTAATTTATAAGTTAAAGAATAAAAAAGAGCACAATCAACAGAGAGCGGTAGAGTGTGCATGAGTGATTATTTGGAGAGACATCTTCAGAGTGGAGATCTGTGCCGGCGTTTACTATATTAACGCCGGCTAGCAAAAGAGTTAGAATGCGAATCAAGTCAATATATCCAGCCACATTAATAAAAAATTCTTGTTTTTGCGAAATAAAACAAATAAATAAAAAAAACTTTTGTGACTCAGATCAAATTGCTTTAATCTTATATCTTTAAGTAAATATAATAAAAATAATAATAATAAAAATAATAATAATAATTTTATAACTATAAAAATGTTGTAATAATATTATATAATTATAATAAATAATATTATATTAATAATATATATAATATTATAAATTTATTTTGGACTCTACTAAAAATTTGACTTTGAAACAAATGTTGTTTTCTGTGAAAAGTACAGATATGTACATGTATGGGCGTAAATTTACTTTCCTTTTTTTAATTTTTTTTTTTTATATAAAGTTTTTAAATTCTTATCAAATATATAAAGTTGTCCACTTAAACGCCTTATTTGTGTTTACGAAAAGTATAATTTTAGGATAAATTATAGCAAGTGTGTTGTAACAGAAGAAGAAATTTAAAAAATAGTTTTTAAGAATGCGCTCTAGCTTTTTGTTGTTATTGTTATCATTTTTTTTTGTATTTCCCAAAGTCTTGCTCTTTACTTCCTCATTGTTTAATAATATGTTTTGGTCAAACTTATTGCTATACGCTTGATTTTTATATGAAAGTAAATTTCGATTAAGGTTATATAGCTGGGGTAATTAAAAAGGCAAAATAATATAGAAGAGAAACTTTAAAATAATATATGTGCTCGCAAGCAATACCAGCTTAAGTCAAATTATGACAAAGTTGAGTTATTGCTATTAAAATTAAAAATTAAATTAATTATTAAAATTTTATGATTGTAATTCAAACATTAGTATTTAAAATTCAAACAGATAAATTCAATATTCCTTGATTAAAGTCAACGATTTTAAATTAAAGAACCATCTGTTTAACACTTCCGAAAACGTGTTGTTTTTCTTTTAATGAAATATTGAACAAAATGGCGGCTTATTTAAAATGAATTTAAATGGCTACAACAAATTTTCGTCGACTTGTATTAAAGGTTCGGCGCTGGACTCTGTTGTCTTGTGGGGAGAAAAAAAAATTGTTTTAAAACAGGCCTGCTGCTATTATAATTCAACATTAAACAAAAGTTTGCTCTGTGGGGAAAGAAGACGATTTAAACTGTGCGTCTGCGAGGGAATAGTCAAGACTATAAATAAATGTTTTAAATAAAACGAAGATTCATAATGAATTGAGTCTTCTTCATAAAAACTTGGAAATGCTTTCAAACGAAAATTAGTTACTGTTTAAAGAAAAGTTAATAAAAGTATTTAAGAGCAAGTGTTAACGGAATATGTAATAAAATTAATTTAGCATTTGTGTACAGTGATTGGAAAAAGCAGTGAAATATTCGATCGTGCTTTTATAGAGATGTTTAATAGTAAAAATAAATACACGCATACATATGTTTTAATTTATGTATGTAAGTGGTTTTAAAAAAATTAATCAAGTGGAAATTTAAAAAAAAAAAAACAAACAAATAAACACGTACCTATTTAAATCAAAAAATAAATTTAAAAACTTTATAAAAATAAGTATTTGAAATTAAAATTATAAACAAAACTATTTATTCTTTTGTAAGAATAAAAAAAAGTCCCAGCTTAAATTTTATTGCTTTTTCACAAAAAGAAAGTTAATTCTTTTTTAACACAATTATTAACACTGAAAAAATAAAACAACAAAAATAAAAAAACAACAAAAATTAGTTCATCACTATGGCTCATTTTGTAAATTTTAACGTAGGGAAAGTTTTATTGGCATTTTGTTTATTTCTAAGTATTCACACCAATATGCAGTCAACTCACGCCTCTTCCATACCAATTTGGGAATTTTTAACACGTAATGAAAAGGTGAGTACGTACCAATGTCGTATTGTTTTTTTTTTCAAAATTTCTTTTTATTTATTTACTATCACTTGCTGATGTTAAAAAATTGTTTTTTTTTTTTTGGTGATGCTGCCTCCCTTTTTTAAGACAAATTTGTTCAAGACATCTTGAAAATATTTTCTTATATAAAAACTTGATTTTTACGTAAAAAAAAAGATAAAATTCAGGTTGCGTTTTTGGTATCGTTTTAATTGTATCATCAGTCAACGCATTTACACACTTAATAACTTTTGTGTGCGTTTTTATGCCCTTCACCACAAAAAGTGGAAAAAGGGTATATAAGTTTGTCATTGCGTGTGTAATTTCTACAATATCCATTTTCGACCCAATAAAGTATAAATATTCTGAGTCCCTATGCAAACTGAAGTCGATAGAGTGATGTCCGTCCGTGTTAGTTTTGAAATCAAGCTTGCCTCACAAAAAATAAATACGTCAATCGATCAGACATAGTGTCAAAAGAGGTGCTATTGGAAATCAGCATTATCGGTCCATGTCCTTCGAGGCATTAGGTAAATCACCACACCTACCTCTAATTTTTTCATGTCATTTGGAATAATTTAGTAACTCCAATAAAAAAAAAAATAATTAATGTATGGGGCGATAGAGAATTAAAAAATAAGAAAAAAAAAATCCAGTGAAAAAATTGGCGCTCGCCCATATTTTTCAAATTTACGGGGCTCTTAAATGTTAAAATTTTTTAAAATATCAATATGGGTATCATTTTAAAGCTTTTGAAGGGGTCTTACTAAAATACTAAAATTTTTTTAAAAGTTCTAAACGCATTAAGAGAGCCGATGTCACTTTTATGTAAAATTATACAACTTCAGTACCAAAATTTTATTTATTTTTTAATTCTCTGTAACCCCACTATTTGCGTTTTTGATTGGAGTTACTTAACTAAAATATATTTACATAGATAGTGAAGGGTATATAGGATACGGCATAGCCGAATAAAGCACTCTTACTTGTTAATTATGTATTTGCATCACATGCAGCATCTTATGAGTAAAGAAAATGTGCTCAAATTATTGCACAGAATTTGTCTTCGTATGTTGTTATATGGTTCCATTGTTACTTTAATTATATTTAAGGAGAGTTTTGTTTTTTTTTTTTTAAATACGTAAAATGTCATATAAAATAAAAAAGAAATAAACATTTTTTAGTTTAATTAATTAAAAAGAGAAATAACTTACAAATTGAATAAATGTAGGACAAAGCTGGCTGAGAAGCAGTCATGTTTCAAGAATGCTGATGTTGAATTAAACTAATAAAGTTGGCGAGTTGGCAAACGTATAACTTGGTGGCTTGGTGGCAAATTCAGAGGCCATGCCAGTGGGATGGGTCTTTCTTTTTAACAGAATTAAATCTAATCATATATTTATAATCTTTTGTTTTAAAAATGTTTATTAATCGGAATAATAAAAAATTTTGAGAATAATAAACAAAAAACATTTTATACTCAGGGTGAACAAGAGTCAATGAGCCATCTGATCGGCTTAAAAAGAACTAGCAAACATCTTGATTCTAGCCTTGAACACACATACATACACTTACATAATGTATTGTTCTCAAAAATAGCATTTGATAATAAAATTCCTTAATATTTGTTTAAAGTTCTAAATAGGAAACAAAATACCAATTGTAAACCTTAAGTTTGAAAATGTTTATACCAAAATCGTATTTTTTTTTTTAATTTTAACAATAATACGTGCTCTTTATACTTTGGAATATAATTAATAAATTGCGTAAGGGAAGGTAATTAAATTTATTAAAAATTAAAAAAAAACAATTTTTTTTAAACTTTAAAAGAAAACTCTGCTGTAGTTGGTTGTTTTCACGTCATCATTACGCAAAATTGTATTTGTTTATTTTGTGTGCCGTATTGTGATGTTTTTACAGAAATGGTTTTTTAATTTCGAAATTATTTTGTAATATCTAAAATATTCATTTGCCGCACAATGGGGTGGGAAAAGAAAAAATAAATCGATATTTTTTTAGTTTTCGCATGCTTTAAATAAATCCATTCATTATCTTTACTAGATTAAAAAGTACATTATGTTTTAAAGTTTTAAAATATTACAGCCAGCTAAAAAAAATTAAGAAAAATTGTTGAATTTTAAAACATAAATAACTCGCCAAAATAACTTTTAAATGCCCTACATGGCTTAGAAGTCAATATTAAGGATTTTAAGACTTTAGAAAATCGAATCTAATGCAAAATAACAAAAAGGAAGCTCTCTAATTTGGAAACCCCTAAATACTCAAACTCAAGTCTAATAAGCTGTTTGTGTATTACAGGCGATCAACTAGTCTGAAGAATTTGTATGAAAAGCACTCAGTTTTCTGAGTTATTTTTGTGATAATTTTCCAGACAAGTTGATTGTCTGTAATACTGAAACAGAACATTAAGTTCGAGTGCTGCTCACATACGCTTAAGTCTTTTTCAGACTAAAATGCAATTCTTAAAACTTGGACTGGACTTTTTAAGAAAGAAATCAAACAAGTAAGAGTGCTATAATCAGCTATGCCAAATCTTAATACCCTTCACCATGTATACAAATATATGTATACAAATATTGAAGCGACAGAGAGTTAAGAAAAATAAACTTTTTTTACATAAAAATGTCATCGGCTCTTAATGGGTTAAGCATTTTTTTTTAATTTTTTTATTTTCTGAAAGATCTTTTTAAAAGCTTTTAAATGATACCCATATTGACAATCGAATTTTTTAATAAAATTTCAGAGACCCATAATTCGGAAAATATGGGCGAGCGCAAGTTTTTCACTTGCTCTGTTTTTCATAATTTTTTATTGGAGTTACTTTATGGTTTCAAATGATATGGAAAAATTTGAGACAGTCGTGATGTTTCGCCCGCTGCTTAAGGGACTTGGACCGATCTTGCTAATTTTTAATAGCAACATTTTCGAGTTCTATTCGATTAGCATATTTAAATTTCTTTTAATTATAAAGTGCCATCGAAAAGTTGATTTCAACACTAGCACGAATCGACAGATGTAAATCCGGACGGACAGAAAGATAACGCTCAATCGACTTTGCTATGCATAAGGACTTAGAATATGTACTTTTCGGGGTTGGAAACGGATATTGTAGAAATTACAATGACAAACATACTTCAGTATGTGACAAACCTTTAAACTCAGTATTCAAATGTGAAACGAAGTGTTAGAAATTATTTATTTAATTTCTTAGTATTTCATTTCTGCCCCACTGTGCGCTGTAGAATTCAAAACTTTTTGAACTAATTTTTTTATCTTAAAAATGTATTTAAAATCTTTATTTGGAATTTCCAATTGTTTTTTTTAGTAAACAACGCTGTTACAAAATTCTTTAAATTCTATAAGTTTCATTAACATTAAAATGTTCAAATTTCAATGACCTTCATAATCTTTGTTTGAAATAGTTTTAAAATTTATTGTATCAAAAATTGTAAGTAAAACAACAATAGTTGACAACAACAAAACTTAATTTATTTAGGCAAAAAAACTAATAAATAAATTTAAAAAAAAGAATCAATAAACAAAATAATCCATAAATTTAAATATAAAACTTATTTGGCGCCCTCGGCCTTTAAATAAAAGGAATTAGATTTAAGAGAAAAAAGCATATTTGCATAAGATAAGCGTTAATATGATAAGGTCACTTTAATTTCATTAAGTTTTATTCAAAGTTAGAAACATAAATTTGGTTTATTATTGCTGGTAGTGCCGGTCATGTAGGTAGTGAGACTTATGCCTCCTCTTCGTAGTGGCGACCGAAAACGGACTGTTAGTAGTTCGTATATCTGCTGGTATTGATGTCTAAATTAGTCGGGTGAAAAGTGATTTCTCAAAAAAAAAAAAATAAATAAATAAATAAATAAGAACAATAAATAAATAAAAAGTATTCTAAACCACGGTGGAACGGCATACACTAAGAACGTGTAACCAGAAATGATCTTGATTATTAATAAATATAGATTTACTAAATTTTTTGAAGTCCTGCGACTCTCGTGTAAAGTAGCCGGAAAAAAGTATTGAAGCTATAAAAAATGTAGAAGGATGCGCAGAATAGAAAAACCTTGCAAGAGGTGGAAAGCTTAATCTTAGAAGTCGCAACGGTGAAATAGGAGGACTTAGAGGACCTGCTCTTTACCATGAAGCGGATCGCATGTAATGCGTAAGAAGCAGGAAATGGATAACAGAAGGATAAGTGGATGAAGTGAAGACTACACTAATCCGCAAGGAAGCGAATCGGCAAACAAGAATACTTTACCTAGAAGATCGTCTGGTTAAATAATAAAAGCGTAGCATAGAGTTTAATAGGGAAATATTATTGTGCAAACTCCCATAGTGTTCAAGAGTCCCATGGGTTTGATATTTTCGATTTTTAAATAAAATTTACTAAAAGATTTAAGGGACAGCAAGAATACCATTTTTGAATCTTTATTAACCAGAGCAACAAGTTTTTATATAACGGAGACATTTTTCCATAATCAGCCTGATAATAACAACAGTAACCTTATCACTTTAACACACACCTTAAGTTGCTATTTTTTTTATCTCCTTAAATTTGAATTAATTTTTAACAAAAAAATCTTAATAAAAGAAGAGCATCATTGTAGTACATTTCTGTGGCCACAAGCAATAACAGCTTAACTCGTTTTTTGGAAGTTTTGAACAGCATTTTAAATTTTAATATTGTTGCGTTAAATCAGGGAATATCGACTTTAGCTGTTTAGATTTTAAGGTAAAAAATACTCAGTTTTTAAGGTACAAAAATGAAATTTGACTTGCATTACAGATTCGAATGTTAGAAGTATAATTTAAGCAGTAACTCAATTTGTTCTTAACTCGACTTTAGCTGTTATTGCTTGTGGACACAGATTTTATTCTTTAGGATTTTGTATCGAAACTGATATTTAAATATTTGAGCTGCTATTTTTTATGGCTTAAACAAAAACTTTAGATTGTTTCACATAATGGAGGGTTGTTTTAACAATAATTTGTTGTAGATTAAATTGAATTTTTCGCTTTAATATTATTTTTTGTTTTTGCTTAATATTCTTAAATTAGAATTAAAAAAGCGAAATGTGTTTTAATTTATGCACCAAAAAAAAAAAAAAAAAAAAACTGTTAAAACTTGTTAGACATTGGAGAGTTATTGAAAATTTTATTCTAGTTATTTTAAACAAATCAAATATTTTTTTTACTAACTTGCATTATGTGGTTTAAACGATTATCTTAATCATGTACGTTTGCTAAGCCTTATGTTGCACTTGTATTAGTGCTTTTGCTTATAATTTTTCTATTTTCTAATTATTTATAAACAACAACTAATAAAGTTAGCGAAAAAAGCAGTTTTGCTTTTTCTAAAGGTCATTAAAATCAAGTTATTTTTTGTCTGTTATATGAAATCATTTATGTTTTTATTAAAAAATATAGTCAGTCCTAACCGTTGTACCTGTATAAAATTGAAAATGAGACAATATTGCGGTTCACTATAAATAAGATAATTAAAAATTACTTTCTGTGGAAAGCACCCGGCCCCACTGTATCTTATATCACAAAACTTTTGGCCTAAGAGAAACGTAAGCCAATTTAAATAGTGTCATTCTTCTAGTTTACATTTTATGTTAGATACACTTCTCTCATTATGTTCCTCTATGATATACTAATGCCAACACAGTGTAATACAAGGGCTGCTATACATATTTCTGGCCTGGCAACACTAAGTGCTGCCAAGTGCAATCTGACATTTCCATTGGAAAGTTTGTCATTTTTAAGCATAATCGTATGACCATTATTTGTGTTGTTTACAGTGACTTGAAAAAATTAATATAGAAAAAAATGGAATTAACCCGTGAACATTTTCGTGCCATCATTTTTCACAACTTTCGACGTGGATTATCACGACAAGAGTGCATTGATGAACTTAAATCTTTGTATGGCGATGAAGCACCATCCTATAGCACTGTGAAAATTTGGTATAATGAACTTAATCGTGGCCGAAGCTCGCTCAAAGACGAATTCCGTGAAGGTCGTCCAAAAACGACTGTTGTGCCAGAGAACATTGATGCCGTGCGTGAATTCATAATGCAAGATCGACATGCGACATACCGAGAGATAGAGACATCCTTGGACATTTCTTCCACCCGCATACATTCGATACTGCATGAACACCTGGCCGTAAAAAAGGTTTGTTCTCGTTGGATCCCGCACAATTTGAAAGTCGCTCAAAGAAAGGCTCGTGTCGATTGGTGCAAAGAAATGTTGCAAAAATACGATTGCGGTGCTTCAAAAGACGTTTATAAGATCTTCACAGGTGACGAAGCCTGGATCTATTCGTATGAGCCCGAAACGAAACAACAATCGACCGTGTGGGTCTTCAAAGACGAGCAAAATCCAACGAAAGTTGTTCGTGGAAGAAGCACTTCGAAGCAAATGGTCGCCTGTTTCTTCGGCAAAACAGGTCATGTGGCGACTGTTCCGCTTGAGCAACGTAGGACGGTCACTTCTGAGTGGTACACTACAATTTGTTTGCCTGAAGTCATCGGAGAAACTCGAAAAACCAACAAGAGAAGACGAATCATTGTTCACCATGACAATGCGAGCTCTCACACATCGGCTTAAACCAGAGCGTTTTTGACCGGCCAAAACGTCGAATTAATGTGTCATCCGTCGTACAGCCCTGACTTGGCACCTAATGACTTCTTCTTGTTTTCGCACATCAAGAAAAAAATGCGTGGTCAACGATTTTCGTCGCCAGAAGAAGCTGTTGAAGTGTTCAAAAACCATGTTTTAGAGGTGTCTCAATCGGAGTGGAAAAAGTGCTTCGACAACTGGTTTGAGCGCTTGAAAAAGTGTATAGATCATGCTGGAGAATACTTTAAAAAACAATAAAAACATTTTTGATTATAAATATTCGCATTTTCACTATTAGGCCAGAAATATATAGAGCGGCCCTCGTAACGGCGAAGAAGAAGTGCACTGTAACATAAAACAGTTAAAAATAATCCGAAAAATGAATGTTATGAAGTTAACAGCGATTGGGAAATGAACCCAGGCCACCAAACCAATCTTATGCTTACCAGTAGCAGTAGTAGTCGTTCTACTTTTTCAAACTATTGCAGCCTGCCCAAGTGTTGTCTCCAATTCACTGTAAAATGAATATCGTTCACTGTTATGTAAGCTTTCTGATGGGAAACGCTTTTATATGGTCGTAAGAATTTTTTTAAACATAAAAAATATTCTTTCATATAAAATATTTTTCTACTGATACGGAGTTAAGTAGCTTTGTTACCAATGGATTATTTTGCTGCAGCTAGAAAGAAAATTTTTAATGCAAAGAGGCAAATTGTATTGCTTCGTTTATATTTTTAATCAGTTATCGATACTTTTTCTGAAGATAATCTATAATAACGAAAAAATTTTTGTAAATTTTTTACAAAAATGTTATGGATATATATTTAATTTTATCGATATAATAAAAAGTTATCCATAACTGATCATTAGAAAAGTTATCGAAGATTTTTTTTATAGAAACTAATTGAAAACAGCAATCAATGTTTTTTATACCGTTTTTTGCAATGAAGTTTCAAGGTTATCGCTTACTTTTTTGAATTTATAAAAGGTTATCGATTGTTATTGATATAACATAAAAAAAACTGCAATTTTAAAAGTCTTAAAAATTGGAAATTTTCAAATCATATACGTTCGTTAAGTGGAAAGATTTTCAAAAATTATTTTTATAAAACAAAAACTATTTTCTTTTGGTACTGAAGCCTTCAAAACAAAACTTAGCAAATATCTCATTGTTATGCTACAAAAACTTTAATTGACAATCGATAATATTTTTATAAAAATATTTGGAAAACATATATTTTCGATCATTTCTTTTATACAATTCTTGATAAATTTTAGTTAATTAATTGAAAATTAATCGCTAGCTTTGTTAATTAATAGAAAAATTATCATTAACTGGGGTAATAAAAAAGTTATTAAAGGATTTTCACGCAATTTGATAGATTTGGCAGAACAAAAAAAAAAAAAAACAAAAAACAAAAAACATCGCTTCTTTATTAGAAAAAATATATAAAAGCTATTGCTTACTTTTTATTTAAGATAACTATCAAGGATACCAATTTTTGCTTTAAATTAAAATTTTTGAATCTTGAAAGTTATTGCTTACTTCTTTATACATAAGAAAAGTAATCGATTATTTCTAATACAAAAGAAATAAACGGTGGCAATTGTAAAAGTCTCTAAATTTATTATTTTGTATATTTTCTAACCACAAAGTTATCGTTTATAAGAAGGAATATTTTTATATAAAAGAAAAGCTAGAAAAATAGATATTGATAAAATAATTTAATGAATAATCAGTCTAAAACTTATCGATATACACGATAAAATATTTAATAATTTTTTATGCAATAGATATATCTTTAATAACTTTTTAATACATCAAGAAAAAAGGGAATATTTTTTGCTAAATAAAAAAAATTATCAACAAAAATCTAACAGAATTTTCTTCTACTTTTAAAATCGTCCCAAAATGGCGTTGTATCTGTCACTATTGTACAAAAAAGGTGCTGATCGTACAGATCTTTCAAAAAGTCACACACTAACTTTTTAGGCACACATGCAATTTTTGGCAGATCGTACGACTTAGTATGATAGTGAATCCTGGCGCTAAACGATAATTGTGTTTTATATATACGTCTTCGTTATGTGTCGACATCGATAACGACAAACTTACGAATTAACGTTTAAACAAAATATAATTTGCTAACTGAACAAGTAGAGAGCCTATAGCGACAAAGATTTAGTTGTTGTTATAAAATTATTTATATTTAAAATTATCCGTAATATTTTTAAAAAATAATAGGCCCAAAATTTCACCTTTAAATGAAAAGCATTTTAAATATTTACACCCAACAGCGTTTTCGCTCTGAATATGAAAGTTTAAGAGTTTTTTCATATTTTTAATCCCTCCAAATGTCTAAAAACATTTTAAAAACAGCGCATAAAAATCTTAATAAGCTATTATGTATTCGCTAGCAGCGTGTGCAAGTTAGTAAAAGAAAAGTTCATGGTCTTTGTTAGATATATATATTTTTTTTAATAGAGTGACTTAAACATTTATTTCCGGTTTTTTCGATATTATATAATTTTAAAAACAAAAATATTCTTCACTAAAGTTTGTCATCAATTTAGAAAGCAAAATTTATTTTTATAAACGTTTTTTTTTAGTGTCGCGACTAAATATATGCATATTAATTTAAAAATTTTATAAATACAAAAACAAAAAACTAATTTAATACAACTCATATGTTATTTTTTTCTAATTCCAAAACAAATTAAATATTATTTAAACAAGTTTTTTAGTGCGCAACGTATATTTCTTTGAATTCAAAATTAATTTATTTGTTAACATTTATTTATAAAGAAAAATATACAATTTTATTAAATAAAAGTCACGTTATGCCTTAATCAATTAGAAATGCCTTCATCTCTACTAATTAGCTAAAAAATAGTAATTACAATTTTTAGTAACAGCACTTTGCGGATGTTCATTATCAAAAAAAATGTTTTTTCAAATTATAAAAAGTGCTGTATTTCTGGAGAAAGGGTTCTTTAAAATTTGGAAAACTGTCTGCTGATTTCACTAAGAGCCAACAAATACTTTTTTCGCATATTTATGTTCAGAACAAAAACTACTTTCAATACTTTGTTCGTGCGCATTTTGAGAAAGCATTAGTGCATAATTAACTGTAGCGCCTCTAGTGTAAAACACAAAATATATAAAACAAAAGCTTCATCATGGCGAATTATCAAACCAACTGAAAGTATTAGTACTCACAAGAAAAAAAATACAAGCTGTCACAAAAGGTATGGTCCCAGGTTCCTTGGTTGTAAATTTTTTTTATTCCGCTTTTGGATTATGTCAAGAAATTTATTTTCCTATATTCCTGAAGCATATTTTTTTTAAGTTCTTCCAGAATCTGAGATTTGTTGACTTTCTAAAAGACTCCAAAAAAAAAGTAGTGTTGAGTTGTAAGAACGAGCGATCGTGCCGCCGACCCAGAAGTGCCGACTTCTGGACTCTTAGTAAAACTCTGCTTCGGAGCCTTCTAGACCTGGCAGCAACTCATGTTATCCAAACACTTTAAGGCCAGCTGGTAAACCCCAGAACTTATGTATAGTTTGTTATACTAACGCTTTATTCCAACTTCGCAAATGTAAAGAATTAATTAAGGAGAAGATTAAACGTATCGGATTCTTTTGATTGCAAATACCACTGTGGCACATTATAAATTCGCCATTTTCTTAACGCCTTGTGGCTTTATCTGGGTACTTACTTGGTTCTAACCATCTTTAAGATCCTATGGTCTCGTATTCACTAAACATGAGTTATTACAAACGCAGCCATCCACGCTACACTACTGTGTTACTTCGGCGAGATAAGAACTACTCGATGCCTTGTTTAGTGACCTAAACCATACACAGATCTCTCCACCTTGCCTTATATCCAAGCCAGCCATCCCTATTAATTCAATATCCACAACTTAACATCTGCCTTACACTATAAACATTTTGTTACTTCCTTCCGCTAACAGCTAGAGCTCTTTCACTTTAATTACAAAGGATGACTTGACAACTATCGACTATCATTTTAATAAATAGACACCTTCACTAATTTACCTGGCCATGGCTTCACACAATAGTTTGTCTTTCTCTTTCCGGGAGGCTTAAACAGCTGTTTCTTGATTTTAAATTGCCTTACACAATTATTATTCTTTCTTTGTACGCATATCCGAAAATGGGCTCGTAGTCACGATCTTCTGTTTTACAGCACGCACCTCTACCAACACAGCCACTGAGGTTGCTCAACTTTTGTTAGCTAATTATTCTATACACCCACCCAATGGTGGTGGAAGTAATTTACTCACCTTCTGCTTTTACCACGCACATACGGACAACAAAAACAGGGGCTGCCAGATCTTATGTTCCCAACAATATAATAAAACCGTAACGGGATCATTTTTCTACATGAAATATTTCTTGAAAATTTTGATGCTGATGTAGATATTAATCTGTCTGTCTGTCTGTGTTCGCATCACGTAAAAACTATTGGATGGATTTAAATAAAATTTTGCGAGGAGGTTCTATTGAACCTTTGTTTAAATATAGAATACTGTTTTTTTTCAAAAATAAGTATTTTCGTAAAGAAGAAGTCACTCAATTTTAGCGGCATAATGGTACTAAAAGAGTTGCTAGCACATTTTATTTTAAGAGATTAAAAATTTTTTACACTGCTTACAGTTTTCTACAATAAACATTTAAAAACATTGTTTTTTAAATTTGAATTTACAGAAAATTATAAATGACACGCGGACAAAGTCGTCGACACTGCTACTACATCAATAAAAATATATATTCTCCTATAAAAATAAGTTTTTTTTCCTTCGAAGTAAACACAAATAATTCATGATTGAGAAGTTATTACATCAGTAAAAATGCATCCGAATTTTAAACGAACAGTTTCTTAAATCTCAAAAATTTTTAGTTTTTTTTATAATTTGCATATAACGGTTTTCTCTTACAAATATCGTCACATCTTAAGTTCGGTGAATGTTGAGAAAAAGTTTACAAATGAAAAACCAACTTTTTTATAATAAAAACAATTTTTGTAATATTTGTTAGTTTGTGTTGTTGTAGATGTTTGTTTTTTTTTTAAATTGTTTTGTTAATAGCATAACGGAAATAATGAATAATGAAATTCTGCACTATTTGTGCAAAGATGATCAAATACAGCTGGTGTTGAAAAAACAGCCAAACGGCAAAAGACGTTTAAGTTTAAAAAGTTTTTTTTTTGAAGTTTTTGGTTCAAAACCTTAAGAATACACTATTTTAATTTTCGATCTCAATATAAGACTTTTTTTTCTTAAAAGCTTATTATTGTAAAATTATGGGAAAACCTCCTTGTGAGAAATATGATTTATTTGAATTCCCATGTTAAAATTTTTTTTACAAAATAAAAGATTTTTTCATAAATAATTTTACACAAAAATTGTTTAATATTCAAATTTTAATGCTTAGAATTCTACAAAAAAAAAAAAAAAAAACTACTTTTTTAGGCAGTTATGTAAATTTATATTGTTAAATAAAACCCACGGATTAGCAATAAAAAATACATAAAATCGCTAGATTGACAAAAAATAAATAAACAAAAAAAGCAACAGACGTCACCAGGTTCTAACAGATTTTCCAGTTGTAAAGTGTTAACGCAGCGCTATTTTTATTTGCTTGATAGACGCTTCCTTGTTTACTGATTCAGGTTTGCTGAGAGTAAAATGCAAAATAATCTGATAGAAAAAATAACACATGAGTTGTTAAGCACCCTAGAGACTTTCTTGGACCTCCTTTTATTTTAAATTAATCTAATGATTACTTCAGTTTATTTTTTGCCACTGATTGTAATTAAATATTTGCAAATACTCCAAAGTCTTTAAAAATTATAAAAAACTCTGATAAAAATTAGCAACAAAAAAAAAAATAAAAAACATTATAATTTGTATTTAACAAACTGTAGCAAATAAATCTGCACTTAATTTACAGATCTAAAACAACCAACCAAATCAAAGCAAAGAAACAATTTTAAAACGAAAAAAAAAAAGAAAAATTAAAATCAACAGAGCATAAAAATAGATTCATGTTTTTGTAAAAATTTCAATAAAATGTCTAGCAAACTTCTTCAAGCTTATCAACACTTTTAAACAAATTATTTCAAGATGTTTTATTAACACAACTTTATATAATTTACACACACACACACATTTGAACTGAAATCTTAAGAAATACGAAAATCTTCTTGGAATCTTTAAAATTTAAATTAATAAATTTCAAAATAAATTTTGTATTAAAGACTTGTCCAAAAAACTATCACGCAAGTGCCCTTCTTAAGCACACAAACATATTTTTCGACATGCACGCAATATTTGATAAATCGAGCGACAAATTTATTATTGAATCATGGCTGAAAAGGCGACTAGAGAATTTTTTTTTTAGAAAAATTGTTTATTCGTTTTTAATCTAATGGTAAATTCGATAAATATTCTTAGGCTTAAATTCATTATTTAATTTAATTAATTGTAACATTTAGCATCTTATGTAATATTATTACCAAAATTAGTGTTACTTAATTTTTTCAAGCAAAATTTAAAATTGATTTTTAAAAGCTGGAAAAATTTTACATTAAGAAAAGTTATGAATTATGTTTTGGTTAAAATAAAATCCCAAAAAATAAGAGAAAAGAAATTTTTGTCTGCCAGCACTGTACAAAGCGAAAGCGTGTAATTAATAAAAAAATAAGTAAATAAATAAATACGATATAACAGCGCTATTGACCCAATGTTGCCAAGACTCTCTCTTTAACAAACGACAAAGTTAAAACTAAAAAAATAAAAAACAAAGAAACGTGTGTAACCTGTCTTGCGTAAAAATAAAAAACAATAATTATTATTATAATCATCGTTATTAACAGTTTTATTTTAAGCCTGATTAGCCAGCCCAGTTAACTAACTGGGCTTTCAACTGCTGTCTATAAAATAATCATATTATTTAAAAAAAAAATAAATACGAGTAAATAAATAAAAGCTTGCTTTTTATCAATAATAATTTTAAACACTGTTTAAATATAAAAAATATCAGGTTGTAAGTTAAAATTTCTTTAAAGAGTTCAAAGTTCATTGGCAAAAGTATGGCGGCCATTAATAAAATATATTTTATTTTATTTATAATTTTCTTAAGTTTATTTTTATTTTTTTTCTTTGCTATTGAAAATTAAAAGTATTTCAAGGAACATATCGTATCTAAACTGAACGATGAATTTTTGAATTTCTTTTAAATTTCTTCTTAAAGTTTCCACAAATGTGCTCAGCTTTTTTTTTTTTGTTTTACCAAAATATACTGATTTATTTTTTTATCAAAATATAACAACATCTGATCAGAGATGGATAGTCTTTTTGTTACACATAAAAAACTGTATTATCAAACTTCTATATTCTTGGCTAACAAACCAATCAATATAAGCGTTCTAAACGCAATGTTGTCTAGCGTTTCGCTTTTATTCTAAAATGTTAAACCTACTTCTCTTAAAACTTACTTATCTCGGTCAAAAAAATCATGGACAGGACTTAAAATGGTTCGATTGACTTAAAAATAACTAATTTGTCATTACTTTGCGACTATAATAAAATTATTTCTTGAAAATAAACAAACAGCTAACTTCACTGCCTAACGCGCTGTCAAAATCGAATTTTTAAATGACTAATCGTTGACGCTAGGATTTTTTGGATTGAAGCATACATTCAACAAAATAAAACATTTTTGATAAAAAAAATTCGCATCTGCGATTTGCGGGGTTTTAACCATAAAATGCAGATTTTTATAAAAGCCGATGGAAAATCTTTAACCACATAAATCTGAAGAAAGATGCTAACTGTTATATTTAGTTATGCCTCAATTATGCTTAAGTCTCTCCTGATAGTGGTGTAAAAAATTTATTTAAAAAAAATGAGCAAAAATAAATACCAACAAATACGTAAATATTTAAAATTTATTTTTTATCGTCTTTCATATTACCTTAAAAAGTTATTTAAATAGAAAATTTTAATATCGTTTACTACCTTTTAGATAAATAAGAAGAAGAATAAAGGAATTCATGAACATAATAAAGGAACTTAGTCATAAGTATAAATAAATATGAATTTAAGTAAAGCCCGTATCATACTAAATTACAAGGCTTAAGATTTGTATTAATTTTTATGAAAACAAAACAAAATGCCGTAATTGTCAAAAATTTTAACATATTAAACTATTTAATTTCGATTAAAATGAAAATTATGAGTAGCAAAACAACCCTGATAAAAGGAAAAATCATATTGTTTAAAGAAAATTAAAAATTAATTTGTATATATAAATATATTTTTGAATTTTTTTCTTACTATTTTTTAAATATAATAAGGATCTTCCGTTTTTTTTTTGCAAAATTCGTAGATTTTTCACTAAAATTGTCTGCCCTTAAATTCTTAAAAGTAAAAACAAGTTATCCAGTACTGACTACACTGCTTTGCCACTGTAAATTGAAATTTTATATCGGTGGTAATGCAGTTTTGTATATGACTATTTTAACGGTAAATACATAGTGCCAATATGTTGCTCTTATTTTTGCATATTATTTCACTTATTGTTTTTTTCTTGTGCTAAAAGAATAATAATTAATAGAATCAAGGCTTTTTTCTTCAGTTGCCAACCTTAAATATTTAAGCAAACATAGTTTTGCATAAATAAAATTGGAAAGATAAACTTTTGTATATATAAATAAATGCCAACGCAAGACGCTTATCCTTGATATGAAATTAGTATTACAGTCATGTAAATTATTTTGATTTATTTTTGGGTGTACTTTTTGTAAAAAAGCTCTGCAAAACTATTAATTTGCAAACAAAACTATTTTTGATTTTTTACTTTTTAACTAGAGAGTCATTTTCTGTATAAGAAGTGTCTAAAAATTCACGCATTTGTTTTAATCTATTACTATTCGTACAACAAAAAGGTAGCAATAAAAACTCAGGGCTGATATTTTAGGTTCGTAATAATAAAGGGCTTCTTATTATGTATTAAAGAACTTAAAAAACATTCTAAGCCATGAAACAAGGAAACTATTGTAAGTTTTTAATCAGTTAATTATTTATGTACATACAAGTTCTTAATTTTTTTTTATAATAACTATCAACAACAACCGCTAAATGATATAAAAATAATTCTTCAGACGATTAATAGTAGTAAATGATTCAGTGATACACTCAAACAATCAGTCATTATATGTATGTCTGTCGGTTTTTTTAGTCATATACTTGTTTTGTTATTTTTTATATTTATTACATATTATTAAAAAAAACAATAATAAAAAAATAAAGAAATTAAAAAAAAAAATCTATATTCGATTTTGTGGAATTTTTAATACCCTACACTAAAAGAAAAATTTTCCGGTTGATAAGCATTGCAAACAACTGTTCCTTTTAAAATATTGCAACCTTCCAAGATTTGTAGGATTTTTCGGTTATTTTTAAATTTTAAAAATTTATTCAAACCAAACGTGTGTTTTAAGATATAACGATTGTTTCAATAATCACGATTTTGATATAAATAAAAATTTTGCAAAAAAATTTATTTCAACCATAAGCCGGGATTAAAGCAAAAGAAATTACTCTTGATTTTAAGCCTGGTACTCTGTTCAGCTTGTATGAAAAAGTCATGACAAAATGACATTTTATCGAAGCTATAAAATAAATCAAAGAGGCATTTTTTCATGCGGAATTTTTCAAACAACAGGTGATTATATGTATTTTGCTTACATTTCTAAAACAATACAGTTAGAATACGTGAAAACAATTCAACGTTAAATTTTCCCAAATCGCGAGAAATAATCAATGTTGCTCAACAATTTTCACAAATTCAAACAGAGCACCATGCTTTACAAAAAAAAATTGATATTAGCTTAGGGCACTTTAGAATGGTTAAACAGTAAACCAAGACATACAAATTTGAAGAAAAAGGTAGAACTTTTAAACGCAAGGACCGATCACGAACGAATTTTATTTTTAATATTTTAAGTTTTTTGTTTCGAATCATAAAATTAATCGTAAAATTAAAAGTTGTCTTTGTAATTTTTAACAAAAAGTTATTTTAAAGATTTGTAATAAAACTAAAAAACAATTTTTGTTGTTTTTGTTTTTATGTTTAATAATGCCAAGGATTGTTAAGGGTTTTTAATTTATTGATTTTTAAGGTGTGTGAAAATAAACATTAAATAAGTTTCACAATGAAATTTATTTTAAAAAAACACAATTTTAAATAAATTTTTACGACCGAAGGCAGTTAAAATTATCTGACAAGAATATGAGTAATGGATTTTATTACATAAAAAACTTTGAAGCAATATTTGAAACATTGATGTTGAGTTTGAGATATGTTTTTGCAAGATAAATTATAAAATTGTTTATTTTTTAGCGCTTATTTTGTTTATTTTATGTCACTGTACCGTCGCGTCGTATTGTATTTAGGTTTTAAACGCATCGCAACGCTAGTTCCAATGTATTCCTGAAGAGAAAAAATATTTTTCTTAAAGCTGTTTTGAGAAAATTTAAACATTTTGAAATTATTTATAATTTTTTCTTTTATTCCAAAAAAAAAAATATAATACTTAGAGAGATGAATATTATATTTACAAAGCTAAAACACAATGATCGTTGCGTGATTGGCAGACAAAATGGTTAAAGTTTTGTGTTCAGATTTAGAAACAAATGATCTAAAAAAGCCTACGAAAAGCAGCTCGATGAGCCGAGGAATGAGTGGTCAAGTGAGGTTCGAAATGCTTTCCGATTAAGGTGACTTTGGCTATCAAACGTAAAAAGTCGAGTAGGAAATATAAAATTGGCACAATGTGAAATTTGTTGCTGTTTTTTTTTAATTTTTATAAGGAGAAACTTTTATGGTCTTATATTTATTATTATTTTAAGCATTTTTAAAAGTAATAGAGGAAAAACAATTTTATTGACCGGCCATCTCCTGTATACACAGTTGATTACTGATTATTTTGTAAGCTTAACGATTACTAAATATTTGTTGAGTTTTTAGTAATTAAAAAATTTGTCACGTACTAAAAACATTCCCCACCTTTTTTTATTTAATTTATTTATTGCCAACTGTTTGGTAGGCGAAGTTTATGCCGTTTTTATTTAAGGTTTTTTGTTTTTTTTTTTTAATATTTTACGTTTGTTAAAAATTTTAAAGCGTTTTGGAATTAAATAAAAATTACGTTGTTACTTATTTGGACAACGCAGGGCTGAAATATTGCTTCATTCAAATATAGTTTAATTCATGGCGAAATCATGTTCCGGGTGGTGGCAGTGGCGATTTCATTCATTTTCGCCGTTGCAGTACATGTCAAACTCGATGTATAAAAAATCAGCGAACAATTTTTTTATATAAAGTTTGACATTTTCTGCAGCGGCGAAAATGAATGAATTCGCCACTGCCACCGCCTGGTTTAATTAAAATTTTTCTTCGTCTTTATGTCATTTATAATTTTCTTAAAATTCAAATTTAGATTGTGTTTTTAAATACTTTTTCCATTTTCCATTTAGAAAAATAAATTTCGTCATTATATCAGTAAAATTGAATGCTTTCACATTTGTATCTCCAGTTTTTCTGAGAACTGACATATTTTTACGAAAAAAAAGAGACCTCCTCACAAAATTTTATTCAAATCATCCAGCAGTTTCTACGTGATGCGAACACAGACAAACAGGCGGACTGACAGACAAAAACTCCAAAATAGGTGTTTTTTATTTACACCAACATCAAAAATGACTCCTTTACAGCTAATTACAGATTATTACCATAAAAAATGCAAGAATGCATGCAAGGTCCCATCATATTTGATACATAAACAATCACCCCGAACATGAATATATTTTCCACTATGTTTTTTTAACTTTTACCCAAATTGCAATCGTGAATAATTCAAGTGAACCTTTTTTTCATATAAAAACATTTCCCTTATCGTAAATGATTTCCCCCCTGATTTTTTCACTTTTCCCCTAGATTTGTAAATTTTGTTGGGGAACTGCTTACATTATGCAAGTTCTCATCTATTTTTTTTTAAACTAAAATTATTAACACGTTTGTCTTAAAACAAGATCAGTTACTAAAGTGCAGAGTGACGTTATGTTCGACAAGCTGCATAATAAAACAGATCTATTGACTACAAACGTTATAGCAGAGTGTAGAAAAGAGCTCAACAGTGTAAAAATTTCAGTACATTGCAAAATGGCGATATTTTATTCAGATTTTTTTTTAATAAATCTAATATAAAAATTAATATTACTGAAATGTGTCTCGTCTAACCTCAAAAGTTGATATGCGTTTTAAAAGCCCAGACCCAAAGATCTTTTCTAAAGTCACGTTTTTGTAATAAGTTATCAGTTTGTTTTTAAAACTATTATTTATTTATTTGTTAATTAAAAATTTTTTCGCAGAGATTATTATTACTTGCATTCAATGTGAACTGATAGCTTATTGAATTTAAACAGCTGTTCAATGAAGGGAGCAAATATTTCACGGAAAAATCATGATACGAATTTTTACTTGAAGGGGAATAACAATTTTATGAGAACATAAATTTTACTTCTTATTCGCGATAGAGGTTAATAAAAATACAACAAAAATAAATTTTACATAAGTGTTACCGAACTCAAGCAATTTATCTTTACTGTGTTCTTCCAAAATTAAAAAATAAAAAATTAAATTAAAAAAATTCTTTCTTTTAAGCTAAAGCATGGTATTTGTTCAGCATTTGGTGTGAAATGCCATCAAAAATCAATAAAAAATTGTGCAAAATAAATAAAAAAATATTGTTGATGTAGTTCTACTCTGTTTGTATTGAGAAAACTCCCAAATGTTTCTGGCATCATGTTTTTTAAAAGCAAAATGCTTCTGGCAATATTTCGTTCTAAAGTCTGGTACTCTGTTCAGCTTTTCAAGCGAAATGCTGCCAAGCTACATACATAAAAAATTTGTATGAAAAAGTCAAGAGAAAATGTTGCGGGAGTAGTACTCCTTTTTTACTGTAAAAAAAACATATGAAATGTTTCTGGAAACATTTTATGAAACTGTGAAATAAAACAAAGAGGCATTAATTCATGGGGAATTTTTTAAACAACAGCTGATCATACGTATTTTGCTTACAATTCTAAAACAATGTAGTATACGCGAAAACAATAAAACGTTAAATATTCCGAAATCGCGAAATAGACACCACATTTTAAATGTCAAATATTCCACATGAAATAATCAATGTTGCTCAACAATTTTCACAAATCCGAAAAGAGAGAAGAAATATATTTATTTTTCTATTGATCTTAAGTATGCAACATTGTTTGATGTTTGATGTTAATAATACAGTTCATATTATTTTGCAGTTGGAAAAGATGTTGCTGAAACATTTTGTTATTGAAGAATATGCTTCCAGCAACATTTCGTAAACCTTTACAAAATAAACTGGGTACGACTTTGGCTACTTTGTTTTTTAATTCTTTTAAACTTATTTTTAATAAATTTTTTATTACAAGTTTCATGTAGGATTTGTTTCCAACTATGGTATCAACAATATTTTGTAATACCGGGAATTTTACATTGCTACTGTTTGTGCTTTCAAAAGTTTTATCGTCAATATTCTTTAGCAAAAATTTTTTTTTTAATAATTTCGCACTATTTTCGACACTTCTTCGCTGGGACTTTTTTGTATTGTGGCATAAGACCGTTAAACTGATAAATAGAAATCTTTATTTATCTGAATTTTATACGAACAGTTCTTTATCGCTCTTGAATACGTAAAAAGCAAACAAATATAAATTGAAAGTCAGTATGATAATGATGATGACGGCATGCTGGTGAAATATTGCTCCAGCATACTAAATACTAAAGTTATACAAAGTACGCTTGTTGTAACGTTTGTCTACGTCAATCAAATAAACAAATAGGGGCTTGGAAAGCTACTGAACCATAAATAGTGCATATTAAGGTGCTACTGACTTTTTGCAATTTTGCATTTTTATATTTTATCAACAATTTGCTTTCAGCGCTTGTTAAGCAATTAACTTTTATAAACTTTTCATACCCATAAAGTACTGACACGAAGCAGCATTTAAGAATAGATTTATCAATTGTTTTCGTACCTGCTTTAAATTGTTTTGAAACAAAAGAAAGAAAATAAAAAGAAATTCAATATTTGTTTGACTACGTGTCTGAGGCAACATTATTCCTTGTGTTCTGTAATTAAATAAAATTAACATTTATATGGGCAATCAGTATTATACCGACATTTAAATTATTGTGCGGATATAAATTTTATTAAAATAGCGAAATTTTTATATTTTAAAGCCAATAAAAAAGTTTCATACGAATATTAATTAAACATTGTAAAATTATGTCACGAACTTCAACATTAAAAAGGAGGAAATAGAAAAATCAATTCCCTTAAAATTTAATTCGATCGTTTGCAGCTTCATGACTCAAGAAATAATTTGTTTTCAATAGTAATAAGAGCTTATTTTTAAACATAAAATGCAGTTTTTTTTAAGTTTGTCTTTTAAAAAGTATTTTTTAAGCGTACTTAAAAAGGTACTTTTTTTTACAAAAGTACTTTTTTTTAGAAAAGTAGTTTGTTTAGAAAAGTACTTTTTTAGAATAGTACTTTTTTTTAGAAAAGTACTTTTCTTGAAAATTATTTTTGTATAAAAATATTTTTTAAAAAAAAGCAGTTTCTTAGTAGTTCTAATTCCGAATATCGGTTTTTTCTTGTACTCTTAAAATCGACTTTTTTCAAAAGTACTTAAATTTATTTTAAGTTAATTTTTTTTTTAAATATTAAAAAATTTTTTAATAAATTTTAAAAAGCCTCCTCAACTAAAAGATTATTTTTTAAAGAAACTTTTTTTTATTGAGTTTTTTTTTTTCAAGAAAGAAAATACAAAAAATGGTTTCAATGACTTGGTACTTTTTACTACCAATGTAGTTTAAAAACTGTCTAAATTTTTTTAACAGAGTACTTAAAACAACATCTTTTTAAGTAACTTTTCTTACAAGTATAAACAATTACAAAAAAATTTTCTCTTTTTGCGTGTTATCTAGGAGCTCATGCATTAGTAATTCTAAGAATATTTTTAAGGGCCGAGCACATTAATGTCGAAGAAAGACTCTATCGTGTTCTTGCTTGTATTTTGCTTGTTTTCAATGCAATGCTTAGCTCGATGATGTTAAAGAACATTTGCTCTTGTTTTTTCACTTGTTTTAAACAGCCAACGATATTGACGCGTAGTCGTGCTTACCTCGATCTAAAAACTTTTCCTCAAATGCATTTTTGTCGGAACGTTATGCGTCTTTTTCACCTAATGAAAGTATAATTGTGACTTTAACAAATAAAACTCATAAGATTGTTGATACCCTTTAGGACGGAACAGTTTTCAATACAACAATAATAATCACAAGTGATAGGTATGAACAAGGTTCCATACTTTTTTTTAAATATTATTCTTTTAAAAAGTATCTAAAAAAATAAGTAAATTTTTAAAAGAGAGGAAATATTTTAAAAAAGTACTTTTTAAGGCCCTTTTTTCAAAAACGAACTGTTTTGAAATGGTGATTTTTCTTACTTATATAAAGAATCCTATTTCCAATAATAATTGCTTAAAATTGTTGCATTTTAATGTACTTTTTAAATGTTTTTCGGGAAATTTTTATTGGTACTTTTTAGTTTTTTTAAATGAACTTTTTATTCTAAATTTTCTTCCTTTTTTACTTTCATCAGCAATTACAATAATCTTTTAAATGAAATAACATGTGTTTAACACACTTTTTCTTTTTCATTTTATTTCTCTATTGTCAATAAAAAATTTTATTAAACTCTAAAAATAATGCTCACATTAACAAAAAAGTACTAATTTTTTTTTTCAAAAATTTATTCTGTAAAATGATCACAATTTTTTTTTTACCAACGTAGTTTTTTGATGATAGCATTTCTAATTTTATATTTTTACCCAGTATTTCCTTAATAAAAATAACAAAGCAAAACCAGAAGCTAGAGATGGAATATATAATTAAAGTACGCGTATTTGGAAACTATGACGATTAAAATGAACAAATTTACATAATTTGAAATAAACAACTTTTTTAAACAAAATTATAAACGAATATTGATTGTTGTATCATTTGTTTCTAAATTATTTTATTCAATCAAATACATACTCATCTGTCTAATTATCAAACGGAAACGGGGTAATCAACAGAAACGGGTAGATGTTAGCAGTTTCAATTGTGCCATCAGCTGTTTTGCATCAAGAGATATTATAGTTGATAAAAGTTGAGCTCTTAAGCCCGGCCTGAAATAAGCTGCTACAGATTCTTTTACACATTTTCATGAGCAGAGGCCGACCTTTCTGCTGGAATTATATTTGACTTATTGAGTGAGTCTTTTGAACCAGTATTGGCACTTAAGCAATGAGAATTGTTTCCACACATCGAATAGTCGATTTGGTATTGCCATTGAAAATAATAACATTTACCTACTTACTTACTTACTTACTTTTGTTCCTAAAGTTCTACTATTTTGACGCTTAGATATTTTGCATTTATCGTCTAAAAGATAACACCACTGTGAATTATTTACGCAGCCTTATTGAAAAGCTTTCAAAACTTTTTTAACACTTTTTTTTAATATTTTTTATTTAAACTTTTAGTCAAGTCAAACAATAGTATCATGAAACTTTTAATCAGATCATTATTTTTTCATGCCGTAAATAACCCAGATGAGCAGAGGATATTAAAATGTTTCTACGAAAATAACATCTGGCAACCCTTTACATCAACGAAAGCTAATGTTGCTGTTTACCGTTAAAGATGTTGAATTTTTTAGCTAAATAATTTGCTATTTTTAAAACTAATAAGTGTGATGTGTGTGTGTGTGTGTGCAGAATTAAAGGAAAAGGCTACGTTAGCCAGCATTGCTCTTCGTCGACTTTAATCGCAATTTGACACTTTTCTTTAACGATCTGTGACTATTTGGGAGACTTTCTTACACTCAGCTAATTTTGCGAACTTTTTTTCTATTCGTTGCTACTTTTTCCCTTTTTTATGATTCTACCGACAAGAACAAATTTTGTTATTGACGCCATTGCAAATTTCCTTTTATATTTTTATATCAAAAATCTTCATTCCTTCTTCCTTTTTTTGGCAACATTGAGACGAAGTAGCTCTTAAAAATATTTCTTTGCCAAAGAAAAGCAGTGTTTTCGTGTTAGTTCATCAACTTAAAGAAAATCTGGGAATAAATTTAAAAATAAAACTATTGATAAGGGGTCACAGTCAGAGAAGCCATTGCGTTCTCTTCGAAAAATTTTCACAACGTCACAGTATTATACAAGAAGAGTTATATTTCGCCAGAGAACGAGAAGTCGAGTACATAAGAGCTTAAGCCAGGCAAAAATACAAAGCGGCAGTTTTACATTAACTACTATTTTTTTCCAAACTTACTTTTTTGAGCGACCTTTTCCACCACTTTTGAAAATTTTCAGCGGTAACTCTGGTATTTATTAAACAGAAAATCTTGTGTTTAAACCCCAGCAGAGATTTAGAGTAAAAAAAAATATTTATTGTTGGGTAGCCATCGTATAGCCGCAATTAATGAGTTAGTAAAGGTGTATTCTTAGTAAAGCCAGGAGTTCATGACCCAAACCTTAAGAGATTGTTAGATAGAGAGGAAAATAACAGTATAACTAAAATATAATTAGTTAGAAAAGGGCGACATGAGTTCGAACTTTGCCAAAGCCACAACTTTCTTAGTGCTACTTAATAGAGCATCTTTACTAAACAAAACATAGGTCGCGTAAGTTTATTAAATGGCATCTTTAGTAAACAATATATCTTGAGTGCAAATCTAAGTAGAGTCATAGAAAATAAAACTTGACATGGTTGTATTTGCAATAAGAAACCACTATGTTTGACCGGTAAGATACATTTGACATCTGTTAAAAGCGCGTTATAACGATTGTTGTGTACAACGACTGTCCTGTTAGATCCACATATCGTCCAGTTTTCACGCTTGTGAAAAATTAAATTCTGGCGAGGTTTCCTAAAGTAATCAATTGACGTAAGTGTGATACCAAACATTGAATAGATTTTTTTAATAAAGTTCTATCATTTAGACGTGCAATACGACAAATTGAATTTTACTTTGAGGAGCAAAACCGCCATAAAATATTAAGCTATAAATGTCCATTTTAATAAAATATTTGCTATAAGAAAGTTTTTGTAACTTTTTGCTGATATTTTGTTTAAAAATTTTTTTTTTATTTATTTACATTATTCGAGTCAAGTGACAACGTATTGACAAAATTAACGCAGAAACAGACCTATGTGAAAAGTTAAATTTTAAAGCATTGATTATGTTATTTTCAAACATTTCGACTAACGAAGATACAATCTGGGCGGCCATTTATGTTGTCAACTATGTTTCCCGTTTTATATGGCGCTAAACAGCGTTTTTTTTTTCTAAAATCCTCCTATAGCGCTCATAAAATTGATGACCTTAACTAGCAATGCTCAGCTGAAGTCTACGTTCCGGTTAGCCCTACTTTTTCTAGCGAATAAATGAACCTGACCGAATTATTAAAATCACCGATAATGACTTCTAAAGATGTAAACACGTTTCGATGGCCATTTCGCTATCGCTCACTTAGCTCTTCAGGAAACTTCTCACTTACATTTTAAATAAACTAAAGATTTTTGTCTTAACAATAAAGTAAGGACAAAAATCAAGGTTTAAAGTTTCTTTATCCACTGTATACGGCTGACTTTTTTTCGGCTATTTTATACAGTTAAAAGATGTTGAAAAATAAAATAAAAACAACAATAAAACATCACAAAACACTATGATAATTTATTATTGTTTTTTGCACGTGCACTTGCAATTTAATAATTTAACTTTAAAATTACGGGCATATTTATTAATTTAACTTTTAACTTTAAAAAATTGTGCTGATTATCCCGCCTTAATTATTAAAATCACCGATATTGACTATTGAAGGTAAAAGAAATTTTTATAACCTTAAACTACTCGTATTGAGTAAGTTTTATGATTTTCTATTGTCATTAATAGTCAGCAATCCCATTTCAAATTCGTAATAAAATACCCCTGCCATAAGCTTCACATTAATAACCTAATGAAAACTAAAAAAGTATTTGCAATAAATGACAATTGCCAAGACAAATTTCAAAATAAAGTCATAAATATTCATTTACATTGTTTTGAGATGAAAAAAAAAAGACATCAAATAGAAAATAATAAAATTTTTTTCTTTTCTTTATAATTATTTAAAAGTTCAAAGCCGCATTAAATTTCAAAATTGTGCTGCCTTTTAAATTTTTATGATTTTAATTACAATCTTGATGTTTTAATAATATTTTTAATATTTTTTTTTTTTTCATTGCAGATGTCTTATTTATACTCCACTTTTGCGCAGTTAGTTAGTGTCCACTGTAAGGCTACAACAGCAACATCTAACGTGCCGGTTAATCAGTGTAAACGTGATCTTTTGAATTATGGCTATGAAAAATTACAAACCATTTCTGATGCCCAGTTAGAAACATTTGATCCTTACCAAAGAGGAGCCAGCCAGTTAAGTAAGTAATTTTTAATTTTTTTTTAGTTGACGCCAAAATCATGAAAAAATTTTATGTAATTTGTCAAAAAAAAAAAAAAAAAAAACAAGAAGAAATAAAGAATAAAGAAATAAAGGCTGTAGTTAATTGTCTTGCATAATCATGCTAAGCATTCATAAAATGATAACTTTGTTCTACTCGCATAAATCCCAAAAATGTTTAAGTGGCTGTGGTTTTGTCAGTTGCCAAGTTTGATATATTGCAGTATTTATGTATATAAATTTTTATTTAGCTCTACCATACTTTTGTATCAAGAACAAAGCTGTGTTTAAATAAAACACAATTCTCAAAAATCGTCATTTTAAAGGTAAAAAACGTCAGAATACCGTGTTTCACAACCCAGTATATAAAATCGTCAAATAATGATAATGCTTCAAATCTGGCAGCTATAGTTACCACAATTACGTTAAAAAACGTCTTGCCAGATGTTTTCGAAAAAAAACCCTTCAAAAAACAAAGGAAGTTATCAATTCGACTGAATCTTGCTTTTTCTATATTTGTGTCTTCATAACAGAGTCATTTCTGGATCGTTTTTTTTATTTTTTTTTATTTGAAAGGTGATGCTTACAGATTTATTCCATTTAAAAAAGTTATTAATCTCAAAAATTAAAGGGTGACCCCTTACAACATACATCTTTTTTAAAAAAATATCGTACCACTATTGGTCCCGATGTCAAAATGTAATACAAAAAGAAATCTAAAAATTAAAGGGTGTCCCTATAGGTGACGCAAATTAACCTAAATGAGCCTATCTTTTGAACCGTTATAGACAAACGCTTACAAATCGGACAGAATGTCGATTGCTATGGCCGTTATAGAACAGGTATTAATATTTAAAATTATAAATTAAAGGGTGCCCCAATAGTTCATTTAATTTTATATTTACGGCCATACTTTCAAAGAGTTGTAAACAAGTGGTTAAAATTTACAAAGAGCCTGAAGTGCTAATTTTTCTATAACAACACGTAAAAATTTGTTTGTTAAAATCTCTTTTTGTTTTATTATTATTGAAATGAAAGATAATTATTGTTAACAATTTCACAACTTTTCATACAAATTTCCTGCAAATATAAAAAAATTAATTTTTTTCCTTATCTTTTTTTTAGTTTGGACCTCTATTATGAGAGATCATCCCAGTTCGACTTTGGTTACAACACGTACCCCATTGCCAACACCACCAGCAACTTCAATTGTCATCATCAGTCATCAACAGCCCACTACAACAAAAACAAAATTTGTTGATACCACAACAACCGCCAATGAATATCCCAAGAATCCGATGTTTGACAGCAGCGAACACAAACATCAATATGCCATGGATATGGATATAGCTTATGGTCAGCCCAGCATGGCTCATAATCCTCAAATAGATGTTTTCGATTCGAGTGCCCATAAAACATATTTGACTGGACCTTCGGTGGTACGTGTTAAGCCCGATGGCTCACCGGTTGAAGAAGATCAAAACAAAGCACCTGTTAAAGATGATGATCTAGAATCTTTTGCAACGGTTGCATTTAGTACCAGCGATGACATTAAAGTTAATTTTAATAACAATCAACAAAAACATCGTAAAATTGCCACCATTAACGCTTTGAAACAGCAATACTTGACCAATTTAGCCAGACAACAACAACAGCAACAGGAATTGTTGACAACATATGAGAATGTTAGACTTCGCCGTCTTGTATAATTAGTCATTATACACAGAAAGAAAACATGTGGGCGTTTTAAACGAAATTCTTTCTTAAACTAAAAAATACTTTTAAAATGAATGTATGAATGTGTTTAAAAATGGATTTTGTAATTTTAAGCTTTTTGCAAATTTGCAAATTCTTAATTTTTAATTTAATTCAGTTTTTATTAAATATTAAAAATGTTGAAGTGTTATTTTGTATGGCTGTGAGTGCGTTACATGTATGTGTGAATGATTTTATAAAAATATTTATAAATAAATAATTTTTTTATTTTTGTCTGTAAACTCGAGTAATTAAAAATATTTTCTTGTATTTTAAGAGAAAAAAATCGTATTTAATTAGTTCTTATTTATTGCGTGCTTTAGTTTAAGACTTTTATATTTATATTTAAACCTTAATTTAAATACAATTTAAACTTTTATGAATTAAATAAAGAATATAATAAAACACTTTACATTTTTTTAATTAACTAAATTTATTTTTTTTTTTTCCGAATAGTTTAAAACTTATTGTCCGAGGCAGTTTTCGAAGTAATTTTTATGATTTATGGATGATCTTTTAAAAATGTTGACTTATTTTTTTTTTATTTTTTTATTTTTTTTTTTTTTTTTTTTTGTAAAAAGGGTGTTTCACAATTATTAAAACAATATTTTAATTAAAGATTGTTATGGCAGTTGTGTTCTCACAGATAAGTTTTTCAATTATGTGGCCACATCTTGTAAACTATTATGAGCAAATAAGGAATTTGCCATACTTTTAATTTAAAAAATTAGGGATTCTGTAGGAATTACAGAAACCGGCATGATTACGATTTTAACGGCAACATTTTGCTTTTTTTAAATGAGTTTTGAAGTAGCACCTAACATTAAAAATGAGTGCTGCAAAAGCACTAAATCAGTATGATTCGCAAAAGAAGCTGCTGACATATTTATTTATGTATAGATATAGTTTTCTTAGCTATTTTTTTTTTTTTTTGTTTTTAATATATTTTCACATACATAGGTAATTGCTTTCTACTTTGTCAAAAAACCCAACATTTGTTTTTGCAAAAATAGAAGACATCTACATGTATTCTAGGAATACTTGCAATTTCTTAGGCAAATAGACCATTTGTGACAGGTAGTCAATCTACTTGGGTTATTTATGTAAACGAAAAAATCTCTTGCTTACAAATGCAAAGATATAAGCAAATTTTATTTGACAGATGCAAAAAACTGTTTACCAGCTCTTACAAAGTATTTAAATTAAAAAGGAACTTGTTATAAAATTCTTTCCCAAAAAAAATATTTTACACGACATTATTTCAAAAAATACCTGAAATTGTTGTTTTATTATCCTGTTTTTTGATTGGAGTTACTTTATTATACTAAACTAACATATAGTATATAAGATTCCGCATAGCCGAATAAAGCGCTCTTACTTGTTTTATACTAGAATTGCAGCCATACAAAAAAATTATAACATCAAAAGTACTCAAGAGTTAAAAATTACAATTTTATCAAATATTAAAGAAGTGTTTATAAATTTAATAATAATAATAACAAAATACAATTACCAAAATAGGAAAAAAATATATGTTATGTTCTTCGAACATTACGCAGGGGAATACTTTAAACAACGTGCATTTATAAGTTATTTGAATATTTTACAAAACAGTCAAACAACAGTACGAAATTTTCATTGTCTTTCGTTAACAGTACATAAAAAAAAGGGTGCGTAAATAACAGTCAATTGTAAGAGAGTTAACAGTGAAAGCAATATCATCAGTTCATGTTGATGTTAAAAAGCAAAACAAAAGGACTGTAAATGTGAGTGGAAGCGAAAGTGAATTAACTCATGCATTTCTCTCTTAGGAATATCCCGTAATTTAATTTTTATTTTTATTTATATAACTGTTTAAAAGACCAAAATAACACAATATTATGTTTATAAAACTTCAAGTGTCTAAATATTACAGTAATGAATTCCGCGGGAACAAAAAAATAAAAAGTGGCATCACCGTAATTTAAAAGGGGAACAAATTTTAATAGGAGAAAAGGGAAAAGTGAGAGAACTCGCACGAAATGTTTATTTATAATTGAGCTGATAGATAAATTGAAATAACCATAAGAAAAAGGTAAATACATATCTAACTAAATGATGTCCACACAAAACATTCCTTGGAAATGTTTAGAGTTATTCTTCATATATTTTTTATAAAAAAAATACTTGAAAATACATATGCATACACCTCAACTTAAAAAGCCTTAATAATAAAATGACTGATATAAACCTTTAAATAAATAAAGAATTCTTTTAATTAAAAACACAAGATATTTTAAGTTTTATTGTTTGTTTAGAATAAGAGGTTTTTAAGCACTTATTAGTTTACATGACTTATAGTACTGACATCACTCAACTGTTTATTGTCGCCAACAAAAAATAGAAATTAGTTTAAATTGGCGATGGCGACAATTGTAGTCTAGTAGTCATGTAACTGGGATGCCTCCAAAAAAATCGCCTTCATATGAACGTGTGTATTTTACTTTTGACAGATTGTCGTCTGTTGCTCGCTCTGGTCTATATATTTAGATCATCACATTTTTTGAGTTAACATGCCATTTTTAACAGATCGAACAATTGAGGAATTTAGTGTATCATGGCATTTACTTGTACTTTAAAACCAAAGTAAATAAAGTTGCAACGAAATTTATTCCATTTTTTTTTTTCTTAATATAACCTATATTTTTTTTTAAAGTTATTAATTATTTGTAATTAATACATTCGCAAATGTATAATTTTATCATCTTCATGTAAATTAATTTCGCTTTTGTTTTATTATAAATTAAGCATTAATAATAATAAATAAACTGAAAATGTTTGTCATTAATACTTGATTTTTTGTTTGTTGCTTTTTGAGTAATAAATTACAATTTTGTACTGGCGGAAAGTTGAAATTTAAAAAGTATTTAGAATCAATTTGTTTTTTGTTTTTTAAAAAAAAGTAATTTTTTTATTATTTCTACATTGCAAAATATATAAGTATGTATGTGTGTATATATGTATGTATGTATGTATGTATGTATGTATGTATGTATGTATGTATGTATGTGTGTATGTATGTATGTATGTGTTTTAATTGCTTTAAACACTGATTGTTAAATTAATTGTTAAAGTAAGAAAAGTCTGAACAATAATTATTCAATTTAAAAAAGCTGATAAATTTTAAGTTTAAATTACAATTTTGAATTGTTGTTAAGTTTTTTTTTTTAGAAAATATTATTATAAGGCGAAAGTAAATCAATAATTCTGCGGCATTTTTAACTGCCTTCGTAGCTTATAAAAGTTCAAAAATAAATCCTCCAATTAGGTATCATTTTTTAACAAGCTCCACTGTTATACTTACGTTGCGAATAGAAGTTAAATTCAAAATAGAAGGAGTGTTTTTTGTACCGTTAATTTTAATGGTTCTTAAATTAAGCTTTAGAATTAAATGGCTTTTGGAATGGATAAATGAATTGAGATCTGAGCTTTTTTTTTTGGTTTACCTATTTAAAGAAAAAAGTTTCGATTTAAGCATTTCGAAAAAAAAAAATTTTGATTTTGTTAAAAAATATGGAGGAAAATTAATGTTTTTAATTCTTAACTGCCAAAGGTCCTAACACAAATTTTTGCGCCAAATAACAAAATGCAATGATATTTATCTCTTTTTTCGATTTAGAAAAAAAACTTAATGTTTCAGCATGATAAAGATAACAAAAGAAGCTTAGAGCTTGAATTGCAGTTCTTCTCCTAATAGAGTTCCTTTATAAGCAAGCAATACTTCGATAAGCTCTTGATTTCATATGTTTAAGTTATTGATCACGTTTTTTTATTTTTTTTTTTACAAAAGTGATGTTTATAATAGTGCAGTTCAAAAAATATAAAAAAAAGTTTTGTTTCTTAAAACAAATCATAAAAATACAAGTGATTATCAGCACTTTTTTGACAGATTGAAGAAATTATTTACTAAATATATATTTTACGATCGTTTATATTTGACATATATATATTTTGACAACTTTTTGAAATTTTTTAATAAACAAAAAAGTTTATAATCTACTGTTATGTTAAAAATAATACAAAATAAATATAGAAAGTACTTGGCCGTTTTAGTAATTACACAAGCATATACATACATGAAAGGTGTTTGATGTGAAATCGCCTTTGTAGGTTTTCCTAAATCATATGATAATGCAGGCAAGTTAAAAAAATATAGATAATACAGTGTTTGTACGTGTTTAATTCAAAAAGGAGAAAATTTTATTGACAGTAGTAAATGTAATTTACCGAAGACTTAAACCAAAAGAAAAAGATATGTTTGCTTTTTAATGTATTTTTTGTCATTATTATAAAACAAGCCCTATGAATTCAATACGAACTAGCGTAGGCAACGTTAAATGCTACAGTAAAAAAAAACGTTAACGAAAACCCGACTGATGGAAATGTCGTGAGCAGTACGAATGAAGAAAATAGGAATTGATAGTTTTATGGACTAGTGTGGACAATAGAGGACTAAAGGCCTCATTAGTCTTTAGTTTCTGTCGTTGTTCTATTCCGTGCCGTTCTGCTTTTTAAAATATTGTTATGAGTTTTTCTGTAACAACATATCAGCTGTTTATAATAAACAAAGAAAACACAATACACAACACAACAAAAAATAAACTACAATTTTAACAACAAAAATGGTTTGTTTACAATTTTGCACTAACACTATCAAACCACTTCCAAGTAACTTAACGTTGATTTCTATTTTCTACTGATTCAAACGGAACAGAACAAGACGTCAAAGTAATAACAAACCACAAATACATATTTTTCATTTAACAGAAAATGATCAGCTGATTCGTCACGGAACGGAAAGTAAAGACTAATTCTGCCTTAAGTCGACTTTTACATTAATTAATTTTTGTAGCTGCAATTTTTCTCTTCTATTCCTTAAAATTGCATTCGCTTTTTCATCGTACAATTTTTATTGCAGCAATTTTTATATATGTATACATGTTTGTATACTTCATGAGTACACGCATATGTGTACCCATTTTAATTCCTCTCTTTCCTCTCAAACACAAAATATAAATTGCAGCGCCAAAAGTTGCTTAATGTCAAAAATTGTAAATTAAACAGCGCATAAAAAATTTTGAACAATATTTTTTAATCTGCTTTTAATCTAAATTATTCTTAAGCTTTAAATCGTAAATTTGCTGTATACATCTTTTATTTATTAATGTGGTTCATAATTTCACTTGCTTTTACGACATTAAGATTTGAATTTTAAATCTGAATGTTATCTAGGTGGGGCTAAAAAATTTAAAATTTTCCTATTTTTCGTTAAAGTTAATAGGCATTATATCAAAATTTGCAATAAATTTATGCACAAATAACACAGAGAATTAAGTTGAAGGCAGGCACAGTTAGATAGCTTAGCTCAGAATTTTAGACATTTAGATATAACAGTAGTTTTACTAGTTTGTGTTTGTTAAGAAATATTTAATATAGCAAAATATTTTTTTTAAATATGTTAGTTTGAAATATAGTTTTTAATTTTGTTGTATTTTTTTTCTATTCTTTATAAAATAAATAATTATTATTTATTTATTTATAGTTGTGTATATATTTCATCTATGGTTTTAAAAACATAAAGTATTACTGACGGTTTTTGCCACTTGCATCTGGCAACTGTCTACACAGCTGTTCAATTATATTACCACTGAGCACAGTGTTGTCAATTCTTGAATAAAGGTAAATTTTAAGCACGTGATGTAAAGAGTAAAACCAATCGAATCGCTAACATCTGCATTTATTATGTTATTTGGCCATATGAATGTGAATTTCATTCAATGTATTTTTGTATTTAAAATGTTTGAAAAGCGAACCGTATTTTGACAAAGTCAAATTGCTTTTATATACTTAAAATGTCAAAAACAGCACTTACCATATCAATTATTGTGCCATGGCTAGATTTATCGCAAAAAAATTATCTTGTTGTTATTGTATGAAAATTTATATATTTTAAATAAAGTATATCGATATCAATTACATGCAGGGGCTGAGGTAAAAAGTTTCCGCATCGTTTTTTTATCTTTTGATACATGTCAAAATTTGTTTACGTTTTCTATTAATTTAATTAGAAAAGACTTTTTATGTGTACTCGTAAGCAAAATATGTGGTAGAAAAACTGCATTGAAAAGTGATTAAACAAATTGTTATAAGCAATCATAAGATTTTATTTTATGATATATTTCCATCCGTTATTGTATTTATTAACTATTTATTTTATTTATTATCAGCTATTTCTTTAATTTTAGTTTTGTTTTATCAGAGATGGTAGACGATATTTTCATGAGGAATGCTTCGATCTTAAATTACACTTAATACATTTTTTTATGATTTTATGCATAATTCATGTTATTCACATTGTTTTGAATAGAAACAATTTATAATTAATTTTTTTTTTTTGTTATTTAACAAAAAAAAAAAAAAAAACGGTTAACAAAAAAAGTAAAGTAGACTTTTTACAATTTTTGTTGTTTTTTTTTGGTTTTATATATGTTGTAGAATTGCATGTACTTGATATATATATACTTTGAGTTTGGAGTTAAAAAAAACGCTGGATTTACATTACTATATACCACAGTGAAACGCCAAACAGAATTGCTGGAAATCAGTTGATAAAATCAATTCGTGAAAAACAGTTGTATTAGAAGAGTGAAGTTTGGATTTTTAATAAGAGAAAACCTAATTACATATTAAAATTTAATTAATATTATAACTCTAAAAGCAAAAAATAGTGTATGAATCAAAAATTAAAAGATAACATCAAAAAAAACTTTAATATTGCTTGCATTTTAATAAAAACAAAACGGGAAAATAGTAAGTAGACGTTCAAAAAACAGGAGCACCACAAATACATATTAAATGTATATAAATAAGGTGCATATAGATAATTGTGTATGTCATATGTAATTAAATTTGTAGTTAAAAAGCCGGTTCGTATATACTTAAGTAACAAATGAATACATCATTTAAAATGTATATTTGTTAGGTATATTTTTGCAATAAAGTATAAATATGTATGTACATATATACTTTCATACGTCAGCAGAGAATGTCTAAAACTTTAAACCTATGACTTACTTTTTCCCTTAATTGTGAATAGCTATTAACGAACATTTTTTATTACATAAGTAAATATATACATACATCTGTATTTACCTAGCTATGTGCAACATATGTACATATGTATGTAGAAAATACTTCGTAATTCTTTTTTATAGTTTACCACCTTTTAATGAAATCTTAATAATAACTTGTGCTTATTTATTTCTAGAAATTTCTCTAGATTTAAAATAACATCTACAAAAAAGAGCAACAAATTTTTAAATGCAAATAAAGTATCTGTGCGTCTAAATTATAATATTTATTTTTCAATGTATGAGTTTGTATATTATGTTTAGTATTTCAAAAAAGGCACGTAGCTTATCAAGTTGTGTTTTTCGACCTTTCAATAGTTTTTTTTTTAACTTTTTAGTTCACTAACACATTGTAACCAAACAACCTCCTCTTTCTCTTATTTACCTATCAGCTGTTTGCCGACTAATGCAGTTTATTTTAATTATATATCTTTTACAAAAAAACTGCGCGACTTAAGTTAAAATAATATTATTTATGTCTAAGCAACTATGAAATTGTTTTATTAAATGTTATTTAAAATTTTTAATGTAAAAGTTTGATAAAATTGTTTATTTTTTATTTTGGTGAAATGAATGAATGGTAAATGAATTGAACTTCCAATTATCTACGAATAATCCAAATACGGTTTTCACAAGAAGATTTTGATTAAATTATTTGATCAATATTTATCAAGTTGGTTTTATTTCTTAGTGAAAGTTTAAATTGTTGATGAAAAAAGCTTGTTGAAAAATGTATGCATTTTCAATTTAGAAAATAAAATCTATACAGTTCTGTACATGAAATATTTTTGGAAAATATTAAAGCTGGTGTAGATTTTAAGCGATATGGAATACAAAACACATACATAGGGTGTTCTTAAAATTTTGTCTGGCTGTGTTCGCATCACGTAAAAACTCCTAGATGGATTTGAATAAAATTTTGTGAGGAGGTCCTCTAGAACTTTGGTTCAAATATAGAATACTTTTTATTACAAATGTGAAAGCGCCAATTTTTACCTGTACTAGAACAATATAAAAAAGATGTCATAAGTTTTCAGCTTTCGCAGAGATTTAAAGTAGTGACCGGTTTTTTTTACAACTACAAAAACAATAAATATTTTCTCTTATGTATTACTCGCTAAAATAGATTGATTTCAGGGTTGCCAGATGATTTTAATTAGAAATCGACATATTTGCGCAAATAAATCGGCTTTATCGGCAATTTAGTTTTATAAAATCGGAAAATTAAAAATACTCTATTTTGAATTAAAAAATAAACAGCAATTAAGTATTAAAGAATGTTAACAACATATAAGATAATACAAAATCTATAAAAACAACCGTTTGTACATAGATTGTTCTAGTTTTTGATCGTATATAGTGGAAATAATCCAGTATTTTCATATATTTTTATATTTTAGAGGCACTTAAATCAGTCTTATAAAACATTTAAAAAGGTTAATTTTTCTGGAATCTTTTTTATTAGACTTGGAGACAAATTTACCAGCGGTTTTTAACTCTTCTTCGCTTTACTGTTTAAACCATTCGTTACATAATTAATTATACTTTTCTCATTCTCATTTTTTTTAATATAAAATCACCTTCATTTGGTAGAAAGGAACGACTACATAGCAAAAATTTGTGATCTATCATTTTAATATTATTTAGTTTAATTTTGAATTTATTTATTATTTACATAAATGGTTAATCTTTATTAATATATTGAAAATCATATTAAAATAATTTAGTTAAAAGGAGTTCATAAGCTTATTTTTTATTTTTTATTTTCTACTTATATCACTTTAATATTTTGGATGCATATTTAAGGAAATAACGAACCCATTGACGGTCGTTTTTTAATGTAATAAGTCACATTCAAAAGTAATGTATACAAAGTTACCTCCCTTAGTAAATAAGGTTTGTAAAACAAAACCTATTGCTGCCTCATTTTAGAAAATTACTTGAGGCCAACTAGGGAGAACTACCCATTAATTTAAGATAAAAAATCCACAATACGAGATTTCAATTATCTGCCGCATTCGTCTAATTTTAACTGATTTTGTCATTTTTTATTTGTGTTTTTTTTTTTCTAAAAATTTGTGTACGTGCATAAGTCACCTTATCCCAATCAAAAAAAAAAAAAAAAAAAAAAAAAAAAAAAGAGTGCTATATTCGGCTATGCCCATAGAGCAGTTTAAATAAAAATCTAAATAAAAAATGTCTTGCTACCATAAAGTTTTTTTTGTTCAAAAAAAGTTTTTTTTTTTTTCGAAAATTTGTTTGCTTAACTTTTTCATTAAATTTTTATATTAAAACACAACCACCTGCAGGAATACAAACAAAAGTAAAAAAAGATATGGAAAAAATAGAGGCAGACGTGTTGTTTTGCCGGCTGCTTCTAAAGGCATGGACCGATCTTACTTATACAAATATTAATTCATAAAGACAAACTTAAAATTTAGCAACAAAAAATCCAAAGTGCGAAATTTCAAAATCAGAATATTTATCAGTAAGTGTAAATTAAAAAAAAAAAAAAAAAAAAAAAAAAAAAAATAGATATAAAAATTAATCAAATTTGGCATAAAGCGGAACTTCAAAAATCAAATTTTCGCATAATTAGGTATCCTGATTTTAAAATGTTTTCTTCTGGTTTCAAAACATGTGCTTTTTTATTTTATCGCTCTTAAAGCTGCTTATTTGTTACCTTTTCCATACTGTTAACGGCCCTATGCCAAAACAAGAAAGTTTCTAAAATGATAATTATAAACATTTTATACGACTTGTGAAAATAGAATTAAAAAATAAATTGTTTTCCATTTTTCTATTTTTCTTAAAAACGGTCTATTTATTCATCAACATCTTTTTTTGTAATAAAATTAATTTTGTTATGTTTTGCCATGCATACAGAAAAATTTTATGTTGTTTTAAAAAAACGGCTCCATCTTTGTCATACTCCATCATCGCCAACAACTTGATTTTGTTTATTTTTTTGTTTTCTAGCAGTTTATCTGCTTTCTATTCATCCACTATGTATGTATGTGGCACGTAGCAAGTATGTACATAGTTACTAGATATTTTAATGCACATCGATAATCTTTGCACAAACATCACCATGAAAAGTACAACGACTCAACCAACATTTATTTTTTAACTGCAAAATTTCAATTTGAAAAAAATAAATAAAAAATTTGCTTCCAACAGTTTGAAAAACAACATAAATTCATAAAGTTAAAGTGTTTGTTAGTATCTACAATACGTATGTATATGAAATGTGTAAATGTGTATGTGCCTCCCCTGTTAATGTATAAAATAGCAAATGCAGAAAAGTTTATTGACATTTTGACCTCTAAAACCACTTAAAGAATAAAATAAAAACTTTATATAAGAAAAACGTAATTTTTTTATGTTGCCTTGCGCGCCAATGTAAGTAAACATTCTCACAGTAAAATTTAGAAAAACTAATCGATAGAGATTTGTTGAAAATTGTTAAAAAAAAATAAGAAATACAGAATTATGCATAATTAACGTTCTTATACCATTCAACACAAAAAGTGAAAAAAGGGTATACAGTACTTTTCGTTTATAGTCCATTTCGCTTAAAGGCCAAAAACGGATGTAAGCCAGAACAGTTCTACTCACTTGCAGGTTTTTTCGAATTTCATACAAATTATTTGTTCTTAAGTCCACTTCGCCTATAGTACATTTTCCTTTAATGCTCTGAACACATTCGCCACAGCAGGCTACACGAACACACGGCAGCAAATGTCGTCAACAAAAATAGAAATTAATTTAATTGGACTGCACGGCAAAATCAGTTTAGACAACAACCTTTCGCCATATTGCCTTGCTGTCTTCAAAATAATCATTTTCGTATGCACACATGTTTTCTATTTTAGAAATTTTTCAGTCGGTAGTTGCTGTGGTGAATGTGTTTACAGCTTGACAATTTCTTTTTGTGTGGAAAACATTCAGTTCGATATATATTTACTTTTTTCTTACGATAATTTCAATTTGTCTATCTTTATTAGTAGATGGTTTCTTGTATGGGAAACCTGTTAGTTTTTAACACAATTGAGTTTTTGGTAGATATCATGATATTGTATAGCTTTCAACATTGTGTTGTTTCAAGCATTTTTTTATTGCTGTAGACTAGTAACTTCGTTTGCATTTAAGGGAAATAGTTCAATTTATTATTAATTTTGAAGACAAGCGAAACGAAAAATCGACGCACTCTTAAAAAATATTGTTTTAGTCTTCTTATAGCCTCTTACACAATAATCTAAATATTTTTTTAATCAAATACAAGAACTGATTCTTTTAAAAAACGCTAAAAAAATATTAAAGTGACATCACTGCAATACACTATAATCATATTTTTATTATGTAGCTGCTGCGTTCAAAATAATTTTGTAGCTGGCTATATGGCGGCAAATGTAGCTAGCAGTATTTGCTGCCGTGTGTCCGTGTAGCCTGCTGTGGCGAATGTGTTCAGAGCATAAAGACCAAATTTTCTTTGCATACATAGCTAATATTGTATAAAAAAAACTTTCATATAGTCCACCCTGTTTTTTTAATACTTTTTTTAAATAAACTGGCAACCTTTTTTATTTTAAAGCATTTGAATTACAGAAAATAATAATATGTTAAGGTTTTTGTTTAAACTATTGATTTTATTTAAATTAATATTTGCTTATATTTTAAATAAACTTTTATTTTGTTTAAAAAAAGTGATTTTATTGAAGAAATTGCATACTTTGTATATATTCCAAAATGTGTATTATATCCGGATTCAGTTATGGTCCATAAAGTGGCTTAAAAAGAAATTCGGTTATAGTCCTAATTCGCTAATAGTCCACAAAAATTGTGCAACTGTAGTTGTGGACTATAAGCGAAAACTACTGTATCCATTTCCGATTGAGCGTTGTCCGTCCGTGTTAGTGTTGAAATCAACTTTGCCAAAGTACTAGAGCTAGAAGAAAATTTAAATACGCCAATCGATCAGACATAGCTTCGAAAAGTTTGCTCTTAAATATCAGCGAGATCAGTCCATGTCCTTCGAACAAACCACCACACGCCTGACTCCAATATTTCCATACCATTTAGAACAATGAAATAATTCCAATACAAAGAAATAATATAATAAAAAAAACAAATATATGGGGCGATAGGGAATTAAAAACGAACAATTTGGCGCTCGTCCACATTTTCCGAGTTATGGGCCTCTGAAATTTTCATAAAAAAGTTCAATTTTTTTCAGACTCGGTTTCAAAATTGTATTCAAATCCATCTAGCAGTTTTAACGTGTTAGTAACACAGACAGACAGACAAAAATTCCAAAAATAGATCTTTTGTATTCCATCACGACTACCATTTATGTACATATGTATGTATGTATGTACATATATATTTATGTACCTACACCAATGTCAAAGTTTTCAAAAAATATTTCATGTACAGAAATGATCCTGTTACAGTTTTATTTTGTGTATAGATTTGAAAAAAGCTACCTGATGAATTATTGCGTCATGAATATAACAAAATTTTACCAATTCACTCAAACTTTTCGAGATATAACTCGCCAGTCCAGACTACAAATTGTATTTAACCATTTGTATCTTTCAAATAAAATGTAAACAACAATAAATGAAAGGTAGATTTATATTACTAGGTAATAGCGGCTCTACAGCAAATAAAACATTTGTAAAAACAACATGGTATTTTATTGTTGCTTTGTGAGTGGAAATGTCAAAAATAGAAAAAGAAATTAAAAGAGAATTGGTCTAAAACCAAACGCTCTTTTTGTTCTGCATATGCTTGTTGTTAGTGTTTTTTGAAATTCGTAAACAAAAGTAGGAAAATATAAACAACTTTTGACATGTCCAACTACAAACCAGCTGGGCGGTCGACACTACCTAGTAAAATAAATGTACCTTGAATAAATGTTTACAGTAGCTGCCGTTAGTTACCAGATGTTATTGTTAAATTTCGCGCCACAAGTCGCCAAAATTTCTTCAACGCTAAAAAGAAAAGAAAACAAAACGTTTTTTATACCCTTTACCACAAAAAGCGGAAAAAGGGTATAAATAATTTGGACATTCCATTTGTAATTTCTTCAATATCCATTTCCGATTCCATAAAGTGTATATATTCTGAGTCCTTATGCAAAGTGAAGTCGATTGAGTGATGGCTGTCCGTCCAAGTTAGTGTTGAAATCTAGTTTGCCGAAGTACTAGATCAGCTAGAAAAAATATAAATACGCCAATCGATCAGGCATAGTGAAGAAGAGGTGCTATTGGAAATCAAATTGTATGTGACCAGTGAGAAATCTTCATTTATCAAAAAAAAAAAAATCTTAATTTAGGAAAAAGTCTTAAAAATTTTTATTCTTTTTACTTTTGAAAATGTCTGTTTAACTTTTGCAGGTGAACAGAGGAGACATATTAAATTTATTGTAAACTTTGAAAAAGTTGGAAACATTAACTAACGATCCGCTCTAGAAATATTTGACGTTGTGTTTCAAAACTCTTCCACTGTAACATTTTTTTAATTCTTAAAATATTTATTAAATTCATGTGGCGGAGTTTTCTTAATTCGTCATCTTAATTTTGGAAAGTTTTATTATTATTAGACTTACTAGTGAAAAAACTTTTTTATTAATAATGTTTTGAGGGTCAATATAAGAAAGCTTTTTTAAAGTCGAATCGTTAAAGTCATATCGTTTTGTTATTTATTTACAAAACTCAATGTAAAAGGCAATACAATTATCATCAATGAATTCATTTAATTTTAGTTTTTACAAATATATCTGGTAAACGTCATCATATTTACATACATATTTATCTATTAGCGGCAGTATTACAATTTTTTGTTTTAGAGTGTTAATTTACAATAAAATTGTTTCACAGAAGTAAATATGTTTAGTAAATTTTAACAAGAAGTTGCAATATTAGGTGTCAAACAACTAAATCAAAAAATCTTAATATTGGAAAAAAAAGATCTTCAAATCTTATTTTGATTAAAAAAATATTTAAAATTAAGGCAAAATATTAATTCTGGCATCGCTGTATGTGACTTTTTAAATAAAATGTAAACAACAACAAATGTTTACAGTAGCTGCGTAAGTTGCCAGATATTATTGTTAAATTCCGCGCCATAAGTCGTCAAAATTTCTTCAACGCTAAAAAGAAAAAATATATTATATTATTATTATATTATTATATTATTTATACACTGCTTGCATTATTAATTCAATGCACAAATAAAATAATCGTATTCGCTTTATTTTAAAAAATTGATTTGAGAATGAATTGGAGTCCAAGCGCGGATTATGTGGATGGTTCTATAATATTTTCATTGTTGCATTTATATTTTATTCTAAATTTTGTATTTTTATTATAAAAATGCAAAATATATTTAATTATTTATTTTGAAGTATTGCTTATCATTTAGGTAACAATTTATAACATTAAATTTGTTTTTCTACCTTAAGTTACCCATACACTACATAATGATATTGAGTACTTTATTGATTTAATTATTGTTGTTATGTTCCACACTACTCAATACGTTTATCAATATTTTAAAGCAGAAATGGCGCAATTTTTGTTTTGGATTTTTTTTAAAGAGAATTAGCACTTCAGGCATTAAAACTTATTTAGTTATTTTCGTAACCGTGCTACATTCTTTAGGAAAGGGATAGATGAGAGATAAGACAGGTGGTGAAAGAAGAGAGATAGAGAGTTAGTTACTTTACTTCGCCGGCGAATATGCTATATGAAATACCGACGAAGGAGACTGTAAGTATTTATGTTAATTCTGAATATGTATTTTTAAACCATTAAACAGAAAAAAAGTATTTATTTACCTTTTGATTGCCGCAGGGGTTGAACTCTGTGACACCAGGTTTGTAGTCAACGTGCTTACCACTTCGAATTTTCATATACATGTATGAAAAGTAAACAAAACTATTCACGTAAACCTATATTTTTTCATATTAAAAAATTATTTCAAATTAAGAATATTAAGTAATTATATTGCAAGTGTATGGGTACCTTAAAAAAATGTTTTTTGTGTTTTGATTGCCGTCTTTTTTAAATATTATTTCTTTATGGTTGAAAAAGTATCCTCTTGAAACATATTTAATAAACAGAAGGGCGAAATATGTCGCCACACAATAGGTAGAAATGAATAAAAAGCTTACAAAAACACTTTATAGCCTGTTTACACATTACTCAATATTCAGGTTTTCTCAATAAAAGGCATTATTGAGTTCAATATGCCATACAAAATCTCAATAATTTTTTGCGCAATAAGCACGAAATTGTTATAATATTGAGTAGAAATTAAAATACAACACTGTTCAGAAACCTCTAAACCAAACTAATTTTGTCAATACACAGAATATTGACTCAATAAAAGTGTACAAATGAACATAGTTTAACATAACATTTTTACGCATAGCACACAGCAACATAAAAGGAGAATTTTTCTTACTAACTATTATACATTTTACTGATTGATGTAAAGTGTGTATATAAAATTGTATTCCAAGAGTTATCTACATTTAAATAAAAGTAGCCTTTTCAAAAATGTTCATTTAAAACTGCAAAAAAAAATCGTTAATTTAAAAAGACAAAAATTCATTAGTTTTAAACGTCAAATCTGGCAGCAATGCTTATGTTTGCTTGTTCATGCGTACATACACACACACATCATAACCTATGAATGTTCTTATAAATATCTACAACTACACACGCCACTAGTTTGTGTTTTCTTATTACTTGTTTGGTTGGTGGCTTTAGTTGCTGTATTTTTATTTGATTTGTTTCTTAAAATTCTCATTTAATTTATCTTTATTTTTGTTGAAATAGTTGTAGTTTGACATCAAATAGTTAAGACTATACTTCACAGGATCATTTCTGTAGTCAGTCTTCATCTATTTTCATTGCAAAATGAAATATACCGCATCCACGATGAGGAGAGATGTCGTTTTATCAGTAGCGTGAGGTTTTGATCGGTGCCTTTGGTTTTCGTCTTCATGGCGGGATTAAGGTAGCGTATCTTCGATGATCGCTTTGCCTTATGATAAAACGATTTCTGAGTGGCTTTTAAAAAATAAATTTCACAGTGGAATACGACCTGGTGTTGGGTTGTTTTATTCAATTTCGTCAGTGTTACCGATGGGAATTTTTGAAAAGTCGAACAAATGGTCGTATTATAAAAATGAAGTCGCACATTAAACAAAGTACAAAAAAATGAGGCAGAACAAAAAGCTCTTTACCAATTTTTATCATATATCACAAGACATGGCGAAATAATTTACCAGGTGTTTTTTTTTGTTTATGTTCGACGTTATCGTCAAAATTTTAAAATAAATTAAAAATAAAATTTTTTTTAAATAATTTGAAAATGTAAAAAGTTGTAAGTCCCAATTCGCACGATGCAAGTATTTAAGCTGAGCTGATTAAGGCCGGGGAACATAGAATCCGTCATACGTTAAACTTTGACAAATTCAACTGACAAGTAAGTTACATGTTTTCTTATGAGAGTTGTCACAATCAATACGTGTCCGTCAACACAAAGTACGAAAGTTGGTCAACTTTTAACTTTTGAATACTTTGACAACTATCAACTGCTTCTTCTTCTCTGTTTTCTTGTAACTCTTGCTGTGTTTCAATTGTGTTTTGGGATTTTAATAAAACAATTGTGGTGGCAAACAATAAAATACAAATTTAATTAAATTAAGAAGTGAATAAAATACAAATTAAATTTAAAAGTGAATTAAAATACAGAGCAAGCTTTGGTTTAACATCCGTCAGCAAAGTATTCATTGTGCCGTCGTTACTTTGACTTTTGTTGAATTTGTCAAAGTTTAACGTATGACGGATTCTATGTGCCCCGGCCTTTGTTGTCAAAATTTTAAAATAAATTAAAAAAAATTTTTTTTTCAAATAATTTGAAAATGCAGAAAGTTGTAAGTCCCAATTCGCACGATGCAAGTATTTAAGCTGAGCTGATTAGGTTGTAGGCAACGGGGTGAGGTAAAATTGAATGAGTACAGACCATGGCGAAATCATGTACCAGGTGGTGGCAGTGGCGAATTTCATTAATTTTCGCCGTTGCAGAAAATTTCAAACTTCATAAAAAAAATTTTTGCTGATTTTTTATATATGGAGTTTGACATTTTCTGCAACGGCGAAAATGAATAAATTCGCCACTGCCACCACCTGGTAAATTATTTCGCCTTGGTACAGACTTGTTTGTACTTGCAATTCGCTTTGCTTCCATATTCGTAAAGCAAAAAACACAGATGGTTGTGTGTATATTCATGCAAATATTTGAACAATTTAAGCAATAAGACTTGTACTGTGCGAACGTCAATGAAAGTTCAAAGAAGAAAATTAAAATAAGCAGTCTTATTTTCTTGCATCGTGCAAATTGGGACTAAGTTTTATAAAATTGAATTTTGTAATCAAAAAATTAAATGTGAAATATTGCTGCAATACAGGAAAAAAAAACTAACTGGGTATAAATAACTTGATTTGAAGTACCAAATGGGATAAATTTAATTTGGTTTTCTTTTGCTTAGTCAACTATTTTTGACATCAACATGGTGCTCTACAACGGCAGTTGCATTATACATATACACATGCATCTATACATATTTTCACGTATACTAATAGCGTTACTTAAGTTTAATAAATTTGGTTGTCGTATGCAATTTATAATTTACTGGAAAATAACTGTTTTTTTGTGAGAAACTTTAAAAAAAACAGTAGAAAATCCCTGAAATTTAAAGTTACAAAAGTCGGTGACAAAAAAAAGTCTCACAAAAAGTCGCAGACCGCTAAAAAAGTGTCAAAATACGACTTTACGAGCGAACGGTAACCCTGCTCTTCGCCACAAGAAGTGGAAAAAGGGTATGTCCGAGTTTTTAATTTCTCCGGCCCCATAAAGTAAAAAAATCAACTTTGCCAAGGCACTAGATGAGCTAGAGAAAATTTAAATAAGTCGATCGATCAGATATGATTTCGAAAATTTTGCTTTTGAAAAGCAGCTGCAACGTGCTGTCATTTAGAACAAAGAAGTAACTTCAATAAAAAAAAAATATTTATATGGAGCAATAGAGAATTAAAAAATAACAAAAAAAGAGCAAGTGAAAAAATTTGCGCTCGCCATTATTATCAATAATCAATTACAAATCAATTACTGGATAATAAATAGGAATAGCAAATTCATTTATATTCGCCGACATTTAAGTAGATATTCATTGCGGACCCAAGGAATTTATTTATGTTGGCTGTTACCAAAAATGTTAACGAACTCAGCAACGGCGAAAACTAATAACATCATCATTGAAACAAATGAACAAATACGTCATTTTATCAATGAAAAATATAGTTTGGTTCATTTCGAAATCATGTACCATTGCAGGAAATGTCGAACTTAATATAAAAAAAATTTGACACTGATTATATATGAAGTTTGACATTTAGAGCAACGGAAAAAATAAATGAATTCGCTATTGCTAACACCTGGTACATGATTTCGCCATAATTAGGTGTATTAATGGATTTTAAATTTTTAAGCAACGGAGATTATTAGTCTTGCTCTTTATAATTTGAACCGGCAGTTTTTTTTTTACATTATCACTCACGGCGAAAACATACACCAAAAATTTACAGTGGCGAATTCACTCACTTTCGCCGTTGCTAGAAATGTCAAACGTCATATATAAAAAATTTGCGTGAAATTTTTTTATACGTTTAAAGTTTGACGTTTCTAGCAACGCGAAAGTGAGTGAATTGTACACTGCCACCACCTCACTACCATTGCTTGAAAAATCAAACTATAAAAAATATTTCATAAGACCGTTTGCTTTAACTTTTGCACATTTTTATTTTCCTTACTTTTTTCTATATTTTTTTTTTTTTTTTCTTGATAAGGCGTTTTTTTCTACTGATTTTCCCAAGTTTTTGCTTTCACTTTAATCATTTTGAATAAAGTTTGCGCTTAAAGAATGAGTGAAAAACCAAAACCAAGGAAGTAACATATTTTAGCAGTGATACATCGAAAAGTCTTCTAAGGTACCGGTGCTTAGAGATTCATGTGATGGTGGCACAGCAGTGCAGGCCAGGGCTTCTTATCTGGAGTGAGCCTTTGACCAATCGTTGTTCAAACTTTCCTTATCAAAAAACAGTTTCAACACAGTGACTTTCTATTTCAATATCGCAGCTAAGCAAGATGTCGGTTATTCCAGCATTAAAAATTTCTTGTTTGCTGGATTTTAAAGACGCCGCAAAACAACATGCCCAAGATTAAACTTTGCGAGCTTGAAAAGAACTAAAAACGGTTTAATTTACTTTGCCTTTATGTACGCATACAATGTTTCACTTGTTATTTGTGTGTTTCCGACGCAACACGATTTATTATTTATTTTGAAATATTTATTTTGTAACCACACACAACTCTCCGAACTATGGAAACACGAACATCTGCTTAAATTTTTTTTTGCTTATTTTTAAAAGGGTTGTTAAACAAATTCAATTTTGTTTTCGCTTAAATCATTTTATTTTATTTTATCGATAAAACAATATGTCTTGTATTTAAAAAGTATATAAAATATTTCGTTAAAGGAATATGGTTTATAATTGTATATTTGTTAATTGAAAAGTATATTGTCCCCTTCCAAGTAATTTTTCAGGACTTTTGATAGTGCGTTTAGGGTTATCAATTCGTCTGAATGTTGCTTTTTTATATTTGTGCCCGCAGAGCACTTTTTCCACTCCGATTGAGAGACCTCTAAAACATGGTTTTTGGACACTTAAACAGTTTCTTCTGGCGACGAAAATCGTTGACCACGCATTTTCTTGATGTGCGGAAACAAGAAGAAGTCATTAGGTGCAAAGTCAGGGCTGTACGGCGGATGACCCATTAATTCGACGTTTTGGCCGGTCAAAAACGCTCTGGTTTGAGCCGATGTGTGAGAGCTCGCATTGTCATGGTGAACAATGATTCGTCTTCTCTTGTTGGTTTTTCGAATTTCTCCGATGACTTCAGGCAAACAAATTGTAGTGTACCTCTCAGAAGTGACCGTCCTACGTTGCTCAAGCGGAACAGTCGCCACATGACCAGTTTTGCCGAAGAAACAGGCGACCATTTGCTTCAAAGTGCTTCTTCCACGAACAACTTTCGTTGGATTTTGCTCGTCTTGTTCTCTGGCACAACAGCCGTTTTTAGACGACCTTCACGGAATTCGTCTTTGAGCGAGCTTCGGCCACGATTAAATTCATTATACCAAATTTTCACAGTGCTATAGGATGGTGCTTCATCGCTATACAAAGATTTAAGTTCATCAATGCACTCTTGTCGAGATAGTCCACGTCGAAAATTGTGAAAAATGATGGCACGAAAATGTTCACGAGTTAATTCAATTTTTTTCTATATTAATTTTTTCAAGTCACTGTAAACAACACAATTAATGGTCGTACGTCAAAACGTTTTGAGTACGATTATGCTTAAAAATAACAAACCTTCTAATGGAAATGTCAGATTGCACTTGGCAGCACTCAGTGTTGCCAGGCCAGAAATATATATAGCAGCCCTCGTAAGAAAAACTTATTTTTTTTAATGTTGCCTTGCGCGCCAATGTAAGTAAAAATTTCCACAGTAAAATTTAGAAAAACTAATCGATAGAGATTTGTTGAAAATTGTTAAAAGAAAATAAGAAATACAGAATTATGCATAATTAACGTTCTTATACCATTCAATACAAAAAGCGAAAAAAGGGCATATCCATTTCCGACTGCATAAAGTATATACTTACATATGTATATTCCTTATGCATAGCGAAGTCGACTAAGCATTGTCCGTCTGTCCGTCTGTCCGTCCGTGTTAGCGCTGAAATCAACTTTGCCAAAATACTAGAGCTAGAGAAAATTCAAATACGCCAATCGATCAGACATGGTTTTGAAAATTTTGCTCTTAAAAATCAGCAAGATCGGTATGTGTCCTTCGAACAAAACATCACGTCTGCCTATAATTTTTCCATACCATTTGGAACAATGAAATAATTCCAATAAAAATAAAAAAAAAACAAATAGGTATATGGGGCTATAAAGAATTAAAAATAAAAAAATTGGCGATCGTCCACATTTTCCGAGTTATGGGCCTCTGAAATTTTCATAAAAAAGTTCGATTTTTTTTTCAGACTCGGTTTTAAAATTTTATTCAAATCCATCCAGCAGTTTTTACGTGTTAGTAACACAGACAGACAGACATACAGACAAAAATTCCAAAAATAGATCTTTTGTATTCCATCACGACTACCATTTATGTACATATGTATGTATGTATGTACATATGTACCTACATCAACGTCAAAGTTTTCAAAAAATATTTCATAAAATGATCCTGTTACAGTTTTAATTTGTGTATAGATTTTAAAAAAACTACCTGATGAACTATTGCGTCATGAATATAAAAATATTTCAATTTTGACATTCCATTTGTAATTTCTTCAATATCCATTTCTGATTCCATAAAGTGTATATATTCTGAGTCCTTATGCAAAGTGAAGTCGATTGAGTGATGGCCGTCTGTCCGTCCGAGTTAGTGTTGAAATCAAGTTTGCCGAAGTACTAGATCAGCTAGAAAAAATATAAATACGCCAATCGATCAGGCATAGTGAAGAAGAGGTGCTATTGGAAATCAAATTGTATGTGACCAGTGAGAAATCTTCATTTATCAAAAAAAAAATTTTTTTTTTCAAAATTTTTATTCTTTTTACTTTTGAAAATGTTTGCTCAACATTTGTAGATGAACAAGGGAGACATATCAAATTTATTGTAAACTGTGAAAAAGTTGGAAATATTAACTAACTATCCGCTCTAGAAATATTTGACGTTGTGTTTTAAAAGTGTAACATTTTCTAGATTCTTAAAATATTTATTTAATTCATGTGGCGGAGTTCCTAAATTCGTCATCTTAATTTTGGAAAGTTTTATTATTATTAGACTTACTAGTGAAAAAACTTTTTTATTAATAATGTTTTGAGGGTCAATATAAGAAAGCTTTTTTAAAGTCGAATCGTTAAAGTCATATCGTTTTGTTATTTATTTACAAAACTCAATGTAAAAGGCAATACAATTATCATCAATGAATTCATTTAATTTTAGTTTTTACAAATACATCTGGTAAACGTCATCATATTTACATACATATTTATCTATTAGCGGCAGTAATACAATTTTTTGTTTTAGAGTGTTAATTTACAATAAAATGTTTCACACAAGTAAATATGTTTAATAAATTCTAACAAAAAGTTGCAATATTAGGTGTCAAACAACTAAATAAAAAAATCTTAATATTGAAAAAAAGATCTTCAAGTCTTATTTTGATTAAAAAAATATTTAAAATTAAGGCAAAATATTAATTCTGGCATCGCTGTATGTGACTTTTTAAATAAAATGTAAACAACAACAAATGTTTACAGTAGCTGCGTAAGTTGCCAGATATTATTGTTAAATTTCGCGCCATAAGTCGTCAAAATTTCTTTAACGCTAAAAAGAAAAAATATATTATTTATATACTGCTTGCATTATTAATTCAATGCACAAATAAAATAATCGTGTTCGCTTAATGTTAAAAAAATTGATTTAGAATGAATTGGAGTCCAAGCGCGGATTATGTGGATGGTTCTATAATATTTTTATTGTTGCATTTATATTTTCTTCTAAATTTTGTTTTTGTTTTTATTATAAAAATGCAAAATATATTTAATTATTTATTTTGAAGTATTGCTTATCATTTAGGTAACAATTTATAACATTAAATTTGTTTTTCTACCTTAAGTTACCCATACACTACATAATGATATTGAGTACTTTATTGATTTAATTATTGTTGTTATGTTCCACACTACTCAATACGTTTATCAATATTTTAAAGCAGAAATGGCGCAATTTTTGTTTTGGAATTTTTTTTTTTTTTTTAAAGAGAAGTTGGCATTATTACCTATTTAGTTATTTTCGTAACCGTGCTACATTCTTTAGGAAAGGGATAGATGAGAGATAAGACAGGTGGTGAAAGAAGAGAGATAGAGAGTTAGTTATTTTACATCGCCGGCGAATATGCTATATGAAATACCGACGAAGGAGACTGCAAGTATTTATGTTAATTCTGAATATGTATTTTTAAACTATTAAACAGAAAAAAAAAACATTTTTTTACTTTTTTAATGCCGCAGGGGTTGAACTCTGTGACACCAGGTTTGTAGTCAACGTGCTTACCACTTCGAATTTTCATATACATGTATGAAAAGTAAACAAAACTATTCACGTAAACCTATATTTTTTCATATTAAAAAATTATTTCAAATTAAGAATATTAAGTAATTATATTGCAAGTGTATGGGTACCTTAAAAAAATGTTTTTTGTGTTTTGATTGCCGTCTTTTTTAAACATTATTTCTTTATGGTTGAAAAAGTATCCTCTTGAAACATATTTAATAAACAGAAGGGCGAAATATGTCGCCACACAATAGGTAGAAATGACTAAAAAGCTTACAAAAACACTTTGTAGCCTGTTTACACATTACTCAATATTCAGGTTTTCTCAATAAAAGGCATTATTGAGTTCAATATTCCATACAAAATCTCAATAATTTTTTGCGCAATAAGCACGAAATTGTTATAATATTGAGTAGAAATTAAAATACAACACTGTTCAGAAACCTCTTAACCAAACTAATTTTGTCAATACACAGAATATTGAGTCAATAAAAGTGTATAAATCAACATACTTTTAGTTTAACATTACATTTTTACGCATAGCACACAGCAACATAAAAGGAGAATTTTTCTTACTAACTATTATACATTTTACTGATTGATGTAAAGTGTGTATATAAAATTGTATTCCAAGAGTTATCTACATTTAAATAAAAGTAGCCTTTTCAAAAATGTTCATTTAAAACTGCAAAAAAAATCGTTAATTTAAAAAGACAAAAATTCATTAGTTTTAAACGTCAAATCTGGCAGCAATGCTTATTTTAGCTTGTTCATGCGTACATACACACACACATCATAACCTATGAATGTTCTTATAAATATCTACAACTACACACGCCACTAGTTTGTGTTTTCTTATTACTTGTTTGGTTGGTGGCTTTAGTAGCTGTATTTTTATTTGATTTGTTTCTTAAAATTCTCATTTAATTTATCTTTATTTTTGTTGAAATAGTTGTAGTTTGACATCAAATAGTTAAGACTATACTTCACAGGATCATTTCTGTAGTCAGTCTTCATCTATTTTCATTGCAAAATGAAATATACCGCATCCACGATGAGGAGGGATGTCGTTTTATCAGTAGCGTGAGGTTTTGATCGGTGCCTTTGGTTTTCGTCTTCATGGCGGGATTAAGGTAGCGTATCTTCGATGATCGCTTTGCCTTATGATAAAACGATTTCTGAGTGGCTTTTAAAAAATAAATTGCACAGTGGAACACGATCTCTGGTGTTGGGTTGTTTTATTTAATTTCGTCAGTGTTACCGATGGGAATTTTTGAAAAGTCGAACAAATGGTCGTTTTATAAAAATAAAGTCGCACATCAAACAAAGTAAAAAAAAAAATGAGGCGAAATAATTTACCAGGTATTTTTTGTTTATGTCCAACGTTGTTGTCAAAATTTTAAAATAAATTCAAAAATAAAAAAATTTTCAAATAATTTGAAAATGTAGAAAGTTGTAACTGCCATCCCTAAATAACGACGTAAAGCGCAAGATATCTGTTAAAATTTCTCATGTACATACAAAATGTATGAAGCATCCCTAAATAGCACGGCGTCAACGCTTAGCAATTGGAAAATCCAATTTTGACAGCGCGTAAAATAATGCAGTTGCCTCAAGCTACTGTTGTTTACATATTTTGTTGTAGTATTTAGAGAACGTTACAAAACAGTAATGACATTTTTGCTTTTTTCGGGCTTATATAGCGTTTTTATCACATTTTGCATTTCATTTTATAGGGTTTTATTAAAAGTGATAGGTTAACATAACTGTTCACAACAAAACGTTGCGCTTTTATTTAGGTATGCACCTTCAGCGTAAAAGCCATGCGTTATTTTGCGTCGCGTCTTATGCGCTAATTTAGGAATGGCAGTAAGTTTTATAAAATTAAATTCTGAAATCAAAAAATACTGCTGCATATACAGGATAAAAAAAACAAACTGGGTATAATTAACTTGATTTGAAGTACCAAATGATAGGATAAATTAAATTTGGTTTTCTTTTGCTTGGTCAACTATTTTTGACATCAACATGGTGCTCTACAACGGCGAAAATAAATGAATTCGCCGTTGTGACCACCTAGTAATTATTTCGCCATGTCATAAGATATGCAGTTGCATTATACATATACACATGCATCTATACATATTTTCACGTATACCAATAGCGTTACTTAAGTTTAATAAATTTGGTTGTCGTATGCAATTTATAATTTACTGGAAATTAACTGTTTTTTGTGAGAAACTTTAAAAGAAAAACAGTAGAAAATCCCTGAAATTTAAAGTTACAAAAGTCGGTGACAAAAAAAAAAGTCTCACAAAAAGTCGCAGACCGCTAAAAAAGTGTCAAAATACGACTTTAGTCGGGCGAACGGTAACCCTGCCCTTCGCCACAAGAAGTGGAAAAAGGGTATGTCCGAGTTTTTAATTTCTCCGGCCCCATAAAGTAAAAAAATCAACTTTGCCAAGGCACTAGATGAGCTAGAGAAAATTTAAATAAGTCGATCGATCAGATATGATTTCGAAAATTTTGCTTTTGAAAAGCAGCTGCAACGCGTGCTGTCATTTAGAACAAAGAAGTAACTTCAATAAAAAAAAAAATATTTATATGGAGCAATAGAGAATTAAAAAATAACAAAAAAAGAGCAAGTGAAAAAATTTGCGCTCGCCATTATTATCAATAATCAATTACAAATCAATTACTGGATAATAAATAGGAATAGCAAATTCATTTATATTCGCCGACATTTAAGTAGATATTCATTGCGGACCCAAGGAATTCATTTATGTTGGCTGTTACCAAAAATGTTAACGAACTCAGCAACGGCGAAAATTAATAACATCATCATTGAAACAAATGAACAAATACGTCATTTTATCAATGAAAAATATAGTTTGGTTCATTTCGAAATCATGTACCATTGCAGGAAATGTCGAACTTAATATAAAAAAAATTTGACACTGATTATATATGAAGTTTGACATTTAGAGCAACGGAAAAAATAAATGAATTCGCTATTGCTAACACCTGGTACATGATTTCGCCATAATTAGGTGTATTAATGGATTTTGAATTATAAAGCAACGGAGATTATTAGTCTTGCTCTTTATAATTTGAACCGGCAGTTTTTTTTTTACATTATCACTCACGGCGAAAACATACACCAAAAATTTACAGTGGCGAATTCACTCACTTTCGCCGTTGCTAGAAATGTCAAACGTCATATATAAAAAATTTGCGTGAAATTTTTTTATACGTTTAAAGTTTGACGTTTCTAGCAACGCGAAAGTGAGTGAATTGTACACTGCCACCACCTCACTACCATTGCTTGAAATATCAAACTATAAAAAATATTTCATAAGACCGTTTGCTTTAACTTTTGCACATTTTTATTTTCCTTACTTTTTCCTATATTTCTTTTTTTTTTTTGCTTGATAAGGCGTTTTTTCTACTGATTTTCCCAAGTTTTTGCTTTCACTTTAATCATTTTGAATAAAGTTTGCGCTTAAAGAATAAGTGAAAAACCAAAACCAAGGAAGTAACATGTTTTAGCAGTGATACATCGAAAAGTCTTCTAAGGTACCGGTGCCTAGAGATTCATGTGATGGTGGCACAGCAGTGCAGGCAAGGGCTTCCTATCTGGAGTGAGCCTTCGAACAATCGTTGTTCAAACCTTCCTTATCAAAAAACAGTTCCAACACCGTGACTTTCTATTTCAATATCGCAGCTAAGCAAGATGTCGGTTATTCCAGCATTGAAAATTTCTTATTTGCCGCATTTTAAAGACACCACCAAACTTGAAAAAGATTTTCAAAAACTAAAAACAGTTTGATTTACTTTGCCTTTATGTACGCATACAATGTTGCACTTGTTATTTGTGTATTTCCGACACAACACGATTTATTATTTATTTTGAAATATTTATTTTGTAACCACACACAACTCTACGAACTATGGAAACACGAACATCTGCTTAAATTTTTTTTTGCTTATTTTTATAAGGGTTATTAGCAAATTTAATTTTCCTTTCGCTTGAAACATTTATTTTTATTTGATCGATAAAACAATAAGTCTTGCATTTAAAAAATATATAAAATATTTCGTTAAAAGGATATAGTTTATAATTGTTTATTTGTTAATTGAAAAGTATATTGTCCCTTTCCAAATAATTTTTCAGGACTTTTTCTAGCGCGTTTAGGGTTATCAATTCGTCTGAATGTTGCTTTTTTATATTTGTGCCCGCGGAACTCAGGCATTTCTAAACTGATTTTGAAGTTTTCTTCTTTTTGGGGTACATCTTTCCTCTCTTTTATTGACATGGTCTTCTTTTCATAAATCACAGCAAAATGAGAACAGGCAGAAGTTGCAGGGGCCTAAGTCTAGGTGACTAAACCAGCCGTAACAACAATGTTGCTTCAAGCCAAAAACCCATGAACAAGCTATGAGCTGTAAGCCGTCGAATTATATGAAGCGCTTCAGATATACGGCGCATTTTTTTTAAATAATTATTTCTGGTTGATCTAGGAAAACAGCAAAATCTTTATTTCTGATTGAATTTCTTTAAGATTTTTTCTGTCTTTTGTGAAGAGCTTACCACTCACGAAATCTTTTTACCGTGTCAAAAATCACCACAACGACCTAAAAGCCGTCTATCGACTTTGTAGAAAAAACAAATTAAATATTTAATATCGATGAAAACAAAAAATATAATTCGAAAAACGACTTTAATTGGCCAGTGGTTCTTTGCCACCATACTTTTCCCAACAAAACATATCAAATTCTGTGCATTTTGTTTTTTTTATGTTTTAATCTAAAAATACGAACCTCTAGGTTTTAGATTTAAATTACCAATTGTTTGCTTTACAAATATCGTGTTGTTATTCCCAGTAGAACCTAAACAAACGTTTTGTCTAGTAATTCATATATATGTATGCACAATATGCACGAACATTTATACTTTCGTAATCATACTTTAACACTCACTAATCATTATTTTTTATTAAAAAATTTATTTCCACTTGTTATTTTCAATACTTTCATATTTGCATTTGCGTTGAAGTAATTTAATAGAAATTATTCTTCTCTCGTCTAAATAAATACAAATGAACACAGAACAGTTGAAAATGTTAGCATCGAACAGGAATTTTATCATATGCTAAATTGTTGTAGTGATTTCGTTCGTTCAGTTAATTTTTTCTGCAATGTAAAAACTTAAAAACTCCTAAAGTACCAAAACAGATTTAAATTAGAATTTTGAAAAAGCAAAACACTGCGGCATTTAATTATTTAAATGTTTGTTAAAATCTGTTAATCGATTGTATTATTGTGCGGCGAAAAAGAAATAAGATTTTCTAAGGTTTTCGTTATAATTTGAATTCATAAACACAAGTAACTGATCTTTATTCGGCGGCTTTAGGTATACTAAAACCTTCTGATGTGTTTTGTTTAAATTCAAGAACACGCTTAAATAGGTTTGTCGTTTTTTTCTTACTTTTTTAGATTTAATTTTGCTTTTTTTTTTTTTTTTTTGGTTATTGATGTTTTTGCTTTGTTGTATTGAAAACCAAAGTATCACTTATCCATATTAATTTCACAAAAATTATACATTTTCGTTAACAAATCATTGAAAATATTAAACTTTTGCTTAAAAATTTAATGAATTGGAAAATTGATTAAAAACCGAAAATTAAACAAAAAAAAAAACTCCTGAACGACAAAAAATTGACGTTTTACTAAGCGATTAAAATATCACCAAAAACTTGTACTTGCGATAAAAAAATTTGTAACTTCATTCAAAACAGAAAATGCACAAAAATAACGAAAAAATATAAAAATTTCAATAGTCTTTTTTTAACAAAAGCCCACTTTTGCAAAAAAAAAAAAAAAAAAAAAAAAAAACAACTATTGAGTCACTTTAGGCAGAAAGGTTTAGTGTATATGAATTTATCATTCCGTTTGTAATCTCATAATCGTTGTATTAAAAAATGTACAGCATTTGTATTTAGTTATAGTAAATAAAATGTCCCTTACTATACTTTTAAAAGCTTATTTATTTTCCTTCTTTCTTAAGCTCTAAACACATAGACGACAGCAGGCAGCAGACAGCAGACAGCAAACTGTCAAAAATAAAATACATGTGTTTATATGAAAACGATTATTTTGACGACATCACAGCAGTACGACTACACGGCAGCATTTGCTGCTGCTGCCAACTTAGGCTATTTTCTATTTTGACGGGCAGCAATAAACAATTATAGTATTGCCATTATACATATAAATTGGAAAAATAAGAACAAAAACTTTTTTTTTTAAAATAGAGTAAGGAAATAAATTTATGTGTTTTTATAGTTTTTCGTGATATTATTACATTTTTTTTCAAAAACTTTAATTTTATTCATTATAAAATATATATGCGGCATCCCTGAAATTGTAATTGCTAAAATACACAGCTGTTCATTTTTAATTTCATAGTATTGTGTTTTTCGTTTGAGTTAGTTTTTGTCATATTTTATTTCATTTTTCGTTTTAGGAAATGGTAAAGTACCTATTTGTTTGATTTTCTGTTGTTATTTTTAATACGTTTCTAAAATTTTGCAGAGGAATAGTATGGACATATTAGCTGATTATTATGTTGTTGCTGTCTTCAAAATAATTATGAAGCTGACTTTAAAGCAGCATTTGAAGCCGTGAAGTTGTCAAGTCTGCTGTCGTCTATGTGTTTAGAGCTTTACTCTCTATAGGTTGAATAATAAAGTATGTGAACTGCAAACAACAATGGCTGTAGCTCCTTCGAATCTCAAAACTGCGAACTCGCTTTTTACTCACCAGGCTCTTTTCCGTGTGTAATTTCTACAGTATCCATCTCCGACCCCATAAGGTATATATATTCTGAAGCGAAGTATAAGTAAAGTATATATATTCATAGCGAAGTCGATTGAGCGATGTCCGTCAAAAAAAAAAAAAAAATGAACATGTCAATCGATAAGACATAGTGTCGAAAGAGGTGCTATTGGAAATCAGCATTATCGGTTAATTTCCTTCGAGGCAGCAGGCAAATCACCACGCCTACCTCTAATTTTTTCATGTCATTTGGAACAATTTAGCAACTCCAATCAAAAAAATTTATGTATGGGGCGATAGAGAATTAAAAAATAAAAAAAACAACAAACATTAAGTGAAAAAAATTGGTGCTCGCTCATATTTTCCGAGCTACGGGGCTATGAAATTTTCAAATTTTTTTAAATATGAATATGGGTATCATTTTAAAGCTTTTGAATGGGTCTTGAAGGAAATACTAAAATTTAAAAAAATTGCTTAACCCATTAAGAGCTGATGCCACTTTTATGTAAAATTATATATATGCAGTACCAGAATTGTTTTTTTTTTTAATTCTCCCCAATATTTGCATTTTGATTGGAGTTACTTCACTAAAAATATATTTACATAGATAGTGAAGGGTATATAAGATTCGGCATAGCCGAATATAGCACTCTTACTTGTTATATTTTGCCTCGTTTTACAATTTAGGCACCTTAATTATTTTCATTTGCTGTTTTAATAGTGCTTAACCTTTTTTTAACTAATCTACCGCGGCTACACTTATTGGTTTTTCTTTTCTAATTGAGACTTCCCAAAGCCTAAACTGATGTATTACATTTATTCGCCTTCTAAAAAAATCATGCAGCGCGGCTACACAAGGACAAGTCTCTATGTATTGGGATTTGAAATCATACTCATGATCGTCTGATTAAAACAAAGAAAAATGTGTTTGCTAGCTTTGTTCTTATTGTATTCTTAAACACCATATTTTGTTAGTAGTAAAATTATTCAGACTTGAATTGCTAAAAATACATTAAAAGCGGCAACTTCCCAGTTGGCCGCCCTTGACTTGTCAACTGTTAAGACTTTCTAAAGACAGTTTAGTGTTAGCGACAAAGTCTTGTATAATGTCTTCTATGAAAACGAACTGAGGGCAAGATAAGCGTCAGTGTCTGTTATATGGTATGTAGATGTCCTATGACAAGGTGCAGGAAATTGGCGTTCTTTTATTCTGCCATGATCTTCTTAGCCATTTGTTAGAAAATATTGTTGATGATTTGGTAGAGCTGTCCTTCATATGTATTTCACGATTTATTTTTGTTTTGTACACGTCGTTAGGGATGAATTAAAGGCTTGGCCAACTATATTTAGTAGTATTAGTAGTTGTTATTGTAACAGCTCTGCTGTAGTCGAGGGTTTTTTCCTGAGGAAAAAACTTTCGGTTTGTACAGCTGTCGCTGAGTTGACAATCCTTGGCCGAGATTATATCGGGTCCTTCCGGAGCGAAGATCTAATTGTCGTAGAAACGAGCGGTAGTAGCAGTTGTTGTTGTTACATTCACTTATGTAAAGAGTTGCCAAATCTTATCGTCGTAACAATATTCAAATGAATTAATTCAAATTTTACAAAAGTTGTTTCGTCCCAATATTTTTCTAATTCCTTTGTAGCGTAAAATGTCTTGCTTCTCTAAATATTTCAGCAAGCCATCTGAAATTACTGCTATTATTTTAAACATTTTCTTTTAATGTTAGAATGAATACAAAAGTCAAAACAAAATTGGGGACAAAATGTTTACGATTCTCATTTTTTGTTTTGTTTGTTGTTTTTATTATTGTTATTTTTTTGTTTTGTTTAGATCTCTTTTTTTTCTATATTCTTTTACTTTTTTAATTGTGCTCGGTTTGTTTATGTACTAGAAAAAGTGGTCGTGTGCTTTGCTGTTCGTTCTAATAGGTGCGTATATACATCCACACATACATATTAATGTATGTACATACACACATACTTATATGCCGGCAATTTTTGTAGCAAACTTAAATATTGAAAAAGTTTCCATTATAAATTCTTTCGTGAAGCAGCAAACAGCAAAACATTGTGAGAAAAAGCGTAAAAAACAACGTGTGTTTTTGAAAAAGAAATTGCGTAAGTTTTTTATTGAATTTTTTTAAATATTCAAATGCCTGGATTCACTTGAAATTAAATACAATTTTACCTGAAACTGCCTGAACATTAACTCTTTTATCACTTAAATGCATTGTATGGATGTACATATGAATACTCTTAATATGTATATACATATGTATATATGTACATCTGTGTATATTTGGAAGAATGAATGTAGGTACATATGTGATAAATACTCAATAAATATAGTTATTAATTGCGTTTCCAAATAAACATTTTTTAATTTTTTTGTCTCACACTTTAAAAAAATCTTTAAGTTAAATAAAATTTTTGCATTCTAGTTTCTCGGCACATAAAAAGAAATGTGCAATTCAAAGATGGGTGGTAATAGGACTGATATAATTTGCCATCGTTTCTTGGTATGTCTTTTAAAAAATACACTGTTAATTGTAGATTATACAGGTGCACATGTATTAGGAAAAAACTGCTTAGGAAAAACAAGAAAAACGGTTGGGTTACCTTTACTCACATCAAGATTACCTGGGAAAGTTTTTTTATGTTAAAGAAGAAGCAAGAACAGAGAACGGATATAGGGAGGTGTTCTACATTTTCACAGTAAAATTTCTTTGTAACATTTTTAAAGTTGCTACATACATATGTATTTCGTCGTATTATCAATCGAAGCTAAAAGATTTATAAAAGCTTGATTTTCTATGTCTCTTACCAACAAACCAAAACTATTAGAAATTGTATGCAAAGTATTATCATGAAAATATGACCCTGGGTCATAGTCTTAAGAAGTTAGGTTTGTCATAAATTTTTAAAGATTTCGGTTTTGAAAAACCAGCTTGAAAATTTTTATTTGGAATAATTTATTAATTAAAAAAATCATAAACAATTCTTGAAAAAAACCGGCTTTTACGGAATGAATTGAATGGGAACAATCCATAGGCAAACGTTTGGTTAAAAAATGGCACTTTAATAGTTTAATTACGTCACCTGTGGGGTCTCCCTTTAGTTTTCAATTTTATTTTTTATTTTATTTTTTTATTACTTTATAGGTATTGGAACTTGTAATTTTATATACAGTTTGTAAAAAAAAATGTTTTCAAAACTAAAGAAATTAACAAACATTAAGATCAACCTTTATTTTTAAGTAAAATATATAACATTTATTATTATTTTTTTATTTACGTGATTTTAGATGATACTAAACACATTTTAACAGGATAAATAAAATATATTCCAATAACAAAAAAAAAAAATTGTAACTAAAAAAAGTTTACTTTGTACACTGTAAAATAAATGTTTTCAAAATTATAATTTATTTAAAAACTTGTTTCTAAATGCTTTAAAAGTAATTTTTTGTTGCTAATATTTTGTGTGCATTCATTTAGCATCAATTACAGCTCCTAATCGACTACGCGTTGAATGTATCAGCTTTGGTATGTCATATTCATCGCGTATTTTTTCCCACTCTTCTTTTATAAACTAATAGTAGAGCTTTGTTTTTCGGGGACATTTTCCCGACTTTTTTCTTCAGGTGGACCCACAAATTTTCTATTGGGTTTAGGTCGGGGCTTTGTGTCGGGGTATCAATTACTTTTCTGCTATTATATAGCAAACGTACGATTTATGTTTTGAATCATTATCTAGGTAAACGTTATAATTTAACTTTGAGGGATTTTTTGGATCAATAAAGCCAAATTTTTGAGCACTTGCAGTCAACGCGTTTTTTAAAATGTCCACATGGACTTCCTTCGTCATTACATCTTCTATTATCCTTAGTTCGTCAACACCCTTGGATGAGATGCAACCCCAACCATTACAGTGTGCATTATATTTTTATTTTCTAAAGCCGTCAGAGACTTGCGCCAAATTTTGGAAATCAATCATGATAGCAAAGCATCATCTTCGTCTCGTCGCAAAAAATTACATCATCCCAGTACCCCGGAGGAAAAAAAATATGTTCAATGGCAAATTTATATATTTTTTTAATATTTAGTTTGGAGAGCAGAGGCTTTTTCCTGGCAATTCCTGAAAAGTGTTTGATCTCAAGTGCAATTTCTCTTGTGCAAGAATGTGGATTGTCGTCAATAATTTTCAAAATTTTTCTTTCAATGCGCCGATTTACTTTTTTTGGTCTCCCTGGTGTTGGTTGTGGTTCAAGCCTTCTTTCTTTTTCTGCTCGGTTAATAACATTATATACTGTCCTTAGGTTAAGGGAGAACATTTCTGCAATTTCTTTGTGAGACTTTCCTTTGTAATAATTAAAATACACTAGTTGTGTGATATCTTTGCTAAGTCGTTTTCCTGGCATTGTGTATATTTAACTGTGTGATTACTCGTTGCTTGCATAGGCGTAATTTCAAGAATAAATGCTATCCACAATAGTTACCATGCTTAAAAGGAACTTAAGGCCGTGTCAGATAAAACTTTTGCTTTGCGTTGCGTTGCAAATTCGCTTTGACATTTAAGATAAAATGTATGAACTTATATGAAACATGTCACATAAAGCACTTTTAACGCAAAGCAAAGTGCAAAGTTGGTCAACACTCATCTTTTGGCGCGCTTTGACAATTAGCTGCTATACATTTGTATATTATTTTTTGCAAAATCTAAAGTAAAAGAGGTAAGTATTTTAAAATGTATTTTTTTATTAAATATTATTCCTTTATTATTTTTGAAAAAGGCTTCTAGTATTAATTTGTAACAAATTATTTTAACTATAGGAAATAGTTTATTTTAATATTCTTATGTATACATGTAGTTATATAAAAATGCTTCATTCATTAAGATTAGGATTAGAACCAATTCCAATATGTCCTCCAATAACATTTTTTAATATTATTTTAATGAAAATATAAAAACTACTATGCACTTTTAACGTAAACAAACAATAATTAAGCGCTGTCAAAGTTTTTATTGTGACATACCTCTTGCGTTTTACACTTTTTTTTTCAAAGTTTGAAACGTCACGCAAAGCGAAAAAGTTCTATCTGACACGGCCTTTACATTCAATAAATGTGCAAAAAAATAACGGATCTTCTTTGCTTCTGGTTTTTTGAAAACATTTTTTTACATCATTCAAAGTAAGTAAAATTATTTTGTAGCATTGTTGTTGTTATGTTTATTATTATTATTTCAAAGTGTCGGCGCCTTTTTGTCGCCAACGTACAGGAAAACAGTTACATAAAAAAAATCAAAGAAAATGATTTTGTTGTTGTTTTTCATTATTTAAATGGAAATTACTAAAATATTCATTAAAAATCATGTGTATTTGGGGACACTGTTAAATTTTTTTAATGATATAAAAACGCCAGTTTTCATTAAAAAAAATACTTTCAAAATCCATTTAGATAAGACTGAGCAAGGCAAAATAAATAGTAGGTAAAATTAATAGCTCAGGAGATTTTGAATTCGCTTTACAAATTTTTCAGAACCAATGTCAAAATTTGTTTACATTTTGTAAAAAAAATTTAAAAAAATGAAAATTGGTTAATTTTAAAATTGACAAAATATGTTTAAATAATAAATTTGTAGATAAAATAGTGAATGTGCGAATCAAGGCGAATAAATTACCAGGTGGCAGCGTAGGCGAATTCAGTATTTTTTGCTGGTATACACGACTGTCAAACTCCATATATAAAAAATATACACAAATTTTGTATATATGGAGTTTGACAGTGGTGTACGCCAGCAAAAAATACTGAATTCGCCTACGCTTCCACCTGGTAATCGATTCGCCTTGGCGCGAATAAACCGTTGTGTGAAAAGTGAAAAGGGTGCGTGTGCCCAAGAAGTGCAGTTAAAATATAAAACAAAAAACAACATTTATTAAAAAAGAAAACGTTTCTTTAAAAAACATGTTTAAAAATTTTTTATTTTTAACAAAGTATACATACCTACATATGTACAGTTTGTAAAAAAAATGTTTTCAAAGCTAGAAAATTTTAGGAATTTCTATTTAAATAATGAAAAACAAAAACAAAATCATTTTCTTTGATTTTTTTATGTAACTGTTTTCCTGTACGTTGGCGACAAAAAGGCGCCGACACTTTGAAATAATAATAATAAACATAACAACAACAATGCTACAAAATAATTTTACTTACTTTGAATGGTGTAAAAAAAATGTTTTCAAAAAACCAAAAGCAAAGAAGATCCGTTATTTTTTTGCACATTTATTGAATGTAAGTTCCTTTTAAGCATGGTAACTATTGTGGATAGCATTTATTCTTGAAATTACGCCTATGCAAGCAACGAGTAATCACACAGTTAAATATACACAATGCCAGGAAAACGACTTAGCAAGGATATCACACAGCTAGTGTATTTTAATTATTACAAAGGAAAGTCTCACAAGGAAATTGCGGAAATGTTCTCCCTTAATCTAAGGACAGTATATAATGTTATAAACCGTGCGGAAAAAGAAGGAAGGCTTGAACCACAACCAATACCAGGCAGACCAAAAAAAGTAGATCGGCGCATTGAAAGAAAAATTTTGAAAATTATTGACGACAATCCACATTCCAGCACTAGGGGCATTGCACTTCAGATCAGTCGTGAATGTGATATAAGTATCTCCCATCAGACGGTCCGAAACATTCTGCAGAGCCGTAAATACTCTTCAAGAGTCGCCAGGAAAAAACCTCTGCTCTCCGCGCTAAATATTGAAAAACGTTATAAATTTGCCATTGAGCATATTTCTTTTCCTCCGGAGTACTGGGATGATGTAATTTTTTGCGACGAGACGAAGGTGATGCTTTACTATCATGATGGACCTCAAAAAGTTTGGCGCAAGACCCTGGCGGCTTTAGAAAACAAAAATATAATACCCACGGTAAGATTTGGTAAATTAACTGTAATGGTGTGGGGTTGCATTTCATTCAAGGGTGTTGGCGAACTAAAAATATTAGAAGATGTAATGACGAAGGAAGTCTATCTGGACATTTTAAGAAACGAGTTGACTGCCAGTGCTCAAAAATTCGGCTTTATTGACCCAGAAAATCCCGCAAAATTAAAATATAAATTTTACCAAGATAATGACCCAAAACATAAATCGTACGTTTGCAGATCCTGGTTGCTATATAATTGAAGAAAAGTAATTGATACCCCAGCACAAAGCCCCGACCTAAACCCAATAGAAAATTTGTGGGTCCACCTAAAGAAAAAAGTCGGAAAAAGGTCCCCGAAAAACAATGCTCAACTAATAAGGTTTATAAAAGAAGAGTGGGAAAAAATACCCGATGATTACAACATACCAAAACTAATACATTCAATGTGTAAACGATTAGGAGCTGTAACTGATGCTAAAGGAAGACATACAAAGTATTAGCAGAAAAAAATCTTTTTTTTTAGGAATATAGAAACAATTTTCTTACTTATTATATAATTTTGAAAACATATATTTTACAGCGTGCAAAGTAAAGTATTTTTTATAGTTACAATTTTTTTTTTGTTATTTTCTTCTGAAATGTGTTTAAAAACATCTAAAACAATGTAAATAAAAAAATAATAATAATAAATGTTATATATTTGACCTAAAAATAAAGGTTTATCTTAAAATTTTTAATTTTCTTTGATTTTGAAAACACTTTTTTTACAAACTGTATGTATGTACACTAATAAAAAAATATTTGAATATTAATGAAGAAATATATGTATGTGCGGTTTGCAAAAAAAAGTACTACGAGTACGGGAGTGGAATTGTGTTCGATATGCAGAAGGAAACTATATTTTTATACTATTCGTCACTGTTTACTGACGCGTACCCGTAAATTTACACAAATAAAATACACGCGGTTTTTGTTTTTGTCCTCATGCGATTACCTAGTATTCAATTTGCCTTGAGACTGAGCCTTGCAGGCACAATCAAACTAAAGCGAATAATAAAAAACTTGTGCAGATCTAGGCGAATCAATTATTAGGTGGTAGCGATGGCGAATTTATTGCTTTTCGCCACCAACCTAACTTTCAAACTTTATATGTAAAAAATCTGTAACAAGGCGATTCAATTACCAGGTGGTCACGATGGTGAATTTATATATTTTCACCGAAGCCCAAAAAATCAAACAACTTATAAAAAATATACATATTTTTGATATATGGAGATTGACAGTTAGGGTTTTGGCAAAAATTAATAAATCCGCCATCGCGACCACCTAGTAATTGATTCGCCTTGATCTGTAAAATATTTTTTTTATATCATGGCGAAATAATACTAGGTGGTCTCGATAGCGAATTCATTGATTTTCGCCGAAACGTTAAGTGTCAGACACCATATAAAAAAAATTATACCGAATTTTTTATATATGGAGTTTGACATTTCAGATTTGGCCTTATCAGCTCAGCTGATTTTTGTTTATGTTTACCGTTGTCAAAATTTTAAAATAGTTTTTGAAAATTTAAAATTTTTAAATAATTTGAAAAAGTAAATAATTGTTAATTTTATAAAATTTAATTTCAAAACCGAAGAATAAAATATGAGGTATTTCTGAGGTAATTATAAGGTATTCAAGTAAATAATTATTTTCCTTAAATAATCTTATAAATGTAATACAAAATGGACTGAACTTTTAAGCTGGATTCACCCATTGCTTCGGAACAAGATTTTTGTTCTGAAACATTTTTTTTATATGTAGTTTGACGTTTTTCTTTTTGAGAGAGAGAGAGAGACACGTCAAACTACATATAAAAAAAATGTTTCGGAACAAAAATTTTGTTCGGAAACAATGGGTGAATCCAGCTTTAAAGAAAACTAATCAAGTAAAAGATTCGGTGGTACTTAGTCTGCAAAATAAGCAGTCAAGGTGACTTTTTAAACATGCCTCCTACAACTAAAATAAGAAATTATTTGTATTAATTTTTTTTTCTAAATTTTGCAGACAACTTAATAATTTGTCTTTTCTTTTACAGATAAAAATATAAAAAAACTAAAACTACTTTCAAAATTGTATAGCGTACAAGTAATTTGTAATTTTATTTGAAAAAAAAAAAAATAAAATAAATAAAATATAAAAAACTGACACACACATATTTTATCAAATATTTTGCGGACATTTAAGGAAACATTAATAAAAAACATAATCAAAATTCCTTTGAAGCAAATAATAAGCTGTCTACGCAAATTGCGTCATGTCCGCTACTTCAACTAGTACAACACCACACAATCGACACCATTCCCAACAATCAAATCCCAAACTACAACAAAAATCATTACCGTTTTACCATCAGAGGCAACAAAAGGAACATCCTGATATAACAAGAGAAGAATTCGATCGCATATCAGAGGCTTTTAAAAAGGAAGAATTTAGGAAATTATTCCAAGAGTATGTAGACGAAATCCAAGATCCCGAAAATCGTAAGATTTATGAACAGGAAATTACCCAAATCGAAGCTGAACGTGGTGTCGATGTTGTTTTTATAAATCCACAGCCTGGTTTTGTTATTAAAACGTCACAAGATGGCAGTCAAAAATGTTTTATTAATTGTGCCAAGAGCGAACATGTAGGAAAGCCAACAAATGAAATATGTTCAGATCCAAAAACAGGCACTCAGGGCCTTAGCTGGTCAATACCCATGGCTCAAGCACCACCCCGTGATGATTTGGATAATAAGAAAAAGCGTTGTCGCGTCTATGATGTTGTCTTCCATCCAGATGCATTATATTTGGCTGAACGTAATGGATCATTTCATAAGTGCCTTGTCGATACAGCACTGGATGCTGTTGAAAGGGAATTTAAGGTGAGTGAATAATTTACGATTTTTAATGAGTTTTTCCCAATCAGGATTTGAAACGTGGACATTATAAATGTATTAAAATTTACTTTTTCGGCTTAGGTTCAGTTTTAAAATTTTTTTGTAATTTCATATTGACAGCCGAACTTTCTTTTTTATAAAAGTTCGAGGTCCCATAACTCGGAATTGAAAATATGGGCGCCAATTTTTCAATTGATGTTTTTTTCTTATTTTTTAACTCTCTATCGCCGCATATATTTGTTTTTTGTGATTGAAGTTACTTCATTCAAATTATATGAGAAATTAGAGGCAGGCGTGGTGTTTTGCCGCTGCTGTAAATGACATGAACCGATCTTGCTAGTTTTCAGTAGTAAAATTTTTGAAATTATGTCTGATCGATTGGCGAGTACATTCTTAATCGACTTGGCTATAAATAAGGACTCAGAATATATACTTTATGGGGTCGGAAATGGATTGTAGAAATTACAAACGAAAAGAATTAGAATAAATTTTTTTTCTCTCATTTTGCAGGTAAAATTGGATCGCGTCAATATTAAATTTCCCAAATTACAATTCAAGGGTATGGCCCGCCCAACTGTGATACGTAAACTGGCTAAAAATCCACCAGCTGAATGTAACGAACCACATCCTCTGGAAAATATTTATCCAGCTAAACCATCAGCCGATGCTGGCACACCCAAAGTGCTGCCAATGAAAACAGTTGAATGTGGCAATAGAAAAAAATCATCTGATTATTCAACTCCAAATTATACAATAAAGCATCGTCATGATGTTGATCTCTCAGAATATACAAACGAATTAGATGCTAAATTGCATGTATCCACACCGCACGAATTAGTTGTAGATATTGAATTGCCTCTATTGTATTCTACTAGTGAATGTCAATTAGATGTTACTGCGAAGACATTGTTTTTGTTAAGTGAACGTGTTGGCGCTAAATACCGATTAAATATTGATTTACCTTTCATTGTGAGAGATAAGGAGGGTACGGCAAAGTTTGATGTAGACACGAGACATTTGATTATAACATTGCCGGTGATGAGACCGAGTGTTGAAAAGGAGAGACAAATGCACGAGAGTCTGTTACATTTGTGTCGTGAAGATAGTGGTGTCGAAAGTGATGTACGCGATGAATTATTATCGAGTCATAGTGAATCTCCCGTAGAGGAAAAAAATTTAACAAATATGGAACAAACTCTAAACAACAAGGCTAGTGAAGAAATTTCCTTGGACTGCCCATCAGGTAAGTTATGAAATATTCCTTTCCGATAATATCATTAATTTATTAATGCATTTTTATCTATTTAAAGCTTTAAAGAATGCAGAAATTGAGAACAATTTTCTACATTCAAATATTGATTATCAATTACCTGCCAAGTTTGAATGCAATGTCTTGGACAATACAATGTCTTGGGTATTGCATGTACGTAATGTGCAAGAGGAATCCTTGGAAATGAAACGTTGTGATAATGAGCTACATTTAAAATTCATATCTCTGGGTAGTGGTTATTATCCATCACACTATTCATTTTATATAAAGCTTTCCCCTGAGGAAAAAGAGGCTAAAATCCTAGAGGCCGATGCAGAGGCCTGGGAAAATAATGTGGTGTTAAATCTACACTTAAATACAAATGCTGAGTGTATAGCTAGCTATCTAGCCGGTTTAGATAGTGATCATTTGCAAGAATATGTGATACAGGAAAAATTTAAGGTGGCTCACAAGTCCCGTCAAAGGCAAAAGGACGAACAACAGCCATCTTTGGATATTTCCATAGAACGCTCAGAGTGTGAAAAAACAGTAGAAATTGAAATTAAATCACGGCCGTTGGAAGTATCTACGTGTAACGCCAATACAACAGAGGATGAAGAGACAAATAGTGGCACTACTGATACCCTTTCCAGCCAACAACCACAAAAAAAGGTCAATAAAAAACAGAAACGTAAAAATAAAAAACGTCGTTCTCTTTCCGAGTCCGCTTGTGATGATATCAAGGCATATCAACAGCAGCAGCAACAGCAACAAAAGCAACTGCAAAAAAGTTTAATAATATCAAATCCTGTACCGGAAATAAAAGAAAATGAACACGAAGAAAATGCAGATGATGCCGATGACGATGGTGAGGATTCTTCACCCGATCGCAAAGAAACATCGCTCAAATCTTTACATCCTACTTCACTATCAATGAATGTTCCATCAGTTAACAATTTCAATAACTCTGCTTTGATTTCGCAGCAACGTAAACAACGCAGTTTTTCTGAATCTCGTGATAGTGCCATTAGCTTTAGTGCTGGCAGTTCTTCATTTAAAGGCATTCTAAAGCATTACAGTCGTTATGAACCCAGGCCATCTATATCGGATTCCTGTGATTCCATCGATGAGTTTTCATCATCAACATATTCAACTTCGGTGGATGGTATGCCCGGTACTTTCAACTCTTTGCGTTTTTCACAATCGTTTAGTGACATACCGGAGGAGAATGTTGTTGGTCTATCGGAAAGTTGCAAGAAGACTGTACGTTTCAGTGAAGTCATTAAAAAACAGGTCTTTAGGTGAGTTGTTTTAGATTTCAAGTAAAATATCGTTGCGTTAAGGCGACATTGTCGAATCATAAAATAAAAATCAAACTTGACAGAATGCGATTTAAGTTAAAAAATCTTGTATTATACTGAGAGATTATCAATTATGTGTTAGAAATCGTTTGATTGAAAACAATCTTTTTAAAAGGGTGTTAGAATAACGATTCATTTCGAAGCAGAAACTTTGAAAACAAATTTTTTAAAATGGAAAATTCGAAGTGGTGGTTTTTAAATCGTTTGAGCTCGTGATATAATTCTGATTTTTTTTTTAAGATAAATATCAAGAAGAATAAATATACGGTGGGAGCGATGGCGAATTCGTTAATTTTCGCTGTCAGCCTTAATTTCAAACTTCATATAAAAAAAATAGTATACAGATTTTTTATATATGGAGTTTGACAGTTAGGCTACCAGCGAAAGTTAATGAATTCGCCATCGCCATACCGTATTTTTATTCGCCTTGATAAATATACTTTTTCAAGTAACTCAATTTTTTATTATTTTATTTATTAAAGTTAACGTTTGTTTTAAATTTGTAAATTTACACAAATTTTAGTATCAATTTTAAAGAAAACAGGAAAACTTATTCACTAGCAGAACATAATGCAGCATTTCAGGGTCGCTACATACATCATCAGCATTCTCCGGATCTATCTAATACTTAACTAACAATTAATTTCAGTATTTTTATTTTTTAAGTTTTTCGGTTGTATATGTTTTGTTCTTCTTTTTAATAGTAACACATACATGTCTGACTTTCATTGTCGCATTATGCTAGGAATACAACTGGGACGAAGGACGAATTTTCGGTCGCGAATATTCGTCTTTAATAGAAAAAAAGTTGTGTATATGAAAATAAACACAATAATGACGTCGGACGAAATTTCTTATACACAGCGAACTTTGCCATAATTTTATTTTTTTTCTTACATCGGCAAACGACGAATAAATCAGTACAATGTGACCATGTTTGTTTTTAGTTTTAAAGTATATTAGTAAATAAAGTTAAGCTGCGATTAAATTAATTAAATTTTGCAGCATAAAAACAATTGTATAGATTATGTGTTAAATATAAAAATAGTTTTTTTTTTTTTTTTTTCGATGTTCAACATCAAAAATTACAACAGCTATGATTTTTCATTGTAATTGTCTTGTAGACGAAGTTCGTCGTTCGTCCCATTGGTGTTCCTAACATACAAAAGTGATAATTTCGATGTTTCTTGCTGTGTTTCAAAATTTTTATAAAATAATTTTTAAATGACATTTTTAAATTCAATTGTCTTAAACATAAAATTGCAGATTGGATTCTAGCATCTTGGGTCAACGTAAAAAGAACCAAAAACGTCGTGATCGCAGACAACGAGCCTTGCAGCGTCGTCTTAGTGAAGGAGATTCCGCAGACTATGAAGACAACAAGGTAAATAAATAATTATTTATTATTTATATTTATTTTAAGTGTTAAAATAGTTTTATAATTTCACTTTAAATCAACAAAAAGTGATTATTTTTTATTATCTGTTATTAATATTATTACTTTTCAATAACAAATAAATTAGGGTTTTTCTCGACGCAGAATAATCAACTGTAATATTTCGCTTTCCCTTTTAACGCAGTTTGTTAGACAACTACAATTAATTATTTGTTTTCATAATTTTTGCAATTGTGTTGTATACAAATTTTTTATAGTTAAGACAACAAATAGAAATAAACAAAGTAGGAAAATTATGGCAAAATGCCAACTGAGTTGCATACATTTAAATGAACAACCGGCCAACTAACTAATTGCTCTTGGCGGTGGTCGGATTTTGTTTTTTATTTTTTGCTTTATACTTAAGAGATTTTAGTTTTTGTTGTTAAATCTTTGTTTTCTTTTTGATTTAGCTTTTTTATTTTCATATGCTGTCGTATTATTTTCTTATATAATCGATTATGCCATTTTATTGTTGTAGGTTAGGAATTTTCTTTTAAATTTGACATAAATATTTAACTAAGATGTGAATAATGTAAAATTAGCCATGTTCGTGATGTCGTATTTTTGAAATTAATTTTTTTATAAAGTTTTTACTTAATTGCATTCGTTTAAGAATTTATTCGCCCGACTCATCACACTCATTTCACTGTTTATTAATATAAAGATGGCTGACATCCAAAACGTCAGTTGCTTTGTATTCGAACAATGTATCGTGTTTCATAATGCCGTGGTACTAAATGTTTGCAATGCATACCATTCCAAAATGTCACAGAAACGTTGCAACCGAGCAACTAGCGCATCAGTTTCTAAATTGATGCTTTGTTTAGCAACTTTGTATTTGTACAAGATCTAAATACCGCAGCAAAACTGTATACAAACTTTGTATTTATACATTTTGAAAGTCAGCCGATATTTCTTCTACAATAATTTTCATAATTTTAACTTTTTACACCCTTTAGCACAGGTGGAAAAGAAGGGGTATATCTAAGTTTGTCTTTCCGTTTGTAATTTCCACAATATCCATTTTCGATCCCATAAGGCATATATATATTCTGTGTCCTTAGGCTTAACGAAGTCGATTGAAAGATGTCCATTTGTCCATTCGTGTTAGTGTTGAAATTAACTTTGCCAAGGCAATAGATGAGCTGGAGAAAATTGAAATACGCCAAACGATCAGACATTTTTTTCGAAAATATTGCTATTGAAAATCAGCAAGATCGGTCCAAGTCATGCGAGGCAGTGGGTAATACACCACGCCTGCTTCTAATTTTTCATTTCATTAATTTCATTTGGAACAATGGGGTAGCTCGAAGTAAAAAAAACAGATAAATAGGTCGATAGAGAGTTAAAAAAATAAGCAAGAAACATGAAGTGAAAAAATTGGTCTCGCCTATATTTTCCGAGTTAGGGGCCTCTGAAATTTTCATAAAAATTTTGATTTTCAATATGGATATCAATTAAAAGCTTTTAAAGAGATCTTTCAGAAAAAAAATTAAATGTTAATGTTTTTTTTTTTTAACCTTTTGTTATAATTAATTTTATTTTCCAATTAAACAAGCACTTGGTCAGTTTTAAAATAAAAATATTGTTTATAAGTATTTCGCCACACCATTGGGTGGCATATTCAGGAAACAGGAAACAAAATTATAAAAAATTAATTAATTAATAAAAAAAATATTTCATGAGAAGGAGTCAAGCACTATTAAAGTAAATTAATATAGAAAAGATTCCAAATAATAAATTTTCATATAGAATAATAGTACGAGGGCTGCTCTATATATTTCTGGCCTAATAGTAAAAATGGGAATATTTATAATCAAAAATGTTTTTATTGTTTTTCAAAGTATTCTCCAGCATGATTTATACACTTTTGCATGCGCTCAAACCAGAAGAAGTCATTAGGTGCCAAGTCAGGGCTGTACGGCGGATGACCCATTAGTTCGACGTTTTGGCCGGTCAAAAACGCTCTGGTTTAAGCCGATGTGTGAGAGCTCGCATTGTCATGGTGAACAATGATTCGTCTTCTCTTGTTGGTTTTTCGAATTTCTCCGATGACTTCAGGAAAACAAATTGTAGTGTACCACTCAGAAGTGACCGTCCTACGTTGCTCAAGCGGAACAGTAGCCACATGACCTGTTTTGCCGAAGAAACAGGCGACCATTTGTTTCGAAGTGCTTCTTCCACGAACAACTTTTGTTGGATTTTGCTAGTCTTTGAAGACGCACACGGTCGATTGTTGTTTCCTTTCCGGCTCATACGCATAGATCCATGATTCGTCACCTGTGACGATCTTATAAACGTCTTTTGAAGCACCGCAATCGTATTTTTGCAACATTTCTTTGCACCAATTGACACAAGCCTTTTTTTGAGCGACTTTCAAATTGTGCGGGATCCAACGAGAACAAACCTTTTTTATGGCCAGGTTTTCATGCAGTATCGAATGTATGCTGGTGGAAGAAATGTCCAAGAAATGTCTCTATCTCTCGGTATGTCGCATGTCGATCTTGTATTATGAGTTCACGCACGGCATCAATGTTCTCTGGCACAACAGCCGTTTTTGGACGACCTTCACGGAATTCGTCTTTGAGCGAGCTTCGGCCACGATTAAATTCATTATACCAATTTTTCACAGTGCTATAGGATGGTGCTTCATCGCCATACAAAGATTTAAGTTCATCAATGCACTCTTGTCGTGATAATCCACGTCGAAAGTTGTGAAAAATGATGGCATGAAATTGTTCACGAGTTAATTCCATTTTTTTCTATATTAATTTTTTCAAGTCACTGTAAACAACACAATTAATGGTCGTACGTCAAAACGTTTTGATTACTATTATGCTTAAATATGACAAACTTTCCAATGGAAATGTCAGATTGCACTTGGCAGCACTCAGTGTTGCCAGGCCAGAAATATATATAGCAGCCCTCGTAATAATTTAGAGTATATGAGTGTGTTTTAAGTTATTTTTAGTTAATTAAAAAAGTTTGACTTTAATTTTATGCGGTTTCTCTGTATTAAGAGCGATGAAGTCGATAAAAAAAAATTTGTGTGAAAGTTCTTTGAGTTCATTTTATACAAATTTTTCAGGCGACCGATTCGTAATACAGAAATAGCAGAGTAGTCAACATTTTAGTAAAATAGTAAACTACAATTAAAAATATTTTCGAAACATTTATTTTTTTCTCGAAAGTGGCATAAGTCGTTTTACCGTAACGAAAATTGAGGATTTTTCAATAATTAAGCGAAATGTTTTGTATTAAAAAAATAATAATAATAATAATACGCCTGGACTTAAATAAACCGGCTTAAAAACAAAATGACTTATGCTACTTTTCAAATAAACGGCTCTGTTTCGTACCTGTTACTTGAGAAATTTTACAAAATTTCTAAATAAAATTTTTCTTTATAAATTTTGCTTTTAGCCGATGGCATCACTTCCAAGCTCAACACTAAATGCTCAGTATTTAAAAACAAAACCGGATCCCCAACATGCAGCCAACAATTGCAAAAGCGGCCATTCTAATAAACAAAAAACATCGGATAAGAAATCAAATAAAATGCGAGCCAGATTGGAATCGGAATCTTCATCCGATATGGATAATCACAAAAGTTCAATGATGTTTGAGATGGACATGTAAAGCATGAAAGAAAGTAGAACATTTTCTTAAAAATAATAAATAAAATTATTTTTAAATTTTATTATACAACCACCACCCACCCACCACCCTAAAAATTATTTCTACTAACGCAAACAGCAAGAAAGAACGAAAGAAAGAAAAAAGCATTTAATTGTTTTAGTTGATAAACACGTATTTAAAATAAGTAGGTAGTTTTACTTGTTTAAAAAGTAGAGTTTAACAGGTCACCAACCCTTTTAGCAGCACTCGAAATTTTGTAATAATTATAAACAAAACTATTTCGAACTCTCTTTTTTTTTAAGAAAATAATAAGGCCTTACAAAAATATTTCTGGTTTTACTAAAAAATAAATAATTAAAAAAATTAATACAACAAAAGAAAGCATGAAAGAAAAACTTATTTCAAAACTTTAAACAAAATTCAGATTTTTCAAAAACAAAATTATATTTATTTACCGTAATGAAATTTTTGTGATTTTACAAAAGGAAAAATTAAAAACTCGAAGACTTTTATTAGAAATTGTTATGTTAATTACATTTTGTATTTTAATAAATTTTTTTGTAAACACTTTTTTTATAATGAACAAATGATTAAAATTGAAAAGATTGTATAATTCTTCTTGCATGCATACACACACATCCATATATTGTTAAGATACTGCCTATCTAATCCTATAATTTAAATATGAATTTAGATTTTTTAAATTTTATTAAACTTCATTTTTCAAACCAATTAATTTTGAGTTGTAACATCAACACTGTTGTTAGTGATTAATTCCTGTTATTATAATGTTATAAAACACACATATTGAAGTTAATCTTTATACTATTCCGCATGTATTTTCAGAAAAAAAAAGAAAATTTTTTCCCCTATTATTATTATTATATTAATTTACCACACCTACACATGTAATATGATTTTCATTTATTTTATCAAATAAATGCAATAAAAAAATTTATAAAAACCAATAGTTTTTGAATTACGTTTTGTTGGAAGTTTGTATGTTTGTTGCTCAACCACGCCACGTTTTAAGAGATGCGTCTTTTTACGGTGATCAATATCTTCTAATTTGCAAGGATCCCTACAAGAAAAGTGACAGTCATTCAAAGTAGAAGAAAGTCTCTAACAGTCCACCCTAAATACGAGCGTAAGACGTTATTTAACTGTCAAAAATTCTCGTGCCCATACAAAATGTATGAGACCAACCCAAATAGCGCGACGCTAACGTTTGACAATTGAAAAATCCAATTTTGACTGCGCGTAAAAAGTGAAGTTGGCTGCAAAAGAAGTGTTGTTATTTTTTTTTTTTTTTTTGTGGTATATACAAAAGTATTTCCAACAGTAATGACATTACAGCTACTTTAAGGTCAATTTCGCGATTTTATCTCTCTTAATTATTTTAATTTTGTGGTTTTTAGCAAATAAGATAAGTAAACAATACTGTTCGTTTCACAACGTTGGCGCTCTTTTTAAGTTACTCATTACAGCGTAAACTAGACGCTAAATTACGTCGTGTCTAACGCCCGTATTTAGGGTGGACTGTTAAACACTTATAATGGCAACCAGTGTAGCCACTCAATTTGGGGATTTCAATGTAAGTTTGTTGACAGAAATTCGTGGGAAGGGATTTGGGGACTTTTTATTCGTAGGATTTTTTATTTTTACTATTTGATTGATTTGCTGGCTTCGAATTTTTTACTTTGAAATAATAAAATCATTGATAAGAAAAAAACCGCATTTGAATATTTATAAAATCTGCTGTTCATTTTGAAGTTCCTAAAGAACTGCGAAAAGGTTTTCAATTAGAAAATATATACAAAAGAGTAAAAGAAGATCACGCATTTGAACACTTAAAATTAAAAGTTATGAATTTATATATTTTTATATAAGAGAAAATAAATTTTCTCAATTTTTAATTCTATTTAAGAAAAAAACATGATCAGCGTATCGAAAAATTATTTCTAAAAGTATTAAATTTAAGTTCACGAATTTGTCCGTTTATGTTTTTAATTTTACTTTGATATTAAATTAAATATTAAAGGCCGGGGCACATAGAATCCGTCATACGTTAAACTTTGACAAGTCAGTTAATATATATGTTTTCTTATGAGCGTTGTCACAATCAATACGTGTCCGTCAAAGTACAAAGTACGAAAGTTGGCCAACTTTTATTTTTTAACGTATGTTGAATACTTTGACAACTATCAACTGCTTCTTCTTCTCTGTTTTCTTTTAACTCTTGCTGTGTTTTAATTGCGTTTTGTGATTTTAATAAAACAATTTTAGTGGCAAACAATAAAATACAAATTTAATTAAATTAACAAGTGAATAAAATACAAATGAAATTTAAAAGTGAATAAACATATAGAGCAAACATTGATTTAACATCCGTCAGCAAAGTATTCATTGTGCCAACCTCATCCGTCGCTACTTTGACTTTAGTTGAATTTGTCAAAGTACAACGTATGACGGATTCTATGTGCCCCGGCCCTTTGTATGTTATTCGAAAAGATGTGCATGGATATAGACTTGGATTATACATACCATGGCGAAATAATTACTAGGTGGCCGCAATGGCGAATTCGTTCATTTTCGCCGTTGTAGAGCAACACGTTGATGTCAAAAATAGCTGACTAAGCAAAAGGAAGCCGAATTTAATTTATCCCTCTACCATCATTTGGTACTTCAAATGAAGTTATACCCAGTTGGTTTCTTTATCCTGTATTGCAGCAATATCTCACATTTAATTTTTTGATTTCAAAATTTAATTTTATAAAACTTACAACTTTCTACATTTTCAAATTATTTGATTTTTTTTTTTATTTATGAATTTATTTCAAAATTTTGACAACAACGTCGAACATAAACAAAAAACACCTGGGCTGTTAAAACTACCTGGTTAATTAGTTCCCCATGATACATATCGTCAGCTGAAATAAAAAACCATATAACTAACAAAAAATTCCAAATTTGTTTTTCTATTGAAATTCTTGTTTTAGATAAAAATTAATCCAACTGAAATTAAGAAAAAAAATTTAACTTCTTGTTAGTCAGGGGTGTCTAAGAAACCAGGACGGTTTTAATGTTTCTCGGTTTTGAAAACCAATTGGTTTCATTTGGTGCCCGGATTTGTAGCGAAGACGACTTATAGAACATAAATCAATTTTAAGCGTAAATATTAAGCGATATGTTAACCACAATATTTTGCGAAATTTTATACAAACGGGCATATAAGAAGGAAGCTTTCGTACCTTTTATAACTAAAACGAATTGGCTGGCGGATGCCGTTGTATTTATTTCTAACAAATTTATTTAAAAATACAAATAATTTAATGAAATAAAAAGTATACAATTTATTTAAATTCTCTCTGTCATCCATGTTTTGACAAATTTGCGCTTTGAAATCGCATAACGCTTAATTTACTTGAGCATGTTCCTGAAGTTTTCTTTTCTAAACTTTGAAATAAGACAAGTTGCATCAGTTTGCCCCAGTATATTCTTGTGGTTGGGAGATTTTGACTTTTAATTTGCCATTTGAAATTGCAATCGCCAATTTTTAACGATACAGCCGTGTCACAACATGGACGTATAATTTAACAAATATGTTAGGCCCAAGTGCCTCGATTAGTCCGATTTCAAACATGCGGACAAAGTGGCGGAACCGATTAATCACTATGCAAGGTATTCTTGTAGTTAAAAAAATATAACTTAAAATACTAAACACAATCTATTTGAACAAAATGATTCTAAATTTATAAGCTTAAAAGATAAATAAAAAATAAATGGAAAAACCAATAAATATAAATTCAACTAAAATCTTTCCTCAACCAAATTCCTAAAATGCATTATTTGTTGTAAATCACGACGTTTAACTTCCAGAACATATAGCACGGGACAATCTAGAGAACTACATTTTAAATCTCCCACACGACCACAACATGCCTGACATATGTGCTGTGTCGTTACAAAGGAACGTTCAATTTTGGATATTTTCGATTGCAGTAAAACTACTGATCGAGTTGAATTCTGGTTACATTCCGAACAAATGCCCTGTTTTGTTTGTCGGCCACAATCAGCGATACAATTTGTGGTGCTAAAAAATTGAGAAATGGTACTTTTCTTAAATTTAACATCCGGACGGGAAACAATATCATTGGCAGTAGAAAAGGCAGGTGTTAGAAGAATTTTACGTGGTAAATTAGCAAACCTGTGGAAATGTGTGTAAATTTTAAAAATTATAAAAATTATTTCGAAAAAAAAATTACTTACCATTCATGGACATCAGCTCCTATTAATAAAAGACAGCGATTTAAGGGTGGAATTATGGCTTTCGTTATATAATAAACGGCATTAATTTTTAAACCTTCATCGGTTAATACTTCATGTGGATGACGCACCAGTCGTATCAAAGGGACACCAGGTGGACCATTTACTATTATAAATGGTACACGTTTTCATTTTATAATTTCTTCAATATCTATTTCGAGCCCATAAATCTATTTATTCTGTGTCTTTAGGCATATAGACTTTTACACTGATTAACATCTCGGCGAAACGCATGGTAGATGTAGGAAATGTGAAACATGTAAACACATTGACAACATTTAACATCTACCATCAACCCAGCTGTCAAAAACATTTAATTAAACGACGCATAATTTTTAGTAGTAAAAATAAGATTTAAAAAAATTAATTTTAAGGGGCCCATCAATAATTGGAAAAAACAAAATCAGTTATTAATGCAATGGATTGAAACAATGTAAGACTATCCTGGAAGAAAAAGATGAAAAGTTTTTTGTGGGTCAAAATACACTGGACTATGAACATTTATTTCAATAAATACTTGATATTTTTAAGATCCGCTATGGATCATTTTGGGAGAAAGATGTCTAAAACAAATAAACAATATAAATAAAAATATATTTTATATTATTTAATTTTTAATACACCGTTTTTATTTAATTGAAAATGATAATTTTCTCTAACCGCAAGATCAACAAATAATAAATTTTTCCTACATGGTTTTTGTTTTTTTAATACTTCAAAAAGTACCAAAATTTATTTATGTATATTTAAATTCAAAAACAAAAAACTTGGGTGTGCCCAAGGTACATTTACTTTACTAGGTAGTGTCGTCCGCCCAGCTGGTTTGTAGTTGGACATGTCAAAAGTTGTTTATATTTTCCTACGTTTGTTTACGAATTTGAAAAAAACACTAACAACAAGCATATGTAGAACAAAGAGAGCGTTTGTTTTTAGACCAATTTTCTTTTATTTTCTGTTTCTATTTTTGACATTTCCACTCACAAAGCAACAATAAAATGCCATGTTGTTTTTACAAATGTTGTATTTGTTGTAGAACCGCTATTACCTAGTAAAATAAATGTACCTTGGGTGTGCCGTTCATTTTCGTTTAAAAATATTTTTTTATATATTAAACGCCATTTTATCAGTGATGCCACCAGAATATCATTTTTCTAGTAATTTTTCTAGTGATGACACTAAAATTATCAAAAGATGTAAGGTGGAACAAAATGAAATAGGAACATCTGCTAAAGATGTTGAAAGATGTTAATTTTTAGCCCAGTGTATTTTCTTAGGAAGATGATAATATCTTCGCAAATTGGTGGTAGATGTTGGTCAGTATAAAAAGAGCTAATAGTGAAGTCGGTTAAACGATGTCAATTCGTGTTAGTGTTGAAAACAACTTTGCCAAGGCAATAAATAAGTTAGAGAAAATTTAAATAAGCCAATCGATCAGACGTTTTTTCGAAAATATTGCTATTGAAAATCAGCAAGATCGGTCCAAGTCATGCGAGGCAGTGGGCAATACATCACGCCTGCTTCTAATTTTTTATTTCATTTGGAACAATGGGGTAGCTCGAAATAAAAAAAAAAAAAACAGATAAATAGGTCGATAGAGAGTTAAAAAATAAGTAAGAAACATCAAGTGGAAAAATTGGTCTCGCCTATATTTTCCGAGTTAGGGGCCTCTGAAATTTTCATAAAAATTTTTATTTTCAATAAAATTTTCATAAATGTTAATGTTTTTTTTTTTTCTGACCTTTTGTTATAATTAATTTTATTTTCCAATTAAACAAGCACTTGGTCAGTTTTAAAATAAAAATATTGTTTATAAGTATTTCGCCACACCATTGGGTGGCATATTCAGGAAACAGGAAACAAAATTATAAAAAATTAATTAATTTTTTTTTAAACATTAAATTTTTAATAGTTCTGTTTCCTGTTTCCGGAAGATGCCACCCAATGACGTGGCGAAATATTGAAAGAAAAAATAAAAACTTATAAACAATATTTTTATTTTAAAACTGACCTATTGCTTGTTTAATTAGAAAATAAATTTAAAAAAAAAAATTTTTTAATGCCATTTAGAGCCAGTGACATTTTTATGTAAAATTATACAAAGTCGTATATCAAAATAATTACTCAATGGTTCCTGTGTTTTTGTATAAATAATTTTGGAGCTTTTATTGTTATTATTGGCATTTGATACAAAGAGTCTTTAGTTTTTTGAATACAAAGTTTGGATGGAATCCACTGATGAGTTAAGTGAGCAGTAGCGACAAAAAATAAATAAATAATAAAAAAAAATATTTCATGAGAATATCATGAAATATTTAAATATGAAGGAGTCAAGCACAATTAAAGTAAATCATTATGTAAAAAAGATTCCAAATAATAAATTTTTATATAGAATAATAGTACGAGGTCTGCTCTATATATTTCTGGCCGTGAAAATGCGAATATTTATAATCAAAAATGTTTTTATTGTTTTTCAAAGTATTCTCCAGCATGATTTATACACTTTTGCATGCGCTCAAACCAGTTGTCGAAGCACTTTTTCCACTCCGATTTAGACACCTCTAAAACATGGTTTTTGAACACTTTAACTTTGCGGAAACAAGAAGAAGTCATTAGGTGCCAAGTCAGGGCTGTACGGCGGATAACCCATTAATTCGACATTTTGGCCGGTCAAAAACGCTCTGGTTTGAGCCGATGTGTGAGAGCTCGCATTGTCATGGTGAACAATGATTCGTCTTCTCTTGTTGGTTTTTCGAATTTCTCCGATGACTTCAGGCAAACAAATTGTACTGTACTACTCAGAAGTGACCGTCCTACGTTGCTCAAGCGGAACAGTCACCACATGACCAGTTTTGCCGAAGAAACAGGCGACCATTTGCTTCGAAGTGCATCTTCCACGAACAACTTTCGTTGGATTTTGCTCGTCTTTGAAGACCCACATGGTCGATTGTTGTTTCGTTTCGGGCTCATACGCATAGATCCATGATTCGTTACCTGTGACGATCTTATAAACGTCTTTTGAAGCACCGCAATCGTATTTTTGCAACATTTCTTTGCACCAATTGACACGAGCCTTTTTTTGAGCGACTTTCAAATTATGCGGGATCCAACGAGAATAAACCTTTTTTACGGCCAGGTGTTCATGCAGTATCGAATGTATGCTGGTGGAAGAAACGTCCAAGGATGTCTCTATCTCTCGGTATGTCGCATGTCGATCTTGCATTATGAGTTCACGCACGGCATCAATGTTCTCTGGCACAACAGCCGTTTTTGGACAACCTTCACGGAATTCGTCTTTGAGCGAGCTTCGGCCACCATTAAATTCATTATACCAATTTTTCACAGTGCTATAGGATGGTGCTTCATCGCCATACAAAGATTTAAGTTCATCAATGCACTCTTGTCGTGATAATCCACGTCGAAAGTTGTGAAAAATGATGGCATGAAATTGTTCACGGGTTAATTCCATTTTTTTCTATATTAATTTTTTCAAGTCACTGTAAACAACACAAATAATGGTCGTACGTCAAAACGTTTTGAGTACGATTATGCTTAAAAATGACAAACTTTCCAATGGAAATGACAGATTGCACTTGGCAGCACTCAGTGTTGCCAGGCCAGAAATATATATAGCAGCCCTCGTAATAATTTAGAGTAGATGAGTGAGTGTGTTTTAAGTTATTTTCAGTTAATTAAAAAAGTTTGACTTTAATTTTATGCGGTTTCTCTATACTAAGAGCGATGAAGTCGTTTAAAAAAATTTGTGTGAAAGTTCTTTGAGTTCATTTTATACAAATTTTTCAGGCGAGCGATTCGTAATACAGAAATAGCAGAGTATTCAACATTTTAGTAAAATAGTAAACTACAATTAAAAATATTTTCGAAACATTTATTTTTTTCTCGAAAGTGGCATAAGTCGTTTTACCGTAACGAAAATTGAGGATTTTTCAATAATTAAGCGAAATGTTTTGTATTAAAAAAAAAAATAATAATAATACGCCTGGACTTAAATAAACCGGCTTAAAAACAAAATGACTTATGCTACTTTCCAAATAAACGGCTCTAATTCGTATCTGTTACTTGAGAAATCTTACAAAACATAACAAAATTTTTTCTTATAAATTATACTTTTAGCCGATGGCATCACTTCCAAGCTCAACACTAAATGCTCAGTATTTAAAAACAAAACCGGATCCCCAACATGCAGCCAACAATTGCAAAAGCGGTCATTCTAATAAACAAAAAACATCGGATAAGAAATCAAATAAAATGCGAGCCAGATTGGAATCGGAATCTTCATCCGATATGGATAATCACAAAAGTTCAATGATGTTTGAGATGGACATGTAAAGCATGAAAGAAAGTAGAACATTTTCTTAAAAATAATAAATAAAATTATTTTTAAATTTTATTATACAACCACCACCCACCCACCACCCTAAAAATTATTTCTACTAACGCAAACAGCAAGAAAGAACGAAAGAAAGAAAAAAGCATTTAATTGTTTTAGTTGATAAACACGTATTTAAAATAAGTAGGTAGTTTTACTTGTTTAAAAAGTAGAGTTTAACAGGTCACCAACCCTTTTAGCAGCACTCGAAATTTTGTAATAATTATAAACAAAACTATTTCGAACTCTCTTTTTTTTTAAGAAAATAATAAGGCCTTACAAAAATATTTCTGGTTTTACTAAAAAATAAATAATTAAAAAAATTAATACAACAAAAGAAAGCATGAAAGAAAAACTTATTTCAAAACTTTAAACAAAATTCAGATTTTTCAAAAACAAAATTATATTTATTTACCGTAATGAAATTTTTGTGATTTTACAAAAGGAAAAATTAAAAACTCGAAGACTTTTATTAGAAATTGTTATGTTAATTACATTTTGTATTTTAATAAATTTTTTTGTAAACACTTTTTTTATAATGAACAAATGATTAAAATTGAAAAGATTGTATAATTCTTCTTGCATGCATACACACACATCCATATATTGTTAAGATACTGCCTATCTAATCCTATAATTTAAATATGAATTTAGATTTTTTAAATTTTATTAAACTTCATTTTTCAAACCAATTAATTTTGAGTTGTAACATCAACACTGTTGTTAGTGATTAATTCCTGTTATTATAATGTTATAAAACACACATATTGAAGTTAATCTTTATACTATTCCGCATGTATTTTCAGAAAAAAAAAGAAAATTTTTTCCCCTATTATTATTATTATATTAATTTACCACACCTACACATGTAATATGATTTTCATTTATTTTATCAAATAAATGCAATAAAAAAATTTATAAAAACCAATAGTTTTTGAATTACGTTTTGTTGGAAGTTTGTATGTTTGTTGCTCAACCACGCCACGTTTTAAGAGATGCGTCTTTTTACGGTGATCAATATCTTCTAATTTGCAAGGATCCCTACAAGAAAAGTGACAGTCATTCAAAGTAGAAGAAAGTCTCTAACAGTCCACCCTAAATACGAGCGTAAGACGTTATTTAACTGTCAAAAATTCTCGTGCCCATACAAAATGTATGAGACCAACCCAAATAGCGCGACGCTAACGTTTGACAATTGAAAAATCCAATTTTGACTGCGCGTAAAAAGTGAAGTTGGCTGCAAAAGAAGTGTTGTTATTTTTTTTTTTTTTTTGTGGTATATACAAAAGTATTTCCAACAGTAATGACATTACAGCTACTTTAAGGTCAATTTCGCGATTTTATCTCTCTTAATTATTTTAATTTTGTGGTTTTTAGCAAATAAGATAAGTAAACAATACTGTTCGTTTCACAACGTTGGCGCTCTTTTTAAGTTACTCATTACAGCGTAAACTAGACGCTAAATTACGTCGTGTCTAACGCCCGTATTTAGGGTGGACTGTTAAACACTTATAATGGCAACCAGTGTAGCCACTCAATTTGGGGATTTCAATGTAAGTTTGTTGACAGAAATTCGTGGGAAGGGATTTGGGGACTTTTTATTCGTAGGATTTTTTATTTTTACTATTTGATTGATTTGCTGGCTTCGAATTTTTTACTTTGAAATAATAAAATCATTGATAAGAAAAAAACCGCATTTGAATATTTATAAAATCTGCTGTTCATTTTGAAGTTCCTAAAGAACTGCGAAAAGGTTTTCAATTAGAAAATATATACAAAAGAGTAAAAGAAGATCACGCATTTGAACACTTAAAATTAAAAGTTATGAATTTATATATTTTTTTATAAGAGAAAATAAATTTTCTCAATTTTTAATTCTATTTAAGAAAAAAACATGATCAGCGTATCGAAAAATTATTTCTAAAAGTATTAAATTTAAGTTCACGAATTTGTCCGTTTATGTTTTTAATTTTACTTTGATATTAAATTAAATATTAAAGGCCGGGGCACATAGAATCCGTCATACGTTAAACTTTGACAAATTCAACTGACAAGTCAGTTAAAATACATGTTTTCTTATGAGCGTTGTCACAATCAATACGTGTCCGTCAAAGTACAAAGTACGAAAGTTGGCCAACTTTTATTTTTTAACGTATGTTGAATACTTTGACAACTATCAACTGCTTCTTCTTCTCTGTTTTCTTTTAACTCTTGCTGTGTTTTAATTGCGTTTTGTGATTTTAATAAAACAATTTTAGTGGCAAACAATAAAATACAAATTTAATTAAATTAACAAGTGAATAAAATACAAATGAAATTTAAAAGTGAATAAACATATAGAGCAAACATTGATTTAACATCCGTCAGCAAAGTATTCATTGTGCCAACCTCATCCGTCGCTACTTTGACTTTAGTTGAATTTGTCAAGTGCCCCGGCCCTTTGTATGTTATTCGAAAAGATGTGCATGGATATAGACTTGGATTATACATACCATGGCGAAATAATTACTAGGTGGCCGCAATGGCGAATTCGTTCATTTTCGCCGTTGTAGAGCAACACGTTGATGTCAAAAATAGCTGACTAAGCAAAAGGAAGCCGAATTTAATTTATCCCTCTACCATCATTTGGTACTTCAAATGAAGTTATACCCAGTTGGTTTCTTTATCCTGTATTGCAGCAATATCTCACATTTAATTTTTTGATTTCAAAATTTAATTTTATAAAACTTACAACTTTCTACATTTTCAAATTATTTGATTTTTTTTTTATTTATGAATTTATTTCAAAATTTTGACAACAACGTCGAACATAAACAAAAAACACCTGGGCTGTTAAAACTACCTGGTTAATTAGTTCCCCATGATACATATCGTCAGCTGAAATAAAAAACCATATAACTAACAAAAAATTCCAAATTTGTTTTTCTATTGAAATTCTTGTTTTAGATAAAAATTAATCCAACTGAAATTAAGAAAAAAAATTTAACTTCTTGTTAGTCAGGGGTGTCTAAGAAACCAGGACGGTTTTAATGTTTCTCGGTTTTGAAAACCAATTGGTTTCATTTGGTGCCCGGATTTGTAGCGAAGACGACTTATAGAACATAAATCAATTTTAAGCGTAAATATTAAGCGATATGTTAACCACAATATTTTGCGAAATTTTATACAAACGGGCATATAAGAAGGAAGCTTTCGTACCTTTTATAACTAAAACGAATTGGCTGGCGGATGCCGTTGTATTTATTTCTAACAAATTTATTTAAAAATACAAATAATTTAATGAAATAAAAAGTATACAATTTATTTAAATTCTCTCTGTCATCCATGTTTTGACAAATTTGCGCTTTGAAATCGCATAACGCTTAATTTACTTGAGCATGTTCCTGAAGTTTTCTTTTCTAAACTTTGAAATAAGACAAGTTGCATCAGTTTGCCCCAGTATATTCTTGTGGTTGGGAGATTTTGACTTTTAATTTGCCATTTGAAATTGCAATCGCCAATTTTTAACGATACAGCCGTGTCACAACATGGACGTATAATTTAACAAATATGTTAGGCCCAAGTGCCTCGATTAGTCCGATTTCAAACATGCGGACAAAGTGGCGGAACCGATTAATCACTATGCAAGGTATTCTTGTAGTTAAAAAAATATAACTTAAAATACTAAACACAATCTATTTGAACAAAATGATTCTAAATTTATAAGCTTAAAAGATAAATAAAAAATAAATGGAAAAACCAATAAATATAAATTCAACTAAAATCTTTCCTCAACCAAATTCCTAAAATGCATTATTTGTTGTAAATCACGACGTTTAACTTCCAGAACATATAGCACGGGACAATCTAGAGAACTACATTTTAAATCTCCCACACGACCACAACATGCCTGACATATGTGCTGTGTCGTTACAAAGGAACGTTCAATTTTGGATATTTTCGATTGCAGTAAAACTACTGATCGAGTTGAATTCTGGTTACATTCCGAACAAATGCCCTGTTTTGTTTGTCGGCCACAATCAGCGATACAATTTGTGGTGCTAAAAAATTGAGAAATGGTACTTTTCTTAAATTTAACATCCGGACGGGAAACAATATCATTGGCAGTAGAAAAGGCAGGTGTTAGAAGAATTTTACGTGGTAAATTAGCAAACCTGTGGAAATGTGTGTAAATTTTAAAAATTATAAAAATTATTTCGAAAAAAAAATTACTTACCATTCATGGACATCAGCTCCTATTAATAAAAGACAGCGATTTAAGGGTGGAATTATGGCTTTCGTTATATAATAAACGGCATTAATTTTTAAACCTTCATCGGTTAATACTTCATGTGGATGACGCACCAGTCGTATCAAAGGGACACCAGGTGGACCATTTACTATTATAAATGGTACACGTTCACCCCGCCGAGGTATACGACGTGGATCAGTTTGTATCCATTTTCTTAAAAAACAAAAAAAAAACGTTTTGAAAGCCTCTTAAAATAAGAATTTAGAAAAGAATTTTGACTTTATAAATTACCGTGTTAACTCTAAGGCGGGTACACAGGCTGTAGGCCGATAACCATTAAGACCTCTAAATTCTTTTGCAAATATTAAATCCTGTAGATTTGCTTGGCCGGATAAAAGTTTTGTAAATTGTCGACACACATACTGTTTTACACGACTCACGTCGGCAGTTTCAAAAAGTATACGCAGTACTTTTTCTAACATCTTGAAAAAAATAAAAATAAATATTAAAAGTAAAATATCGCCTTGAGTTAATCAGTTACAAAAAAATTATTTTAAAATTTTTAGCAGAGAAAAGTAAGTAAATTTAAAGAAGTAAAAAAAAACACTTAGAATCGAAAAATAAAATTTTCTAAAACTTGTTTGAAAACTTCTCGAAAGTAGAAAGTAAAAGTTCTGTCAAGTGTAAAGAGTTAAGTACCATTTATGGACCAAACTTCTTGCTTTTTATTTTATGTAATCAATTCCTCTATGGGAACACCCTTTAACTTTTAATTTTAATGTTTATACCATGGCGAAATCATGTACCAGGTGATGGCAGTGGCAAATTCATGCATTTTTTGCAGCGGCAAAAACAAATGAAATTCGCCCCTGCTACCACTTGGTACTTGATTTCGCCATAGTTTATACCAAGGCGAATTATTTTACCAGGTGGCAAGGCAAATTGAATACTAGGTAAAATTATTAGCCATGGCGAAATAATACAGGTGAACACACGGGCGAAAAAGCTCATCAGCTGTATACCATGGCGAAATAATTTACCAGGTGGTGGCAGTGGCGAATTTATTCATTTTCGCCGTTGCAGAAAATGTCAAACTCCATACATAAAAAATCAGCGAAAATTTTTTTTATATGAAGTTTGATATTTTCTGCAACGGCGAAAACGAATGAAATTCGCCACTGCCACCACCTGGTACATGATTTCGCCATGGCTGTATACGTTGAAGTTGTCAAGGCGAATTGTGCTTGTTAATGAATATTGTCAAAAAAAAATTATTTATTAAACAAAATTTTAATGTGTTTTGATTTATAATAAAAAATGAAATATTTAAATTCCTTAAAAAATTTGTGCGAAACAGAATCACATTTTAAAAATTTTAATTTTAAGAAAATTAGAAATGAAACGCGGAGGAAGTTAAGGGCACTTCTTTGATGTGTCTCCATACACAAAGGGCTTTCATCGCTTTCGTCAAAAGAATCCAAAATACAGTTCCAACGAAACAAGTGGCCACAAAGCGTTAGACTAGTATAATTACGTGTATGTATGTACATGAATAAAAAATATTTGAATATTTATGAAGGCATATTTGTGCGGTTTGCAAAAAAAGTACGAGTATGGGAGTGGAATAAAATTTTCAAATAATTTGTGAATTTTATAAAAATAAATTTTAAAACCAAAAATGAATTAAATTCGTCTCTGTTTAGTCAGCTATTTTTTACATCAACGTGGTGCTCTTGAACGGTGAAAATGAACAAATTCGCCATTGCGACCACCTAGTAATTGATTCGCCCTTGTTAAATACCTGTTATCACAGTGAACACAGTATTTATAAATTTTACTGGTCCCTATGTTGCAGTTCACGCTTATAGTCTTATATTTAATGAGTAAACAAGTCTTTTGTGGGGAACCCTTTATTTTTTAACTTTACATTTTTATTACTGGTAGTTAAAAATTTTAATATTATTTGTTACAGCTTAAAAGATAAGTCCATATACGCTAAAACTACATCTTCTATAGGGACACCCTTTAAGTGTAAATTTTATGGAAACATAGTGCTACGTACTCTGTAAATTTGAAGTAGGTGTCGATAGCAGTGTAAAAGATTAGGCCACGTAGTTTTTCAACACTACGTTTTCTATGGGGACACCCTTTTAGTTAATTTTTTTATATTTTTTATTATAACGGTCACAGTATAACACTTTATGACAATTTTAATACTCAGCCTGTTTCGGTTCAAAAGCTATATCCATATAGGTAAAAAATTCTATGGGGTCACCCTTTAATTTTTAATTCATCTTACTTCACTTATTCTATTATATATTCTAGCTTTAACGATTTCAGAGATAAAAGTCTGCGACACACGGACAGGCATTATAGCGACGCATGTTAACATTCTTACATTTTTGTCTTGGGGTTACATTTTTAACCCCTGGGTACGGAACCCTACAAATCACTTATGCTTTTAATTTTAATTAAAATAAAAAAAAATCAATTAAAAAAAATATCGTGTTTTTATTAATCCCGATTAAATTAATAAATCACCGATATTGATTATTGAGGGTGAAAGCACGCCTCGATGGCCACTTCGCTGCCGCTTGCTTAGCTCTTCAAGAACTTTTTTTCGGTGATTTATTGATTTAATCGGGATAAAAATTAGCACGATATTTTTTTAAAATTGATTAATTTAATTTAATATTCCCGTGGTTTATTTTAATTTAACAAAATAAAAAAAATTATAACTAACCTTTGCCACAAGCGGGCAACCGTCTCTTCTAACAGTTTCAATACCTTTTGCTTCATATACAGGTTCTTTCTGATCGGGCGTTTCATACATATATCCAACATAACGTTTTTTTGTCTATGAAAACATTCAAATTACTTGACTTTTAATAATTCTAAAATTGCATATATATTTACCTGCAGAATACAAGGCTGATATACCTTTTCTAGCTTTAATTTTACCGGATGTGGATTTTGTTTCGTTACCGCCTCAGCAATTTCCTCGCCAATGCGAAAGGCTTCATCACGATTGCGACCAGGTACTAAAACAAACAGGGAATCAGTGTCGCCATAAACCACTTTAACGTTCCATTTATCATTAGTTTCCACCAATTTGATAGCTCGTTCTAAAGTTTCACGACCTTTAGAAACCACACTATCGCCGACTTCAACAGAAGGCATGCGACCGCTAAAATTGGCCGCCGTATAACCATATGTAACATTGGCTATAAGTTTTAAGCCCAACTGACGCGAATGTAGAATGCGTTTTAAGGCAGAATTAGATTTGTGCAACTTAATAGATTCCTTAACCATTTGACGGGTATCTAGGATCTCTGTTAGCATGCGGGGTAAAATACCTTCACGGGCAGATGGTTTGACAAAAACTACACCACAAGGCGAAATGGTGATAAGATCACGATCAACCAATTTACGCAACATAGCAGGCGATACACGCAGTTGAGCAGCACCAAACTCAAATGGAGTTGATCTTTTAAGTCGAAAGAAATAACAATTTTTCTTTTAATTTTAATATTTTTACTTACACTCCTAAATGTTCAACTCTTCCCAGACAAGTTGAAAAGCAATAATTATATGCAATAATCATGCTGGGATATAAACTTTGAAAGTCTAAAACTATTAAGGGATCCGCATAAAAACGTGATTGGGGTTCCATTATTAAAGCCAAATATTCAGGAGCTCTCATATGTGCCCGCTGCTGGACGCTGGGTGATAAAGGTACTAAATTCTTAGGTTTGGCAATTCTGTCAAATTTATTATTATTATTTTCAAACAATTAAAATAATTTCGAATTACTTGTCTTAAGTTAAACTTTACCTTAACATCATACTTTCAACTCGAAATTGTGAACCTCTCGATAGAACCTCATAAAATTGTATGCCAATCAGTTTTGCCATTTCACTTGTTCGTCCTATTAAATCCAATTGATCTAGAAGTGCCAGGGTGCCACGTACTCTCTCTAAATAATATTCAATAACAATCCATCGTGAACAGGATGATGTAAACCATTCGGTTAAGGTTCGATAGCTGTGCCATGGACAACGTTTATGCATAATATGATACATAACATTTTCAAAGGTGTAGGAGGTCAAGGCAATTTCGGAACGTAATAAGCGCCAGACATCTAATAGAATGCGTCCGCAAATTTTCATCTTAAATATAATTTGAAGAAAAATCATAATTTTTATAAAAACTATAATTTAAAGCTTTGGATTGAAAAGCAAAAGGGAAACCTTATGGCTGGAGAATATGCTCGTTTTGAAAGAAAGACCAGAATTCTTACAGCAGTTTGTTCCGGTCATTTTTTACCAGGTCAACAATTGGTAGAGCAACACCGATTATTTTGAGTTACAGAAGTTTATGCGTACTTAAGACGGCCCCTTGGGAGGAGGTGTTGTTTTCGAGGTGGTACAGCCCCATTTTCAGGAAGAAAACGTTTGGGTTGGCGGTAGTTCACAGAAGAAAGCATCTCTATTTTGAAAAATATGCAGAAGCTAGTGACCTACTACTATGATTAGCACTTTTTGGGCTACACCAGGCAGTAATGACTAAACTTTACGGGTGACTCTAAAATGGAAATGGGCACTATATTGCAGATTTTCTATTGCGACTGCAAACCCTTGCGTGTTTCAAATGAGAGAAGAATTGAGGATATTCACTCTTATTCTGCGTTTCGATTCTAATCGAAATTTTCACCGTTTGGATAACTTGGTATTCTGTGTTCCATTTCGTTTCATTTCGATTTGTTTCTTCTGATCCTAACGGATATTTTTTAGATTATTGTTTCAAGTTAAAAAAAAGATTTAAAAAATGTAGGTATAAAATACAATAAACTTATTTTGTAAGCATTTTTTGATTAATTGTAAATTATATTTAATTTATTAAAGGTCGAAAGCAACAACACATCAGCAGTAGAAAAAGTTAATAAACTGAATGGAAACACAGGACGATATGGCTTGTGGTTAGTACATACGTTCTAGAATAAATCAAGGCATTCTAGGGTAGACCCAGCAACTATTTATGCTGCTTGGAAGAAAGTATGTCCTACATTTAATCAAGGATAAGCGATAAAGACAATGACACTGAGCCACTCCTGTTTTGTAATCAGCGCCCAGTCCGTGTTGATAGCTTCCTTCAACAAAAAAATCAAAGTAGCTACAACTCGGTGATAAGCACGCTAATGTGGTTGACCGCGGTTTTTCTTATACCGGCAGCCTGTGCAACCTAACCTAGTTACGGCCTTCCTACACTAAGGTAACGAAATGTTTATTAAAAAAGAGTCTCACAATTTATTAGTCATCTCAAATGGATCACAAATGCCTCTTACTCACGTACATCTGTATGTTTCGACACGTTTTGCTTTTCCGTTCTTAGCTGAAACTTTATTTTATTATTTTTCTTACAATATAATAAAGCTTTTGTTTGTTTATTTATTATATTTATTACTTTTTGTGCACTATTTCACACGTTTCATAGCAAAGAACTTAATTTGAACATACTATGTTCTTTCTCTTTTTCTTTCGATTCAGTTTTTGGTCGGAATACCTTTTTTTTATCTGAGCGTAACGGAATACGGGAATGTTATCGAAACGCAGAATTCGCTGCTATTAAGTTGTGTGTCCAATCAAATGGTAAAAGAATGGGGCTCGTGGATGGTCTAAGATTGCTACTTAGAGATTATGTAGTGCAAGTAATTCAATATCGTTTCCAGTAATCATCACTTCAAATAGTTATACAAAGAACCTTATTGACGTTTTAGAAGAGGAATAGTAACGGTGATTGCTTAGCTCTGCAGGAACGCAGAGATGATGCTTCACTTTTCAATCCAGTACGGTCAGAGTTTCACGGAAATTTGGCTAACAGTAAGGACATTTAACGCACGCCGTGATCAGCTAAGTATTAACAGACAATTAATACACGACACATCCAACTAGAGAATACTTTGCGACATTTTAAATGATCGTAACTACTTTTTAGATACAGACTTCAGCAAAATAAAAATAAAAACTACGGCTTCCTGTTAGAAGCTTAATGTCGTTTGGCAATAAGAACCACGTCGTTTACCTTAAAATAGATTTTATTAAGATGTAAGACCTTCATTGTCCTCTTTGGTGAAAAAAGGATAGGGAAAAGCAAACCTTATTCTTCTTGAAATAAATTTAAAATTGTGCTTTCAACTTGTAAAATACTGGCCTGAAAGCCAGTTTTTGCTTACCTCAATATCTAAGTCCGTAAACGACTCACGATCTTCATCAACAAAATCCTTAACTTTCTGAGTAGGAACCCTGGACAAGAGCGGAGCAATATTTAAACACAAATACTTGGCACGTTCGATAACAAAGCCCCACGATGACATTTCTATTTCATAGCCCGCATATATATCAGGATCCCAACGTGAACATAAACCTAATAAGGCTTCTAATGCCTCAACTTCGGTTTGAACTATTGTCACTTCAATATCCAAATCAATGCCATGAATACGACCCTCTTTGGCAATGATGTCTCGATGATCATGTACCATTATGTAACCACAAGCTTTTTGTGGTAAGTTTTGGCCATCATCAACATCAGAGCTGGGTATGCTATTTTCGATGGCATAAAATAAACAACGAATTTCATCTAGTTCGGGATTAGGATAAAGATCTTCACGTGTGGCCACGAAGACCTCCAAGGTGATAATAGTTATATAGTTAAACTGAAATTAAAGCGGAAATCAGTTGGAATCACTAGCTTAACATAAAGGAAATACAATTTTAGCAACTTAATCTACCTCTATATCCGCCTTGGCCTGTTGTAAGTTTTCCAAGGCCACTTTAAAGCCATAGCTATTATTTAATGTTGAGTTCTCTGACAATCCCCCACCTATAGTTACATCACAATCCTTTACGTGTCGCATAAAAGAAGATCTTTCCAATTCAGCCAAAGCTGTGTCACTGGTCACACTTGATTCACTTTTTTGAGAATCTGATATTCTGTTCTCTTGACTAAATTTTTTAGGTTCTGTTTGAGGAATTTCTAGTGTTTTACTCTTTTGTTGATCTTGGGATGATTGTTTAGAAATGCTTAGAGCTTCTTTTTCAACAGCCTCTCTAAATTGTTTGTTCAATGAAACACGTCTCAAAACTCTGCAATTGTTACGTTTTCTCAATGACATAAGCGTATCACGTTTTAGAGATATCTTTTCTAAATTTCTTGTAACAGGAGTGATGCTATATTTTAGCTTTTCCTTTCTTTTAAGATCTTTTTGTATGGGTGTCGCTGGTGTTAAGGGCGTTAGTGTCAGACTTCTTGAAGAACAATTTAAACTATTATCAGCATCATCACTGCCATCTTCATCATTTCCAACGTTCAACATCATAGTGACTTTTTGTCTTTTTATCTTAATTGGACTGTCTTCTTCTAAACTTTTTGTTTTTAATTCTTCCAAATCCTCTCCTTTACTCTTTAGCAACTCTCTTGCTTTTAACCACAATTTCACTTCTTTGCGAGTGGGAGCATTAAATTGTGGAGTGATTGTAACAGATTTCTGATTAGCAAAATATTCCCGTATACGTTGTGCGTTACGATATTTATTTAACATTTCCACTCCACCTAATCGCATTAACTGTTCACGTCTCCAAGCTGTTAAACCTTTAACATTTGTACCCAAAATACTTTGAAATTCTTCTATATCATTAAGCTTATTCCCTGGTATTTGTAGTATCGTAAACCCCAACTCTTTCTGTTTGGTTATATCATCCGGATTACTGTAGAAAGGCTGTTGAAATTCATGTTCCAATAATTGAAGTTTACGACATCCTTTTAAAACCTCCTCTCTGCTGGGTGGCAAATCAAGGGGAGTTAAAATTAAGTTCGAATCTGAGGCAGCAAGGGAAGAATATTCACTTGAAGAAGTTAAAGTTTTATGCGATTCCGTTTGTAAAGAATTAGATCTAGAGGGAGTTTTAGATTTTTGCATTGCCATATTGGTTAACAATATTGGGCTTGAATTTTGGGTAAACAGTATGGGACTTTGCAGGCTCAATGATTTATTATTAATACGTTCATGTTTAAGAGATTTACCACTCTCTTCTTTTGGTGGAGTTTCAACAATTTCTTCATCAAAACTTTCTTTGCTTTGAGAGTTATATAAGACTTCAGCTGATGAAGTTTGTGTTAAATTTGTAGAGGCAGAATTAGTTCCTTTGAGATTTTCTGATAATGGAAAATGCAATTTTAAAGCTTTTTGCAAATTTTCCAAGTTTTGTTGAGCTTTCGAGTGGAATTTTTCTATATCATAATTTCTAACCTGTGAAGGTATTAGAGTTTCAGATTTGAGCAAAACATCACATGATGTTGGCTCTCTCACAATATTTATTTCACTAAGATCACTAGTTTCAGAAACTTCTTTTGAAGCGTCATTACTTTGGAATTTTTGCAAATTTTCTTGTTGTTCATTTTTATTTTTAAGTATTTCATTTCTGCAAGATTCATCTGGTTCGGAATTTTCTTTGGGGTATTCTGCTAACTGTGGACTTGATATTAAAAACTCCTTTTGATTTTTCACTATTTCCGAAGTTTGTAACTCATTCTCGTTCATTTTACTTTTTGTTTCACTATTTTCTTTTTTGTTGACACTTTGTTCCATTCTTCTTAGTTTAATTTTACAATTCTTTATCTTAAAATGTTCTTTATCGTTTATTTTATCTTCAACTCTGGCATAAGGTTTGGGGGAATTAACCAATAAGCTCGAATTCATATTAGTTTTAGGAACTTTCGTTCGTTGTGGCGATTTAAAGGCTATAAAACTACGCCTGAATTTCTTTAAGTTTGTTGTTTTTTGTAAGTTTTTTGGAGACATTTCAGCTTCATTATCAGAATGTATTTCTTCTTCATCAGTTTCAATAGTGAACAAGGCGTTTTCTGAGTTTTCAGTTTTCTTTAAATTAAGATTACAAATGTCTTGTGAATCTAATATTTTAGTGGTTTGATCAATTATTTCCTTTTGATTAGAAGTTTTAAAATTATTTTTTGTTGCTGTGGATTTTGAGGTTAAGTGTTCTTCATTTTCACTAATCTCGAAATCTATTCTTGTTGGTGTGGATTTTGAGGTTAAGTGTTGTGCTGTGTTTACAGGTTGTTCTTCATTTTTACTATTATCGGATACTTTTGAAAATTTTGCTTTCTTTCTATTTATATCGACTTTTTTATTACAAAAATTATCAATATTATTTTCGAGTTTTTCAGATTTAAAATGTTTTGTAGATAATTGTTCCTCAAGCTTCTTAGAATTTATTTGCTGTTCTTTATTTAATGGAACTTTAATAATATTCCTTTGACAGTTTTTGTTAATCTCTTTATTAAAGTTATTCACACTGCATATTTTAAGCTTCTTTTCGTTGGTTCTACGTGGTGTTAAAGAACATGTCACATGAGTTTTATCCAAATTAACTAATCTTTTAGAACGTCTGCGATTGGAGCTGGAATATAAAAAAAAATTAATTGTATCTAAATATAGCTTCAGAGTCTTCAGTAAAGTGCATAACAAAAGCAAAGCACTAAAAATTTAATTTATTTTTTAAAAAAGCTTTATATAAAGAATCTTTATTTTTGGGAGTTTCCTAAAATTTTCATCTGAAGGTACTGCTTCAAAATTATTTAAGCTCACTATTTTTAATAAAAATATTTTGAAAAAATAAAAAAGTTTAAGTACTTTTACTAGTTGTTTCCTGTGCACTTTATTGCTTTTGTTTTGCACAGTACTGTGAAAGACCTCAAACTGCAATTCTTTTCATTTTACCAATTATTTTCATTCGATATTGTTATATGTTCTTCTACATCAGCATCGACCGATATACTTTTGCGACGTAAATCAGACAAAGCTAATTTTTGGCGTAAAGAAAACATGGGCCTAAAACATATCAAGTTTTTATAATTTGTTTTTATTCGTTATTAAGCAAAAAACATACAAACTATTTCGATTGACTTTGCTTCCTCTAAGAGGTGTCGTTTCACCCAAATTATTTGCAGTTACGGCTGCAAAAAAAAAACTTTCATATTTAAAAATCGTTTTATTCTTTCTTTAGTTAAAAAAAAAACTTACTTTTACTCGCAGAATGGTTTATAGACACCAAAGGCAAAGAGGCATATTTGTGGCCAGTTTTAAGTGTTCTTGGGGATCGAGAAGGTGAAACTATAGTTAAACGTCTGTTTCTGGGAGTAGTTGGAGTACGGGGTGGTGTTTTTTCTGTTGCAGTTTTAACTGCTTTTGTTGGAGTTTTTAACAAATCATCGTTGCCATCTACCTGCGGCATTTTTATCTGAGATTTCTGGTTTGGTGAATGTGTATCAACTTGAGATTGGGAAAATTTAAGGATTAAATCATCTAAATTTTCCAAAGCTATCGAAAAGTCATGTAAATTTTCATCGCTTTCGGCAGCATCTTCTGAGTCTAAGTCAGCTGTGCTTTGTTGTAAAGCAGCAGCTGTCGTTTCCTTATCCAACTCTTCAGGCGATAATGCAACTTTTGATAAAAAGAAAACATTTAATTTTTAATTTGAATACAATGTTTTTCGGACTTACAATTTTTATGATTTTGTGACAAAGGGGCTAAACTACTATCCAAATCAATTTTATCCTCATTGTTTTCCTCTAACTGTTGTAAAATATCTAATAACTCCACATCTTCTTCACGTACTTAAAAAGAAATAAAATATAAAGTTATTTTTTTTTTTTATTTGAAGTTTTCAACCGCATTTTTAATTTTAATATTGTTGCGTTAAATCAGGAAAAATTGACTTTAGCTGTTTAGATTTTAAAGTAAAAAATACTCTGTTTTTAAGCTACAAATATGAAATTTGACTTGCATTACAGATTTAAGTGTTTAAAGTATAATTATAGCAATAACTCAATTTGTTCATAACTCGACTTAAGCTGTTATTGCATGTGGAAACAGATATACAAATTTGTGTATTTACTTACATGTTGCATTGAAAGGCACATGTAGATGCTGTTCCATTTTATGATGTTGTGTTTGTGTTAAACTTAACACTAATTCTTCATCTACTATTGTATCCTCCATAAAAATACTTTCGTCTGCACTTACGTTTTGTTTCTCCTGTTCATTTTTCTCATTGGAACCATTATAGAGACTTTGTTCAAAAATACTATTACTGCTTAAATGATTTGGTACAAATGAGGCATTTACTAAATTGTCATTTTGTGTACATTCTTCCGGATATACACAATTTTGTAAAATTTTTGTTAGATTGAATGTTCTTCTCGGTTGTCTATTTAATGTTATGTTGCTGGGATTAAGTGTTGTATTTGAAATGTAACTTGAATTAAGTGTTTGATTAGATATTTCTGTAGAGTCTAACGATGAGGTTTCCATTGTTACAAGTTTGCTTATTAATCCTGTCCGATAAAAAATTTCACTTTCTGTGGTTTGAGCATGGGGTCGTTCTTGTATAGATGGTACTTCAAGAGGAGGAATCTGAAATTATTGGAAGACTAAATTAACAGACTTGGCGAAAGTGCGGTTGTTTGAAAACTTTTAAATTGTTGATACGTATTTAATTATTTTTTGTACATTTTCGGCTTTAAATGAATTTTCAAATTTTTTATTGCAAGTACAATTAAAAAAAAAATTTTTTTTTGGTTAATTTTTCGTGAAAATAAATATTTTGGGTGAAATGTTAATCGTTTAGTGACACTAAATTTTTTGGCAATCTTGTTATTGTTTTGAAGAATTATTTTTGTGTTTTTAATAAAACTACTAATTTATCGTACAAAAACAATTTTTTAGTTAAGTTTAATAATTTTGGCAAAATATTGATAAAAGTGGTATTTTTTGGTGAAATTTAGATGGAATATATCATTGACAGTTTTCTTGCTCGTCAGGGAAAGTTGCAAAACTGATTTTTACTTGACTACGAACAGATAGACGGACATCGTTAAATGGAAAAAAAATATTGTAGAATTTATAAGCGCAATGACAAACTTTAAGGTGAGGGGTATAAGAAAACATTAGAACGAGCACATCCTCAACAAAGAAACCTTCTTTAAAACATACAACGTTTGACGGCCTTTGGCCGGTATGAAACATCGAAAAACATCTCTAAGTTGACGTATTTCTTAGTTCATATTTTCAAGGATTAAATTTAATATTTTTAGGGATCGTGCCATCCCCAGTTAAATCTATTTTATTTAATGAATTATTTAAAAAAATATTCTAATCTTAATATTAAACTTACATTTAATTTCTCTTGATCATCATCATCACCATCTACGGACTGAGCCATTTTTTGTCTTCTTAAACGTTCATCATTCCAAATTGATTCAATTCCTGGATTTGTATGTGTTGTATTTGTTTTGGCAATCAACTGAAAACGATTTAAGATAAAATTTGAACCAATATCTACTTCAAGCGAACTGCACGACATTTTTTTAACTAAATTAACATCTAAGATTTGATGGTCTTGAAGATTTTTGAAAGGTATTTCTTTAGAATTCTCGGAACGACGAAATTTAACAACTTCTAAGGGAACATGTATAAAACTCATGCCATACAAATTATAATCGATCATAAATTGTAAAATATATGGAACATGCGATTCATGAGGATGAAAGTTTTTATTTAAAATAGCACCATTCTGCAATAAGTTGGCGGCTCGTCTTATAAAGCGGGGATTGAACATGAATATTTTCAGAAACTGATGATTGGAACGATGATAACCATAAAACGGGCTTAAAAAGTAACAAAAATTAAAAGAATTCAGCTGAATAGTATTTACAAAACTTACATTCCCTTAACCAATTGTACTTTAAAAACATGTTGCGTTGACGAACTGCTTTGGCTGAGTGAAATGTTGATAGCCTTATCAATATTAAGGGCAACTTGATATATCGCTTGATTTAATGATTCAAAATCCTTTTGGTCATAAGGTATATAAAAATAGGGAAATACACCATGGACATGCATACAGGTTTTTTGTCCTTGAGCATTCGCACCAAAAATGCGTATAACTGGTACCTATATAAAAATATTCATTATCCTCTTGAGAACATAAAATTTCGACTCACTCTTTTAATTTCTTTACTGCGAAATTCAGAATAACATGCATCTAATCCAGGCACAGGTTTTTCCATATAAAAGTCTGCTATGACCAAACGCAAGGAAAATAAAGCCTCTGTATTTGACATATTATTGTTTTTAAGTTAATTAAATCTATTCAAAATAAATATTGTTATTTTTAAATTAACTAAATCTATTTAAAATAAATATTGTGAAATAAACATTTCATTTCTTTCTTTGGACCAAACAAACAAACAAACAACAGCTGAGAACTATAAACAAAACAAATCAACAGAGATGTCAAATTTTCGATAGCAGGGATTAAAAAATATACGAGGATTGTTTTATACTTTCTGTTTAAAAGCAAACAAAAATGTTAACGTATTCAAACAACCAGCAATGAGTAAAAAAAGATATAGGCTCCTATTAAACAGAAAAATAAAAGAATATACATTTTATGTCTATTAAATTATTATATCTACTAATAGTATATTTTATTTACTGTGTCAACTTTGTTTGTAATTTATTACATATAAAATTTTAATAAAATCACTGTTTTTTATATTACACATACTCACACACCACGCAAGTGGATTCAATATTGATCTACCAGCTTCGCTCTCAAAATTTTATATGGCGAAGCAAATTGATTCGCACATGATTGGATTGTGAAGCAAGAATAGAGAGCAAATCAGGTGCCGTGGAAACTTGATATAAAATTTATTCCCAAGAAAATCTGGAGGAACATGTCCTGCTAGAAATAGTCCAAAAGAAAGACGCATCTTAGAATGCAACTCTGATTGCACAGTATCTATTATTATAAAGTTTATTTAAAAGCTAAGTAAGTCGTTCATATATATATATATATATATATATATATAGTGTATGAAATAAAAAAAGTAATTTACGAAAAATAACTAGCTGTCGAATCACAAATTTATATAATGATTTCACTATCAGAAAAGTGACGGTCATTTAATCTTCATTGTGGTCAGAAATACCGGCCATTGCGTAAGAAAAGTTTCTATCGCATTCTTAGAGGCAATCAGGTATGTAATCAATTTGAAATTTAAAATCAAACTCAAGAACGATTATTTTATTATTTAAAAAATTACCAAAACACATTTGATTTTGTAGTTTTAAATAATAAATATTTTATGAGAATATCATAAAATATTTATATTTGAAGGAATCAAGCACGATTAAAGTAAATAATTACCAAAACTTTTATATACATCCGTTTACTGAAGCAAGCAGAAATACCACTTTTAAAGAATAATTATAATATAATCTGATATGTGGAACAGATTAATACTATGTTTCCATTGACTTGAAATCAACTTGTTTTGAGGAAAACACTTCGAAGTGCCTCCATTGAGCAAAACTATTTTGTAAATTCGAATTTGTGACGCAACACTGACACTTTTCTCCGTTATTGAAAAACATCCCCTATTTTATTTTTGTAAAAAATCGGGTTCGTGCTTTTGTTTGTTTTTGCTTTTACAAATATGTAATTATATATTCATTTAAACACAATTTTTGTACCAAAAGGCAAATTTTTTTAAAAAACTGTAAATTAAATGTCACTTTTTCGATAAAAACAGCCAATCTGAATAGATAACACGGAGCTAAACTTGAATATCCCAGACACAACACAGTGTTGCAAAGACAAAATCAGTTCGAAAAAATACATTTTCGACATGATTTGAAAGAAATCAAGTGATTTAAGTGGTTTTGGTAGCATGAAAAATGTATGGGAAATCAAGTAGCAAAACGCTTGATTTGAGCAAATCAAGTGTTTTAGACAAAATCACGTAAATGGAAACGCAAACAATTATATAAGTTACAATTTAAATGTTATCTAACAAATAAAAGAACACAAGTCATTTCATTTATAAAAAAGAATTTATTGCAATGTAATATTAAAAACGCTATAACAGCAACGGGATCCCAATGTTGTCGACAACTGAAAATTATTGTTCTTCCTACACGAAACACCTGTCCTTTTTTGGGAAGATTGTGTAAACTACAAATCAGCTGGTTGAAATGTAAACAATAAAGGTCGGGGCACATAGAATCCGTCATACGTTGTTCTTTGACAAATTCAACTAAAGTCAAAGTAGTGACGGATGAGGTTGACACAATGAATACTTTGCTGACGGATGTTAAATCAAAGTTTGCTCCCTATTTGTATTCACTTTTAAAATTAATTTTTATTTTATTCACTTGTTAATTTAATTAAATTTGTATTTTATTTTTTGCCACAAAAATTGTTTTATTAAAATCACAAAATACAATTGAAACACAGCAAGATTTCAAAGAAAACAAAGAAGAAGAAGCAGTTGATAGTTGTCAAAGTATTCAATATACGTTAAAAGTTGACCAACTTTTGTACCATGCGTTGATGGACATGTATTGATTGTGACAACGCTCATAAGAAAACATGTATTTTAACTGACCTGTCAGTTGAATTTGTCAAAGTTTAACGTATGACGGATTCTATGTGCCCCGGCCCTAACAAATACGAAAAAACATAAGTTTCGTACATGCAAAATTCTACCAAAAGTAATAATTAAATGTTTTATCCAAGAACTAAATAAAATAAATTGAAAACATACAAAATATTTCTGTTCTTATGTTTACTATAAACAACTGCATCTATATTTTGTTGTAAATCTTGTTTTGGGATAGAAGTTTAGTTTGCTTTGTTTTCGTTCTTTTTGGCATTTGTGTCTTGGAGAATTTTTGTTTAGCCAAAGAGGTCGGGAACGCAGCTGTTGCTACAAATCTGTTGTGCAAAATTGTGCGTATAATTTCCTTCGTTAATATCTTGCTAAAAAGATGAACATAAAATTACACTAAGAGAAAAGTTTAGTAATTTAAAAGAAAAAGTATTCGTTTTTTGTGATGCAGAAAACTAATTATATAAAATTGAAAAAATAACTTGCATATAAACAAATTTCAAAATTAATAGGAAAGTAAAACAAAAAATTTTAGTTAAATATATTTTTTTATCAAAATTTAGTGGATAATTAACTGGGGAAAAAGGAACAATAAAATATAAAAATTAAAGTGCAAAGGGAAGAAAGGATATTTATTTATAGTTGCCAGCCCTGAGTTACGAAAGTTTTAAAGCTGCCACAATTAAGAAAATAATATTTTTACTTTAAATAACTATCTTTTTAATTACTATAAAAATGTATAAATAATTTTATTATTTTATGAGCATAGTTATTTTAATATTTTTAATAATTCATTTATTATATGTTTTATGAAACGACTCAAAATAACTTTTCTTTTTACATTGATGTCGAGGCGAATAAATGACCAATTTTCATTGTTAGCCCGAATATCAAATTACATGTAAATTAAAGTATACAGATTTATTTATAAGTATATGGAGTTAGATAATTAAGCTACAGGCGAAAATTAATAAATTCACCATCGCTTCCATCTTACAATTAATTTACCTTGGCCTTGGTTGAAGTTTTTTAATACACGAGACATTGAAAATTAGCTGCAGATTTAAGAAAAAAATTTTTTTTTCCTTTATCATCTTTTAATTTTGTTTAATGCACCTTGAAAAAATTCGCTCAAATTGTGCTTATTTCGGCAACTAAACATAAGAGGATGGAAACGTGTGTGACTTTAGCTAGTAAGATTATGCTATCAATCAAAAAATACTTTTTTTTAATTAAATGATGTCAACGATATACATACATACTTACCTTTTACATAATTATACTGAACAAAACAAACTAAATATTGTATTTTAAAGTTTTTAGTTTTTTTTTTTATTGATTTTCTTTCTTCTTTTCTTAACATTTCAAAAGATTTCAAATGTGTATTTTATGTTAATGAATTTGTAATTTGAATAATTTGAAATTCTTATTAAAATTCTTATATTATATTTAATTTTTTATTCTTTGTAATAAAGTTTAAGAAAATAACAAAAAATTTAATTTTTTTCTTTTAAGTGGGATTAATGCAGTAAAGATGAAAAATAATGACACAAAATCATTTGAAAAAAAAAAAAAATAATAATAATTTATATAAAGTAAAAATATAGACAGATAGCAAGTAAAGATTTGTTTTAAAAAGTTTGTAAGAATTTAATATTATTACAGCTTAAGCACTAATTAAACAGATTTAAAAAAAATTTGAAATATAATTTAATTTGATGTATGTTTTTTAGTGTTTAAGCTTAAAATAGTTTTATGTAAAGAAAATTTTAAATATTCATTTTGAGATTGTAATTTTTATTTTTGGTTTTATGTTAAGGAGTGCTTAATTTATTATTTATTTTTTTTTTACTTTTTGCTTTTGTATAGAAAATGTATGAGAATTACATGCTATCAATTTTAATTATTATTAAATTTTATAAAGTGCATCATCGTTATTTGTGTGTAGTGTGAAATTTACTGATTGTTGTTGTTATCTATCATGTGTTTGATTATAAAAAAAATCTTATTTTTTTTTTTGTAAATTAAGGTCAGCACGTGGGTCCATTATGCTAAAACAAGAGAAAAAGATTACTGAAAGAAGGAAATAGTGTGCCGTGGCATATCATTGCCGAAATAGCAATCTCATTGCTGTATTTATTTCGGAAAGCACTGCATCAAATTCATGAATGTTTACTCTATTGATTTCGGAAAGCTCTGCATCAAATTCATGAATGTTTAAAGCATAACAGTTTTAAAAGTTGAAAACGACGCCTGAAGCCACGTAACTTCAAATTTTTCTTGAAAATAATTGTAACAGAAAAGTCTGTAACTATTAAGTCGTTTTTGTACAAAAAAGATTCTTCTTTTTATACATGAAAAAGGATTTAAAGTCTGTTTAAAAAATGTGTTTTTCATTTCAACCTTTTAGTAATTGATAAAACCTATTTTTTTCAAGATACGAGAACTTTTTTTATTATTTCAAGGAATCAAATTTATATCTAAATATGTGTTTAACAAAAATAAAAAGGAGTTTGCTAACTAAAAGAATTAATTAAACGTAAAGTAAAAGTAATGTCATGCTATAAAATTTAAGTTGAAATTGCATTTTCATTCGTTTTTTCCAATTGTTGTAGATAATTATTATAATTCTCATTTTAGGTGGTAATTATTTTTTATTTCATATAAAAGAATTTGTTAAGTTTGGACTTCAGCCTAATAAAAAATATAATTCATTTTTTTTTTTCATTAAAATTAAAAAAATCAATAAAAATACTAGAATATTTTAGAAGTCAAAATTTTTGTTTTTTAATCTCTGACATGTATAATCGCAATTTCTTTAAAATGCAATGAACTTTTAATCGTTTAATGTTTTGTAGAGTTTTATAAATATTAAAAAAAATATTAATATCAAATTTAATTTATTATACAAATAAAGTTTTTTTTTAAGAAAATTAATATTATTTAAGGTAATTAATTATTTGTTAAAATTAAAGTTTTTTTTTGTATTAGATTAAGACTTTTTTGGCTTTAAAAATAGTTTTATAAAAGTCACTTTTTAACACATTTATATAAAAAAATATTTTCTTATTAACTCAACTTTAGTAAAAAGATTATTTTTTAATATTATTTTTTATTCTCGGCAAGAAAGATTTTTTTTTAATGGTTAACGACAAGAAAAAAATGGTTAATGCTTTTATTATAAAAATTTTTTTGTAAAAAAATGTTAGTTTTATAAAACAAAATGTTTATTAATTAATTTGTAAGAAAATTTTATAATGCTATAATGATTTTTATATATCTTCAAAATCTACAAATCCTATTTACAAAACTTTTGGCGATTAAAAAAAAAATAAATAAATATAACTAAAATTTGTAAACTGCTAACAATTTTGTCTGTTTTACAGATGGTTAGATGTCATGTTTGTCTGCACCACAAATTACGACATTTTGAATTAAATGAAGTTAAGAGTCATTTCTTTTTTACATTTTGTAATTGATAACTTGCAGTTACGTATGCATTTTTTTACCCTGACATTTTTTAAAAGTGAATATAAAAAGATTGATGCTCTAAACACATAGAACACAGCAGGCTACAGACTACAATCTCTCAAAACTAAAATACACCCGTTCATACGAAGGCAATTTTTTTGGAGGCATCTTAGCTACATAACTACTAGACTACAATTGTCGCTGTCGCCAATTTAAACTAATTTCTATTTTTAGTTACGACCATTTACAAATAAAGTGTTGACAATTTACTAGGAACGAGTAGAAAGAAATCAGCTTGAATATATGGAATGAAAACAAGTTATTTTAACTGAAATACCACATGGAAGGTACAGAAAAAGAATTTTCAGGCAAGACCTGTTTAAATATTTTTTTATTTATTTGATTTTCTTTTTGACCATATTCATTTTTTTCTATTTTTCAGTTTCATATATGAGTGATTTTGCATTAACACTATGTCCACACGAGACGAATTTTCATCATAATGCCTAATAAAACGCCGGCAGAACAGTTGTCAAATTTATATTAATATCAGTTTAAAGGGGTAGACGTTGATGATTTAATATTATGATGAATAATTCTTTATTGGTCATTGTGAAGGCAATGTGTCCAAATAATTCTATCTAAATGTTATTTTTTAACTTTCGGTTGGTTTTTATAATAAAAATATAATAAAAAAATGCCTAAGCTATAACAATTTAAAATTTTATTAAAAAAATTTACGTCAAAAATAAAATGACATATAAAATGACTTTTCATATCACGATGAATTTATTAGTCTATGAGCTCTGATGATTATGTCATAACGATGATATAATACTAATAAATGAAGTCTACACAGGATGAATTTTCATCATGATATAAATTTGACTTTCATCAAGATATAAATTCATCAGGTGTGGACTCCCTGTAAGGCCAAAAAAAGTTGAAGTGGCAACATTGAAATATGTATTTATTCAATAAACAGCTGTTAATATGTTTTAAGCGATTCACTTCGTTTTGGCTTGTGTTTATATTTAGTAGTTGACTTTTATAATTTGCTCCATTTTTTCAAGAGCTTCAAAATATTTCTAGGTAAAAGATGTCTCTTGAAGAAAAGCTTATTGTTCGCCAAACACAAATACTAGTAATAAAACGCCCATTTTCCTATCAGCTGTTTATGACGTAGCTGCCGCCTTCAAAAAAATTGAGTAGCTGACTATACGGTGACATATGAAGTCAACTGCATTTGTAGCCATGAAGCTGTGTAATTTGCTGTGGTCTCTGTGCTTAGATCAGATTTTAATTTTGACTTCATGTAGAAAACTAAATTGACATTCAAATTTAACAGCTGATTACAATTCTTGTAAATTAATTTTTATGTTTCCATTTATAAATACTCTGCCGCAATAAAATAATAAAAACAATTAATAAAAATAATGATTTATTTCTTGCAGCATTTTAAATGGTTTCGAGCATTTTGAATTTTTTACGTATGCATTTTTAAGAAATAAATTTAGTATCAAGTTTCTGGTACAGTACGTCACGTCACAACTGTCAATTAAAATGAGTTTTGACTAGCAGTACATGTGATCAAGGTTTAAGCAAAACGTTGAACGTAAGACTGCAGTGTAAGTTTTCTTATTTAAGAGCAGTGACGAATTAAATTTTACCAAAAATAATTGTATCGATTTATTAAATATAAAAAAATATTTCCAAGTAATGTTTTGGCCAGATCTGGTGACGCTTTACATACGACTGCCTGTGAAATGGTGTTGACGGTAGAAAACAATTTTTAAAAAATGTAGCGACGAGTTTTCTGCAAACGACTGCTGCCTCAGCTAATGCGGATTTTACTTAAGGAATAAGGAACGATAGGATTAAATACAAATGCTGACGCAAAACTTTTGCTTTGACACCAAGTATTTTTAATAATGATGCTGAAAAACCGAGTACCAAAACACTATATTCACGAGTATTCGCATTGGTTCCCGGTGGACTTACGTTTTTATGTTGCTTTTGGTTGTTTTCGTTACTTTTGGTTTGTTATCGAATTAGTGTCGATTCTTTTTGACTTTAGTACCTTGAAAAGTTCAAGTTTCGAAACCTTTCTAATATTTCCTCATCTTCAGTGTGAAACATAAAGAATCAAATTTATCCAACATGAAATAGATGTTAAATATTGCAATAATAAAAATGAGCTTTCTTTTTTTATTAAACTTATAATTTTAATTTTTGCTACAAAAAATATTAAAAACTCAATATAAAGGAATTTCAACAAATGATTTTTTGTAACACTTTATTTAACAGTAAAATAATTAAAAAATAAAAAAAAAAGTTTTTTTTTGAAAAGTTCTGCAAATAAGATTTCGTTTATTTGTGTATTTTGCTGTCCTCTTTTTTTCATATATAAATTTTAATTATAATTTTTATTAGGCAAATATTGGAGTTATTTATTTAGTTTTATTAAATAAATTTGCTATTTGTTTATTTTATTTTGTTTTTGTTTTGTTTTTTATTGTATTTATGTTTGCAAGTGTTATTTTGTAAAATTGTATTTTTATTTATTTTTTAGTTCGTTTATTGCTGATAGTTTTGTTTTATAACGTATTAGATTTTATTTTAAATATTCTTCTGTTTAAATTATTAATTTATTACTTTTGGATATATTTTTGTTTTTTGTTATAAAGTAAATTACTGCAATGTTTTTGTTTGTTTAAGCTTTTTGTTTTTATTTAAATAACATTTGTTTTTGTAAATATTTTTTTAAAGACTAACAAATTTAATAATATATAAAATATAAAAAAATATGTTTTAAACAAAATAAATAATTCTTTTTTAAAAACACAATAAAACTTTTTAAGAAACCTAATTTCCAGTTGAAAAAGACATGAGTGTATATAACAAAATTTAATAATTAATATTTTTAATTTTAAGAGAAACAAAAAAAAAAAAAATGGTGAATAAATTAACAGGTATAAATTTTTTTGTTTAAATAACGAGGATGGAGATTTGCAAGATTCTTGTATTTCTTACGTTTTTTTTTTCTTTTTTTTTAATTTAAACATAAATATTTTTCATTATTTTCATTATTTTTCTCTTAGCAAAAAAATTTACAATTAAAAATATATAAATATTAGTTAAGTATATTAATTTAAGGGGAGGGGAATTAAGGCTAAAACATTAACAGGGACAGAGCTAGATGATAACATTGATGTTTTAAAAATAAAATGTATTTTATGAAAAAATTTATGTTCTGTTTGAGAATGAATGGGGAGAGGAAAATATAAAGGAGGAGACACAAGTGTACGTTTTTAAACATCAACAACCATTTTTTTATGAATATCCGTGTTACCGACTACCGAACAAAATTCATCAAATGAAATTTTACCATCTTCATCTTTATCGGCAAAACAAATTGTTTTATCTACGATTTGTTGTAATTGTGTATCTTTAAGATTATTGCCTACCATCATTTTTAAAACCTTGAAATAGAAAACAAAAAAACAAAAACACACAAAATAAATAAATAAATTTTCAGAAACACACAATTATTATTTATTAAAAAATATGCTCTATCGGGTATATTCTTTGGTTTCACAACCATTCAAAGGAAAAATATTTTCACATTTTTGGTGTCAAATTTTCGCAAAGACATATTTTTATATGGAAAATTTTATGAATGTTATATAGAGAACTTCAAATACATATGTGAAAAATATATCACTTTCGAGTTGTTGTGTAATTACAGAACGAATGTAACATTTTATTCAAAAAAATTTTTAACTTACTTGAAATAATTCGCCATTTGATATGTAGCCATCATTATCCATATCGTAAATACGAAATGCAAATCGTAATTTTGATAGTTTATCACCTTTTACACTAAACTGTGATACACCCTGTATGAACTCCTTAAAATCTACTTCGCCATTACCATCTGCATCGAATATATCAATGACACGTTGTACTAAAGGATTCTGTTGCAACTCTGGCAATGACATAAATTCATCGACACTCAAGGCACCAGAATTATCCAAATCGAGTTTACGAAAACGTTTTCCTAGTCGACGTATTTCATCAGCATCGACTAAAACAAACAGAAAGATCATATTAAAACACACATCAAAAAATACAAAGAAGAACAAATCAAGAAACAGTGCTTTATTCATGCATGTAAATCTAGTTTACTGAAGTGCCTCTAATAAAAAGAAAAATATTGGAGTGACAGTGAATTAAAAAAAAATAAGTACTAAATTCTATTTATATATCGTAATACAAAGCCGTATCGGCCAAGAGACGTATTACAAAGCATTCATAATCCTGAGTTTAGTGTAATATAAATAAAAGTCATATTTGATTGCTTAAATAATTAACAATCACCCCTATCAAGAACAGGTTTTCCCTCGAAATATTTTCCTTTTTCCCTAATAGACTTTTTACACTGACTAAAAACCCGCGAAACGCATGGAAGATGTAGAAAACGTGAAACATTCGTTTACATTGACAACATTTAACATCAACCATCAACTCAGCTGTCAAAAACATTTAATTAAACGACGCATAATTTTTAGTAGTAAAAATAAAATTAAAAAAAATTTTCATGGAAAAAGAAGATGAAAAAAAGTTTTAAGTGGACATACTTAAATAAGTCTGTTTTTAGGTCACAATACATTTATTTCAGTTAATATTTATATTTTAAAGAGACGCTTTGGAACATTTTGGGAGTAAAATGTCCAAAATAAATAAAATAAATAAAAAATAAATTTGATTTTTAATTAATTAAAAATGCCAAATGTTTTTAAGCTCAGATCACCAAATAGTAAATATTATTTTCATTGTTTTTGTTTTTTTGTGCCGCCCATTTTCGTTTAAAAAATAATAAAATAATTATTTATATTTTCAACGCCATTTTAACAGTGATGCCACCAGAATATCGAAATTACTGTCATCTTTCTAGTGATGACACTAAAATTATACAGACGTAAGGTGGAACAAAATGAGATAGGAACATCTTTAAAAGATGTTGATTTTTAGCCCTGTGTATTTATTATAGGAAGATGTTAACATCTTCGCAAATTGACGGTAGATGTTGATCAGTGTTAAAAGACTATAAATTGCAATCGCGAATTATTCCCATTAAAAATTTTCGCCACATCGTGAACGACTTTTTAAAAGTTGTTTTTCCCTTTTTTGTATTATTTCGTTTACTTTGTTTTGCCTAGGGAACAGAATAAAAAATGTAAATGACTTTTATTTTTTTTAATATTTAAATTATTAAGTTATTTTTTTAACCTAAATAGATAATAACGTGCAAGGCGACATCCTACTCAATAGCGTGCAAAATAATCGACCCACTGTTAATAGTTTGTAAAGCTTTCGAAAGAAGTGGAGGGCGAATTCTGGAATAGTTTTGTATAAGAACTGAATAGCGCTGGTCCTCCTATAAAAGGAAAAGTAGAGTATTAAAAGGTAGTATGTCCGGTCAAAAGCTGACGCTAATTTAAAAAGCCAACGGGGGGAACAAGTGGTGGCCCAAATCAAATTAAAAGTTTGTCAGTAAGCGAGCAGGTTAGAAAACTTCTTTAGCTTTGGATTGCCAGAAGATATTTTTGAAGGCGAAAAAAAAATCGGCCGCATCTTCCCATGAGCTTAATAATGATATAAGCTTCGAAGCACCTTCCTGTTTAAACTTTTAATTCCACCACTGTAAGATACCACAAAAAAAGAAAGAGTGCAGTTACAAAAAGGCTTTACCCACAAAACGAAGAAGAATTGACTCACAGGAAAAATTAACAACTGCTCAGTACAATGGCACCAATCCTAAACATTTCCACGCTTTTTATAACTTAAAAAAAACTTTAAGAAATTTTGTATGTTTTTTTCCTTTTTATATTTCTTTTTTCTGATTTGCATTCACTATGAATTGATAGCGGAAACAAACAATTTGCCAAGGAATTCACGAAAAAATACGTAATTGGGAGACGGTTCCATAAAAATGTCACCGGCATATTAAAAAATTTTAGTATTTGCTAAAAGATCTCTTCAAAAGCTTTAAAATGATACCCATAATGATATCTTTAAAAATATGGTGCACAATCGTACTTTTCTATGAAAACTTCAGAGGCCCATAACTCCAAATATATTTTAAGGCGAGAGCCAATTTTTTCGTTTCAAATAATGTGGAATAATTAGAAGTAGGCGTGGTGTTTTGTCCTCTGACTCAAAGGACATGGCCCGATATTGCTAAATTTTCAATAGGAAAATTTTAGAAAACATGTTTGATCGATTGGCGTATTGAAATTTTCTCCAGCTCATCTAGTGCCTAGGCAAAGTTGATTTCAACACTAACACGGACGGACAGACGGACTCAATCGACTTCGCTACACATAAGGACTCAAAATATATACACTTTATGGGATCGGAAATGGATATTGTAGAAATTACAAACGGAATAACAAATTTGGACATCATCTTTTTCGACTTTTTGTGGTGAAGGGTACAAAAAAATATTTATATGTATTGAAAAAACCAGAAGTAGATTAGAGCCCAATGAAAATAGTTTCCTATTCTGTTGGAGACTAAAAAAAAACATGATATTTTTGAAACGTAATAATGCTACACACTTTTAGTAAAGTAACAAATCGTCACCCTAATATAGAAAGGTCCTAACTCATCTTTTATTTTCTTTATTCCAAGTTTTAAACACATTTCGATAAATGATTCTCTAATGCACCACTAAACAAAAGAGAATTTAATAACACAAGGCGTTGATAAAAAATTACCAACTACAAAACTGTACTTTTAACAGCTTTTTTCCTTTTTCTGTAAAGAATGGCAAACGTTAGTTGGGGCCTTTCTATATTAAGGTAACAAAATATTCTATATAATCCATTCAATTATGGCTTTGTAAAACTCATCATTTAAGTTATTAAAAACGAAACAGGAATATTGAGAGTCAACATTATTTGAATTTTGAGGCTGCTGTGGTCAAGGTGGTAAGCACGTTGACTTCAAATCTAGTTGGCCAGGGTTCAACCCCTGCGACAACCAAAAAATATAAAAAAATGTTTTTTTCTGTTTAATAGTATATATACATATATATATATATATATATATATATATATATTCAGAATTAACATTAAAACATGCAGCCTCCTTCGTCGGTACACTCAAAAAAAAGACATGTACTAAATTTTATGAAAAAAAATTCCTTAAAAATAGTTCAAAAATTTCCCTAAATTTGAGTAAAATTTAACTAAAATTAAGGAAATTTTATTAAAATGTAACAAAAATTACTAAATCTGAGTAAAAAAGCAAATAGTTCATAAACTTGAAATTAGTTTATTATTTTCTATAGATAAATTACTTGATTGTAGGAAAATATTATTAACCGCAAAAGAATATTTACTAAAAATTAATAAATTTTTCCTAGACTTAAGGGAATTACATCATAAATTTAAGTAATTTTGGTTTTAGTTCAAAAAACTGAGTTCAGTACATGGTTTACTCCAAAATAGTTCATAATTTATAATATACTTAAAACTTGTTAATGGTTTTCTTTGATATTAGTTCAAATTTTCCTAAATACTGAGAAATTTATATTGCATTTTAATACATATTTATTAAACTTCAACTTCGAGTTTATTGCTTACTAATTATTAAGAAATGCTTTCAAGAATCTAGTTCAGATAAATTAAGAAGCAAAGCAATATATTATTTCCCACCATTGAATTAAAGATGTCTTACTTCTTAAAAAGTAACAAACTGATATTTAGGAATATCTTCCTTAAAAAAAGTACAGATAAATTTTAAAAAATTGTATAATTGAAAATCGTAACTGGTGCAATTGTACTTGATTTTAGAACATAATTAACTAAATATTACTTAAAATGTAGAAAAAATATAGTAAAAATTTACTTGTATTTAGTATATATTTTCTTGAAACAGGTAAGTTAAATTCCTAAACAAATAATGTAGATAATTTAAAAAATAATGAACAATTTTACTAAGTTCAAGTAAAAATTTCTTACAAAAATATTCAACATAAAGTCGTTTTCTTAAAAAAAAAATTGGTTTTTGAAAACTTTTTTAAAGGTAAATATTTACTAAATTTTAGAAAATAATTTACTTAATTTTGATATATTTTGAACTTAAATGTAGAACATTTTATAGCAGATATGACAATAAGTAATGCTAAAGTACTGGTTTTTACCTCTAAAAATGGTTCATAAAACCTGTTATTTGTTAAAGTTTTAATTATATATTAATTAAGTACCAAACTATAATATAGTAATTAAGTAACAAACAATTTACACATTTGCATTGATTTAATTGCTAATATTCGAAGTTTTATAAAAAATGTCTTTAATTATATAATTCTCAAATCTTCATTATTAAAATTCTACATAATATATTTAAAAGAGTTGACACTACTATTAATGTGCCAAATATAAGGGTTATTTAAATGAAGAAGAGAGCGAGAGAAAGAGATCAGTAAATAGTGCTGATAAATCTCACTATTTACATAGGTACTTAAATAATCGTATCATATTATTTGGTTAATCAATGTAAAAACAACGCTCTTTTTATACATTATATAAATGTATAATATTGTTACAATTTGAACCAGAAGATATTGTTTAAAATTGCATTTTTATTAATAAATCTTAATCATATACATAAGTATATATTTATGTATATGAGAACAAACTAAATAAATAAACCGAATACCTAAACTAAATACGATTAGGTAAATTGTAAAAAATAAACAGCACTTGCGTAGCATTGGAATGTTGAAAGTAACTGTTTTAATTATACAAAAAAACACACATGCATATGAACCTGTTTTCTTTTGATTTTAGTTTTATTCTGAACGAGTTGTAGTTGAAAACAGTCGATTAAAATATAAACTGTGTACATATTAACAATTAAAATAGAATAAAATAAAAGTGCAAAATTAAAAATATAATAATTAAATTTTAAATACAATTATTAACAAAAATATAAAAAGGAAAGTGGTAAGTATTTATTGTCAACTATAAAATATGTACTATGTATGTACATATGTACATACATTGCCGTGTTTAAGTTATACAAGTGTCAACTTACAATATTAAAAAGTGAAAAGTTAATTACGTAGTATATGAAGAGTTAGTTTATGTACTATGTAATTGCCTTTGTTAAGAATTTTATTTGACAAAATTTTCGCAACATTGTTTTTGTATTTATAAGCATATTTGTACATGCATATTGTTTTTGATTATTTGTTGTTGCTTCATTTGTTAGTGTTTAAATGCGCCAACGTCGTCTGATGAATTGAAATGCTATAAATATGGAATCAGAAGACACTTTAAAAGATGTATTAACGCTACTCAAGGGAGATGCATTTTTGGAAATTTTTAAAGGTATTTTTTGCTGTTTTTATCATTCTTTTAAACTATGGCGAAGAATAACATTTTGTTTTTTTTAAGACCATAACATTGACACAAGTGCATTAAAATATATGACACCAAGCCATTTAGATGTTATAGTTCCCAAACCATTATTCGGTGTAAGAATAATATTCGAGCATCACCTTAAAACATGGCAAAATGAGATGTCGTCGTCCTTTAATGATTCAAAACAATCATCAATAAGCTCATTATTAGAACATGGAGAAGTAAGTTTATTTTTCGGTCTTTTTCTAATATATTTATAAAATTTATCCGAAATAGTTTAGTATTGAAGCAGTATTAAAATCGTCTATATCCGGGAAATCGATTTTAACTTATTATGACATCAATAAGAAAATAATTACAAAATTTCGCAGAATGATAGCAGGTTGTGTTATTGCTTATATTATTGAAAATAAAATAAACCCTTCTCCGAAATATTTTGAGAAAATTGCTGAGAACATTGTTAAACATTTCACAACAGAAAACAAAGTAAGTTTTTGTTACAGAATTAAAGTCCAATATTTGTAAAACACTTCCCTACAAATAGGACTTATATTTTATACACAAGAAGGGCAGAAAGCCAGGAGGTTGCTTATATAGTAAATACCATAACGCCATTTCAAATTTAAAGAAAGAAGGTCTTAGTTTGCATATTCTTGAAAATAACTCAGAAAACTTTGAAAATATAGAACTGGATTCTGCAGGTACATAAAGTATTACCTATACATATGTGTGTTAAAAATATGTATGTATACTTAAACAATTTTCTCTAAAACATGGTTTTCAATTTTTAAATTTGAGCTTTTACGTAATTATTGTTTGTTTCCTTAAATTCAAAAAGTGCATCTGTATTGAAATTTCATATTTTCCATATGATGCGCTATTTGTATTTTTGTAACGATTGCCTTGGAATAGTATAATTAGGAAGACTAAGGACCTTCAGTGTTCCATAGCCAAAGATGCAGTGTGTCACAAAGAGTGTCCCTTCCATGTAGTTCTTCTGAAAAGAACCATAATTTAACTATGAAAAGGTTCTGAATTTTTTCACAATTTATCACGTAGCTGAAAATTCTGAAGTACATTTTTTTAAATTGTTTTCCTTGTTTAAACAGAATCCTTAAGTATACATATTTAACACTTCTTATACATATCTTACAAAATATAAATAATTTAACTTTCAGACGAAGATAATATGTTAAATGATAAACAATGGTTAATGAATAACATAGAGCCAATGTCAGATGTCTTTGAAAAGTGGGCCAACACTTTTCGCATTAGAAGAAATTTTATAGAAGCTTCTGAAAATGGTTTGGAACAAATTTTTAAAGAATGGCCTATATATAAACAATCTTTTGGAAACAATTTAGTTAGTTGTATAATTTTAGCATAATACATAAAATAATAACATTTGTTGTATAAATATATAGATATTGGCGGATTTTTCAAAAATTTATCCAGAAAAGGAACATTTACTTGAGATAAAATGGGAGGCATTTTGTACACAGATGTTAAAAATTATAGAGCGCGATGTTAAAGATAAAGAAAATTTGGAATTATTATCAAAATATAAAGAATCTGAGTACAATTCTGGTAAATAAAAATGTTTAAGATAACAAATTAAATTTTACTAAAATTATTTATTTTAAATTGTTAATTTAAATTTTAAAAATTTTTATGGTATCATATGTATGTACATACGATTATGTATATTTTATTTAAAAAAATAATAGTAGAACTGACAAAAAAATTAATTTGTTTTTTTATAAAGAAGTTTATTATTTTTTTACTGTTTTAATATTTCAGATGTAAGAGATTGTGTTATACTGGAGCTTATTCACTCAGTTTTGAAACCAGCTTCAAGAAAATGTATTATAATTGATAAAAAAAGAAGAAAATACCAAAAGGCTTCTGTTGAAGATTCAAAAAAATCATTTTTGTTATGCGCTTCTAATAATTCCGAACTTAATACACAAATTAAACTTTTAGTTGATGAATATTTTCATAAAAAAAACACTTTACAACCATTTATTTGCGCAATTGGATCCTCAGTTTTTAATTTTCACGAGTTTTATGTATATTTTGGGAGCATTTTTTACAAGCTGGATAATATTAAATCGTGTGTGGATTTGTCATTTAAAATCTTCAATACTATTAATATTGAATATCCAGAAAACTGCAAATTAATTTGGCTTTTCATACAGGAATATTTTTATGAAGTAAGAGTAGAAAACAATGAAAGATGTACAGCTCTATCAACCATTTTGACTGATATACAAACTATTTGAATTCAAATACTTGGTAAGATATACATATTTATTGATAAAATTTAAATTTTTTAAATTAAATTTACATATTTTAAACTTTTTTACAGCAAATGCACTATATTTATCCATCCTAAACAGGAACTTTTAAAAACAAAATATTATTTGAGTATATGTATGTATATTTTATGAGATATAAATTTAATGTATGGAATTTATTTTTAAGAAATTTAAAAAATGAATTTACATTGCTTTATTTGTAAAAATGTATTTACAGATTTCAAAAAGATCACTTGTCACCTTAAATATTTTCATAATTTACCACCAAACAATTTATATGAATGTGCGTTTTTAGATTGTAATCAAAAGTTTAGTAACTTTAAAGCTTTTTCTAAACATGTACGAAATAAAATCAAAAAGAACATTATTGTTAAAGTGAATGAAAATATTGCCATAGAAAATAATTTAACAGAATTAGAAAATAATAATTTAAATGCAGAAAATCACTCTCAAGAACATGAAAATAATATTGAAACTGAAAGTAATGATTTAAAAATAGAAACTAATTCATTAGAAACTGAAGATATTGTTTCAGAACATGCTAAATCCAATAATTCTTCACAGCCATTAACTTATTTTTTAAATAATTCTTTTAAATTGGCTTTGTCAAATTTTTCATTTAACAAATTTTCTAGAAAGGATGCTAAAAATTTGCAAACAAAAATTAACAGAAACATAACACATCCGATTAAAGACGAATTAAAAAAAATAATAAATGAACTGAAAACGAATGATTTAGTGCACATAAAAAATAGACTTGAAAGTCTCGTGTCCTTTTGTGATAAACCATTTGAAGGTTTTGATACGGAGTATAAGTTCATAAAAACATTAAAAAGCCTAAATTTGTACGAAAGTCCTTCGGTAATTAAATTAAACAATTCGATAAGCAGTATAGTTTTAAATCATGTCAATACAATGGATGAAGTTGTAACAAAAGGTGTTTTGTTTCCAATCAAATTTCATATACAAAAATTTTTTGAAATTCCTGGTGTTTTTGAAGAATTTAAAAACACTATGCAATATATAAATAATAGCAGTTCCTTAAAACACTTTTGCAATGGTACAATTTGGCGAACTAAGCTTAAGAAATATGGTAATAAATTTGTAATACCGTATTTTCTATATTTTGATGATTTTGAAGTTAATAATCCCCTTGGTTCACATAGCTCAAGCCTTTTGGGAGTATATTATTCCTATCCTTCAGCTCCAGAATATCTAAAATTTACGTTAAAAAATATTTTTATTGCTGCTTTATTTAAATCTAAAGATGTTAAAGAATTTGGCAACGATAAATGTTTTTTTAAATTGATCGAAATTCTTAATGACTTAGAAACAAATGGCGTGGATATTATTACTAAAAATGGAAAACAAACAATTTTCTTAAGCTTAGGGTTAATTGTCGGCGACAACTTAGCTTTGAATAACGTGTTAGGATTTTCAAGATCATTTTCATCCACATATTTTTGTAGACTCTGTAAAATCAATAAGACGGAATCAAAAGTTATCGTTGAAGAAGATTTAAATATATTAAGAAATGTAATAAACTATAACGATGATTTAGTTTTAAATATTTCAGAAGAAACTGGAGTAAGAGAAAACAGTATCTTCAATAAAATTAAGAACTACCACGTCGTCGAAAATATGTACGCAGATTTATTACATGATGTGCTAGAGGGTGTACTAAAATACGATTTTTGTCACATTTTATTGTTTTTCATAAAAAATAAAATATTTGATATTGAATTATTTAATCTTCGGAAACAAAATTTTAATTATGGTGAAAAAGATATTTGAAACAAATCACCTAAAATCGAACTAAAACATCTTAAATCATTCAACTTGAAAATGTCTGGCAGTGAAATGTTAACTTTTGCACATTTTTTTCCACTTTTTATTGGAGATTTGGTTGATGTTAATTGTGAAGTTTGGAAATTTGTCATAAATTTAATTGAGCTACTAGATTTATTGCGGTTGACCGATTTTACAAGTTTAGATATTATAAATTTAAAAACCCATATTGGTTACCATAACAAACAATATGTTACTCTTTTCAAAGATACTTTAAAACCAAAACATTATTTTTTGTCTCATTATTGTAGAATTTTGGAACATTCGGGACCATTCTTTTATTTATGGACTTTTAACTTTGAATCAAAACATAGACAACTGAAATCTTATGTAAAAAATATAAATTCAAGAAGGAATGTTGTGCTATCGTTAGCAATTAAATTCTGCATTTCTTTTTCGGAAACAATCGTAAATTTTGAAAAAACTATTTTTGTAATGGGAAACCAAAAGTATGGTATTAACAACTCTGCATTCTATAATGAATTAATCCAATTTATAAAAAAAGATGAAATAGAGCGATACACATGTTTCAATGGCTTTCAGCGTTACGGAACTCTATATAAAATTGGATTTGTTATTTATAGTTATGATCCAAACTTCACTGCATCTAAAATTCAAGAAATTTATGAAATTGATGGTAATATATTTCTATTTTGTCAAATGATTAAAATTTTATCATATGTGAAAGTGTTTTCATCATATTCTGTTAGTCCTGAGTTATTAGATTATAAAATACTACCAGCAACATCCATAAAGTCACCTCCAATTCATATTCATGAATTAAACTGTAACTACTATTTAAGACCTAAAAATACTTGGTAATTATAAAAAAATAATAAAATTAAATTTAAATCCTGTACAAATATTATATTGTAATTTAAAAATATCAGTGATGTCATAGAACCAATATTGTCAGAACTGTTTTTAAAACCGACAAGAAAAAATGCTTTGGTGTCATAGGGCACTGCTACACGTTCAATAAATATCGTGATACTAGAAATATCTCGATATTTATTGAACGTGTAGCAGTGCCCTATGACACCAAAGCATTTTTTCTTGTCGGTTTTAAAACCAATTCAGACAATATTGGTTTCTATGACACCCCTGTATATCTTCAAAACTATAATTAAATCAAATATTAATCTAAATTTTAAATATTTTTTTTTTTTGCTATTCTTACATTGTAAAATATTTTAATAATAAATAAACCTTTTAAAGAACCTATTCGTATACTTTTATTCTAGATAAAGCAATATTTAGCATCTAGGAAAATAGTATTAAAATTAAGTAAATATATTACTCCTAAATTGAAAAAAATGTAATTGTATTTCAGTACTTTTATTCTAGTAAGCTAGAAAAAATAGGTTACTACTTGGTACACTTATTCCTTAAAATAAGGAATAAATGTACTAGCTGGTAACATATTTTTTATTTTATTGGAGTAAATGTATTTAATGAGTTACAGTACATTTCTTCCTATTAATTGGGAATAATTTACTCAGTTTTAGTATTTTTTTCCGTTAATTTTAGTCAATTTTTTTCTACTGGGGTGGATGCGCTTACTCAATTTCAGTTCTTATTTGCAGATTTTATTCCTTGTTTTAAGGCTTAAATGTATTCTTTTTTATATATATTGTATCCAATTTTGGAAAAAAATTAACCTAAACTCATAACTTTTTTATTCGTTTTTGGTAACATATTTATTAAATCGAAGTAAATTTTTACTCAGAACTGTTACATGTTGTCATAATTTTAAATAAAAAAGAATTATCTTTTTAACTAAAATAGACGAAAAATTTCCTAATTTTTATTGTTCTCTCAAATTTATCTGAACTATATTCTAGTAAATATTAACTAAAATGAAGGAATGTTTCAGATAATTTATGAACTAGTATAAAAATAATTGTTTCCACTATTCTAGTTAAAATTTACTATAATTTAGGAAATTTTTTTATAAAAGTAGGAATTTCGGACTAATATTAAGTAAATTTTTTTTCCCAATATTAAGGAAATTTTTTACTGACTTGTAATAAAAAATGTCTTTGGCGCCATACGACAACCATTACGTCCTCAAAATAAGTAAAATTTCCTAACTTCTAGTTCATTATTTTTTTGAGTGTACTTCTTCATAGCATATTCGCCGGCGAAGTAAAATAACTAATAAATTGGCTATAGTTTCACCGTCTGTTCTTTTCTTTTCTCTCCTCTATCCCTTTCCTAAAGAATGTAGCACGGTTACACACTAATTAAATAGGCATTGTTGCCTGAAGTGCTATTTCTCTTTAAAAAAAAAATTATGTTCGTCATGATGATCATAGAAATTTGATGTCAGCGACTGTTATAACTTGAGATAAGATTTGGAATATTAATGAAATTTAAATTTATTATGATTAAAGAAAATAAATAGTTTTGGAAGTTCACTGCAACAGAAGTAAAGAGAAGTTTGTCACATGTTGTTAGGAGGACACGCGTTCCCCTTATTTGAAATTGCGAAATTAGCTCCGGCGTTCTCTCACAGGCTTATCCCAGTTGTAGACGCAGTGTTATGGTTCAAGAGATAAACTCATATATGTCTTAATCACGTCTTTTATGGGGACACCCTTTATATACCCTTCACCACATGTGGAAAAGAGTTTATCTAAGTTTATTATTCCTGTCCTTCCATGTTTGTACATTTGGTGTTTGCAGCGCGCCTCTAATTCTTCCATATCTTTTTTTTCAACTTTCGTTTATATTTCTGCAGATGGTTGGCTTTACTTTTTAGTACTTAGTAAAGACTTTTCTTTGTATTCCTGCAGGTATACACAGTCATTAATACCATTCTGTTAAATTTCAAGTGGGTATTAATTGGGTCAAAAGCAAGTCTCAATGGGAAAACTCTTTTATTTAAATTTAATCTTTGCTCTCCACACTAATTTTTTTACTAGCTATTTTCCGATCATAAATATTTTTTGAGAATATCAACAGATATTTCTTACTGGAATTAATCACAATTAACGTTTAATAACGCTTTCTTTCATATAAAAGATATTAAACGCTTAATACAACATTTTCTGTCTTTAGCCGTATAATTAAATTAAATTGTAATTTCTTTTTTTTTTGTTATTTATCTTAAAAGCTACTAAACTTAAATTTATGACAAAAAGAGAAAAGAATAAAGAAAGAATTAAAATATTAATGTTTGCATTAGTAATTCGTTGACATTTTTTGTATATTTATTTTGCCCAAATGCATATAAAATTGAAATCGAAATGAATAAAAACATGCATGCAAAAACATGTATTTTTTAAAAAGAAAACAATAGAACTGCTGTACAAAAATATAAAAAGAGACAATAAAGAATATTTATTTGTGCAGAAATAAAAAAAAATAAAATAAATAAAACCACAACCAATGCCAAGGTAACAATAAACAGACACTAAATGCAGATCAGATAATTATGCATTTAATACATCCATGGGAATTTTCAAGTGGCATTGAAATTTTATTGACATGATTTGGAAACAGATTTTTTCATCAAATTTTTTTAAACCAATTTCATTAACATATGTACTTTGAAAAGGAATTTTCATAGGAAAGGCTTTTTAAATTAAATGGATTTACTTTGTAAGTGCTGATAAATCCATATTTAAATACAAAAGGTATCAATTAATGTACAAAAACAATTTCCAAAAATATTCATTTTTGCTATTGGTATTGTATTCATTTTATTTTCTAATTGTTCAATCAGTAGGTCAGTTTTTTAAATAAAAACATTGTTTAATTTTTTTTATCAATATGTATGTCGCTTTTGAAAAAAAAAAATAATTTTTAATAATTTTGCTTCCTGTTTCCTGAAGATGCCACACAAAGGTTTAGCGAAATGTTAAACAAAAAAAAATATTTTTATTTAAAAGAAAACTGATCTAATGCTTGAACAATTAGAAAAAAAAAATTAATTATTAAGGTCAAAAAAACTATAATATGGTATTGTATTTAAAACAAAAATGAACCCTTTTTTGAAAATTTCATTTTTTCTCTTTTTCTGGCAAATATTTTTTGGACATCCCTTATTTGTGACAAGTTAATTAAGGCTTTTTTCAATAATTTTCGCGGGAGCAACTTTTAATATAGATTTCGTCTGTTTGAGAATCAATCCACAAGAATTGCTTAAGCCTGAAATTGGTAGATAAGGACCTTCGAGGGCGGCACACTTTGCGTTCATTAATGAGTGGGTCTCGAGCAGTAAATTGGCAACTTTCGTTTTAACTCAAAACACGGCTTAAGAGCTTACAGCATTAATCATGTTATTTATTACATAGCAGCGTAAACGTCTAAAGGCCCAACTATAATGTGCATATACAAGCTTATGCCAACTTATACAACTGTGCAAATACATATAAATCAAATGTGGTAAACTATAATGTACTTGAGAGAACTTTTCGTCAAGTTTCGTCAAATGTCATTTGCTTAAGCAATGTACGAAGCTGATCGTACATTCCGTACAGAAACAGCTGATTGCGCTTGGTGTATACATACATAAATCAATAAAGAAAAAATTGCAGTGGAGAGCGACATTGAAAAAGATTTTTTTTTTAATTTAATAGAAAATGTAAAACAAAGAACGGTTTATATGAGAGAAAATGATGCGTTTTTATTATAACAATTCGCTATAATTTTTTTTAATTGCTTTCAAATTAAATCAGTGACACCGTTGCATCTTTTGGTACTTTTGACCAAAAATACATAAAAAACATGCCATTTTTTATCGAATTTAATTGAAAACTAGTAAAAGAAAGTACATTTATTTAAATCAATGTTATTAAATATATATAATATATTTTTTCGATGCCTTTTTCTTTAAAAGTTTTATTTATTTAAAAATATATATATTTTTGGGAAAGTACGATTTAAACATGAATGTGCAACTGTGGCAAATTATTTTTTAAATTTATGTAAGTACATTGTAGCCACATAAAATTTTTAAAGAATTACCTAAGCATTTGACAGGCTTTTCGTTGGGTTTTTGACATAAGCTCAAGCTAGCTTATGCACATTATAGTTGGGTCTTAACTCGGGCTATTAGAATTTGCTACCAAAATATTGAAATGCACGTACGGGGTTGTAGAGAAGGTTAGGTTAGACAGGCAGCTGTGTTGCCATAGCGCACTTTTGTCCATTTACGGTTCCCTTTGTGTTAGAGAAAAATTAAGCAACATTTTTTTAAAATAAAAATAAAAAACTACTAAGCGAATATGAGTAAAAGAAGTAATAACACCTTCATTTATTAAAAAAAAAGTGATCCGCTGTCATGATAATTTCAGGTCTTTAGGCGAAAGAAATTGTTTTCTTAAATGGAAAGTAGTTTTTGAGAAACGTTTGTTTTGAAAACTAAGGCATTTACACTATGCAATTTTTCATAAAATTAGCATAAAATTTTTATTTGTTGGTGAACCAGGAGAGGAAAGCAATATGGCATTGCTTGAATTTTGAGCGGATGTTACTGTTGCTTATGTTTATTTTTAAATAACGCATAACGCTGTAACTTAAATAGTGAATTGAGAAAAAATGTCTTAAAAGTTGCATAGTGTAAGTCTGGACAAGGTCAAAAAAGTATTCTTCAGGGTCTTTTAAGTGTGCTTACATTTTCCAGCCTTTATTATTTTATTCGGTAAAGTATTGTTTAAAATTATATGTTTGTAGGGATTTTGAAGACCATTGCTACAATATTGCGAATAACTTTTTAAATAAACTTAAGTTTTCTTTTATAACTATGAAGCCAATATATTTTTGAATTATAAACATACCTTTACTTTTAACTGACAGAAACATTAAATTTCGAGTGAGAGTGTTATCATTAAATTTATTGCAATAGAGCTTAAAAAACACATAATTTTTTATACTTTTGGCCTATAAGGGAAACCGCTAGCACACATTCACACAATACTTTGTGACTTTGATGAGAATCGAATTAACGATCTCCTGTTTTACAAATTTTAACTAGCTCAGCCACCACATGTTGTCTTAATGTTACTTTCTTCTCTAGCTGACGCTCTACGATTTCCGTTTTTTTAACTGCCAGTTTCACGATTTTTAAAAATTGTTTTTGTTTTAAATGTAATTATGCGTACGAACGAACGATTGCGACATCGTGAAACCGGCAGTAAATACATGTTTTTGATCTGCTGTTTTTCTTTTCTCGACTACTTGTTTAACTATACATCCCAGCTGCTGTTCTGGTCCACCTTTAAAAAACTATTTTATCGTAGATTTCTGTTTTATAATCCAGGACGTTTGAACTGCAGTTTTCAATATATTAAACTTTTTAACAACTTATCTACATCATTTACTCAGCAGTAATTATTTTTATTTTTACCCAAAACTCGGATGGGATTTAAACTCATACACTGCTGCTCAACTCACTGCTCTCTTTTATTTAATTCTTCTTAAGGAGACCACACTTTGTTGAAGTAAAGTGTTGCTATATTTTATTTTCGAAACAAAGTATTCGATAATTTCGATCGATTAAACACAAAAAGTGGAATTTCGTTTGTAATTTCTACAATATCTTTTTTCTGACCCCATAAAGTATAAATATTCTGAGTCCTTATGCAAAGTGAAGTCGATTGAGCGATGTCCGTCTGTCCCTCCATGTTAGTGTTGAAATCAACTTTTCTAAGACACTAGATGAGCTAGAAAAATTTGAAATACGGCAATCGATCAAAAAAATTTTGCTATTGAGCAGCAGACAAAACACCACGCCATCAAGTTAAAAAATGTCGCTCGCCCATATTTTTCGAGTTATGGGACTGTGAAATTTGTATAAAAAAGCTCAATTTTCAATATGGTCAATATGGATATCATTTAAAAGCTTTGAAGGGGATCTTTCAGAAAATGATTTACCCATTAAGAGCCGGTGACATTTTTATTTTTTTTTTAATTTTTTAATTCTCTGTCACCTCAATATTTCTTCTTTTGATTGGATTAACTTCAATAAACTAGATTTACATTCATGTGAAGGGCATAGCCGAATGTAGCACTTAAACTTGTTTAATTTGTTTTCGTTTTTGAGTTTTTTTATTTATAAATTTTCAAAAATTTTTGTTTTTAATTTGTGTGTTGTAATGGAATAAAACTTTGTACAACCTTTAAAAACGTAGGCTTTCAAATAATTTCTTTTTTCTATTTATTTTTGATGGTTTTCCTGTCTGATTTATATACATACATTTTTTATATAAAATTAGTTCTAAAATGATTTCAAAATTTATGACACTATTTCGACATTAATTTCTATTTAAACAATTCAACGAATTATTCAATGAATAATTCCCATTCATGGTTTGTTTATAGACTTCAAGTAATATTTCGTCTACAGTCGCAGTAGATATTATAGACATCATAATATGTATTGTTTTGAATATTTAATGCCTTTGTAATAAAATATAAATGCCAAAAATTATAATAAAGACACTACGATTTAAAATATGTAAATTACAGGCTCTTGGAGATAAAATTAGTATGTTAATTTTATCGATAGCATTTATGCCACTTGCATAGATGTAAAGGTACCCATACACTACACAATTATTACATGAAAAGTAAACAAAACTATTCACACAAAGATATATTTTTTAATATTACATTTTTTATTTAAAAATATTTAGTAATTTGGCATTACATAATTTAAATAACGTTTGATGACATTAGTGAAGAAGAGTCTCGTCATTGTACAATATTGTCAATACATTACAAAAAATTCTCTTTTGCGCAATTTAAATCAAAAAACTTTTGATTTTGCTAAGTTTATTGTGCAAAGTGGCAATAATATTGTACAATATTGCTATAAACACAATCAAAGGCTACCTACCATCGACTACCGTCTACAAAAGAAGCTGGCTACAAAAATAGCCAAGTCGCCAGCTACTTAATTCTTTTAACGACAACCGACCACTAACTACAAAAAGTAAACATCTGTTTTGACATATGTATTAAAGTTAAGCAAAATAACAAAATAACAAAAAAACCTAAAAAATGCGCCAAATAAAAAGTAAATGAAAAATGTAAACAAATGAACAGATGATTATTATTTTTCAATGGTGCCATTATAATAGTTTTTCGCGTTTTTATTAGCGATATTTAATGTATTGTGTTTTTAAAACCACCATTTCACGCACTTATTGTATAGGCAGCACTAATCTCTTTTTTGTAGTCAAGAAAAATAGAAATTAGCCTAAGTTGGCTACGGGCTACAAAAGCAGCCGTGTAGTCGGTAGTCGTGTAGCGGCTAAAAGAAATATTCTCATAAGCACGCATGTATTCTATTTTTGACATCTTGTAGTCGATGGTCGGTGGACTTGATTGTGTTTAATACATATCAATCATGGCGCAATAATAACATGTGAATGCAATAGCTTTTACGTGTATTTTGTTTTTGTAAAAACTTTTGAGCTGTCAAAAACGTCTGGCAATATGTGTGTATGTATTTCAATATATTTTTAGTGGCTTTCTTAATTTTCACAACTACATACACACATATTGCCAGACGTTTTTGACAGCTCAATAGGATTTTACAAAAACAAAACACATGTAAAAGCTAAAACATATGATGAACATATGATCTGATGCAGTCACCTGTTCAATGCGCCTTGATATCAATTATTGCACAATTATATTGCAAGTGTATGGGTACCTCTATATACATATGTATGCATTAATTGGTTTTAAGGGTTTATATAATAACATTTTTTTATTACGATTAAAGTAAAAATAGTTCATTGCAATAGAAGATGATTTAAATTGCTGTGACTTAAATGAGTTTGCATTTTCGCACAAAAGTGACCCGCTTAAAAAAAAGAGCTAACGCTTTACATTGCTCTTTATATCATAACAAATATATAAAAGCGATAATATTTCTAAAACTTAATAAAAAAAAGCCTAATATTATAATTAATAGGCAGTTGAAAAAGGTTTTTCTAAGGTTATCCATTAATGTTCAAGATAATACCAAATCTTTGATGCTCAGTGGGGCATAAACGAAATATACTGCTTTACCCATTAGAACATTTTGATATCGTAACGTTTTGTTTTTTAATATGAATAAACTTACTAAAAAAATCCATAACTTGTGTTCTCTTTTAGCTTCCCATCAAAAATGTAAATCTTTGTAAAAAAATTATTAAAAGTAAAAATATTCAATTTATAACCATTAATCCTCCTCCACATAAAGAGAACATTTCTAAATGGTGCTTAATTCTTTCCTACTTTATTGAGAGGCTCCATTAAGATTTAAAAAATATAAACAAAATTGTTACATGTTTCCGCTGGAAATCCTCGAACTCGACTTTTTCTTACGAAATTTTGAATCTAGCTCACATGTTTTTAAAATAGACAGACATCCAAAAGCTGAAATCGGTCCTCAAAAGCTCTACATATCTTTCGTCACATCACAATCTAATGCTAAATTTGAACATTATGGAGAAAAATCTAAAAAATTTAATTTGATATTTTTTAAACTTTTTTGTTCTAAGTAATCAAATATACTCACGTGTAAAATTAAAAAAGTTTAGTCTTTAATAGCCTTTAATATTTTTACGTGGTGTTTTGCCTGCTGCCTCGAAGGACATGGCCCAATCTTGCTGATTCTCATTTGGCACACTAAAATTTTCTTTTTTATTTTTTTCTGGGCAACGTTTATTTTAACACTAACACGGACGGACAGACGAACATCGTTTTATCTACTTCGCTTTGTATAAGGACTTAGAATACAAATACTTTATGGGGTAGCAAATGGATATTGTAGAAATTGCAAACGGAATGAAAATCTTGGATATAACCTTTTTCCACCTGCAGTGAAGGGAATAAAAAGTGGAGATTCGTATTTTTTATGAATATGCAAAATCGATCGGAATCTGAGGAAGGTAAAACAAGTACGTTCGGAATGGTTAATACGGAATGAAATCCATTTTGATCGGAATTGTTGCCTTAGTCCAAAAATTTGTAGTATTTGTTAAACATTGACATTTCTTAAAATAGTATATATCGTTAGCTAAAATGTAAAAAGGTGTAACTAACAAAAAGTTAAAAGTCGAATTTTTAAATGATTAATGCAAAAGGGCATAATTGCACATTTTTTTCTAACAAAATATAATGAAAAAAGTTTCTTTTAAAATTGTTTGGGGATTCGCATGGAAGACATAAAAAAAAATTTGCCGATGTGTTTAAAGTGTTATTATTATAAAAATTTCGTTGAATATGTTTAAAGCCTTCGTTTTTAATTTTTTCTATAAAGTTATATTTTTGTTAGTTAAGCCTTTATTGCATTTTAGTTAAACGATGTACTTTGCATATACATATTTTTTTTTTTGAAAAATAGTAATTTCCTCTTTTACATTTTCAATATTTTTGCTTTTTTTAAAACAAGTAAGGAGTAAATGTTGTGGTCACACTACCTACGCACACTTGTTTGCTAATTTTTTTTCCGTTCTTTTTTTTTTTTTTTTTTTTTTTTTTGTCTAAACAAGGTGAAAACATGTTTGACCTGTGATTTGACTGTAAAAAATATTTCATTAATCTCTCTAAACTTGGGGAAGACCAATAACAAATAATAAGAGAGGAAGTACAAAGTATTATATAGTGGGTTTAAATAAGAATTAGGTATTCAGTTGCATACAGAGAATGAATGAAAAATTTAGTAAATTACTGGTTCGTTCATAAATTCAGTAGAAGTGCTTTATAAAAGTTTGTAAAAGCAGTACGTGCAGATAACGTGGCAGCATATTTTGTCTTTATACTTATTTTTTAACCGACTTAAAAAAAAGAAGAATGTTATCAATTCGACTGAATGTTTTCTTTTCCAATTTTATTTTTATTTGAACCGTGGAGATCTCCACTTTAAAATTAAAAAAAAAAAACTGCGTATCACTATAGCTCCCAATGGCACAAAAATAAATCTAAAAATTAAAGGGTGTTCCCATAGATGACGTAAATTGACATAAATGGGCTTATCTTTTAAACAGTTTTAGACAAACACTTGGATATTGGACAGAATGTCGATTACTATGATTGTTATAACAACAAGTATAAATATTCAAAATTATAAATTAAAGGGCGCTCTAATACCTCATTAAATTTAATGCATATACACATACTTTTGAACAGTTGTGGACAGACGGTTGAAATTTACAAAAAACCTGTGTTGCTAAGTCGGCCATAACATCAAGTATATATATAATTTCGGTTAAAGGGTGTCCCAATAGTTGAGGGAATTTGATGTATGTGGCCAAACTTTAGAACCGTTATAGAAAAACAACTAAAATCTGTTTTGAAGTCCGTGTTTTTTCCCAGAAATATTGTAATTAGAGTAGGTTTTTTTTGCAATATGGATTGTAAAATTTTTCACAAAAGCAAACATGAGACAGATTTTGAGTAATAACATCTTGATATAACTGCTGCATGAATGCTCAAATTTACAGCATTTATAAATTTACTCTAATTTACAAAAATTTGACATAAATGTCAAATTATTAATTTTGAAAGAAAGCAGAACAAATTGGACGCCTCGGAAAATGTAATACATTTTCTGGTTCGCTGCCTCTGTCTTAAGCAAACTTCATATCTAGGTAATTTATATTGTAAGCATCATCGATTTAATAAAAATTTAATTTAAAAAGAATGCAAAAAAGATCTCTTTATAAACTTCAACGCAAAAAGGTGGAAAACGTCCGCATACATTGTAAATCATTTTTCATTAATTTTTTTTTTTTAGAAATTAAGTAAAAAATGAAACTAATCCAAAAGTAAGTTTTAATTCATTTATAATATGCCATTATAAAAATAATTTATTTATCTATTACGGCTACATAAGTCAGAATTTGTCACCTATGGGGATACACTTTAATATTAATAATTTTTTTATAAATTCCTTTTATTGGGAGCTAAATTTTGCATGAGAATCCATTTCGGTTCAATAGGCATGTGAACATCCAGCATTTTGTATGGGTGCACCTTGTAATTTTTAAAATTATGAACTTTCTTTGATGAGAACAACCTGTAAGTATCATCCTTCACATTATTTTTTTTTTTTTAATGTCTAAGTTTTGTGGCACAAATGTATATAAAAAATTATACGAAAAATTGCGTTTACAAGCCAAAATATAAACTGCCTAAATGGGAAAAAGTGTTAAGCAAAATAATGAAAATTTTATTGGGATCAGATAGGATACTAATATTCAACATGTACTTAGGGAAGTAAAGGCATCCCCTTTTTTCTTATAAGTTATTTACAATTTACATATAAGATTCTTAAAAATTATGTGCAAAATAAACTTATTTTTATATGTTATTTTTGCACCTCCGTAATAAACTCAGCACAAAAATTATATTTAATCTACTAAATAAATTTTATTTCAATTTATTACCAAAAGTACCAAGATATCGTTCAATATTAAATTTCTATTATACATTCAAGTTCTTATAAAACAAAGGTTATTTATGGTTCACTTCTTTGCTGTTTGCTTTCACGCAGAAAAAAAAAATATAATTTACAACTACTTACAATTGGAGCACATCTCCATTGGCAGAGAGGTTTCATTTCCCTGAAAAAGACAAGTTTAGCACAATTTAATTTGTATATTTATATTTATTATAGTTTTAACAATTTTTTTAAATCTTAAATATTAATGAACCTAAGAAAGTTGAGGTTTTATGATTTGTTAACATTTACGTAGCAAAAACATTAAACGCCAATTGTTTTAAAAGTAAAATTTACAAGCAATTATTTTGTAAAGTAAGATGAGCAAATTTGTTTTTTTGTTCAAGGCTTTTGTATGACCCTTGATAATAAGGTTTTGAGGGAGAATATGAGGATATGTCTGTAAATATTCAGTTTAAACTTTCTGATATTGAAAGTATGTAATAAGAAATATTTTTTTAACGTTATTTATTAAATATTTTATTATATTCTCAAAAAAAAAAAATATTATTAAGAGAGGGGAAAAGAGCTATCAGTGTTTTTATACAGCAAATAATTTAAATAAAATTTGAAACATAGACGAATTAGGCTGTCTAATTTAAACAAGAACTTAGAGCATAGATGATGTGAAAAAGGGCAGGTTTAAACGTCTAAACAAATTTTATTGGTTTTTTATTAAACAACTGAACTGAAAGTTCTAAACGATTTTAATGAATTATGTTTATATATCTTTCATGTATTAAAACCGATGTTTCTGATTTAATTAATTAATTTTAATTAAGTAATTTTAAAAGATTATGGATTAAAATAATATTTGAAATAAAAGTTAAAGAAATAAAAAAAAGTCGATACTATTCTAATCCAAATACTACATACATATATTATGTATTTAAATATATTTATTTGCATGTATTTTTATGTACATGTAGCATATCAAATATATAAAAGGGAGGTCACAGAGTTTTACACAAGAAAATGAATAGAAATAAATTATATATTTTTCTTTTGAAGTATTTTTCTTAGCTGCTACTGATGATAATAGAATTTTAAGAACAAAAATATTAAAGATTAAAAAGGATAGAATTTAAAGAACAAAAATATGAGAGATTATAAAGAATGCGAACTAACAAAAAATATATATATTTAAGGAAGACTAAAAGAAAAAAATCATATCAAAATGCACAGTTCAATAGTCCCCAGCAAGAATTTAATCATTCGTAACTTTAAAGGAATATTACATTGTTTTTTATTATATCTGGGCTTGACCTACCCCCACTTTTGTCCATCGGTTCTAAAACACAATATGTATATGAAAAAAAACGATTGCTTTTAAATCGATAGGATTTTATAACAATCCAACATATCGTTAGCTAAAAAGAAAAATCATTTAACAAAATATTTTCTTGATTGAATAAAAATACATTTTCACAATTTTTTTATTAGTTACAAAGCTTTTCATGTTTGTTGACGGTATATTCAGTCAAGTGTGTTAGCTAAATTTAATTCGCACACACACCACACTTTATTAGTGGTGCAACTTACAACTTATTTGTCGCTCTTATCCACACACAATAAATTAATCGTAAGAGTGGGTAGGATAGCCAGTAGTGGTCCTAAAGTGGAAAATTATTTGTAGCGCACATTCTTTGCCATCCTTTTTTATTATTAAGCTAGAATTACTACGATTTTCATATTCTGTGTGTCAATAGCTGTAATAAGTGCATGTTTGGTGCTTGCTGAATGATAACTAAATTTGTCATTTATTATCGTTTGATCCCAAACCCGACTTTTAAATAAAATACTATTATGAAAAACCGATACAAATAAAATCAGCTTTTCTTGCACAAGGTTCCTCCTTTCGACGTTAATCTTGTTTAACTGTTAAAAGACTTTTTAGTTTTTAATACAAAATTTGAAAAGAATCATCTGATGATATGCTTTCCCCTCAGTAATACATTTTACTTTGTAGTTTAAAATAATAAATATTTGAAGAGAGTAGTATGAAATATTAATATTTAAAGGAATCAAGCACGATTAAAGTAAATTAATATATAAAAAAGATTCCGAATAATAAATTTCCATATAGATAAATTTTTATTTAATTTTAAAAATTATTTTCAACAATAAGGACTAGCTCAGGACTAGCCTTGTAAACTAATTTCTTTTGGGGGCATAAAAAAGCAAATTAAAAAACATCTCATCGTCTCATTGCTTATACCATGCCTATGAAGAGTTTTATTCTTTATTTTATTCATGCGTAGGGAAGGCAAAGAGACTGAAATTGTTGGCAGCTACATTATACAGGTGGCAATAGTGGTTGATTCTTTTTTATTAGTTTTCGTGGCCCAAATTTTTCGTAGCCAACAAATTCCTATACGTAACGAATCATATGGGAATATTAAAAACAAAAAATGTTAAAATGAAAATATGTGGATATTAATAGTTATTTACCATTTTGTTTTGTTTCTAAGCACAACTCCAATAATTAATTTGATAAACTAAATTAAAAATATTTAAAGTTTATAAATTACTTTTCACAAATATACGCAAAAACTGCGCTAAATTTCACTTTTGCGTGTGTCACTTTTTCAAGCAGCAGCAGAATCAGAGCAGCACGACTCAAAAAGAACACAATTTGCTCCACTTGGTAAATTAATTTGCTTAACACTTTTTATATAGGCTATTTAAATAAAAAATATAAATTATTTCGCTTAATTTTACAAACAATTTTAAATTATTTAAGAAATTTTAAGTGTAACACTAATTTTTTGTATTTTCTAATCCACAAAATCTATTTTTTAATGTCTTTTTTATTCCGTTGTTCGATATACACAAAAATGGTTTTAAGAGTTCAGTGTAGCTATAATTATATGGCCGGCGCCATCTAACACGTACAAGCAATGTCATGTGCATTCACAATAACAATAATGTAGTACAAATATTCTCAGTGAATGAAATGTTAGAATTGAGTCTTTCTATATGATAGACTGTGTCACATGTTTATCAATAATCTCACCATAGCATAAAAATCCAATTTAAATTAATTTGAAAAATTAATATTTTTCGTATCCCCGTCTAGATTAGCAATAAATATGTTAACATATATTGCGGCAATTGTAAAAATTATGTTATCTCTAATATAGACAACACTTATTAGTATATATTTTCTGCCGGCAATTTACGCAGCAATAATTTGTAGTAAATTTTCGTTAACAGTTATTGCGAACATAAATCGTCAAAATCGGTTGTCATTTGTGGTTTGATTGAAAGACAAAACTTAAAACTGTTACCTCTATGTTGGATAGTAATCCACTTTTTAAGTTGAATTTTAAGCACTAATATAGAACATATGGCTTTTATTTGACCCTTTAGTTTATTATATTTTATTTAATTTTTCAATAAAACGGTCAAATATTTTTTTCCTGATATAGCTTTATGTTGCTACAAATAGGAAATTTTGAAAATAAAAAGACAATTTGTTAAAAAAATTAATAAAATATAAACAATATTGAACGTTAAGACAAATCAAGGTGTTGGATGCAAAGAATGCTGAAGATGGATTTGGCGGTCCTGGAAATGCAGCATTACATTCTGCCAGCGTCTAATTTTTCTTGTTTTCTTTGGAAAAACATCCGCGTACATTTGAAGAATAATTTTTCTTAATAAAAGTTAAATTAAAAATGAACCAAAGCCGAAATAGTAAAATTTTAATTGATTTATGATAATCACTGGTTCAACCCCTGGCTGGGACTAAAATTAAAAATAATTTTACAAATGTGTTGTTTCAAAAGTTGTTCCAGAACTTGATACTCAATTTATTCCTTTGCACAGACATAAAGAAACTGCTTTAATAGATTTCTAAAAGAAATAATAATATGTAGTTTAATTTTAAGCATTAAAATTTATAAATTTAACGTTGATTTGTTTAAAAGATAATGCTTCTTATTGTATTTTGTCATAGTTGGTATGGATTTAATGCAAAGTTGTAACCACTAATAAAAAAAATAAAATATATAATTATCTTCAAAACTCACCACACAGAATAATAATTATATTCTGCGTGGTAAGTAAATAATATATAAATAATTTAGTTACTTTAACATTCATTTTCATGTGTTAATCATCTTCGTTAAATTAAATAAAAGAAGAAGCACTGGACTGAATTATTTCTATAATAATTTTTGTTAACGCAATTTTTGCAAGAAATTCGGACGATAATATATATTTTTATTTAAAAGTAAAAAGATTAAAGACAATAATTTTGCTAAACACCTAAACATAACAAAACAATGGATTCTACGGGCTCTCAAACTAGTGATAATGGCAACATGACTTCAGCGCAGACAAGCAGCACCTTGATAAACTATGTTGGTGTCACCAGTTCTTCAACTACAGTTTATAGCAGTGGTGCCACAACAACAGGAGCAGATATTCGACAGGACAGTAAACCCTTAAAAAAGACTTTTGATATAGAAGAAATTGAAAAATTGACATACGAAATTCATCGATATTCTTCATTTTCAACTAACTATGTGCCAGAGTAAGTTTACTAAAGAAAAATAAATCGATGCAAATAAAAATATTTTTAATGAATATTTTCGTAATTTGCATAACTTTAGCGTTAATTTCCTTTTGCACCATGTACATATTGTAAAAAAATGTTATGCAGCCTTGATTTACAGCTATTCTTTTTGCTGCTAATGTCTTGTTTTTAAGCAAACAATTATGCAAAGTATTAAATAAACGAAAGATAGCCAAAAAAAAAAAAGCAGAAACAGAAAGACAACACATATTAGCATGTAGTATAGAGTTATTATTGTTTTTATAATGTTTAAATGTATGTCAGAGATTTAGAAACAAGTGCATTGCTTCCAACTGCGCAGTAGGCGGTATTTTATGTTTATACAGCTGTGCACAATTAAATAGGTACAGATAGATATACATATATTGTATTTTTTATACCTTTTATTAAACCTACAATATTTAATTTTAGTTAAACAAGTAAGAAGAATGTTATCAAGATCAGATTAGATTTTTTGTGATTTCAGAATTATAAGTTTATAAATTTATAGTGGCAAAATTAACTGGTTAAACTTCGAATACCCGTGTCATGTTAACTTGATTATTATTTTGATTATAATTTTTGATAGCCAAATTATTCTCCTATCTTTTGTTATCTTTTAGGATGAATGAAACACTCTCAATGATATAAAGAAATATAACATTTTCTGATGATGCCACACAAAGGCCTACCGTATTATCGAGTTTAATAAATAATAATTATGCTTCATTTTTTCAAATATAAATATTTTATAATATTCTCATGAATTATTTACTATTTAAAAAACTACAAATGAATTACTGAGGGAAAAGCATATCCATGTAATCATTTCGCTACTGCTCGTATAGCTCTCCAGTGGATTCAACCCAAATTTTTTATTTCATAAGAATATCATGAAATATTTATATTTAAAGCAATCAAGCACAAATAATAATAAATATTTTACATTTAAAAATAACAATATTTAAAACTTTTATTAAAGAAATTAATTAATAAAAATTATAGGTACAAAAGTATATTTTTCCTTTCTCTTTAGAAATATTTTAGTAGACTGTCCTACTGATCAGTCATCACGCTGGTCAGCTTTTAACAATAATCCACCACAATATTTAACATTGAAATTACGAAGACCTGCCATTGTTCGTAAAATTAAATTTGGTAAATTTGAAAAATCTCATGTTTGCAATATTAAGAAGTTTCGTATCTATGGTGGCTTGGACGAAGAGCGTATGGTTTTATTATTAGAAGGGTAAATTAAAAAAAAAACATTATACTTTAACAATTTTTAATTTAATTACTTTTTACCTTTACAGTGGCTTACGAAATGATCATATACCAGAAATATTTAGTTTACGTAGTGATAATTTGACCAATTTACCCGTTATGTACATAAAAATTGTTCCACTTTTATCTTGGGGTCCCACATTCAATTATAGCATTTGGTATATTGAGTTATTGGGACAAGATGATCCCATGTATACAAGTGTTTGTTTAAGGGATTATAATAAGGTAAACAATTTATTTCTTAAATTTTTAAAAGTTTTCAATTTTATTTATGTTTTTGTTTGTTTTTTTTCAAATAGTTAAAAGAAGTGGAAATTATACGTTTGTGTCTGAAACATTTTCGACAGCAAGGCTATGAAAATGCTTTCAGAGCTTTACAGGAACAAACGCATGTACGCCTTGAACATCCAATTATTACAGAATTACATCAGTGTTTGGTAGTTAATGGGGATTTCGATAAGGCTGAAAAGTTTATTAGCGATTGCATTGACGAAGGTTTAATGGATGATTATTTAAATCGCCAAGATTACAAGCATGCTTGGCGCTTACAGTATGCTCAAGGTAGCAAACAACCTGGTAATTATTTACTAAAAAAATTTCTTAATGTTTAGATGTTACGATAATAATTGCGTTTGTTTTTTTTAGGAAATCGTGGTGGCCATCAGCTGGTTATGGATACTCAAAAACGTCTTATTTACTTGTATGGCGGTTGGAACGGTTTTCAAGATCTAAGTGATTTGTGGGTCTTTGATATACGCAATAATTGCTGGACTCTTCTTTTTGAACACACTGAACAATATAATGGTCCCACGCCAAGATCGTGCCATAAAATGGTTTTTGATCCTGTCAGTAAAAATATATTCATGTTGGGTCGTTATTTAGACAATTCCATACGTACAACGGAATACATAAAAAGTGATTTCTTTTTGTATGATACACGAGCACGCACATGGATGCAAATTTGTGACGATACTAGCCAAGTGGGTGGACCGCAATTGATGTACGATCATCAGATGTGTATTGATGTTGATAAGCGTACGATTTATGTGTTTGGTGGAAAGATATTAACGCCGCGCAGTGTCAATGCTTCAACTTCAAGTGAACCCGAATATTCAGGTCTTTTTTCGTATCATATTGCCACCAATACATGGAGTCAAATATTAGTTGATTGTCATCATCCCACTGCATCACTGCCTGACGTTTTGTCCATAAAATCGCGCATAACTCATTGTATGGTATTTCATAATGTAAGTTTAATAACAGTTGGAGTTAATTGCAAAAAAAAATAGTTTTTTTTTTTTTTTTTTTTTTTTAACTTGGAATCATTTTTGCCGCTGTAAAATTATTTTTTATTTTTATTTTCTCAACTAACAAAAATAATTTTTTTTAAGTATTTTTGATGCTCTTAATTATTGCGATAAAGTTTAAAACTTTTACCATAAAACTTTTTCTTTTTTTTAATACAGAAAAAACGAAAACTTTACATTTATGGAGGCCAACGGGGCAAAGAAGATATACACGATTTCATAACATACGATGTAGACAATCAATCTCTAGAATTTTTAAATAGAAATCCAAACGGTGGACAGGCAGCAGGAACAGCAATAAGTTCAACAACTGGTGGAGGATCTAATGGCAATAACTCAGCAATCTTAGATGGAAAAAGTGAACCCTCTCCGGTAGCTCTAAGAGCCACAATTGATTGTGAACGCAACGAAATTTATATATTTTCAGTATGTTTTTTCAATTTTTAACTTTATTAGCCGCAGCGCAACATTAGTTTTTTTATTTTTTGTTTTTTCTGAAAAAGAGTTTAAGTAAAATTAAAGATCGCCGTGATATACAGCCAACATCAGACGCCTCAAATTCATTTTGGGTTTATTCATTGGATTCTCATACGTGGTCGCGTATTTATTCATGTCGTTATAATTATGCCAATTCATCAGTAATTAATGATATGGATAATAAAGATATGCTGGAGCCATGCCCTCGTTACGCCCATCAATTGGTTTATGATGAAATTGCTAAACTTCATTATCTGTTTGGTGGCAATCCGGGAAGATCAACAACACCACAATTACGATTGGATGACTTTTGGATATTGGAATTAGAAAAGTAAATAAATGCCAATAAATATATAAAATAAAATAATAAATTTATTTTTATTTAGGCCTAAACGTGATGAAATTTTACGGCACTGTCGTTTTTTATTACGTAAGTTACACTACGAAGAAATGACAAAATCGGATCCCTATAAAGCCATGCAATATTTAAGGAAGCACATAGCCGAAGTTATTGATCATAATAATAAGGAACAGTTGCAAAATGTAAGAATTATTTTTGTTTATGTATTTCATTTATATAAATTATAAAATTTGAAATTTTAGTTTCACAAGTTAGCTTCACTGCTTTTTAAAATTGACGATGATGTAGAAATGGAACAACCCAATTTAACAAAAATAAATATAGGTGCTGAAAAATCTTCAGGAGAATCTTTTTCGGACTTTACCACGGGTTCTGCTAATGATGAAGGTGAAAGAATATATTTCTTTAAAAATTTTCAATATTTTTAAATGAAATTTATTTTCTTTCAATGTCAAGATGTTTATGCAAAATCGTCAGATTCTACCAGTGATCAAACTCAAGCGGCCGAAGATTTATCTATGGAATCATGTGAAAGTTCAACTTCTTCGGGTATTTCAGATGTTGGTTCTTCCTATGTAGCTTATCGCAAATCGGGCGGCAAACGTTCACGTACTGATTTCATTTATGATTTGCGCTCGCGTCGTTCATTTCTATTCAATAAACTAGTTCAACTTATGCCTGCGAATATGGTACAACCAGAACGTAATCTTAGTGATTTTGCCACTATCTGAATTTATAAATATGTTGTTTTTTTATTTTTATTTATGTAAACTGCTGCAACTATTGATTTCCTTTTGAAAATACTTGAAAGACTTTAAATGTTAATTAATAATACTACAGTATGTATAAGTGTTTTTTAGTTGTGTTTAAATATGTATGTAAGAATTTATTTACATTATAAAAATATTTTAGTCGAGTTTAAAATTTTTTTTTTTAATATTTGGTAATTTTATTTTTCAGGTTTATTAAGAGTATAAATTTGTATGAAATTTGCAAATATTTATGTATCATGTCATGGTTTGTTAAAAATATAATTTTTTTTTTTGGTTAAAATTAGGTGAAAATTGACTACAATTTCTAAAATGTCTAACATTGTTAAATAACTTTAAGTAGGATATTTACGTAATAAAAAATGTTTATTTTTATTTTTTAATACTTTAATGTCTATTAATTGGAGAGCAAACATACATGGGTCTAATGGTCATATACCGATTTCAACAATGTAAAAAAGCTTAGAAGCTGCTTAATTCTGGAATAGCGAATGGTTTTAGCACTGCCCTTGAAGACACTTATTTTTAAAGATCTTATTCATAAAACAAAATTGTAAATGTCGTTGTCAAAGACATTAGTCAATTTTCGATAGATATGATTTATAAAATAAAAAAGGAGCGTTATCGACGCTACAACGACACTTATAACCTTAGATTATCGACCTTTTTTTAACAGGATTGAGAAAACAAAAGGAAAACATTTTGCGATACATTTAAATTTTTTCTTAGCGAAAATTAATTTCACTAGCTTTTAACGTCTAATAAAACTTGTCGAATTCGAAATATTCTACGTTTCGGTTGTAAATTCTAAATTCGGGGAGCATGGGACTATATTCTTTTCGTTTCCTTTTTCTTAACCAAAAACAAATTGTAATATTTTCTGAACCCTGTAATTTGTGTTATCATTTCTGCATGAATAATAGTTTGTGAAATGAAGCAGAAGAATATATAAACGGAGTGCGTTTTTCTCATAAAAAATTCATAATTTGATGGTAATTGTGCAAAAAAAGTGTAAATTATTAATTAAAACTATTTTTAAAAATAACATTTTGGGCAATACAAATAAAATAACATAAATGTTGGCTCAAACATTTTAATAAGTTTGCTTTTCAATAGTTAGAATAAGAGACACTAAAAAGCATACACAATAATTTTTCCCATTTACAAACAGACTACTCCCTCGCATTTGTGTTCTTCATACAACTTGCGATTGTGGGTGTTTTGTGTAAATTAAATAAAAATAAAAAAATTTCTGTTTGCGACATAGTTGTGTGGTGAAGAATTTTATGATTTTAATTGTTTAAAGTAAAAGGGCATGAATGTGTTTCGCCAGCAGTGTTGTTGAAGCGCATAAAAAGCTATTTATAGCAAACGCGGGTGGTGGCAATAGTAACAGTGGCAGTGGTAACATTACAGTAGCCAATGAGAAGCGGGATTCCTTAGGTGGAATTAAGGCTTTACGCAGCGATAAGCGTGGTAGTCTAACTGGTAGCGTTGGCAGCAATACTAATAGTTTAAAAAATTCCAAAATGTCCCGAAGTAAAACACGCATACAAACGGAAGTCTGTGGAGATTGTGGAGCTTCGGGTAAATACATTAATTAAATCTTTAAACTTGTAAATAATAAGATTTTATTTTCATAGATCCTTCTTGGGCATCTATAAATCGCGGCATATTGTTGTGTTCGGACTGTTGCTCAGTACATCGCAGTTTGGGTAGACATATCTCGATCGTGAAATCTCTACGTCAAGGCACTTGGGAACCTTCAGTTTTGAATTTTGTCAATTCTTTGAATGCTCATGGTGCCAACAGTGTTTGGGAACATCATTTATTAGATGGAACCAATTCATCGGGCTCTAAAAGTACAATGCGTATACGCAAACCCTCACCAAAAGATCCATTACATCCCAACAAGTCTGACTTCATCAAGGCCAAACACGTTCAGTTGGCTTTTGTCTTAAAACCCAATTTGCAAGATACAGACGATGACATAACCGGTGCTAATTTAGAACATGAACTAAGCAAACAATTACATGCCAGTGTGCGCACTAGCAATTTAGAGACATCTTTACGCCTTTTGGTTCAAGGCGCTGACCCAAATTTCTTTCACGAAGAAAAACGTTCAACACCTTTACATGTGGCTGCAAAATTTGGCCAGGCATCACAAATTGAATTGTTAATTGTTTATGGTGCCGATATAAATGCTATTGATGGTAATGGTCTAACACCACTTGAGGTTGCCAAAGCCAACAATCATACGTTAATTGCTGAACGTTTATTAGATGCCATGTATGAGGTCAGCGATCGTATAATAATGTTTTTGGGTGGCAAGAAACCAGACCATACGGTAAGTTAATTTAATTAACGAAATATTGCACATAAAAATGTATATTTTGTTCAATTAATAAGCAAACAAGTCGTGCTTTGTTTTAAAGAGAGGAGTGGAAAAGGGTACATGCGTTGTTTTATTTTCTATCAAGAAAATTAGAATAGAAATTAACAAATAATTTGAAGAATCACTCCTTTTTTGAAAGGGTTTCAATTTTAAATTAGCAGTTAGAGGTCTCGTTCGTTTGGATTAAAACAGATTTTAGAACAGGGATTCTCCATTATACCTGCGCTTCAATTTGATATGTAAAAGACAGTGATATGGCCATAAAATGAAAACTGGAATAACTCGCTATTGCACAAAACATTTTTTTTCACAGAAGAATTATCAAAGTTTAAGAAGAAATAATTTTTTTAATACAATAAGATATAAAATAAATATTAATCGAGTTGAAAATTACTATAGAAAATTTAAAATTATTTAAAATTTGTTTTTGCATTTTCCGAAAAAATCTAATTTTCAACAAATTTTTAATTTTTAAAGTTTTTAAAAATCATACAAAAAAAAAAAAAAAAAGAAAAAAACATAAACTTCTAACTTGTAGTATTTTAAGGCATCCATGACATCGGTTATTTTTTTAAAGATGAATGGTAAACCGAACAAAAGTAAAATCAACAAAAATCGTTCACTTGTCAAAAAATTTCGAAAGTCACAACAAACGAGTATTTATAAAAAATTTTATGCTAAAAGTTACTCTTAAAAACTCATTTAATAATAGGTCTTGCTTTTTTTAATAAATTTTAAATTTCTTTTAAAGAAAATTTCAAAACCAACAATTATTTTTTTCACCATAATATGTTTTATTAAAATTATTTCAACATGTTCAAGGTCACAATTAGCATAACACAATATTAAATTTTTTTTCTTAATTAGACTGGCCGCCATCTAACTATACCAGATTCAAATACTGCTGAAATAAGTGAACAATTGAAAATAGCCCGAGGACGCTTACAGTTAGTGCCCAATAAAATGTTCGAGGAGTTGGTAATGGATCTTTACGATGAAGTTGATCGCAGAGAAAACGAAGCGAGTAAGAAAATTTTCTAATCATTTATAATAAACATTGGCCCATATTCATAGTTAAAATAAAGTCTACTTTAAGGGAACTAAAGTCGGTTTTACTTTAGAGTCGACTCTATTACATTCATAGGCAATTTAAAATATACTTTTAGCGTTAAATTCAACTCTAAATTTAGAACTAGCTTAAGCTGTTTTTAACTAATTTTTCCATATTTTTTTTATTTGGTTTAAGAACACAATACTCTTTATCTGATTTTTTTACCAAAGTGAACAAATTAACAACAGTGTTGCTTTTTTCTAATGTTTGTTTAGAAATTGTATGAAAACATTTATCAAACTAGAGTTGACACCCAGTTAAAGTCGATTCGACTTAAAGTATGCTTTATTTTCGACTATGAAAGCAAAAAAGATAATAAGAGCTTTTTAGTTTAGAGTATACTTTTGGAAGAGTCGACTTTAGTATATAACTATGAATATGGGCCATTAATTTTATTTTTTTATAAAAAATGTAAAAAAGTTAAATAATGCATTAACGAAATTAAACATTTAAAATATAGGAATAACTTTTTTTAATTTCAGTATGGGCAACAACAACTTTGAATGGCGAAAATGTAGCGGTGCCATTTTTACCAGCCAACCCTTTCTTAAGTGCCACTCGTAACCAGGTAAGAATCATTTATATAGCGGAGTTCACGGTTTGTTATTGTAGATCTTTTACATCCCGTAGCTTCGGTAAATCTTAATAAATTTAATTTTAAACTACTATATTTGCATTATCTACAATACTTAAACCTTAAGTAGATGTTGTAAATGTATTTATTTGCAAGTGTAAGCGGCATATTCTTTTGTAAGATCGTAAAAGGATCTTACGTTTAATATGAGCTGGAAATTCCACTTAAGTTTTTGATTTTCGAATAAAAAATTAACTAAATAACAGATAAAACTTGAGGTTCAATATATTACTCTTCCATTAGATGCATTGTTAGACATAAATATACTTGCATTTTTGAACGCAAAACATAATAACAAAATACATATACACATGTAGGTACATATATTTCAAATTAAATTGTCATGTGAAAAATATTATTTTTTTATTTAATAGAGCAGCATTCGATATTGCAAAACATCACCTGATCTTGTTTATGTTTCTTGTTAACCCAATCTTAATTCGCCTTGTTTTGCTCTGCATACACTTTATAAATTCGTCTCGTTTAGCAAATATTATAAATGTCAGAAGAATATATATTTTTATACTCTTCACCACAGGTGCAGTTCTTCTAAGTTCTTTTGTATAGCGATGTCCAACTGTGCGTCCGTGTTCGGGTTAAAATCAATTTTACCAAAGCACTAGATGAGCTAGAGAAAATTTAAATACGTTTGGCGATCAGAGATAGTTTCGAAAATTTTGCTATTGCAAATCAGCAGATCGGTTCATGTTCTTCGAGCCAGCAAGCAAAACACCTTTAATCTTTCCATATCGTTTTTAGAGGCAAAACACCTCTATTTTTTCCATATCAATATAGGAAATACTAAAAATATTTAAAAAATGCTTATCCCATTAAGAGCCAATGACATTTTTATGTAAAATTATATTCCTTTTTGTTTCTTGTTTTTTAATCCTCTGTCACCCCAATTTTATTTTTTTTTTATTTATTCATTTTATTTATTGTAATCGAGCTTTGTCTTTTTTAATTGGAGTTACTTCACTAAACTAGATTTACATAAATAGTGAAGAGTATATAAGATTCGGCAGAGCCGAATATAGAATATAGCACACTTACTTTTTAAATAAATTTGGTTCAAACAATTGTCGTTTTTATTTGCAACAGTTTAATATGAATTATAGAAATTTTATGGTGTTTTAGAGAACTTTAAAGTTGATAGCATGTCGTTTATATCTGAACCAAACTTTTAAAATTTTTTACGTTAACTGATAGAATACCCTTTTAATTTTATTTGTTGTAGTCTGTTTGATAATATACTAAATTTAAAGATTTCAAGTATATGTATGTGTTTTTTATATATGACATCATGGCTGAGAAAATATAGCAAAATTTCAAAAATACATAACCTGATAGAATACCCTTCAATTGAATTTATTTTGTAAAAATTACAGTGTTATTTGGTGTAGTTTGTATAATAATACTCTCATGTAATTGTTGTTGTAGCGCCAAAAGTTTTAGTTTCATATGCAATCAATCGTGTATCGTATCAAGTGTTCGATACACCTCGAACTTTTAATTAATTGTACGTGAATGCTTTTTCTGTACACGACATATTTTCTTTCTTGCCGAACACGTGTTTGTAAACAACTAAATATTAAAAAATATCACAAACATATACATATATGTGTTCGGTAACATACAAACTTTAGAAACACACATAAACATAAAATGTATGCTTCTTTGAACTGTGTTTGTTTACATTTATGTTCAAGTTTTGCATGCATTTTGTATATTTTTCTGAACTCTGAGGAAAATATTGTGAAAGAATAAAAACAAATATTGCATTCCTGGCTGTACGGATGGTAGGTGCAAAGGAAAAGCAAAAGCAAATGTACATGACAATTTACAGAGTTGTGTGTGGATTTCGTCTTACCAAATTAATATTGATTGATTGTAGGATATTACTCGTATTTTTATTTTCAAAAATAAATTAAATTGTTAAATAGGTGATGTTTAGAATGCACACAATCTAAGGTAGATAGATAGATAGATAGATAGATAGATAGATAGATGCAAGGAATGCTGATCACGGATGTACTGTTCCAGAAATGCTGCATTACACTCTTCTAATGTCTAATTTATCTTGATTCCTTTAGAAAACGCCCACATTTGAAAATAATATTTCTGTCTTGAATTTTTAGAAACTAAAATATAAATGAACTTAAACCGAAATTAATTTAATTCTTTTGTTATAATGGAACTTTTTAAAAAACACTTTCCCATTAAAAAAAATAAGTAAATAAAGGTAATTTTTAATTTATAAATTTCGAATTTTTAGTAAAATATTTTAATCCCTGATAATTCGAAAATTTAACTTAAGCTGACACAAATACAAAAAATAAAGAAATTTTAATTATTAAAGTAAATAAATGTAAACAGAATAGGTTTTCAAACAATAAATTCACACACATAATTATAAAAATAAAACAACCACAATTCTAATGATATTAAAACAAAAAATTATTAAATTAATTTAGGGTCGTCAAAAGCTAGCACGCTTTACTCGTGCTGAATTTAATGGTTTATTAACGGATGTTTTAATTGATGCACGACGACGTCAGAATATGGCAAACTTGCGACCACTGGATGCCCCACAAACATCATCAGCATCAACTACATCCATGATAAATAACAACAACAATGCATCTGGTTTTTATAATTTAAATAGTGCAACCACAACTGGCATTGCAAGTAACAATGATTATCATGATCCAAATTTATCAGATGATGAACCAATTTATGATCCTGTAGCAGATGATGATTATGAACCAATGCCACCCATTGCACAGCAGGTAAATTTAATGCGTCAAAAGATCTTAAAACTAAATAACAGTTTTGGTTAACAACTATAAATTGTAGAATGTAATAAAATATTTTTTTCCAAGTGCTAACTTAAGATATATAAAAATAACTTACACATTTTATTTAATATAAAAAAATCATGTAGTTACTAAGACGGCATTTACACGATGATTTTTCTTTTCATGATTTTAAAACCTGTCTTTTTTATTTATAAGCGGAAGGGTTAAAGAAGCAGAAGGGTAGGAAAGAGAGATTTGTGTTTTCTAAGATTTTTTCTCAATTTGTGTTGAAAATATTTATATGTTTTTTATTTTATTTAAATTAAAAATAAATAAAAAATGCAAATTAAATTAAAACAAAAAAAAAAATACATCTGCAGAAATATATAAAAATATTATTATTGTAACAATCGAACACCAGCTAAAAAAAACTCCGATTACTTAAAAAAAAACAAACGAAAAAAAAAAAATGAAAAGGGAATTAAAAAAGGACAAGACTTAAAAATCATCGTGTGAAATGCCCCCAATAAGTTTTTATAAAAAAACTAAACAAAAACAAGCTTTTTGAATATTTAATATAGAACATTTTTATAAATTTAGTTTTCTTTTTTATTACATCTTTTCATGCTTTCAATTAGATTTAGTAAACAAGCAAAATTCATCACATATTTATAGCAATTTAAAACAATATATTTTTTTTTCAAACATTAACATTCATATTTACATTGATTACACACTCCCACATGAGGCCATTTTGTTACAGCACTGTCTTTGTGCATAAACTTGAAACCAAATTATTAATAATTTAGTGACAATAATTTTGTTATTCCGTAATGGTCGAATCGTCTAAAAGAATTTCCTTAGCGCTCACTAAAAAATCAACAGTATGGCGTTGTTGTTTAAGAATTGTTTATAGGATTTACCGTTATAAAAAAGATATAAAAATTATTAGAAATTAATTGAATTTTATTGTAGTTTATTCGCTTTGCTTTTTAATAATGATAAATTTATATGTGTGTGAAATCAAAAATCTTCCACCTAACAATCGATTGATACTCAAATGGATAGTGGACGCAAAACGTGTTAAGGTTTGTTAAAAAAAAGAAAGTCTTAAGAAGTCCGGAGTTTAAACAAGAATTACATATATAGCAATTAAAAAAAGAACTCAAAATGAAAAAAGTGTTTGAAAATCTGGCTTAAAAAATATAATGGAACCCTTATTATGAAAAAGAAAAACAATACAAAAAAATTAGTAAAATATGCTTTTTGAGCATGTCAATACTAAAGGCCTACGTATGCCTTTATTTGATATCGAAACAGAACTAAAACTAAGATTCAGTATGAAATAAATGAGGCTGAATATTGTTTAGTAAATGTTAAAATTCCAAAAATATTATTTTTTTATGAAGTAGTGAAGGCACAGCCGGTATAAAAATTTCCTAATTAATTTATTTGGCAAGCGATTTACGGTTTCGGCGCTTTTCCCCCCAATTTGCAAAAATAAACCTAAATTTTTTTTGTCACATCTGGCAGCTTGTTTCTCTTAAAGAAATGGAGAAAAAATGTGCCGTTTAAATTTTAAGAAAAAGGACGAAAAAAAACATCTCTGAAAACATAAATTAATTGTGCTTGATTCCCTTGAATATTGATATTTAATGATGTTCTCATGAAATATTTATTATTTAAAAAATAAAAAATAGATTATATTTTGCTGTGGGGAAAACATTTCATTTTTTAGTTTTTTAATTTTTAAATAATAAATGTTTCATGAGAATATCATTAAATAATTATACTCGAAACAATCAAACAAAATTGAAGTAAATGAATAGTTTTTTACTTTTTTTTATATAATAAATGCTTCATAAGAATATCATTAAATAATTATACTCGGAACAATTAAACAAAATAAAAATAAATTAATATAAAAAATATTTTTTTAACTAAATTTTTACATTTCCGAAAATATTTCTCTTACCAAAAAATTCATTTAAAATTAAAATATTTCAAATTATTTTGTAACATTTTAAGCTTTCAAAAGCTTTAATAGCATATGAATATTTAAGTAAGTTTTAATTTTTTAATGTTGATAAATATTTTTAGCTTTCAAAAATTATATAAAAAAATAATTTCTAAACATGACTACCAAAGCAGCCACCAATAATCTATTGCTTATTGATTTAACGTAACGACGTCTCCTTTAGAAATATTCTGCCATTAGTATCATGGTTAGTTTTTAAATTGGAACTTTACCAAGTTAAAGAAAATACTAGTCTCCTCAAATTTAATCACCTTTATGAGTTTTTTAAAATTTTTATAAAAGCCGCCGCCGCCGATAAAATTGGTCGGCGCAGGTCTCTGGCCGTAAATTTAATCCAAGTTAAGATGAATTACAGAAATGAAAATTTTGTAACCGTTTGAGTTTGAAAACTCAATGCTACAATTTTATTATAATTTTAAAATTCTCAAAAAAAAAAAAATTTAGTATGTCAACTGATGACTTTCTGGATTTTAAAAAAGAATGCTTTACATTTTAACCCATTTCTTTTTTATTGCATAAAGGTATCAATTTTTTTAAATATAATTAAAATTTTAAATTTATTATAAAAATTAATTAAATTACGTGCTTATTGATTCGCTTTCGTAAAAGATAACTTACGGCGCTGATTTGTATAAAAGAGGCGGCTGTTTGATTAACATTTTTAAGTTTTCAAACGTTTCAATTTTTTTTTGTCATTTCGTACATAATTACTCTTACATTTATTATAATCATCATAGCTATGTAGTAATTATAAATAGACTTAATACATGTAGACAAAAAATAAAAAAATAAAATTTTAATAAAAAATTGAAAAATTATTAAATTTATTTTTATATGATTTTTTTTTTAAATAAATTTGGAAATCTAGTTTAAGATAAATAAAAGTAATAAATAAATGCTTTTACATCTTTAGATAAAAAATAATAATAATAAAAATAGCAAGAAAATTTGATTTTTTTCTTTGGACTAAAAATGTTCACGACATAAAAAATATTTTGCAGCCACATTAAAAAAAAATGTTTCTCACGGTTTACACTGAGCAAGAAAAAGTTTTATAGAGGAAAAAATCAACAAAAATAGGTTACTGATAATAATTTATTTTAGCGTTTCTACTTCAAAAAAACAAGTATTAGTTTCACATTAAATAAATTTTGTTTAAAAGATTTCCAAAAATAAAATATTATTTATTTTAATTGTAATTTAGCATTTATTAAATTATTTCTTTTGTTTTATTTATTTTATCAATTTTATTTTAAAAGTTTTGATTTAAATCATTTGAATTAAAAATATGTAAAAAAAAACATTAAACGGCATTGCGTTTTCAAAAGCAAAAACTCACATGTTCGAAAAGAGTTTTTATGTTTTTAATGACAATTGAAGAGTAGGTTCTCTATAAACTCACAAGATTAAAAGCCATGTTAGTAAAAACAATCGTTCTGTGTGAACATAAATCTTCTAAACAATAGGAAAATTTAAAACATTAAAAACTTGCTGTGTGTGAACCGAGATTTAGCCAACTTTTTAGTAATTATTCCGATTAGTTCTAAATTTAGTTAATTTTTTATATTTGTTAGTTTTTATTTTAATTGTTTATCATTATTATTTTTTAATTTTTTATTACTTAATTTTATTATTTTATTTTTGCATTTATTCTTATTTATTTTCATATTGAAAGGCGATTGTACATCAATCAGCCAAACCCAGCGATGAAATGACACATTTAGAAATGGAGACCTTACGTAAACAGATCAATGAATACGTTACCGAAATCAATCAACTAAAGACTGTTGTACAAAAGTTATCCACTGAAAATACCGAACTGAAATCAAAATTTTCTACGGTACAACAGCCATCGAAATCAGCTTCAAATAATAGTGTTTATGATGAACCATTGTGAGGAATTTACTTTTTTCAATTCTATTTGATTTAAATTATTTATAATTTTGTTTCTTAAATTTTTGTTTATTTGTTTTTTTCTTTTCTTTTTTTATTTTATTTTCATTATGAAATTATGAAATTTTTGTTGTTGAAACCTTAAGACGCATTGAAAATAGCGATAATGATCATGAACCCCATTCGTTGCCCGAAGGTTTAAATTCAAGTTTTGGTAATAACAGCAATACGGGTCAAACGCATGCGGGAGCATCATCAGCTTCGTCCTCTTCATCGGCTACAAATTCACAACAATCAACAATAAAACGACCAGCCAGCATGTACGAACGACGTCTTCAAACCAGTTCAACGAAAACAAATTCGGATACACGTAACACCACCTCTATGTATCAAATGGCTGCCGACAAATCCTTTACGGAAGAAGTTAACCAAAAGACAGATATTGTAACGCATCGTCTTAAAGAGCTGATACACTCAATGCAAGATCCAAATAATCGTGAAACTTTAGTACCATGTGCTGAACGTATACGAGCTGCAGTTTTGGAATTAATTAATGTTTTTACAACACCCGTAAGTAAAATCAATTTAATAGAAATCTTTTTAATCCCATGAAAAAATTATTTAAAAATTATTATTTTCTTTTTAATTTTCTCAATAGAATAATTGTAATGAAACAATACGTGAAACATTAATGCAATTAACGCGTAATAATATTTTAATACAACACAGTTGTGAAAATTTACGCAATTCATTCGATACGAATGATAAAACCGCCATTGAAAAATATACAAAAGATGTACGTGAATGCGCGTATTATATTGCCAGTGCCACAAAAACTTTAGTTTTACAATTGGAATGAATTATAGTAGTAAATATGTATGTATGTATGTATGTTAAGTGTGTTTATTTACAACTTATTTCTAGAATAATCCCATTTTAGTTTATTTCAGCATTTGATCATAAAAATTATTTTCGTTTATTTAAAAAAAATTTATTTTTATATTTTTGTCAAACTGCAACAGTTTTAAATGTTAAAAAAAATAAAAAAAACCGATTAAAGCAATAATTAACATGTTCTTCCAACAGTAACAATTTTATTATGCCTTTAATAAACGAAATAATTTATGAAAAAAAAAATACAAAAGGCGTTATTTTTTAAAATGTAATAAGTCGACAGAGTTGCACTGTGATTTAAAAACGATTTACTTTGGACAAAACTCGGTATCTCATAAACCACTGAAGATAACTTAAGATAACAAAAACATAGCAGAGGTGTTTCTGAGTAGAGCTGATAACGGTCGGCCCTTAAGGGTAAAGGTGAACTTCTGGGTGGACCTCCAACTTTGGAAATGTTATAATATTATAATGTTATTTTTTAAATTTAATTAGACCTTGAAAATGTGCCCACACGTGTAGTATTTTTTAGCTGGGGAGAAGATTGGCGTAAATTTTCTTTTTTTTTGGACGACCTTAGCTTATTTTTTTTTGCGCAGTGTACTTATTAATGATCAGTTTATTATTTATTATTATAAAAATTATTATTTTATTATTATAAAATTTAGAATAAACAAGTTTAAAGTATTTGTTTTCTTATAGCCCTTTTGTTAAAAAGTTACAAGCCTCTAAATTTCAGGATTTTCCCCAAAAAGGTGGGGTATTAATACTTTGCCTATATAAATTAAATAAACTTCGGTACTAGCAAATTTTTTGAAACTGTTTTAAAGACAACCTATAGCAAATAAAAATAAAAGAAAAATTATAACAATTCTCCTTGCAGCTCTATCCAAACATTGTCAATTTTAAAACAAAATATAAAATTATTGTCAAATTCCTCGTAGTGCATGGATTTGTGAAGCCATAATTATAGGCTACATACTCCAAAAAGGATGTGACATCCACGTGATTATCAAAGGTAGGGTAGCCTCTTTTGTAAAAAAAATACATTTTTCGGAAATTTTGTCCACGTTCCAGGCATTTATATGTTAAAATAAAAAATGAAATATTTTTTTTTAAATTGTATTGTTGGATTAAAAAAATCTATTTTTGAAATTTTTGTCTGTCTATGTTCGCATCACGTGGAAACTGCTGGTTATATTTAAATAAAATTTAGTGAGGAGGTCCCTTAGAACTTTGGTTCAAATATTGAATACTTTTTATTTAATAAAAATATGACATTTTGTAAGAAAATAGAGATACAAATGTGAAATCACCTAATTTTATCGGTATGATGGTACAAAAACAGTTGTCAGCACATTTTCTTTTAGTAGAAAGAAAATTTTCAACACTGCTTACAGATCTCTAGAAAAAATATTTAAAAGCACATTTTTCTAAATTTGAATTTTAAGAAAATTATAAATATATTAACGTAATATTTGTTATTAAAATTAATCAAAAGGCGCGCTTTCACTCTCAGTAATCAATATCCATTTATTTTAATCACCCTTATCGTGAATAAAAAGTGAAATATTTGTTCCCATGCAATTTTCATTCCCCTCGAATTGAAAATTGTTATCATGGATTTCCTATGAAATATCTGTTCACTTAATTGAACAGCTGCTCAAAATTAATAAGCTATCAGTGCACATTGAATGTAATTAAGAAGAATAAGCTTAGTGAAAATTTCTAAATTAAAGGTCAAAAATAAAAAAAATAAATTTTTATTACAAAAACGTAACGTGCCAGACGCGTATAACCCCTTAAAGTTACCCGAGACATTGTTGACCCATTTCAACAACAACAAAAAAATTTTTTTTTTTCAAATTTTTTTAAGTTTCCATTTTTAATTTAATGACATTTTAAATAAAAAATCTTTTCATAAATTTACAAGCAGTAGATCTCTTTGTTTTGCATCTTGTCGAGTACAATGTCAAGTCTGCTGAACTGATCATGAATTAAAAAATGTGTTAAAAATTTTATTGTTCTAATTATAAGTGATTAAAACTTGTATAATGTATGCAGTTCCCCAGTAAAATTAGGGTGAACAGATCCAAGGAAAAAGTAAAAAAAATTCGTAGGAAAAATTTGATCACAATAAGGGGAATATTTGTTTACGTGAAAAATTGTTCATGTGAAGTATTCACGATTGTCATTTGGGAAAAAGAGAAAACATTTCAAGTGAAAAGATATTTATGATAGGGGTGGATAATTTTGTTCGGAATAATAAAACGATTTAATTAAAGTTTAATTAAAGAATTTATAGTTAAGTGTCATAGGGTCAGATGGGAAATTTTCGGCAACAAGGCGGTTTATTTATTTTTATTCATCCTTATTCTGTTTGGCGTCGTCAATTTTAAGACAACATCAATTAAATACAACAACAATACTAATTTGGTATTTCCTAACAGCTTAATGACGACGTTGACTGTTTATCGATAATATAAATAAGTAAAACGCACATATCTAATATTTGTAACAGATGAATTAATTTGTTTTCTATTATGTTGAGAAAGTGTTGTGGAAAGTTTAAGTTTTCTGAAAAAAATTAATAAAAATTAAAAAAAAAACAATTAAATTAAATAGTCTAAGGGCCATTATTGCAACTTGCCGTTAGTTAAAGGTATGATTTCAGCTGCTTGATAAAGAGCTTTGCATTAATAAAACTTTCAATTTTTAATGCTATTATTTAATGGATAAGAAAATAAGTGAAGCTTTCAATTTATTGCAAATCCTTTTTATCAGTCCGACAAGTTGTAATGATGCCCCTGCGAAATTCTCTAGCAAGGAATAGACTTTTTCTGACTCTTCAATTAATTTTTCAAATTGACAGGGGTTAATAATTTTAGTGTTTCACATTTCCTTTATGTTATTTTATATGTTTCTTACTTTGCTTTTCTTAATATCGCCGTACGCTTTCTATTTTTTTAAGTTTTCTTTAGCACACGACACAAAACAACACCAAAAATGGCGACGACAAACTAAACGGCAACATCAACATCAATTGTTCTTAGGGAATACCAAACATATGTCGACGGTCATCGATAAATGACAATATTGACAACGGGAATACCGATTTAAAACAAACGAAAAAAAAACAACGTCGTCTGGTGTTGACGACGCCAAACAGAATAAGGGTGATTAGCTTTGCTTTCTGCAATATTTAAAGAAGCTTGAAATCACTTTATAAAAATACACATGGTAAATGAAATTTAAATGAAATTTTGACAGAAATTGTGAACCCAAGGCGGCTCTTGACTTGGTAAAAATAGAACTTAAAAAAAACTATATAAATTAAAATAAAAATAATTTTTGTATTGTCATCCCAAGTTTAGTGGGCACAAACATCTATTAAACCTCCTTCATTTTTAAGTCAGTTAAAACTAGAAATTTTTAATTATGTCTTAATTTCAACTATTTTACTAGTTAAGCTTAAGTTTTCTATTAAATATTTTGAATTAGTAAAAATGAATATCCTTTAAAAATTTAAATTTTCCATACCTGGCACGTTAAATCACCCACTTGTTTATCTGCATTTACGCTATCCATGACCCTTACAAAACACTTAACGCTGCTTTGAAACTTAAAAGCGGCCACGCTTTGAAGGGCCCAGCTACATTTGCTTAGACAACAAAAATTTAAATTAAACAAACTTTTGTTTTATTAACTTAAAATATATTCAAGTAGATGTGTATGTGTTTTTATTTTTATTTCTTTAAATATTTTTTATTTTATTTTTTTCTTTATTTTAAGGACAATTTTGTTTATAGTGTTGACTGAAAAGTCTTCAATAGCGTGTTATACATTGCGTTATTTTAATAAATATACGAGGGCTACAGTTATTTTTATACTAGTTATTAATATGAGTGAGTATATTATATACGTATGTATATGTATGTATGTATTTTAATTTGTTTATGCACTTAATAATAAATCGAAAAAAAATATCAGTGCTTTAAAATTCTTTTTAAAATGTGCATTGAAATTATTTTTTCTTTTATTATTTAAAACGATTTTTGTGACTTTTATTTTTTCGTTCAATTTTTTTTATAAATAAATTAGAGTTAAAGCTTTTCTTTCTTAAAATTAATAGTTTATAAAATTTTTTTATTTTTATTCGAAATATTTTTAATAACAAATAAATTAATTTTTTAAAATAGACTTAAATTCTTTTATAAAATTAATAAAAAAAAATATGCAAATACATATAAGAAATTAATTTTTTATACAAGATTTATTATTAACAGTTGTTTAAATAAAAATAACACATTATATTACATTTAATTCTGCTATTATCTGAGTTTTAATATTCCTTTTTATTCAAAAACCGTACACTATAATAAACTTATTTTTGACTAAAAATAATCATTGTTTTTTTTATAAAATTTTTATTATAGTTTATTGGTTTGCCCTTTAAAATATTTAATTAAAAAAAAATTTTTTATTGAAATTTTTACGGAAAACAGGTTAATAAACCTAAAATAGGCAAATGTTGATAAAAATCATATTCGTAAACGATTATGAGTCTCAAAAACCTTTAATAAATAAGTTTTTAAAATCAAAAAAAGTTTTAATTAAAAATTTTATTGTTGAATTTACTTTTCTCTAAACCAAAAATACACACACCAATCACAAACAAAAATTGCGTGCGAGTTTTTTCACTTTTCGATTTTCTTTTATTATAAATTTGTTCCCTTTTTTATTCAAGGTATAATAATATAATAAAGAGAAATTTAATGTTAATAAGCAAATTAGCTTCCTTTAAATTACGGTGATGCCACATTTTTGTTTGATTTTCACGGAATTAATAACTGGAGGAATCTTTTTTTGAGAAAACTTTTGTTCCGTAAAAAAAAATATTCTTGAGAATTGATTATTTGAATATTTTGTTCATCAGATAAGAGGTTGTCCTGGGGTAGAAAAAGTAATTTTAATATTAAATGAAAAAACCGTCAGCAACCCATAATTTTCAAGTTACAGACCTTTACAGTTTTTATAAATATTTTATTGTCTCAAGCACTTTGTAGCAGAATGGGTCAATTCGAGTATCAGGACAATTTATTCAAATTTCCATAAAAAAATTGACAGTTTAAAAACAAATTGCTAATCCGCCGTAAGTTAGTAAGCTTCTCTAGAAATAAATATAGAAAAATCGCGGAACAAGCACATTACTATATATTATAATAAAATAATAAAATGTTTTTATTAAAAACAAAAGCTAATTTTGTATAACAAAGTGAAAATATTCAAAAATTAATAATAAAAGTTCTTTAACATTTAACCGGTTTCTAGTGGGCTAACATTTTTTCAACATATTTTTTGTCAGGATCCTGATAGTTATTTAAAATAGGGCTCCTCTAATTTGAATATTAAACAATTCCACCAAAGAATATTTGAAATGTTGCATATTTTATATAAAAACCTTAAGGGTCCATAACTATAAAAATATGAAGTAGCACAGGAAGACTTTTTTTTTTTTTTTGCATATTTTTTTTTGTTTTTTTTTTAATTAGGACCAGCACTCAGGGGATGACCCCTACTTATGCAATGCATTGTGCCAGAACTAGGAAATTAGGTTTTGGGATGGGGGATAGAGGGAGTAGTGCTTGTGAACATTTGATTTGAATCTTTGCACATTGAAAGTGGCAGGAAAGACCTCTGCAGGGAGTTTATTCCACATACGAACTGTTCGGCCAAAAAACGAATTCTCTCTGTAATGCGTTGTGCGATTCACTGGCCAATCGACCACAAAGGAATGCGCTCTTGATGCAGATCGCGTTGCGCGTATGAAATTACGGTTTTCAGGAACAAGTTCCCTGATTTCATTAGAGCACATTCCGTTGTAGTAACGATAAAACAGTGAAACACACCCCACATTGCGTCGATGCTCCAGTGAGTCAATAGAGCTGGATACCCTACTGTCACCGATGAGTTTCTTCGCTCTCTCCTGTACGCGGTCGAGTAACTCCAAAATAGACTTTGAAGCACCGGCCCATACATGAGAGTTGTATTCCATTTTCGGTCTGATAAAGGTGACATAGATAGTAAGGAGATCAGATGGAGTGAAGTATTTCTTACACCGTTTCAGAAAACCTAGGCACTTGAATGCTTCTTTTGCAATATGAAAAATGTGCTTGTTCCAACGAACATCGCATTGAATTTTCATGCCAAGAACATCGAGAGCTTCTGATTCCTTAATTTATATATCACCCATAATTACAGATGACGTAGCATGTTCAGCAGTACGCCTGTGCGAAAGCACACAGCACTGGGTTTTATAAGCGTTAAACTGAACCCTGTTCGCCAGGCCCCATTCGGAAATTACTAAAAGGTCGCGATTAAGGGTATCGTCCATGTGCTTTCTCACAGCCCCAATTTCCTGAAGGCTTGGTCTACTGCGAAACGAAAATGAATGGCATATGCTACTGTCATCTGCAAAAGAATAGATAGGGTTGGAAGTCTGACGTAGGTCATTAAGAAAAATAAGAAATAGGGTAGGGAAAAGGACGGAACCTTGCGGTACCCCTGAATTTAACTTGAACTCGTTAGATGAGATCCCATCTATAACAACTCGTATAGTGCGATCCCTCAGAAGGCTCGATATAAGTCGAGTGAAGCTATTACATTATTATGAAGCAATAATAATTTTAAATTTTTTCCTAACTGGAATTTGAACCACGGATATTACAAATAAAATAAAATTTTGCTTTTTCGGCTTAAGGTTCATTTTTAAATTTAATTTTTAAACATGATTTATTTTATTAAATAAAAATAAATTAAATCAAATTTGTTTGAATAGTGAAGCATATAAAACGTAAACAGCTCGTTATAGATCTCGTTATTCGAATAATTTTCATTTTATCTATGATTAAAATAAACAAAACATATTAAATTATAAATTTGTCAATTCAGTTTCTTGTTCGTGTTTTTTGCAATAACTAGAACATATATTTTTAATGAAAAGGTTCACTTCCCAATAAGCACAAATTTTTTGAGAATTCCAATGTTGGAATTCCAGTGTGAATTCAAGCTTGAATAACATTTAAATTCCATTCTCTTTCCAGTCTGTTTGAAGTTTGTTAAAAAACAACAAATTTGTTTGAAGCATATTTTATCTGATGTGAAAAAATTGTTTTTCTTTATATTGAATTATATTTACATTACATACATTATTCCGGCGATTGGATACGAAATACAGCCACCTAAAGAACGTTGCTGAAAAACAACGTCGGCATCAAATTGAGTCAGTTATGTACTCTAAATGTCAATCATAAAATATTAATGGTGAACAATTTTACAACGCGAAAGTCCCAAAGTTTTAAAAGTGAAAATAAAGAAATAAAAGTGAAAATAATAATCAAAAAGAAAATAAAGAATAGAATATAAAGCAATATAAAGAAATTTTGAATAAATAAATATAAAGGTATGTATTCAAAAGCAAAAGCAGATGCTCGTAAAATTTTTGCACTGCTTACCCAGAATCAGCATATTCTGGGAAATGAACAACCAATGGGAATGGCTTCCAACGATGTCCACGATCTCCACGTCGCTTTGAACGATGAACCGTCTGTCTGTGCGGACGCAATTATAAAAGACGATGGTATATCTGATACTAAAATTAAGTCTGTGGGAGACAGGGGCAGATAATGGTTTGAAAATTATTGTTAAAATAATGTTATAACACTATTTATATACTGTTGTATCATTGCTTGAATAACACTGAAATTCCTTGCTTGAATTCAATGGTAAAAACAGGTTCAGTTCGACTTGAATTCCACTGCAATACCATGTTTGACTTCAAGTGTAAAAACAGGTTCGGTTCAACTTGAATCACACTGTTATTCAAGGCTGGAATTACACTGTAATGGTACTGTTTTGTTCGACTGTAATTCAATGGTTAATTTTGCTGGATTCGCTATTGATATCAACTGTATTTCAACTGTAATTCAACACTGGAAATTGGAAATTGTAACTGGATTTCAAATGTAATTCCACTTGAATTCCAACCAAAATGCTTATTGGGTTGTTTGTAAAATAAACGTAAAGAGAAACACATATCCGGTTTCTGGGTTTATTAAAAATTGGTTTTTAAAAGCACAAGCAATAAATAATGAGAGGCATTGCCAAGTAAAAACGTAAAATTGCTATTGAACTGTTATTTTTTGTTTTTAAATACAAAATAAAAAACTTTACTAACCGAATTGTGTTTAATAATTTTTTTAAACTTTAAAAAAAAAGGAACATTATAAATAAATTAAAATTTTCTTTTTCAGGCTCAGGTTCATTTTTTATTTGTTTTTTTTTTAATTTTAAAAAGAAAAAATATTTACAAAAGTATGCGGACGTTTTTCAAAGAAAACAAGACAAATTAGACGCTAACAGAATGTAATGCCGCATTTTTTAACCGCTACATCGTTCATCAGTATTCTTCGCATCTATCTACCTTAAGTTGTGTACATTCTAAACATCATCTATTTAACCAACTTATTTTTGTAAATAAGAATAAGAGAAATATCAATAATTAAAAAATATTAATTTGGTTAGCTAAAGTCCATACACAACTTAAGGAATTTCTTTGTCAAATCCTTTCGGGAAAAAATTAAAAATGGAAAAATAGGAACTTTTTATGAAAAAAGTATTTTGTTGTAAAAAAATTTTTGAGTTTTTTATTGCCTTTTTGCCTTATTAATTCAATAGAGTTCTCATTTAATTAATTTGGCTTTTGGTATAAGTCTTTGAATTTTTTGTTACAAAATTTGGATAGAATCCACTGATGAGCTTTATGAGCAGTAGCGTAATACATTTCATTTTTTAGTTTAAAATAATAAATATTTCATGAAAATATCATGAAATGTTTATGTTTGAAGGAATCAAGCACAATTAAAGTAAATTAATAAAAAAGTATTTTTTTTTTCTAAAAATTAAAAAAGAGAAGAATGGACCACCATTTAACTTTTTTTTATGTAGCATTAGGCTTTGATTTTCGAAAATTTTCAGTATCTACTTATTACAGTTTGGACATGATACGTAAGAATTAAGTTCTCTATAGGAATTTCCTTTATTTTTTTTCTTTGTATATTTTTTTAACATCTTATCTTACTAAATATCAAGCTATAATAGGATCCAATATACGTGATAGTGATCCTTTTGTATTTATTTGTTATATTTGCTGTTGTAGCGGACATAGTGGCCTTTTCCCTAAATAACAATCGTGAACAATTTTTCACGTTAGCAAAAATCGTGATTGATTTTTTTCCCTCGAAATTTTTTCACTTTCCCCTTGGATTTCGCAGACTAACATTATACTCGACAAGATGCAAAACAAAGAGATCTACTGCTTGCAAATTTATAAAGATTTTTTATTTAAAATGTCATTAAATGAAAAATGGAGATATAAAAAAATTTAATACAAAAAATTTTTTTTTGTTGAAATGGGTCAGCAATGTCTCGGGTAACTTCAAGGGGTTATACGCGTCTTGCACGTCACGTATTTGTAATAAAAATTTTATTTTTTAACTTCAATTTACAAATTTTCAGTAAGCTTATTCTTCTTAAGGCCAGGATTGACTATCATACTCAGTGGAACGATCTGTCAAAAATTGCATGTGTGCTCAAAAAGTATGATAGTGTGGAATAAAAGTGTATGTGTGAGACAGAGTTTTTGACAGATCTGTACGATTTTTTAATCGTTTGAAATATTTCATAAAATAATTTTTTTTCTATGCGATCAGAGTTGATTTTTTTTTGAAGATGAGTAGAAAAAAACAACAAAATAGTAAAAGCATCTGTTTTTTGCATCTAGTGTGTATAATAGTGTGGCACCCACGACGCCATTTTGAAAAGATTTTTAAAGGAGGACAAAATTCTGTCAGATTTTTGTTTGATTAAATCGCACGATTGTGTATGATAGTGAATCCTGGCCTTTACTTACATTCAATGTGTACTGTTAGTTTATTAATTTTGAACAGCTGTTTAATGAAGTGAACAAATATTTCATGGGAAATCCATGATAGCAATTTTCATTTCGAGGTGAATGAATATTTCATGGGAACAAAAATTTCACTGCTTATTGACGATAGGGGAGATTCTATGGAAATTTCGAGTGACGGAACAAGTGAACAAGTTTAAAAATAAAGTCATGCACTTAAAAAGAGAAAAAGGTCTCTATGGAGATACCCTTTAATTTTTAATATTTTTTAATTGTTTGTTGCGGCCATAATAATACAACTATTAGCTATTACGGCGGCAGAGATAGAGGCCAGTAATAGAAGGACAGACAGTCAAACGGACAGATATTGTAACGAAAATAATGAAGTTAATAGAGTTTTTTCAAAATATGAATTCTTAACTTGAAATAGTTTTTGCATATTTGTAATATTTAGTCAGGCTTAAGTTTATAATTTTTTTATTTCTAATTTTATTAAGAAAGAGAAATTATTTTGCAATGACACTTAGTTAAAAAAAAACTACAATAATAAGACAGACAGTAGCAGAATTTAATGGATTTTTGGGATCACTTTATCCATCATCTAATTTAAAATTGTTATTTTTTTTTTAATTATAATTTTATACTAAAATATTCAGCTGATTTTAAATCTAAAATAAAATAGTTGCATAATTTTTTAACAAACATTTAAAATTATAATGTATAATTGCTTGATAAAAATAAGTGTCTTAAGAAACGATACAAATCTCTTGCATTTTGTTAATTTATTAAATTTATTTTCTCTAAATTAAATTAGTGTTAATATTTATAATAAAAAAGGCATAGTTTTTGATCTAGTTTGGTTTCGTTTTTTTTTTTAAATATTTTTTTTAATAACAATATTTAAATATAAAAAACAAAAATGTAAAACAATAACAACTTCAAGAATATACATTTAAAATATGCTAAATAAAATGAAATAAAATAAAATATGAAATGCTGCTTTAAAATTAAAGTTGCGCGTTTAAATTTAATTAAAAGTTATTTTTTTTTCTTTTGTTTTTAGTCTAGTTTTATTTTTGTTTAGGTCTTTATTTTTTTCCTTTTAGCTAATGCGAGTAAAATTAGCCAGTTATTTTGTATTAGTGAAGTCTTAGGTTTATTTTTTTTTAGAATTTTCTAAAAAAATTATTCATCTTCAGCTTCGGTGATTGTCGAGTTCTTAATCGAAGTCTCCTTTTTCATAAGTAGTTGGTTGTAATGCTAGAAAAAAATTGTAATTATTTTAATAGTTTTAAGAATGCTATTGTAAATAAATAAATTTTTAAAAGAAAATTAAAATTTTTAAAGTCCAGTGGAAATTCTTATTTTTATCATAGAAATTTCTAAGCAGCCAAAATATAATTTATTATACCTTAATATTTGACTGATTTCTTTAACCCTACGTCTTCACTAGCCATCAAATTTGTATGAATATTATGTCCCACATGAATGTAGACTCTCAATGTTCATGTTTCGTTTCTATGTTCCTATGTCCATGTTTCGTTAATGTTCGCCATTAAATAGGACTTTTCAACATGTTATTGTCACATACAGGGACATGTAGAAAATAATACTGTTACTCTGCCGGCGTTACGTGCATGTCTTGTTCAATTTGATGGCTAGTGGAGACGTAGGGTAATAAATGCGAATGTGAAATCATTTTGTTTCCAAATTTTTCATACATGGGTAACAAATCTTAATTCAAGCATATTTTTAGGAGTTAAAAAACAGGAAAGGGTGTGCCGAAAAGTTCAGAGGCCGGAAAATTAACTCGGAAAATATGGGCGAGCGCCTATTTTTTTACTTGATATTTTTCTTATTTGTTAATTCTCTATCGCCCCGTATATATATTTTTAATTGGAGTTACTTTATCGTTCCAAATGATATGGAAAAATTAAAGGCAGGCGTGGTGTTTTGCCCTTTGCCTAGAAGGACATGGACCGATCTTGCTAATCTTCAATAGCAAAATTTTTGAAACTATGTCGATTCGATTGTCGTATTTAAATTTTCTCGATCTCATTTAGTGCCTTGGAAAAGTTGATTACAACACTAATACGAACGGACAGACGGACATCGCTCAACTGACTTCGCTTAGGACTAAGAATATATATACTTTATGGGATCGGAAATGGATATTGTAGAAATTGCAAAAGGAATGACAAGCTTAAATATGATAAATTATTTCATATTATTTACTCATTTCGACATGCGATAGTTCAAAGTCTTCGAACCTCATGAAAGCTAGAGCGTAGAAGTGGTATACTTTTGTAATATTTACAACACAGACAATATATAGGGATGTCATAGAACTCAATTCCGGTCAAAAGTAGTTTTAATTCTGCAATTCGGTTTTTCAAAAAAAGAGAAAAGAAAATTTTTTTTCTGCATGAAATTAATTTGAAATTTCAAAGTGGAATTGATTATCTTTAAGATTTTAAATTTAAATTTTTAATTAGATAAGCCATGTTGTTTGCTATGGTGTGGAAAATATTGCCACATTTAAAATTAAAGATTGAAGATTTAACATTTTTTTCGGGAATAAATCGATCAGAATCTGAAGCAGGTAAAACAAAATCGATCGGAATGTTTAGTACGTAATTAAAACCACTACGATCAGAATGTGTGACATGCGTGATATTCTTGTCATATTTTCACTATTTAGATACCGTATTATATGTATCAGATGTAATCTTTATGCGTAAGTATCGGCGTAGAAATGCTACAGAGTTGCAATGGAAACCTTTTAAATCAACTGCTTTTTTCATTTACACAACTCTAATCGTTGCCGATAAATTTTTAATTTCTTAATTTTTATGGTAATCGATGAACCCATGATCTCAGATCTCAACTTATTCCCACTCATTATCACAAAAAAGTATAATGAGAGTTTTAATGATAAAGTTTTAGTAATGAGTATGAAGTACTTCATTAAAAAAAAAACACAGCCACCTTAAAACAGAAGCAACATTTTTATGAAAAAAAAAAATCAAATTTTTAAGCAGGCTTTTTTATTAATTAAACAATTCGAAATCGGTAATGTGATTGGTCATAAAGAATGCCTTAAGGTTTACAAATCTAGTGTGGCATCCCAACTTGCTCATTAGGATACGTCACACGCCAACTTTGTTTATGCTTTTAAAGGGGAACCACAGAGTACGTCATAATGCTACAAACACAACTGAGAGGAACGACAAATATTTGGTCGCGAGTTTTCCGTCGACAAAAATAAAAAATAAAACAAGTGCACAAGCAACTAAGTAGTTAAATATAAATATTGTTTTCACTTGTTTGTTTGTTAAAGGCCAGGGCACATATAATCCGTAATACGTTAAACTTTGACAAATTCAACTGACAAGTCAATTAAATTTCTTATGAGCGTGGTCACAATCAATACGTGTCCGTCAACGCAAAGTAAGAAAGTTGGTCAACTTTTAACTTTTGACGTATGTTAAATGTTTTGCCAACTATCAACTGCTTTTTCTTCTTCTTTGTACTCTTTTAACTCTTGCTGTGTTTTAATTGTGTTTTGTGATTTTAATAAAACAATTTTGGTGGCAAACAATAAAATACAAATTTATTTAAATTAACAAGTGAATAAAATACAAATTAAATTTAAAAGAGAATAAAAATAGGGAGCAAACTTTAATTTAATATCCGTCAGCAAAGTACTCATCAAGGTACATTTATTTTACTAGGTAACAGCGGCTCTACAACAAATACAACATTTGTAAAAACAACATGGCATTTTATTGTTGCTTTGTGAGTGGAAATGTCAAAAATAGAAAAAGAAAATAAAGAGAATTGGTCTAAAAGCAAACGCTCTCTTTGTTCTGCATATGCTTGTTGTTAGTGGTTTTTGAAATTCGTAAACAAAAGTAGGAAAATATAACCAACTTTTGACATGTCCAACTACAAACCAGCTGGGCGGACGACACTACCTAGTAAAATAAATGTACCTTGGTACCCATTGTGCCAACCTCATCCGTAAAATCTTTGACTTTAATTGAACACTTTAAAGTTTGACGCATGACGGATTCTATGTGCCCCGGCCTTTAATGTTAAATTTTTTAGTATTTTTTTTTATATGGTCACCTTATCTGCTCAGCCGTTATAAAAACTTATAAATAAAATGGATAAAATTGAAATTTTAATCAAAAAGGTAAAACAACATGAATGTTTGCATATCGTTGCCTTAATATAGAAAGGCCCTAACTAACGTTTGCTCTTCTTTACAGAAAAAGAAAAAAGCTTAATTAAAAGTATAGTTTTGTAGTTAGAAATTTTTTATCAAGGCATTGTGTTATTAAATTCTATTAGCAATTTAATACTGTTATAACTTTTTTAATCTTCTAGTGGTGCATTAGCGAATCACTTGAATTAAAAAAAACATGTTAGGGCCTTTCTATATTAAAGTACTGATATGTAATTTGGCATTAAGAGTATAAAAATACCAAAAAAAAAAAAAAAAAAAAAAACAACGAAAATATGGAACAAAATTTGCAAGTTGGTAAGAAACAAATTCTTTCGAATTAAATCATTTCTATTAATAGATGTGTTCCTGTATTTAACCATTGTTACCGAAAACTGTTCTTGTACTACAAATTTGGGTAAAAGAGAAAGTTTTCATGTGTTTCTTGCACGCAAATATCTACCAAAAGTGTTATGAAAAAAGTTTTATCCTAAAAAAATAAAACAAATTTAAAATACAAAATATTTATGCTTTATGTTTCCTAAGAATAACTGCATGAATATTTTGTTTGACATCTTGTTTTGGAATAAAAGTTCGGTTTTCTATGTTCCCGTATTTTTGGAAATTTTTGTTTTACTTTTATTTTACCGAAGTCAACCAAAAAGTTCGGGAAGTTAAGTAAAGCTAATGCCTACTGGCTATATCCCCCACCTGTTACTTAAACACTAACATACAAGCAAAAAGCTATAGTAAACATAATATTTATTATTTAAATGATTTTCACCAATGATTTTTGAATTTCTTGGCTTAACTTTTAATTTTTTTCAACCAAACAGTAAAAAATTTTAGTCTCTGTTCACAAAATCAATACAAAGTCAAGGCGTTTCGTTTTTATTTTATTTTTTTCCAGTTCATCCTGCAGTTACATACGTCTGGTACGATCTACTGATCACAGTGAGAACTTGTATAAAGACATAAACTGCACTATGCTACTGTCTTTTTGTTAGTGGCTTTTTACACCACATTAAAATGTGGCGTATTATGAACTTATCTTTCAATAAAAATATTCTCAACTCTGATTAATTAAGTATTACAATTAAAAAAAAAAGGAGAGATGAATTGTTAACAGTATTTGAAAACAGAAGAAATTAAAAACCAAAATTCCCAGTTCTGTGGCTTATTTTTGAAACTGTAAATCTTAAAATATAAACTTTTCAAGCTTGAAATGGATTAATGGATCTTACCTCTGAGTTTTGTATGCGTATGATTCTATGTTGTATTTTCGGTGCTAACTGACAGCTAGCTTGTTCTAAATCATCTAAGGAAGCGCGTCGCAACATCTAATAGAATAAAGTAAACAAAAATTGGTGAATGCACTCGCAACTAAATTTAAAAAGAAAACAAAAAAAAAGATATATTTTACTCACTTTTGAGCAATTAGTATTTGACAAGTCTATTGATTTTGCTTGATGGCCGGCAGATAGTTTGCGTATGGGCGAGGGACCATCCAATTCTAAATTATCTAACATTTGCACCATACTGTGGCGGCGGGAAAGCGTTACCAATGATTGTCGATGTTTTGTATGATGGCCACCTTTGCCGGTACGTAAATTAATTGCTTTAAAATGATTTTTGACTGTTAATCCAAGTTCGGGGCAGGAATCATCATCCATCTAAAATTACAAATATAAAATTAAATCGTTTTTACAAAACAAAAAATACGTTACGAGAAACCTACCAAGACTTTAGCTTCCTTAAACATAGTAAAACCATCACAGCCGTTGTAAATATAACTTTTAATACAAATTTTATAGAATTGCTCCATATTTAAATATTCATCGCCCACTTGCACCAGCTGAGGATCGATCCTTTGGCCAGGCGGTTTTGTAGGATCAAAGGCAAATGTAACTCCTGATACCTAAAAGAAAATTTTTAAATTATTATTTTAATGCCGGTCAAAGTGTGTTAAATCTTACTTGAGGAAATCTGCCTTCCAGCTTGGGATAACTTGAGACTGAATTTTCCAAAGCTTCATGTAAACATTTACCCGTAACCTCAATTAATATTAATGGATCTCTCATTGGTATTATATTAACTAAATCCTTCATAGTAAAGGGACCAGGTGGATGTATTTGATCCGATCTAAATGTGCCTGAATTAATAATAACTACATCGGCCCCCGTGGCAGCCAACACCACGTCACACACCCAATCGCCCAAGTTTGTTTCTTGTGTTCGTATGGCTGAAAATCGACCATCTAATTCAACACTAAAGTTACCCAAAACTTCAGTCATTTTAGCCTCTATTACTTCCGAATATTTTGACAGTTCCTCTTTCAATTCTAAGTCTTCTTCGTATTTCGCTGTCACATTAACCGGCGTTACATCAATTTTAATCCGACCGTTTTCATCTCGTTCTTTGTGTATGTTGATTTTCGAAAATTGTCGAAAATCTGTGCCTGACTTAATGATATTTATACCATTCACCTCTTTAATTTCATAAACATGATCGTGACCACCTAAAATGAGATCAATACCGGGACAATTTTCCGCTAATATTATGTCGTTCGGTGTACGCATATGTGTTAGTGCGATAATTAATTCACAGCCTTCATTTCGTAATTCGGCAGCCAGCTTATTGCCTGCCTCTACATAATCTATATAAGTGACTTCTTTAGGATCTATAGTTGGCAGGGTCTCAAGCCATTCTCGTTCTACCAAACCGATAAGACCGATTGAGATTTGATTGTGAAAAATAAAATGTGAGATCTTGCCACCACCAAGCGGCCGGCCAGTTTCATTGTCAACAACGTTTGACATAAGCCAAGGAAAGGGTGTTTTTTTTATTAGATCTACAAGGACATCAAGACCATGATCTGGAAAAGGACATAAAAACTTACAGTTAAATAAAATTCAAGAATTTAAAATACATGTATCGAGCCATGTCGTTTTAAAAAAGTACTTTTTTCAAAAATAGTTTTTATTAAATTTTTCTTCTTCTTCATAAAGGCCTTTTTCAAAATATTTTTTTTAAAGTGACTCCAAAAAGTGTTTTATAAAAATAATCCTTTACAAAAGCCACTTTTTCATCACAATTTTTTTTATAATAATTTGCTTTCGGCACTTTTCCAAAAGATACTTTTTTTTCAAAAGTACTTTTTTGTGGTACTTTCTTACAAGCACGATTTTTTTTAAAAGTACCTACTATAAAACAGATACCTTTTAATAAGATACATTTTGCATTCAATGACCTTTATGAAAAAAATTAAGTTTCAAAAAGTACTTTTTTTACAAAAAGTTTTAAAAGTACCTTTTGAAAAATAATTTTCTTAAAGAATATTTTTTTATGTAAATACCTTTTACAAAATTGTATGACATTTTTAGCAACGGCGAATGTGATGTGTACGTTATTTTGCCAAGGAAAATGGAGGATTTAAGACAAATCTATAACAGGGCATTGTATTACCTCATTAGTCTTTGACGCAAAATAAAATTAATAAAAAAGTGATTTTTAATGAAAGTACTTTTTTTAAGGAATGCAACTCTTAAAAACTATATTTTTAGAAAGAGATACTTTTGAAAATGTTCCTTTAAAAAAAAAAACTTTAAAATAATTACCTTCCAAAAATTTACCTTCATAAAAAAAGCACCCTTTCAAACAGTTAATATTTGCAAAAGGTACTTAAATAAAGCATAATTAAAAAAACACCAGGTACAAAAAAGTATCTTAAGAAAAAATTTTTTTCGCCGAAATCCTAAATGTCAAACACCGTATAAAATTTAATACCAAGGCGGACCCACACAAGGTGGTGGCATGGGCGAATTCAATAGTTTTTGCCAAAACCTGAAATGTCAAAGTCCATTTAAAAAAAATGTATATAATTTTTTTTTAATGGTGTTTGACACAACGTTTCGACAAAAATCAACATATTCGCTTTCGAGACCACCTAGTTATTTTCGCCAAGAATAATATTTTCGCGATGGCGAATTCATTAATTTTCGCCGAAACATTTGTTTTTAAATGGACTTTGACATTAAGGTTTTCGGCGAAAATTAATGAATTCGATATCGCCATGGCGAAATAATTTACCAGGTGGCAGCATAGGCGAATTCAGTATTTTTTGCTGGCGTACACCACTGTCAAACTCCATATATAAAAAATTTGTGTACATTTTTTATATATGGAGTTTGACAGTCGTGTATACCAGCAAAAAATACTGAATTCGCCTACGCTGCCACCTGGTAATTTATTCGCCTTGGATATCGCTATCAACCAGTAGCTAATTCGCCTTGAAACTCTTTCAAAATTAAATACTTTAGGATGGCCTTTTAAACAAAGATCCTTTAACAAAGATACTTAATAATCGTTTTCATGAAATAATGAAACATAATTTAAACTTACCAAAATCATGATTCCCAAATACAGCACAATGTGTGCCCACTAAATTTAAGACCGGTATCATTTGTTCACCCTGAGTAAAAGTACTTACTGCCAATAAAAAATACAACAAAATATTTTATGTTTAAAAAAAGAAAGAAAAAAAAATCGAACTTACACATGCTTGGAGAAAAAATATCACCACTAAATAGCACCAAAGGATCTTCATCCTGAAATGTTTTGATGGCTGTAGAAAATCTTGCCGCACCACCAATCGGTTCTACTTCTGTAGTTGGATCCACATTATACACATCGTTGTAGTGTAAAATACACAAAGGTTTATCACTCTTATCGGACATTTTCAAAAGTATTTTTGATTTTTCCAATTGTGTAATTATTGAAGCGGAACGATGATAACCAGCAGTAAAATTATCTACACGTCCACGAGCCCGAGGACTTTGCGGCTGACTTATAGAATGATGTGGCTGCGGTGAAAGATCTTGATTTGATAAGGATTTTGTATCGTAAATTGAATCTTCTGGATTTATAGCTGTGGGCGATATTAAGTTGGGTTCATCCAAATCGTATTCGTGCGAGAGAAAGTTGGGATTCGAGGTTTGTATTTGCGTGACTGCACGTTTGCCCGCCTCTCGTACCTCTATTGACGCCTTCAAGTATAAGAAAAAGTTATTAAAAATTTTTTTTTTTGACGATTAAATATGTTTTAAGAAAAGAAGATTAGTGTAAACTGTTAAAGCTTTTTTACAACATTGACATCAAGCTAGTAGAAAACTTAAAACAAGCGAGCAAAATTTAGTTTAATTTTGTAATAAATTCAATTAAATAAAAAAAAAAATAAAATTAGAAATCATAATTTTTACGGAAATTATTTCCAAGAAAGAATATTTTTTGTTTGTTTTTGAAGTGAGTCAAAAAGCCAATTTTAATTGTAAAGAAAATACAATTGTGATTTATGTTCAAAAAAAAAAAAAAAAAAATACAGATATTTTACGAGTGCAACCCTAGAATAATAACGAATTACAAATGTAACTAGTTTTATGTCAAATTTTCAAATGCTGGTCTAAAATCAAAATCATTCGATATTTTAATACAACGAATAAAGGCCTCTAATCTTTTTGCCTTTAAGTTTATGAGCTGAAAGTTTCAGAACTGATCGTTATAACGGGTGTTTTTTTTAGCTGCATGAAAATTATCGATATCGATAAATATGGTTCCTAATTATTAATTGTTTAATAATTGTTTCCAATAATTATTTAGCAAAACATTAACGACATTTTGTTGCGACAAGATTACGTAAATTGACATTAAGCGAGCTTAACAATCGATACATTGCAAACTCAATTTGGTGTCATCTATTCACTAGCCTCCTCGCTTGTGTGATTTAAATTCTTTGGATTGCTTTATTTTGATGAGCCAACAACTCTAAAGCATTGGAAACCAATATTCAAGCTACCATTGACGTCATACAGCCAGATTTATTAAAAAAATTGGTAAAAAGTCCCCATCCAGAAATGCAATTTTTGTTTTTGCAATTTTTTTAAATTCTCTTATTAAATTGCATTCGTGTCCACACATTCAATTTTTGTTTCTGCAATTTCGCACTTAAGTGCTTAGATAATTGAGAAAACAAAAAAGAATTGCAAGTACATGAAACAGTGTGACCGTTTCTACTTGTCTTTCCTTTCTCACCTAAAAATTCAAGAGTAGCGCAACAAAAGTTGCAAAGTGTTGACGGGGACAAAATTGGACTGATCGAATGGACCTTGTAACTCTTGTTCGCGGCGAACATATTCCAGAAATAATATTTAAAAAATAAATGCTATAAATTTTATTCCAACAAGATTTCCGTTTTATTATTTTAAGTTCTCATGCAGTAAAAAAAAACTCATTATTTTTTTGGTTACGTCGAATCATTTAAGCTTGTGGTTGGTTATTACTTTTTGGTTGGTTGTTGGGCTATTTTCGCATTTAATTACAATTGGTAAATGAGCAGCAACATAACGTTAACAGAATTAGACACACAATTTGTCAAAAATTGATTTTAAACTTTAACAAATAATTGTATTGCATTCCATTTGTATTGTATTCACATGGTCTTGTGAAAAACTTTGTCGTATATACAGAGCCATTGGTGCAAATAGGCCTGTTTGGGGTGGAACACAACTTATTTAGCAGAACAAAATGCACTTTCTGATTTGCTAAAACTTTCGCCAGTATTCTACGAATCCATCTGCGAGGTGTTTACCAATCGAATATATGAGAGATTTAACTTTTTCATATTAATTTCTCTTCAGAATAGTTTAGTACAGGGGTTCTCATCAAAATCCTGCTCAAGGGACCCTAGTAAACCATTTTTTTTTCGCGGACCCCTCTGAAGCCCAAGTTCAAAATAAAACTTTAATTATTTTTGAAAACACTGTTTCTTCGGTTCTTCATGCGGACCCCTTGGATGGTTCCTACGGACCCCCAGGGGTCCACGGACCACCATTTGAGAACCGTTGGTTTAGTACAATGGGACCACGTTTGGCTTTGTTTTCGAAGTATTTTAGTTGATAAATTAATTTAACTTAAGTGCACAGATGATTAGTTAAACATAAAAGTTATTTTTTGGTTGTATTTTTATTAATGTTTAAGTTTTTAAATATTATTTTTTTTATATGGTCACCCTATCAGTCGTTATTGTGCTTCATACGACGGATTTACACGACGATTTTTCCGTGTAGGACGAAATTTTTCGTTCGTGGCAGTTGTTATCGTAGCATGTAGTTTTAATCACTTTTAATTTTCTTAAATTTTAGTTAAAACACAAATTTTTTTCAAATATTCGATTATTCGGTAAATATTGATCGAATAATTTTGTATAATTAGAAAACCTGATACGTGTTAAACTATGTTAAATGCTTGCTGTTAATATTTTTTTTTTTTTTAGTTTAAATAAAATTTTTTCGAATACTCGATTATTCGTCAAATATTAATCGAATAATTTTTTATTTAAAAAAAGAAAAATTTATTTATTAAACAAAGAAATTTTTTCTTTTATTTATTTAAATATTTCTTTCAAATGAAAGATCTTGTAGAAAGTCTATTATATTTTAATCTCTGCTCTGAAACGACAACATATCGAATGAACTTTTTTAATTAATGATTTGAATAGTTTTGTATTTTAAATTGAAAAATTTTTGATCCTGAATTAACAATTAATATTTAAAGCGAAAAAATACTGTTTATTTTCCGATTAATCGAACCATTATATTCGAATAATTACAACACTAGTAAATAATGTATGAATTGAGCAGTTACCTTTTTTTATACCTAATTTGACATTTTAAGTTTTGTTTCAATAAAATATTAATAATATTAATACCAGGTAGTTATTGGCCCATGTACAGTGGTACATAACAAACAAGCGTGACGTCTAAAAAAATGATGCTACATTTACAACATAAAATAATTAGTACAAAAACTGAAACTTACACACAATAAAAACACAATTTAACACAACATAAAACAATGTAAACGAAATTAAACGAAAACGAAAAGAACAGATAAATAATTTAATTTTTTTGAACCTGTTTTAACCATCCAACCACATTTCGTAATCCTTTTGTGACTTCTGTGGCTTCGTTTATGGCCGTTGAACTGTGTTCAACGATATCACCCAATTTTGTTTTCAACTGTCCCGATTGTGATGAAATATCGGCCATGATAAAATTGCTATATATAAATTTGGTCAATGGAAATTTTTTTTTGTTCAAATTTATTTAGAAAAAAATATTTTTAAAATTAAAAAAATAAATTAAAATTTTTACTAAGTCAATTCGCATTACATTAAGCAAGTTTCCTTGATGCAAGTCAGATTTTTTGCAAGGTATTTTAATATGCATAAACACATTCTAAGCAATCAAAAGGAAATAGCGAAAAACAATATAAAGCAGGTTACAAGGCAAATAAATAAACGGTGGGAGCAATGGCGGTAGCCTAACCAAGGCGAATTACTTACCAGGTGGCATCGTACTTTATATATAAAAAATCTGTACACAATTTTTTTATGTGTAGCATGGCGAAATCATGTACCAGGCAGTGGCGAATTCATGCATTTTCGCCAATGCAGAAAATGTCAAACTCCATACATAAAAAATCAGCGACAATTTTTTTTATATGAAGCTTGACATTTTCTGCAACGGCGAAAATGAATAAAATTTGCCACTGCCACCACCTGGTACTTGATTTCGCCATTATATGTAGTTTGACATTCGAGCTAACGGCGAAAGTTAACGATTTCGCTATCGCTCCCACCGAATATTTACTTGCCTTGGCAGGTAAAGAGTTAAAAAGATAAATTTTGCCATAAAAAACTTGCTTAATGTAAACTGAGACTTTTTTAGCCAGGGAAGAAATAATAACAATATTTTGGATAAACTTTTTTTGTTTATATTTTTATTATAAAAAGTTCTTATATTCAAAACGTATTGTGTCATTAGAAATTTGTTGTCACTACAATCCATGGCGAAATAATTTACCAGGTGGTGGCAGTGGCGAATTTATTCATTTTCGCCGTTGCAGAAAATGTCAAACTCCATATATAAAAAATCAGCGAAAATTTTTTTTATATGAAGTTTGAAATTTTCTGCAACGGCGAAAATTAATTAAATTCGCCACTGCCACCACCTGGTACATGATTTCGCCATGCTACAATCAAAAATTTCATTAGACTTGTTTCATGAAAAAATTCGAGGTATGAATTGGCTCTAAGCTCGTTGCAGTGATAATTGATGTATTTGTAACGATAATTGAGCGTTTTCATGAAAGGTCTCATCAAAACAATTTCATAAAAAAGGCTGCTAATTGAACACAAACACATCAACAAACAAACGCCTTTGGGAATTTTCTTTTCTTTTAAAGTGCAAAAGTCGTAAAAAACAACAACAATAAATAGATTAAATTTATTATAATTAAAGAAACTAAATTAAGTAAATAATTTTGGAAATTCACTGCAACAGAAACAAAAGAGATAATTTTAAATTTTATGGGATTATGAATAGGACGTGTTTCCCTTGTTTGGAATTAAGATTAATTTTAACAAATCAGAGGCCGTATTCTGTAATTTTCTTAGAAAAATTGAAACTAACTTGCTTAAATGTTTAACTTATTCATTCACTTTTTTTATAAATTATTTGGTATCTGTAAGTTTAACTCAATATTAAATTAAAGACGTTGCTAAGTGAAGAGTAATATGTTCCAATGACGTATTTGTGGCAAAAAACTGCCTTGTTAAAATCAAATTATCTTAAAGATGGCGATCTATCTTCAGCGACTTTCAGAATACGTGGTCAGTTGTCTTATTCTATCGGCGATCTCTTACGTATTATTGCAAAGTTTTTCCCAGTTGTAGACACTGTGAATGAAAATTGGTACTGGAGTTAAGGGTACATAAGAGTGAAGAAATGTATGGGAAGATTAGGAAAACAGACAGCAGATTGCTTTACCAAAAAGAAAACTTAAACGAACTTTGAGTCGAGAAGCACCCTAATTAGAGGAATGCCGGAAGCTAGAAATATAGTTTAAAGACGTGGGATTAGTAACGGGTGTTTTGAGTGTTAATCTCCAGCATTGGCTTCTATTTTAATACATGAAGACTTATAATAAATGTAGCCAAATGAAGAATTTCGGCCTAATAAAAAAATTGCAGACGAAAACCGGTTGTTTATTTAAGAACGAGCCAGACGCAAAGCAGTGTTGCCATACAGGGCCACACGCACTGAAATAAATAATATACACACTTTACATTTTTTAACATGAATTCATTGAAATAATATTTTTTCTAACAACAAATTAGCAAACAGTGTGCTATTCTCACAATATATCCATCATTAATCAATAAATAAACATCACAACTGAATACTGTGCACAGTGGGGCAGAATCAAAATATTTTGGAAATAATTCAGCCATTTGAAAACGGCTAGGCCGATTGATTCAAAATTTGGCACGAGCATAGCAGAGGAGTACTTGAGCTTAAGTTTTGAAGGTGGTTACCCTCCACTTTCCAGGGATGGCGCTATGTGGTCTCAAAGTTGGACACCTCGCTCCTGAAAATTTTTCTAACGCTTGGCATTTCTTCAATTTTTGTCTGATTTTTAAATATTTTACATGGTCTTAAAGCTCTCGTAAGTACCTACAAAACGGTGCTTTAAATTGCATGTTTATGTTTAAAAATGATCGAGTTATAAGCATTTTAAAATTAAAATTTTTGATTTTTTCCATACCCAGGTCCAGTTTTTTCGAAATATTGGGTACAATTCGCAGCAAATTTGTTTGAGTTTTTTACCGTAGATAGCAAACAAAATTTAAGATTTTCTGAAAAAAATTTTAAAGTAATATCTTTTCTGGCTTAAAAATTATACGATTTTCAATTTAAAAAATCCAAAATTATTGCATTTTTGTGTATTTTAGCATAAAATGGGACACTAATCTAATTTTTTAGATAGAAAAAAATTTTCTTAAGGAATATATAAAATTTTTTTATTTTTATTAAAGCTAATTATATGTGTGTACGTTTAAACCAAATTTCGTATAAAACTGATTATTCTTGTAGAAGATGTAAGTCTTTCAACTTGACCTATTTTACATAGAAATTTTGACTTTACCCCATATTTTCTAAAATCCCAAAGCTGGGATCGGAAAAAGAAGAATACTATAAAAAAGCTATATATACTCTAAATGGTTTCAAAAAGTATTTCGTGAGCCCTAGTCCATATGTGGACTTTATGGGCAAAAGAGTAAAAAATTCCAATTTTGGGATTTTTCGTCTTTTTTTTGGGAATTATGGGATTTCCTTTAGCTTAATGTTGCAGATTTTTGTACCGTTTGATTTTAGTTAACAAACTACATATGCACAGAAAATTTTATCTGATTTGCTTAATTAATAAAAGTTTTATAGCATATTTAATATTTTTACTTTTCTCAATTTGGCCCGTTTTTACCATAATTTTTCGAAATTTTCGGAGCTCAGCAACGAATATTAAAATTTTGTTCCATTTTTTTGTTTTTTTTTATGCATGTGAATAAAGATAACGCAATTTCCTATTAAATAAAAAAAGATTCACCTCAATATCATTCTTACGTGCAAAACTATGCGTTCTTAAATATGAGTGTTTCAATATGTATCTCACTTTTATACATTTATGTTACGGAAGTAAAAATTTTCATGCCTGTGTAAAAAATTGTGTAAAAAAACAATTAAACCTAAATAGAGGATAACCAAGAGGCATATCTTAAATTAATAATCATTATAAAAAACATCAGATAAAAAATAAAATTTTCTGTTAACTTTTATTTACGAAAAGTCGTTAAAAGTATTTTTTATTTCCTTAAAATTATTATTTATTTTCTATAAAATAATCTGTCATATCATTATACATGTCTAAAAGATAAAGTAAATCCTTTAATTCTGTTTTGTTAGAAGGTGAAGAAGGCTCATAATTAATCCAACGTTTTCTCATTGATGAGAGTACAGGATCAGAAGATAACAATAGGCTATAGAAAATGTCTTCATTTTGTGACTGCCTAGAACATTTTCGAGAACTGAATATTTGAATGTACTTGAAATCGCAGTTTCTTGCTTCTTGGGCTTCTTCTGTTAATTCCCCAAGAGGAAGAATATTCGATTCTATAATTGTTTTACCATGACATAATATTTTATGTACTGTGGGCGTCATATCCCTCCATGGATATAGGGAAACGAGTAGCTGTGATATTTTTGCTGTATATTCTCCAAAGCGAAAATAATTAATTTGAGTTTTGCTATTAATTGCCATTAAAACTACGTTAACCATTCTAAGCAACTCTTTTTCAATTCCAGTTATGTTTGAAAAAGTTTCAAAATCCCCAAAAAATTTTCTTGCAGTATTTCCGTCGTTAGTGTTTCCTCCACTACGAAGAGGCTTATCAATTATTAACCCCGTTTGTACTCTAAACTCTTCTTGGATTCTACTTTTCTCAGAAGCCCTTGGAGCTTTTAGTTCATCATTGTTTTTTTTTTTTTTTTTTTTTTTTGTTATTAAATTTTCTGTCGTACTTCTGTATTTTAAGTCGTATGCAATATGCAGAAAATGCTCCAAAAATCTTATTCTAGCATGAAGGGGGGATATTCCGAAAGATAGAACTTCTTCGTTGACTACGTTGGTTTTTTTTATCTGAGAATTCTGACTTCTTCTGATCACATATGGAACATTTTCAATAAGAAGATGTGTTAGTTATAGCGTTACTAACTTTTCCATCAATCATTGTTAAACTAAGTTGAAAGGATATGTTAACACCGTATTCTTTTATTTTTATTGATATTGGTTCCAATGATCTTATTTCGTCTTTGATATGCTCGACTAATTTTTTTGTCGTAGTATTTAATTCCTTTACATACTCAAAACAAATAGGCCTACAAAAATTTTTGGATCCTGGGGTTGTGTTTTTCCATATATCTTCAAATGTGTTTGCACGTACTGATGAAGATTCAACCAGTGAGTATGAACGAATTCTTAGTGGTACTAAGGATGCCATGAATATGCTCTTAAAATCTATTGTATGTTTTTGTTTGTACTCAGGAAGGGCTGATATTCCATCACATCCCCACTTACACATTAGTACTACATCGCAGTTTTTAACCTTTTCTAGTTGGTCAGTAGAAAAATCTGAAATAATCCGTGACGCCGTATTTTCTAGCAAAGAAGATAGTCCAATAGAAGCTTTCGTTTCATCAACTGTTATTGGAGATGGCATAATCGCTTTCTTTTTTTCTTGAATAGACTTATATGATGGTAATATTGCATGTCCTTTCTCAAGTAAAGCTTTTCTCAAAATTTGGTACTTATTTCGGCTTATTTTCATTTCCAACATCAGAGCAATAGCTTCTTCCACCGTAAAATTTGACTGCGATGTTGGAGTAGGTATGCTGTTAACAATTCGTTTCAACCGTTTTGGAGATGCGCTGGGAAGAATACTGGCGATGTGCACTGCCTCGGAAGGCTGATTTTCTTTTTTTTAGCAATTCTTTGAACGTATCGGAAACTTCATCTTTTGAAACTGAAGAAAGTTTTTTGTTAACCTTTTTTTCTTAGACTTCGAACATAAGTCATCATAAGATTTGCAGGGAGCTCCACATAATGCGATGTAGGTTGAGAATTTCGCAACAGTATCCATCCAAGTAAGATACTTTACTTTAAACTTATTTTTGTTTCCGCGAACTGATTTCATTTTTTGAAAATTTCGTTCGTGGCAGTTGTTATCGTAGCATGTAGTTTTAATCACTTTTAATTTTCTTAAATTTTAGTTAAAACACAAATTTTTTTCAAATATTCGATTATTCGGTAAATATTGATCGAATAATTTTGTATAATTAGAAAACCTGATACGTGTTAAACTATGTTAAATGCTTGCTGTTAATATTTTTTTTTTTTTTAGTTTAAATAAAATTTTTTCGAATACTCGATTATTCGTCAAATATTAATCGAATAATTTTTTATTTAAAAAAAGAAAAATTTATTTATTAAACAAAGAAATTTTTTCTTTTATTTATTTAAATATTTCTTTCAAATGAAAGATCTTGTAGAAAGTCTATTATATTTTAATCTCTGCTCTGAAACGACAACATATCGAATGAACTTTTTTAATTAATGATTTGAATAGTTTTGTATTTTAAATTGAAAAATTTTTGATCCTGAATTAACAATTAATATTTAAAGCGAAAAAATACTGTTTATTTTCCGATTAATCGAACCATTATATTCGAATAATTACAACACTAGTAAATAATGTATGAATTGAGCAGTTACCTTTTTTTATACCTAATTTGACATTTTAAGTTTTGTTTCAATAAAATATTAATAATATTAATACCAGGTAGTTATTGGCCCATGTACAGTGGTACATAACAAACAAGCGTGACGTCTAAAAAAATGATGCTACATTTACAACATAAAATAATTAGTACAAAAACTGAAACTTACACACAATAAAAACACAATTTAACACAACATAAAACAATGTAAACGAAATTAAACGAAAACGAAAAGAACAGATAAATAATTTAATTTTTTTGAACCTGTTTTAACCATCCAACCACATTTCGTAATCCTTTTGTGACTTCTGTGGCTTCGTTTATGGCCGTTGAACTGTGTTCAACGATATCACCCAATTTTGTTTTCAACTGTCCCGATTGTGATGAAATATCGGCCATGATAAAATTGCTATATATAAATTTGGTCAATGGAAATTTTTTTTTGTTCAAATTTATTTAGAAAAAAATATTTTTAAAATTAAAAAAATAAATTAAAATTTTTACTAAGTCAATTCGCATTACATTAAGCAAGTTTCCTTGATGCAAGTCAGATTTTTTGCAAGGTATTTTAATATGCATAAACACATTCTAAGCAATCAAAAGGAAATAGCGAAAAACAATATAAAGCAGGTTACAAGGCAAATAAATAAACGGTGGGAGCAATGGCGGTAGCCTAACCAAGGCGAATTACTTACCAGGTGGCATCGTACTTTATATATAAAAAATCTGTACACAATTTTTTTATGTGTAGCATGGCGAAATCATGTACCAGGCAGTGGCGAATTCATGCATTTTCGCCAATGCAGAAAATGTCAAACTCCATACATAAAAAATCAGCGACAATTTTTTTTATATGAAGCTTGACATTTTCTGCAACGGCGAAAATGAATAAAATTTGCCACTGCCACCACCTGGTACTTGATTTCGCCATTATATGTAGTTTGACATTCGAGCTAACGGCGAAAGTTAACGATTTCGCTATCGCTCCCACCGAATATTTACTTGCCTTGGCAGGTAAAGAGTTAAAAAGATAAATTTTGCCATAAAAAACTTGCTTAATGTAAACTGAGACTTTTTTAGCCAGGGAAGAAATAATAACAATATTTTGGATAAACTTTTTTTGTTTATATTTTTATTATAAAAAGTTCTTATATTCAAAACGTATTGTGTCATTAGAAATTTGTTGTCACTACAATCCATGGCGAAATAATTTACCAGGTGGTGGCAGTGGCGAATTTATTCATTTTCGCCGTTGCAGAAAATGTCAAACTCCATATATAAAAAATCAGCGAAAATTTTTTTTATATGAAGTTTGAAATTTTCTGCAACGGCGAAAATTAATTAAATTCGCCACTGCCACCACCTGGTACATGATTTCGCCATGCTACAATCAAAAATTTCATTAGACTTGTTTCATGAAAAAATTCGAGGTATGAATTGGCTCTAAGCTCGTTGCAGTGATAATTGATGTATTTGTAACGATAATTGAGCGTTTTCATGAAAGGTCTCATCAAAACAATTTCATAAAAAAGGCTGCTAATTGAACACAAACACATCAACAAACAAACGCCTTTGGGAATTTTCTTTTCTTTTAAAGTGCAAAAGTCGTAAAAAACAACAACAATAAATAGATTAAATTTATTATAATTAAAGAAACTAAATTAAGTAAATAATTTTGGAAATTCACTGCAACAGAAACAAAAGAGATAATTTTAAATTTTATGGGATTATGAATAGGACGTGTTTCCCTTGTTTGGAATTAAGATTAATTTTAACAAATCAGAGGCCGTATTCTGTAATTTTCTTAGAAAAATTGAAACTAACTTGCTTAAATGTTTAACTTATTCATTCACTTTTTTTATAAATTATTTGGTATCTGTAAGTTTAACTCAATATTAAATTAAAGACGTTGCTAAGTGAAGCGTAATATGTTCCAATGACGTATTTGTGGCAAAAAACTGCCTTGTTAAAATCAAATTATCTTAAAGATGGCGATCTATCTTCAGCGACTTTCAGAATACGTGGTCAGTTGTCTTATTCTATCGGCGATCTCTTACGTATTATTGCAAAGTTTTTCCCAGTTGTAGACACTGTGAATGAAAATTGGTACTGGAGTTAAGGGTACATAAGAGTGAAGAAATGTATGGGAAGATTAGGAAAACAGACAGCAGATTGCTTTACCAAAAAGAAAACTTAAACGAACTTTGAGTCGAGAAGCACCCTAATTAGAGGAATGCCGGAAGCTAGAAATATAGTTTAAAGACGTGGGATTAGTAACGGGTGTTTTGAGTGTTAATCTCCAGCATTGGCTTCTATTTTAATACATGAAGACTTATAATAAATGTAGCCAAATGAAGAATTTCGGCCTAATAAAAAAATTGCAGACGAAAACCGGTTGTTTATTTAAGAACGAGCCAGACGCAAAGCAGTGTTGCCATACAGGGCCACACGCACTGAAATAAATAATATACACACTTTACATTTTTTAACATGAATTCATTGAAATAATATTTTTTCTAACAACAAATTAGCAAACAGTGTGCTATTCTCACAATATATCCATCATTAATCAATAAATAAACATCACAACTGAATACTGTGCACAGTGGGGCAGAATCAAAATATTTTGGAAATAATTCAGCCATTTGAAAACGGCTAGGCCGATTGATTCAAAATTTGGCACGAGCATAGCAGAGGAGTACTTGAGCTTAAGTTTTGAAGGTGGTTACCCTCCACTTTCCAGGGATGGCGCTATGTGGTCTCAAAGTTGGACACCTCGCTCCTGAAAATTTTTCTAACGCTTGGCATTTCTTCAATTTTTGTCTGATTTTTAAATATTTTACATGGTCTTAAAGCTCTCGTAAGTACCTACAAAACGGTGCTTTAAACTGCATGTTTATGTTTAAAAATGATCGAGTTATAAGCATTTTAAAATTAAAATTTTTGATTTTTTCCATACCCAGGTCCAGTTTTTTCGAAATATTGGGTACAATTCGCAGCAAATTTGTTTGAGTTTTTTACCGTAGATAGCAAACAAAATTTAAGATTTTCTGAAAAAAATTTTAAAGTAATATCTTTTCTGGCTTAAAAATTATACGATTTTCAATTTAAAAAATCCAAAATTATTGCATTTTTGTGTATTTTAGCATAAAATGGGACACTAATCTAATTTTTTAGATAGAAAAAAATTTTCTTAAGGAATATATAAAATTTTTTTATTTTTATTAAAGCTAATTATATGTGTGTACGTTTAAACCAAATTTCGTATAAAACTGATCATTCTTGTAGAAGATGTAAGTCTTTCAACTTGACCTATTTTACATAGAAATTTTGACTTTACCCCATATTTTCTAAAATCCCAAAGCTGGGATCGGAAAAAGAAGAATACTATAAAAAAGCTATATATACTCTAAATGGTTTCAAAAAGTATTTCGTGAGCCCTAGTCCATATGTGGACTTTATGGGCAAAAGAGTAAAAAATTCCAATTTTGGGATTTTTCGTCTTTTTTTTGGGAATTATGGGATTTCCTTTAGCTTAATGTTGCAGATTTTTGTACCGTTTGATTTTAGTTAACAAACTACATATGCACAGAAAATTTTATCTGATTTGCTTAATTAATAAAAGTTTTATAGCATATTTAATATTTTTACTTTTCTCAATTTGGCCCGTTTTTACCATAATTTTTCGAAATTTTCGGAGCTCAGCAACGAATATTAAAATTTTGTTCCATTTTTTTGTTTTTTTTTTATGCATGTGAATAAAGATAACGCAATTTCCTATTAAATAAAAAAAGATTCACCTCAATATCATTCTTACGTGCAAAACTATGCGTTCTTAAATATGAGTGTTTCAATATGTATCTCACTTTTATACATTTATGTTACGGAAGTAAAAATTTTCATGCCTGTGTAAAAAATTGTGTAAAAAAACAATTAAACCTAAATAGAGGATAACCAAGAGGCATATCTTAAATTAATAATCATTATAAAAAACATCAGATAAAAAATAAAATTTTCTGTTAACTTTTATTTACGAAAAGTCGTTAAAAGTATTTTTTATTTCCTTAAAATTATTATTTATTTTCTATAAAATAATCTGTCATATCATTATACATGTCTAAAAGATAAAGTAAATCCTTTAATTCTGTTTTGTTAGAAGGTGAAGAAGGCTCATAATTAATCCAACGTTTTCTCATTGATGAGAGTACAGGATCAGAAGATAACAATAGGCTATAGAAAATGTCTTCATTTTGTGACTGCCTAGAACATTTTCGAGAACTGAATATTTGAATGTACTTGAAATCGCAGTTTCTTGCTTCTTGGGCTTCTTCTGTTAATTCCCCAAGAGGAAGAATATTCGATTCTATAATTGTTTTACCATGACATAATATTTTATGTACTGTGGGCGTCATATCCCTCCATGGATATAGGGAAACGAGTAGCTGTGATATTTTTGCTGTATATTCTCCAAAGCGAAAATAATTAATTTGAGTTTTGCTATTAATTGCCATTAAAACTACGTTAACCATTCTAAGCAACTCTTTTTCAATTCCAGTTATGTTTGAAAAAGTTTCAAAATCCCCAAAAAATTTTCTTGCAGTATTTCCGTCGTTAGTGTTTCCTCCACTACGAAGAGGCTTATCAATTATTAACCCCGTTTGTACTCTAAACTCTTCTTGGATTCTACTTTTCTCAGAAGCCCTTGGAGCTTTTAGTTCATCATTGTTTTTTTTTTTTTTTTTTTTTTTTGTTATTAAATTTTCTGTCGTACTTCTGTATTTTAAGTCGTATGCAATATGCAGAAAATGCTCCAAAAATCTTATTCTAGCATGAAGGGGGGATATTCCGAAAGATAGAACTTCTTCGTTGACTACGTTGGTTTTTTTTATCTGAGAATTCTGACTTCTTCTGATCACATATGGAACATTTTCAATAAGAAGATGTGTTAGTTATAGCGTTACTAACTTTTCCATCAATCATTGTTAAACTAAGTTGAAAGGATATGTTAACACCGTATTCTTTTATTTTTATTGATATTGGTTCCAATGATCTTATTTCGTCTTTGATATGCTCGACTAATTTTTTTGTCGTAGTATTTAATTCCTTTACATACTCAAAACAAATAGGCCTACAAAAATTTTTGGATCCTGGGGTTGTGTTTTTCCATATATCTTCAAATGTGTTTGCACGTACTGATGAAGATTCAACCAGTGAGTATGAACGAATTCTTAGTGGTACTAAGGATGCCATGAATATGCTCTTAAAATCTATTGTATGTTTTTGTTTGTACTCAGGAAGGGCTGATATTCCATCACATCCCCACTTACACATTAGTACTACATCGCAGTTTTTAACCTTTTCTAGTTGGTCAGTAGAAAAATCTGAAATAATCCGTGACGCCGTATTTTCTAGCAAAGAAGATAGTCCAATAGAAGCTTTCGTTTCATCAACTGTTATTGGAGATGGCATAATCGCTTTCTTTTTTTCTTGAATAGACTTATATGATGGTAATATTGCATGTCCTTTCTCAAGTAAAGCTTTTCTCAAAATTTGGTACTTATTTCGGCTTATTTTCATTTCCAACATCAGAGCAATAGCTTCTTCCACCGTAAAATTTGACTGCGATGTTGGAGTAGGTATGCTGTTAACAATTCGTTTCAACCGTTTTGGAGATGCGCTGGGAAGAATACTGGCGATGTGCACTGCCTCGGAAGGCTGATTTTCTTTTTTTTAGCAATTCTTTGAACGTATCGGAAACTTCATCTTTTGAAACTGAAGAAAGTTTTTTGTTAACCTTTTTTTCTTAGACTTCGAACATAAGTCATCATAAGATTTGCAGGGAGCTCCACATAATGCGATGTAGGTTGAGAATTTCGCAACAGTATCCATCCAAGTAAGATACTTTACTTTAAACTTATTTTTGTTTCCGCGAACTGATTTCATTTTTTGATCAAATAATTTAAAAAATATTTTCAGTTTTGCAGTACCAATGACATCAACTCTGCAGTTGTATGTCCTATCAAGTCCTTTTGTACCATCAGTCCACAAAAAAGAACACAATGTCTCAAACTTCAATGTGATTGGCATGATGTTTTTTTTTAAATATGATATCTATTGTATTTATGCAAATATCTATATGCGTGTTCAGATCACCGAACAGTTGGGTACCTAAAGAAGCAAAGCAGCTAGCTAAAAATCAAAAAAAGGCACTTAGGTAAGACATAATTAGTCATAGGTCATCCTAAAACGAAAACCTGCACCATTTTTTTAACCCTTACATTTTTAACCCTTTTTTCAGGTATAATTGTTTTTTTACACAATTTTTTACACAGGCATGAAAATTTTTACTTCCGTAACATAAATGTATAAAAGTGAGATACATATTGAAACACTCATATTTAAGAACGCATAGTTTTGCACGTAAGAATGATATTGAGGTGAATCTTTTTTTATTTAATAGGAAATTGCGTTATCTTTATTCACATGCATAAAAAAAACAAAAAAATGGAACAAAATTTTAATATTCGTTGCTGAGCTCCGAAAATTTCGAAAAATTATGGTAAAAACGGGCCAAATTGAGAAAAGTAAAAATATTAAATATGCTATAAAACTTTTATTAATTAAGCAAATCAGATAAAATTTTCTGTGCATATGTAGTTTGTTAACTAAAATCAAACGGTACAAAAATCTGCAACATTAAGCTAAAGGAATTCCCATAATTCCCAAAAAAAAGACGAAAAATCCCAAAATTGGAATTTTTTACTCTTTTGCCCATAAAGTCCACATATGGACTAGGGCTCACGAAATACTTTTTGAAACCATTTAGAGTATATATAGCTTTTTTATAGTATTCTTCTTTTTCCGATCCCAGCTTTGGGATTTTAGAAAATATGGGGTAAAGTCAAAATTTCTATGTAAAATAGGTCAAGTTGAAAGACTTACATCTTCTACAAGAATGATCAGTTTTATACGAAATTTGGTTTAAACGTACACACATATAATTAGCTTTAATAAAAATAAAAAAATTTTATATATTCCTTAAGAAAATTTTTTTCTATCTAAAAAATTAGATTAGTGTCCCATTTTATGCTAAAATACACAAAAATGCAATAATTTTGGATTTTTTAAATTAAAAATCGTATAATTTTTAAGCCAGAAAAGATATTACTTTCAAATTTTTTTCAGAAAATCTTAAATTTTGTTTGCTATCTACGGTAAAAAACTCAAACAAATTTGCTGCGAATTGTACCCAATATTTCGAAAAAACTGGACCTGGGTATGGAAAAAATCAAAAATTTTAATTTTAAAATGCTTATAACTCGATCATTTTTAAACATAAACATGCAGTTTAAAGCACCGTTTTGTAGGTACTTACGAGAGCTTTAAGACCATGTAAAATATTTAAAAATCAGACAAAAATTGAAGAAATGGCAAGCGTTAGAAAAATTTTCAGGAGCGAGGTGTCCAACTTTGAGACCACATAGCGCCATCCCTGGAAAGTGGAGGGTAACCACCTTCAAAACTTAAGCTCAAGTACTCCTCTGCTATGCTCGTGCCAAATCAATCGGCCTAGCCGTTTTCAAATGGCTGAATTATTTCCAAAATATTTTGGTTCTGCCCCACTGTGCTGTGGAGAAAGCATATCTAAGGCCACTACACAACAACATCTGACATTTCTGAAAAAAATATATACAGAATTATTTTTTAAAAGTGCGTATTATTTCCCATTTTGTTCCTTATTTTACAAAACATACATATGTATTGCATTTACGCATGGGTTCACAAAGTAGAGTTAACACTAATAATGTAGCTCTACAATTGACTTTGATCCAGCAGCACCTTGATGTGTATAAACTTTTGTACAAAATATTCTGAAATTATTTAGTTTTGGACTAAAACTATGTCTCCACTGATTTGAAATTAACTAATTTTTAGGAAAAAACTTCGAAGTGTTTCCATGGAGCAAAACTGTTTTGACTATTCGGAGAAAGCTCCGTAAAGAAAAACAATCCCCATTTTATTTTTGTAAAAAATCGAGTTCGTGCTTTTGTTTGTTTTTGCTTTTACACATATTTAATTATATTTTCTTTTAAAGAAAATTTTTATACCAAAAAGTTAATATTTTTTTTATAAAATTTGAAATTAAATGTCACTTTTTCGACAAAAACATCCAATCTGAATAGATAACACGAAGCTAAACTTGAATATCCCAGACACAACACAGTGTTGCAAAGACAAAATGAGTTCGATAAAATGCATTTTCGTTATGATTTGAAATAAATAAAATGATTTAAGTGGTTTTGATAGCATAAAAATGTATAGAAGGGAGAACAAGTAGCAAAACGCTTGATTTGAGCAAATAAAGTATTTTAGACTAAATAACGTAAATGGAAACGCACTATAACCTTTTTATTTGGAGAAAATAGTTTATGTGTTAAAAGAAAGTAAAATTTAATGGAAAATGTTTTATTATTTTTCACCACAGGTATCATTTGTAATTCTATATTTGTAATTTCTACAATATCTATTTTCGACCTCATTAAGAATATATTCTGAATCCTTATGCATAGCAAAGTCGATTGAGCAATGTCCGTCTGTCCGTCCGTGTTAGTGTTGAAATCAACTTTGCCAAGGCACTAGATGAGCCAGAGAAAATTTAAATACGCCAATCGATCAGACATAGTTCAGAAAAGTTTGCTATTAAAAATCAGCAAGATCGGTCCATGTCTTTCGAGGCAATATCATTTGAAACAAATCTAATTGAGTGAAAGAATTTCAAAGAAAAAAAAAAAACAAATATGTGGGGTGGTAGATAATTAAAAATTAAGAAAAGTGAAAAAGTTTGCGCTCACCCATATTTTTCGAATTATGGGCTTCTGATCTTTTTATAGAAAAGTACGATTGTGCACCATATTTTTTGACGTGCTAATATGGGTATCATTTAAAAGCTTTTGATGAGATCTTTCAGGAAGTGATAAAATTTAAAAAAAGCTCCTAACCCATTAAGGGCCGGTGACATTTTTATGTAAAATTATCGATAGTACTTATTTTTTATTTTTCTCACCCCAATATTTGTTTTTTTGATTGGAGTTACTTGAAAAAACCAGATTTAAATGTATGATGAAGGATATATAAGAATCGGCATTGCCGAATATAGCACTCTTACTTTAAAACTAAGTATTTCCTAAAAAATATGATTTTAATTTATTAAACTTTTTGCTTTAGCACATTCCGCAATTTATTTTAAATATCGCACTTTTTAGATTTAATTGCAATTATTGGCGATTTTTCAGTGGTTATAATAGTTGTGTTTCCATTTTTTTGAGTTTCGATTATTTCTAAAACAGAATTGCTTAGTTTTCTTTTGGCGATTTTTCATATTTTTAGCGATTTTTTGGTCAAAGTTTTGTAGTTTGAAATGTTTCTATTTTGTTTCTATAATTTGTGGTTAAATGAAGATTAATTAAAAATCTAAGATTTTTTTTAATTTTTGGTTACCTTTGGTTTATTGTCTGTTGTTTATGATTTCATTATTTTTTTGTTGAGATTTTAGATTTTTTGGAGGACATTATCTGGTATGAATTTGCCTTAATTAAGGTTAAGTATTTGGCAATGCAAAATACCATCTCTGAAAATGACAAACTTCATATAACTAGATGGCCAGAGGATCAAGTTTTCATTCAAGTTTTAAAATTTCTCTAATTTTTTAACCAATACATTCATACTTTAAGAACTTGCTGAGAATTTGCTTTTAAGTTTTTGTTCAATTGAGTCTTTCAAATAACATTCAGGAAAACAGCTGATTGAAGTTTTTTCCTCCAAATTTGCATTAAAAATTTTGCTGTCAGTGTTTTTTTGAAATCTTGCTTAAAAACTTGCTTTGAAATTGCGTGCAGCCTACGTCACAGCTTTCAATTTTTGTATATTTTGACAAGCAGTATGTGTAAATTTCTTGAAAGAGAATTAAACAAAAACTTTACCGTGTGACTGCACTGTAAAAAAATATTTAACGCAATTTTTATATGTGGAGTTTGACATTTACAGAGACGTCGAAAATAAATAAGTTTGTCACTGCTATCACCTGGTACATGATTTTGCTATAAAAAAGTGTATGTTTACATAGCTTGCGACATGGTTACATGTAAATGAGAGTAAACTTATAAACATTAAGAATAGAACTTACAACAACCGATTTCTCATTTTTAAATTTTAAGTAATTAAAAAATTTATTTTTAATTTTTCAACAGAAAATTTTTATAACAAAACATAAGTATCTTTTATTAAAATCAAAACACACTTTTTCACACATAAATTTTTTTTCTACAAATACATTAATTCTAAAATAAATGCGATTTTTTTTTTAAATAGATACAGAAAAACCTTCACATTGTTTTAATTTGATTTTTATACACTGACATTGAATTTTGAAAAGAATTTCATTGATAATAAGAATTTGCCTTTGAAAGAATTTCATCGTACCCGTTTTTTCCGTGATTATTTCAATTTTATTTTATAAATTCATTGAGAAAATAAAGATTTTAGAAAATATCCAAATGTAAAATCAATTACAAAATAAAATCATTTTATCAATAAAGAAAACAATCAGCTCGTTTTTTATTTGTTTGTTTTTGTAATATCAATTATGATTATGTATGTTTCGACGTCGATCAAATTTTACGATTTTTTTTGTATCTGTCTTAAATTGATAATTTTGTTTTCATATTTAACTTTAATGATCAACTATCTACACACGACTGAATGTGAGTCAAAGTGTTTTGTGTTGTATTTTCTAAAGTTTATTATATTCACATTGCAATCTATGCGGGAACAAAATAAAACATCTCTTAATGTATTATAAATGTAAGCAAGTGTTCTTTTAAAATACGGATAAAAAAGTGCTCAACGCAAAAAGGCTGTTAATCACCGAAATGGAAAAAAAAGAATAAAAATTTTAAATGATCCCAATATACGAAAGCAATTATAAAATTTTTTTTATTTTTATTTCCAGCATAGAGTTCTTTATGTTCGTTGTACTTCATTCAGATTTTCTTAGACGTCCTTCGCAAATGCATTTTTTGAACGGTAATGAATTTAGGATTCATTTATAGTTGGTTCGCGAAGAAGCTGCAAACAAGCTCCTTAATACATCACAGGATGATTTTTTTACTCCACATTTTTTCAAAACATCTTCCCTTTTTTCAATCTATAGTAGAATGTATTTGCGTTATTTTGGAAGAATATATAGACTTATTGGGGGATAACATTCCAAAAAGCTTAAAATAGCTAAAAGTATGGTTTGTGAGTATAAGAAAAAAAGAACAAATCTCAAATGGACAAAAGAATAAAAAAAGCTGTACGCATGATAAGAAAAACTGAAAGTAAATATATTAAAATCAATGATAATTATTTCTCTATTTTATGATCTTGAATTATATGTTGACAAACCGTGTAATAATAAGCTTGCAAAAAATGCAACAGATTACAGTTTGATTACTTGGATATTTGTTGCATAAAAACGCCTGAACGGCCGAACTAATTCTGATGTTACTTGGAACACAGAAGAATATTTATAGGGAACAGAGAAATAAGTGCATGAGTTAATTCACTTTTACTCTCCACTTGAATTTACAATGTACCCAAAAGTATATACATATGAATAAAAACTTAACTCAAGCATACTTTTAGGGGCTGTTAATAAAAAAAATTAATATGAAACAGTCAATATTAGAAGACAACTTTTTAAATTTAAAATATATTCAAATTTCTATTATTAAAATAACATTTCAATATTATTAATCAAAATTTATTATAAGCTTTATGCATTCGGATTTTAAACGAACAGTTCTACAAATGAGTTTTTTTTATTGTGAAGAGCTGTAATATATTTTTTGTTTTTTGGCAATAAATTGTTTTTTGTTTAAAAACAAAATAGCAACAAATACAGCAGTATGAATCTTTTATACTCTTAATAAAGTACTTAAATACATAAAACACAAAAATCTTTATTTGTACATGTGTTTCCATATTCTGCTTTAATATACAATCTTGCGTTCAAATTATAATTGAAAAGTAATATTTTTTATCTTTACCATTTATTGACTGATTTTGATAATTTTCAAAAGAAAAAATTTCACTCTCACTAAATTCCCTATTGACTCACTTAAACAATGAAATGGAATGACAAACTGAAAATACCTTTGCATGGAGTTTATTCCAGATGTGATCTGTACGACTAATGCTTGAATTATTACAATTGTATGTATTAATCATAAACGAAAATTAAATCGCACGTAAAAATAAAATCGACCATGTTATAGAATAGAATTCTCGGTTTTCATTAAACAGTGAAACAAATGCTAAATTGCGGCGTGTCTTCAGTGGACTAATTAAGTTTGATACTCTACGGTAGTTTCGAATGCACATGAGAGTTGTACTCAAACTTCGGTTGGATATAAGAGATGATAATAACAATAAGATCAGAAGTAACGAAGAATTGAAGCCAGGCCTGCCATATTTGCCAATTTATTAATTTATTTTGCCGATTTTTATATTCAATTTTATCACAATGCCGATTTGTCGATTTTTGCTCCAGTAAAGCGAAAAAGTATTTTTCATTCAACGAATATCTCAACAGCATTTTTTTGCAACGAAGGAGTCAATAAAGAAAAGAGAAAAAAACGCTGGTAAATTTGTCTCTAAGTCCAATGGATAAGATCGATTATTAAACTTATTAAGTGACTCTTTATTATTATTTATCATTATCATTATTATGATTATTCCCACTTTATACGATAAAAAATTAAAGCAATTTATTTATAAACAGTTGTTTTTTTAGATTTTGTGTTATTTTATATGTTGTTAACATTACGAGTATTTAATACGTAATTGCTTTGTGTTTCCTATTTAAAATAAGGTATTTTTAATTTGCCGATTCTTTGCCGATTTTATAAAAATTGACGATAATGCCGATTTTTTGTGCAATTATGCCGATTTCTTATCAAAATCATCTGGCACCCCTGGTTGAAGCATAACTATTCAGTGTTCGCAGATCAGGGAATTTATGCTAAAAATGAAGACTTTCTTTGAAAATAGGGATAAGAAACTTGTTTTGGGGATGAAGGAATTTTCGCGGGGCATTTTTATTTTTTATTTCATTATAAAAAATGTTGGACGATCAATTTAATCTGTGGCTTGGCCTTTATTATTGAAAGTAAAGAAGGTGTTCTTTTTATTTAAAATTTTTGAATATTCACGAGTAATGTATCGTAGCAATAATTTGTATTATTATTTTTTTTTTTGACAATAATAAGAAAATAATATGGCCCGTTATGACAAGTTAGTAATACTTAAATGAAGTTAAGGTTTTGTGTAAAAATTAATTGCTTTTGATTCGACTTTAATGGAAAATATAACAATAACAGAAGTCTGAATAATAAATATTTATCTTGACACTCAATTTTAGTTAAAAGTTTACAGGAAAACGAATTATTTGCCACACAAAATCTTAATTTAACTAATGGTAACATGTAATAATAATGGACTAAGTATCAATTTTTAACTATGGAAGTATGTACAAATAAATTTATTAAGATATTGAGAAAAACAAATTGTTTATATTAACTTGGCATATTAAAAAAAAAAAACACTTAGTTGCAAGTCAAGTAAAGTATATCCCTGTAGGCGCTTGAATGGATTTAAATTAAAATATTATTATTTTCAGGAGCATTTTGTTTTTGTTATATTTTCTGAACAACCAAGTGACAACAGGAATTAAAATAAAATCAAATTTGTATTAATTTCTCTATTTTTAAAATAAACCATATTTTTCTTAAAAACACTATTCTTATAACCTGCACCACAGATTCCGTTTGTAATTTCTACAATATGCATAGCGAAGTCAATTTAGCGATGTCCCTCTGACCGTTAAGGCCGGGGCACATAGAATCCGTCATACGTTAAACTTTGACAAGTTCAACTGACAAGTAAGTTAAAATACATGTTTTCTTATGAGCGTTGTCACAATCAGTACGTGTCCGTCAACGCAAAGTGCGAAAGTTGGTCAACTTTTAACTTTTGAATACTTTGACAACTATCAACTGCTTCTTCTTCTCTGTTTTCTTTTAACTCTTGCTGTGTTTCAATTGTGTTTCGTGATTTTAATAAAACAATTTTGGTGGCAAACAATAAAATACAAATTTAATTAATTTAAAAAGTGAATAAAATACAAATTAAATTTAAAAGTGAATAAAAATAGAGAGCAAACTTTGATTTAACATCCGTCAGCAAAGTATTCATTGTGCCATCCTCATCCGTCGTTGCTTTGACTTTAGTTGAATTTGTCAAAGTACAACGTATGACGGATTCTATGTGCCCCGGCCTTTAGTGTTAGTGTTGAAATCAACTTTGTCAAGGCACTAGATGAGCTAAGGGAAATTTAAATATATCAATCGATCAGACATGGTTTCGAAAATTTTAATATTAAATATCAGATATCAGCAAGACATGGACCTAGTCCTTTGAGGCAGCAGGCAAAACACCACGCCTGCCCCTAATTTTTCCATATCATTTGAAACAATAAAGTAAATCCAATCAAAAAAAAAAAAAAAAAAAAAAAAAAGACAAAAAAACAAATATATATGGGGCGATAGAGAATTAAAAAATAAAAAAAAACAAGTGAAAAAAAATATTGTCCGAGTTATGGGCCTCTTTTCATAGAAAAGTACGATTGTGCGTCATATTTTTTAAGATATCAATATGGGTATCATTTAAAAGCTTTTTAAAAAATCTTTCAGGCAATACTAAAATCTTTAAAAATGCTTAACCCATTAAGAACATTTTTAGGTAAAATTATATATTGTAGTTAAATTTTTTCCTAATTTTTAATACCCTGTCATCCCAATATTTGTTTTTACTAAACTAGATTTACATAGATGGTGAAGGGCATTACAAACTATAGCGCTCTTACTAATTTATTCAGATTTTATTTATTAATTCACTATTTATCACATTTTTTTGCAACTGACCCTACTGTACGTTGCTTGCTCTTTATACTTTTTTTATATGCAGAATCTTTCGATGTTAACGCATTCAAATTGTTGAATTTATTTTTTCCCATTATTTGAAAATATTTTTTTGAAGAATTTATATTCTCTGGGCAAGAATATTTATTATTTTATACTTAAACTGTAAACAATTTTGCAGCCCTGGAAGACAATTCTTAAGTGGTGATGAGTGCAATTGAAGACTGCAAGTACCAGAATGATGACCAACATTTTATATCAACATAAACGAATTGAAATAATCAAATTGTGTTGACTTTTTTCTTTATTGATTGAACTGTTGCAATAAATCATTTATTAAAAAATATACCACAATTTCCTTCCATGAGAATGTTCATTATCGATTTAAATTAAATTTTAGTTTAAAAAAAGTAGTGCAGAGTATTTCATCAAGAGTTTAAGAAGCAACTTGATTCATAAACAAACTAACGCACATTGGGGCATAATCAATATGTTTTAGAAGTAAATCAGTTAATAATAAAGTTATTAAATTAAACTTAAATTATAGAATTTTTTCATTTATAAATGAATATTTCGAGTTATTTAAAAATAATTTTTACTTAATATTCTAAATTATTTCCGAACTTTGTGTTATTAATGAATAATAATAAATTAGTTATTATTTATTTTGAAGTGATTTTCCTAAGTTCGATGCATTGTCATTACTAAGAGTTTGAAGAGTTGCTCAATTTCTTTTTTTAACTCCAACCTTAAGTCAAACAGTACTTTTAACAATTTAAATAAAAACACTAAAATTTGTCAAAAATGCTGAATCCATTAAGAGCCGATGAAATTTTTATGTAAAATTATGTATGTATAGCACTAAAACTTTTTTGTAATTTTTTAATTCTCTTTTACCCTAATATTTGTTTGTTTGATTGGAGTAACTTCACTAAACTAGATTTACATATATAGTAAAGGGTATATAAGGTTCGGCATAGCCGAATATAGCACACTTATTTGTTCTACTTTTAATTAATAATTTTTTTTGCTGACCCCTTCTTCAAAGCTATTTAAGTTTATTTCTTCATGATCGTAATATTTATAGAACAATTTTAATTATCAAAATGCTAAGCTGTGAAGAATATGTTTTCTTAAACTCACATAATTTCAGTATCAAAACTGTCATTGAAAATGGTGTTAAGTGCTGAATGTGATCGGCATCCGTTGATTGTTTGCATTTTGCATTATTAGTTTATTTACTTTATAATGTTTATTCAAGCATTTGTTAGCTCAGCCATCTGTGGAGTTCATTTAAAATGTAATTTTTTATGCAGACTCAATTGCTAATAAGTGAAGAATAAACAAATAATAAATAAACAAAACAACTATAGAAATAATAATTCAATTATTTGAAATAGAATTAATGGCAAAATAAACGCTTCTGTAGTAATAAATAATGATGGCACAAATGAAAAAGTACTTTTTACGGAAATATTAGTTTTGAAATGAATTTTTTTAATATTTTAAAAAGTACCCTAAACAACTACATTTTTAAAGAATTTTTTTACAAAGTAAACTTAAAAAAACTGCATTTAGAAACATGTTTTAATAACTTTTTTAAGAAGTTACGGTACATTTTAAGGTTTCGGTATAAAAAGTGTAAAACGTAACCCTGTTATTTTTGCCACAATATCTGTGCGTCTATCAAGGCCCGCTATTAATGGAACCGTAATAGTTAGACTTTTAAAATTTTCACCGAAGATGTATTACCAAAGCTGCTATAACAATAAATATTAAAAATGAAAGGGTGTTTCGAAAGTGGTGCGATAATTATTCAGATATTGTTAGTTTTTGAAGTGTGATTAGCAGACACATCAAATTAACACAGTGACAGTAAAATTATGTGCGCTATAGCTACAACTCGAAAAAAATAAAAGCTTAAATTAAAGGGTGAACCAATGTTGACGTAAATTTCTCTAATATGGCTTTAATTTTAAACCATAGAATTAACACAGAGATGGACAAACATGTCCACTATTAAAATAAATTATTTACAATAAATTTAAGAATTAAAGAGTGTTTCTAAAAGGCTGTGAATTTGACAAATATAGACTTATCTTTTAAGCCGTTATAGGCAGATGATGGAATTCTGTACAGAGAATGATATGTCTGCTATAAGAATAAGTACAAATGAACTGAAATGAACGGTCACGTGATTTTTATATGTATGGCCAAATTTTTTCAACCGTAATATGCTGTAGGGCATTACCCTATCCAAACTAGTACAAAAATTAAAATGAACTTTAGCCGCGGTAACACGTTAATAAAATTTAAGCATTAAAGTGTGATCCATATAAAGCATGAAACCGTCAAGCTCACACTTGGGTGAATTATTTTTTTTCTTTTTTTTTTGTAATTTAAAAAAAAAGTGCAAAGGCGGGAGTTAATGACAAATAGTTAAGCCTTTCTATCGCAAAGATTCTACTCAGTGTTTCGGTTCTTGGTGCTCAATAACGCACACGCAAGACTTTAAAAAAATCTAAAAGAAACGATTTGTGTGGCTAAATTTCGTCACCTTTGCTGAGTGGCACGTTACATCGTTCTACTTACACAAATATCGACTTAATTAAATCTATAAAAAGTATTTTGGAGTAGTTTAAAAGGGACGTGCATTTTTTAAAAAGTCCTTATTTTACAAGGTACAATTTTTAATAACAAAAAGATTTTTGTTCTGAAAAAATATTTAAAGAACGAAACTTTAGAAAAATTATGGAAAATTGCCTTTGAAAAATTTTTTTCTTAGAAATGTAAAAATGCCTTTAAAAAATTCTGTTTAAAAGTACCTTTTACGAAATCATTATTAAAATAGTTTCTTTTTTACTAAAGATTTACGAAGGCAATTTAATAGTATCTGTTAAAGGAAATGTCGCTTTACTAAAATTACGTTTTAAAAGTATTTTTTATAGTATTTTGGAAAAGTTTTACCGGCATACAAAACTCTTTTTCTATCATAAAGTTTTTCTGCAAAAAAAAAAAAATATTTCCGAAATTTTTAGGTTTTTGCTTGTTGTCCCAACTTAATAAATAAAAAGGTTGCGATAACAGGTGAAAGCTTATAAATTTTTTAACATAAACAACAACCAGCTGTAGGAATAAAAACGAAAGTAGTGAAGCAACTTAAAAAAACAAATATGTGGGGTGACAGTGGATTAAAGAAAAAAGAAAAAAATTAAGTTCTGTACAAAATTTTACGTCCAAAAATGTAATCGGCTTTTAATGTGTTAATCATTTTAAAAAAATTTTAGCATTTCCTAAAACATCATATATAACATCATATTGACAATCGTACTTTTCTATGTAAAATTCAAAGGCTCACAGCTCAGAAAATATCGGCAAACGAACATTTTTTTCACATGATTTTATTCTTTTTTATTCTCTATCTCCTTATATATTTGTTTTTTTTTTTTTTTTTGTTGGTGTATCTTTTTTGTTTCAAATGATATGGAAAATTAGTGGCAGGTGTGGTGTTTTGCCCGATGCCTCGAAGAACATGGACCAACTTTCGAAACTATGTCTGATCGATTTCTCTAGCTTATCTCGTGCCTTGGCAAGGTTGACTTCAACACTAACACGGACGGGCAGACGGGCATCACTCAATCGACTTCGCTATGCATAAGGACTTAGTATATATATAAATACTTTTTGGCGTGGGAAATTGATATTGTAGAAATTACAAACGGAATGGCAAACTTGGATATACCCTTCTTCCACTTCTTGTGATGAAGGGTATAATATCTCCTTATAAAAAAAGTAATAAGATTATTAGTTCGCCATTAAAAATGTGCTTTTTAAAAAAAGTTTCCATGAAAAAGTACCTTTTAAAAATTAACGTCAATAACTGCGCCTTTTATATAATAACTTTACAAGAAACGTACCCTCAAAAAATTTAAATCATTAAAGGTACTTTTTTTTAATATAATTACTTTCTACAAAAATTAAAAGAAAACTATTACTTAACGATAAAATTATGTTTTTAGAAATTAATTTACAGGTAATAAATATTTTAAATATTAACGTCATTAAATGAATTTTTTTAAAAAGTACCTTCCATAAAAACGTTTATTATATAAAAATGACTTCACCATAAATGTGTCCTCAGTCTCATCAACTGCGAAAACAAGGGGGTTCTAAATAGACAAAATTTATTTGATTAAATTTAATCAATTTAAATAATATCAAGTTAATTTAATAAATTTAAATGTTTAAACTAATGCCTTTCCATAATAAATACATACATACATACATATGTTCATATGTAAAAGTATGTGAGTATATTTCAGTTTAAAAATTTTTTCAATATATGGACGTTGACATTTCTTTATTGAAATCTCCTGTGTTATGACAGTTGTGCATGTTGGTTGTAAATTGAATTAATTAAAATAATTTCATTATAATAAAGTATTCATAGCTAAAATAAAAAATGAATAATATACATACATACATCCACATACATATGTACATGTATTAATAATTATGATAAAAGTGATTTAGAAAAGTTGACGGTAGTTTTATCAATTTCATAGCATGTCATATGTACATTAAAAAAATTTATATAAAATGTTTTAAGGCGATGGTATAAATCTTCACATTAAAAATGTCTAGATCAAGTTTAGATTAGTTTTTATCAAAACTATAAAAAATCTTAATGTTAATGTTAATTTGTATTTGTATTTTTATTTTCAAAATTAACTTATATTCATAAAAGCAGTGAAAAAATAATTTTATAACTTTTTTTTTGTATCCACACTTTATTAATTAAAAAGGTGGTTTTTTAATATTTTTTTTATTTTTATTTCAAACTAAGTAATATTAGCCATTGCAAGCACGTGCCATTTCAAAGGTTATTGAGCCCTTCAATTTTCTTGTTAAATATAAATGGAATTAATTTAAAGAAAATAATTAAAAATTTATCACACTACCATTGGGAATAATTTTGGCAAATCATTTTTTTATCAAGAATTTTGTCTTCTAAAACAAAATACAGCAACAAAAATTAGATGAAATGATTCAAGTTTTATTGTATTAAGAAGAAAAAAATTCGGTAATTATGAATGGTAGTCATGGTGGACATTTATGACCTCGCTGACAGATGTCGATTCTTTCGTCAAAGTTTTAAATCACTTTTTGACAACTTCGAAAAAAGCCCAATTACGCCTCCAACTATTGAAGCTTGTCATTAATTGTTCTAGGATTTTTAAAAGCTCAAATGCGGCAAGATCGCTTGTTGACAATTGAAAGTGGGATTCGTCTGTGAAAAATTTTTTTTTAACAAGCGGGTTGTTTCTGAATAAATTTATGTAGAAGATTCTAGTTACTTTAATGCGACTTTCTAAAAAATTGAATTCATTGTATCAACTACCAACGCTTATATTACGAATACGTCAAAATACTACATGTATTGGCACGATTGAAAACCCCTTTAATTTTATTTTTTATTATTGTGCATTTTTTCTAAATCTAATCTAATCTAATCTTAAAAATAACACATGCTACATATCTAATTTCAACTTGTTTCCATGGAGTGTGATGCCCCTGCGTTACAAGTTTGATAAGCTGAAAAGAGATGCGTGAAATGAAAAGGGAGACAACACATTTAATATATTTTTGTTCTGAAACATATTTTTTTCCTGTTCTTATGTTGTGTGTCAGAGGTTTGGCCATTTAAGTACAACGTTTAGATTGTGCGTTTAATTAGGTCAACAATTACATCAATAATTTCTTCTGCCAGTATATCACACATTTCTCTCTTTACAGTTTTTAAGTTTTACTTTTAAAAGTTGCTGTGCTACATTCGGTAAATTACAAATAAATTAGTTAAGGGCAATTCTTTTTACAATAGAAAAAGAAAAAAAAAAATGTTGTCAGATTTGTCGATTAATCGCTAAATCACAATTTTTTATACAGTAAATACCACTCTGAAATTTGTCGATATTTTACAACAATTTGAAGAAAAATATAATTTAAAATATAAAAAGAAACTGATTTATTAAAAACATTCAACCTGATCTATTATGACAACTAATTTATGTAATAAATAACGTATTATTATTTATTAGGGCGTCGAATATTATTATGCCCTACATTACAAACAGTGGAAAAAGGATTTATCTAAGTTTGTCATTTCGTTTGTAATTTCTACAATATCTATCGATTGAGCGATGACTGTTTGTCCGTAAGTGTTAATGTTAAAATTAACTTTGCCTTTGCTTTGATGAGCTAGAGAACATTTAAATACTCAGATCAGACATAGTTTCGAAAATTTTTCTATTGAAAGTCAGCCAGATCGGTCCATGTCCTTAGAGGCAGCGGGCAAAACACCACGCCAGCCTCTAGTTTTTCCATATCATTTGAAAAAAAGATAAACTTATAAAAAAGAAACAAATTTATCGAGCGATAGAAAATTTAAAAATAGGAAAAAACATAACGTGAAAAAATTTTCGGTCGCCCATATTTTCCCAGTTATGAGCCTCTAAACTTTTCATAAAAAAGTACGATTGTGCGTCATATATTTTTTAAGAAATCAATATGGGTATCATTTAAAAGCTTTTGAAGAGACCTTTAAGAAAATACTTAAAATTGTTAAGAATGCTTAACCCATTGAGAGCCGATGACAATTTTATATAATTTTTTTCTTATTTATTTTTATTATTTTTTTTTTAAGATTCGGCATAGTGGAATGTATCACTCTTATTTGTTTTTAATTTTATTTAATAATGTTTTCTATTTAATCAGGCATGTCCAACACTTGTATTGGAATGGTTTTTATTTTGTATTAACTGTTCCGTTTAAATTTATATTACCTTCTTCAGATACCGACCGTATATGGCAACATTGGTTACAACAAAGAAATAAAAAGGCTTAAATTAATAAGAATACAAAATGAAAGTAAGTTTAAAAACCGAAAAAAATAGTATTTAAAAGAAATCAATTCCACTTTGGAATTTTTAAAGTGGTTTCATTCCAAAGAAATTTTTTTTGAAACCACTTACAATGGGAATTGAGTTCTCTAACATGCCTGAATATATTTGAAAATTATTTGTTTACATTTCGTTTTCTGTTTTTGACGATTTTTTTATGATTCAGAAATCAAAATGTCCATTTAGGCGATTTTTATAGCAAATTTTGTTCAAGCTAAACAAAAATTGTCTGGCAACAATTAAATAGATTTAGACCAAAAACGCTCTGAACAAAGCAAAGTTCCATAGTTAAATTTTATTTGTTGTAGTAGATATAGTTACACATAATATAATATACCATCATTTTTTATTACGTCAAATGACATCTTTAAATCCAAATTTTATGTTTTTAGATCTTGTTGCTTTAGTGAAAGTACTACAACATCTTTCTTTTAGGGGCTATAGCAATACTCACTTTGCTAAAATTTTGTGTATCAGCCAATTATGATTTAAGAGATGTAGAAACATAACGTTTTTTGAGGGAAAACTTTTTTTACAATGGGACTAATTTAAAAACATCTTTTTACTAAAGAGAAAAATGTTTGAACTCGTTTCAGAAATGACGGAGTTCCAAAGTAACAAACATTTAAGAAAAAAAAAAAACTTATAAAAATTTTTTTTAGTATTCGCCGTTTTAAAGTTGGGTAATAATAAAACAACATTTGTATTAAAAAAAACTAAAAAAAAAAACAAAAAAAACTTCATGTTTAGAAATTATTACAACATGAGAATTTAATTTGCAAAAGAAATAAAGAAAAAAGAGTATTTTCAATGTTTTAAATTTATCGCTCAAAAAAAAAATGGTTACTTGCTACTCAATAGCGTAACTAATAGAGAACTTTTTTGGAAGGGGCTTTCAGCCCTTTAGCAAAAATTCCGTTAAAAGAAAATTATATTGGGGTGTGTTTTAGGGGTGGCTTAACCCAAACCACACAGTTCTATCTACGCTACTGTTTAATTTACTTAAATAGGTGAAGGATACAAGAGTCTGACATAACACTCCCACTTGCTATTCATTATAATTTTATTTTTTTTAAATAAATGAGTCTTTTGTTGTAAAATTGTTAAAACAAACAAGATAAAAAAGAAAATTATTTATTGCCAGACATAAACGTTAAGTTGGCCTGATGCACATGCACTTAAAACGAGCAACAAATGGGTTTTTAGTTGCCAACAAAAATTAGTTCTTAAAATCTATAAATTAAATAATAATAATTGCAACAATTATTAAGTTGAGCAAATCAACGTTTCTTTTTTTTCGCTTTTCCTTTTATGTTAAAATTTTTTGACTTTCATTTTTAGGGCTTCATACCGACAGAGTAGGAACGTTACCCAATTGTTATCTTTACAATGTCTGCCCATGTATCTAGATCCGGAATATATAGACACTTGGAAATAATCATAGAAATCAGAAGAGGCCACATAAATGTAGGCCGCTAAAAAAAACACAAATAAAAACCAACTTAGAAATTAAAGGGCGGCCCTTGCTGACTTTTGGTTGAATGGATACGTTAAAAAATAATTAAGTAATTTCGTTATCAATTACCGAAATATCATTGCTTCCAGAGAATGTTATTGTTTGGTGTTCTTTATCAGCCGATGGCAACCTTGGTCCATAAACTTTCAAAAGCAATTATGAAAATGGACTCAGAAAATAAAGGGCGGCCCTTGCCAAATATCATTGCTTCCATTGGTCCATAAACTTTCAAAAGCAATGATAAACAGTGTTTAACTTGTTTAAATGTGGTTGAAACAGAACGGAGCCGTACAGTTTGCAAACAAATAATTTACTCAAAGAATTTCTGATAATTGGTCTCTCTATTACGCTATTTTCTTTAGAAATATGTCAAGTAACTTGTTGATGCCGAGCTTTTGGCGAAATACGGCTGTGATTGCTACAAAAAGCGTGTGAAAATTAAACGTCTCGACAGCGCATTTCATTGATTCAAACAATATATTTCTTTATTCTAATTGAAATTTATGAGGCATTGAAAAAAAGACACAAAGGCGAATTCACAACAGGTATAATCACGGCGACAGTGAATACAACACTGGAATAAAATATATACATTTTGTTTCAGTACAAATTGCCTTCGGGTGTCAAAAACAATGGGAGATTATAACTTTGACATTCAAAGAAGAAAAAACCTCAAGCGAAAAAAAGTCACCTGTGCTGTCAATGCCACCTGAATTCGCCTTAAAACAAACCTTAAAAATTTTCCCTAAACTTAAGAAAAAATATAAAAGCTTTAAAATTTTCAGGGCAAGCTACTGGGAGTAGTTTTATTGGGTTATTGTTAATAAAAGAAAAAAATGAAAAAATTTTTATTTGATAACCACAAAATCTACCAAAATTATTTCTCACATCGAAAGCGAGTATAAAAAATCATAATAAAATTCTGTAATATTTTCTTTAACTTTCTTTGTCCCGTAAATTTAATAATAAATAATTTAATACCTAAAAGTAAATTGTATAAAGAAAATAATACCATTTTATAAACCTCTTTTATATTTATTTACACGTTTTTAAGATGCTAAAAAAAATTATATATTTATTTCTTTTTTCAGACACATAAAAATTTATTACACTCACACAATTTTTGTTCTTGTTCCATTACAACATTTAACTCAATTGAATTTCCATTAACTGCAATTTTTTTTTATTTTCTAACCAGAGATTAAACACAGAAAATCTTAATAAAAAATATTAAATGATAAAAAAGTAAAAACATTGATTGATAAAATTTAATGAAATGGCAACAATAAAAGAAAAAGTTGTTATAACATTTTGTAGCGATTCTACTTGATTAAATTATTTAATTTATAAACTTTGACAATTTTTTAATCGTAGTGGCAATGGTTTTTGATTAAAGAAAAACCTAATTGGATGAGTAGTGATTTTAATTTTGTTCAGTCGACTTAACTTTTTAAATAAAGATTTTTTTTTATAAAGAAATAAATTTTTTTTTTTCTTTATTGGTGACCCCAACATTTTTGTGCTGTATTGAATGTGTCGTCAACAGAAGAAGGATTTGTTTCTTCACTATTATCTCTTACTCTGAAAATTTTCTTCTCTATTTAATTAAATTATACCATTTCGGAAAGCAAACTCAAATTTATGCAGCCCAATCGTGAAAATTCTCACGGAAGAAATTTTTCTCGAGAAAAGATCATTCAGTTATGAATCCGAGGGAACATATAAATTAAAAATTGGCACCATCGTAATTTAAAGGGAGCTATTTTGCCTTTTTGTACTTAATTTCTCTTTCATAATTTATAATACCTACTTTTTAATAAACGTTTGTCTACATTGTTACGGGATATGATAAGATCTCTAACAACATGCTTCAAACTTATGGTTTCAGCGTTTACCATTAACTTTTAAAGCTGTTTTATCTCTAAACTCTAATAGTTTAAACTTTCAGTCATGCCTGATAAAGTTGATAAACAATTATCTAGATTGTTCTTCGCTTTTGCCAAAAAGTAGTTCTTCTCATATTAAACGTCTAGAAATCGAATAAATTAACTTTTGCAAAGGATTAATGCTATTATCGAATCCGATCGAAACCGTAAAAGGTGTACAAAAGCAAGAGTAGAAATCGCGTTTTATTAAAGAATTTGTGTATCATTTTAGTTTGGCTCAAGAGCAACTAAATGTGGTCCACTATTCTTATATAAATCGGAGAACTAAGAATTAGAGATGGTGGATGCCGGAGATTTAAGCTTTTAGTTGACACTTACGCTGATGGCTCCGTCTTCTCTGCTAATATAACTATAATTCTCACTCACGATAACGTCATCCACGAACCGCTTTTAATGTTTTTCTACCTTCCGAAAATTATTTATATTATAATTCTTTTCTTTACAAAATTTGGGTAAAATCCACTGATGAGCTATATGAGCAGTAGTGAAATGGCCATATGGATATGCTTTCCCCGCAATAATACATAATAAAAATAAATATTTCATGAGACTATCATAAAATGTTTATATTTGAAGGAATCAAGCACAATTAAAGTAAATTAATATAATAAATATTCCAAATAAAAATATTTCTTGTTAAAATAAATAATTTTTAATAACGTATCATAATATGATAACATTTTTAACATTTTTCTGGTTACATATATTTGTTTGTCAAAGAATGATAACATTTTAACTGTTATTTGCGCAAAATACATAGCATGTCTTTAATCAAATCATTTTTTGCGTGTACCTATTCAAGTTATTTTACTTTTTAATCGATTACATACAATTTTATTTATGCATAATTAACTGATATAATTTAGTTAAGAGCCATAAAAATGCGCATATTAAAGCTGAAGTAAAAGCAAAAGTCGTTCATCTTCTTCACATTCATACCAAATAACAATGTCCTTGAAAACATGAGGAATAGATTAAATTCAAACATTACTTTGAACTTTTTTTCTCTCTCTCTTTTGTTCTTCTTACAGCTTTCTTCCAGTGTAGCCACAAATAATATCAGATCTTGTAATGTATATTTTACCCACTGTTGTTTATTAAGCGTAATTGTAGTTTTTTCGAAATTAAACAAGGCGAATTCATTGCAGTTGAATGCATTAGATTTAAAGGAAATTCACTATCGCGAAATTCGGTTCAGTCGTCAAATAGTTACAATATAAAAACAAGGCGAATTAATTTACAGGTGATCTTAATAGCCCAGCTGATTTTCGTTTATGTTCAAATTCCTAAATTATTTATGTTTTTTATTTATCATCTGGCTGGTGTTTTATTTTATAATAAATTAAAATTTGCAGCCATCAAAAACTTCTGTTTGAAACTAAAACATATCTAACCGGAATTTAATTTTAAAATAGGTCTTTACGGAAATGCTTCACTGAGCTTCTTAATATACAATTTCTTTACAATTTCGAAGACTTGTTTTCGTACAAAAGGAAAAACTAAAAAAATATATATTTATTTATTTTGTACGAAAACAAATTTAAAATTAAAATGTAAAATTTGCAAAGATGTAGAAAAATAACTTTATCAAAATTATAGCATTTTTGTAAAAAAAAAGTGTTGAACGATTTTTTGGACGTCATCTATTTATGTGATGCATTTATTCGGAGTGTTGTAAAGTAATAGTTTTCCGAACGCATTTAACAACGTGAATCCATCCAGATTTATCTACACTGAGAAGGAATAAGAGAAAGTTACTTTCTTGATTATAGGCCCTTTTAAGCAAAAAAAAAAAAAAAAAAAAAAAAAAAAAATCGCGATATTGCATCAAAACATTAATTTTTTACTTGTGCAATTTCGTTGAAGTATTTAATAATCTGATTATCTGTGTTGGAGAATGATAACATGAAAAATTTTACGCACAAGCAGAATGCAATACTATTTTACGGATCCCTACATCCTTCTTCAGCACTATTTGTATCAATCCTCATAAGGAAGTGTAAATATCTTTTTTTGTTTTTTTTGGACCAAAGTTAATTTTGGAAATTACTTCGGACTTTCGGAGGAATTCAGCGATTAAATGTCGAAGGACCAAAATCGCTAGTCTAAAGTAAAATCTGGCTGATTAAAGCGAGATGTTTAAAAAGGTTCTGTGAAGGTATGGAGGTGGAAAATGGATATAAAAAGTGGGTTTTTGTTTCAATATTCACTTCACACATAATAAAAAACTTATCAATTTATGCGAAGAAAATGTACGAGATTGTCATTATTAACTACTAACAAAGTTGCCAGATTACCTAAAACTTATTTCTCCGTTTTTATTATGCATAATCACTCACACATTTTGCTTCCGCCAATCAAAGGCTAGCGACGCATGATGAAAACCTTTATTTTGTAATTAAAAAATTATGACATCAAAAATATATAATTTTGTTAAAAATCCTTAAATTAATTTCATATTTGCGTAAAATATATGTATAAATAATACCAGGGATAAAAGAATGAAGAAAAATCACATGAAATAAATCGGACATTTCTAAACGGCTGTTTCGATCAAACTTTTTAATGGAGAATCACTCGTGCAGGAATTCCAGACAGGGGATTAAAAAAATAAACTAAAATCAAAATACTGAATTCAGAGCAGCTTGGAAATCCATTCTGTGTCCTCCATATTTCGGAAAAAAACGATAACAAAACTTACATTGTAATATATTTTTATTTTAAAAGTCCTTTATTTCTAAATTAATTTCGTTTTTATTTCTAATTATTTCCAAAAAAAAAAAAAAAACTACCATGGGATGTCATAATTTTCAACTGCCTTTAATTTTCTCCCAGTGGCTTAGAAATGAACCAGTTATTTCTAAAATATTTTAATCTCGTCCCACTGTACATTTACTTGTCGCAAAGTTTTAAAATTTCTATCGACAAAACATTACTCAAATAGCATTTTAAATATTCGAAATGGCAACACTGCCTGTTGTAACAAACACTATCAAAAGATAAGAACACAATAGGACAAAATGATAAGGGAATAAGTGTGAATGCTTAGAAAAATTAAACTTTTAAGATGTTTATCGGTTGTTGTAGGTTACACTGATGAAATTGTAAAAAGATATAAATTTAAAAATATTAATTTGAAACAAAAAAGACGAACTATTTAAATTATTCACTTACCTTAAGTTAAAGGCAAATATTTTGATTTTCTTTTTAACAAAAAGATTTTATTTATTCCAGCAACTAGATGAGAGGAAAGGGATAACACTAATCAAAAATACTTTATTTAAGGTTAAAAACGTTTTTAAAAACTCAACTACTTGGACTTCTCATAAACTTTAAACCTTTTAGCAAAACTAAAGGATATTGTTATATTCTTACACATACATACAAACAATAGTAATTTTTCTTTGTGTTTTCTGTTACACACATTCATCCACACATATATGCAAACCATCAAAATCGTAAAGTTAATGCCAAAAAAAACATAAAAATATTCAAGAAATTCCTTTAGACTCAACCCAAAAAATACTCATTGATTAACTACTGCAAAAATTCCACCGCACACCCCTTTAAATTAATACCTGACTTTTATTGTTTTTCAATGTAAAAATATACAAATGCGTTTGTATCTAATCGTAGGTATCAATGTTCTAAGATTTTCGTAGCAAAATTTTTGTATTTTGAAAGGAAATCTAAACACTTTCAACTTAACGCTTTCAATGTTAAAACCGAACTAAATAAATAATTTCATGTTAAATTCAGCTGTTACGAATAAAACGAACATGAATCTGTATTTTAGTTTATTTTTATTTACGTTTTTTTTCTCTTTTTTTTTTAGTCAGGGATGAAATGAAACAAGAGTTTTCTTGTTTGAGATACATCTTGAAAACCTACTCATTCAGTACTCTTTTTCATAACTGATTTAAGGTACCTTGCTAAAATGAATTATAGGCAAACACTGTAACATATTCCATAAACCACATGTTTTATTAGTAAAACATGTAAATAGAAGATACTGTTATACACAAAATTTTTTATAAAAAATAAGTTCATACACAAAATTTTAAGCCGTAAATTTTTAATTTTGCAAAGTTTTCTATATAAAATAGGTACTATTATAATAAAAAGTTTTATATACTAATTACTGTTATACATTTTTTTTTTAAACTACTGTTATACAAAATTTTTTTTTGAATATATTGTTGTATTTAAAATGGATGTTGTTGTATTCAAAGATTTGCATTGAAAATTTTTGTATACTAAGTTTTTCTATGGAAAACATTGTTATACACAAATTTTCTTTTGTAAAAAATACTGTTGTACTCATTTATCTTTTAGAAAATTCTGTTATATAAAAAATTTTTCTCTAGAAAATATTGTTGTGAAAAAATTATACAAAACTGTTGTATATAAAGTTTTTTTTTACAGAAAATAAATTTATGTTATTCTTATCCAAACTCTATAAAACACATGAAGTTGTATAGAAAATGTTGTTATACATTTAACTTTCTACAGAAAATGTATTTAAACACAAAATTAAGTTTAGAAATATAAAATATTGTGATATATAAACTTTCTACAGAAAATATTTTTATGCATAAAGTTTTCTATAAAATAAATTATAACACATACAAGATTTTCTGCAGAAATACTGCTCTATATTTAATTTTGTATACAAAATACTGTTATACATTAAGTTTTCTATATAAAGTAGTGTTACCCACAAAATATTCTATAGAAAATAAAGGCCTTAGAAAAAATAAAATAATAGTAATAAAACTATTTTATAAAATAAAAACGCTTCAAGCTTGACTATTTTTGTTTAACTTGAAATAACATGATATGTTATGAATATTACTGTTATAAATACTGTCTAAAAAATGATTTATGGAATTTATAGTTTTTCTATAAAAAATTCCTTTATACATAAATTGTTCTCTGAAAAGTACTGATATACATTAAATATAATACAGACAAGACTGTTATACAGAAAATGTTGTACAGGAATTAGTGTTAAACATTAAATATTCTATAGAACATGCTGTTATACGTTAAATGATCTTTAGAAAATACTGTTATAAATAAGTTATTCTACAGAAATTGCTTTTATAAATAAAAGCATCGTCAGAAAATACTGTTATCTATAAAATATAGAAAAATATTGTTATACAAATTCAAATAAATTTTTTTATAAAAATTCTTATATTTATTTTTTTTTTTAGAAAAGACACTGTTCTGTTTAATATTTCTTTGTAGAGGAAATGTGTTAAATTATAGATAACACAGGTATGCAAAATGAAACTTTCATTTTCCCCCCCAAATATTTTTATACTTTTTTATATAACCGGGTGTGTAAACCAAAAATACATTTTCATTTTTTTTCTAGCACGTAGAGTTTTTTTTTTTAATTAATGATCTAAATTTTGATTGATAATATAAATTTTTGTCCCATTATTGAAATTCAAATCGATGCTGCAGCTAAATTAAAAGAGATATCGACTAATTTTTTTAGTTCTATGTCCACATATCCTCATAGTTTAGCATTGCCAACAGTATGCAACTATTTTAATTAGAGTATAAATAACAAAAAACCTGATCTTACTACTGGTAGCATATCTTGATTTCCAAAAAAAAAAAAACCTCTTTTCGCAGAAATTGTACGTGATAGAAATTTTCTGAAAATTTTTCCGTAACCTAGTGGTCAATACCTATCCAAAAAAGTTATAAAAAGATTCTTGACATTTTTAATAGAAAAATATTAAACGAAATATATCAGATAATAAAAGATAAATAAATAATAAATTTATGTTTGGTATCTTTGTTTTTCTACTTTAAAACTATTTATAAATTTTTTTTTAATAAATTCGATAGAATAAACTGTTATACGCGAAATTTTCTCTAGAAAGTTATAAAAAGCGTATATTTTCATATAAAAAGTTTTCTTTCGGTTACGCAAAGGACAAATAACTATTTCACTAAAAAGCTACAAACACTAACAAATGAAATAAGTACGAAAATGCAAAAGTACCAAATCATTTACAATTTAAACATGATGTTCTTTGAAGTGTGAATATATTTAAACCGAATAGTGAGGTAGGTATCCACAATAAAGCCTTTCGTGTTATCAAGTTTACAACATGCGCACTATAACACTCGTCATAAAATAATGATAACTTTTTACCTAAATTTTGACTCTGGTTAATGGTGTGAAAAGTTTTGTTTTACTTAATTCTTACATTTGTATAACAATTTACACACATTTATTGGTTACCAAAGGCAAATGCTACAATGGTAACTTTATTTTAAACTTTCTTAGATGAAAGGATATTTTAGTTACACATTTTTTATAGGCCAATGAACATCCTGTAACGTTGTAAATCAAACTGACATTTGTTCTTTCCAATGTTAGTTAAACTGATGTAAAACATCTATTGTTATTTCTGATCTTTTCACGCAATTAAATTCAATTTTGTTTGAAAAAATATAAATTTGTTAAATCGATTTATTAATTAAGTCAAGCAGTTTTTTCCGTTTGTTTTGTTAATAAAAAGGAAAGTTAAAACCTTCAACAAAATTTCTTTTAAACTCCAATTATTACAAAATAAATTTTCTTACAATTTGCAGAGAAGCAGAAAATTTATGTGAATAATTAAGACAATGTTTTTTGTTTTTAGCTGAACAATATTAAATTTTTAATTCTGACAGTTTTCTCACAAATCAACATTCATTTGTATACTTGTTCGTATTTTAGTTAATAATTATGAAAGTGTGAGAGATGTTAAATGACTCGCAAATATGTAGATTGTTTTTTCTATAGAAACATGTTGAACAAAATTTTTCACAATATATATTTATATATGCAAAGATATCAATGTATATATACTAGGGTAATCGATTATTCGACATTTTTTAAGAATCGGTTTTTGAGAAGTTCGAATATTCGAACTTTTCTTTAAATAGATTTAACGACTTTTAGGAAAAGTAAATACATTTCAATAAGTAAGAGTGTTATATTTGGCTTTGCCGAATCTTATATACCCTTCACCATGTTTGTAAATTTAGTTTAGTAAAGCAACTCCAATCAAAAAAATAAATAAATAAATAAAAATATGGGGATGATAGAGAATTAAAACATAAGAAAAAAAAATCAAGTAGTTTTACATAAAATGCCATCGGCTCTTAATGGGTTAAGCATTAATTTATTAATTTTAGTATTTCCTTAGAAATCTTTTCAAAAGCTTTTGAGTGATACTAATATTGCTGTCTTGAAAAATATAGTGTAAAATCGTACTTTTCTATAAAAAAAATTTAAGAGGCCCATAACTCAGAAAATTTGGGCGATAGCCAATGAGTACTTATCAAAACGCGGCTTGAAAATGATGTCTTTACATCGAAAGCACTCGCCAATCGTACCAAATAAACAGCCAGTGACGACGGTCTTCACCGAAAGGTATGACAACAGTTTTATATTTACTGGCGGAATAAATTCAATTAACTTAATACCTAATAAATTTAAATTATAGAGAGTCGGCAATCAAAATTCCCTTAAAATAATTTCAAATTTTTGAGGGGACCAAATTACAAATTTTTTCCAATATATTGAGTGTTTTTCAAGGGACCAGGAAAACAGTTCAAATTATAGAGATTTAAATTAACAAGTTTCAAATTATCAAAAGTCGACTGTACTTTAAATATGTGCATCAACTTAAAAGCAAAGTGATTTATGCCACTTTCAAAGTAAACGGCTTATATGTACATGCATACATACGTGTACAACTTATCTCAGATTCATAACAACATCAAATTATTAATTAAAATTTTCAATCACGGGAATACTTATTAATTTAACTTTAAAATATCGTGCTGATTATCCCGACTGAATTATTAAAATCACCGATATTGACTATTGAGGGTGAAAGCACGTTTTGATGGCCATATCGCTACCGCTCACTCAGGAAACTTCTCACAAATATTTTTGTCCAAACAATAAAGTAAAGACCAAAATCAAAGTTTAAGCAAAAAACAACAATAATCAACATTAATTTTTTTTCTTTATCCACTGTGTACGGCTGACTTTTTTTCGGCTCTTTTACACAGTTAAAAGATGTTGAAAGATAAAAAAAAAATAAAAAATTGATTAAGTTATAAACTGTTATACATAGCATTATGTTTGTTCTCTTATATATAAAATTTTCTTAGAATGTTTTTATAAACAGAAGTTTCTGTAGAAAATTGTTTAATACGTTAAGTTTTCCACAGAAAATACAAAATATTTTCTATAGAAAATAAAAGTTATACACAACAATTTTTAATAAAAATTCTCTTATACACAAAATGTTATTTAGAAAATTATTAAAGCAAATACTTTTCTATAAAAAATACATAGTATTTAGATAATCAAACGAAGATGATAAGGAGAATGAGGCAATATTGTTCGTTGAATTCTTTTTAGAGTTGAGTGCTAAATGAATTCCTGTTTAATCTTTACATTTTGTATCGGCAAAGAAATTTAGAAGTCTTTAAAAAGCGCTACTGTCGATCATATGAAAATTTAAACTTAAGAAAATTTTTCCCTTTTTAGGTCTTGCGGTCACCTTCTCGCACATCATGCCAACTTGGACAACTTATCAGGCCTTTTCTTGAGACTAGCAAACCTTGGCTAAATAGTTTTTAAAATTGTGATTTCAACCAGGCATTAAGCTATTTTCTATTACAGATACAAGAGAAAGTTTTTGAGGATGGGACAAACATTTTTTAACTTTAATTTTTTTTAAATTGCATAAATTACAAAAAAAAAAAAAAAACTAAGACGAAGACGAAGAACTTGATATTTGTAGGCTGAGACTGGAAGACGCTTAGACGGCAACGAGCCATATGTGGCATTATTCCAGATTAACTAGCATTATAATCAGTCCAAATACATGACCACCATCAACTAGTTGTCGCAGTACTCGTTAATAATAAAAATTTTTTGTTTATCACTAGGAAATGAAAACGAGTAAACATATAAAAATATGCTTCAAGGTCCTTCCTACACAATTTCTTCTCTTTTAAAATTTGAAAGCTTAAATCTAGTTTACGGGCACCGTTCCAAGAACAAAAAAAAAAGTTGCCTACAGAGAGTAAAATGCAATTTTAAGAAAAAAAAAATTTAAGTGAAAAATTTAGCGCCAACCCTTAGATTTGGCGTTACTGACCTCCATACATCGAGTATTTGAAGGCGGAAGGGGGTAAAATGGGTATCATTGGACAGATTATTTAAAAGCCTATTTAATGAAATATGTAAAGAAATAAAAAACAATCTGGTGAGAAAAAAATCCTTTTTTACATAGACATAACTTTACCACACAAATTTATTAGAAATGTTATTAGAAATGCTTTACAAAAAAATTATCTAGGGGATGCAGAATGTAAGTTTAAGCAAAAAATGTCAAGCAATTATGTTCAAGGAAACCCTTTGTTTCTGAGTTACGGACCTCTAAAGAAAATCTTTAGAAAGTGAAGCAGTTGTTGGTCAAACCATAGAGGAGAAAATATTTGCATCCGGCCGAAGCCCGGTTACACAGAAAATCTTTAGAAAGCGAAGTGGGTATTGATCATACTATAGACAAGAGAAAGCCGACTACGCAGGAAATCTTTTAAAAAAGAGAAATAATAATAAAAAATTATTAGATATTATAACTTTTTTACCTCTTTCTTTTTTATTAAACAGGTCCTTAAATATCTTTTCAATGATACCTATATTGTCTTATTCCGCCATCAAACACTCGATATATACCAGATTATATATAAAATATTTAGAGGACCGTAACTGTTTTTTACTAAATATTTTTTGCTCAAAATTACAATTTACACAACTTTTTTGATTTAGAGCGGTAAGAAATAAAAAAAATCTCATAAAACAGCTTTTTCAATTCATTAAGTAATTGGATTATTTGAAGCCGGAGGTCTCCGTCACAAGTCTACATCCATCTGTATTTGAAAAAATAATTTTAAACTCTGCGCCACTGACAGAAAGTCAATTACTTTTATTCAAAATGGAAGCAGAACCAACAGCTGATCAAAACGTCTGGAAGGGCTATATGCATCACGCATAAGCCATTTTAACTTTCTTTATTTTAAAAATAAAAAAAAAATACACAAATTCTTTAATATTCAAATATTTTTTTTTTTTAATTTTGGAACATTCCTTTATTTTTTTTAACTTTAATTCAGTTTTTTTTTCGATTTATTTTTCGTTTGAATAAATAAGAAATATCCAACAAAATAAATAAAATTAATTAATTTTCTTACTGTGTACGCAAATATTTTAAAGCCACTTTTATTAAATTTTATTCGTTGACCAAATTTAGTTTCTTTTTAGCAGCCAAATTTGCTTCAGTGTAAATAAGGTGTAGAGACAACAGCAACAACACCTTTTTTTATTTATTGATTGAAGTTATGCAAAATTAAACACACAGTTTTGTTTCTCTTCTTTAATTGTTTAAATTAATTTTTTCACTTTAACAAATAATTGAACTTTCACTTGCAAATATAACAAACAAGACATTTAATAACAAATTATATTAAAAACAATAATTATCTATTCAGAGACTTATAATTATTTAATACGCAACTTTTAAAAATCTTAAACATCTGCGGACTAAAACATGACGAATCATTTAGTTCATTCTTTTATTTCAACTCAACTTTTATAACTTAAATAATTTTTTTTTTATTTATTTAATTTGTTTTAATTTAAAATATTAATGACTTCAAACATAAAACAACAAATTACTAGAAACAAGTCTGCCGCTTTTTTCATTCACGTTATAAACCAGACGTAAGAAAAACGTTCTCACAAATGTAAAGTTGTAGAATAACTGAAAATACTTTGTGCAGGCTTTCGTACTTTTGTATTTGTTTTGTTTGCATTTTGCAAAATCAACTTCGGTTTGTTTTTATTTATTAAGGAGAGGTCAGACATAGAAAATATTTAACGAAATAAGCATGTGCCAAGCGTCTTTTCACTACTCAAAGAAACTGTTTTTGATATGGGAATTTTTGAATTTTATAAGGTTTGACATCTATAATCAAAAAAGTTCATATAAGAAAAAAGTTAAACTGCACTTTAATAATTATTGTGCCATGAATAAAACTGTAAGAAAGGAAAGAGTTGTACAGTTTGTATTGAGCGACAGTTTTGCTCAGTGATGCCAACTTAGCCCTTTTCGAGCTAGATTTAGCCCTTTTCGAAGTACCTCAAACGCGAAAAAAAAATTTTAGCCCCAAACTAAAAAACGCGCAATTTCAGATATTGATCCAATTATAAACAACTTTTTAAATTTCGAATACACTTTTGAAAAGAGTTGAGTGACAAAAATATTTTACTAAATGATAAGAAAATGATTGAAAAAAATCTTCTTCTTGTAAAAAATCTTATATTGGAAATAAGAGTTAAGCTACCATCTAATATTGAAGTAATTAATAAAATATCGTTACTAAGCGCACAAAATGTTTTGTCCAAGAATATAGAAAGTCTGCTTTCATTAATTCAAGAGTTTCGTACTGATACACAGGAGGTTGAAGGCTTAGACAACCGCCTTAAAAATTTAAAAACTTGTGAGTGAAAAACCACTGAGAGAGCAGATATGTTTTGGACTGAGAACTACAAATACAAAAATACAGTTGGTAACAACCCATTTAAAAAACTGTCTACTTTTCCTTTAAATATTCTAATATATCTATACTCAAACGCTGAAGTTGAAAGAACTTTTAGCGTTATGAACCTATTTAAAAATAAAATTAGAAACAAAATGTCGTTAAATACATGCAATAGCCTAATCCATATTAAATACAGTCTGAAAAGAGATGATCTGTGTTGTTGTACTTATTAAATACCAGACCAGTTATGTGGAAAAATTAATTTAAATGAAACATACAAAAAATCTCCATATAACATAGAATGCAATAAGCCGTATATATATAAATTTAGTTTAGTGAAGTAATTCCAATAAAAAATTTTGGGGCGACAGGAATTAAAAAATAAGAAAAAAAATTGCATAAAAATGTCATTGGCTCTTATTGCTTTAAGCATTTTTAAAAAATTTAATTATTTTCCTGAAGATCTCTTCAAACGCTCTTAAGTGATGGCTATATTGATATCTTAAAAAATATGGTGCACAATCGTACTTTTCTATGAATAGTTCAGAGGTCCATAACTCGGAAAATAGAAGCATGTGCCAATTTTTCAACTTGATGTTTCTTTTCTTTTATTTTTTTAATGGAGTTACTTCACTTATTTGTTTCAAATGATATAGAAAATTTTGAAGCATGCGTAGTGTTTTACCTGCTGCTTCGCAGGACATGGATAGTTCTCGCTTATTTTCAATTGAAAAATTTTCTAAACCATGTCTGATCGTTTGATATATTTAAATTTTTTCTGTCACCCTTATAATTGTTTTTTTGATTGGAGTTACTTCACTAAACTAGATTTACATGCATGGTAAAGGGTATATAAGATCCGAATATAACACTCTTACTTGTTTATTTCTTTATAAAGAAAAAACACTTTTTTTTAATTTTTAAAAAAGTTTTCTTAGCTAAATAGGTTAATCTAATGCATTTTTTGGATCGTTACATCCTTCATCAATATTTTTCGCATCTCCCTTATAATTGTGAATATAAAATCTTATGATAATAAAAAATTCACATTAACCGAATATATCATTTAAATATTGCGAATGTTTTGCAAAAGAATCTTATTCTTAAGAGAATTTGAGCCATTTTTCGGAATTGGCAGTTCAAAAATCTAAAGGCGTCAATGGAAAGAAACATTCAAACAATATAAATAATATACAGGTCTGTTCTGTAAATCACTTTTTGCCAGAGTGATTTCAAATCACGGAAATGGTTTTCTGCCTATAAATTATAATGGAATCACGTGATTTAAAAACGGTTAACTAAATGACTGCCGGTTTGAAACCACTTGCTTATTTTCGCTAATTATTTCGTTTAGAATATAATAACATTGATTTCTTCTTTTTCTTAGCAGTTAGTTTTTGTTTTTGAAAGTTAATTCTATTTTTTTCCAATTGACACAGTGTTAAAACATAATCTAAGATTTGTCTAGTTTATGCTTATATTTCTAATATGCGAACTGACGGTATATTTGGCTTATCGGCGAGTGCTTTCGATGTGATTACATAAACCTAACGCAAAATTTAATCAATGCTGTTAAAAAGATAATAAAAGTATTGGGTTAAATTTGCAATAATAAGTGCAAAATGTAAGCAAATTTTTTTTTCCTAATTTTTTTTAATTTTTTCTTATTTTACGAATTTTTATTTGACGCCGAGATTTAAGCAATTCAATCAGCTTCAATAAGGAAATAAAAGTAAACACATTTGTACTACTATAAACAAATATAAATTCTCTTATTTATTTTAGCCTTTGGACCTTATTAAATTTCCAAAAATATTTGTGTTACGAATTAAAAAAAAATGAAAAAACAAAACACAAATCGAAAAAATCAGTTGTTTTCTTGTGTTTTTGAACATTTAAAATCACGCCGAAAAATTAAGTATCGCGTGATTTTTAGAACAGCATCAAATCGTTGGCGTGATTGTACCGTTCGTGATTTGATATCACTTGATTTTCGGAACATACCTGATAAATTAAATATTGTCTTGTTTATGATTTATATATCAACAGCAAAGTAGAGTGTAAATTATTTGCTAAATGCTTATTTCATCAAATATTTTATTCATTTAAAAATTTTAAGAGAAAATTAATATAAAGTTTAGTAATCAGGAATGGCAGTTTTAGTACCATCGTACTTTTATATATGTACCATTATACAAATTATTCTCACGGCAATAATTATATACTTTACCTATGCATATAATAAAACTGAAACGCGATCATTTCGATAGTAATCGATATGGAATACCAAACACCTAATTTTGGAATTTTTGTCTGTCTGTGTTCACATCACGTAAAAACTACTAGATAGATTTGAAAATTTTGTGAGCTGATCCCTTAATACATTAATTTTTGTAAATCGAACAGTTTTAACAGTCTGCAAAACTTTAGAATGAATATTTAATAACACATTTTTCTATATTTGAATTTTTAGAAAATTAGAAATGAAATGCAGACAAATTAGTGGGCTCTGGTGGTAGTTATTATGAATAACACGTAACGTTGACTAAATATTCAAAGTTTTTCCACAGAATTACAAAATTTTGCTTGTTAAATAACAAGGGATTTTATTATCTAATTTATGAATACTGAAACAATTATGATAGCAAGAGTAAAAAATTTAGTTGGGCTTTCTATAAATAAATTTTTTAATGTATTTTTTTGTCATTTGATATTGTAAATAACGTCTGAACATGTTCCAAAAACATACCGAATAAAAGAAAGTATTACAATTATATTAAAAAAATACATTTATTTTCTTATTACTATTTTCCATCCCTGATATTTATATTTATATGTTTTTCATCAATTTTTTTGCGCGTCTGTAGTCACCTTGTCAAGACAAATATTTGTTTACTTATATTTATTCCTTTATACACGATTCTGGGCCAAACCACATGTTGCTCGTTTCAAATTTAAAAATCCAAAATATGCTGAGAGCTTTTGCATAATTATGAAGTAAATTGTAATGAAAATAATAATTATGGAAATTTTAATTATTTTTGATCGTAAAAGATTTCTATTCTTTTTTCAAGGCATATAGTTAAATACATTCTTAAGCGTGAAATAGGATAAAATTCGTCTTTTTCAGCGGAGCTTGATGGATTTCAAAAAATTTTGATACTTATACTTTTTTATTACAATTCTATTCTGTAATGACTTTTAATAATATTATATTTAAAATTTTAATTAATTATTTTTTAATATTTTCTACTCCATTGTGTAGCATCATCAGGAAAATCGAATATTTATTTAAACATAAAATAAACCAACAACAAAATTGTAATAAAATTTTTTTTCAAACTATCATATTTCAAAAAACAAAAAGTTATTTTGTCATACAAAAATTTTTAAGCAAATGCAAAATACAAAATTATTTTTTTGTTTACTTAATGTCTTTAAATTTGAGTAGTGAAATATTGAAAAGAGAAATAAAAAACTTTTGCTTAAAAATTAAATAAAATTTAATTAAATAAAAGGGCAAATAAAAACTACATTAAAATATTATATTTTATTTCACTAGTTTTATAAATCTTAATAAATGTAAATTTTACAGTCAGGATAGCCGTGGAACTATAAAACATCGGTTCTGTTCGTAAAAAATGCATCACTACTTTGCTGTAGTAAATTTAAATTCTCAAAAATGCACCACTAAGCAGATATAGACTAATAGTCGATTAAATAGGCAAAAAAAACTGCCGTTACTTTCAAATTTGTGTTGGTATCAAGCCGCTTTAGGGTTTGTATTACGAAATTTTTATTGAGAACAAAAGTTAATAACTTTTTTAAGTAAATGTTGTTTTAGTTTGCTTACCATTTTGACATTCTCGTTGTTGTTCTTAATATAATTAGAAATGTATTTGTCAAAGTATTATAATTGGAATAAGATATTCACTAAATTGCACAAAATATATTTCATTTTAGCAAAAAACTTTTTAATACGTTTTCCGAATACAGCAGTTGACAACTTACTGGGTTGATATTATATTGCGCATCTGTCTCACAGCGGTTACTAAACGTGGTTCACATCCAGCACTTAGCGATAAATAGTTTTCAGGCGATGCTTTAAGCAAATTCAATATTTGGGTTAGCGATGTGTTTAGAGTTAAGCCCAATTCATCTACAACACTTGCTAAATATTCAATGTCAACAGATAATTGCTTTGATGCCGAACTTGAAAGAGATTTGATTTGTAAAATTTGTGACTGATATAAAACACAGCATTGAGCAACTACCAAAGATAGTAAAATATCAGCACTTGGTATGGGCTGTGAATATTTAATATGACACATTTCCAAAGCTTGCTTTAGTAGAGTTGAAGGTGACAGCAATAAGGGTTCTAAATGTTGCGGTAATGTTAATAAATACTGACCAATTTGTGTTATACTTTCTTGTGGAGCAAAGCTAAACGCCGGCATATCTTGCATATGTCCCTGAGACAACTCAGATGGTGGTTGTATTTCCGATAGATGAGAATCCAAAGGTTGCAATAGAATATTAAGAGTTATATCGTGTGTTTCGGTAAAATGATTTTTCAAAGCATCATAAATATTTGCAAATATTCCCGTAGAAGCATTTGCTGCATCCTGATTCATTTCTAAACGTTTTTGTTGAAATTCAGCAATAGAATTTAATAAACGTTGTTGTTCAGTTGGTTCGAATGTTTGGTAAATATTAATTATATTAAATTGATTTTCTTTAAGTTTAAATTCTAACGCTGCTAGACGATCTTGTAAGATTTTTTCAAATTTTTGCAATTTTTGTTGGAAATCAGCTAAACATTCTAGTAGAGCCAGCGTGTATTGCAGCAGTGACCAATTGCTGTCAGTATTCGTATTAACTGAGGAATTTCCAAGATTCAGAGAAAGTTGTCTTTGAGTTTTTGAAAACTGTTCTAACAAACGTTTAAATATCCCTCCCAACAAATTTATTAGTTTACAAAGAGCCAAGTCATCAGTAATATTAAGGCATCTGTTTAATGATTCATTTAACCAACTGAAGAGTTTACCAGTTATATCCCTTAAATGGCGTACAGCATCACTAGCGTGGGCTTGGGTTGTTAGAACACGATCAACTTGCGTAGATAATTGAGTTTCTTCAAGCCGTGGATATTGTTGTATGAATTTATGAAAATATTCATAAATAGACAAACCCAACTGATGTTCTAATTCTTTATTTAGTACAATCGAAGACTCCTGCATGTAGGCATTGAGTTGAAGCACAAAATTGTGATTGGCCTGTGCAAATTGTTGCAACAAATCTAAACGTTCATTACAGGTTTTTAATAATTGCAATATATGACTATCCCGAGAAGGTTGTAGGGCAGGCAATAGTTCAGTCAGTAAAATAAATGGTTGCTGTTGGGCCTCTTCGTCATCGAATACTTGTACACACCATTTCACCTGACGTTGACAATTTTCCAGCAATTGGTCATAGAAGAGAGTGAGAAAATGTTGTTGCTGTCCTGCGATTTCAGTTGCCTGTAATTCCAAGGTTTGTTTCCATTGCTGCTGCAAAGCGGTTTTCTGTACTGCACGATAGTACTGAAGAAGTTGTGGTTTTCTCTGAATTGCCGCAAATATGGTAACATAACGTCTGGCCTGTTCTATGCTTCCCTCAGCAAAACTTTGCACTACATCTGATGAGGCTAAAGCTTCGAGACGATTTTTGAATTCTTCTACCTGTGACTGTCGGTCAGAGTGACCAGGCAATTGCTCTTGCGCTTGTAGGCTTTTTTGTAAAGCTGAGATTTTGTCGCAAACACACTGAAAAATTAAATATTGAGAAAGTTAAAGAATTTGAATATTCAGTTAATACACACACTATCGTCGTAAAAAAGTGAAATGTAAATACACGTCGTGTACATACAATTAAAACTTTTTGTTTCAAACAAAATTATTACCTTTAAATCATTTCTTTCAAAGCTGTCCTCTAGTTCTACTATTAAATTACCCCAACCATCGGATTCTTGCAGGGATTCTTTTGCCGTTTGTAATTTTGTTTGCATTCTATTTAAGCGCTCTAAAGTGGCCATACATTCCCCAGTCTCATTTTGTACAGCAGCAACCTCTTGACGCATAATTAACATACGTTGTTGTAATTCCTTGACATCATTGCGTAAATTCTTAGAATCTTTTACCATTCTTGGCATACTGGCTACCAATTGTTGGCTACTCTCTTCAATAGCATAATTCACTTGTTGGACATACAACTGTAATTTGGATACGTAGCTATTGATGAAGTCGACTGGGACATCAGGCTCATTGGTTGAATCTGTTTGAGTAGATTTAACATCTTCACAATGTTTTTTAAAGTTCTCATTAATCCAAATAACCGGATCAAACTTATCTTCGGATAAAGCGGAAATATCCATTTATTAACTATTGACTTTTAAAATATTTACAATATATTTTTGATGATGTTGACTATTTGCTTAAATTTCTTTCAAATACACAACAGCTGTTAAGAAAAGATGCCGGCTTGTTTTTTGTTTGATTAAAAAGTTGTCAACACTTGTTTTAAAAATTTGATATATTGCAGACAAAAACCTCTTGCAGCATGCAATAATAAAAAATAGTGTTGCCATCTGGTTTAACACGGAATATAATAAGTTTCTGACTTATTTAAAAGAATAATTTTAACATTTTTCAATTTAGTTGAAATAACAAAAGAATTGAAAAACATTTTAAAAAATGTGTATTAAGGGCTGATAGTTAAGTGTGTAAATAAATTAATTTTGAATTAATCTGACTAAAAAAAGAGAAAAAAAAAAAAACATATTAAAATAAAATATATTTCCTTTATTATTTTTATTTTTAACAGACAACAAAAAATATATATATCAAAATTTATTTGTTTCTAAACTTTACAGCTCTTTTAAAACTACAAATTTCTCGGGCTTTTTACAAGTGCAGGAAAAATGTACATCACCCAGGGGTAGTTTAGAATTGCTTGCATGCTTTGGTTCAAATTTGGCAAAATGATTTATTTTGCGTGAGAAATTTAAACAAATCTGCTCCTAAAATAACTTTATTTTATTACATACTCGATTACATAATTGTAAACTATGCAAAATAACAACAAAAGAAAAACTAATTAAAGACTGAGTCAGTACATACCTCTAAGGATTTTGAAGGCTTGTTGGCAAGATGTTTATATTTTGCAAATAAATCATGTACAAACTGGGAAGGGTTTGCAATCTTTATCTGCAAAAAAAATACAAATTAAATCGCTAAAATAAAACAATAATAATTACTCTTAATTCCATGAAAACATATAAACCGCGCATTTTACATAAGCCGTTAACTTAAGGTAAACAGTTAATCCTGCTTTCTTAAAAATAAAACGTTTGCATAAAAAACGCTTGCTTTAACTTAAATGTTAAATATAAAATCGCTTTTATAAAAAATGTAAATTTATTTAATTCTTAAAATTGGTAAAATAAAAATACTTTTTTAAAAAATGTTCATTGCAAAATTAGAAAAATGAAAATTTAGGGCAATTTAAGAATCATGGATAGTTTTCTTTCATCTTGGTGGCTTTACAAGTGAAATTGGTAGGCCATAATCTATGTTTGCCTGTGAACTGTAAGTGAGCAATTTTTTCTAGTTGAGTATATTTTTTTCTAACATATTTTAGCCTTAGAAAGTAGTAATAGGACAAAACGGTGAAGGTATCTTGGCATTGGCCCAGGGGGAGAAATTTTTTTTAAAAAATATATAAATTATATTCGAAATTTTTTGTTGACAGTTACCTTTGGTATGGGATACGGTGATGGTAGTACCGCCTGATGACGGTATTCATCTTGCATCATAGAAGTTTTACATACATCATACTCCCACATACCCTTCTGTACCTGACCCGTCAACACATGATAAAAAGTTCCTTCACCGCTTTTCAAGCCTCTAGCAAAGTGTCCCTCATAACGATTACCATTAGCTTTAATGAAATAAAAATAAAAACATTAGCTCCATATATTTTACTTAATAAATCCTCAAAAAAAAGAAATAAATAAAAAATCACCATAAAACATTATTCCAAGACCATGATGAGCATCACTTTGCCATTCTCCAATATAAAGTTCACCATTTTTATACCATTGTATTCCCAAACCATGACGTGTATTAAGCTTCCACCATCCGTAATAAACACCGTCCTCATAAAATTGTTTACCTTCGCCCGATTTACAATCATTAGACCACTCTCCCATGTATATACGCTCCATACTGCCATCTTTAAGGCGACGTCGCATCATACCGTAACCGTGACGCTTACCGTTACTCCATTGACCATCATAGATTAAGTTTTTTTTCGTCTCCTTAACCCCAAACAAATGATGTTGAGATTTTAACCAACACCCACTATAAGTGCCGCCACCAGGGTAATAAAAAGTTTGTCGCCATCCATTACTTTCTGCTTTAAGGTGATTTTTACGTTCATAAGAGCGATGACAGTAGTTATTCATAACTAAATATTAATTTTTTTATAGATTAGAAGTACTTTTTTTGTGGATTTAAATTACTCTTAAAGAAGTAGTTAAACAATATTTTAAGAAATGTGTTCTCAAAAAATAATAATTGTCAAAATTTTTATTTTTATGAAAAATATAAAATTTCAGAGGGATGGATACCATTTTAGACTATTTTTATGATAAGTATGTAAGTACATATGTATTTTTGTGTAAAGTGATTTTATATATACATACGTTTAGGATCGTCCTCTTTTCTTTCACATGCAATTTTCAATTGATTAAATATGGCAGCTACATATTGTCAACAGTCACGAAATCTTAAACATCGTTATTTCTACTTTCAGTTTTCATTATGACAATAGTTTGATAATAGGTGCTTAAAATAATATTACGTTAAGATATGCATGGCGCAATGCAAAATGCGCCTTGGTGTCATGCAAGTCGTATATTTAAAAATAATAACATGAAAGAATATGACTATTGTGAACAAGCTATCATAATTTAGTGTGTTTTTTTTTCAAATTAGGTATGAACTGTAAAAAACTGAAAATTTTTCTCTTCTTTTTAAATTAATATGAAAATTTATTATTTGTAATCTTATTTATGTTTATCTAAATTAATTCCTTCCTTCCTATTTTAGGTCTGTTCATTAACCCACAAAATTTGCAACGAGAGAGTGTAAACAGAGAGTAAAAAAATGAGATACAAAAAATATCTTGCAAATTCTTACTGGTAAAATTATTACTTGCAAGAATAAGCCAAACAGCTCTTTCTTACTTTTATTTACAGAATAATTTACTTTAAAAATGCCTGACAAAAGAAATGTTTGTAACATTAAAGAAAATGCAAGTATTTGACAATTAAAAGAATATAAAATAATATTATTTTGTAATTTTTCTTTAATTTAGCCATTACATTTGACATCTAAATTACAATAAGAATGTTTATTAGAACTAACTGTAGAAAAACACATTCTATACATAATAAGTTTAAACATCATTAGCGCATTTGAAAATTACTAAATATTTAAAAGAATATTTAAAACATTTTACATATTTTTGCTATTTAGTTACTTGGAATATTATTTTCAATTTTTTTCGTGTGGTTACGAGTTTACTGGCTTAAAGTGGTCTTTGTTTTATACATTTGCTTAAAAAATAGTACTATTTAGTGCGCATACCGTACAGTTTTTAAGTCTTACATATCATTCCCGAAGCCACAACAATTTTCTTTGCTAATTTTTGCTAGTTATATTATAAACACAATCAAGGACTACCGACCATCGACTACAAAAGTAGCTGGCTACAAAAATAGCCAAGTCGCCAGCTACTTAATTTTTTTAATGACTCCCGACCACTAACTACAAAAAATAAACATCTGTATTAAAGTTAAGCAAAACAACAACAAAAAAAAATGCACCAAATAAAAAGTAAATGAAAAATGTAAACAAATGAACAGATTAAGTTAATTGGATTTATTCCGCCAGTAAATAAAATACTGTTGTCATACCTTTCGGTGAAGACCGTCGTCACTGGCTGTTTATTTAGTACGATTGGCGAGCGCTTTCGATGTAAAGACATCATTTTCATGACAGAAATATTAAAATTATATACCTTCAATAAAGATGACAGATATCAGGCAATCTACCTGCATAATACCGTTTTTAAATAGACACCATCCTAACGGACAAAACTACATGTACCCACCACTATCTACGCAACAAACACGTTACACTATCCAACCAGTACTAATCAAAACGCGGCTTGAAAATGATGTCTTTACATCGAAAGCGCTCGCCAATCGTACTAAATAAACAGCCAGTGACGACGGTCTTCACCAAAAGGTATGACAACAAATGAACAGATGATTATTATTTTTCAGTGGTGCCACTATAATAGTTTTTCGCGTTTTTAATAGCGACATTTAATGTATTGCGTTTTTAAAACCACAATTTTATGCATTTATTGTATTGGCAGCACTAATCTGTTTTTTGTAGTCAAGAAAAATAGAAATTGGCCTAAGTTAGCCGTGTAGTCGGTAGTCGTGTAGCGGCTAAAAGAATTATTCTCATAAGCACGCATGTATTCTATTTTTGACTTCTTGTAGTCGATGGTCGGTGGACTTAATTGTGTTTATATCATTATGCTATTGTGTTTATAGCATTATGCTATTGTGTTTATAGCATTATGCTATTGTGTTTATAGCATTATGCTATATTTAGAAAATTTCTGTTTTACTCTCTCGTTGCTAGTTTTTGCTAGTAAAGTTGCTGAACAGAACTTTTATTATATTTGTTTCCTTATTTCATTTATTTATAAACAAAGTTTATACTTTTAACTGTATAAAAGAGCCGAAAAAAGTCAGCCGTATACAATGGATCAAGGCGCATCAAACAGGTGACTGCATCAGATCATATGTTTATCATATGTTTTAGCTTTTGCATGTATTTTGTTTTTGTAAAAACTAATTCGAGCTGTCAAAAACGTCTAGTAATGTGTGTATTTTTTTGTGAAAAATAAGAAAGCCACTAAAAATATATTGGAATACATACAAACACATACACACGTTTTTGACAGCTCGAATTAGTTTTTGCAAAAACAAAATACACGTAAAAGGTAATGCATCCACCTGGTACTATTGCGCCATGACAGTGGATAAAGAAAAATTAAATCATTGTTGATTATTGTTGTTTTTTGCTTAAACTTTGATTTTTGTCTTTACTTTATTGTTTGGAAAAAAAAAATATTTGTGAGAAGTTTCCTTAAGAGCTAAGTGAGATGTAGCGAAATGACCATCGAGACGTGCTTTCTTCCTCAGCAATCAATATCGGCGATTTATTAATTTAATCGGGATAAAAAAATAGCACGATTTTTTTAAATAAATGAATAATATAATATTAAACATTTAACAGACTTTTCAGTCAAATGCAGTTAATATAAAAGTTTTAAACTTATTTAGCATTAAATTTTTATTTATTTGTTTAGAAGACAAAGTAAGTGTGGACAACTTTAAACTATACCGGTATATTTAACACAAGTAGAGTCTAGTGCTATAAGTAAAAGTCAGTTTACATCAAGGGCATTGTTTTCCTTTTTGAAGTAGCTTCGTGAGTCGAAAAGCGTTTACATTATGACTATAGATGTTACTATAGAGAGAAAGAATTTTTTTTGATTTATCAAGCAATCTTTCTTTTAATTTAGCAACACCGTTCATGCATGAAAGAAGAGTGCGAGAAGAAACTGAAATGAGTCGTGAATATTCATAGCTTGCTTCTATACACCTCCCGCCCACAAACTTCTGCATCTTGACTTTTGTGGCTGATACAAAGCGCATAATGTAAATTGGCTCTAAAGAGCGACAACCAAAAAGTTAGCTGCAAATAAAATATGAATTTTTAATTTTCAATTTATTCCCATATTTATCTGCCTATGACACCGACATACTCTTTTGGGAAATTAAAAATAAATTAAAAACTTAAAACTCTAGCGATTTAGCTATCTTAAAAAGTTGGCATCCCTGTTCATCCATGCCCATGCTATAATGCCAATTTGGCGCTGAGATGAAAAATTATAATTTATTATATTTTTATAATAAAAAGTTATTTGAAAATTTCGTAAATTATATGTTTTTTATTTATTTTTATTTAAATATAAAAAGAAATATCTAAGCAATTTAACCACAAAAGACAGCATAAACAAAGTTGGGTCCAAGGCGAATTCACATAAGGTGGCAGCGCGGCTACAACAGTACAACAATAAAAAGAAAAACAGGCACTTAAGTGTATGATAAACTTTAGAACACACACAATTACTACACTTTTTTCTTACCCTTTTCAATAACGTTTTTACTAAGATTCGTTTTTTAAATTGATTTAAATTTTTCTTACCATTCTTTTTTAAAGAATAATAAAAAAGAAATTTTTTGATATAAAATGATTCACTTTGACAGCTTTTCTACACATTACAACATTAAACAAAAAATTCTCAGCTGCCGCAACGATGCCACCTGGTAAAATTAATTCGCCTTGGTTGGGTCTACAGATAAAGTCGACAAATAATCGCTGTAAAGACGGATAAAATTGTCATTAAATTATTAAACCTTTTTTGACAACTGTAACGCTGTGGTTATTGTTTAAAAGCTTATTAAATTAAAAAATTAGACTTTAGGTCTTATCATAATCTCAACATATTTTAATGAATACCACTGGCCACGAAAAGTTCTCCAATGAATACCGCAAGCCACAGTAGTTTTGGGATCCCTTAAGTTGGCATCAGTATAACAGCCATTCAAATTACTGAAAACGTATAAAATGTTTAAAAGTAAAATTGATTTTTTTTTTATAAATTTAAGCTTTTGAAATTCACCTTTCAAAACAGGCTTTAAACCATCAGGCACTTTGAAACTTTTCAGCACAATTGAAAGTCGAATGTTGATCATTATCACGATTTTTAGTAGAGAATTTCGAACCAATATGATGTGTTAAAGAATCACCCGCGTTGCCGCTATATGATCCTAAAGTTTTTAAAACATATCCTTCCTCTTCACTGCCAACCACAAATTTATCATATTTTGCATAACGTTTTGAGTTGTCGAAATCCTCCATTAATATCAGCAGTTCATGGGGAATTTCGTTAGTAATTTGGTGGATTTTTTAAGACCTGCAAAGAATTCATTTGATTTGTTGCCAAATCCCTGTTTATAATCATTCCAATCGCGAAAAAAGTTTTCCGAGCCGTCGGTACGTCTTTGAATGGCAAGCCAATTGTCGCCGAAACAATAGTTATCAGGTGGCTCCGCAGATAATCGTGGAGGTAAATTTTTGCAAGATGTAAGTTCGTCGGCGCTATTTAAAACAGCAGGGATTTGATTGAGTTTGTCTTCTAAGTATTGAATTCTAATTTAAAAGATAAAACAAATTATTATTTTATGCCCAGTTGGTATTATTCATTCAAATAATACTTAACCTTTGCTTTATCATGCTTAAATCTTTTAGTACCAAATCATTTCCATCAATGATTTTATTTAATTTCGAAAATAGATGTTTAAAAATTTCTACTTCATCAGAGTTCTGTTAACGGAAATTATTGCAAACCCAATTGTATTACGAATATTTGATGCAAATTTATTTACTTACTTCATTTAGATCTAGAGACTTACTAGTGATTACAAAATAGTAGAATAAAAATAAATAAATACTTGTTTTTAAATGCATCTTTCAAGTGTTATGTGATCTATGCAAATTTTTTAAATGCTGAGGATTCTAAATAAAAAAAATCAATTGTTTGAGTGTTAAAAAAATTACTCATTTCAAATGAAATGATAACGATTAAGGTGACCACATTTTTCTTTGTTATGGGCCTAAACAAATATTCAAAAATTACAATTTTTTTAAAGTAATATTTAAATAATAAGTGTTAATTTTATATGTTGCTGATCATTTTGCAATTTATTGTTGTTGCCCGTAATAGACAAATAAATGGAAAGCGACAGTTCTAATATCCTAAAGTCTTGATAAGAAAAATATTATTGTGTAGTCGCATTAGAATAAAGGTGGGTGCATATTAAAACAGCAGATGAGTTAGGACCTAGTTAAGGTACAAAAAGTCGTAAAGCAAGCCTTAGTTAAATAAAAAAAAAAAAATGTAACATTATGTATATAATGGATAATCTTGCCGGAGCCACAGAATAATATTTTATAAATGGCTGATTAAAGCTGTTTTCAGGCGAGATAATTTTTTACATATGACTTGCCAAATTTTACATGCCAAATACATACATTTAGTGTAAAAAATTCAATTAGAGCGTCGTCTGAAAGCAGCTTGGATTTTAACTGGCTATTTTTAGCCTTAAAGTCAATATAAAGCCTATTAGCAGCAACTGTGCATGAAAAGTTTTCCGAAACTGAACCTGATTTTATTGAATAAATGATGCGTTTATTAAAAGCGATTTTTTATATTGATGTTTTTAATTATGATGAATTATATATTTTTTAAAATTTTATTTAAACAAATTTCCTTTCTCTCTGACCTTTTATTTGTCAAGTTCATTTTTTTAAATGTTTGGGATCTTTTATTTAATTAATATTATATGTGTTTATTTGCTTGACGTCCAAAAATTTCTGGGCACAATAAAAGTCTTGCTTAATGTCCTTTTATTTATTGATTTATTTCAATTCAATCAAAATATTGAAAGCAAAAATATTAATTAATTAATTTATTTTATTTAATGTAGCCTTATCAACTGCAGTTACATTTTAGGAATAAATAAACAAAAATTATTTATAATTTAAAATATTATTAATTTATATTTAAAATTTTATTCTGAGAACACTAAAAGTGATGATCGTAGATATTTGCAAAAAAAAAATTAACACAAGAATATGAAATCTTTAATTTATTCATTTAAATTTTGTAATTAAACAAACGCATAGCAGGATAAATACATATATTTCAACCACACATAATGCAAAGAAAAAAAGCGCCATCGCTTTCGTTTTGTTTTGAAACTAAAACTATCAAATAAGACGTTTTGCAAAACAACAAAAACAATATAAAAACATATGTTTTTTGTTTGCATTTGATGTTAAGGCAAAACGTCAAACCATTTCATAGTGTCATTTTATTATTTTGCAATTAGTTAAATGAGAAGTGGATAACTATTCGATAGGCACAAGTTTTTTTTATTAGTAAATTGTTAAAAGAAAATTATTTACTGGTCTTAAATAAAAAGTGAAATGTCATCTGAATATTATATAAATGGTACAAGGGACGATGCAAATATAAAAGAATTTGAAACTTTAGGTAAAAAATATGTTAATTTACCGAAAGCGTTTGCATTAATTTCAATTTTCCTTCTTGGCTCAAAGATGCTTCTGTCCAAGAACTTATATTCGCTGCTGTAGAGGCACGCAAAAAAGCTTATTGTCCGTATAGTAATTTTGCCGTGGGTGCTGCTGTGCGCACTGCTGATGGCAGTATCTACACAGGATGTAACGTTGAAAACGGAGCATACACGGCTGGACTGTGTGCAGAACGTACTGCTGCTGCTAAGGCAATCAGGTAACAGGTGTAAATAAGTTTTGACGTACTCATCTATATACATAAATGTGTAAATACTTACAAAACTATTAAGTGTAAAAATATAGTTGGGTTTTCCCTTTATAGACATATGCATTGCTTTCTACCTTCTTAACAGTGCAGTAAAAGTAATCGAAAGTGCAATAGCAAGAAGGGGATTAACCCAAGTAGTAGATACTAATTAGAAAACTTTTAAAGAAACAATATTCTATTATCTCAAGAATGTTAGAAAAGACAAAAAGAAATATTAATAATACAAATTGTATTTTTTTAATTGCAGGCTATATTAATGCCAATATAAAATTTCATGGATGAGTTCAAAATCTTTTAAAATTTCTTGAGGTATTGCCCATTGACAATTGTGGCCTTTAGTATATATCTCATCTAATTTTATATAAAACTGCAAATATTAAGTAAGCGGAGGAATTTTTTCGTTTGATTCTTAAGTACAGACTGCGAAATTATAGCCCAAAGAAATTCAATCGGTCTTTAGTCGGGAGAATCTTCAGGCCAACTAGTCCACACCTCCTGAAAGCAACTTTTTGCAACCATATTGCCCATCTTTGCGGTGTGTCATCCTACATTAAAATGGCTGTGAGTCAGACGGAAAATTAATTGTTGCCTGTTTTAGCCAGAATTGTAGTATTTTTTTTCTACAATAATTTGCTGTGGCCAACTACAGCACTCGAGATATTTCTAATTTTCTAAAAAGCTCAAATGTAAAGTTCGATCGATATCGAATGCCCCTGATATGCAGAAACTTTCTAACCACTCTGTATCTTATTTAAATAGATAATCGATTTAAAAAATTAAGTTACTTTTCTTATTTTTGTTATCGTAAAGTTTATTTTGGAACAAAAACATTATTCTTTAATAACAGTCTTTGTAAAAAACAAAATAAGTTGAGTTTGAGAATATTTAAGACCTGAAAGTTATTTCGGAATAATAATAAAAAAAAAACTACTAAATTGTATTAAAAGAAAAAAACCGAAGTTTTTGTAAAGTTTCAAAACTTTACATCGACATAATAGTCTAAAAAAAGCATTCTAGTTTTTTTTTTTAATTTTATAGTTTTTGAAAGACAAAATTTTCAGACTTCTTAATTAATAAAACTTTTTTTTATTTTCAGCGAAGGCAAGCGTGATTTTATTGCCTGTGCTGTTGTTGCTCAACAAGAAGGTGCCTTTACCACACCCTGTGGCGTATGTCGTCAATTTTTAGCTGAGTTTGCTGCTAAAGAAGATTTTCCAGTTTATGCCACACGACCATTAAGTCCACCATTTCGTGTTTTATGCACAACAATATTGGAGTTGTTACCAAAAAATTTCAGTCTGCAAGAGTAAACAACACAATCGAATCTATAAAGACAACATCATATTATGACGTAAACGTGTATTTATTTTAGAAAAAGTTTTTGTTTTAATATTTCTATAACATTTTATTTATATTATGAATATAATTGGTTTTTATTAATATGTACTTTATGTGTGTCAATGATAAGTATTATAAAAAAAAAAAAACAAAAATATTTATTAAATTTATAATTGCAAAAAAATAATAATATTCATTGATGTCTAAAAATCTCACCTAACGGAGTTTTTCTTTGTGTTTTAAAGATTATGGGACTTATTTTACTAACTAACTTTATAATTATGTCAACCATGTCTGCAATAATTTAATTTATGAAGAATAATTCTTAAAAAAAAACCGATTTTAAAAGAAACTTAAAATCACCTTTTTGGAACAATAAAAATCCTTGAAACTCCGTTTTGAATTAATTAAAAGGAAAATTGTACTATGTGGAAGCATTTTTAAATTTTTACAATATTTAAGAAGAATAATTCTTAAAAAAAAAAACGATTTCAAAACAAACTTAAAATCAATTTTTTTTGGACGGTAAATATGCATTAATTATATTATATTCGAGAAAGATTGCGTTAGGATTTTATATATGTTGTAGACCGAAATATAAATGCAGATTAAGCAAAAAAATTTAGCAGTTAAGGGTCACCCTTTATTTTTTACACTTTTTATTGCTGACACAGTAAAACAAAATTTGTTTAAATTCTAAGCGTTAGTCTATTATAACTGTTCAAAAGATTGGCTATATACGTCATATTACAACTATTAGAGCACCCTTTAATTTCTTGTTTTAAATGTTTATACTTGTTATTATTCTCGCCTAATTTTCAATAGTTTGTCTGTAACGGTTTCAAAGGTGGGTCCATATATGTCAAATTACAACAGTAATAGGGTCACCCTTTAATTTCTAATTTCAATTTTGCTTGTTATAGCGGCCTTAGCAGTAAAGGTTCTATTCAAATTTCAATCAACATTTTGGTCATACACATCAAATACAGCAATTATTGTAACACCCTGTAATTTATAATTTTAATATTTATACTTCTTAAGATACCAGTCAATGTAGTGGTCGTTCTGTTTAATTTTTAAGTGTGTGTGTATAACGCTTTAAATTAAATTCACCCTTTAATTTCTAAATTTCTATTTTAAATTTTTTATAGCGTACTTAGCAATACAGATTCTTTGTAAATTTCAGCTGTTTGTCTATAACGGTTTAAAAGTTTAGCCACATATATCAACTATTGGGACACCCTTTAATTTCCAAATACAAATTTAATACTTGTTTTAACGGTCATGGAAATCGACATTCTGTCCACTTTGCAAGCGTTTGTTCAATGGTTCAAGAGATAAGTCCCCTTTGGAGACAACCTTTAATTTGAAGATTTATTTTTGTATTACTTTTTGCTATTGGGAGCTATAGTAGTACGAATTTTTTTGTTTGTTTTAAAGATGGGCGCTTTATGGTTCACAATACACTTAAAAACATGTATGTTGCATGGGGACACCCTTTAATTTTTAAGACTATAAACTGTTTTTAAGACGGGACTAATCTGTAAGCATTATAAAATTACACCCAATTTTCAAAATCGGTTCAAAAATTACTGAGTTCTGCAAATTCAAACAAAAAAACATTAAGTCGAATTGATATCCTTCTTCTTTTTTAAAGTCGCTTAAAAATAATTTAATTCATGTATTTTTAACATTAAATGTAGTGAACGTTACAACAACAATTAACTAAATTCATGGAGAGTTTGATTAGAAGTATTTTTTTTACCAAAGAAGCAAGAATTTCATTTTTATTTATTATATTATGCTAATAACCCATAAACTTTTAAAATAAAAATTAAAGGCACTAAAAAGCATATAAACATTTAAGCTTCGTTATGGAAATAAAAAAATTCGACCACTTTTAATTTTACTCGAGGTTGGACAGTTTCTGGAATTCCCTACCTATATGACTTTGAATTAATAAAATCACAAGTTTTATTCTTTGAATACAGTCTAAGTACTGAATAATAAAACTTAATGAAGCATTTCCTTCAAATTCATACATATGTAGGTACTTACCTCTCCTCCTTTCGTTTTTGATTTTAAAAATAAAGTAAAAGTACTTTACATTATGTTCATCAACTGACAAAGTTTGAAATAAATACTAAACAATATTATGATTTATTTTAATAGTTAATCAATTTATTTATTATCCAATGCAACATTCAAATTTACTTTGTTATTTTTTTTTTCTTTTTTCATTTTAATTCATACTACAACGCCATTTTGACTAAATATGAAATTTTATATGTTATTTTTTTTTTTCTTCTTCTTTTATATTCTCAATTATAATTTTTGCTAATGTAGATAATAAATCCTCATGTTTTTTGTGTGTATGTGTGGGTGTGTCTATGTTCCAATGCCACGTTTTAAGGCATTTTGTATTTGTTTTGTTGAATTTTTATGTAGGAGTGTATAAATATTGAAACTCTTTTTGAGTTTGAAACGGTAATTTTTGTACGGTTGTTTTAATGTTTCTCAATTTATTTTTACTAAAAGTGTTTGTGTAAGTGTTTTCAATTCGTTTACTTGTGTTTGTTTAATTTTGTTTATCAAGATTACATGAGAATATTAACAAAAAGACATTTAATTCATTTATTAAATTTTATTATGTTTTGTTTTATAATATTTTTATGATATATTTTAACTACATATTTCTTTGCTTTTGTAATAAAAAAAATTAAAAATAAATAAAAAAAACAGCGATAGTGAATTTCAGACAATGAACAATTAGTATGATTAAAAATCAATTGTAGGTAGGTATTTTACACAAGAATTAAAATTTATTTCTTTTTTTTAATTTAATATTTGAAGACGTAAGGACCAAGCTGAGTGTGAAAAAATACAATAGAGTTATCTTGTTGGTAATAGCATGTTTTGGTTGTTTGTCGTTCCTTTTTTTTAAATTTTTTTTTTAAGAGTTACTTTAAAAAAAGCAGTAAAAAAGGTGTTAAAAGTTAAAATATCGTTTACTATTATAATAAAATAATAAAAAAAGACTTTTTTATTTTACATACATAATTGTTGTCTTTAGTTTCGTACTGTATTAAAACATTCGAAATAAAGATTTGTTACAAAAAAAATTTAAATTTGTTTTTTTTTCTTTTTTTATCAATTAAATATAAATGTGATATATTTTTGTTCATAATACATATATATATAACAACATTTTTCAATCTTTCAGATACAGTGTGGCAGAAAATTATAGCACAATTTTACTTTTTTCTTGCAAATCGTTTGCATAAAAAATATTTAATAATTTTTTATTGATTGTAAGGCAAATTGTTATTATTTATTCAAAAGTTTTAAAAATATCATAAAATGTAGGGTTTGTAAACGCCTGATTCGATAACTTGATTTCAATTTCCTTAGTTGCCATGTCAGAGGTTATAATTTGTGACTAAATGGATTTGAACAATGTACTTAAAACACAGTGTGGAACCATTATAAGTTAGTCGCTATCTTAATGAATCAAAATTAACTTGCTTTTTCAAGTTATCGCACGTTTGCATTAGTAATCATTCTAAACGACAAGCAACTGATTTTCACTTCACTAACAATCAAAATCAGTGACCACATTGAAAACTTCATAAAATATGTTTTTTATAACTTATTTCGAAAAGTAAGTATTTATATTGACGATTTTATGCCAACTTCATGCCATTTCGATATGGCAACTATATTAAGAGAATTTTAACTTTTCCTTTGTAGAAAAATAATATCATAAAATAACCAAAAGTAATCAAATTATGCTATAATTTAAGCCACAATTGTAAGGTATATAAAGTTATTGATTAAATATATAATTTACCATAAATATGATTTTAGTTTCGTTTTGTGATTTTCTTTTGTGAAAATATTTTAGTTTATGTTTTTCCTTTTAAATATTTTAGAAATAATTTCATTTGTTATTTTAAGTTAGATAAATTTAATTGCTGCAAATGCATGACATACACTGATAATAATAATAATAATTTAATTATAATAATCATAATAATAATTATAATGTTTAAATGACAATTTTTACTATTAACTTTCCTTTTTTAATTCATTTAAATTTATCTTAATTTTATAGTTTAGTTTTATATTTAAATATATTTATAGTAAATATATATTATATTAAATATTGTTTTTAGTATTATTTAATAATTTGTAAATATGTATAATTTTTTTTTGTTTAAATTTTAATTTAATTTTATTGTTATTTTTGTTGTTGTAATTTATGTTTGTGTGTATACTTTATTATATATAATATATATTTTTTTTTATTAATTTGTAATAAACAAAAAATCTATTTATTTTTACTAAATAACTCTTTAATTAGGTAAACAAATGTAGTTAAATGATTTAACAATTACAATTAGCATTGGGAGTGCCTTGAGGTTGATCGGTCAGTCTTTGGCCTTTTTGGCCGCCTCCTACTAACGTTGGATCTGCATCTAAGCTTTCGGACATTTTATCGCATATTATATCAACCAAACGTTCAAAAACAGCCTTTAAAAAATTAAATAAATTATATTATTGAAAATTAAAACTAGTAAGAATATATGTATATGTACATATGTATATCATAGGGCAAGATATTTATTTATTAATAAAAGATTTTATTAGTTTTTAAAATAAATTGAGTAGAATAACTTGCTCGAAATATTTTATTTAATTAATTATGGCACATTCTATGTTATGTAAGGAAAGACATAGAAAGTTATAAAAGACAAAATTCCACACGCCACAACAAGAATGATGAATCGTTTGTCAAATAATTTTTTCATAAACATATATAAAAGCTGATTGGTTTAAAATTAACGCTTTTATGTGTTTACTTTTTATATTTGTTTTTTATTTTCAACAAAAAACAAGAGTGCTGTATTTGGCTATGCCGATTCTTATATACCCTTCACCATGTTTGTAAATCTAGTTTAGTAAAGTAGCTCCTACAAAAAAAAAAAAAAAAAAAAATATTGCGGCAATAGAGAATTAAAAAATGATAGAAAACAAGTAAGAGTTCTATATTTGACTTTGCGGAATCTTATATACCCTTCACCACATGTATGTATACATATATTTTTTGAGGTAAAAATTTTACATAAAAATATCATCGGCTCTTAATGAACGGGCTAAGCATTTTTAAAAATTTTTAGTTTTTCCTGAAAGATCTCTTTAAAGCTTTAAAATGATACCCGTATTGACAGTCGAACTTTTATGAAAATTTCAGAGGCCCATAACTCGAAAAATATGGGGCGAGCGCCAATTTTTTCACTTGTTGTTTTCTCTTATTTTTTAATTCTCTATCGTTCCATTCTGTTTGTTTCTTTTATTGTAGTTACTTCATTGTTCTAAATGATGTGAGAAAATTGAGGTAATCGTGGTAATAAATAAGTCCACTAACTCAAGGGAAATGGACCGATCTAGCTGATTTTTAATAGCACTTCTTTTGACACTATGTCTGATCGATTGGCGTATTTAAATTCTTTCTAGCTCATCTAGTGCCTTCGAAAAGTTGATTTCCACACTAACACGTAGGGAGAGACGGACATCGCTCAATCGACTTCGCTTTGCATAAGGACTCTGAATATATATTCTTTATGGGGTCGGAAATGGATATTAAAGAAATTACAAATGGAAAGACAAACTTAGATATACCATTTCTCCACTTTTTGTGCTGATCAGAGATGGATAATCTATTTAATTGTATTTTATTAAAAATTATGGGCAAACATTTTCTTTATTTGATGTGTCACCCAAGGAAGCCGGTTTAAATTAAAATATACTTTTTTGTCTATAGTACTAAGAAAAACCGACCTTAGTGTGTTTCTATTATTAGGCGCCACAGATTCTAATTTTTTCTAATAAAAATAAAAACTCTATACATTTTTATAAATATATTTTTCTATTAAATTTGAAATTAAAATATGCGTAAACTTAAGCCGGATTAAAGTCCTTCATTATAATTTCTTGAACTTTAGAAGTTTTTTTTTAAATTTTATTCAAAAGAATTTTATATGCGAGTACTTAATAAGATATCAAAGTCTTACTTACCTTAACATTCACATTTTCTTTAGCAGATGTTTCAAAGAATTCCACTCCCAATTGATCGGCCAACTGACGACCACGTTCAAATGAAATCACTCGTTGATCTTCCATATCGCATTTATTGCCCACCAAAATGACTTGTGCGTTATCCCATGAATAAGTTTTGATTTGAGTTACCCTTAAAGTTAAAAAATTGTCATTATTATAATATCATAAGTCACTTAAATGATTATTACTTACCAATCTTGTACAGAATTAAAGCTGTCTTCGTTCGTAACATCGTACATTAAAATGAAACCCATAGCACCACGATAATATGCTGTTGTTATTGTTCTATAACGCTCTTGACCAGCAGTGTCCTAAATAAACGTAAATGAAAACAAATTAAAATCTGTGATAAATAACTTCTATTTATTCAGCGATTGCAAAACTTTTTGAGGCTACGCAAACTGAGTGGACGGAATGTAAAAAAAACATTAAAACCTTGTAGTACTCAATTAATTTTTGTTTTACTTGAAATAACGACGGAGAAAACATCAAACTTAATAAGGGTGTAAATTGTTTTTACATAAATCTAACGATAGCGAATTAGCGGATTGTTATTCAATGTATTGCTTTACACACCTAACCTCAAAAAAAAACATTGTAAAAGTAAATTTTTTCTAACATTTTGTTCATTTTTGGCTGCGCTGTTACTATCCAAAATATAAAATATAAATAGTATTTCACTCTTTTGGACAAAAAAAAATGCAGATGCGAATTAATAATCGAATGCCAAACTACATAATATAAAACAAGTAAGAGTGCTATATTCGGCTATGCCGAATCTTATATACCCTTCACTATCTATGTAAATATAGTTTAAAGAAGTAACTCCAATCAAAAAAGCAAATATTGAGGTGACAGAATTAGAAAATAAAAAAAAATTTTGGTATTGCATATATATTATTTTACATAAAAATGACATCGGCTCTTACTGGGTTAAGTATTTTTGAAAAAATTTAGTATTTCCTTAAAGACCTCTTCAAAAGCTTTAAGATGATATTCATATTGATATTAAAAAAATTTGAAAATTTCAGAGCCCCGGACTCGGAAAATATGGGCGAGCGCCAATTTTTTCACTTGATGTTTTTTTCTTATTTTTTAATTCTCTATCGCCCCATACCTTTATTTTCCTGATTGGAGTTACTTGATTGATGCAAATGATATGAAAAAAATAGTGGTAAGCTGGGCGATTTGCCTGCTGCCTCGAAGGACATGGACCGATAATGCTGATTTCCAATAGCACCTCTTTCGACACTATGTCTGATCGATTGACGTATTTATTTATTTATTTATATTTTTTTTTGTGAAATCAAATTTGCCTCTGCAAACGGACAGACGGACATCGCTCAATCGACTTCGCTATGCATAAAAATTTAAAATATATATATTTTATGGGGTCGGAAATGGATATTAAAGAAATTACACACTGAATGATAAACTTATATATGACCTTTTGCAACTTTTTGCGGTAAAAGGTATAATAAACTCATTTAAAACCGTTGCTAGTGTTAACAGCCTTCAAATAACACAAGCACATTTTCTCTTTCCCACATTTTTATAAAAAATTTAACAATTTTATCAATAACAATGACGCCATAAAATAAATTAAAAAGATAAAAAAGTATTCAATTCAACTTTATTATTGCAAGAGAAATTTATATGTCATTTGATATACAGGGTTTCATTTAATGGTGGCATAAAATGCAAAATAACAGTAACAACAAAACAATCATATAATAAAAAACAAAAACAAGCAAATATTCACTTCAACTTCGTTTCTCCTCCAATTGGTTAACAAAACGAGTAAAGATAGTTCAAAGTCAATGAACACACTTACCCATATTTGCAGTTTGACGCGTTTGTCATGACGAAAAACTGTTTTCACTTTAAAGTCGATGCCAACCGTTGATACAAAGGCAGATGTGAAACTGTCATCAGCATAGCGGAATAGAAAACTCGTTTTACCCACACTCGAATTACCTATAATCAGTAATTTAAACATGTAATCGAAATTCTGATCGGCAGCATCTTTTTGCCACTTTGGATCACCAGCATTGGCCATCTAAAAAAAAGAAAAATATATTTTAAATCTTTAAATTTTAATATTATTTATTTGAATGAATGTTTTTGAACAAAAATTAGAATGAACATTTGTCTATAAAAGAAGTTTAATGTGCTGTTTTTGTATTTCAGGCGATCAATTCGTTTGAAAAATTTATATGAAAAACACTCAATTTTTTGAGTAATTTCCATATAAATTTTTCAAACGAATTGATTGCCTGTGTGTTGTGTTTCGGTGAAACTGTTAAATGTAGACTAAACTGGGGGCCTACTGCGTATTTCGATTCGAAAGAAAAAATGTACGATTTCGAACTGTTTGTACTGTGTATTGCGATTTTCGTAATATTTTTTACGAAGACGAGGAAGTGTTTTGCACTCTAACGAAAAAAAATCCCATTAAAAAAAGCAACTCTGTATTACGAAAAACAAAAATCCCTTTCGAAAGGTCAACTCTGTAGTACGAAAACAAGCGTCAGTTACGCACAAATCGTTAGAAAATAGATCGAAAGCAATCTTGTTGGTGAAAAATTAAAAAAAGAAATAAATAAATAAAATATGTAAGTTTTCTATCGTTTTATTATAAATAAAAGCTTAAAATAAATAAAACCTTATTAGTTTTGTATAACAGAAGTTTTTTTTATTTTTTTTTATTAGAAATTAATTAATATTTACATTAAACTTTTAAAGGAATACTCCAAAAAGAAGTACCTATACAAATAAAACTCAATATGAAGAAATGGTACAGTTTATGTCTAGGCATTCAGACTTAGCAAAAGGACATCTTAATGTTCCGGATGCTAGGAATAAATCACATAATTTGTGGCAGAAATTGTGCTCTGACCTAAATACACTTGCCCCCCTGAGCGTGATGTCAAAGGCTGGAAAAAGGTTAATTTCTTGAAATATGCTTATATGCACATTGAATTACATTTTAATAAATATTTTCTAGGTGTGGGCGGACTATAAAAATCATATAAAAGGTAAATGCCGTCGAAACCGAAGCAGTATTTCGGGGACAGGTGGCGGGCCAAGCAGATATTGTTCCCTTACAGCATTGGAACAGCAAACTTGTGATCTGCTTTCAGTTGAAGAGGCAGTTAGTGGAATGAGTGGTACCCTGGATTTTGGCGCAAAAACTTATTTAAACACCATGCCCCCGTCAACTGAAACTTCTGTGAATGCAGCCAATGTCAATGAAGAAAATGAGGTAGATGTAATTTCCAATTTTACTGGCAACGAGGAGATCAATAAAAACTCAACTCCACATCGTCCTTTAAAAAAACTTTTAAATAAAGATGACCTCTTAGAAAAACAGGTGGAAAATCAAATTTCTTACCAAGAAAATTCTATTAAAGTTTTAAGGGAAGTGAGTGAAAATCTTGCTGGTGTCCAAAAGTATTTAAAGAGAAGCTCTGACACTCAAGAACGCCGACACAAACTTGACATTAAAAAGTTTGAGCTAAAAAAAGAAAAACTTGAGCTAGCAAAAGAAAAGTTTCAGTTAAAAAAAGAAAAATTTGAATTTAAAAAACTCAATGAATTGGAAAAATCAAAACGAAAACTTCAACAACTACAAATGAAAAAAAGTATTTTAGATATTGAAATGGAAAAACGTATCCTTTAATTAATTAATTTAATTTTAATTACTTATATTTTTTATCATTATTTTGGTAATAGTTTTATTGTTTTTATTCTATTTTGAATTTTATTTTTTATTCTGATCTGAATTTGTTTTCTGTAAAAACCTATATAAAAGTGTACATACATATGTAAATAGTTATTCTATTCAATTATCTTATTTTTTATTTTAATTTAAGAAGAATATTTAAATATGTGCCTTTAATTATTTTGTATGAATTGAAATAGTTTTATTTTCTGCAAATAAAAACACTAAACATTATAAGTTTCTTCTCAAATTATTTTTCATTTCATCTCTAATAGTTTTTGCTACGTCACTAAAATTGTTGTTTCCGTTTCAGTGCTGGAGCTTGTAGCATAAGTTAAAATATCTTCTTCAACAGTATCTATAGGGAATTGCTCAACATTATACTCTAAACAAATGTTGTGCAACGCACAGCAAACATTTAGAATTTGAGCTGCTTTTTCTGGAGCCTAATGCATTTCTCTTGCAGCTAAGAGACAACGAAATCTTGATTTCAAGAGTCCAAAAGTTCTTTCTACAATAGAGCGTGCTTTGGAATGTCGTTCATTGAAATATGATTCTGTAGAATTCTCAGCAGCATTTCTGTAAGGAGTTAGAATCCAAGGCTCTAAGGGATACCCTGAATCACCTAAAGCAGTCGTATGAAAAAATATTTTATATTACTGGTTTTAAAAATAATATTGTATATATTTGTAACTACCAAGTATTCTAGCTGATCTATTTCCATTTTCAAAAACTTCTTTCATATATTGTCTTTCGCTTGATAAGTTCCAAACATGGGAATCATGGCTAGCTCCACCAAAACGTCCATTCACAGCTCTTACATACATTTCGTGATCGCATATCTGTAAAAAATTTTAAATTATAAATACGTTGTATATAAAAAAATTGTGTTAAGACTTTACCACCATAGCATTGATGCTGTGTTTTAATTTTCGATTAAAATACAAATGCTCATTATCAATTGGCCTTATGATTTGAATGTGGGTGCCATCAACTGCTCCAATTACTCCAGGTATTCCACTTGCGTTATAAAAATGTCTTCTGGCCTCTTTTTGTTTTTCTTCAGTTGCTTTTAAAACTATGTGCTTGGGGCAGAGGGTTTTTTCAATAGCATGGCACACTTCTGACAAGCAACTGGACATTGACTGCTGAGAAATTCCCAGGTGTCGATCTTGTCCAATTTGGTGTTGGTACCCACCTTGTGCCAAAAATTTTAGAGTGGCTGCCAGTTTTAAAGTAGGTGTTATGGCAGTGGATCTTTGTGCACTTTTTAATTCGGCTTTTATGCTAGTAAGAACATACGCAAAAGCATCCTTACTAAGTCTAAAGTTTTTTACAAAACTAAACAATATATATTATTAATACAATTAAAAAAAATAATTTTTATGATTACTTACTTTTTATCATTAAGACTCATTATATTTGATGAGTCCCTTACAATTTTTCTTTGAACTCTTTCTGGAGTTGAATCGACTTCGTCAAACCACAAATAAACACAATCCATTATTTAATTATAAAATTTTTTTTTAGCAAAAACGTATTTTTTAATTTTCAAATTTATTTTGTTTTGGGTTATTTTCACCAAGTTTGACAATTAAGTTGCAGTGCTACCAACATTTTATCATATTTTCCCATTCTTATACAAATACAACCCTGTCATCGTTTCGAACGAGTAACGCAGTACGATTTAACTTTCGATTCGGAATTTGCTTTCGACAAATTTTACATTTCGAATCGCAATACGCAGTAGGCCCCCTGTTTTTTATCTTTATGTTGCCCCAATTTTTGTAGCGTAAAAAAACTTGGTTTCACAGTAATTTTACAGAAATGTAAATGTAAACATTTCTGTCGAGGTATTAGGAGTTTTTTTTTATTTATTTTTAAATAAAAGAGGGAAATTACTGGTAAATTGTTATTTTGTGGTTAAAACTTTTTTTATTCTATGAGTAAAATAAATAATTAAACAAAAACTCCTTTCGTTAACAGCCCTTTAAGAAACTAACTCGTTGCAAAAATTATTAAAAAAAAATAAATTTAAGTCGTTTAGTAAAAGAACTTCCCGCTTTTGAAGGAAAGAAGAGCAAAATACATATATAATTGCTTTTAATTCTTTTTTATATCGCAGTGTTTTTTTGGCATTTCCAACTTCACTATCTGCTCTGTTCTTAAATTTAATATAAATTTAAATTTTCACCCACAAAAAATTAAACAGTGTGGCCCATGGCGAATCAGTTATAAGTTGGTACGAAAATCGCTTCAAGTTACGGTGATGCCACTTTTTAATTTTTTTTCACGGAATTCAGAATTGGAAAAATCTTTTCTCTAGAAATAATATGTTACGTGAGAAGGAAATTCCGTGAGAATATTTATATTTCGGCTGTATTTGTGTATATATAAGAAACAATATGTTATAAATATGTATGTATTTAACATTGAGGCCCGTATTTTCTCAAACGAAAAACATTGTCAGAATTTCTTTTAAAAACAAAAACAAAATTTTAAATATTTAAAGAATTTGTTTTTGTGTTTCATAATTTTAAAAGGAAATCAAGATCATAATATTTGTGGGATTTGCGTTTTGTACTTCACATTGCGCTACGTTTAGTTTTACAGAATTATACCATTAATTTATTTAAATTTAGAATAATAGAAGAAATCATTTGTTTTATAATATTTCATATTTAATTATATAAACCTTGGCATACTTTTTTTTAGTTAGTAAGACAAGCAAAAAATTTAAATAAAGTTAGAAAAAACATCCGATTCGTCCGGATACTCAAGATAAAAAATAAAAAAAAATCTTAAATAAAGTGTGAAATGTAACAAAAAAATTATAGTAAGGTAAATTATTTTAGAATATTATTTAATAAATTGTAATCTAATAATTACAAAATAAAAATAATAACTAAAAGTAATGTTCTATAATTTTTACTCACACTGCATGCTTAAAAATTCCAATTGAACTTTAATATCGTTATTCTAGCATTTTTAAATATGAGTTAACTTAAAGGTTTAAGTGAGTTCAATTAAAATTAATATTTTTAGCCAAGAGACTAATGTAATTAAAAATATACCTATCTATATTTCGGCCTTGTATGGCGAAGAAGCAAATATTTATTATTTAAATAAAAAAGTTTTTATGTGAAAATTCTTATGATTTTATAAAGACTACAAATATTGGTACAATAAATATTTGGCTCAAGATTTATTATTTATTTAATAATTTAACAATTTTAGAATTAGCCCTTTAGGGCCAAATATAATTCATAATCTATTCAAAAAAATAATTTCTATTAGTATTTTCACCATAACAAACTTTTTTAATTCCAAAGGAAAAGGTCAACTATATCAAAACCAAACAAAAAATTAACTCTTAATTTGAAAATTTCAAATTCCAGAAATGCTACACACTTTTTTAATTATATTTTATTGCTATTGTTTGAAATAAACTCATACTTTTTTTATTTTTTAATTTATATATTTTTATATATTTGGAATCTGTAAAATGCTTAAATATTTTAGTGCACCCATTTTAACTTTATAAAGAATAATTCTCTTCTTTATCATTGTTAAAAAAAGAAAACAAAAAATAATAATTTTTTTTAGAATAAAATTGTTCATTTATTTTCAGTGTGTGCAGTCGTTGTTGACATACTGTTCTTTAAATACCGTTAGCAGTATTTTTCTTTTTAATTTTTATTTACACATCCCATGTAATAATTGCGTGAGCAAAATTATTTTTATATGGCAAATTTATTTATTATTATATTTTTTTTCAAAAGACTTTTTCAATTGTATCTAATTTTTAAGTCTTTTATATAAAAGTACACTTGTATGCATTTAGACCGGAAATGACTGAGTGGCATTCAGGAGTGTTTCTACCAAATAAAAACAAGCATAACAACAACAATAACCCTAAACAGGCATTTTTTCCGTCATAAGTGGAGACACTTAGTTAAAAGTAAATGCTCCTGCATTAATATGGACAAACAAATGCATTTATAAACAAGCTTACTGACACGTTTCAAACAAAAAAGTAAATAAATAAATACAAAAATAAAAACAATGTGTTTGCTATACCTACGACGAAATACAAAGAAAGCTTCAGGGAAAAATTAAAGAAATGCAATCGTTGTTAACAGAGTAAGAGCAGCTTTTATTTTGTTATTTCTGCTTGCATTTTTTATGCATGATGAAGCAATATTACTTACACAAACAATGTAATCAAAAGCGACAACAAAAGCAACACAACTTGCAATAAAAAACGGGATGATGGATGAGAAAGAAAATCTAAAAAAATATTGTGCAAGTATGAGTTCAAAGAATTAAAAATAGAGTGAGCAACAGTGATGCCGTTTGGTTACATTTTCTGAATTTTTTTGTAACTTTTAAAGGCTACACGGAATATGTTTTTGTTATATGAACCGTTGATTTTAAAAGTGGCTTAAGTCAATTTGCTTTCAAGTTAAGACACATATTAAAAGGATTGTATTTTAAAGGTTTTAAGAGTATTAAGGCTAAGTCTCGAGATACTTATCTCAGGATACTTATTCCCCAATAAAAATTTCGGTCAACATAAAATCGTAGCACCTTTTAACATTTAAATTTGTTTCATTTATTTTTTGAAAAAAAGTGACGTATGCCACTTTTAAATTAAACTGCTCATATGCTTATGTATATTTTCGAGAAACGAGATAAAATAATATTACTGAAAAAGTACTTGCTTCAATATTTGAGGCAAGAACCTCTCTGATAGCCGTTTTTCTTAATATATCAATTCGACTTTAATAACAATAAGCAAAAATAATGTTGATGAAGTTGTACTCTGTTTAATCAAGAGCGGTTAAAACGGTACGACTTTACGTACGCAAAATCCAAGAGCAAATAATATAAAATTTCATTCGTATTTAAAAAAATAGAGTCAAAATCTTACGACAGATTTTTTTGCGTTTACACAGTATAGGTAAAACACTCCAAAACTAAAATAGCTGTTTTTTTGGGCGGTTTGCAGAAAAATTCATCCCGAATCTAATGATTAGTAATTGTTTTTTGAAAATTTTCAAAAACCAAAGACAGCCATACGACTGTCAAATTTTCATCTGTATTTGCTCTCAATTTGTGCAGATTCATTACATATTTTGCTTAGACGATCCCATTGGCACTATTCTGCACAAAAATTTGACATGTCGTACGACTTCTATGACCATATAAACTGCCCTTTAGTAAAAAATCACTAAATGTTTCTAGCTTCATGTTTAGAAGCAGCAAAATGTTTCTGGCAACAGTTTCTTCTAACTATGAAAACTTGTAAAAAATTATTGTCAACTTTAGTCATGCCGCTTGAAAAATTGGACAGCTAGCTAGTGGTACACCACTACATTTAGTAGAAAGTTGTCTTTTTAATACCTTATAAAAAGTGATGAATTATGTACATGTGTATGTAAGTATATAAATAACTAAAAAATTGTCAGTAAGTTTATGTCCATATATTTTGAAACAATGAAGTAATATGTGGCGATAGTAGATTAAAGAATAAGAAAAAAACATCAAGAGAAAAAATTGGCGATCGCCCAAATTTTCCGAGATATGGGCCTCTGAACTTTTCATAGAAACGTACGGTTGTGCACCATATTTTTATCAATTAAAAGCTTTTGACGAGATCTTTAAAAAAAAAAAACACAAAAAAAAAATGCTTGACCCATTAAGATCCGATGACATTTTTATGTAAAATTAAAATTTTTTTCTTATTTTTTAATTTTTTGTTACTTCAATATTTTATTTCTAATTGGAGTTACTTCACTAAACTAGATTTACAAACATGTTAAAGTGTATATACAATTAGGCAAAATCGAATATAGCATTCTTATTTCTTAATTTTAGTTTTGTTTTTTGCTCATCAAATTAATTTGTTGTCTATAATTTTCCCTAAAATATGAAACAAAGCTATTTATTATACTTTATATTAGAAAAATTGTAGCTTTTATTAATAAAATTTAACTTTCTTGAAGAGAAGCAGTAACTTTTTCTTGTCTCTCCCTGGCAACACTGGTGAGCAAACTTAAATGGGAGTGTGCATGTCTTTTATTTTGCAAAACAAATATTGACAAATTTTTCTTTTCTGTATTTGTCTTTGTATGAATGCATACATTTTGCTTTAAGGAATTAGACCACAAAAATAGATGAACAAGTCTTGTAAAAAATCATAAAATTTAATTAATCTTAGGCGAAGTGACATCAACTGAGAGAAATTTAGATATTTATGTATGTAAATACATTTGTGTGGACATTTTTTTATTTACAATGGCATCGTTACTTGTTTAAAGCAAAATTTTTCTATTGGCTTTAATAAATACATATGTACATGTATGTATTTCAAAAGCTTACATATGCAATATGCACTGATGATGACAATATTTGTGTCCCAGTTATTGCCTCATCTTGTGGCTATTTCAAAACATTTTTCCGAAAATATTGAAAAGCAAAATCTTTTGTGTCCACATTATCATACTATATATACATACATACATACCTACATATGTATGAACATATCTAAAATGAAAATTCAAAAGACTCAATTTTTTTTTTATATTTTTGTAAGGTGCTTTGCGTATACAATTTATTCGGTGGAAATCAAATAAATAAGAATTATTTTTGATGCCTACGAGGGCTGCTGTATATATTTCTGGCCTGGCAACACTGAGTGCTGCCAAGTGCAATCTGACATTTCCATTGGAAAGTTTGTCATTTTTAAGCATAATCGTACTCAAAACGTTTTGACGTACGACCATTATTTGTGTTGTTTACAGTGACTTGAAAAAATGGAATTAACTCGTGAACATTTTCCTGCCATCATTTTTTACAACTTTCGACGTGGATTATCACGACAAGAGTGCATTGATGAACTTCAATCTTTATATGGCGATAAGGCACCATCCTATAGCACTGTGAAAAATTGGTATAATGAATTTAATCGTGGCCGAAGCTCGCTCAAAGACGAATTCTGTAAAGGTCGTCCAAAAACGGCTGTTATGCCAGAGAACATTGATGCCGTGCGTGAACTCATAATGCAAGATGGACATGCGACATACCGAGAGATAGAGACATCCTTGGACATTTCTTCCACCAGCATACATTCGATACTGCATGAACACTGGCCTTAAAAAAGGTTTGTTCTCGTTGGATCCCGCACAATTTGAAAGTCGCTCAAAAAAAGGCTCGTGTCGATTAGTGCAAAGAAATGTTGCAAAAATACGATTGCGGTGCTTTAAAAGACGTTTATGAGATCGTCAGAGGTAACGAATCATGGATCTATGCGTATGAGCATAATAAGTAATAAGACTTTAGCTTGTAGTTTACTAGAACAATGTTGTGATACCTTTTCTCAAAGTAAATAAAGTAGTTTCTTCTTGATTCGTCTTGTTAATAAATTTGTGTTTTTAAATCTACGGCGAAGCCAATATCATGTTCAGGCGGTCTAGGGATATCGTAATTTTCATTGAACGCATACCTTATGATTTCCTTTTTACACTGTTACTAACGTAAAGCCTAAAGGTAAAGGTACTCTGTTCGAATTCGTGAAAATTGTTGAGCAACATTGAATATTCCATGTGGAACATTTGGCACATACCTACAATGTGGTGTCTATCTCGCGATTTAAGAGAATTGAACGTTTTATTGTTTTCACGTACACTAATACATTGTTTTAGAAATGTAAGCAAAATACATATGATCAGCTGTTGTTTGAAAAATTCCGCATGAAATAATGCCTCTTTGTTTTATTTCACAGCTTTGATAAAATGTTGCCAGAAACATTTCATATGTTTTTCTGCAGTAAAAACAGAGCACTACTTCTGCAACATTTTTTCACGACTTTTTCAAAAAAAATTTTTATGTATGTAGTTTGACAGCATTCTTCATTAAAAACTGAACAGAGTACCAGGCTTAAAATAGAAACGATTTTACATTCCTGTGAAACTTAAATATTTTTTTTATAAGGTGGAAGGATGAAAAGTTGATCATATCTTTAATTTGGGTTTATTCAACGTCAAGGCTAATCGAATTTGATTCGATAATTTTTCCGAAATTATTTTGATTGAAAGGCAAAATGCAAGGCGAATTAATCACCAGGTGATAGTGATAGTTAATTTATTAATTTTTTTCGTTAGCCCGAACTACAGTAGAAAAATATTTAACAGATTTTTTATATATTGAGTTGGACATCGCTATTACATTCGCTTTGGCAAAAAGTGAACACAAGGCGAATGCATAGCAGGTTACTGCTTTAAATTTAAAAGCAAGTGGTCTTTGCAAAATTCGGTTTAGTTGCCAAATAGTTACAGTATAAAATCAAGTAGGAGTGCCATATTCGGCTATGCGAAATCTTATATAAAGGGTATATAAGATTTAGCATAGCATGTTTGTAAATCTAGTTTAGTGAAGTAATTCCAATAAAAAAAAATATTGAGGTAACACAAAAAAAATGTCATAGGCTCTTAACGGGTTAAGCATTTTTAAAAATTGTTAACATTTCCTGAAAGAACTCTTTAAAAGCTTTTAAATGAATCCCATATTGCCAATCGAACTTTTTAATGAAAATTTCAGAGGCCCATAACTCGAAAAATATGGGCCAGCGCAAATTTTTTCACTTGATGTTTCTTTTTAATTTTCTATCGCTCCATATATTTGTTTTTTAATTGAAGTATCTTCATTATTCAAAATGTAAAGGAAAAATGAGAGGCAGGCGTGGTGTTTTGCTAACTGCTTCTAAGGACATGGACCGATCTTGTTGATTTCCAATGACACCTCTTTTGACACTAATTTTTTTTTAGCTGAACTAGTGCCTCGGCAAACTTGATTTCAACACTAACACGGATGGACAGACGGACATCGGAATTTATATACTTTATGGGGTCGGAAATGAATATTGTAGAAATTACAAACGGAATGACCAAATTAATTAATCCTTTTTGCACTTTTTGTGGTGAAGGGTATAAAAAGCTAAAATATAAACTCTAAATCTTTTTCGAAAAAAATACTTAACTTTAACTCCACATATGTTTAAGTTTTAATTTAATTTAATTTAATTTAAAATTTTTTATAATAAAATATAAAAATATTAAAGATACTTTTATTATAAAATGCATCCTAGTAGTACTTTACAAGTAATATAATTATCTTGTGGCTGTAAAACGTCTTATCCCACTGTATGTTGTCTTTCTATCTCTTATTGCATTATAAATTGCTTCCGTTTGTATTAACTTCCCAGTGTGGCAGAGATGTAAGCCATATTACAAACCAAGTTAATACTTTTACATACATCAAAAGCATTTGTAGTTGTGTTTGTAGAACGCTATCTTTGCATTTAAGCCATTGATGTCCTTGAAAAACTACAGCAAACGTTGTACGTGATGATAAAAATAGAATAACCTCCAGTCATTAACGCATGAATACTTAAAAATAATACAAAATATTGTGCTGTGAAATCAAGAAGAGAAGAGCAAACAAAATCGTCCAGCATCTATTCTCCCTGGATGTCAGTTGTTTACAAAAGCTCTATGGCTTTTAAACAGGATAATAAAATACAAACAATATTTTTTATATAAATACATATGCATGTACATGTACATAAATATAAGTATGTATGTATTTTTATCTCTACCACAACTATCAGGGATTAAATTAAATGAATAATGATTCATTTAAAAGTTAAGTGTACCATTAGGTAAAGTTAAATTGCCCAGGTTGCCAGTTTATGGAAACACGTGCCATACTGTTAAATACAATTGGTTTTGACATATCCTAAATATTAGAAAGTTTTGCTTTATTATCTTCGAAACAGTTTCAAAAAATTTTTCATAATATTTTACAACAACAGAAAAACGGTACTTTCCAAACATCAATCAAATATAATTACAAGTGTAAAAGTAGCAACAAGAAGAAGCTGCCAGATCTTTTCACATTTAAAAAATCTAGGCGTTTTAACTCGCCTATATGAAAAGAAATCAAAGTTACGCACAATTTTATTTACAAGTTTTTTTAAGCAAAATAATAAAAAGCTGTTTTGTTTTACAATAAAAAAACCCTCGTAAAGTAATAAAACGTAACAGCTTAATAAATATTTAATATTCTTTTGTTCAGAAGAGGTAAATCCCTAACAAATGACCTAACTACAGCAACATTGCCCTCATATTTAAGTATTAAAATTGACAAGATTTAATGTTATAAATTCTTCATTACGATTAACATTTTATAATAGTAAATATTAAGTTTAACATGGTATCAGCCTTGCGCTGTTTCTAGTTTTGTCCTTGTCACAAATTCACATGTATTTATTCAAACAGACACACACACACACACACACCTACATACACACACAACACTCCCATATTTAATGATCTGTTATTCATAGAGCAACAGGTTGTTGGTAGACATATAATATTTTCTTTGCTGCCACACACCCAGAAAATGCATTTAATCAATAGAAAATGAATGGAAGAAAAATACTTAACATATAAATCTGTATTATTTTTTATAGAATAAATTCTCTTTTAGTATAAATTATCTTTTAGATAAATTTATGAAGTGAATGAAATGTTTATTTTTTTGTTTTAAGTTTTAAACCTTGATTAATTTCTAACAAGTTCTTAACGAATATAAAATTCCACTTTCATTCCAAATTTCATTGTATCTAAAAAATTTCGACGACGGTTTTCAGATGCACGATTTGGTTTGGTTTTTAAATTTTTGTTAAATCTGGGTACTTTGGTGACACTTATTTCGTTGAAAAAAAAAAATAATATTCTTATTGTATCAAAAATATTTTTAGCTGGAATAAGTATAAATAATAAAATTTAATGATTTAAGGGTGTTCCTATAGAAGAGCTTAATTTAAGTTAAATTATCTTATTATCTTTTGAACCGTAGCAGTTACAAACCCCTTCGTAAGTAGGTTTAACTTGCTGATTTATTTAATAGAAAATTTATTATTATGCCCTTCACCAAAAAAAAAGTGGAAAAAGGCTACAACTAAGTTTGTCATTCCATTTGTAATTTCTACAATATCTATTTCCGATCCCATTAAGTACATATATTCTGACTTCTTATGTATAGCGATGTCTGTCTGTCCATCCGTGTTAGTGTTGAAAACAAGTTTGCTAAGGCACTAGATCAGCTAGAAAAAAATTTAAATACGCCAGTCGATCAGACATAGTTGAAAACGTTGCTATTAAAAATCAGCAAGATCGGTTCATGTCCTTCGAGGCAGTGGGCAAAACATCACGCCTACCTTTGACTTTTCTATATCATTTAGAACAATAAAGTAACTCCAATTAAAAATATTTAAAGCGATAGTGAATTAAAAAATAAGAGAAAAACAACAAGTGAAAAAATTAACGCTCGCCCATATTCCGAGTTACGGGCCTCTGAAAATTTCAAATTTTTAAAAATATCAATATGGGTATCATTTTAAAGCTTTGGAAGAGTTCTTTAAGGAAATACTAAAATTTTTTAAAAATATTTAACCCATTAAGAGCTGATGGCATTTTTATTTAAAATTATAAATCGTATTTAATTTTTTTTTATTGTTTAATTCTCTGTCATCGCTACTTCACTAAACTAGATTTACATAAATGATGAAGGGTATATAAGATTCGGCATAGCCAAATATAGCACTCTTACTGTTTTTTTTAAGAAATCTAAAATCATTTTTATTTCTTTAAGTAGAATAAAATTTCATGCGAAATTTTATTTAGAGCTTTAGCTTTAAACATTTATTAAAAAACCTTTCACAAATTAAAAAGTTTTAAGTTTTGTTATTTTTAAATTATTAAATTACTAAATTGTATTAAAAAGTTTTTATTTCTTTTTAAATATAAAATTCCATTCAAATAAGAAGATAATAAAGAATATTTTTTTAATGAATAAACTATCTAGCACAAGGACACTACAAAAACTTTTATGGTTTAAATTAAATAAGTTGAAGCGCAAAAATAAATAAATACAAAAATATGTACATAAACATTGATTTTATAAACAAACAAACAAAAAAAAAAAACTTAAGTAAAGAAACACTGCATTGAAACAAGTAAGAGAGCTATATACGGCTGTGCCGAATCTTATGTGGCTTTCAACAAAATATGTTTTTTTTTGTGAAAGTACGATTTTTTAGAAAACTTTTGATAGTTTTTAATTTCAATATTTATACTGCAAATAACATTTTTTGGAAAATTAAAATTTTTGTTGAAATTCTTGCAAAAAAAAAACATTTTTTGCGAAATTTCATTCGTTAGGTGAAGTTCATTTTTTTCTAATTTAAAGTTTTTTTTTTCGGTTTATAGTGAAATTTAAAACTTTTCAAATTTGAATTTGAAATATTAATATTTTCGATTTTTTATTAAAAAAACATTTCTTTTTTTTTTTTTTGGTAAAGTTTAATGTTTTTGGTGAAATATTGCAGAAAATTTGATATTTTAGTGAAATTTAAATTTTTTTCTAATTAAATTTTTTTTCAAAAATTACGCTTTTCAATATAACAAATAACCAACAAAAAAGCTTTATTAAATAAATAAAATATAAAACTTAAGGAAAACAAGGGCCCCTTGTCTTTTTGAACATATCTTCGCCATTTATGAACCAATGTTGCTAAATTTTCAAGAATATATACTTCATGAGATCAAAAAAAAAATATATTTTTAAATTAAAAAACTACATGACAAGCTCACCAAAAGCAAAGTTTTAAAAAGAACATGCTGCATTTGAAGGTGACTTTGGGAATATAATAAAATAACCACATGAATAGTACAAAATCTATTTCGTACAATTTTTTTAAGTAAAAGTTCTTCGTTTGTTTTTAACATTTTCAATATTAATAACTGTTAAAAATAAATCGTTACTGAAAAGGTCAAACCCCACATGAAAAAAACTATAATTTCTTTTATCTGTAGATAAGTACGAGAAAAGAAAATTGTAAAAATTGTATAATGTTTCAATAAAAATAAGAACAATCAAAATTATCTGTAACACAAATATTTGTTTAATCTTGCTTTTGATTATAATGAATAAATTATAATACGAGTGGTATAATGAGCACAACCTTTTAGTTTGTACAAGTGAAATTGACATCAAACGTTCATTGACATACTAAATCACAAGCAGACAAAAGTGTTAAATGATGTCAGTTTTTTTTTTCACTTGAAGAATCGCTTGTGAAGTGCCTTTATAAGGAACATTATTTTATAACCATTACAACCGTTTGCCTTAAAAGTGAAATAAGTTTAGTTTAAAAAAAAAAAAAAAATAATAATAATAATAATAATAATAATAATAACAACAATAAATAAAATAAAAATAAATAAAATACATAAATAGAAAAATAAAACAATTTAACAAGTTCAAAAATAACCAAAGTTTTGTAAATTACTCTCTATAGTATTTCCTTCTGAGCCTTGGTCACGCTTATTTTGTTGAATTAAAAAACCCTTAGTAAATACGATTCACATGGGGACTGAGTTCAACAATTTCATTGTTTGCATATATAAAGACCGATACGACATGTTAATAGCCCATCAATTAAAATATGGCAACTCTAGGGCAAGGCTATCATACCAATAGCCTTGTCCAATAAGCTATTAGAATGTCTTGCTTGGGAGTTGCCATATTTTCCCAATTATGAGGAAAAATAATTAAAAATCTAAACGTAATATTTTTTTACGAAAACGATTAGAAAGATTCTAAATTCTTAGACGATTATATTAGTGTCCTTGGACCAATAAGGCTCATTATGATTTTTTTACTGCTGCTTCTTTGTCTGTCTCTGCATTTCTCACATCTATTTATTTTCCTTTTACGTTCTCAATCACATCCATTTTATTTTTTAAGAAGTAGCACTTCAGGCATTAAAACCTATTTAGTTATTTTCGTAACCGAGCTACATTCTTTAGGAAAGGGATAGATGAGAGATAGGACAGGTGGTGAAAGGAAAAAGATAGATAGTTAGTTATTTTACTTCGCTGAATATGAATATGTATTTATACCATTAAACAGAAAAAACATTTTTTATATTTTGATTGCCGCAGGGTTTGAACTCTGGCAAACCAGGTTTGTAGTCAACTTATTTACCACTTTGACTTCAGCAGTCACAGAAGAAATAGGAACCAAGTATTTTAAAGCTTCTATTTAATAGGGCAGGCCATTCACTAAACATCGGCAGCTCTCCTGCACTACTTTCAGGTATTATTGTTAATAATTTCCATGTATGTTGCCATGACTACCCCGTTCATATGTATAATATTTCCTAACTGACTGACCTCTTCTCGTTATTCTTGGCCTTTGATTGACGTCATTTTATTTTAATGTTATTGTCCGAAATATTCCACCGCCTTATCTATTGAATCTATGATAATCGACTGATAGACTAAAGACAAGACAGGAAAGTATTCAAATAGGCAATTTCCGTATTTTCATTACCAGAAATAATGATTTTGGACAAGAACTGGACCAGAATATCGAAAAATCAAAAAATATAAAACAAAAACTTTTATTAAGAAAATTTATTATTTGGAATCATTTTTATATTAACTTACTTTAATTGTGTTTGAATAAAAATATATGAAATATGATATTCTCATAAAATATTTATTATTTTAAACTAAAAAATGACATGTATTTCTGCGGGGAAAGCATATCCATATGGCCATTTCAGTACTGCTCATGTAGCTCATCAGCTGATTCTACCCAAATTTTTTAAAGAAAACCTCAGAGTCTTATATAAAAAGCCAAATTAATTAATCGAGAACTCCATTGAATCAATAAGGCAAAAAGGCCATAAAAACTCAAAAATATTATTACAAAAACACAGTAACAATTGAGTAACTATTTTTATCTTTTCTTTCATTTTTCTACATAAACATTTAGATTAAAGTACCATTTTGTGGGTACTGACTAGACCTTTAGGACCAAAAATCAAACTAAAATTGAAGAAATGCCAAGCATTAGAAAAAATTTTCAGGTGCGAGGTACCTTACTTTGAGACCACATAGTGGTCCCTGAAAAGTGAATGGTAGCAAGTTGGAAAACTTATGCTAAACTTTTGGATCAATCAGCCAAGCCCTTTACAAATGGCTGAGTTATTTCTAAAATATTTCGATTCTACCCCCCTGTGCATTGTAAGGAATTTTTTTTTTTTTTTTTTTTTTTTTTTTTTTTAAAGAGAAGTAGCACTTCAGGCATTAAAACCTATTTAGTTATTTTTCGTAACCGTGCTACATTCTTTAGGAAAGGGATAGATAAGAGATAAGACAGGTGGTGAAAGGAGAAAGATAGATATTTATTTTACTTCGCCGGCGAGAAAGTACCGACGAAGAAGACTGCACGTTTTTTTTTTTGTTTATTCTGAATATGTATTTATACCATTAAACAGAAAAAAACATTTTTTGTATTTTGATTGCCGCAGGATTCGAACCCTGAACAACCAGGTTGTAGTCAACGTGTTTACCACTTTGACTACAGCAGCCTCAAGTAGTCAAATGCATTAACTCCTTCAGATTTGGGTACAGTTAAAGGAAGGCTTGAAAAAACCTATTTGCCTTATTCGATTATGTTGGTGTTGGCAAATATTAATATTTACACGCACAGTTCCGTTACAAATAATAGCACTGTTATTAGTTATATGACTTTTTTTGGTAATTGGACAATATTTGGAAATTGGATGAGAATTAAATCATTTTATAGTGTGCAAAGTTTGTGGTTAATATATTAGAGGATCTTCGAATGCAGAACATAAACCAAGAGTTACGTTCAACACTATAAAACATGGAGGTTAAAACATATTGCGCATTGAAACAAATACAGTTTACGTTGTGGTGCATCTTTGTATAGAAAAAGAAATGTCTTTTGGGTGTTTCAATAAGCAGAAAAAATGCTCGTCAGCTTTTTATAGACTACAATATTAACATCGTGGAATCATCTGCACAGTCAGCTGAGAGTCGTGTATGAATAAAAACTGCATAGAACTTTGGGCTGTAGTTAAGAAGTCATGAAAAAAAAATTACCAAAAAACAGATGTGAAGACTTGGTTTGCTCCATATTAACGTGTTGCTCCTCAACATGTTAACGTTAACATATTGTTTTATTGAACGTAATTTTATTTATTGGAAATGCAAAAAGTTGAAACCCAAAAATACTTTTATTTCTAAATTAACCTCCTGTAATTAAATTGAAGAGCAAAGTTTTCAACTGCTTTAAGATGAAACTTAATAAGATCTTAATATGTTACGCTTTAGGCTGGCTCAGACTTTTGTTTAGATATCCTGCTTTTTGTGATCTCGTAAAGTTTTATTTCGCTTTTTATGTGGAAGAAAGCTAAAACTCCTAAAACAAGTATACGAAAACGTTAGTTATTGTTAAAAGAACCTTTTTTTAATATCTTTTTTTATATCTTACGTTAAACTTTAACTATCATGTACTATTATAGATAATAATCATCATTAAATTAAATTTTTTTTTAAATATTCTTTCTTAAAATTATAGAATTTTATATTCCTCCAATCTGTTTTTTCTCGTTCTTTTTCAACCATTCTAAATTTATATTCTTTTATACAATTAGATAATATAAATTATTTATGCTAAAACAATATATTTTTATCTTAACAAAAGTAGAAAGCAATAAAAAACTAAAAGATTGTAGCCTGAGTGCTGTTTTATCAAAAAAAAAAAATGCCAATCACTTTATTGACATTAAAATAAATGAAGAGAAAGGGCTGCAGCAATTTTCAAACAGATAATATTATTATAATTATAATTTAAAAGAAAATCTTAATATAAATTAAAAAACCTGTTCTTTTAAAATACAGATGTAGTCAAAGGTACAGATTAACAAACTTTTAATTTAAACGATTTAAATCATAATTAAATAAAAATTATTTAAAAAGAACAGATTTAATTGTTTATTATAGAAGGACATAACTCCTGAAGTGAGATCTCCTGAACGCGGTCCAATTGCATCCTTGTTATTTGACTTTGTCGTTTGACTTTTACTCATACATTTCGCAGTTGGAAATTTAACAAGTCAGTTGTAAAAACAAACCGTTTTTTTAACGCTGGCTTGTGTCGTTATTTTAATTATATTCTTGAAATTATGTGGTCAGAAATTTAGATCAAAATTTAGTGAATAATTTTTTATACTCAGGTTTTCATTTGATGTGTGAAGGAATGGTTTGAGAAAGACTTGGACTATTAACAGTTCTTAACACTGATGTAGCCACTGGCCACTAGCCAGTCACAAATACTGATTCAAGTAAAAAAACAATAAAATAATAATAATAAAATATTATTATATTATTAGCAGTGCCCACGACTTCGTCTGCGTGTCATTTCTAATTTTATAAAAATTCAAATTTAAAAAAATGTGTTTTTGATATTCATTGCAAAAATAAAAAAATCCATTCACAAAAATGAAATGTGAAAAATTAAATGTGCTGACAATTCTTTAATTGCCATTATTTTACAGGTACATTTACATTTGTATTTGTATTCTTACATTACTATATACGAAATGAAATATTTATAAAAAAAGTTCTATATTTGAATTAAGGTTCTAAAGGACCTCCTCAAAAAATTTTATATAAATTCATTCACCAGTTTTAACATGATGCGAACACAGACAGGCAGACAGACAGACGCAAAAATTCCAAAAATATGTTTTTTGTATTCCACATCGATTACTATCTACACCAACATCAAAATATTTCATATACAGAAATGACCACGTTACAGTTGTATTATACATACATACATATGTAAAGATTTGATTTGTTTACGTCAATTGATATGTCAAAAACATTTGTGAACTATTTTATTTTTTAGGTCTTTTATTTTTTCATTTTTTTTTATAAAATAATGTGCACAAATTTGTTGGCAATAGCAGTGGGGAGAACAATGTATATTTTTTTATGAAACAAATGAAAGTCACCTGCTTATCACAATTTTTTTTGCTATAAAATAACACACATTAACATATTTACTTTAATCGATAAGTTATCGAAATACTTATTGCTTTAAAATATTGCGCCATTGTTTGAACTTGGTAGTATGTGTTTACAATTCGTTTTGGACCACTTAAAATAAATTTTGACACAGTGGAATTCCAATAATTCGTAATCGCAAGGGACCAGTCATTTCTTACAAATTATAGGAGTTTTTGATTTAGCGGTGTTTCGATTTAACGGGGTGAAAATAAAAAAAATATGAATCAGCGGGGTTTTCAATGTATTTACTAAAATGACTAAAAAACAAAACTTAAAAAACAATTGTTAAAAACGAAATACATACAAAATAAATGATTAAGTTTTTCTTTCCATTCTAAACATATATTTTCATTAACGGCCGAACTTTCACCACAATTTTTTTTTTAATGTTATGTTATTCCGTTGTTTAAAGTGATTGAGTCAGCCATTGCTTGATTTAAAATCATTAAATTTAACTTATTTGCAAAACATACTTCTTTTTCCGATAGTAATGGGCCACTAAGCGGAATGTTAGACTGCCGGCACTCTGTAAACTTTATAGCCATCAATTTGCGAAGATGTTAACATCTTCCCATAAGAAATACACAGGGCTAAAAGTCTACATCTTTCAACATCTTTAAAAGATGTTCCTATCTCATTTTGTTCCACCTTACATCTTTTGATAATTTTAGTGTCATCACTAGAAAAATGACAATAATTTCGATATTCTTTTGGCATCACTGATAAAATAGCGTTGAAATTAAATAAATATTTTTAAATAAAAATTAACGGCACACATAAGTTTTTGTTTTAAAATTTAAATATAAATAAATTATAGTAAATATTTATGTATTGAAAAAACAAAAACAATAAAATAAATATTTATTATGATCTGGCATCAAATAAAAACGGTAAATTAAAAATCAAATGATAAAAAAAATTGTTTTTATTTTATATTTTTTTATTTATTTTGGACATCTTTCTCCAAAATGTTCCATAGCGGCTTTTAAATTATAAGTATTTATTGAAATAAATGTTCATAATCCAGTGTATTGTGGCCTTAAAACAGTCTTATGTCCACTAAAAATTTTTCTTTATCTTCTTCTCCCAAGTTGGTTTTTCATTATTTCAATCAATCACATTAATAACTGAGTTTGTTCTATCAAAGTTACAATTAAACCAATTATAAATATGTCCTAAAAATCAATTTTTTTATCTTATTTTTACTACTAAGAACTATGCGTCGTTTAATTATATGTTTTTGACAGCTGGGTTGATGGTAGATGTTAGATGTTGTCAATGTAAACGAATGATTCACATTTTCTACAGCTTCCATACGTTTTGCCGAGATGTTAGTCAGTGTAAAAAGCGTATTAGCTTACTGCTTGAAGATTTTTTCATAATAAATTCTCTTTTTTGAAGAATTAAAATAAGAGTTGATGGATCAATTTTTTAATGTCTGTTTTTTCTCTCTATTGTCAATGAATGCAAAAATATTTGTTGTTTTTGTAACAGCGACCGAATTTTATGCGTGCGCTTTGAAATTTTTCTTTATTATTCATCTAACAAACTGATCTTGAGAAAATAAAAAATTAATAAAATAAATAGCGGTTAACAAAAATTCATTCTTTCAAGGTTTCTGTTGTTTTTATTACGAATTAAAGGTGGTAGTTAGCAAACAATTACGATTTAAAGGAGAAAAAGAAGATTTTATTTGAAAAAAAAAATAAATAATAAAAATTATCGAGGGGAAATTTTATGGAAATTTTACGAATTAATGAAATTTTTTTAAGGGACTGACAGTTTATTGCGAATAACGATTTATCGGGGTGCGAATTATCGGGATTTGACTGTAATTTAATATGAAGAATACAAAGTTCATGAGCTTTACCAACTGGATTACATATAATCTGCAAGTATCTTTTATAAGTGTTCCTACCTTAAGCCTAATTGAAGAATATTAAATTGGTTATTGATTTTAACAAAAAACAAAAGATTTCAGAAGGTTCTCCAAAAGGTCTCATGTTGCACAAAAAATTTAGAATATATTTTCCGGGAGTCATGTTTTTAAGTTTTAAAATTGCAAATAAAAAGGAGTTTTTTGCTATCAAATTTCCCACAAATGTTTTCTTACCTTCGGTGAAGACTGTCGTCACTGGCTGTTTGTTAAGAACGTTTGGCGAGCACTTTTGATGTGAAAACATCACATTAAAGCCAAATTTATATTATAAATTTAATAGATTTTATTTGGAAATGAAAGCCTTACATTTTATTATTATGACATATTTACTTACCCTCGAACAAAAATTTCATTTTTAATGGTCAAAATATGTCAACAACCGAAATTGACGCATTTAAGGCTTATGAGAATCCTAGACCGATTATTGAGAAACCTTTGCATGTTCAACGTGTCACTGTATGGTTCGCTATGTGGTCCGGAGGCGTAATAAGACCACTTTTTTTGTCGAAGTTGCCAAAAAGTATTTAAAATCTTTGATGAAAGAATCGATATCTGTCAGCGTGGTCGTAGTGGATGTTTACCAGATATCATTTTTCATTCATGATTGCCGAACTTCGTAAGACAATAAAAATTTGAATCATCTTCATCTAAACTTTTTGTTTTATAATGTTTTAGAAAACAAAGTTTTTGTTAAAAAAAACCCATTCCGTCAGACACTGAACAAAACAATCGTTACTATTTCTGTCCAGCCATTTTTGCAACTTTTTCTTACAATCAGAAATGAATTCGAAAATGAGCACATTATTTCACAGATATTATTCGTACAGAATTCTGTTAGACGAACTTTAAAAGCTTTTGATTTTCTCAAGGTTAATGTTTTTCGATCAGATATCTTGTAACTTCAAAATAAAACGGATTCCCTGCAAGAACAGTGACAGCTATTTAATCGATCATTTGACAAACAACGGTAATGCCCATCTTTGTGTAGAAAATAATACAATCACATTCTTAATGTCAAAATAAAAAATAATGGATACTTTTGTTTACATGTGATGTCTGTATAAAACTAACTTTTTTTAATAAAAAATTTAATGCAAATTTTGCGTTATCTTTGGAACATATTTAGTTACAAGAAGAAGAAGAAGAAGTTTTTATAAACACAAGCCAAAACAGCTTTATTCTAAAAAAATCTATATGTGTGAAGTTAAATTTTTAAAATTTATAACCCTAGCCACATTCTGTTACGATAACAGAGCTATGTTAAAAACTTAACACAACCAATGTTAATATTAAAAATTTAATATAAGAATTTCCGGACGATAATTATATATAATTTAAATTGGATAGCAAAAAAAACTATTGTAAAACACTTGTAGTAGTGTCTTTATTAAGCTCCAATAGTCAAATATATTAACATTTTGTTTTTTAAGAAATTATAGAGGTTCTTCCAAAAACAACACTTTTGAAATTTGAAAGAGGACTTTGGTCCTTTTTTATAAATGAAAAAAAGTGGGCGCAAAAAATTTATTGGAGAAGACATCTGGTAGTGTCTTTATTAAAGTCCAATTGTCAAATATATTAACATTTTGTTTTTTAAGAAATTATAGAGGTTCTTCCAAAAACAACACTTTTGAAATTTGAAAAAGGACTTTTGTCCTTTTCTTGTAAATGACAGAGAGTGGGCGAAAAAAATATTGCAGATTAACTTAATACTACTAGAAGTGTTTTACAATAGTTTTTTTTCCCCATCCACCTTAAAATATATTTAATTATTGTCCGGAAACTCTTATATTATATTTTCAATATTAACATTGCTTATGTTAACAGAGCTCTGTTACCGTAACAGAAGGTGGCTAGGGTTATAAATTTTAAAATTTAACTTCACACACATAAAAAATCTTTCTAATTTAATATCTTAAATGGTGCGACAGTAAATTTAGAATTCCTCATTTAATTCTTGCTGGGTTAATTTTGTTAGCAGTTGATAATCGAGATTAATTAGTTATGTTGTATTTTCCCTACATTGACTGTGCTTCAGCTGAACGGTAAGAAAACGAAAGTTGCGGTTTCAAAATAAAGTTTTTAAAATCTATCACTCAATGTACCAATTCTCCAAATTGTTGTAACACATAAAATCGTCATGATTAGAACATGATCTTTAAGCTGCGTAAAAGTCCTTAATTGCCGATGAATATGTCTTAAGTCATGTTAAGTCGCCACTTAAAAAATCACTGCTTTTTTTGGAGGAGTAAATAAGTAATGAAGTTATAATCAAAGGTTTTTGTTGACAGGCTACCAAAATACAAAAAAAAAAAACTTTATATTGAACTCAACAGTTTTAAAATTAAAAATAAACGTTTCCTCAAAATCACTTTTATCATTTGTTAATTGGTTGGTTGTTGACATGACAACACTGAAAAATATTTAAATTTACCTCCATATCGCAATTTAAGTAGTTTTTTTTTTTTTGTTTTTTTTTTTTTTTTGTTTTTATTTACCTTAGGAAGGGTATACAGGGGACAACTTATATAAATCAAACCTAATATAAAACCGTATTTTGCCCCTTGGGGATTTCGTATCACTAAGGTAGAGCGCATTTAAATACAATTGAAGATAAAAATATATTATGTTTTCTATGCCAAGTGTATAAAATTGTTTCTATTTTTCTTTACAAAAGAAAAAAAAAACAAAACATTTCAAAAAGACTTAACAGCTTAACAGGTATTTTATTTAAATCTTTTTTCTTCCACTTTAACTGTACGCGCTAGACAATATTTTTAAATGTTAATTAAATGATTTAATTAACATGTCAATAAACTTACTTTTATTTAAATTTATAAATTAAAAAAAAAATTAAAACAGTCGTTGTTTTTTCCCTTCCCAAACATAGCGGTTCTTTTTGAGTTTAAATACTAAGCACGTCAATTTTTAATTTACTCTGTTTTTCTCACTCTGTGGCTCCGATTATATTCGCTTTTTACAAACTTACGCAAACTTCAACGTAGCACCACTGTATTACCTCGGCAAGACTTGAACTATTCGATGTGTCTTTAAGCGGATAAATTAAGCCAAGCGCTTACCGGATACCTGCATGAATATGTGTGAATTTAACACAAAGAGACCTGTCAATGGACCCAAGTGAGCTGTGGCAACACAGCTTCCTGCCTAACCCAACCTATGTAGGTGGAAATCTTTTATCCGTTTGTATAAATTTTATAAATTCTAATTTTGATCAAATCAATAAGGACCTAGAGAACCCGAAAGTTAAAAAAGCTTAACAAGAGATGGTGAGGCTAGACTCGGAAAAAACTAACTACCAGAGCAGAATGACAAAAATACCTCGCTATAGGAGGAAGGGATAGTTTCCAAAGGAACTCCTTAAGCAAAAAGCCCTCTTCAGGAAGTCCAGAAAACTGGTTAAATATGATCGAAAATAACTGCTATTGTCAGTTTATGTAAGCCACAAGTATTATCTGGCCAAGATCAAGAAAATTAAAAAAGCAATACTTGTAGACTGAGCCTAGAAAAGCCTGAGCCAGTAATGCACTTTATGCGTGCCCAGTATTGCATAGTATTAGAATCAGCACTATGGCAGACATATAAATAGATGATATATCGTTAGCAATAACAAGAGACTTTGTGGTAAAAAAAGTCAACAGTTACCAAATGACATTTTAAGATCACTACAGTCGAGAGTAATGCAAGTGTTCAGTGGAAGGTATACAGCTGCACACATAGTAAATTCTACTACTAAAATTGTCTCTCTGCCATCCAAAAATATAAAAAAAATTAGTTTAAAATACATTTTTTTAGTTCATTTCTTTTTTCCTGAAATCACTTGCGAAGAGGTTTCATATGTAATATTTTAAATTTTTTACCCCATTATCTTTTTATAATAATATAAATTAAGAATTTTAAAATATTCAACAGTCATTATAAATAGTGATCGCCAAGCAAGCTCGCGCGGATCACATACACAATGCAACCACTAAAAACTCTAAACGAAGAGAGCAAAAATATCACACACACACATACACATTATACCTTTAAAAAAAATAAAATAAGTACATACATGAATATTCTTAAGTAATCATAAAATTTACATTTGTTACTATTTATTTATGGTCTTTAACTCTAATAATCACAAAAACACGCATTCGGCTATTCAATAACTCAACCAATAAATATTTAATGTTTTTTTGCTTGTTCATTTAAAACAATATGACAATTTAATCCTACAAAATATTTTAATTCTAACACAGAACTTGTTTTTTCGGTGCAAAATAACCAACATAATCTCATTCTCTAGATGGCGACCTCAAATATTAAAAGTTTTATTTTATTATTCTATTTAAGTTTTTCCATTGATCTTTTATATATTTTTCTTTGAAACAGACACTGAAATAACATACACAAGACCTTTTCTTTTTATACTTAATATACTCTGAATGTGGATAGAGGCCTTAAGCTAGTTGAAGGGACTATAAGCCGCTACACTTAACAGTAAGGACACTCCGGCGAGGAAATTATGATTGGACATGGCCAGATCAAAAACCTAATAAACGCAAATAACGACGTCGCAGTTAAATACTTCTTACAAAAGACAAACTTAAAATTTCTAAATTTAAATTTCATACTTGTTTTTTTATAAAGTATGGCCTAATGCATTAAATCAAATGAACTTTTGGAGCACCCTTTAATTTATGTTTTTGAATAATTATAACTAATAAATAATAATAAATAAATAATAATAAATAATAATAATAATAAATATTGTACCGAAAAGAAGTAACCACTAAAATATGAAAAAAAAAATTTGTTCTAAAATACGTATTAAGAAATAAAAGATTATACTCTATGTAAATATCAATATATCGCATTTATTATATTATAAATCGTCATTCGTAATGATACTTGCAAAGACAGATTAATAAAACATTTTTAACGCTTTTTTGGTCAAATATTTGACTAATCTGACCGTACCTTAACGGTCATAATAATCGATATTTTGTTCAGTTTTCACGTGTTTGTATATAATGTTTCAAAAGATAGGTCCGTATAGGTCAATTTATGTTACCAGTTGAAGGGTGACTATTCAACATATGCGCAGATTTTTCCTGAACAAGTTCGTAGATTTTTGTTCAACGTATTACATTTTATTCGTCCAATATTCTTTCACAATGTGCAAGCATTGCTTAGAACTACTTCCCAGTTTCGAAGTAAAAGCCGCCTTCATGCCATTTTTAATGAAATCAGATTCATGGTGTCTTTTCAACATAAACGCAAATATCTCTGGATTTTATCAAACCTATTGCATCTACTTTATGGGGACACCCTTTTAATTTTTAAATTACGAACTTTTTTTAAAACGGAACTAATATGTAAGCATAACCTGTTAATAAAGAAAAATTCTCAAAATCGATTCAGAAATGACTGAGTTCTGCGGGCACAAATATATAAAAACAACATTCGGACGAATTAATAACCAACCTCCTTCCTCTTTTGAAGTCGGTAATAAAGCTCTTAAATCGTATAAAATCTAAATGCCAAAATATTTTTATCGATATCATTGACAATAATTGACTTCATGCTTCCCATTTACGCAATTTTTACTCAAAAAATAATTTAAATCCATCACACGAGGTCAATAAACATTAAAAAACTGAGAGACGTACTTTTTTAGTTGACCCTCTTTTTATTTTTCGACTTTTAATTCAATACAGGTTTTTCATAGTTTAACAGCAACAACAAAAACTAAACCAAAGGCTTTATTTAATAGGTGCAATATGTGTGTTCAGGGGTGGGAGCTAAAATGTAAAAAATGTGATTTTTTTCTATCTATGTACTAAATGTACTAAAACCAAACAAAAAATTACTTAAAAACATGGTAAGTTATTGTTTATATTTTTATAATTTTCTTACCATTTGTGTAGTTTAGTTTTGAAAAGCTCCTTTAGATGAAACAAATAAGAGTTGTATTAATTTGTACTTGTTTGTACAAATTGTAGATAAATAATTAAGAAATTTGGCAACGTTGCTACTCCACTTTTTAAAATTCTATTTGTACAAGACTTTCTGTTTTTTTTTCGTTTTTTTGTTTTTTTTAATATACAACAATAAATAGCACAATTATTTAGGTGGTCACAATAGATTCATACACACCTGATTTGGGTTTTTTAATTTTTTATATACAACTTTTTTTTTTATAATTCAGTTATTTTATTAAAATTAGGCACGCACTAAAAATATAAAAAAATGTTATAATTTTGTAGGCAAAAAGTTTTTAAAGTTGTTTCTTTTTGTTTGGTTTACTTTTTCAATAAGATGACCAGCAAAAAAATTCAGCAATTTTTTCAACAAGACACTTAATTTTGTTTATTTAATTTGAAGAGGTTAATTATTTTTTAATAAAATATACAATTTATGCATGCAAAGATTAAAAAACTTTGTTGTACTTGATAACGGTAAAGTACTGTTGTTAATTTCCTTTTCTTTTTTCTTTAAAATATCGACTCAATGTGCTGTGTTATTTATTTTTTTTTTCTTGTACAAATTTTAATATTGTGGTGTGTGTTTTTGCTTGTACTATAACGTCTGCGCTAATGTTTGATACTTTCGCTGCTGCTGCGTTTAATTCTGCTCTAGCTGCTGCTGACGATGTTACATAGGATGCGGATCTTTAATGAGGTATATGTATACAACTTTAAAATCAACAACAACAAAAATTCTTTAAGGAACAAAAGCTATAATGTTATCAACTTTAAAAGAATGCATTTACAAAACGTATATTTCCATAAATAAATACATAAACAGAATTATGTTTGTGTTTGTATGTTTTTTGTTTGTACTTTATAATAAGTTAAATGGCCAGATCGAACGTTTTAGAATTCTGGATAAAAATAAAGAATATTTTAGTCATAAAAGCCTGCAGCTGTAAGAGACCATATCTAGCTACTGAAGTCTTTGACTAAAGTCTCCAATTTTTACAGGCAGCATTTTTAATGATAAAGTGGTTCAGTCACACAGAAAACTGTCGGAAAGAAAGAAAAAAGAACGATACCTTTTTGCAAAACAAATTATTGCTAATCCGATATTAGAAAATTTTCAATAGTGAAAGCCTTTTGAAGCGTGCGGAAGTGGTGGTTTTTTTTACAGCCAAAGTAATTGATTATTTTGAAAAAAAGAGAAAAAGTCCCTTTTGATAAAAATAACATTGTTTTTGCCCAGTTACTGTTATCTTTTTTAGCTTCGCTTTAGCTGTGTAAGTAGACTTTCATTTACAATCTTGTTAACTTTTTAATTTATAATTTAAAGGGTGTGTTTATAAAGATATAAATTTTGCAAACATGACTTTAGAACGATAATAGAAAGACATTTAAATTTCACACAGAATATATTTACTATAAACGCTATAATGGCAAGAGCAATGCATGTATATGGCTGTTACCTCGAATGAGTTCGGAGCTCATTTTAATAGCATTTACTTAAATAAATGTTTTTTGCCTTGCTTTAAGCCCTTACCCTACGTCTCCATCAGCCATCAACTTAGTGTGAACATCATTTTGCACATAAATTCGACTAATGTAGACTCCCAATGTTCATGTTGCGTTAATGTGCAACCATCGTTGGCCGAACATTTATCTGAGCAATGATGTTCGCAGTAAAAAACATTTCGTCTAAAGTCACCTTTAGGGTAAGCTCTTTCATTTTAGACTAAGAATTAAATTTCCTCATAAATGCCGTTTTTCTTCTTTTACATTTTTATATCAAGCTTTGAGCACTCTGTCATTCGCTTCCATACCATAAAGTTTGCCCTATAAAGAATAGTTAGTTTTTTTTAATTATATGGAATAAACCACACCCTCCAACTTTATTCATTTCTGACCTTGACATATTTGTCAAAAATATAAATTAATACAGAGCTCGAAGGCTAAAGAATATAATGTAAGTGATATTATTAAAACTATTTTATAAGAAATACAATTCTTTTCTTTACATAACTTTGTTATGACTATTAAGACAACAAACTAATCTGGATGAAATTCGAGTTTTTCTCATTCGAGTTAAATTTACACAGAGAATTTCGTAATTTTTAGCAAAAATTTTTAGTTTTTTATGCTTAAACGTTTTTTGGCCCATAGTGAATTTATTTACTCTAATATTTGTCTTATTATAGTGACGCAATTAAAATAAGTGTATTAGATTTTTTTTAAATTAAATTAATATCAATTGGTGACTGCATTCCTTTAAGACTCTAGTTTATTTATATAGCACAGCTGAAACTGACTCTCTGTCTTTGCTTTGTGTTACTGTTACTTTTCGCACTTATACATACATAAATCGATAAATAACGCAATATAAATGAAATAATAAAAAATCTTCTTTTACGTTTTATTGTGATATTGAAAAAAAAATTAATTGTGACAGTAAAATTTTATGTCTATTTAAATAACTGTTTAAAATTTAAGAAAGTTATAAATGTGAAAAAATTTTTGTTTAATTTTCCAGCTGTGTGCGTTAATTATTTTTATTATAAAAATTTATTAAAAATTTTAAAGCATACGTTAACTTCTTTTTACTTTTGCAAAAGATTTAAGCGTTTTATATTACTGTTATAAATATATTAGCTATTTTTATTTATTAATGAAATAAACTCATTGTTTTTTTTTTTTTTTTGTTTTAATTTTCTAAATTATGATGTTCTTTTTTAAAAATGTAATGAAAACGCGTATTAACGATTCTACTTGATTTTTCACTTTACGCCAGGATACTAAAGAAAAATTAAGAACACAAGATTATGTATTTTTAATTGTCGTTTTCTACTCGATATTATGTAGTTTGACTTTACTGCTTCTTTAAATTTTACACCTACAGTGCAAATGACACAAACACAATTGCTTTTCTGCGTTCAGTTGCTTTTTTATTTCACACACAAATGTATACTATTAAACTTTTTCAAAACTGATTTACCACTTCCCACTCTATCCTTATTCGATTGTAACAATTTTTTTTTTGTATTATTGTATACAATTCTTTATAGCACACATATGTTCGGAGAGTATAAAAAATCAATAGGAGTTTATTTATTTGATATGAGCTTTAACATCTTTTTAGTTTTTTATAATGCGCATGCTTAAAAAATAACTGTCATTAATGACACCTACTATACATAATAGTAAGATACCAAGCCTGTATTAACGGTAAATTTATGTAGCATCCCTGTTATTGTGTTTTCCGTAAAATACACCTCTGTAATATTATTAACAAGAGCAGTGCTGCAAATGTTTTAAAATGATATTGCGTTAACTTTATTGATAAGTAGACACACCTAAATTAGCGCGCAAAGCGTGATCTATTTTTAAAAAATCTAATGTACATTCAAAATGTATGAAGCAAACTCGAATAGCACGGCGTGAACGTTTATATATTGGAATATCCGCTTTTAACAGTGCGAATCTATCTGAATCTATATGGTTTACTTATAATTTATCTCATGCTGCCGATAAACGAAGCGGATATTTGATGAACTTGTTCAATCCCGTACAACACTGGTGTGTTGAATGCACATTAAAGGAAATTTTGTTTTTAATGCACATAGTAAGAATCTTTGAAACGCTGAAATAAATAAGCTAGCAGTTAATTAAAATCCTGAAAGACAATTTTATTTAACTCGTTTTTATTAGGAATTTAAATTAGTGTGGATGAACAACTTAGCAAGGGGGGGAGGGTAGAAAAAAGTTATATGAAAAACTTTTGATTGTGTTAATAAGCTTAACATATCACTTGACCTTGACAATTTAAATGTAAAAAAAAGAATTTTTAAAATTCAATTAGTTTTGAATTTTCATCGAATAATTTTTGTAGCATTAAATGTATACATTTATATTATTTACAGCTTATACTAAATTACTTTATAAAATTTTTTTATATTAAGCTCTGTGTTCAAAAGCAGTAACAGCTAAGGTCAAGTTATGAACAAAGTAAAGCAATTGCTAACATAGTACATCTAACACTCGGATGGGTAGTGTACCCAAAATTTAATCATAGTAGCTACAAATTTAAAAATACTTTATTTTAAAATCTAAGAAGCTAAGTACGATATTCTCTTATTTAACGTAATAATAATATTAAAAATGCTGTTCAAAACTTTTAATTTCATTCATTCTTAAGTACATGTGCCAATTTGGTGCTTTTTTCTGCACCATTAAAAACTAATAAAACAAACACGTACCAACACTATTATCATTACATCACTAAATAGGTAACATTTGTTTACATACATTTCTTTGCCACAACGTTTCAGTCACATTTACCAACACTTTTATTTTGTTTGGGAAGTAAAACGTTTAGCGGCTTGCTCTTTTAATTTTTAAACAAATAAAATGGCATCAGCTCTTGAACAGTACATTAACCATACAGTGTCAATTATAACAGCAGATGGCCGTAATTTTATTGGAACACTTAAAGGTTTCGATCAAACAATCAATGTAATTCTGGATGAGTCCCATGAACGAGTCTTCTCGACAACAACCGGCATTGAACAAATTGTGTTGGGTTTGCATATAATACGTGGAGACAACATTGCAGTGATAGGACAAATTGACGAGGCCATCGATTCAAGGTTAGATTTTCCTAATATAAGAGGAGAACCCTTAGGACCTGTAGTGCATTAAGGCTATAATCAATTATTTGTTAAGTTTGAAAATAAAATGTATAACTTTATTTGAATGAAAATGCGAAACCTTGAGTTTTTGTTGGTTTTTATTGATCATCGGCGTAGTTAAAAGAAATTTCATGACAATCTAAATTTTCTAGATTGATTACGGCAATACTTTGTGTTTTAGCAAAGCTGGGCACGCAGACCAGACGCGTTTTTTGCCCCTTTGATCCCTTATGAAGAGCAGAAGAAAATTCATCACAGTTGCCAGCAAAATAAATATGAGGACATTCTTTTAATATAAATGGATCAGAATCGATATAAGGAAAACATGCCAGGGTATCAGGAGCTGTAGGGGCTAAATGGCCCCATTGAAGAGTGTAACGTAAGGCGTCTAGTGGTTTTTCTATTGCAGTGCAACGTATTAAATCTTTAATATTTTGTCCAGCGGTTCCGACAACTAAAACATCTTCAATAGCACAGGCATAGGGATTAGAAACACTTTGAAAGTTTTCATTTTTGCTGGCGTTGGGAAACATACAACTATGAAAGGGCTGCTGAGGTAGCATAAAATTAGCTGGATCATAAGGTCCTGGCATAACATCTATTGCTATCGAGCTTGACCATGCTGCAAACCAGTCATCTAAAGCTTTCATAGCATCTATCGTATCTTTTGAATCTGTACATTTAGTTTGTAAAACAGGTACACTTTTTTCTTCACAACTTTTAACAGAATTACCTGCAACAATTAAACGCAAATTCTTAGATTTCTTACAACCGGGCAGATTTCTTCGCAGCCAATGTTGCAAGAGATTTAAAGAGTCAACATAATTGTGCGAATGCATCCAATCTAAACCAGAAACCAAAATCAGAAAACAACCATTAATACTCTTTACATTAAGGGGTTTTTGTATGCCACTTTCGTAAAATATTAAGTCTTGTACATCAAAACGTCCATCTTCTTCTATGAGACCCATTGCAGCACAAACAATACCCGTAGCCACTTCATCACTCTTTACATTTCCATGCAGACGTACTCGTTGTAATTCATCCTCCAATATTATTTTATCCTCCGGGTCAGAGTAATTTTCTCTCGGCGGCTGAGGTGCCAATTGATTTTCTTCAGAGATTTCTTTCAATATGCTAGGCTTGTGCGCCTGATGTTTGTAAATGGTTCCAATTATAATACATTCCTCTTCGGTATCGTCACGTATTTCGCATAATTTCTTTATGGGTATGGATGTGCCCCAGTGTTCAATGGCACGTTTTTGCATTAATGTAGACATTTCAGCCAAACGATGGGCATATAGATGACAAAACTGTTTTTGATAATCAAAGGCTCGTACCAAAAACTTTTGGGAATAGTTTTCATATTTGTGTGTTGACATTTTATAACAAACTAGACTTTTGTGTAATTTTTCTATTTAATGTTTTCTTTATTAATTTAGCCGCCTCAATAGAGATGACAATAAAACGATTCTTATACATTATTTATCGAAGAAGAACGGAGATGTTATAATCAGAGTAAAATCGGATAATGACCAATGTTTTCTTTTTCAACGATAACTGATACCGTTAAATTATTACGTACTAGTCAAAACTAGCAATATTTTAATTTTTTATTTTATTTTATTTATTTAATATCAATACAAAGGAAGCTTAAAAGGCAAAATATATATTTTTTAAATCTATTTGTAATATTTTATACATTTTTGTTAAACAACATGTTGAAAAGAAAACTTTGCGAAAAATAACAGTTAATTGTAAAATTCTTGTCCTTTATTGTTAAAATAACACAAATATATAAAAAAAATAAAAATGTAACTCTACTGCTGTTTGCAGAGTTACAATAAGCTGTAATATATTAAAGTGCAAAACTGGAAAATATTGTCGGCTTTAACACTAATTAGAGATTTTCTGTAAAATTATTTTTTCTCATTGTGATCAAAAAAATTGTGCAAGTCAACAAAACGACTAAAAATAAAATTTTCATAATTTTTTTTTTTAATGATAAACTTTTAACGCTCGTATCGTAACAAAATATACGCATATAATTGCATTGAGCAGCTTCAGCTTATTTGAACATAACGGAAAGGCTTTCTGAAAACTAAGTTGTAATATGTATAGACAGAATCTTCTAAAAATAAAATCGCAAACTATTTGCGAAACAAAGAAAAAAGATCATAAAAAAAAACATAAATATAAATCTCGATTAAAAGTTTTATTTATTTTGTGGCGAGTAATTGCCCAAGGCTAGCTTTAGGCCCAGCAAAGCCATTTTTTCAGCTTTTAAATAATTTTCATCCTCGAATTGACATAAAAATTTTGGAAAAGCATCAGAGGAACCTGTTTCAACATTCATAAAATTCCATTTGGGTATATTCGATATAGAAGAGATCAGAAATTCTTTGTCCTCAGAACAAGGTGCAGCTTCAGTTTTAACTTTGCCATTTAAATGTTGGAAATGCTGTTCCAAATACTTACCGTAGGATATATTATTTTCAATTAATGACAGGCCTTTAAAGTCGGAAAGTACAACAACATCAGGTTCCTCATACATTTCGTTTTTAAGGGAAGAAGTCGTGGATGTATTTAACAGTCCATTGTTTGTATTTTTTTCCACAGAAGCTGTTGCTTTTTCAGAATTGTTATTGTTATTGTTGTTATTATTATTATTAATAATATTATTATTGTCATTTGATAAAGAGGGTGTGTAGATTTTATTTTTGATTTTTTGTAGGGCTGGAAACAATTGTTTCTTTCCTTCAATTTCACTTTCATCAGAAGTTTCATTGTCCTGAACTCCATTAAATTTAAATAATGCTTTTGTAAGTTTCTTCTGAGCATTGGCCGACGTATTGTTGACACTTGTTACATTTTTGATTTTAACCAAATTTGAACATCCAGCGCTGAACAGTACATCAGAATATAATGTACCCGGTCTACAGGCAGATGTTGATTCGCTGCCGGTAACCGGCTGATTCCAGTCTTGTTTTTTTATTTTACTACTAGAAAACTTCAACCAGTTCGGCGACTTTTTGCGTAATGTTTTGTGTTTCTTATTGGCATTAAACGCATTTAACGGAGCAATAGATTTTTCTGATCTTTTCCAACTGCCAGATTTGACTTTTGTTGGTGTTACCGTTTTGCTAATAGTTTTAGGATGATCGCCTGAATTTGTATCCCTTTTAGTTGATGTTTCAGGAAGTTGTTCTGTCTCAGCAGCATTGTAGGGACTTTTTGTGTTGGATTTCTTGCTTTTGCTTGACTTTTTATTTGCTTTATGATTTGAGGCGCCTGATCTCGAAGAATTTTGCTGTGGCTTTTCACTCGATTGCTGTTGGTTTGAGTTGTTGCTAAAATTTATTTTAAGAAAAACACATTAAAAATAAAATTAATTGCAGATATCCATACATGGACTTACATGGTAGTTATAAAATCATTAACCATTTTGGTGAGAAACATTTATTTTAAATCAATTAAGCGAGTCAATAATTTGAAATTAAATTTATGTTAAGAAAATTTTTATATTTTGTTTTGCATTCAAAAAACAAAAAAACAAAAAAAAAATAGATAGTTAATGAAAACTAGAAATATAATTTACCGATATAAATTCGATTATTAAATAATAGTTTGAGATCACGGCCCATTTGAGACAGAGCTAATAAATTTTCATTCGAAATGCACAGTAGAAGCCAAAACGTTTGAAACTGAGATGACTTTTAGGGTTTTCATTGTTACATTTTTCTCAAATAGCTTCGTTCTATTTATTTTATTTTTTTGGTTGCCGCAACGGCCTTGTTCTTTAATCGAATAAAAGTTACTTTTTCTACTTCAATTCACATTAATGGAAATCGTTTAAATCGAAATCAAGCGATTTTACTCGCTGAACTGAATGTAAATCAAATTCGGACTGCATTTTTTTTTTGTCAATATTTATTTGAAACCAAAAAAAGGTGCCTTGATGGGCGAAGAGTGTTTTTCCCGAAATTAAGCCCCTTGGGAAAAGAATTTTGAAACGAATGAACAAAAAGATGAAAAAATATGGGTTTTTGTTTTATGGAATATTTCCGGGTACTTTTTTTTATAAGATAAAGGACGTGTTTTGAGAGTTTAGGTCATACAAAAAGGAAGTTTCACTCAAATAAAAATAATGATGATAATAATAATACTTGGCGGATAATTACTTTCATCTTGAAGGCTTCATTAAACATTGAAATTTTTGCGTTCAAGCTGAGCAGCCAAAAACAAATAAAATTTTTTTTCGTAAAAGGCATCATTGAATAAAACTTTTAAAAGGAGGCTGGTAAAGCAGTAACTGTTGCTAGTTCTCAATATCATAACAGAGTTTTTAATAAACGAATAATACGCTGAAATTTAAATTGTAGAATTTGAACACTGTTCGTCCATCCCATTACTATGTTAAGCGTTTTATTAAGTCTTTAAATGAGTTTTTAAATTCTTGTTAAAAAAACCTTTATACGTTCATGAGTGTATTATTGCCAAATAAACTGAACATATTAAATATGTGGCAACTGCTAAGCCATTTTAAAGAAGAATAAGAATGTCTTAAAGAAATTTTGAGAGAGTGTTTGAAAACTCTCTCGTCAAGTCACAAATGTCGTTAAGGTTAACTTTGCAACGGTAAAATAAATTCTAGTTAAATTATCCGACAAGCAAAAAAAAAAAAATAATATTCAGACTTTAATTCTAAGTGACACAGGTGGAAATATTTTTATTCCTAGTGAAAAAAAATTGAAAAAGAAATCAAACACCCTAAAATAAATTTGAAAAACCTTTCAAAATTAATATTAGAAGTTCTGTCATAATTTTTGTAAATGAATTCAAACTAAATTTTGTAACCAATAATAATGTTTCGTGTTCTAAAAAACAGTTTAAATGTTAACTTAAAAAATAATAATTTGTTTAAACAAATCCAGAGTTTGCCGAATTTGTTTCGTCCAGCATTGCAACATCGTAATTCAAGCGATATAACTGATTTAGTAATCGGTGGCGGTTTGGAAAAACCACAGGGTGGCCTAAAGGAAGAAAAGTATTTCTATGAACAAAATCATGATTTAATTGCAAAAATAGGTCAAGAGGGTACCACATTAAAGCCTAAAGATTCGCATGAATTTGAAAAAGTTCTCAACGCCAGTGATGATCGTACAGCATTAAGAGATACATGTTCTCTCAATAAACATAAAAATTGTTTAGAGGAAGCTTTCTTTTTAAATGAGGTATGAAATAAAAATATTTTGTAAGAAATGTACATACGAATTTTCATTAATGTTTTTTTTCTCTTATTTGAATTTTGTCACAGCATAATGAGTGTTGTAAAAAACTTTGTAAAGAAGAGAATTTAAACAAGGATGAAACAAATTCTGAAATAGTAACAGAAAATAACACAGTAAACAAATAAAATTAATTATGGCATAAATTTTTAAAATAACTGGACTTCAACAACAATGAGATTAAAATTTGTAGTAAAAACAAGATCTTTTCTATATATTTTTTAATTCATTTTTGTTTTATATTCTTTACACATTAACTTCTTTTTATATTTTGTTATATAATTACAATAAATAAAATTTAGTTTTGATTTTTAATTTGCTTCAAAATTGTTTAATTAGCTCTAAGTTTGCAAATAAGTGCAATTAATTTCAAGAGTTACATACAAGTGAAATAAATTGCTCTTTGTAGTTCGCTACAGCCTTCGCTAGCATTCTTCGCATTTATTTACCTGTTTATTTTCCTATTTAAACAACTTTTTCAAAGAAATAGAATACGAGAAGTTTTATATTTTCATTTTGTATATAATTGGTTTCCAACGAATTTTTTACACACACTACCAAGACCCATAAATATCAAATACAGCATTTTCTATTTTGTTTATATCCCCACATATGTAAAAAATAGTTTCATAATTTTGTTTGTACAATTGTTTGTTCAATTGAGCATCAAACACGGCTAAACGGCTGTATCAATTTTAATAAAATTTTCAACGTTGATAGATTCTTAATACGATCGCAAAACAAACTGTCTTTTTAAACCTCGAGCCCAAAGGGTTGTTATAGGGAAAACCGATTGGTGCAATAGGCTATGACTTTTTTAAAAACTTGAATCAGAGCGGTGATGAAAAGAAAATCCGATAATTAATATAATATAAAGATGATAAAAAAATATACTGGGGGGTTACTATGTACCTTGACTCTAAAGTTCGAATGGCTCGAAAGTTGTATTCGATCCGAATTTAAGCTCTTACTATGTAACACTTTCGGATCGAGTGAAAAGTGCTGCCACTAATTGGAACTATTTTTTGGCAGTACTTTCGAATATATTATTTAAAGTTGGCAGCATTTCCTACGCGAAAATGTCAAAAATACCAAAATAATAAAAATAAAAGTTAACAAGAAATATGTTTATTATAAAAATGGAATAATGAAGAAGAGATGAAATTGACCTCAGCCGCTGTTTCAGATTTCGAAGACAGAAATCAGTTATTAGCCTTAGCTCAAGCTTTAAGAAATCAAATAAAAAACAATTTATAAAAAAAGTTCAAGTTTTTTATTTTCAACGTCCAATTTAAGTTCATGGTCGAATTTCCTTTTTGCAAGCTTATAATTTTTCTCGTCTATATCTACTTGCCTTCTTTTTTATTTAACTAGAGATTTTAAACTACTACTTATTTTTTCCAACACTGATATGGAGCGCTTGTGGTACTCCATTTGATTATTGCTTTTTCGGCACCGCGCTATTGAATGGTGCTCGTGGTGTGATGGGTGTACGAGCAATTGATGAACAACGCGGTGGGAAAGGGGCAGACACCAACTCATCTGTCTCCCCCATATCATCTTGGTTACATATGTACAGTGTAAACGTCTTGCTCGTCGTTGTTATTGGTTCCCGTAGCAGTGTCGTCGCCAGTTATGTAGGTACTGTTTGCTCCAAATTTTCTCACCCCACTCATACCGTCAACCGCCTCCTTCATTTGAAGTTAATTAATTACACTTTCTTCAAGTGCGGTGAATGAACACATTTTTGCCGGACCACCGCCTGTGGGTCTTGTGGTCTGCCCAAACCTAAGGAGAAAAAATTAATTTAAATTATGGACAAACTATGAATAACTTACCTTTTTCCAACCGAGCACTTCCCGCATTGGTGGGCCGGCTGCATTAAGGTCTTCTACCAATTGTGCCCATAAATCATTGGTGGCTTGTTTGGCGTCCGCAACTTTTATGGACCCCTTAGCCAACTGTGGATGCTCCGTCATAAAGTTGAGCATGATCTCAAATTGGCTTTGCTTGGTATTTAAATTTTTCGTAGTCTTTTTCCTATTGAAATAGACTTGAATTAACATTTATCAATCAATATTTATATATTTAAGAAATACTTAAATTTTTCAGCGTCTGCCATCGTTGTTTCGAATTTTTAAAGATTTTTTATCCGTTAACTAAACATCAAACGACTACAAATGTCAACTGTCGACCGACTTTGACATCTAAATTCGAAATACATAGTGATGTACATCCGAAAGTAGAGTATGAGTATTCGATAATCGGATATGGCAACTCGAAAGTAGAAAATTTATTTGCGAATTCGAGTTAGTTGGTAGGAAAAATCCGAATTCGTAATATTTAACTTTCGAATCGAGTTACATAGTAACCCCCCTGGGGTCTAATTACCGCATTGATATCGAATGCGGTAATTAGTTTGGTATCATCGATATGAAATAAAAAGTATCGTTATTTGAAATATTATTCGATATCGAGTAATCAAGTTTTTCGTTTTTACTTATTCGTTACTAAATTTGTTAGTATAATTTTCTGCTTTTAATATTATTGTTATTTAATATCAAACATATGTTATAAATCTATAACATTTTGTTAAATATTTGGATTTGATACGTGTTGCATGCGATGATTAGCTTACTCGACGCGTATCGAATAATATTTCGATACACTCGATATCGTATGCGGTGATTAGACTCCTGGTAATTTTATTCGAATTAATAGATTTGAGTTAAATTCGAATTAGATCCAATAGATATATGACCTTTTTAACAACTTAGAATCAGGGGTCTAGTCACGGCATTATCTATCAAGTAAACCATATATCGTAATTTTTGATTTTGATATCATGGCACTCGATATCGAATAAAAAGTATTGTAATTTTAAATTATAAATCTAGATTTCGATCACTAAAAACCTAAAAATAAATTACGGCTAAAAGTATTACAAAATAGCATTTGTAGCCAAAAATCGCTAAATAGATTTTTTAGATTTTTAGCGATGGAAATTTAGCTTTAGCGATTTACAGAGTAAGGCTGCAGATCAACAATATGTCATTTTTTTAGTTCTCTTTTTAAATATCGACGAGTTTAATTGCGTCCCTAAACGATGAAATTTTTCATGGCATTGCAATTTGAACATTTCATTTTTAGTTTGATATTCGTTATTGTCATTGTTTGTGTTATTTCAAATAACACAAAAACAACAAAACGTATGCACCGAACATGCAAGAAAACACGATTAATAACATTCCTTTGGAATTCAAGCCATGCCAATTTGTCCACCTCCACCACGACTTTTGTCCGCAAAAGTCGTCCTAAGACTGTTAAAACGATCTTGAATAGATTTTTCTGGAATTTCGGAAGACCTAATCAGATTTACCCGTGCTGTTTAAATACATGAATAGTTTATATACATGAAATTCTATGCACACAGGTGAAAAAAGGGTATGTCAAAGTTTGTCATTCCGTTTGTAATTTCTACAATATCCATTTTCGACAACATAAAATCTATACATTCTGAGTCCTAATGTATAGAGAAGTCGATTTACTAATGTCCGTCTGTCTGTCAGTGTTCGGCTTGAATTAAACTTTGCCAAAGCACTAGATGAGAAAACTTAAATACGCCAATCGATCAGACTTCGAGGCAGCAGGGAAAACATCACGCCTGACTCCAATTTTTCCATATCATTTGGAACAAATGTAGCCTAGAGGCGATAGAGAATTAAAAAATAAGAAAAGTACATCACGTGAAAAAATTGGCGCTCGCCCACATTTTCCGAGTTACGGGCCTCTGAACTTTTCATAGAAGAGTACGATTTTGCACCATATGTTTTTGAGATATCATTATGGCCATCATTTAAAGGCTTTTGAGGACATCTTTCAGAAAATACTATTTTTTTTTAAATGCTTAACTCATTAAGAGCCGTTGACATTTTATGCAATTTTTTTTTTAATTTTTTAATTCTGTCACCCCAATATTTGTCTTTTTTTATTGGAATTACTTAACTTAGCTAGATTTACATAGATGATGAAGGGTATATAAGATTCGGCATAACCGAACATAGTACTCTTACTTGTAATTACACAAATTAAATACTAAATATAGTTTTGTTTAATTTACATACATACATATGTTGTAAAAAAATCAACTTGGTAGCCTGTTGATACAATAATTAAAAATGTATGTACTCGTATGCCATCTCTGACTCACAATAAAAACAACAACCTCTGCGCATTTATAGTTGAATGCAATACAGCACAATTTTGTGAAATTTCCTTTAAAGAATTTTAAACAAATTTAAAAAAAATATAAAAACAAATCAAGTGTTAACATTTATTCCATAATGTTATTAACATCAAGACGACTAATACAGCGCTTGTATCCATCACAAATACAGTGAGTAAAGAATTTGATGAAAAAAAGCATAAATATTAGCTTTTTCCAATTTAAAGATTATATAAGAACTGTTCTACTTTTATGAAGAAATCTTAAATTTTAAATTAAAATTTTCAACTTTTGTTTTCATTTAATTCTTAAGACTCTTAAAAATGTCTCAAGTTGGTGAATTGGGTAGTGGTGCCGGTAAAGGAGGCGGTGGTGGTGGCTCCATTCGTGAAGCTGGTGGCAGTTTTGGTAAAATGGAGGCAGCTCGCGAGGAAGAGTTTTTTTACAAACAACAAAAAGAACAAATAAAAAATCTCAAAACTAAAACAGATGCAACAAAAACAAATGAGACAACCAAAAACTAAAGAGAAAATGTATTTCAAAGAGAAAATATTTATTACTCGAAATTATTTGCCAGGCATGGGCTTTAAAAGACTGTTTTTATCGGCATTGAAATTTTAGAAATATGTGTAATTTAAGCGAAAACATCAAATAAACAATTAATAATTTTCTTTAAAAGTAACAAACTCTTCTTTTACGACATAAACTAAAGAGTTTTTAATTAAGGCAGCATAACAAATAAAGTTATTCAAACACTTAAAAAATTGTTTGTTGTTTGCTGTTTTTCACTTTTTATAATTAAATAACTACTTGTGTAGAACAATTTTCACATCTAAGACTTAGGTATGTTTACTGCTGGCTGATTTTTAATTTTATGTTTATATTGTGTCAAGAAATCTGTTATTTAGCACACAGCGTTAGATTATTATGAATCAAATTTGGGTGTTGTTAGCAGCCTGTGCCTTGGTTTAGTAACCTATAGTGGCGTTTACCTTTATTTTGATCCATATAAATTTTTAATCGAATGCCTGTTTTTAGAAACAAAAGTTATAATTTGTAATTGATTTCCAATTCATATATAAAAAAAAATATTTCGTGGTATTTTATGAATAAAATTTTTTACCAAGTTTGCAGATTTAATTATTTTAAAACATTAAACCTTTTTATGTAAATTAAAACATAAACAAATTACGAAAATTTATTTTTATAAACAGAAATAAATTAGGGATGTAACGATACGCCTTTTCGCCGATCCGATACTCAAAAATAAATATCGCTGATACCAATTCCGATACCGATACGCATATTAAAATTGAGCTAAAGTAAAAATTAAAAAAACTCAAGTAGAGTAATTCTTCTATTATACAAAATAACAGTTTTAATTAATGAGCATTCAAGTCATCAAAATTTTCAATACATTTCAGTTTCTAAAATTTAAATTTTCAAACTACCAAATGTCTGCAATATTTCTGATTTTACAAAATAAACGGTGGCATTCAGTTTAGATTGGCTCAGATGCGACAAAACTCATTTGAGTGTTATGTTCTTCTTTTAATATGTTATTTCTCATAGTTGTCATGCCAAAAAAAAAAAAGAGTTGAAAATTTAACATTTCGTTCAAAAAACTCTAAGGAAAAATATAAGTACTGGCGTTTCGACAGTAAAATATCGCTGATATCGATACATCGGAAAACCAGAAGTATCGCCGATATATCGGTATCGATTGCATCCCTAAAATAAATATGATGTTATTCACATCTCGAAATTGTATATGAGTCATAAATAATGTCACCTATCACATTCCTTCCTTGTTGCGGGTTATGAGAGTCCAGCTGCAAAAGAGAGAGAAAGAGGCAGATTTGAGGAAGGGATAAGGGAAAATGGTTAATATTTACTTACCTGGGGACTGGCCACTTGGGGTTGGTTGTGTTGCCGGCGGATGGACAGTGATTATTTTTTCACTGTAGATGTTGTTTTGTTGATACTGTTTTTTTGTAAGGATGAGTGAGAACGTTTTTTTTTTGTGTTTTGTTTGTTTTAACTTTGTATTTTCTTGTTTTCTGTTTCTTTTGTTTTGCTTGATGTTTTCTTTATGTAATATTTTTTGAAAGTATTATGTTGTTTGTTACCTTGTGTTTGTTTGTTTTGTGCTTGTTGAAATTTATTTGTTAATTTTAGTTTGTGATTGTTAGTTTTGGTTGTTTAATTAGTTATTTTGTTTGACTGTTTTGTTTTAATGAACTTGTTGTGTTGGTGGTTGGTTTACTTTTGGCGGATGGTTAGCGTGGGGCGGGTAGTCTGTGTTAGTCCGTGTGTACAGCTGTTTTGTTGTGTAAAAACGATGGTGGATCATAAATTTAAGTGCAGGGATGTTATATCTAGGAACGAGTAAAAATGTGAGAAAAGAGCTATGAATAGGGGATTAAGAATAGAATATTCGTTAAGTAAGCGGTAGTTTCGAATAAAGGAGAGAGTTATAAATAGATGTGATGCAAGGAAAAATTCGCCATTGTGACAGCAATAAGTAGAGTAAAAAGTGTTTCTCAAGTGAAAGGTGTTTTTTGCCGTCTTATTGAAAGACAAGTTTTTTTTTAATAGCTAATTTTCTTTCAAAAATTTTTATTAAATAAAAATAAATTTTTGTCAAATTTTTTTTTGTATTTGTTCAAACAAAAATTTTGTGAAAATAAGTGCAGTAAATTAAGTGTTTTTTTTTGGTGTATCTGGATAAGAGTCCGAGTCTTGGCAGGAGTGAGGCTGTGCATCAAGTGTCCTCCATCAACTTACGGTGGGGATTTGTGCGGGATTGTGTTGGCGCTCTGTAAGGGTAGAAAACTGGAAGAGATCACAGAAAACTTACGGTCCTTAAGAGATAAGTCGGCCATTATTGTCTTCGTAGTTTATATAAACAACCCGTGCGCTGAGGCCTCCGTAATAAGCGCCTCCTTCAGCATTGCCATTTTTTTCAAATATTCGGCCGGACACCAACAGTTATTTGGCCGAACACCAACGATTATTCGGTGGGACACCGACAAATATTTCGTCTCATGTTCGTGTTTTTTTTATGAAAAGATAAAATTAAATTGTGTTTTTTATTAACAATTAATATTAGAATCTGTTTTTTTTATAATTTTTGTGATTAAAAGTATATATCGTTTTTTTTTTGTAAGTAATTTTTTTTGTAAAAACAGTGCCTTAAGTCCAAAATAATCGTGAGTGTTTTTGTTGTTGTACGGTTCTGAAGTTTTTCGGTGCTCAATAGACCCGGTTCGGTATAACCGGAAGAGATTAGGGAACAATAAGTTTGAAAGTTCGGAAGTGTTGCCAACCCCCTAAAAGAGCTCGTTTAGGTAGGAGTATAGAGTAACCATATTTGTTCCTTATTGTTTCCCGGTGTTTTCCGGGATAACGAATTGTGTCTGGCTTTATTAAGCATCAATTAGTTTTTTTTAGAGTTTCCGGGTACAAAGAAAACCGAATTTTGCACTCAGGCATTTGTTTAGTTTTTTTTTTATTTTTTCTAATTAATATTTTATTTATATTTTAACTATTTTTTTTTTTAACAAATTTATTTTATATAAACGTTTTTTTTATTTTTATTTTTTTTTTGCATTAATTTCGTATTTTTATTAGTTTTAAGTTTTTTTTTTATTAATAAATATGTAATTTGTTTTGTGTGTTGAACCATTATGTGTTCGTGCTAATTTTTTTTTGTTTCAGGGTGAGGTTCGGCCTGATGTGAGGTAAGTTGCCTAAGTAAGTGTGTGTGTGTGTGGATTAGGGGACCCAGAAAACGTTTAGTTGGAGCAGGAGTCCTAGGTCGGGTGGGCCAGTGGGGAACACCATCATCTTGTTCTCTCTCTTAAGTGTTTCCCTGTGTTTTTTTTTTTTAAGTTAGTAGTTTTTTTTTTTTTGTAATCTTGTGTTTTATTTATTGGTTATTTGTCTCTGGACTGCAGCTGTGGGTTGGGACCTGCCCTGGTGGTGCTGACGAGCTAGCTGGCATCACAGCTGTTGTGCCAATTGAGGCACCTAACATCCTTTCCATTGGTAAAGGCTTAAAAATTGTCTATTTAACAAAATATTTTTGAAGAAGAGAAAAGGAGAATTCATATAGTTTAAATAAACCAGTGACGTTTATTGGTGTGTTTTAAGTCCTTGTTCAAGGTACATTTATTTTACTAGGTAATAGCGGCTGTACAACAAATACAACATTTGTAAAAACAACATGGCATTTTGTTGTTGCTTTGTGAGTGGAAATTTCAAAAACAGAAAAAGGAAATAAAAGAGAATTGGTCTAAAAACAAACGCTCTTTTTGTTTTACATATGCTTGTTGTTAGTGTTTTTTGAAATTTGTAAACAAAAGTAGGAAAATATAAACAACTTTTGACATGTCCAACTACAAACCAGCTGGGCGGACGACACTACCTAGTAAAATAAATGTAAAGTTTTGACTCGCTTGACAGTTTTGTTTATTTTATTTATATGTATTTGAAACAAGAGTGCTATATTCGGCTATGTCGAATCTTATATACCCTTCACCATATCTGTAAATCTAGTTTAGTGAAGTGTCACCAAATAAAAAAACAAATAAAGAGGTGACAAAGAATTAAAAATTAAGAAAAAACAAAATTAAGCACTATATGTTATTTTATATAAAAATGTCATCGGCTTTTAAAAAAGTTAAGTGTTTCCTGAAAGATTTCTTTAAAAGCTTTTAAATGATACCCATAATTATTTTCTAAAAAATTTAGTGCACAAACGTACTTTTCTATAAAAAGTGCAGAGGGCCATAACTTAGAAAATATGGGTGAGAGCCAATATTTTTAGTTTATATTTTTTTAATTCTCTATCGCCTCAAATATTTTTTCATTTTTTAAAATTGATATGGGAGAAATAGAGGCAAGCGTGGTGTTTACCCGCTGCCCCGAAGGTCATGGACCGAACTTGCTGATTTTCAATAGCAAAATTATGTCTGATCGATTGGTATATTTTAATTTTCTCTAGCTCATCTAGTGCGTTGGCAAAGTTGATTTTAACACTATCACGGTGGGAAGTATCTAAACACAACTTTACCCTTCACTGCTAAGATCCACATATAACTCTAACTTTACTAGATCCGATTGGATCATATTAAGTCGGATAAGAGTTGGCAAAATTTTTTCAATACTCAACATTTTTAACTATACGGATCCGGATGGTGTTTTTTTTTATCGGCAGCTCATCTTTTGACTGAATGTCCAATCTCTAAGTTTGGTGATCGACTGGAGGAAGTTATGGACTGCACGACTTGCAGGTTTTTACCTCATATAAGGCGAAGTCTTCGTGGGATGGTATTCAAGATGTTAAGTCAGTTCAATACTCATAATTTAATTACATTTAGTTGTAGTAATATGTTTCTTTGTTGTGCGCATATGGTCTAGTTAAACGGCACCTTTGTATATTTTATAAATTAATTTATAAAATATATTTAATATAAATAAATAATTGGGTTAGACGAGATCGACAACCCAAAGCTTATATGATGAAAAAAAATGTTTGGTCATAGCAAGGCGAATCAATACTATATGGTCGCAATGGCGAATTTAGTAATTTTCGCCAAAACCTAAAATGTCAAACTCCATATATAAAAAATGTGGATAATTTTTTATATGATGTTTGACAATTAACGTTTCGGCAAAAATCAATGAATTCGCTATCGAGACCACCTAGTATTATTTCGCTATGAGTCATAGTTTACATTGGTTCTTTATTGTCAAAATTATACATTTTATTTTATTTTCCTTGCAATTGTATTTTTACATTTCACATATTTAAGGTTCTGTCAAAATTAACTCTAAAAAATTGCTGCTCACAGAGATCGAGCACATTGTTTATACACGTATTTTGTTTCTTATCAATTCCACATATTCCACTGCCATTAAAAAAAATAGGCATAATTCTATTGATAAGATGTCATACGCTCTCCATTTTAGATTTTTTTTTAGAATAAACTATGTAAACAAATAATTGAGTACAAAGCAACAGCAACAAACCGGTCTCAACCGCAATTGTATTGAAAATAATTGAAATAAACATTATCAAAACAGTTTGAAGCGAACAATAGAGTGGTAAACAAGAAGTCTTTTAAAATTATCTGTGGATATGGCTAATAACCTGACGAATCCCTTAAAGGTTGCTCTTAGAAATCGCATGAAGAATGAAGTACTAAAAGCCATTTCACCTGAATCACGAGCTAAAAAATCAAAGGTCATTGCTGAAAAGGTAGATCAAGTGGAAAATTATCATAATAAAAAAACTGAAATTGTTTTTTAAAAAATTGAAATAAAACTGATTTGTATGTATGTGTATGCTTCAAAGGTTTTGAAAACGGAAGCATTTCGTTCGGCTCACCGTGTTAGTATTTATTTGAGTACTCCAACGGAGGTTGACACAGGCGAATTACTAAGTGAATGTTTTCGTTTGGAGAAGCATGTCTTTGTTCCTACCTACGAGGGAAGTCTTATGGAAATGGTGCGTTTAAAAGATTTAAAGGATTACAAATCATTACCAATGACCAAGTGGAAGATAAAACAGCCAAATATTAAGGAATGTCGCGAAAATGCTTTGACAAATAGTAAGTTCATTTCTTTGGCATTAAATTGTTAAAAACACTTCATTCACACTGACACTTGAGAAAGATTGAAAATACCTATTGTACCTTGCTTTTCGGAATATTGTATCTGCCTTTGAAATTTATTGTATCTGTATTTCGATAATGAAGTAACTTCAATCAAGGAAACAAATATTTGGGTGATAGAGAATTGAAGAAAAAAAAAAACTTTTGTGCAATTTTACATAAAAATTTCATCGGCTCTTAGTGGGTTAAGCATTAAAAAAAATTTGTATTTTTAAAAAATCTATCTAAAGCACTAAAATGATATTCATATTGATTATCTTAAAAAATTTTATGCACATTTTACTTTTCTGTGAAAAGTTCAGAGGCCGATAACTCGGAAAGGTTGGGTGAGGTCCAATTTTCTCACTTGATGTTTTTTTAGTATCTATTGCCCCATATATTATTTTTTTGTTGGAATTCTTCGCTAAACTAGATTTTTTCCAAATGATATGAAAAAATTAGAGGCAAGGGAATTTTTTGCCCGCTGCCTTGAAGGACATGGACCGATCTTGCTAATTTTCAATAGCAAAATTTTCGAAACTTTGCCTGATCGATTGGCGTATTAACATTTTTTTTAGCTCAGCTAGTGCCTTGGTAAAGTTGATTTCTAACCGAACACGGACGAGCAGACGGACATCGCTCAATTGACTTCGCTATGCATAAGAACTCTGAATATATATACTTTATGGGATCGGAAATGTATAGTGTAGAAATTATATATGGAATGAAATAAAAACTAAACTGAATTTTTGATATCTAAACTTTGATTATGAAATGTATGAAACTTCCCAAACACATATTAAATTCTTGTTTACTTTAACTAGCTTTTTCTCAATAAAACTACGTCTGCGAGGGACAATTGCATGCATTTTATTCCTTAAAATTGGTTTTCGTTTCACTTTTTAAAGCTTTAAATTCTTTCGAAAAATTCTATTTGAAAATATATAAAACAGATATAAATATAACAACAGGTGTCTTGTTAGTGTCTCACTCCGGTATAACAGTTTATTTATTTACAGACGTATGCATAACAAAGACATAGAATGAATTTGGCATGAGTGCAGAAATTGAGCAGGGTCTCAGTGTGTTTGGCTGTAAGCCAGTCACTTAAAATCATTGAAGATAGTTATCGTGATCCACATCTATATTCTAGGACTATTTATAGTTTTAATTTGGTAAACGGCGTTGCAGACACCCTGCTTAGTTTCAGGAGTTATACCAACCTCTCATGCTCACTTTTGGTTATTCATAAGGCCGTTACAGTTTAAGGTGAAGGTTAAACCGGGTTGTTAAATGTATACAAGGAGATAATCTGCTACCAAAAATGCTTCTAAGAACTCAAACTTTATGACAAAAATCTTTACTATTGATAAGAAATAAACAAAAAAAAATTCTAATTTAATTGAAGAATTCACCCCTATTCTGCGTTTCGATTAAGTCTCCGCATTCAGTTACGTTGCGATCGAAAATTGGTATTCTGAAGAAAAACGGAATCGAAAGAAAAAGAGGAAGACAACAATGTTTACAAAATTAATAGCATCACTATGGAATGAGGAAATGAAATAGCAAAATAAACAAGTTTGTTATCATTTTCATTAATAAATGTCAAATTTAATACAAAAAATTTGTATAAATAAATAATTAAAAATAAATTCCTGATGAAGTTCAATAAAAACAATTGTTAAATAAAATTAAAAAAATATATAAAAATAAAAATTAGTTATTCATGGCAACTAATTTTTGTGCTGGCATTTTTGTTGGAGGACCTAGTGCATTGAGGATTCCTGCAACTTCCTCTCAAAACGCTGCTACTTCTTCCTTTGATCGCTGGTGGTATCCACATGTAAAATCTGCTTTAGATACCATTAAATTTGGCAGTTTTTCATACTGCTCTGGTGTTGTTGTTTTTGACCGGTAATACATAAAAAACAAATCAGATTCAAGTACAAAAATTAACAATTTAAAACAAAAGAAATTTAATTAAATAAATAAATTAGTTAGAAATCATTTTAAGGGTTTTTTAAACCGTTTCTGAACAATTTATCTCATTTTCTACTTACATTTTTAACTAAAAAACACAAATAAGGAAAACTCCTCCGTTAACAAAAAAACAACTGAGAAAAACGGAGCTCCGATCGTAATGCAGAATACATACAATCGAAAGAAACTGAGCGGAATCGAAACGCAGAATACCAAAGTTGTCAGACGGAGAAAATTTCGATTCGAATCGAAACGCAGAATAGGGGTGATTAACTTAAATTTCTTGATATTTTCTTTCAGATCACGGAGTTGATTTATTTTTAATACCCGGTGTTGCATTTACCTTAAAGGGAGGTCGCATGGGTCATGGTATGGGCTACTATGACGATTACTTGAAAAGACACTTGACCACTTATCCAAATAAAAAGACCACATTGATGGCTTTAGCATTTCGGGAACAGATTGTTGATGAGGCAACGTTACCCTTAGAGACACACGATGTTCGAATGCATACAATAATTACGGACTAAACTAAAGAACACAAACACATATACATAAATAGCATATAATTATTATTAAATGAGAAAATTTAAATGAAAATTTGCAGATACCTTGTAGAATATGCACTTTTTATGATGATTAGATGATAAGAAAAATCAATAAAAAATTTAAACAATAAAAACATTAACATTAAAAAACGATTTTTAAATAAAATATTGTTTAAACGTTAGTTAATTGTAATAACTCTTATAAGAATAAAGGATTACACAAGTGCAAATTCGACAGCTAAGATTTTAGAACATAAAAAAACCAAAGTTAAAGTATTTATTTAAAATTTTAAAGCTTAAAATTTAAATGTAAAATTTATTTAGCGCATATAGGGACGCGAGCGTATGCCACGAATACGTATTCGTCCGGTAAAATGATTAGTAGAATAATGAGGCCCTTCACCCGGCCCCAATGAAAAGTGTGAGTCTGGATTGGAGCGATAATGGGGCGAACCGCCCTCATTCCAAGTAGAAGGAGAGTTTGTGCGTAAAATTTTCGTTTTACGATAGGCAGCTACAGCTGATATACGAGAGCCTCGATTACGACCCACACGAGAACCACGCATTAGCGGTGGTATTTTATTGTAACCAGTAGGTCCAGTTGGCTGGGCACCACAAGTCTCCAACGCTAAAAAGTCGTCGACATGTAGAGAAGGTGGTCTTGAGGTGTTAGGAGGACGTGAACGAAATAGATCGCCGCGTGATGGAGGAGGTCGGGGAAAACCTCTACCTCTCATCGAGGTGATGTAGATTTTCTTTTCCGGCCTACCAGTAGAAGGCTCTACCTCAACACGTCTGGTGCGGAAGCAGGGAGCAGTTGGTGTGCGTTCGCGATTCGATTGCGGCGAGGCTGATAAATGCAAGACCCTTTTACAATCCGAAGAAAGATTACATTCCGTCGACAAGCATGTCTGTGCCAGTTCAGCTAAATCACAAGTGATTCTTTCAAATTGTGTTTCGAAGTCTTTCGCTGTTAGTGTTTCTAAATTAAGAGTATGTAACCAGTGATGGGCCATCATTTGTACATCGTCGCTTTGTGGATCATAAGTGGTAAAAATAGGTCGAGCATCGTATTGTGTAACGATACTTTCGGTTTGTGGTAAATGAGGCTCCGGAGCTAAGGGCTCCTCATCCCCATTAGTTACTGGACTTACATTTACCATCAACTCCTTTAATTGTTGTATGTCAGTTAATAAAGTCTCATTAATATCTCCCTTATTGCGTTCTAATATTGAGGAAATTGATTCAATTATATTCGAGTTGGGTTCTTCGGTTTTAAAACCAATTATTTGAGCCAATTCCAAGTTTGAAAGTTTTAATGATCTTGCCGGCAAGCAGGAATACTGTGAAGTCATATCTTCGATTTGAGTTAGTGAACGTAATAATAAAACTAGAGACTCTATATTGGAATTATAGGAACCAGTCTCATTTAAATTAATTATTTTAAGCATCCATTTCTGGAATTCTGTAGCCTTTTGTTTCAACATCATGGATAAATGATAAAAAGTAATGCTGAAAATATATAAATCAAATTAGTTGTTGCTTTTATAGGCCCATATCGATTTGGTTTATAAAACTTACTCATGTTCTGTTAGTATTACTAAATTCCGAACGCCCATGGCCGACACCTCTGAAGTAACTTCGACTTGCATTAAGTTGGTGAATATGGCCTCTACAATTTTGGGTATTAATTCCTTGTTTGGCAGGGCAGTTGCCAAGTTTAGCAGAGGATTATTATTATTGTTACCAACATTAGCTTGGGATGAAGCTATAAAAGATATTTCCGAATCCAAAAAACTCTCCAATATGCGATGTACAGAAATTTGACATTTTATACCCAGCTCCGTGGTGGTTTTCAAAGTCAGTAAAGCATTTAGGAAATCCCACAATTTGCCAGACAATATAGAGAGTGTCGATATTTTGAGAGAAGGATAAGCGTTGAGACGTGAAAAAAATTGCAGCAAACGTGCCAAGTGTGCTGAAGGCTGTTGACCAGTTGAACTCCATTCGTTGGTTAAGAGATCACTTAGTGTTTTTGATATCAACAGAGTTATGTTGGGTGCCAAGTCGGCTAGTTGTAAGCAAACTCTTGTTAGTAAATCACTTAGTTGAGGGAATGATGAGTGTGCCATTGCTTCAATAAGACGAGCAATTTGAGCTCCCTGTGGATGCAAATGTGCAGACCAAAGTTTACGTTCTCTTATTAAATGTTGAGCCTGTGATTTTAGTGATTCTAAGTTAATAGATGTGTTTGCGATAGGGACTGGCAAGGGAAGAGGTAAAAGTTCTGCCAAAACAAGAAGACCTGCAAAGAAATGAGTCGTAGATTTTTCAAGTGTTACGTTTAAAAAAATTAATAATTAAAAAAAATTAACACAAATAAAAGTACAGAAAGAGAGGTCATAATTCAGCTTTGCGAATTTAGCATTATTTTGACTAAACTGTAGACAAATTTTTTTTTTTTGGAGAAAAAACCTGTTAAAAAGCTATTTTTACATGAGATACGAGGGCTGCTCTATATATTTCTGGCCGTGAAAATGCGAATATTTATAATCAAAAGTGGTTTTATTGTTTTTCAAAGTATTCTCCAGCATGATTTACACACTTTTGCATGCGTTCAAATCAGTTGTCGAAGCACTTTTTCCACTCCGATTGAGACACCTCTAAAACATGGTTTTTGAACACTTTAACAGCTTCTTCTGGCGACGAAAACCGTTAACCACGCATTTTTTTCTTGATGTGCGGAAACAAGAAGAAGTCATTTGGTGCCAAGTCAGGGCTGTACGGCGGATGACCCATTAATTTGACGTTTTGGCCGGTCAAAAACGCTCTGGTTTAAGCCGATGTGTGAGAGCTCGCATTGTCATGGTGAACAATGATTCCGATGACTTCAGGCAAACAAATTGTAGTGTACCACTTAGAAGTGACCGTCCTACGTTGCTCAAGCGGAACAGTCGCCACATGACCAGTTTTGCCGAAGAAACAGGCGACCATTTGCTTCGAAGTGCTTCTTCCACGAACAATTTTCGTTGGATTTTGCTCGTTTTTGAAGACCCACATGGTCGATTGTTGTTCCGTTTCGGGCTCATACGCATAGATCCATGATTCGTCACCTGTGACGATCTTGTAAACGTCTTTTGAAGCACCGCAGTCGTATTTTTGCAACATTTCTTTGCACCAATCGACACGAGCCCTTTTTTGAGCGACTTTCAAATTGTGCGGGATCCAACGAGAACAAACCTTTTTTACGGCCAGGTTTTCATGCAGTATCGAATGTATGCTGGTGGAAGAAATGTCCAAGGATGTCTCTATCTCTCGGTATGTCGCATGTCGATCTTGCATTATGAGTTCACGCACGGCATCAATGTTCTCTGGCACAATAGCCGTTTTTGAACGACCTTCACGGAATTCGTCTTTGAGCGAGCTTCGGCCATGATTAAATTCATTATACCAATTTTTCACAGTGCTATAGGATGGGGCTTCATCGCCATACAAAGATTTAAGTTCATCAATGCACTCTTGTCGTGATAATCCACGTCGAAATTTGTGAAAAATGATGGCACGAAAATGTTCACGAGTTAATTCCATTTTTTTCTATATTAAGTTTTTCAAGTCACTGTAAAAAAACACAAATAATGGTCGTACGTCAAAACGTTTTTAGTACGATTATGCTTAAAAATGACAAACTTTCCAATGGAAATGTCAGATTGCACTTGGCAGTACTCAGTGTTGCCAGGCCAGAAATATATATAGCAGCCCTCGTAATGAGATTCAGATGAAGATGTTTGAGAAAAGAGGAAACGAAACCGCCTTTCATTATCTATGCTTCTGTCCTGCTCTGCATCATGCAGAAGAGAGATAGAGAGGACAAACTAATTGGTTTTAGTGTTTGCCTTTTTAATGATTTCGGTAAAAGATTAAAGAGACAAATAAAATAGGAGATTAACAATAAGATATAACTGCAGAATTGATAAGTGTGACTGGCAGCTGCTCTCTTCTAACCTGCACAATCGCACTTTTCTATGAAAACTTCAGAGGCCCATAAATTTAAAAATATGGGCGAGTGCCAATTTTTCCACTTGATGTTTGTGTTTTCTTATTCTTTAATTCTCTATCGCCCCATATATATTATTTTATTAGAGTTACTTTATTGTTTTTCCCGCTGTCTGGAAGGACATGGATGCTGATTTTCAACAGCAATTTTCGTAACTATGTCTGATCGATTAGCGTATTTAAATTTTCTCTAGCTCATCTAGTGTCTTGGCAAAGTTGATAATTTATGGGGTCGGAAATGGATATTGTAGAAATTACAAACGGAATGACACACCGTTTTATACCTTTTTTCCACCTGTGGTGAAGGGTATAAAAATTAAAAAAAAATATTTCATTTATTTATTTAATCTTACGAATAAGTTCTAAGATTAAAAACTATATTTAACGAGCACTAGCTGCTAGGACTATCAGCTCCACCCAAATTATTAAAAAAACTATTTGTATAAATAAATCTTACCTGGAATAAATGTTGAAGGACCATCAATATTTTTTAAAATCTCTCTTATCATTTGAGTCCACAAGGATTTGTGCAACAGCTCTTCGTCCTGCTCATTGGGCTGGGTATAGGCCAACAGTGTTTGAATTATTTCATATTTAGCCTTTTGAACTTCTGCCGCTGCTGGACTTGTGGCTGGGAAGAAATGCAATAAATAGTACGTGCGCATTAAATGGTCAATGGCTGTTAAATCTTTGAATTCTACATCTCTACATTGTATAGCAAACGAAAGCATTTCGCGCATTATTTGCAAAGTGGGTAAAATTATTTGACAACAATAGACCCCCTGCAGGGTCATCAGAGCTGGTGAATGAAGACCAGGCTGTTCGAAATATGCACATAATTTTTCTAAAATCTGTATTAAAGTTTGCATGCCATCGGCAGCATAGAATTGTAGTGTGACATAACGATGTTTAAGCTCTTCGGTATCAGCAGATTTAAATATTTTCGTTACTGGACCTATTGCTAAATGGCGAAGAATTCGAAGACCCATAATTAGATCGCCGGGGAATGTGGTGATGTATTCTAAGGAGCGTGTAATAACTTCCACTAGTGGTGTTATGTCATCATAGGCAAAAATATTAATCGCTTCTAATGGTTTGATGTAGACAAACATTTCCTGCAACACCGCCGATACGGATGGTTCGAAGGTTTCATGATTTTTAGCCAATTCTAGAATGCGCTTACCAAACTCTGTTAAGTAGTCCAGATTTTCACAATAACGCACACAGAAATCGACCATATCAACGGCGTAGCTTAAGACTGGACTTTTATATTTAGCTCCTGGTGAACTTAATTGACGTTTAGCCTGCAACCGCTGTTCCTGCTTGATTAAATCCATAAAGATTTGCATGTGATTATTGAGACCCAATACTTCAACTGTATACTGCCGTCCGCTGACATTACAAGTTTGAGAATACAACTCGTGTAAATGTGTGGCCAGTGCTATGGAATCATAAGTTTCACTTACAGACGAATAAAATATAATGGCATCCAAATGGTAACGTGTTTGTATTTTATACGCCAATTCTATGGCCAATGATTCAAAATCTTTATGACGACCACCTTTTTTAATAGGAGCTTCAGTAGGCTCTTCTCCAGTAGAATCCATATCAACATCTTTATGTTCAACAGTTTTAATTGGTTCTTCAGTTTCGAGGCCTATCGATTTAGTTTCTTCCGTTTTTGGGGGAGATTTTTCTGAGCTCTCAGATGACTTTTCATCAGTTGCTTTCGTAGGTTCAGTCTGTTCGGAGTTAAGCTGTTGCACTAAATTAGAAGGAAGGCATAAATGTTTGTATTTTTGCTTATAAAACCGAAAAACAAATGTAAATCTCTAGAAACTAATGGAAAATTCAACAAGAAATACATTTTTTTTAACAGTCAAATTTTTAATGTTGTTTCGTTTGCATTCTCTTCACCATAAATTTTTTGTGAAGTAAAGTTCTGAAATCCGCGTTCGTTTTCTTATTTATTTAATGTTTCAAATTATAGCAAACGAAATTAATTACTTAAAATTACATTCGTGGCTAAACCGATGGTTGTCAGAAAACAAGAACAAACGTATATGACGATTTGCAGAAGAAATGCGTTGAGTTATATGTGGACTTCGCCTAACCAATTTAATTTTGATTGATTATGGATATTCCTCGTATTTTTATTTTCTAAGGCATCTACGAAGATGCGAAGAATGCTGTTGACGGATATAACGATCCAAAAAAAAAAAAAAATGCTGCAATTAATGCTGCTGGTGCCTAATTTTTTTTAAACTTCCGTTTACATTTGGAAAAAAATTTGTTAGAAATTAAAATAAAAATGAATTTAAGCCGAAATTAACCAGTTTAACTAAAATTAAAAGAATATTTTTTTATTTAAAGTAAGATTACGTCAATTATGCTGGATGGCTTTATAAATTATTGTTCAGATTTACATGCAATTTTTTTAATCATTTTTTTTTCAACTCTCTTTTTAAGTTGCAGCGATATGCGTTATTGAAAGAAAAAAACATAAGCAACAGTAATATCTCTTCAAAGTTCAAGAAATACCATATTGCTTACCCCTCTTGCTACGCCAACAAACAAAATTGCATGCTAATTTCATGAAAAATTGCATAGTGTAAATGCCGTAATTCTATTAACTTAATTTTCAAAGTTTAAAGATTTTAGAAGGTTTTAAAAATTCTTTTCTAAAATTAGTTTTTCTTTTTAAATGGCATGTATGTCGTCTTTATGTTTTTTTCTAATTTATTTACTTCTGAATTAAATTTGTAGTTCATTTGAGTAATGTGACTTAAAAAAAACATGTTTTGAACTTGTGATGATTTTAGGTGTTATTTCTTATTTCGTGTGAAAAAATTTATATTGATAACGTTAGCATTTGAAATTTTGTTTCAAATATTCAAGTTTCCGAAATATAAAACACAATATAATCTACTTTACAACTTATTGTAAAAGGTTTGTTCAAGAATATATATTTTTAAAATTACCTTCCATAGGCTCCTCCATATCCTTTTCGACATTTGATGGCACTTCATCTAAGCCCAGTAGAATCGCCACCAACATTTGTGAAACTTCAAAAGAATCATCAGTTAAATAATCAATGCCCACACTGCATTGCAGTAAGGAACGTAAGACATCCAAGGTTGTTACTAGCAACGATGAAGGTAACATACTGGCATTGCTAATAATCAATAATAAAGATTCGGCCAAAGAATGTTGTATAAAGTATGACCTTAAAGTGTTGGCAAAAACTTTTTGAGCAGAAGCATCAATTGATATTTCGAATTTCTTAGAGACGGGTAAAAAACGTTTTGGTTGTTGATAAGAGAGACAATTTTCCTGTAGTGCATCCAAAAGTTGTTGCAAGCAGGCTTCTAATGTTATAAAAGGCTCCAGGGAGGAGGCTTCGTAATTAGTCATAACAAAAAGTTGGGTACACGTCTCACTTATGGTAGAAAGCGACTCATTAAGGTGTAATTTTTTTATAATGGATTGTAGAAAATATTTAGTGCGTGTTAATTTCGAGTTTTGCAACAAATTTAAAATAAATTCATAACCATTAATTTCAGGCGATAAAAAATGTTTTAAAGCAGGCTTGCAATCCAACAAAGAGTAAATAGTTTTGAGTAGTAACAACTTTATGGATAAAGCCATGTAGTTTTGGTGATATAGTGATAGTACAACCTTAAAAGGATCAAAGTTTTCCTTATTTAGTAAATAATCAAATAATTCTGTACTGTGGGCTAAAAGTTCCATTAGCCTAGCACCTGTTTTTATATGTCTGATTTTAAAGGCAGGCTGAGGTTGACAACAAGCCGCATCAAAGTTCAGAGCAATCATGCATATTTTCGATAGAAGTTTCAAGTTTTGTTCATTTTCTAAAACACTTGCTAACACTTGTTGCCTTCTTTTAAAATTTTGGCTTACGTATGACAAATGATTTATCAGTTGTTCGCATAGAAAAACAAAACTTTCCTTTTCTTCTGTGGTAGTGACAGCATCTTTAAAAGATGTTACATTTTCACATTTTGATTGTTGTTCAAATTTCTTAAGAATGGACGTGAAAATATCAATATCTTTTTGATACTCTTTAAGCGAGGTGGCACTAAATTTTTGCACAGGCTGTTTGTAAGGATCGAATTCTATAATAGCTGGCTTCGCCTTAAGGGCCAATGATTGAATCTCCTGTTCGAATTCATCAACGTTTGTTGTAGGTTCTTCATTAGTATTAGAATCACTTTCTTGATCATCGCCCATTATTTCGTCATCACTCAAAATTGGTTCATATTGTTCCACAGGAGTCCCGGGGTTCTCATCGTCTTCTATGACGCATGATTCCGGTAAATCAGCTGTATTAGCTGATGCAACCAAGGATTCGGATGATCTCCGATAGGGTCTAGCTTTAGTTGTTTTATAATGATTATTAGATTCTTCGTCAGTATAGTCTGGTGATCTGGGCCTAACCGGTGAATCTATAGAAGCTGGTGGTGTTCTTGGCCATTTTGGAGGTTCTTCAACATCAGAGCGTGAGCGTTCCGACCGTTTTCTTCGAGAATGACGGGAATACACGGGACTCCTAGACCAATCTCTCAAAGGTTTTTCTCTATCCCGTTCTCGTTCCCTATTTCTCATGTAATCGTTGCTTTCCGAATGACAACGATTACGCGAAGAAGGAGATCTTTCGGAAGATCTTGATGATTTCCTTAATCTTCTATCTCTTTCTTCACCAGAATCGCGTCTATAATGGCCATCTGAACCACGAACTCTTACAGTTTCATAATCTATTTCTTGTTCGTGGCCAAGAGCATTTATTTCTCCCGGCAAAGGTTCTTTCCAATCATCTTTCAGTTCATCGTCGGGCAAACTTGAATTCCTAACAGATTCTCCAGGTATTTCATCCATTTCTTCCGGTTCGCATGGAGCCGGAGGTGGACTGGCTATATTTTCTGTCAAAGAATTTGTTAGTATACCATAAACCGCCAAGGTAATGGTGCTATACCAGCCTCTTAATACCAAACCATCTGTAGGTATTTTTTCCTGAGTACACTCCAAATGTATACAATCATTTTGATTATACTGCAGTTGGCCCAAGTTTTCAAAAGCCGATGCCCCCGGCATGCCCAAGTCATTAACGAAAAACTCTATAGCAAACTTGGAGGGATTTGTGGCACCTAAACGTACACCACCAGGAAAGTCGGCTTGAACTCGAGCCCCCAAAGGTATAATGCGTACTTGGGTAATAAAGACTGGCTTAGGAAATTGCACCAAGTCCAAGTTTATGTCCTAAAAATTTAATTTAAAAAAAGACGAATTTCATTGAGGATTCTTAAATTTGTGACAATATTTACCGCGTCTGACTCGTGAGAGAAAGTATCAAAAAATAGCAATTCGCTTGCATCTTCAGTTTCTGCCATTCTGACTACCTCTTTTGAAGTATTTGTTAATAATAAATTACAATTAAATAACTTTTGGTAGTCTTAATGAAAAATTTATGAATGCGAATAAATTTTACACCGGACAGAAACTGTGCTAATATATATATATAAGCTGAATGTTGGAAAATCAAAAATAAATGTCAATTGATATGAAGTGTTGCCAAATGAAATTTGAAATTTGGTTACTTCGAGTTCACACACGTCAATATTTCTTGCAGCAATTCTGAATTTTGAAAGGAGTGCATATTCACTTTATTTATCGTTTTCTCCCCATAAAATTCAGAATCGCGGCAAGAAAGATAGACGTTTGTGAACTCGGTTTTACTGTAATTTTCAAGGAGAATCCATAACAGATAAATACATGCGTTTTTGCGGACTACAGATGATTGATGATTTCTTAATATCTAAGAGTCAAAACTGCTTAATTTTGCGTATTCAGTATGTATAAACTGAACTCGATTTTGCAAATTGATTTAGTATTTAATAGTCACCTTCTACCATTCGTCTTGGTAGTATTTGTTTTGACAATATATTTTTGACATAACTTTTATAATTAAAAAATTTTTGTAGCTATTTAAAAAAAAAATATGATATGGTAGCCTTTTTTTTATTCTTTGTTTTCTGCTGCCATTTTAATCTCTTTTCAATAACACAGCTCTGGATTTTTTTTAGTGAAATTACTACAAATACCTTTGAGACAAGATTTGAAAACAAAGTTTAAAATTAAGTAAAATGTCTTCATTGACACGAGAAAATATCCCTTATCTATGCCGTGCTTGTCTGCGGAATCTTAAGAAAAATGAAAACCAAACATTATTAAACGAACCACAACACGGACCTGCTTTCTATCATATTGCTCGTACACAAAATCTTCACAAATGGATGACAATTATAAACCCTTTGGAAGATGTGACACGTCTTAAAAATAGTCACCAATATCAGGAATATCCAGAATATGTGTGCCGTTCTTGTTATGAGAACTTCAAACATGTCAACGATTTTAAGGAAATGGTTGTACATTCTTTCAGTGTTTTGTCTAAATTGCTGACAGATGATGGTGGTGGTATTAAGACATCACAAGTGCAACAACCTGTTTTTCAAGGTGAATTGGTTATAAAATCGGAACCATTAAACGATGAGGATGACGAAGAAGAAGATGATGATGATGAGGATGAAGAATATATGGAAAATGATTGGGATATAGATGATGATATGATTAGCAACAACATGGCATTAGATAAAAACATAACATTGGTAAATGTCTTTAGTTTTCTGTTTTAAATAATAATTTGTTTTTAAATAGTCATGGTTTTATTAGCACAAAAATTTAACTCTCCTCCTGACGGAATTTTTAATATATGACATAATTTTTCTATTCGTTAAAGGGCCACCGCCACCTTAGTCTTTATAAAGAGTTTGAAACCTTAACTTGAGATACCCGTTCGAATACCTTATTGATATCATTATAAAGTGCATAACTGAGGCAGCTTACCCTTTAGCAGATTTCCAATTATTATTAAACGTTTGTTTTAACTACGTCTGATTAAAAATCTGTTATCTGAAAGAACGTTCTTCTTTACGTCTTTTTTAATTATCTAAATAACTAGCAAATCAATGTTTATTTTAAAATCTTAAGTAAAAAACTATAAAGTTTTTAAGGTTTAATTTATTGTTTAGAATTTAATATTCCTAATTAATAATGTAGTTTTCTACACCCAATTGTTTTTTCATTATTTAAGTCCCTCAGTATTTTATACCTATTAAAAAATAGAATTATATATTATTCTGGCAAAGAATTTTGTTCTTGTTAGAATCATAAAACTGCAATCAAATTATAATTCTTATAAGACCAATTTTGATAGCAGTTATCAATATAATAAAATAGCATGACTAATACATACATATGAAAGTGTGTTAGTAAACAAAAATGTAAAATTGCTATATTCAGCTGTACTGAATTTTATATACCCTTTACAAGGTAAAATACGATTGTTTAGTAAATTTCTTATTTTTGTGTGAACTTTTTTCCTGGCGCTTCGGTTTTTAATATTTTAAAGCTAAAATATATATTTTTTGTGGTAATGAATTATTCAGGTATGTGAAGGGAGTCAAATGATTTATGTGCTTTTTATGTAAACAAGCGATCAAACTGTGTAAAATTTGTTTAAAGTAATTAAATACTTAATACATAAATGAAGTACAAGCACTTACAATATAAGTGGAATAATAGTTATTCTATCTATTTTGTTGAATAACACAAAAAAGTTGTTCTTTTGTTATATTCAGGAATTATTTTCTTTGCAATATAGATCAATTAGCCTCTGAAGGCTTTTAATTACTGTTTTAAATGAATAAATAAATGAATTAAGCAAGAAAAAACAGTGCTTTTCATACAACATAACATAAGCCTCAGAGCTGTAAATGAATGATTTTTCGTTTGTTTTAAATTCATTATGAATTTTGAATTATTTCTCTTTACAACAAATGAATTAAGCAAGAAAAAACAGTGCTTTTCATACAACATAACATAAGCCTCAGAGCTGTAAATGAATGATTTTTCGTTTGTTTTAAATTCATTATGATTTTTGAATTATTTCTCTTTACAACAAAAAATGATTAAATGAAATTTGAATCAATTTAAACGAATTACGCTGAAATGAATTTTAAATCGTTTTGAATTCAAATGAATTTGTTGTCGTTGTTATTGTTATTGTTGTTGTAACAGCTCTGCTGCTGACGAGAGTTCTTTCCTTAGGAAAAAACTTTCGGTTTGTAAAGCTGTTGCTGGGTTGACAATTTTACGACAATTCCGGTAGCGAAATGGCCCTTGAAATGTGCTTTCACATCCAATAATCAATATCGGTGATTAAAATAATTAATTCGGGAAAATAGAAGGATCATTTTAGATGAATTTCTAGAATTAGCTGCTTTTCATTTTAATTCAAATGAATTTGTTAAATTGAATAGAACTTAGCTCCTCTTTTAAAACTACGCTTGACAGGCAGGCTCTTCTAGGGGCTTAGCAAAACTAATAAAAAGATTACGAACAGACGGATATTGTTTGATAGACTCCCCTGTGTTAATAGTCCAGAATATTGTAGAAATCACAAACGGAATATCAAAATCATATGATGGTTTCAATCTGTATTGAAAGGCACAAAACATTAAGAAAATCTTTGTTTATAGGAATTGTTAACTAGTTCAGAAAGAGTTATTTCCATACACGGCCGACTCATGATAGTGTATCAAAATAATTAATAATATCTGTGAAAGGATTTTTTAATTCATAAGATAAGATGTGATTAGATAGAGTCATGCATTAAATATACTAATAACAGAAATAAAAAAATAATGGATAAAAATAATTGATAGAATATGATTGTTAAATTGTTATTAAGTTTAGTTCATCTTAGTTTCTCTGCGGGGGTAAGTGCCGCAACTATACTCTACTCTTTTTACATCATTTAATATTTCACAATATCTGAATAGAAAATTAAAAAAAAGGCTTCTTATAAATTAACAATTCAATTTTATTTAATTTCTTTTAAAGCAGGAAGCCAAAGATTTCATAGAACCTGTTGCAGCTACGTCAACATCATCCTCGCCTCCCTTAGAATGTGAAGAAGGACAACCAAAAGCCACAAAAGCCTATAAGTGTCCAATCTGTAAAACTAGTTACATACATAAGTATACCTACGTTGCACATATCCGACAAATGCATTTGGGCATCGAACATGCTTTCGAATGTGACATGTGTCACAAGACTTATACAAAATTTTGCAATCTCTATCGTCATATGCGCAAGGATCACAACCAGTCCTTGCGACAATATAGATGTGAACATTATAATTGCACCAAAAGTTTTCGCCAGTTGACATCAAGACGCAAACATTATGAACAATTTCATAATAATGATCCTCTGCCTATTTATGAAAAAATTACCCAAGAGTATCTAAGACAAGAAGAATTACAAAATTCCCAACATTCATCCTCGGGGCCATCGCCCTCATCCAGTACTGCAAATATGGACACAGGACTGCAATCGAAATCATCATCATCATTATGTTTCAACAAACGCAACTATATTTGTCCGATTTGTACGGGCAAATTTGAAACCTCCTATGACTTAAAAGTTCACACGTACAACGATCACAAAAAAGATTTAAAATTTCGCTGTCACCTTTGCGGCACACATAAAATTTCGCAACTTAAATTGGACGAACATATATCTACGGTCCATCAAAATCAAAATGCTACATGTAATGTTTGCAATAGAGTGTTAAAATCAAAAAGTCATCTGAGACAGCATATACTTTCCGTGCACAATGGTATTAAACCATTTGCCTGTGAATATTGTCCAGCTACTTTTGCCGCTAAGAATACCTTGAAGGTGCATACACGCCTTCATACCGGCGAAAAGCCTTTCAAATGTTCCATATGTGATCGCCGATTTACCCAACTGACACCAATGAAAAAACATTTGATAACACATGAAAAAGGTCATCGTAATGCAATAGAATGAGTTCCATCCTCCCAGTTGTTAAAATTTATATATTTTTTATTATTATTTTTTTTTTTTTTAACTTAAGCTCTGAGTATCTTAATTTTTAGGCCTTTTACTTATTTGGCGTGGTGCTTTAAATTAAAAACATATATCTATTTATATTTAAAGGGTTGGAAACTATAATGTTAGGGAACAGAAAGTACAAATATTCATGGAGAAGCAGACTTTCAGATTTATCGGTAACTAAAAGAAGGACATAGAAAAGTTGAGTTTTTTACACAACAAATTAAAGTACTTGTGGAGTTACTTTTAAAGCGGCATTTGTTTATTGGGAAAAAAGTGTCTAAAAGCATGACCTTTATTGTTCACATTTATTTTTTAGCGAATATTTTTATTGCGTACATATTTGTACACATTTTGTGTAAGTTCTGAATGTCTGCTTAAAAACTTAATCCAAATACGTTAAAATCACATCACCATAAGTGTGTAACCCTTTATATTATATTTTTAATTTTTTGTGCTTTTTTTTAAATGGAACATAAAATACTTAAGCTAAAAGTGTCTATTTTTAAAGTTTTAATTTTTTTACTTGCTGTAATAACGAACTTAGTTTTACATACACTGTGCAACATTTGAAGTGTCCTTTAACAGTTCAAAAAATAAAAGTATGTACTTTTAGAACACCCTCTAAATATGAGTGTTTGGTCTTTTAGGAACTATAATAATATACGTTCTGGGTAGGGTTTGCGGTTTCCCGAAACTTTTTATTACCCGGGAAACGGGAAAAATTATCACATTCCCGTGATTTCCCGGGAAAAAAGCAATTCTTAAAGAAAGCAAGGGCCAAATTATGGCATTCGAAATCGATCGAAATTTTTATAGAAATTTCGTTTGATATCGGATGCCGTAATTTGGCCCCAAGTTTATTTAATGAAATAATATAAAAAATTAATAGTTTTATTGAAACATAAACAAACAATAAAAATAATTGTTAAATAAAACAGTTTATAAAACTTAAAAACAAATCAGGTGATAATACATACATATCGTTACCTTAATATAGAAAGGCCCTAACTAACTTTGGCCATTTTTTACAGAAAAATAAAAAAAACTTAATAAAAGAACAAATTTGTTATGAACGCATTGTGTTATTAAATTCTCTTAGCAATTTAATACTGTTACAAATTTTTTAATTTTTATTTCTTTCTAATCATTATTGAAATATGTTTAAAACTTGAATTAAAAACACGAGTTAGGGCCTTTCTATATTAAGATAACGATATGTACATTTTACCACATAACGAGAGATAACAAAAATAAAAATACTAGAAAAGTATTTTATTATTTTTTGAAATTTAACAATTCACTAGACATACTGTAACTTGTTTTCGCTGCAAAATTTTCAACAATAGAAAATATCCTTTCACCTTCCACTGAGGTAGGTTTTGTTGTCAACAATACGTTTTCAAGATTATTCATGTTCGTGTTTCAAAATTCCTTTTAAACAAATTAGTAATCTTTTGTTCAGCTTTATATCTTTTTAGTAGTGCCCACGACTTCGCCCGCGTATCATTTCTAATTTTCTCAAAATTAAAATTTAGACAAATGAGTTTTTAAACATTTGTTGTAGAGTTCTAAAAACAGTGTTGAAAAATTTCCATTTACACAAAAATAAAATGTACTGACAACTGTTCTAGTACCACTCACTATACCGGTAAAATTGGGTGTTTTCACATTTTTATCTCTAGTTTCTTTACAAAACGAGATATTTTTATGAAAAATAGTATCCTGTACCTGAACCAAGATTCCAATCACAAAATTTTATTTATATCCATCTAGCAGCTTTTATGTGATGCGAACATAAACAGACAGACGGACAGACAGACAGACTAAAATTCTAAAAATAGGAGTTTTGTATTCCATATCGATTACTTTATACACAAACATTAAAATTTTCAAAAAATATTTGTAGATGTAGTAAAATTCACACAAAACGAGAGGGTTTTTCAAACCTTAGTCTGTTAAAATTATAAGAGTTACAGATCCAGAGATAGAGTGATGTGACAGACATAAGGACAATGAGTAAAGATTTCAAATATGATGAAAATATTTTGTACAAAAATCTTTTACTACTGTACGAAAATCGTAAGGTCAGAAATACTGAAGGGCCGTCTGATTCACTTTAATTTTTTTTACAGATCTACCCACCAAGGCCGTGGCCGTGCAATCCGTACATCTCTAAAGATTATTATACCTAGACTTAAGTATGTCGTCTGCAAAAAATAAATTAAATCAATGTCGTGCTAATCCGGCAAAAAAAGGTTTCATATTATAATTCTCGACAAGAAGATTTTTGTACTTTTGTCTTTTCATTACAGTTTCTGACTCATTATTATTTCTTTTTGTTTATTTAAAAATGCCACTCTAAATAGAATTTGTTTCAATAAGCTTAATTATTATCGATCTGTTGTTTTTAGAAATAAATATATTTTTTCAACTTATTTTTTAGTGGTATACGAAACTGGTATACGTACATAATGCATATAACTGTTATAACTGTTAAGAATAAGAAATAAATATGTAAGTCAAATAAAGTCTGCTAAATAAAATTTTACATTCCACATTTTAAATACTTTTATTTTATCATGTCACGTTTTGATTAGGTTAAAACATTTATCCATTCATTTTTTGTTTTAATTTAGGAAATATGTTGATTTCCTTTATTTCTACCTGCATGGAGATGACATATAAAAATGCTTAGCAACTGAGTGAGTTTACGAGTAAGCGAATCGGCGTGTGCGCAAATGATAATGAGACAAAACTCTTCACTTACTCAGTAGCAAATTGGCTAGTGAATTGAAACTAAATCTTTGTTTTTTTAAAAATAATTTTCAGTTATCTCAATAGCAACAATGATGACTCACGGTTAGTTTACTAGCTTAATGGTCAACACAGTAGCGAGCAGGTTGCTTATAATCTGCTAGTAACAGATTTACATATATTGAAAATCATCAATTCAATATGTACCAGAATTATGATCAGTGAGGAGGCTTATATTAAACTGGATTAACTGGATTATAAATAAACAAATTTGTCTGACATGGAGTAAAACCAATTCACAACAAATTATTACACGGTCAACCGTCTAGAATAGTAGCACATCAGGCAACAATGCCTATTTATTAAGTGTAACCATGCTACACTCTTTAGGAAATGGATAGAGGAGAGAAAAGAACAAGTGGTGAAAATGTAGCCATTTTATTAGTTATTTTACTTGCCGCCGAGGCTGCGTGCTGTGTTGTTACATTCTGAGTATTTAATTTTTTGGTTGCCGCAGGGGTTGATCCCTGGCCAACCTAATTTGTAGTCAACGTGCTTACTACTTTGACTACAGCAGCTTATCTTATGTATTTTGACACACACTCGGATATTGCTACTAAATGGTTTGAGTGCACATCTTGGCCAGCGAGCTTTCGTTTGGCAGGTTTCTCTCTGCATCAATTGCGCCCACTTTTCTCTCTTTTGTTGTTCTTTATCTTTTTTGTGTACACTTGCTTTCTCTTCTTTAAATGCACAAAGGGACCAACAAGTGGATCCGAGTGGGCTGTTGAGACACAGCTGCCAGAAAAATGCATTGTTTGCTACATCCAGAAAAATGCACTGTTTGGTGTAGTTTATACCCTGGAGGTATTATTGGACTTTATTTCTTCAAAAATGACGCCGGAGCTCACGTTATGGGCGATGTGGATTGTTACCTCAGCATGAACAATGATATACTGTTTTGAAACAGGAGGAAGCAACCATTGCCTTATTGAGATTAAAATTTGGCGATAAGTTACTTGCCAATCGGCATTGAAGGTCGTGCGATTAAATACCATTCGATTGTTTTAACATTTTGCCATTTTCAAAATAATGAGATCTGGTTATACCGCTTTAGTAAAACAGTTGCGGCCCTATAAAAATGATATTAGGACTTTTTAATTTTTTATACTTGTTTTAATAGCGACAAACCCTGCGTAAATTTATAGCAGCCTATTATGGTTTCACAAAATTTGGTCATACATGTGAAAATTGCGTTACTATCGGAAAAAACCTCGTGTTTTTTTTCGTACTTTGTTTATTTTGATAGCGGAAATATTTGCGCATGCTCTCAATTAATAATTAAATAAATAAATAAGTAAAAATCACATGAAAATGAAATGGGAAGACCCTTTAATTTAAAGTTTTGCTTTATCTACTTGATGCTTAATCGAACATAATCAGGTATGTGATGGAAATCGACCGATTTAAAAGGTATATCGCCTTTTCAAACCGACTAACGTGTGATCGATTTCGATAGTTTTCATATTCCACTAATGTTTCATTCTTATATAGTTACAACTCTAAACTGTTTACACGTTAATTAGTTACATATACATATTTGACATTTGTTAAAAATAAAATAAAATTTTAATATTATTTTAATAGTTTTGGAAGTATTTAACCAACATGGCTTTTGTTGCCACTGTTTCATTTATCCTTTTAGACTCTGCGGCCAAGTCTCTCCATAAATTTTCCACATCTACTCTGTCGCATTTGGTAAGCCCCCGTGCAATATTAGGATGGTTTTCCATAAACTGAATGATTGCATTTTCTTGAAAGTTGTTCTTATGCTTCCCCCTATTTATATATATACACATATATAACGAAATAATTATTTATAATTTTCAACTAAATTTTATCAAATATTTCTTACATTTTTTCGAGTTTCGTTGAAGTAAATTGAGTCGATTTAAAAAACGAATTTATCGAATTGCGTTACATAGAAAAATCGTAATTTTCATGGCGAAATAATACTAGGTGGTCTCGATAGCGAATTCAATGATTTTCGCCGAAACGTTAAGTGTCAGACACCATATAAAAAAAAAATTATACTCAATTTTTTACATATGGATTTTGACATTTTAGGTTTTAAGCAAAATTAATGAATTCGCCATTGCGACCACCTGGTATTGATTCGCCTTGGTCATTTTATTATTGAAACCAAGGCGAATCGATTACCAGGTGGCAGCGTAGGCGAATTCAGCATTTTTTGCTGGCGTACACCACTGTCAAACTCCATATATAAAAAATTTGTGTATATTTTTTATATATGGAGTTTGACAGTCGTGTATACCAGCAAAAAATACTGAATTCGCCTACGCTGCCACCTGGTAATTTATTCGCCTTGATTGAAACAAAATGGAATATGAAATCGTTACAATAAATCGGCGCTTGTAAACACATCACACTTTTTGTCGATTTCAAAGAGTTTTAGAGACGAAGCGATTTTTATCACATACCTGAATTTCTATCTATCTATCACAGTTCTAAAACTAACAAAAGTTTCGTCCGCGTAGCCAAAAGTTTTTACTATTTTTTTTACTAGATTTTACTGAATCGCGTTCGTTTACACAAAATCCAGTAAATGAGAACACAGATTGAGAGAGTAAACTGACAGTTGTTGACTGAGTATTTATAAGTTTTTACTGGACAAATTTTTGCCAGTAAAATTCAGTAAAAAGTTTAAGCATATGATTCAAAACGTAAACGAACAAAAATAAGTGAACAAAAAGTATACAATTTTGAATTAAAACTGTCACAAAAAAATTAATTATTAATAATAAACTTTTCTTTATATTATACAAGTTGTATGTGATATTTAAAGAAAAAAACTGATAAAACTCTGTATAACATAAAATTAAAGTTGTAAAAGTAAAGAAATTGTAAGGAACAAAAAATAACTAAAATGAATGAAGTAAGCTTGTTAAAAATTATGGTGGATAAGCATGTATTTTGTAATTTAATTTTTTAATTTAGTTTTGAACATTTTAAATATTCTCTGGTGAAATTGTGTTTGCTTCTCAAACACCTGACTCAACATCTGCCCGTAAAGAAATGACACTGCTTGAGCCAGGCATTGGTACATATGGCCAACTTCCATTTATGATTTGTCTAATAGAAATTAATATATATATTAATTTTAGGTGCAAGTGTTCATAGTAATGCAGACAGACTCAAAGTTGTTCTCAATACAATTATGTACATAATGGAGTCGAAATCCGAAAGCGAGGATAGGGAAGAAAAAATTTTAATCCTTTAAATGTTTACAAAAGATGAGCCCGTTTTTTAAAAACTACTCTTTTGAGATGGTGTCAGCATATACAAATGCAGAATTATGTAAACATTTCAGAATCACAAGATCCTTGTATGTAAACTTAAGTAAAAGATTCCTGCAATCGTATTTTTATAAAAATATTCTTCCTGATAAAAGACTGTCGGAAAGTTAACATATTCTTGTATTCTTGCGGTTCGCTAGCCTGTATTTTCATTGCTCTATCAGATCGTTTTAACTTATCTGGGTCGACTATGTGTGTCATCATAAACAGGGTAACATTATTCATAAATATTGTTCAGTACTATAATTATTTGCAATCAGCTGTTTCGTTAATCTTACTAGTTTTTACAATTTTTCCATTCGCGTACTTTTTTGGCAAGAGCAAGTTTTGAGAGTAAGTTTTAAAATTACTCAGGAATTACTCAGTTAATGGATTTTACTGGAAAAGTAAACAAACGAACCAAGTAATTTTTATAAAAATCACGACACTTTGGGAACACCCTTTAATTTTTAGTATTATTTTATAGCGGCAATATTAATACATACATCTTCTGTAAAAATTGCAAGAGTCTATCTGTAAAGTTTTCAGATATAGAGGGCTGTGACAGACGAAAGGACAGAAAAGAATTGAGACGAAAACAATGGGGTTATGTTTTTACGATTTGTGCAAAGAACCCTATAATACTTTTGATAAAAAAAAAAAAATACTGCGTTACCACTTGAATTTTTTTTCTTATTTTTTAATTCCCTGCCGCTTCGTATATTTGTCCGCTGCCCCGAAGGGCAAGGACCGATTTTGCTGATTTTCAAATAGCAACTCTTTCGACACAATGTCTGATCGATTGGCGTATTTAAATTTTTTCTAGCTGATCTTATTCTTTGACGGACAGTCAGACATCGCTCAATCGACTTCGCTATGCACAAGAATTCAGAATATATCCACATTATTGGATTGGAAATAGATGTTGTAGAATTTACAAACGGAATGTCGATAAATATCTGAAATCTGTGTTTAAATGACTAAAACGAAAAAAATTTAATTTGTTTTAATATTTCAATGTATTTATTTAGGTTTTCAATAGCATCATCGAAGGCAAATTGTACTTCAAAGTTGATTATTTATCACAACTAAATCAAATTGATTTGAAAAAACGCACATAAAAACAGATTTTTAAGGGTGCAGCCAGTTGCATTGTATTTTCTTTATAATAAATGGATGCATTTAATATCGCTTTATGTACGTACGTGTGCCTACTGTAAAATGTGACACAATCAAGCAACAGCTAATCGGTACTTGTTTGTAAAACACATTTAAAAATAATAGAAATAAAATTGTTATTTACGCCTTTTGAAAATTTTGTAAATTTTATTTGCGTAAGAAATGTTTTTAACACTTTGGAGGACAATTAGAGACTTGTTTTTGCAAATCACAATGAGCATTGAAATTTAACGTCGCTAGAAAGATTGTTTCTCGTTAAATATTGGAATATGTGCACCGAAAAAAAAGAAGAAGAATCGCATTTTCTGTGATGTTGTAAATTTAATTTAATTTTTTACAAAAACAGAAAATACCATCAGAAGAATATTTTCTGATTGACCCCACTGTGAAGTGTTTTGACATACAGCTTGAGAGAAACATTACTAAAAGTGCAGCCACATGGTCAAGTTTTTTTTTCAATTCTCTTTCACATACTGCTTGTCAAAATTCACAAAAATTGAAAGCTATGACGTAGGCTGCACGCAATTTCAAAGCAAGATGTCAAGAAAACACTGACAGCAGAATTTTTAATGCAAATTTGGAGGGAAAAACTTCAATCAGCTGTTTTCTTGAATGTTATTTGAAAGACTCAATTGAACGAAAACTTGAAAGCAAATTCTCAGCAAGCTTTTAAAGTGTGAGTGTATTGGTTAAAAAATGAAAGAAATTTTAGAACTTTAATGAAAACTTGATCGTGTGATACCCTAGTAACTATAGAAGACATTTTATAGGTTGGCATCGCTTCATTTTCTGCATCAAAATTGAACCCCAGTTTTTTAAAAATATTAAAATAAAAATATCAACATTTCGAATAAGCCCAAGCAGAATAATTTAAAATAAATTTAACACAAAACCTTTACCTGTAATTTTTTGAAAAAAATGCTAAAGGCATAAATCTTTCAAGATTTAGAGAAGTCTAACTTGTGATTTAAAATCGTAGACAGACGACAGAATTAATTTAAAAGCTAAATAATGTGAATAAAAATTTTGCTCTGACAGACGACAGATTTTGCAAGGCGAATCAATTACTAGGTGTTCGCAATGGCAAATTTGTTAGTTTTCGCCGTTGTAGAGCACCACGTAATTTCAAAAATGGTTGACTAAAAAAAGTTAGCCGAATTTAATTTATCTTTCTGTCATCATTCGGTACTTTAAATGATGGTATAACACCCAGTTGTAGACTTGTGCCATATAGTTCAATTTAGTGATCGTTCTTTATAGTTCAAAGTTTGAAAACGAACTAGCTAAAATTTTAGTTCAAAACCTCTCTTAGTTTAAATGTTGACGCATTGTTCGCACTTTTCAACTTTTAGTTCAAACGCTTTCCTTAGTTCAAAAACTCTTTTAGTTCAAATATTCTTTTTGATGGCAATAACATTGCCAAAACGAATGTTTAATAAAATGCGTGGCAGACCGAAATAGTCAACAAGGAAACAAAGACATTGATTCTAGTTCAAGTGCAAGGTATAGTTCAAAAATGAATTAGGTATAATTAAAAGTATGAACTAGTTCACCTAGTTCAATCGATGGAATCGTTTAAATGAACTTGTTCGTTTATGAACTACACCCAGTTAGTTTCTTTCTCCTGCATATGCAGCAGTACTCCACATTTCATTTTTTGGTTTTGAAATTTTATTTTATAAAATTTACAATTTTTTACATTTTCAAGTTACTTAAACATTTTTTATATTTGAAATTATTTTAAAATTTTGACAACATTGTCGAATATAAACAAAAGTCCGCCGGGTTGTTAAGGCACCTGTAAATTAATTCGCTTTCATCAAATGAATAAAAAAAGTACGGTAAGCAGCTATACTGTTGGTGAAAAACCAGTATTTATTTGAAAGAAAGCTAAAATTACTTTTGCTAAAACTGCTCCATTATATGAAAATTGTAAGAACAATTGATATATCTTTTCTGCCTTTGAATCCATTTTAATTTTCAAAAGTAAACAATTTGACAACCGCTTGTATTCAGTATAATTTCATTTTAATTTAGTGTTCACCAGCAAGTCCAATCCACTTTTAGTAGGTTTCTAGAATTGAAAAGGGGATATGAGAATAACGTTACCACACTTATAAATTTCAATGAAACAAGACTATCTGACAGCATTGATGAAGACGATTCTATTGACTTTTTCATAACAAGAAATAATATTCTTTATATTTTTTCTAAATTAAAAAATAAGTTGTCGTCCGGAATTGATAATATACCAAATGTAATATTAAAGAATATTCCCCAAAGAATGATTTTTGATTTCTGTATATTATTCAATAATATGCTGAATAATTCATATTTTCCTAGCAAATGGAAAATAGCTAAAGTAGTGTTACTGCCTAAAAAAGATAAAGTACCAAATAGCCCAAAAAATTTGCGTCCTATAAGTTTACTGCCAAACATCAGTAAAATTTTTGAAATATGCGTAAATAATGTCATATATAAATTTTGTAAAGATAATAAAGTATATAGCGAAAAACAGTTTGGTTTTAAATTCAAACACTCTACTATTAACGCAATTCATAAAATAACGTCCGATATTAATTGGAATTGGCATAAAAAGTTTTGTACAGGAGCATGTCTTATAGATATGGAAAAAGCGTTCGACACTGTTTGGATTGATGGCTTAATACATAAATTATTTCAATACGGACTACCCTTAAACCAAATAATACTTATATATAATATGATAAGTAATAAAACATTCAAGGTCTCGTACCAAAATATTGAAAGCGATAAATCATTTAATATTATTAATGGACTACAGCAGGGAACAGTAAATTCTCCCATCCTTTTTAACTTGTTTATTTTAGATTTACTTAACCAGGTCGATAACATTATTTCATTTGCTGATGATATTATAATATACCACCATGACGATAAAATCGAAAAAATTAACAGTAATTTACAGATATCCTACAACAAGGTGGAGCAATATGCAATCGATTGGAACATGAAAATAAACGCACAAAAATGTGAAACTATACTGTTTAGACATGATATAAGGAAAAATTGGAAAAGTTTTCAAATAAAGTCTAATTTACATAATTTCAACATACCAGTAAAAGAAGTAGTTAAATATTTGGGTGTATACCTTGATAAGTTTTTATATTTCAATTTTCATATTAAAGAAACTTTATCCAAAGCAAGAAAAGCTTACTTTTCATATAGAACTCTATTTCACTCGAAATATATTAAGAATAAAGTTAAAATTATAATGTACCAATCGCTAATTAGACCTATTCTTACGTACGCATGTCCCATTTGGTTCAATATTTCCCCCTCATATATGGAAAAAGTTAGAATATTTGAGAGGAAATGCATAAGGACATGCACTTTACTTTACAGATCTGTAAATAGTGACTTCACTAAGTACATTTCTAATAAAATCCTGTACAATAATGCAAATATAGTTCGTATAGATAATTTTATAATCTACCTGATAAGGAATCACGCCTTTCGGTGTTGTGTATGTACAGATAATAATTATATAATGGCTCCTTATTACACAAACGACGAATACATAACTAGCTCCTTAGAAAATGGATTTGTTCCACCAGAAGCTTTTGTATACCTTGATAGTAAAGGATTTGTCCAAAATGATAATGGTGTTCCCATCTTATATCACAATTATAGACGGGCAAATATAAAAACAATTAATTGTAATTTAAGCCAATTAGATATGAGATACAGTACCAGTATATTAAAAAAAGGACCTAAAATTAGCACAAAAATCCAATGACAATATGTTTTGGTGGCTACCAAAATAAAATTTTTCGATTATTTTTTTTTTACCCCTTTGACTTGATTTTTTTTTTTCGTTTTTTATTTTTAATTTTTTTTTTTTTTTTTGCTGATATAAAAATAATGTTTTTGTAAGTTTTCTATATGATATATCATATAAAAATTATATTATTTATGTTAATATATAAACATTGTTATTTTTTTTGTTAAAAGCAAATTATTATGTATGTTAGTTTATAATACTAGAGCGCTCGATTTAGAGACATTGTATAAATGAATTTGTTATTGTTAACTAGTGTTTATAATAGTTTAAACTTAATTATTTAAATAAAAAAATAAACATTAAAAAAAAAAAATCATTTTAATTTAGTGCATTTACGATAAATCTAATTTACATAAGATAATTCAAAAGTTACTTTTAGTTAAGACCGCTAATGCAAATTAACGCTGTCATTTGTCTACGCTATAATGGATTGTTTACATAGCAACTGGTGCAGTAGTGCAATTCATTGTAATTTTTTTTAACGGCTCTTTTTATATGAAATGCAACCATGCTAAATTTTTCTTTTCTTCATTTTTTGTCTTACACAGAAGTTTATAGGTTTATTGATAGAATTATTTTCAAGATCTTTTATTTAATAAACAGGCTCTTTTAAGTTCATTTAGCAAAAATCACACATCACATTTTGTAGCTCCGGCGATACTCGAAATAACGATCTCTTGCTTTACTAACCAGAACTTTTTCTAACTAACCCACGACTGTAACGACTACCACACACTCACTGTTGGTTAGTGTCTTGTTATTTTTCTTTCCCTGGCCAAGGCTCGTGTTTTCAGCTTTTTTTTTTTAATTATGCAAGCTTCTTTACCAAATCATCCACTGCGGATGGTTTGAACTTCTGCTTACTGTTAATTTGCCTTTTTAAGCATCGTGGCAAACAAGTATTTCTCTATACAAGCCTCTATTGGGCTTTGAACTCTGATCCTCTGTTTAACAAACATGCAGATTTGTACCTTTAATTATTCCTGTTATTCTCTTCAAGCACACTACACTCGTTATTGGTGTAAGTAAGAACTTATTTAACTCTGTTTTATTTTACATAAATATTTGAATATTTTGAAATATTTTTTAAAAATGCAAAATCTTGCCTTTGATATTAATTTTTTTTATCTTTTTTTCAGTAGTTAAAATGAGCTATTCTCGCTCTCTTGCTACTTAAAGCGTTAAGTTGTTGATTTTATATCAAGAAATTTAATATTAATGCAATTAGTTGATACATACGAAAAATATTCAAATTTCTATTGTATTTTTTTTTAACGAGGGAGGAAGATCTAAATGCATACAAATAGTCTACAAGCAAATAAGTTACACAAGTATCAACATTTCAATGTAAACCTTTAAAAGCAAACACTCATGCACATGCAAATGCAAATGCATACACATGCACACACAGAATCAAATAAATTTTTATGAATGAATGATTAACTATTCAAGAACACACCTCAATTTTAAGATGCAGGTGTTAAGATTAACAAAAACATTAAACAACTAATCGACTGATGGATTGGCAGATACCTACTATGGCAGCAAATTTATTACAGATTTGAACGTAATACGTAAATTGTTTAACTAATTTGAAAATATTTTTAATATTAGCAATAAATAAATTTAAATAAATGCATAATACTCGTAGATAGTTAACAATGAAATAAGTAAATATATTAAAATATTATTGCGACTTGGCATTATTTGTTAGAAATTTAAAGGAATTCTTCAAGATTTAAGATTTTCATTCATGCAGTAGTTGTTCAAACAAAAGATTTAAGACACAAACTGGAAATGAGGCAGTAAAATGAAAGAAAGATGTGAGATGTAACTCTTTCAAAAATGTGTCAATCACTTGACCGTCATTGTTAATCGAAACCTTTTTTTAAGGTGATGTCTGTAGCAGACAGCGTTGCCAACGACTCTTTTTCAAAAAAGTACTAAAATTTCGCGAAGACCCAATAACTTTTTACAAACAATTTTATATAACTTTTTAATACCAACGGCAACGTCGTTCAATATAAAATTGTTTCAAATGTCATTCTCTTCTTGCTGGAAAGTCTATTAGAACACTATGGGCCATTTTACTATTCCTGTTGGCCGATATTTTAAAGGTAAAACTAAGAAAAATTACGATAACTTTTCTTTACATGTGATGTCTGCGGTGGCAAACAGCCTTGCCACTGAGTTTCTTCAAACCCAATACAAAACATTTAATTTAAACTTTGGCTGATCTTTGAAACTGATTTAATTACAAAATATTTTCATTTTAAACTTTCACCCAGAAAAAATAATTATTTAACGGCAACGCTTTTCAATATAAAATTGTTGCAAATGGGTAAACATGTGCAAAATTTTATATTTAAAAGAGTCGGTCATTCATTTCTTGATTTGAAAATGATGCAGTACCATAATGGAATGCGTTTCGGGCTTAATTTATTTTCACGCTTTGAGAGTAGTAAGTTCCATATAATCAATACAAATAGTAAATGAAATAACTTTCTCTAAAATTTCGAAGAATGCTTTAAATTACTTATTTACAGGACAACCACTTCTCAAATTATTATTTTTTTGAAAAAAACGGATATGAACGGAAAGGATTTTAACAAACTCATTTAAGAAGCACCTTTAAAGATTATCTTTTTGAAAAAATCCGAAAAGTACCACTTTATAAAGTAACCTTAAAAAATGATTTTTTTTAAGAAAAAAGTGTATTAAAAACGTGCAAAACTTAATCCAAAATAAAACCTTTTTCATAATAATGAAGAAGAGTTTACTTTCGAAAAGAGTAATTGAAAAAAAAAAACTATGAAAAAAATTTATAAAAATATTAATTTTAAAAGTAGAATTTTTTACATTAAAGAAAATCCGTTAAAATTTATTGAAACAAAAAAGATTGTTATAGTCGGCTATGCCGAATTTTTTATAACCTTCACCATGTATTTAAGTCTAGTTTTTTGAAGTAACTCCAATCAAAAAACAAATATTGCGGTGACAGAGAATTAAAAATAAGAAAAAAAATTTACATAAAAATTTCATCGGCTCTTAATGGGTTAACCATTCTTAATGGGTTAACCATTAAAAAAAATATAGGAATTTCCTGATAGACCTCTTTAAACAAACTTTTAAATGGTACCCATATGGATATTTTGAAAAAAATTTGGTGCGCAACCGTACTTTTCTATAAAAGTTCAGAGACCCATAATTTAGAAAATATGGGCAAGCTCAAATTTCTTTACTTGATTTTTTCTAATTTTTTTTAATTTTCTATCGACCCCTATATTCGTTTTTTGATTGGAGTTACTTTACTAAATGATATGGAAAAATTAGAGGCAGGCGTGGTATTTTGTCCACTGCATCGAAGGACATAAGCCGATCCTGCCGATTTTCAATTTTTGAAAAAAGAAAAAAAAACTACAAAGTAATAAACTCAAAAAAAAATCGTGCAAAACACAAAGCCTGTCTTTATTACTTCTCTTGCTTCTAATTTACTTTCTAAATTTATGTTATCAAGAACCACTGAAAAAAGTACCTTTCAAAGAAAGTAATTTAAAAAAGTTCTTAAAAAAAATCAATAAAAAAATTGAATTTTTAAGAAAAATTTTATTCTCTTAATAATGAAATCTCTTTATTTCATAATTTTTCTCTATTAAAAATAACTTGCAAACAAATCTTGACGAAAGTAATAATAAACTTTTGACTCATTGAAATATTTATATTAAATTCATCCCTTTTTGCGTTAATAAGGTGACAAATTCCGAAAATTTTTTTTTATATTTTTTAAGAATATCTCAGGTTTTTTTTTAAAGTGATTCAAGGCGACACTACAAATGTGTTAAAAATATCTCATTTAAATAAATAATAAAATTCTTTGTTTATTTCCCTCATCTAATTTCGTCTCACATTTATAAATATTTTAATTTGCAAAATGTGTAAATTAATGTGTTACAAACTCGTGTATTTCAACGAATGCGGTATTTTTTTGTGTGTTTATAAATATTTATTATCAAAATTAAATTAAAATTGTTATAAACTTTGCAAGCGTGTTACTAATTAGAGAATTTTTGTGGTTAAAAAAACAAAAACAAATTTAAACAAATCTGTGCTAAATACGGAATTTTAATCATTTATTGCGTAATGAAATCAATTCACGTTGATCGTAATAAAAGTTAAGTATTTTTAAAAATTAATCTTAAGTTTTGTTAGTTTTTACTTAAAAAATCAAAGATTATTTATTTTTAAGGAAAATGGTAATTTCTTACCTAAAATTTAAGTGAAAAGAATGTTAATGGTTTTCGAAAATCATTAATTTTTATTTTAAAATTTTTCATTTACTTTACTTCTTTAAAAAATATGAGCTTTTAAGTAACAAAGTCAATGCTTATCAATAGCATTGCAGTTTTACAATTTTTATATCTTTCACTGAAAAAAGTGGTGTCCTCCGAGGCAGTGGGCAACACCACGCCTGCCTCTAATTTTGCCAAACCATATGGGGCGATAGAGAATTAAAAAAATAAGAAAAAAATGAACTACGAAATATACTTTCACATAAAAATATCATCGGCTCTTAATGGGTTATTCTTTTAAAAAAACTAATATTTCCTAAGAGATCTCTTCAAAAGCTTTTAAATGATATCCATATTGATCATATTGACAATCGAACTTCTTTTATGAAAATTTTAGAGGCTCATAACTCGGAAAATATGGGCGAGCACCAAGTTTTTAACTTGATGTTTTTTCCTATTTTTTTTAATTCTCTATCGCTCCATATATTTGTTTGTATGATTGGAGTTACTTTAGTCTTCTAAATGATATGGAAAAATTAGAAGCAGGCGTGGTGTTTAGCCCACTGCCTCGAATGACATGGACCAATCTTGCTAATTTTCAACAGCAACTCTTTTGAAACTATGTCTGATTGCTTAAAATTTTTTCTAGTTCATCTTGTGGTTCGGCACAATTGATTCCAACACTAAGACGGACGGACAGACGGACATCGCTCAATCGACTTTGCTATGCATAAGGACACATAATATACTTTATAGGGCCGGAAAGGGATATTGTAGACATTAGAAGCGGAATAACAAACTTAGATATACCCTTTTTCCACTTTTTCTGGTGAAGGGTATAAAAGCACCAAGTGAAAAAATTGGCTCTCGCCTATATTTTCCGAGTTATGGGCCTCCGAAATTTTCATAGAAAAGTTCGATTGTGCAAAATATTTGTTTAAGATATCAATATGGGAACTATTTAAAAGCTTTTAAAAAGGTTTTTAGGAAATACTAACATTTTTTTTGGCATGCTTAACCCATTAAGAGCCAATGACATTTTTAAGTAAATTAAAAAAATTTTGTTTTCTCTATCACTCTAATATTTCTCTTTTTGAATGGAATTACTTCACTTATTTCGATTTACATTCATGGTAAAGGGCATATAAGATTCGGTATAGTCGAATATAGCACTTTTACTTGTTTCTTTTTTATTTGATTCATTTTAAGAATTAATTTAAATTTAAATTTAAGAATTAGTCGTCTAGGTTTTACGAAGCAACCATTTAACACCCAAATTATCTTAATATCCTCCCAAAATAATTGTTTCTTTCAGCTTATGTGATTATGAAATTCATTCTTTTTTACTTAACTTTTCTAATTTGTGGATTCTAATTCTTAATATTTCGTTTTAATTTCACACACAAAGAAAACCTTAAAAGTACATTTACCTGTCACTATCATTAACAACTATGTATGAATGTATGAATGTATGAATGTTTTTACAATCTCCATTTAAATATACTTGTTTAAATAATTATTTAATTTATTTGTGTTTAAACTAAAGGAAAAGTAAATAAAAATAAAAGCACAAAAATGAAAAACAAAATAATTGACAAATTATGTGTCATTTGCCATAAAAATGACAAGTTCAAGTTTAAAATACGACAAAGCAAATTACCGTCACAACTTTAAACTACGAATAATAAAAGTTTAATGATATTAAAATAAGTAAAAAATAAAAATATTTAATTGCTTCACAAAGTTAAGTCATAACGGCTGAAATTAAAAAAAAAAGATTCTTGAACCTAAAATAAACTAAAATTGTGTAAACAAATACATTTACATTTATCATTCGTGTAACTTCAGGAAAAAACCATAAAAAATTGTTTAAATTTCTTTGTTTATTTGAAAAGTTGAGGACATTTTCTCAATCGTTAAAAATGTATCGTCCCATGAAGAAAAAAAAAAACATAAAATGGTTTGGATTATTTAGCTACTCGCCTTTGGCAAGATTCCTCTAGATCAGGGGTTCTCATCAAATTCCTGCTCACGGACCCCTAGTAAAATAATTTTTTTCGCGGACCCCTTTGAAGCCCAAATTCATAATAAGATTTTTACAATTTTTGAAAACACTGTTTTTTCGGTTCTTCATGCGAACGCCTTAGATGGTTGCTACGGACCCCCAGGGGTCCACGGACCCCCATTTGAGAACCGTTGCTCTAGATTTTGTAAATATCAGCTTCAGCAAATTTTCGGATTTTCATTGCCCTTAATTGTTTAATTTTTTGATGGCATGAGCATCTAATGGGGTAATCTATAATACGTTGTGGTGAACATAGACAGAAATATAGAAAGAGGCAGGAAGAGAGAGAGAGGCTGAGAGAGAGAGAGAGAGATAGAAAGAATGCAGGTGAATAGAAGAATACTTCCAAGAGAGGCGCTGCCGCCTTATGTGAATTCGCCTTTAATACAGCAGTATTGAAATTTTAAAAAAGTCCGCCAGATGTCCAAATTGTTTTTATTCGCAACAAGAAAACAAGGAATGATGTAATCAGAAAGCGAATGCTAGTGGAAACGCTTGTTATGATTCGGCCCAAAGCTGGTCAATAAGGTCGAACATAGCAATACAGTAAACCTCAAATTAGAAATGACCAGAATAAATTTCTATACACACTGGATAAAGGTCGAATCACGGTTAAAAAAACTCGAGTAAATCAAACGAGTAAGGCAAGCAAATCAGTAAATATGTGACAAGACAACTCCAGAAACTCTTAGTTTGAAGTTTCTGAAAACAAAAGGGAAATATAATTACGTTCATTAAAGAATATCGAAAGAGCCATAAGCAATTCTAGAAAAGCAGCTAGATAATTTCCCTAAGAAGTGCGCCCAATTTAACCAAACCAAAAATTTTACAATTTTGCTCATTTACGAAACTGTTCATTTGGAAATGCTATTTATCATCATTCATTTAATTTTGCTGGATTAGCCACTGGATTGTTGCCGCTTTGTGTGCTCTTGAGGAAACTAAATCGAATGGAGGTGTCTTTCGCTGGATTGTGCTTTATGAAATTTGAACATGTGATAAGGGTTGTTGGCGATGCTCTCATCTAAAGCAATAATATTTTAAAGAAATAAACGCAAAGTGGTCCAAATGCCCAAAGTCGACCCAGTTTTTTTTTTAATTTTTCATTGAGATTGGAGAAGGTATCAGTGTGACTTATCGCATTTTTATGTAAGAAAAAAGCCACCGAATTTAATAGTTCGTTCGTTCTTATAGAAACAGACTACGAGAAAATTTTGAAACTAATTAATATTAGGGAAAGAAATAAGTATTTAAAACATACAGTTGCATTCGTTGCCAAACACACAGGTAATAGAAAGCATATGACGAATAATAAAGTTCACAACCTAAGGTAGATAGAAGCGAAGAAAGCTGATGATGGCTGTGGCGCTTTAAGAAATACTGCATTACATTTTAATAATACTTTTCCTGTTTAACGCAAAAAATTTAAATTAAATATTTCTTTCGTAATGAATTTAGAAAATAAAACATATGTGAACTTAAGCCAATTATAATCTCAAAAATTAAAAAAAATATTAAAATTAATACTTCTAAGTAACCCTTGGCTGTACACAGTAAAAAGATGCGAAAAATGTTTAAAAAGGATGTAGCGTTCCATTTTGCTGTTCTGTTCTGTCCGTATTTAAATGTAGAAACTTCAGTCTGATCAAAAAACACTTTTAGAAATTTTGGAATCGCGAAATGTTTTAATTTTTAAAATTTTAAATTATGCCTGAGTATTTTAAAGTTGAAAAAAATATCAATCCAACTGGACAATTAATTAAAAATAGACAGGTAATAAATGATTTTTAAGTGATATTTTGTTTTTCTTAAACTTATGATCGTTATGGGATGATGAATTAATTTACAAACAGAAAATTTTGAAACGTAATAAAAATTAAAAATGATTGCTTATTTTGTATATTAATAGAGAAATAAAAATAACTGTTAAATAACGACATAACTACAACTATGAAAGTGACTTTTGAAAATTTTATTAACGTTAAGCTTTCAAACACTAAAAAAAATGGGTGATTTTTTTGTTAAAGAGTTGTTCATTTAAAATCTGTGGCTATGATAATTAAAAATTACTGAAGGACTTGATTGTGATCTCTACTTTCAGCATGTCTTACCTTTTCAGCTTTAGCCGATGAAGCGTTAATAAGAATGTTCAAAATTCTGTGTATAACAGGGGGTGTCGGGATTTTTCCTTTGAATATTTATTTTTCTAAATTTAAAACAGAGATTTTAAATTTGTTAATTCTAATTCATTTAGATAACCCCGTGTTTCTATTCATTTTCCAAAGCTACAAAAGGTTTTCTTTAAATTTGCGGTCGTTTAACTGTGACTGGAATTTCAAAACTCTCTTATTATTATTTTAACAGAGAAACCTGTGACCTAAGTGATTTTAAAAAATGCATCCGAAAAAAAATTTATTTGATAAACGTTTTGCACTTGTTCATTGAAGACTATTCGTTCATGGATTATTTTTTATATTGAATCGTAAGTGAACGACAAACGAGAGAACTATAAACTAACTTGTCCTCAATCTAACGTTTTTTTTTTCAACTAGTGCTTATTTCGTGAATGGTAACACTTAGCTCATGTCTGGTTTGACAGATAATTAGTTATATCCTTCCGCTGAACAAATATGGTTGTGTATACGCTTGAACAACGCTGGGAAATATTGCGACAATACTTTGAAAATCATGGTGTGGAATGTGTGCGAAAATTGCGTAGGGATTTTGGAAGAAGAGAAGCAAAAAAAGTGAAACAAACTGGCATCCTCATCGATAAACCAAAGCGTGAAGAGCCAAAAACAGAAAGTGTGCGTGAAGGGCCATCAACATCAATTCACCGTCGTTCTCAACAATTCAACATTTCGGAGACATCATTAAGACGAATTTTGCATAAAACCTTTGTATGACGCCATGCAAAGTCCAATTGGTTAAAGAGTTAAAGCCAACTGATACGATCAAACCAATTTGATCTGTCCCTGACCCCTTGAAATATTTTCTATTTTCCCTTAGTTGCAGCCATCGGGAAATTATGTTGAAAATCTTTCTAAAATTTCTTTTTGTAAGAACTTTGGCAAGGCAAATCAATTTATCAGGTGGCAGCGTAGGCGAATTCAGTATCTTTTTGCTGGTATACACGACTGTCAAACTCCACCACTATCTGCCACCTAGTAAATTGATTCGTCTTGAACTTTGGCATTTCGAGCATCGGCGAATGAATGAATGAATTCGCCACAATTATCACTTTGTATGTAATTTTGCCATGGTCTAAGTCACTAATAAATTTAAAGAAAAATGTTTATCCTCTTATTATGAGTTGAGTTTCTCCTTCATGCAATAGTTTCAGCAAGATCGGTCCATGGCCTCGGGAATTATCATATAAAAGTTCGATTGTCGATAAGGTCAATATAAGTATCATTAAAAAGCTTTTGAAGAGATCTTTCGGGAAATACTAAAGTTAAAAAATGGTTAACCTATTAAGAGCCGATGACATTTTTTGTGTTATTTTTTTTTTTGAATTTTTTATTCCCTGTTCCCTCATTTTTTTTTATTCTTTATTTTTTATTGGAGTTACTTCACTAAACTAGATTTAATAACTTGTTAAAAATATAAAAAGATATCTTACTTGTTTTAAAATGATAATTGCTATTAATATTAATTTACCTAAATTGAAACCAATAGTTGGATGTTCAAACAAATTTTCATTACAATTTATTTTCCCATTTACCCCACAGTGCTGTGGTGAAGGTTGCAAAAAATAATTTCATTTCATATATTCCTTTAAAGCATGTGTCATAATAATCATATGTCTATTAAAAAATAAATTAATTTAAGACTTATTCATAAAATCCTTCAGACATACAGACAGATGCGGGACAACTTTATAATGCCCCTGTTACAATATTTAATTTTTTTTGGCGTTTGGCTCACTTGAACCCATTTACAAATTTGTGTTTTTGTTTTTAAACTTGATTGCATTGCTCTGTCATCATTTCAATTTTAACAGCGAATAATATACGAGGGTTCGTAAGGTTAGTTTTTTAAAGAGGAAATTAAAAGACAATAAGACAACTGTCTTCTTTTTGTTACATTGAAGGTCAATACAATAACGGTTCTTGAAGGGTTTTTTGTTTTTTATTGAGCTTTATTTTAGGTGGTCAACACTTTTAACAGGTGTTTGTTTTCTTAAGCAACAAACACATTCACACTTCACATTTATGTGTGTGCATACTCGTACACTTGAGTCGTCAAATCAAATCAGCCTGTATATTTGACGGTCGCAATCTTAATTCTTGCATGTGAAATGACAAGTCGAACTGATTTATTTATTTCGACTTTTGTGCATTTCACAAAAGAACTGTCAAAAGTTCTTAATTCAGAAAAAGATTACATAATTATTCGTTTGAAGGGTGTGTACATACAAACATACGTTAAAGTTTAAACATTTTTTAATAAAAAAAAAAAATACATTAAATGTTGGTTTAATAAAACAAATAAAAGAGGATTTAATTTTCTTATATAAATTAATATTCGCAGGGTGTTTTTTAAATTACGTGAATGATCCGACTATTTTAAATTAAAACAGTAACAAATACCTCAAAATCAAAATTTTACAAGTTTAGTATCAAATGTTTATCAAAAAATAAATAAAAATCGAAGAAAACTAAAGCTTTACGAATATATATGAAAAAAGAAATGCAATAAAATAGCTTTTCTAAATATTATAAAAATTATTACAAATAGAGAATTTGCAAAAAAAAAAAAAAAAATATGCCACAATAGAATTGATAATTTACACAAAAATAAAAAAATGAATTTTCACCAAAAAAATTTTAATTCACAAATGAAATTCATCAGTCGCGAGCTCTGGGGAACGAAATTTACATATTTTTTTTATTAAAATTTGATTTGATATCGAGTGTCGTAATTTCCCTCTGGACTACCACACGTTATTATTTTTGTTGTAAATTCAAAGCTTTTACCAAATACGGTTTTAAAGCTAAGACTTTCTACGTAAAACCACCCTTAAATATATTTTTATTACTTCAGCGATAGTAATACAACTTTTGTAAAAATTTCAAGAGTCCTGTTCCTAATATGGGTACAAAAGTACCCAGGGTGTGCTCTGTGCTGTGCTGTGGCAGACAAACATTGTAGCGAAAACAATCAAGTTGCATTTTTAGTATTAAGATTCGAAGCTCTAAACATATAAAAAATATGATATATAAAAAAATTCATAAAAATAAAATTAAAATCGAGATTTCACAATGCTAGGAACACAACTGAGTCGAACAACGAATTTCGTTCAACACAAGGCATTCGTTATTAAAACTTCGTTGTGTAAGTTCGTCGCATGAAGCAAAATAACGACAACAAAAATTACTTACTTTTTTTATTGTTTACATATTGTGAGTTAATAGGGAGACCATATAAAAAAATAATTTAAAAAAAATCAAGCATTAAAAAAAATACAACTGAAAATTAATTTTATATTTAACTACTAATTTATGCATTTGTATTTAATGCTATAAGATACAAATAAATAAATTATTCAAGTAAAATAACTTTATTTACTAAATAACTTCGAAACTAAAACCAAACATGGTCACATTGTACTGATTTGTTTGTCGTTCGCCGGCGTAAGAAATAGAAATAAACTTATTGTAAATTTCACCGCGTATGACGAATTTCGTCCGGCGTCAGAATTGTTTTATTTTGATGACGAATATTCGCTCACCAAAAATTCGCCGTTCGTCCTAGTTGTGTTCGTAGCATTAAAACTCCATATTGATATTATCACTTTTACAAAAAAGTAAAAAATCTCGCAAAAAGCTTAGATTTTACAAAACTGAGGATTGGACAAAAAAATCTTAGTCCACAAAAAATTATAAAAATATTGAAACTTCACTGAAAATTATAAATTTTACAAGAAACTACTATCTCCATAACTTGATCTAAACTCGAATTTCTTTTAAATACATTCACTCCTATCGTGAATAAGAAGAGAAATTTTTGTTCCCATGAAATTTTCATTCCCCCAAAGTAAAAATTGCTATCATGGATTTCTCATAAAATATTTGTTCACTTCCTTCAACAGCTGTTCAAATACAATAAACTATCAGTGCGCATTGAATGTACGTAAGAAGAATAAGCTTACTGAAAATTTGTAAATTAAAGTTCAAAAATAAATAAATAAAATTTTTATTACAAAAATGTGACGTGCAAGACGCGTATAACCTCTTGAAGTTAACCGAGACATTGCTACCCATTTCAACAACAAAAATTTGTATAAAATTTTTTATATCTCCGTTTTTAATTTAATGACATTTTTAATAAAAAATCTTTATAAATTTACAAGTAGTAGATCTCTTTGCTTTGCATCTTGTCGACTATAATGTCAGTCTGCGCTGCAGAAACTGATCTTGAATAAAAAATTGTATTCATAATTTTTATATTTTAATTATAAGTGATAAGAACTTGCGAATGTATGCAGTTCCCCAGTAAAATTTAAGTAAACAAATCCAAGGGAAAAGTAACAAAATTTCGAGGCAAAAAATCAATCACGATAAGGGGAATTTTTGTTTACGTGAAAAGTTGTTCATGTGAATTATTCACGATTGCAATTTGGGGAAAAGGGTAAACACTTCAAGTCAAAAGATATTCATGATAGGGATGATTATTATTAATATTAAATTTGTATACGAGTATTATTATTCTTGAATTTTGTAATTTTTAAATGACATCAACTGATTTTTTTGGTGAAGTTTTCATTAAAACTTTTTTATTTTTTATTAGTTTTTTCAAAAAGGAAACAACGCGAAAAAGTTTGTGAAAATGCAGGCATTCGTTGTCTTTTTTTGCTGATTTTTAATAACAAAGTTTCAGAGCCTTCATCATACAGATCTTTATACTAACAAGAATCACAAGTTATTTGAAGTGTTCTGATAATTATTTTTAAACCGAACATGTTTAGAAGCACATAGATAATTTGACTCTAGTTTTTATAAGTATTCAGAATATGTATGGCATGTGAGGTCTCAAAATGAATACTATAGAAGTTACAAATATAATAACAAACTTATAATTATAAGCTAACTCCCCAACTATTGTAAAAACCACAAAAATATTAATCATTTAATAAATTACAACATCCGCATGATAAAATTAAAACTAGAACTGGGTCAAGTTAACTAAAAAAACAAGAATAACTAAAACATTTCTTATCATAATTTCATTACAGAAAATATAAAATTCCAGATTAAAATAAACAAACACTCATAGACTCATTAATTGTAATTGTCATTTTGGTCTTAAAAATTGATTAAAAAAAAATTAAATTTTTCCAATTAAAAATTTTCATATTTTTGAATTATTTTGATCACAAAAATCATCCAAAAAAATTAATGAACAAAAAATTAAATCAACTTCAAGGTTTTAAAATTTTTTATATTTGAGACCCCAATAATTAAGACTTTTTTTTATTGCAGTTATTGTTCAAAAATGTCTTCTTATGAATTTTAAATAATTGTATATTTTATAAAATTTTAGTGTTTAAATCATTTTGGTTTTGCCAAAATATATAAAATTAATAACAAATGGAAGCCAGACAGACTTCTGGTTAAAAGTGTAGCATTCTATGAAATTAAAGAAAAAAAGCAACAAAAACCATTTTAAAATCACAATAAAATAAAGATTGACTGATTCACAAAAGCAGGTAGTCAGCCCATAATTACCAAAATATTATAAATTATTAAAAAAGTTCTTTTGTACCAGGAATGTGTTATTATGGTTGAGAAGATGATTATTTTATAGTTGCTAAAATATGTGTGGCATAATAATGAGTTTTGTGAAGAAAAAAAATACAGAATTTTATAATTTTAACACCCACGTTATACAACAAAAAATAATGATTAAATAACTTACAAAAGACATTGGGGCAGAATACAAATTTTTATGAAATGAATTAACCAAAATATTTACATTTAAAGCAAAAGAGTATTTAGAGTTGATTTTTTATGAGGATCTAAGGAGAATCTCTGAAATTTAAACCAAATATTTGCAGCACTTAAACATTTTTGGTATCTAAAGCTTTTGATCAGTCTAAAAATGACAAACAGGACCGACAGCTACAAATTTACATAGGAAAAACAAAAAAGTTAAGAGTAACAGCTGATTATGGTGCTGGATCCAATACTGCTGCAATGTAAAACAGACGGAAATAGCCAAACTGAATGGGAGAATTGAGTGGAAAGCAAGAATTCAAATAAGTCTCTATCTGGCTGCAAAACAGCAAAAACGCAATTAACTATTTTCTACTTGATGTCACTTAAATTTTACTCCGCCTTGTGTTACTATATTAACAGCACTAATAAATAACATTTATTTTACTATTACGAACAGGTATTTTGTTTAATACAGACATCCCATTCGCAACTGCTATTTTTTTTATAGGCGATTTTAAACGTCAAAATTGTTTTACTATGGAAAGATCTGGCAACTTTCAGTTTTGTCTTTAAAACATAGTTTTATCTGTATATATGTTGTATTTTCATTGCAAAATAAGACGCGCTATTAATTATTTTCTTTTCGATGTCACTTAAAGTAAAATTAGCTCTATGTTACTACATTGTTAAACAACATTCAGTTTACGACTATAAACAACCATCATCTTTGTTCCGTTTTTTTTAGTGCAGACATCCTGTTCTCAACTGCCATTTTTATTTCTAGGCGATTTAAAACGTCAAGATTGTTTCACTGTGAAAAGATCTGGTAACTTTTAGTTGTCTTTAAAACTTAGTTTTATCTGTATAGGGCTAAACTCATAAAAAGAATGCTACAACAACAACTAAAAAAATAATTGCATTTTTTGTTAAATGTCTTGTTATGGGTGTGACTACAGTTTAGTCGGAACGATGAGCGATAAATGAGCAACCTCAGTAAAAGTTCTAACCGTTTCTTTTAAGGGTCCTTCCTGTTGTAAATTATTCTAAGTTATGAATTTGTTTGTTGCAGAAGTGTAAATCTATTAAATATTTTGACAACGTAGGTGTTTCCTAAGGCCTTGAAAGACTATGGGATTTAGTCGTCAGATCTGTCAAAATTGGCAAGTATGTCCAAAAAGTAGGATAGTGTGTCTCTAATATAAATAATACGATCAGACTTGCATTTTGATATGCATCTAATACATTTGAGTGATGGTGCGGTACCTAAGCATATTTTTTCGGCGAATTTTCTTAGTAGAACAAAATTCCATTCGATTTTCTTGTAACTAATCGAACGATTGTAAGGGGTAGTCAGTCGTTACCTTTACTTTCTTTGTTCGACTTTCTCCAAACATACGCCTATTCATGTGATTGCAAAATACAACAAGTTCAGTTATGATTTCTGTGTTCATAAACGAACTCCAGTATCGGTTAACGTCATAAATGAATGGATTATAACGTGTTTCTCTATCATGGAAATTGTGTGCTGTTGTGAACAAGTTTCTTTTTTAATACAGAACTTTTTATCGTTCCTTAGAACGTCAATGTTATTGTCCAGGTTCGATTTTATAAATTTTATTTATATTTCAACGCATTTGCTTCTCATATCGCCTTTTTCAAAAACTTTGTAGAAAATCCCTCTGTAGTAGTTTTGGATCGTTTCGGAAGGACATAATTCCGTTGAACGATGTCCTAAAGGGAACGGTTCGAATTTTTGCTGAGGTTGCTTATTTAAAGTTTGCTGTTCCTATTAAAAAAACTTGAATATTTCGATTTTTGAATAATATACGATTAATAAAGACTGAATTAAATGATTGTTTTGTTACCGCTTTGTTATTTATATTGCCCAAATCTGCTACATAAAATCCATTACTTCATTTTGGAAGGGTTTTTTTTTTTTGCAAGTTACAAGAATATTCTAATTTCCAGTTCACACACGTCTTGCAGCAATTCTGTGGAAGAGAAAGGAGTTCAAAATAATTTTATTTCTCGTTTTTTCACCTACAAAATTCAGCATTGCTGCAAGAAAACTTGACGTGTGTTAACTGGGATAAGTAATCGTTTAAAAACTTATAATTTATGTTTCCCTCGTTCGTTCAATGTAAAAAAGAAACAAAAAAAGAACGAAAGGAATGACTTAGTTCGATTGATCTTTTGCTCCGATCGGAACGATTAATCAAACGGAACGATTTTGCTCAGTTCTCTTTTGTAGTCCTTTTTCACTTTCAGATTTTATACAACAAATTTCTTAGAGAGCTCCCACATAAAGTGACGCTTAAGTCTGGTAGTGGCCACCTGTCTGATTGTTTGTGATTTTATTATCCCAATTCTCAACTTTTTGCTAATAGAATTTTTCGTTTACGGTTCAGACACAAGTGAAATATATTGGAAAAATAAAAAACATTTTTTACAAAAAATCTTTCGACATTTAAAAATGAATTCACTCTTCTGCACATAACGAACTTTTTATCGTTGAAACTTCTCTTGCATTGAAGAGAAGTTTTTTTATAGCCGCTCTTAATGAATTTGAATATGACCTATATTTTTAAATAAATTTATATTTAAGGCTTAAAGTAGGCCTTATTTTCCAATAAACAGCAAATGCTATTGATTTCCATGGCAACTGGTTGCCTTTAGTAACATTTATTTCCAGACCTTTTGTTTATTTTTTTCTTTATTGATATTTGAATTAATTTTCAAATATAATTTTCAACTTTACTTCAGCTTGACAAAATCAAAATAAAACTTTTCTTTGATTTTCACATTCCTTAAATTTGTGAAAAAAAATCATGGTAATTTTACAAGTAAAACGGGGAGATGAGAATCTTTTCCTTTACGAAACGAGTGTCAACGAAAATACCACTAATGTTACCAAAGACATTACGGCCATATATAATGGCCGTTTAAAAATCGAAAGAATTTCTATGGAAATGGAAGAGTTGGCTTCGCATGGTACCCTCTTGCCACCAGAAATGATGGGCCTTACCGATGAACAGGTGGAGGAGCTTAAATTAAAAGATGTTTGGGGTGAAAAATGTATACCGAGCGGTGGTTATAATTTTAACAAAGATCCCGTTGGAAGGCGCAACGGTTACCAGCCGAAAGAAAACATGCAGGAGGTATTGCGAAATGCTATAAAGGATGCCAAGGCGATGGTAAATAAGAAATTGGTTTTGGCCAAGAAATCTCTTACCCTCAAGATTGTGGGAGAGGCTTTGAATATTTTAAAGGGAGCGGTAACTATTGTCTATCCCATGCAATTACCTCCTCATGATATTATACGTATGGAGTTTAGTAACACTGAAGACTTAACGGGTACCCAAGCCTCCAAGGAAGTTATAGAACCCTCAAAGGCTCAACTATGGTTTGCCGGACGTTTGATTTTACGTGATAAAAAATTATCAGAGTTTATTGGCCATAATGATAAAACAAAAGTTGTAATAAAAATCAATAGTCATGGCGATGGCATACCCTCACGTGAGCCAGTCTTTACAGAAGAGATTCGCAAGCGTATGATGGCTGATGCCTACAGACGTCAAGAAGAGTTAAAGAAATTGAGTGTTGATGATGACGATAGTTACTTGAATTCATCCTGGTCAGACAGTGGCAGTTTGAAACGACAAGTTCATGGTTTAAATGATGTACGTTTTCGTGTGGGTCCTTAAAAAATTTAAAATTTTTCCTCAAATAAAATTCGTTTATTTCTATTAAATTTCTGTTGTATTTTTATTTAATTTTAATGAGATAAAGTCTAGTTTTAAAGTTCCTAGTGAAGGATTGATTACCTATCTGCTCTTCGACTCTTAGATAATGATGTAAGTGATCGAAATTAACCGATTTGAAAATGTTTTAAAAAGGGTGCGATAAATTTCGATCGACACACACAAGACACAAACAAAAACAGAGATAAAAGAAAATTATAAAGCAAATCAGACTTGCTTTCAATCAACATTTGTTATGCTTGTGAAAGCACAATTTTAAAATTCGAGAAAATAAAGAAGATCTTTTGAAAACAATATCATGAATATCTCTTCACTTAAAATGTTTTCCCTTTTTTCCAAATTGCAATCGTGAATAATTCACATGAACAATTTTTGACGTAAACAAAAATTCCCCTTATCATGACTGATTTTTTGCCTCGAAATTTTGTTAGTTTTCCCTTGGATTTGTCCACTTAAATTTTACTGGGGAACTGCATACATTCGCAAGTTCCTATCTATCACTTATAATTAGAATATTAAAATTATGAATACAATTTTTAATTCAAGATCAGTTTCAGCAGCGCAGACTGACATTATACTCGACAAGATGCAAAACAAAGAGATCTACTGCTTGTAAACTTATAAAGATTTTTTTATTAAAAATGTCATTAAATTAAAAACGGAGATATAAAAAATGTTATAAAAATTTTTGTTGTTGAAGTGGAACAGCAATGTCTCGGTTAATTTCAAGGGATTATACGCGTCTTGCACGTCACGTTTTTGTAATAAAAATTTTATTTATTTATATTTGAACTTCAATTTACAAATTTTAATTAAGCTTATTCTTCTTACTTACATTCAATGTGCACTGATAGCTTATTAATTTTGAACAGCTGTTCAATGAAGTAAATAAATATTTCATGGGAAATCCATGACGTAGCCAACAGAGTTTCAGTTTCAAGAATCTGGATGTCGGGACCTTGCTTGAGGGTTGGAGACTATCGAACTCCGTCTGTTGAGGGTGCAACAGCATATTTCCTGTAGATATAGAGTTTTAATAACAGCCTTTAAGTGTATCCCGAAGGGGCATCACCAAAAACCGGTTGCAGAGATACGGGGCTCTCTGTATGAGTTACCGGTCGCCGTATATTTAACGACACTGTTCAGTCCTGATTTGGTGCCTGCACACTGGGGGACTAGTTCCCCTTGTACCCCGAGAGCACTGTGTCAGACTTTGAGTACTTCCGGGTCGGAGTGATATTGATATAAACGATTTAGATTCAGAGAGCGAAGCCGATCTGCTTATAGTTGGCTAATGGCTGCTGAAGACTTAAGTTGAGCGCAAAAAGCCGCTGCCGAAGCGTACTGCTAGTTCTGAGCTACAAATTTCACATCATTTAATTAAAAAATGTTTGAAAAAACATTTTCAATTTTAGAAGTCATATTCGTACAAGTTTCACGTATCAACATACATTTTTGATTATGAGACGATATCCACGTGGTAACACGAAAGCTTTTCAAAATTTTTAGTCAGTTTTTTCTACCTTAGACGAGTGTATTTGTATGGCCGACGGCGCCGAAAATATTTCAGCCGGCTCTTTGCCTTCGCCGAGTATATTCTGTTTATCTGCTTCGCTTTACTTTTAGATTTATTGCGGCCGATTGTTTTTATAAATAGTTTTCATTAGCTTAGGCTGAAGCTGATCTTCGGAGGTAACTAGTGTAATAGATTCTAAAGAATACAATGGAAGTTATGTCAACCAATATTTTCCGACTTACAAACTCTAAAAATAAATATTTAAAATTTCTTATATCTGAAATGTTAAGGAATAAAATTAAATTGCTTCCTATTTATTAAGGGACATCATAGTCTGATTCTTATTTTGTTTCGTAAGCCACTATTTTAGTAAACAACTCTACAGGTCAAGCCGTTTGACATTTAAATCAAAATTAAATTAAATACGTGCCTTTGATATATGGAGATGAAAAGATGTATAGTTTTTTGGCATAATCGGGAAGGAGGGAGAAATAGTTTACTTGACATCCCAAACCGTCAATCATTATTTTCTCCATTCGAAAATACTTTGAACGTTTTATTATTTATAAAATATATTTATTAAAGAATCTGCTCGTAAAGTTGCAGATTATTAGTTTAGATTTTTTTATTCTCTTGATTAATAAAATTTAAAAATCTAAAAAATTTTTATACAAAAAATACGTAAAGCAAAGATAATGTTTCTTCGTTTTGTTTTTGTTGACATTGAAAAAATAAAAACAATCTTTGGAAACTTTAATAAAACAAATATTCATTTGAAAATATTTAATTAATATTTTTTCCAGCTTAATTACAATACACAACGTAAATGGAAAAGGTCGTTTAACACCACCACAAAATATTATGATGGGAAATTTTACATGGCTACCAAATCGCACATTTAAGCCACAAGATATGGAGACAACTGCTTAAAACACGCCACAAACTGCTTCACCACAAATACATTGTCTACTCCATATTCATAAGGTGGATATTTAGTTAAGAGTTGTTAAGAGAATGAATTGGTAGTAGCTGTGATGGTTGAGGGACAATTAAACCCAATTCACTAGATGCTAATTTAATAAAAAACAAGAGGGTTAATCTAGAGTCTTATTTAAAAAAGTAAAAAGAATATAAAACTTTTGGGGAAAAATGATTTCCCTGTGCTTTTGATCGACATTTGACACGACGTATTGCATTTGAACTTGCCTGTAAACCACTTGAAACTTTAAGAAGAGGATTTTCTAAGTTTTCTCCAGCCGATTGAAGCCGGACTTTCACAAGAAAGAAACCTGCGGCCAAGATATTCTCGTTATATACATTTGACATGCCAACCAGCCCTCATTTCCCATTATCAACTTTTGCTGACGAGACAGCCTTTCACGAAAGCTCGCATAGCATCCAGATATTTGTAGGATATCATTAGGATCTCATTAGGAAAAGAAGTTGAAAACGTGGGGAATCAAGGGATATGAGAAAAAAATGTTCGCGTATAAAGTTAACTTTTCGAAGGGAACTGCCTTCGTTTTAAACTTAGAAAAAATTCAGAGGCACCAAAATAATATTCTACGAATGGTTACGGCAGTCGCCTGTTATTTAAAAAATTTGAACCTCCACAAAAACCTAAAAATGTGACTTGTTAAAGACAAGATCGTAAAACATGCAACAACGCATTTGAAGGAAGCTGGACTAAGAAAGAGGATATAGGTTTTTTGATTGAACACCAGAGAAATGAAGGCTAACGATTGCAGCAACAATAACAAAATCTTTTTCTCTAGCAGTATCTATTAGATTTAAGGGCTTAAAATTTAAATAATTTAAAAAATGGGGTTAGAAGTGTTTTAATAAGTAACCAGAGGGTTCCTAAGATTATTCGTATAATAGGACTTTTCTTAGTTGGAATCATTAACGAAACCATTACTTCTATCCTGTTCTTTTGACAAAAGTATGCGGCAAATTGTAAGAAATATTTTTCATTTTTATTCAAAACGAATTAACCCGGTGACTGAATTAGATCATGCATTTAACATATGTTTTAATGCCAGGATTCACTATCATACTCAGTCGTAAGACCTGTCAAAAATTGCATGTGTGCTCAAAAAGTATGATAGTGTGGATTAAAAGTGTATGTGTGTGACAGACTTTTTGAGAGATTTAAACGATTTTATAATCTTTTGAAATAATTCATAAAATTATTTTTTCTATGCGATCAGAGTCGATTTTTTGAAGATGATGTGAAAGCAACAACAAAATATTAAAAGCATTTGTTTTTTGCATATTTTTTGTATTATAGTGTGGCCCCTACGACGCCATTTTGAAACGATTTTTAAAGTAGGACAGAATTCTCTCAGATTTTTATGTAATTAAATCGTACGATTGTGTATGATAGTGAATCCTTTAGCCTTAGCTTTTACGTGAATTTTGTTTTTGTAAGATCTTTTTAAGCTGTCAAAAACTTTAAGCAATATGTTTGTATGAATTTTTTAAAAATAAGCCAGCCACCAAAAATAGCTCAACAAGATTTTACAAAAACAAAATACACGAAAAAAATAATGCAGTCACCAGGTATCAATTTGTCTTGATTTTTATTGATGCCGAACAAGACGAATTCATATAAGGTGGCAGCGCCGCTACAAGAATACTACAATAAAAACAAAACGAGGCGCTTAAGTATATCGTAAACTTTAGAACACAATTAATTACTGCACTTTTTTCTTACCCTTTTTAATAAAGTTTTTATCAAGTTTCGTTTTTTAAATTGACTTAAACTCTTCTTACAATTCTTTTTTAAAGAATAAAAAAAGAAAGAAATTATTGTAATATAAAATGATTCACTTTTGACAGCTATTCTACATATTACAAAATTAAGCAAAAAATTGTCAGCTGCCGCAACGATGCCACCTGGTAAAATTAATTCGCCTTGATGCCGAATATGAAAATTATAATTATACTTGGTAACACTGCTTTAGAAACAAAGCCAAGGTAAATTAAATATTAGGTAGCCGCATGGCTACGAGGGCTGCTATATATATTTCTGGGCTGGCAGCACTGAGTGCTGTCAAGTGCAATCTGACATTTCCATTGGAAAGTTTGTCATTTTTAAGCATAATCGTACTCAAAACGTTTTGACGTACGACCATTATTTGTGTTGTTTACAGTGACTTGAAAAAATTAATATAGAAAAAAATGGAATTAACTAGTGAACATTTTCGTGCCATCATTTTTCACAACTTTCGACGTGGATTATCACGACAAGAGTGCATTGATGAACTTAAATCTTTGTGTGGCGATGAAGCACCATCCTATAGCACTGTGAAAAATGAATTTAATCGTGGCCGAAGCTCGTTTAAAGATGAATTCCGTGAAGGTCGTCCAAAAACGGCAGAACATAAATTTAATCATACAAATGCTGACTAAACAAAAGAAAGCCGATCCTTCCATCATTATTTGGTACTTTAAATGAAGTTGTACCCAGTTGGTTACTTTCTCCTGTATATGCAGCAGTACCTCACACTTCTTTTGGTTTTGATTTTGAATTTGCCTTCATGCAAAGCTATTCGAGTAAAAGGACCTGTGCATTGTTTCTGTAACTTAAGTGAAAAATTTTTAGCAAATAATTTATTTGAGTATTTTTATAATTTTTTTGTTTCTTGAACATTTTAGTTTTTTTATATTATTAGGAACATTATTAGTCTGTGTCACCCTGTGTAAAACAAGATGACCGAAATATATTAATGTGAAAAATTTCTCACTTTAGTTAAAGAAATGAGGTACTGATTATTGAAAGAAGAAGGTGCCAATGTCATACATTTTAATTCAAAGTTGTATCGTTAACCACGTATTGTTTTCGTGAGTCAGTTATTGCAATTAAAAAATTAACTCACAATTTATGCGACACAATTTACTTATCGCAACTAAGATGTATATAAAAACGAGTAAAGGAAAAACATATGGCTACTCTGGTAGCAATTAGCCTAGAATAACTTAAAGAACATTTTTCAGTTTCGTGAACTGTGAACAAATGTTTATCATATTGGCGATATAGAAGGTCTGTCTGGGTACTTTTCCAGTAGCTAATACTCAGTAATTTTTTTTGGGAGAGTAAGACCAATTTTACTCTGTCGGCTGAAAATATATCAAAAAGTACGCAGACAGTATCCAGTAAAATCTTGCAAGAAAACAGCTGATCGGTGTGTAAACAATTAAAATAACAAAACAAAAGACGCGGTAATTTAAAAAATTATTAATTAAAGTGCGCCTAAGAAGTGTTGTAAATAAAAAAAAACTTGTTTATTATACTGTTTATTACTGTTTATTACACTTGTTTATTATACGGTTCTGCCATCTCCAATTCACTAACATCACAGTCGCACTGTATATTTGGACGTTTCTAGCATAAAATAAAATGTTTTGTTTGGTTTTTATTATTTATTATAAACATTAAAAATCAACACAATTCTAACTACTTACCTCTGCCATTGTTAAATTTCAATTCTTATTTTTTCAACAAAAATTATTTCATTAAAAAAGTAAATAAAAACAGCTGTTCAAACCAGTTGCAAAATCTTGCAAGCAGAAATTTCTCCAGCAACATTTTGCAAGTTCTCTAACTGCCAACTGTCAAAAAATTCTCTTTTTGGCTCTCTCGCTGCATGAGACTTGGAGTACGCAGACAACATTTTGCAACATTTTGAAAAAAATGATGCAAAATATGTGTACGCAGACAGACCTAGAATCTAACTTTGAAAACATTTTTAACTTTTATTTAAAGCTTTTCGAACTTTAAACCACAAAGCTTTTTAAATACTTCCATAAATTATATGTCAATCACTTGCCACTCACTTAAGCATCTCTGTTATTTGTAAACAATGACAGCAGATGCGCAAGATTGCCTCAAACAATTGCATGATTTTCTTAACGTATTTTTTCTTCTTTTATTTTCTTACAATTTTCTATCTAAAAAAACAGGTAAAAAAGTGTATAAAAAACAAAAAAACTTAATGTATGAGTAGTTTTTGTCATGTTTAACGTCTGTGTTTTGTTGACTACAACTGCTCGTATTCGTACGGCAACTAATTTGTTGTGAGAATTGTGCAACCAACCTTGAGGGTTAGGGTCAATTTTCTTTATGGCCAAAACTCTAAATAACAATAACAATAAATTTACCTTTAAGATAAATAATAAAAAAAGGAAAAAATGTTATAAAAAAGACAACAAAGAAAAACTTAAGATGTTTGAATTATATTTGAATAGAAGGTAACGTCTTTTTTTGTGGCAGAAATTAATTAAGTCAAATAAAAAGTAAATAATAAAAATAATTTCGCTTTCTTTTTATGTGAATGTTATACAATATTTCGCCTTTTTTGGTTTTTTATTGGTATAATTAATGAGTTTTTCTGTTAGTTTGTTCAGTCTGTGGTAAATGACAAGTTTTTTGACCCTTAACTCTTGGTAACTTATTTTATATTCACAACAATCATTGTTTAGAATAAATTAATGAATTTTTTAAGATGTTTTAAATAAAATATTTTTATTATTACTTAATGAGTGTTTTTAAGCACCCTACAATCTAAATTTAAAATTCAATTTGTTATTGAACTTTGCGCATAAAATAACTTTTTATTGGAAATAAAGAATTTCTACCTCAAATTGGAAAGTATCTTTTCATGCAAACGATAAGAAATCTTTTAAATTCTTTAATCTGGCAACTTTCTGGCAACATCTCGCAAGTTTCGAATTTTTAGGTTTACGACAACGTTTGTGCTTATAATCTCAGAATTCCGTCAAATTGCTAATAGTTACTTTAAGTCTTAGGGTGCGGTCAGATTAATCAAATATTTGACCAAAAAGACGTAACCACTAAATTATGGAAAAAAATATTTTGTCTTCTCAAATACTTATTAAGAAATATAAGATCCTAATGAATATAAAAGATAAAATATGACATTTATTATGTTATTATCCGCATTCCTAACAATACGTGTCAGGAAAGATTGAATAAACATTTTTAAAAAATAGTGGTTACGCTTTTTTGGTCAAATATTTGACTAATCTGACCGCACCTTCAGACTTAAAGTAACTACAAGCAATTTGACGATGTTCTGCGATTATAAGCAGAAAAGTTGTCGTAAACCTAAATATCCGAAACTTGCCAGATGTTGCTAGAGTGTTGCCAGATTAAAGAATTTATCCCCTATAATGGGAATTTATTAGTATACAGACGAATTCATTTTAAATCTACTCTGTCTACCTTCGTTCAAGGTTTTTAAAGAACGAGTTTTTGCAGAAATAAACTAAAATAAGGAACATAATGAGATGAATATACACTACAATTATTTCTATTTGTTGGAAAGCTTTTTATTCCCCTCTTGAAATTGTAGAAATTTTCAGCTCTAGAAATATGTAACAGAAAATTCATCCAGATAGTGAGGAGAAAGAATTGAATTGAAATAAATTTAAAAATTTTATATTTTTTCAAATAAAATTACAGTAAAAATAAATTGTACTGATGTTTTTGTTGAAATTTAAAAGAAACTCATACTATTTCCAGCGGGAATTTCGGTATTCAAAAACAGATTTTTGGGGATTTTTGGTGATTGATATTTTTAAATTGGGAATAATTTGCGAAAAGAATCTGCGAGTCCCAGTCTGTCCTCAAATAATGAATTATTGTTAGGACAAAGAAAATTCTTTTCCTTTTAGATGGTGGCGCAAAAGTAATGCTAAATATGTAGTGACTATCATTTTATCAGAAAGCAGAGCTTTCATTAAAACTTATTTTAAGTTATAATTATGATGACTTTAAAATTATATTGGTCGAATGAACACTTTACCAATTGCTTAACGTGATTGTGATCGTTTGCGGAATTTCAAGCTGAAAAAATTCTGAAGCCATTAGATCTGGCAATCTTGATGGCCAATTCAAACCTCTAAAACGGGAGATCGATCGAGCCTGCTGTTAAGGCGATTACTCCGTCCCTAGCAATAAATCTTTTGCATTTCATGTGGGTTTTGCAAGTATCAGAAACATAACTTTTCTTCGTTAGCATAATTAGTTAAGTAGAAATGGAAATTGTTGCTCATTATTATTTTGGACATGAAATCCTCTTCCTCTTACACTAAGTTTAACATTTGATACAGGAACAACTTTAAGACTTTCACCAAAAACCCGTAAATACGCATCGACAGCTGCATAATAATGCGCTTCGTCGTTCCGTCGGCGTTTGAGAACTTTTTCTAACATCTAAGTAAGCCAATTTGCTCAAGACGCTTAGCCAAAATTGTGTGCTATAGAAATAAAAATGTCAAAGAAATTCGAGCTTCCTTAAAAATATACTGAAAGTCGACCAAACAAATTGTGACAACTATTTCACGTTCTTTAGGTATCTATTGGTTCTTTGTTTGTTGCAAATAATTCTCAATTTGTCATAACATAGATGTCAAGCAAAATGAAATTTGACATTCCCATTACCACGTGTTTTTGCTCCATCAGATATTTATATATTGCTTAACAAATCAAGAAATAAGTTTATATTTTAATCCAAGATCTTTTCTTTCAATAACCTTCACTCTCTATAAGTAAGCCATTGATTCTGATAATAAATTTTTCGTATTATTAATACAATAATCCGTAATAACATCTATGGATCCTTAGCACATCTACCCAAACCTAAGTTTATACACATGTCAGTCGTGGTAATGACCAACCTTGGCTTGTTTATATGCTTTTTCAAACCCTGTTATCATCTTTAGCTTTCTACGATTGATCTGTTTTACTTAATTCTGAATTGGTGTTTGATCAATTTCTTATTCCAGTGTTCATCACAGAATCGTACTTTGCTCACGTCCTTATTCCCTTCGACTTTGTTATGACCTGAACACAGCTTATGCATAATTATACTTGTCCACCAATTCATCGAATCGCTTTTGCGTTTACCCACCCGTTGGGGTCAGACATGCAAAGAGTAAAAGGCCTTGGTATCAGCATGGCGGATGCGGTTGTTTTATGACGGCTCTTCGTGAGATAGTAATCATCCTAATAGTTTAATACCTATTGGAAGCATATATTTATCTTCCATATTTAAAGCATTCCGTTCCGATATCTAGCGACTGAGTTGCCGTCTTTGCGTTTTGTTGCACAACCTTGACTGTAATCAACAAAAGTTGCTTAATCCGTTAATACAAGATGATACCTGCAAACGAACTGATCAAATCTATGAAGGAATAGAAAAAAAAACAACCACTGGAAGCTCTTTAGTTACCCATGAAATTCTACTTGGACAAGAGAGCATAATGATACTAAAATTTATGGATATAAATCGCTGTCCGTTTAATTCAAAATTCAATAATCGTTTTAAAAGAAGAATAAGGAAGCAGAGTCAAACCTAAAAGTCTATTGACGCTTTTTAAAAGTTAAGCGCTTTTAAAGGTCGACTTCTTTTTTTATGTTTACAAGGCTGCATCTTAGACAAACATGCTACCATTTTCCCTCCTTTTTAATTATGTACGTATGTATGTATGTATGTACGTATGTACATATGTATGTATGTAAGTATAAATGTTTAGCTTTAAGAGATGCGTGTATTCTTTTAACTTGTAAAATTAATTCTCCCACAATTAAAGCCTTTCTTTGTTTAATCTACACTTTAGAGGTTAAAACCTTTTTGTTCTATTTTACACAGGTGGAAAAAGTAAAATCTTTAAGAATATTTTTACACTTGAGTTGAATGGAAATTTTTGACAAGCATTTGAATATTTGAAATAATAAATCTTAAGGCGTGTCTTCATAATATTTTAAAGAAAATAAATTACAAAAACATTTTTGTGTGAGAAAAGTAAAATTTTAACCTTAAAAACACACACGCACATGTGTTAAGATATTTTAAATTTATTTTGAGAAATTAACAAATTTAGTTAAAGAAATAAAACTTTCGTTTAAAAAAATAACACAAAGAAAAATAAACTGTTTTTTGTTGTCCACCACCAATTCTAAAAAAATTTTTTATTAAATTTTAACGCTAGTCTGCGTCTGTCCGCGGCATTCATCTTCATTAGAAAAAATGGAAGCCTATTTTTCCTAAGCTCTCTACAGACGGTTGTCAGCCCTTGCAATATTGTCAGAAATAATATACAGAAAACACTTAACAATCGTGTAAACTCACAATTGTTGTCTGACAATATATGTACGTTGTGGTGGCAATTTTTCTTTGCCAAGTCATTGTCAGCACATTGTAAGATCTGGCAACCGTCTGTATAGAGCTTTACATAGAAGAGAATGTTTGACCTTTAGGACTTTTTCAAGAGTTCTAAATGTTATAATAAATTACTCATCAGGTATTTTATTTGAAGAAATGAATCTGGACATGCAAACATCTTCTATGTTAAATATGTAAGTTCTGTGAGTTTGATGACCAAGTTTGACAATCTAAGATTACAAACACACAACCGTTATAGTCCCGTGTATTTAAAATATCATTGTTTATTAAATGCAGGGCAGATTGAACTGACTGTTTCAAATCACTCTGACGAATCCATTCAAATAAAAAAAGACTTCCTTCAAAAACTTTTCTTTTTATCCAGAGTCGTGAAAGGGTTTTCCAGCTTAACAAATCAATGGGCCTTCCCTTGCAGAGCACAAAGCTGAAACTTAAATGGAATTTTAGACCACGATGCTTTTGTTAAACATGGCAGTAGACTTGTGCCATATAATTCACTTTAGTGATCGCTCTTTTTAGTTCAAAGTTTGAAAATGAACTAGTTCAAATTTTAGTTCAGAAGCTCTCTTTAGTTCAAAAGCTCTCTTTAGTTCAAATGTTCTGTTGAAGTATTGTTTGTACTTTTTAACTTTTAGTTCAAACGTTCTCTTTAGTTCAAATGTTTTTTTCAACAAGAAAAAGATGGCAACAACACCGTAGCATTGCCAAAACGAATGTTTAATAAAACGCATGGAAGCACTAATTTCATGACCGAAATAGTAAACAAGGAAACATTATCATGGATTCTAGTTCATCTTGTCTGCTAACTCAAATACAAAGTATAGTTCAAAAATGAACTAGGTTACATCAAAGTGTGAGCTAGTTCACTTAGTTCAATCAATGGAATCGTTCAAATGAACTAGTTCGTTTATAAACTACACAAGTCTATATGGCAGACTTGATTTTATTTGGCGCCAGCCTACAAAGGGAACTTTAAGGCCTTCAATAAGTTTTTATACTTGAAAAGGATAACGTTCAGGGAAATCAGTAGCTTTAATATGATTTCAAGGCAAATAACGAAAAAATAAGTGTTACGTCCGTAATGTGATTTTAAAAGACGAGTGGAGTTTAGAGGTCTTCCATGCCCTACGATAAGTTTCTAGCTATAGGTGAGACCGAAAGAAAGATTGGCGGACGGTTACCTTATGTGCTTCTTCCAGTGGAACATGTCTTGCTCTGTACTGTACAGGCCGAAAAAGGTAATATAATTGAGATATGCTTGTATACTTTGGTTACTTAGTCCTACCTGAAATTCATCATACACAGATTGTTTGCGATTTAGCCCTTTAATGGCATTTTGAAAATAATAAAAACAAATAAAATTTTTAAGGAAACGGCAAATTTACTCGTGGTATTTGGCGGAAAAATATTAATGCCTGAAGTAGGCCTGTAAGCAACTCTTATAATAAAAATGGCAACAGCTCTTTAAAGAAGTATTTATCAGGACAATAGTTTTTAAAGGAGTTCCCGAACCTACAGATGAAAAAAAAACGTTCCTTTCAAAATCTTAACAATTTCGAATGTTTAGTTAGGATTTATAAGAAGTTTTTGATAGTTCCTTATAAAAAATCATGGTGAGTTAATGGATTTCAGAGGACTACAATTGCCCTTAATGCATTAAAGTAATTCGTTTCACCTGCTGCGAAATCACAGATGAGTAAATACAGATTTCTTTGCACTATAATCATGATAGCTTTTCAAAAAGCCACTTTAGTAGAAGCTGGCATGATGAGGGGTCTTCTCATGAGGACCAGCCCTCTTCATTAATAGGGCAAGTTTTCCTGTCATTACGAGGCTGCAGAATCTTACAGATTTTTGGGATGCGATATTAATGGGTTTAATTCGTTTGTTTGGACTTCTGGATGGTATTGCACTGAACATCCTGTGGCTTTGGGGGTACCTTAGAATCTCTCACATTCGGGAATGACTAGGTGTAGCATACAGTAATCAGATGATCAGTGATTATTATTACTTCGTAGAGGTATTATTCTGCAAGCCGATAGGTATTGAAGGTTGTGACTGTTACTTAAGAAGTCTTTAAAGTCTTCGACCTAAAATGAAATTATCACTTATTTCTACAGCAGTGAAAAATACAAACCGATCCTTGTCACCCCTGGCAGAGACGTTCTGCTGTATGTCAGTCAAGATTGCTTAAGACAAAACAAATGATTGCTTTGTTCATTTAAGTAAACTGTAAGTTTTATTACCCATTATAAAACAGAGCCATCTAAGTTGGTCACAGCACCTAATTGAATTTACAATAACGCCTTCTTTGCATTAAAACTCACTGTAAACTGAACTCCAGAACATTGTCTCTCCCATTAATGATTTTTCATTATTTAAATAAAAAAAAACTTGAAACTTTAAAACAGGAAATTAAAATGATTTAACATTTTTCACTGTCTCATTCATTCATTTATCCCGACATCACAATACATTCAATCCACCTACCATAATTTCCTATTTTCATCACCATCTTTGGTTGGTCTTTCATTCAAGCAACTAATCCAGAATAATCAAACTAAAGAAAAAGTTCTTTAATTAAAAAAAAAAAAAATAAATAAAATTCTGATGCATAATGCAGCATAAATTAAAGAGAAAAAAAATTAAAGTTTGTGTGTGTCTTGTCTAGTGCCACACAATAGGAAAACGAATGAATGGTTAAAATATCTAAAGACTTTGAAAATAAAGCGACCTAAGAATTTGAATTGATTAAAAACATATCGAGGATTAGAATGAGAATAATGGAGAAAGAGATATAAAAATGTTAACATGAGCTACAACAACAACAAGTTAAGTAATATTAATATGAAAAAAAAGAAACAAATGATTTAAGAACACACTTTTTACTTTTTGGTGGGCTGACTTTATTCGACAGTTTTAAGTTTTATTTTTATTCTTTTCGAAGACACGAATAGATAAAACATTTTGTAGCAAACAATTAAGCTGCTTCGGAAGATCAAGCACTTATTTTTTTAATGTTATTTTTAACATTGATTTTATACATTTCTACTGACTTTTGTTCCATTAGAAATTTTTAAATTTATAGCGTTCCTTCTTAATGGGGAAGGTACACCAAGTTAAATTATTACACTTATACATATAATAAAATAGTAACGGAGTCATTTCTGGGTATGGAATATTTTTTGAAAAATTTTTATGTTGCTGTAGACAGTAATCGATATGGAATACAAAACACATATTTTTGGAATTTTTATATGTCTGTTTGTGTTCGCATCACGTTAAAACTGCTGGATGGATTTGAATAAAATTTTCTGAGAGGGTGGCTTAGAACCTTGATTCAAATATAGAATGCTTTTTATTTAATAAAAATATGTCACTTCCTAGAAAAACTAGAGATACAAATGTAAATGAATCCAATTTTGCCGGTATAATTTTAAGGGAACAGTTGTCAGTACATTTTATTTTTGTAGATGGAAAATTTTTAACACTGTTTACAGAACTCTACAACAATCGTTTGAAAACACATTTTTATAAATTTTAGGTTTAGAAAAATTAGAAATGATATGCAGACGTAGTCGTGATCACTGCTAGTTTCTAATATATTAATAATTGATAAGAGAATTTAAGGCATTTTATTCTAAAGATATACCAGTCTTTGTATAACTTTAAATAATATCTGCATCAAAATATGGCTATTGAGCAGCCCAATAAATTTGTAAGTATCAAAATTGAAATCTCCTTATCAAAATTTTTTTTTTTTTTAATTTTCGATTTTTTAACAATCACTTAGTCTCGTCCAGTCTTAGAAAAAGTCTCCAGTAATAAGTGTGCTGGTCAATGAGCAAGTCCCTCTCCAGTGCCTTGTAGACGATCAAAAAAAAAAAATCATCGAATTTTTGCATATGAGTTGGCGTTCTTTGCCGGTCGCTTAATGTAGACGTACAAATAATAATACCAAACAGCATTTGCATTTTGGTTTTAAAGTGTCCGTATGTAAGCATGTTATCATTTAATAAATATTTATTTTTTTGATGTGTTGTGCAATTTCGTCAAAGAAGAAGAATGAAAATATAAAAACAGGCTCTGAATGAAATTGTTTATTAGAACCATTTGATTCCGACATCTCGGCATTCAAAAAGTAACTCAACTTGTTTTTGTCAATCACAATGGGAGACGATTTAATTAAATGTTGCCAACAACGCGTACGTGAAGTCAAAAAGCACGACAACAAAATGTTGGTGAGATTTTTTGATCGTCTTTAAGAAACTTTACAGTCAAACCAGAATACGTTGCGCTTTACGCCCTAATTTTGTTTTGAATGCTAGTGATGCCAACTAAAGCGCATGGTTTTAATCATAAATTACGGCTGCGGTTTAAAGTTATTTTAAATTCCTGATTACGTTACGCTGTTATCTATTATTATTTATTTTCATTCATGGTATACTTCCCACTAAAAATGTTTTTGATTATTCTCAACATTTTATAGAATATTATTAAATTGTAAAAACATGTTGCTGTTGTTGTTAGTATTCACAATAATATTAGACAAGTGTGGGCTTTTAAAGCTGACATTAAAACTATTTTGTTCATTAGATTTGATTTTCAGATACAGCTACAAAAAAGTCTCTTAAGAACAAAGAAGAAAAATTTAAATTCTAATAAAAAACTTTTAAAAGAAATGTATGTTTGTTGGTTCGTTTTGAAATGTTTTTCTTTACTCTTCTTAATTGATGTAAAACTTAAATTGGTTTAATGACAAAGCACTTCTTATACACAAAAAAAAAAAAAATAAATAAATAGAGAAACATAAAAAAATTTAACAAAGAACAAAGAAAAATATATAAAAATACTCAGGAGATTTGATTAAAAGACATTAAATTTAACTTTAAAGTTTGACTTTTTAATGTTTTTATTTTTTTTATTTCATTATTTTTATTATTCTTTTTGAAAATATCAGTCATGTTTGTGTGTAAAACAAGCGGCATTAAATCAATTTTTATGTTTTTTTTTGTTTTATAGATTTTCCTAAATACCAATCAATAATGATTTAGTTCTAATGCAAAGAAAATATTCTTATTTTAATTTATTTTGACTTGAATACATAAATTATTAGAAAAGAGTTTGGAATCATTTTAATTGTACTTAAAAATAAATAAATTAAAATAAATAAAGTTTTTTAATTGCTTTAAATTCTTAGATTTATTGTATCTAAAAGTTTTTATTTCTAACAGAGGCCTTAAGAATATTTTTTCGTTATAAAAAAATTCAAGTCCAATTGATTGCTTAAAAATATAAAACGCGCATATATTTTGAAAAAAAAAAAATCTGGGAGTAATTTCAATATCATAAAATCACGTTTCTACTCCCGCTTGCAAATTAATTTTATTGGATCCGGGAAAAATACCATGCGAGAGATGAGCTCATTAGCCACAGCCATACTCTCGTTAGGGGCACAATGTACGACAAAATTTTTTTAAGTGCTTTTCTTATTATTCTTTTAAAAATTTCTGTTATAAAGTTGGCATCACTGTGGTAAACCTGCGAAAAGTAGTGTTATAAAATCTGGCGATTTATTATGTGAATGTGATACAAAATGGCTTCTATTGAGGAATTGCATTTGGCGAGTTACTTTGCATTTATCCTTTTAGCATTGGTTTTCTTTCTAATTAATTTAGGATCTAGATCAATCTTTGTCTTATTATTTCTTTTATCCATATTTAGCCGCAAACAAACAAAAACATTTTTTTTAAGTTTTCCATATTAGTTTTTTTATTTAAAAAAAAAGCAGGAATTAAAATGTTAAGAGCTGCTACGATTTTATTTTGAGCGAAGTTTTTATTGGGGAAAAATAAGAAGTGCAATTAAGTCTTCTCGAGATTAAACCTCAATACTTTTAAAACACAATCCTTTAAATATGATACAAACAGCTTAAAAATACATATAAGAAATAAACTGAAAAAAAAAATCGAAATTATTTTTTTTAACTATTTTAACTTTGATCAATTTCAATTATTTATTTAATTTTATTCATACTCGTACTTTCTTTAATAAAATGTATATTGTTAAATATATTGTATAATTTTTAAAAAAATTAAAAATTTTGTTTGTGCTTGTGTTTCGAATTTTTTTTTTGTTTAAACCAACCAAGATATACTTTTGGTACAAAAAAAATTATGGTGACTGAAGTATTGTTAAAAATAGCTATAATTTGTTTACCGCAACTATATATTGTTACAGAGAATATAATATGGTTATTTTAATCATATCGCAACCATGGTTTTCCTCCACGTGTAAATATTATACAGAACAGCCAAAAGAGGAACGTAATTGGATTGATTAAAGAATCAAACACATTGTTTAAAAATAAATTTTTTGATTATAATATTTTTAGTTAAAAAGATAAAAAGCTTTTATTAGACAAAATATAATTTTTTTTCTTTTACATTTTTGATAATCATGTTGGTCAGAAAATATATCAGGTAAAAATTAAATTAAATTTTATGTAAAAAAAATCGCTTAAAATAAAAAATTGCAAATATTATTTTAGATAATTTTTATATAGTTTCAATCATAATCTAATTTTTTTGCTACATTGAATAATAAATAATTAAAAGATAATAATTTACCATTTTAAGTATCAGCGAATTTTCGTAATAAATATATTAAAATAGTTTTTTATTAATCATGCAGGGTCATGCATCGTTATCTAATACTATTCACACAGAATGACTTCACACTTTAAAAAAAAATTAATTAGGCGTTTTTTTCACGCTAAAACGGTCATACAAAGTTCTTAAATGTTGGGGACTAAAAAGAAAAAAGACAAAAATTATTTACTGCTCAATTTCTTCTGTTTTTCGGGCTGTATTGTAATTTTTTTTTATTCTATTATTCTGTATGTTAATTAGCGGTGGGCTTGAATAGCTTAAGTACCCTTTTGATATGTAAAATATAATAAAAATGCCAGATCGAAAATATAATAAAGCTAAATTGATTTACAAGAGTCTGTAAGCACGATTTCAATTGTAAGAAATACTATTTAAAATGTAGTTAATCAAACTAAGCTTAGCTTAAGCGTCAATCCTAGATTAGCTAAAGTGTGAGAGTCTTGTTATAGGAAATCACCAATTTTTAAAGGAAAATGAGCAGAGTAGCTGAGGAAAAAAAAATTAAAATATTCAAAAGTATTTTATGGCCGCTAAGCGAAATGAAGATTTCGGACTTTTTCCGATTTTAGAATATGAAATTGCAAGTGGGCTCGGCACTTTTCATACAAAGTACATATTTATAAATCGTGTTACTTGGAAACTGTTATAAAAATAATTTAAAAATTATGTATAAATAACCTAATATTAATGTGCTATCATAGAAAAAGACATCGTAGTTGTATCAGTTGGCGTGGTACTTCCCATACAAAGTGAAAAATTGTTATTATGTACTTTAAAACTATAATAGTTCCAGTCGTAAAATTTTGTGCGCTTGACCCCTTGATTAGTGTGCTTAGCCTATCAAAAACTAGCTTGGATTGGAACAGTGGGCGTGGTACCTCTTCAATACAAATTAAAAAAAAATATCGTGTAGTTAGGAAACTAAAATATGAAGAGTGTCAAAATTTTGAAAGAGTATCGAACAAAATATTAGTGGATTGGAATAGTGGGCATAGTACCTCCCTCAAAGCAAATGGTTAACATCATGTGCTTTGGAAACTATAAAATATAAAACCATAAACTTTTATATCAGAATTCGCTATAGCTGCCACGAAAGCGGTCTAAATTAAAACAAAGTAAAGTAAAAAAGTTATTATCGCGAGCCTTAAACTTTTTTGTTACGAATAACCCTTTTACTCAACTCGATTTAATGGTTGCGATCGTTGCATGACACGTAGCACCATTCTGTTAAAACAACATCTCATCAGAATCAAAGTTATTCAAATATTCAAACAAAAAGTCATTGATCATGGTATAGTAAAGAATTTCATCGACCTTAACGGGAGCTTCGGCTTCATTTTTGAAGAAGTAAGATCCAGTGATGCCACCTGCATATAAATCCACCAAACAAAAAATTTTTTCAATGTAATGGAGTCTGTTATCGATTAGGCAAAAATGATACGCATTAATAAACACAGTTTTGCTTAAAATTAAATTGGTAGTGTTTTTTTAAGGGTCACAGTATACTGATCATTAATGTTAAAAATTTAGCGTAGTTCGTTCCATGACAGAGAGCCTACACCTGATGAATTTATATCTTCATGGAAGTCAAATTTATATCATTACGAAAATTCATCCTGTGTAGACTTCATTTATTAGTAACAAATTAGGGTAACAAATTCATCATGATATGAAAAGTCATTTTATATGTAATTTTAATTTGACGTATAATTTTTTTTAAATAAAATCTTAAATTAATATAGCTTAGGCATTTTTTTATTATAGTATTATTATGAAAACAAACCGAAAGTTCAAAAAATAACATTTAGACAGAATTATTTGGACCTATTGCCTTCACAATGACCAATAAAGAATTATTCATCATAATATTTAATCATCAACGTCTACCTTTTTGAACTGATATTAATATAAATTTGACAATTGTTCTGCTGGCGTTTTATTAGGCATTATGATGAAAATTCGTCTCGTGTGTACATATGTAGTGTAATAAACCCATCATATACACGCACACATAACATTTTTTTCGCATGTTAAAAATTTTTTAATTTCATCGAAAGTTAATATTTCAAATAATATTTCGAGAAAACGTAAATAATTTTGAATGAGCTTGGCTATCTTAAACTACCTCAGTCCAAAAACATATAACATTCAAATTTGATATTTTCAAAAATATTAAATTTGTACAGTGGGGAACCAAAAAAAATGAAAATTAATTTGAAGTTTCTGAACAGCAACGTTAGGCCAAATTTTTAAAGAATTCAATAAAATTAAGCGACACAAGTTTAAAATAATTTTTAATTTAAATTTGAAAATTTCAATCTAAAATAAGATTTTGGCGAAAATTCGATTTTTCTATTCATTCGAGGTGTCCTACTTGTAAGTTATATGATCTAAACTCTTAAGCACTGTAAGATCCATAAACAAAACTTAAGCTTAAATAAAGTTTTACTACAGCTATGTTTCAATTAGTCTTATCATTCAGAAACTACAAAATTGTTTTAATTTTTCTGTTTTATATTCCCCTACTGTGCGGTATTAGAAATTTGTCTGCAAGCACTAAGTTATTCTACCAAATTATAGGTGAAAAAAATAAAATACTTCATTTGTAAATTGTATGTAGATGATGAGTGTACCTACTTTCATCGACAGCAGTGTTCTCTATTTAAAATTTGATTATCTAAATGACAATTTAGTAAAGAATTTGACGAACAATATTGTTTGCTTTAAGAGCACATCAAAATTATATCTTAAAGGGATCAATTAAAATTATTCAAAAATTTGCCACTCCCTCTTAGCACTCTCTTGCCAAATAAATATTTGTTGCCTGTGTCAACTTTCTTTCATTTGAAGGTTTCAAGCAGAGTTGATTGATGAACGACCTTAGAAATGATCATAAAAAATAAAAAAAATTATCGTAAAGTTCTAAAACTTATTTTCACAAGTAAATACAATAATAAAAACAAATAAAAAAACTAATACTAACACTAACACACGCTTTTAAAATCTAACTTTGTTTATGTTAAAACAAAGACTCAGAACCAAAAAACAAAAAAAAAATTACGATTCATCGTCACTTCTTCAGCCATGGTCGTTCATTGGTTTGTAAGGTGGGTCCGGTCTTCGCCAATATTCAATGGAAATCAAGCAGAAAATAAAACACACACACACACACATGCATACATTATTGACTTATGTTAATCAGCAAGAACACAAAAGAAACGAAAAAACTTATGCGTATCTGCAAATCTATAAATTTTTTATGAATATTAATTTTGTTTATTGTGTTTTTAACAAAAAAAAAAAAAAAAAAGAAATAAATAAAACAAATTTTGTTTAACAAAAAACAAAGAAAAAACTAACAAAGAATAAGAAGAAGCTCACTACATAAAAAAGAAAATTAAGTGTTACCTTGACTTCATAAGACTAATTTCATTTATTTTGTACTTGAACTAAGAAATGATAAAAAAAAACTTTAATTATGAAAAAAAACCTTTTAGAAAAAAGTACTATTTCATTAAAAGTACCATTTTGAGTAAAAGTTCATTTATTAAAAAAAATTTCTTTTTGAATACAAGTTTGCTGTCGGATAAGACTAACTACTGCAATAAAAGAACATTTAATAAAAAAGTACTTTTATAAATAAAAAAGTACTTTTATAATAAAAGTACTTTTATAAATAAAAGCTTTATTCAATTAAAATGGGTTTTTAAATAAAAATAATCCCCTTTTGAAACAAAAAATAACATTTAAATAAAAGTTGCGTATACAATTTAAGTACATATCTTTTTTTAATAAGTAAAAAGAATTTTGTAGAAGAACTAAATTTTTGACCAAAGTACCTGTTTAAAATTAAGTACTGGTTTGGAAAATGGGGCCCTTTTGAATCAGGGTATTTTTTTAGTAAAAAAATTTTTTGAGTTGAAGTTATGTTTTAAATAAATGTAACCTTTTAAAAATAAGTTTACTTTTGAAAAAGAGTAACATATGGATTAAAAGTACATTTTAGTAAAAAAGTACATTTAATATTAAAAGTACTTTCTATCAAAATATAGTTTTAAACAAAATACATTTTTACATATTACTTACTTTTCCCAAAAGTACCTTTTTTAATCATTTATTTTAGCTTTTTCATTGAATAACTTTTTTGAAAAAAGTACCTTTTTAAATAATACATTTAAAAAAAAATCAGTTTTGATGTTTATTTTTAATTATGGAGTTTTATAAAATTTTTCAACAAATAATTTTTTTAAAAGTACCTTTTTAAAACAAAGTACAGTAAAAGTACAAATCAACTTTTTATATAAAATTACTTTTTTGAAGTAAAGTACCCTTATAAGAACAATTTTGTCTGTAAATAAATGTGATTTAAAGAATAAATAAGGAAAAATATTATTTTGATCAATTAAACAAAAATACTTAAAAAGAAAGTACCATTTGTAAAAAGGGCATGTTTTTTTTAATAAAAGTACCTTTTGAATTTTCAATCTAACTGAGCTTTTGCCGATGTTTAAAAATCTATCCTCACACGTACTTGCCGCATCATTTATTGATGTAAATATTTAAATACTGATAATCACTTTTATCATTTGTATTTTTTTCTTTATTTTATTCGTACTTGTGAATTTTTTTATTGTTGGTGCAATTAGTTGATAATTTATTTATTCATGTTGTTTCTGTTGGCTCATTTAAGTGACTTAATGACTGTTTTAAAGAACTTATTAAATGCTTTTTAATTATTATTTTATTTTTCTTCTAATTTGCTTGTAAACAAATTAGTTAAGGAATGAAAAAATGTCAAAGGGAATTAATTAGTACTTTTATTTTTACAACATAATAATATTTAGTCAGTATTGAGTTGTATTGAATAACAATTACAGGTAGTTTTATGTTTTAAAGAAAATTTTATGCTTAAAATAGAAATGAGTGGTTAAACAAACAAATTGTTTGGCAGATTGATCATGCCCATTTGCATCGTTATTGCAAGCAAAATTCTTTTTATTATTTAATTTAATAGAAGTCAATTGGTTTCAATATTGACAAAAGCTACACAAAGTAAAATTTTATTGAAATCGGGTGGACAGTTTCGGATTAGAGTAACATGTGACCCAAGATTTGAAATGAGGCAAATCATATTTTCTTTTTTACATAAGGGCCGCCACGTTCGTTAAGATGAGAGCTTAATAACGGTTTCCAATATCACAATGTTGTTCATAAAGAACTCTTAAAAAAATGTCATGGGCTTCTCTAGACAAGAAAAGGAGATAATTCCATGAAAATACAATTTAGAGACTCTGTTGGGGGTTTAAAATGCTCTAACAAGAAATGACAAGAATAAACATCAAATAAAAAAAAATTTACCAGGTGTGCTAGCTGTCGATTAGTAGGCCTTGAAGTATGATTCACCCTAACTGACTTTACTGTCAGAAGTTCGACTTACTGCCGTCCCTAAATTAGCGCGTAAAGCGCAAGATATCTGTCAAAATTTCTCATGTACATACAAAATGTATGAGCACGGCGTCAACGCTTAGCAATTGGAAAATCCAATTTTGACAGCGCGTAAGATAATGCAGTTGCCTGATAGCTACTGTTGTTTACATATTTTTTTGTAGTATTTAGAAAACGTTGCAAAACAGTAATGATATTTTTGCTTTTTTCGGGTTTATCTAGCGTTTTTAACACTGTTTTGTATTTCATTTTATAGGGTTTTATTAAAATGGATACGTTAACATTACTGTTCACAACAAAACGTTGCACTTTTATTTAGGTATGTCATTTCAGCGTAAAAGCCATGCGTTATTTTGCGTCGCGTCTTACGCTCTAATTTAGGGATGTCAGTTATACTTCATTGTGATGGCGGCCAAAAACAGGCTCTCTCTTGTCCTTGTTTTTTTTTTTTTTTTTTGTTAGAAGGCTGACTTAATAAAGTCAAGTAAACTCTGGATAACTGATTTATCTGCACATGTAAAGCTGTGTGTGGGGGGATATACTTTTATCATTGCTAAAAATTTTATGGTTAATAGTTTCAGAACCTTGAAAATATAACAAAAATGGACAGGAAAGCCTCGCTAGAATAAAGACGTTTACTATAGGCTAATGGAAACTGGAAGAGATGTACAATAATACTATACAAGTGATAGACGTTTTAATCTCCGAACGTACTCTTGAGTAACTCGTTAGCACGAAGACTAGAAAATTACTTAAATATAATGAAGAATTTTATGGTAGATAATTGTTTAAGTAATGGGCCATGGTAACCTCAAATTTCGTTTAACCAAGATAAAAATATATGAAGGTGATGCTTGCAGACTAAACCTGTAGAGGCTGAGACAGTATCTCATATCATAAGTGGATGTCTTTAACATAATTTTAGAAAAATGTAAGCTATAAGAAGAAGAAACTTGGTGACTTATAGATCTACTACGGTTACAAACCGACAGTCGAGACTGAAGAGTGTTGATAGCACTTTTGATGATCAGTTTTGCTGATCACTTTTGACTAAAGTCAGCCATTTTTTTACATTTTATTAAAGACAAAATAAAAAATAAAATTACCAAAAATTTCCATTCATGTAATGTCTGTAGCAAACAGCATTGTAAGTTAAAAAAATAAAAAAAAAAAAATTCCCTGACTTGCCATTAATTAAAAAAAAATTAATAACAAGCAAGCTATTCCGAATTTTATATACCCTTCACCACATATGTAAATCTAGTTTAAGCTGCCTTTAGACGAAATGTTTTTTACATAAGACTTGTCAGTTTGAAAATCCACATGTAATTCCTTATGTATGTCAAAATAGTCATTTTTATATATGGCTTTGAATTTCGCGTTCAGTGGTACATCCAAATTACTTCTAACATAACCTACAAAGTAAATCATTGTTTACAACAGTTGTTTGGTGAGCGGCTCTGTTAATGATAATAAAGATGTCAGCTCTATTCTGCTTCCAACGATTTTAGTGCTTTTTCATTTTTGATCATTTAAAAACGGTATAAGTGAAGAAAGAAAAAGTTGCACCACTGGAAGTCATATGCTTTGTTATATAAAAATAGAACACGCTCTAAATGAAAATTTATCATATGACTTTTACATACGTATTTAACATAAGAAATGTTTTAAACCGTTTACACGATACATATGTATTTTGTTATGTAAAATCTGACAAGTCATATGTAAAAAACATTTCATCTAACGGCACCTTTAGTGAAGTAACTTTAGTCAAAAAATAAATATTCGGGTAACAGAGAATTAAAAAAACAGAAAAAAAATAATTACGATATATTATTTCACATATAAATGACACTGGCTCTTAAGCATTTTTTATAAATTTTAGAATTTCCTGAATGATTTCTTGAAAAGCTTTTAAATGATACCCATGTTGACCATATTGACATTCGAACTTTTTTATAAAAATTTCAGAGGCCCATAATTCAGAAAATAAAGGCTAGCGCTAATTTTTTCACTTGGTGTTTTCTTCTTATTTTTAAATTCTCTATCGCTCCTTATATTTTTTTTTGATGGGAGTAACTTAATTGTTTCAAGTGATATGAAAAAATTAGAGGCAGGCGTGATGTTTTTCCTGCTGCCTCGAAGGACCGAATTTGCTGATTTTCAATAGCAAAATTTTTGATGCTATGTCCGATCGATTAACTTTCTGTACCTCGTCTAATGTCTTGGCAATGTTGATTTCAATACTAACAGATAGATGGACAGACGGACATTGCTCAATCGACTTCGTTATACATACAGACTCAAAATGGGGTCGGAAATGCCTATTGTCGAAATTTCAAACGGAATACTTTTTTTAGTAAAGGATATAGATATATGTGACGCACATTTTTATTTATTTTATTTTGCAATCCTGCACAACAAGGACAGTACAGGACATTAGTACCATTCTAGAGGCCCAAAGCTCGGAAAATATTGGCGAGCGCAAATTTTTTTACATGATGTTTTTTCTTGTTTTTTTTTTATTCTCAATCGCCCCATATATTTGATTTTTTATTGGAGTTACTTTATTGTTCCAAATGATGCGGAAAAATTATAGGCAGGCGTTTTGTTTTGCCTGATGCCTCGAAGGACATTGACCGATCTTGCGATCTTGCAAAGTTTTTGAAACTATGAGAGATCTTTCAGTAAATGCTAACATATTTAAAAAATTCTTAGCCCATTTAGGGTCGCTGACATTTTGATATAAAAATATTTTTTTTCTTATTTTTTATTTTATGTCACTCCAACATTTGTTTTTTTTTATTGGAGTTACTTTACTAAACTATTTTTCAGACATCGTGAAGGCATTGCTAAGTATAACACTCTTAATTTTTTTATAAAGTTATTACAGCGATTATAGCAAAACATCCGTTGGATAAATTTTTAATATGGCGTTGTGAAAATAACGTTACTATTGGGATGCCTTTTAATTTTGGTTTCTTGTTTTTGCTTTAAGAGTAAACTAGCAGTACATACTCTGAGTAAAATTTATAGTCTCAGTTTATTTTAGTTTCAAGAATAAGATCATTTATTCAAAAATGACGAAACTATTGCTTTACCCTTTATTTTATTTTTATTATTTTGTAATTGATCTTACAGCAGACATAGCAGTACCTAATCTGTACAAATTTCAAATTTTTTTCTATAACGATTTAAAAGGTGAGGTCTTATTCTTCTAATTCACGCGCCTTGGAAAACAGCCTTTTAATTTCCAAATTTATATTTTAAAATTTAATTTTATAGCGGACACATTTGCACAGACTCTGTGTGAGTTTTAAATCTATGCTTACAGCAGATAAAAAAAACTAAAGCTACGTTAATGGTGGAACACATTTTAATTAAAAATTTTATTTTTTCTACTTGTTGCTATAGCACACACAACTTTACTGACATTGTGTAAATTTTATGTGACTGCCTGCTACAGATAAAAAAATAACAATATTTTTATGAATATTACGTTACTTTTGCAACACCCTTTAATTTTTAGTATTTTTTGTTAAAACGCTATAGTTTTTCTCTTTTTATAAATTTCAAGAGTCTAACTATTACAGTTCTAGAGACAGACACTTTGACATTGTGAGAAGAACAAAGAAGTTTTATTGCCAATAATAATATAATTGATGTAATCATATTATGATGGCGAATTATTGCTATTTTTTACATTTAAATAAAAGCATTTATATCTCTAACAAGAATAGCAGTTCTGACATTTTGAAGTATTTTTTCTTTTAATTGAAAGAGTGTGTTCGTTTAAAAATGATTATGTTTCAAAATTCCAAATCTATGATAATTCCAAATACATGCTTTCGTCCACGTAATCACATTTTTCTTAAATAGCTATTTCAGGTAGTCATAACTTAACTCTCTGTGGGTATTAGAAAATTATATTTAAGTAAAATTATCCTTTAGTTTTTTCTTTTAGTCAAATGTTTACCAAAACAAAAAAAAAAAAAAAAACAAAAAAACAAAAGTGATTAACGTAACTAATGCCCAAGACAATATTGTTTTCCCTTTAAAATAAAAAGAAAAATAACTAATAGTTAAGGTTAAACAAACTTTCCCATGTCCAATTATTACTTATTTCAAAACCAGACATTGGAAATTATAAAACCCTTAAGGGTCGTCATTTTATTTGTATAGGATTTGTTTCTTTTTTTTTACAAAATTGTATAATAATTACATAATATTTGTTTTCTTGCTGTTTGTTGTTGTATGGGAAATTATCAATAAACAAATACAAAAAGATATCTGTGATGTTTCAAAATTCATACAGAAAAGTGCAGGTAAATTTTTTAGGTGTCTTGTCATCACTAGGGGTAGAGGCAGAGATGGATGGAAAATATAATATTTTATCTTGTATTGCAGCATAATTGATACCACCTTAACTTTTGTTTAAAAATAAATTATTTTTATACTTAAAACACGAGTTTTCGCAGTAAGACTTGAAAAGTATTAAAGCAAGTGTTTCCCTAAGACCTTTTCAACATAATCCCTTTTAAACTTTAACAATTAAATAAGTGTTTTTATTTCGAATTTTTCGTCTTCAATTTTATCGTATAAACTGTGAGTTAAATCTAAATTAACGCGCAAAGCGCAACGAAATCTGGCCCGTAGCTTTTGCGCTAAAATGTCATAACTAAATAAGAACATAAGCTTTGTGTCTTAAACGGTTATTTTTACTTATTTTATTTTATAAAACCCACTGCATAGAAATAAAAAAGTGATAAAACTGCCAGATTGTCCTAAAAATAACAAAAATTTTTCTCACTTTTCGATAATAAAAAACAAAACAAATTAAAAAGCAGCCAGCTTCACTTTCTAACACACTGTTAAAATCGGGTTTCCCTAACGCTAAACGTTTAAGCCGCGCTGTTATTGCTTGTTTAATATATTTCATATGTCCATGAGAATTCTTGACTGATAGATTGCGCTTTACGCGCTAAAGGCCAGGATTCACTATCATACACAATCGTGCGATTTAATCACACAAAAATCAGATAGAAATTCTGGTTTTTAAGATGGCGTCCAAGGTGCCATACTTTTATACAAACAGAAGCAAAAACATATGGTTTTAATATTTTGTTGTTTCCTTTCGCCTTATCTTAAAAAAATCAATTCTGATCGCATAAAAAATATATTTCATGAATTATTTGAAATGTTTGTAAAACCGTACTGATCTGTCAAAAAGTCTGTCACACACATACACTTTTAATCGACACTATCAAACAGCACACAAGCAATTTTTGACACATCGTACAACTGAGTATGAAAGTGAATCCCGGCCTTTACATTTTCAGTCTCCTTAGCGATCCCTGTTCGCATATGTTTTCTATAGCAGTGTTACCAATTTATTATAATTAATCCAACCAAAATCAGTAAAAATAGATTTTTTTTGACAATTTGCCATATAAACAATGACTTGGATAATTAAGAGTAATTTTTAATTGCTAAAATTAACATTTGCATAACAGGTAAGACGACACTGGCAACATAACAAACTGATTTGTTAATATTTTATATTGAACCCATAACAATCTTATAAAATATACAATTATCTGACGACATGAACAAATCCAATCCTTCTCAGTTTCTATTGCAAACGAATTTCCCAAAGGATTTTAATTATAAAATATTTAGCTGTTTTTATATAGTTTAAAATATTCTCACGAAAATTTACTTTCATGAGTATTGTCATATAAGGGTGGGGAAAAACCCCCTGGATATTTTTGTTTAAAAATGGAGAATAAAAATCTTGTTTGGAGATTGGAGAATTTTTGTAGAAAGGATTTAAGGACTTTTCTTAATTCCAATTATTTTATGCTTTTATCTAAAAGTCTTTCAGTGTGGCAACATTGCTTAAGATACAAAATTTTAACTCAGAATAATTTAAAGGCCTGACAGCATTGTTGTTTACTTTACTTTGTTTACAACTCAGCATTGGTAGTCTGGAAAGATATTCTCAGTAATGAATTCAACACCAAAATAAGAAACAAAATTAGAATTTTGAGGAGAATAATTTGGGATGCAAGCTTTTTGATTTTATAAATCTAATTATAATTAAAGCGAACTCTGGCGATAAAATAAAATTCTTTCTGGGATTTTTTGTCGTTAGAAATTTTTTTAATTTAGGATTTTGAGTTAAAAAGAGATCTGTTTTATAAATAAATATTATCATCAGTATCAAGTCTACACGCAACCGATTCAATTTTGTTGACATAAATATTCCAAATCTTATCTCGAGTGTAAACTTTAGGTGAGAAAATTTGAATGGAATAAAATCAGAGCAAATAAAGCTGACGTTTTTTTTAATATTTCACTTTTTTATTTCGTCTATCTGGAAGCACATTTCTGCCTTGTCGAAAATAGATTCATATATTACGCTTTCCATTAATTATTATATAAAAAAATGAGAATATTCTGCTCAGTCAAGTCATATGCCTTCGTTCCCATACTTTTTTTTAAATTTTCTTTCCTTAAACTCTTTCCATTCTCTTTAACTTTTTTTTAACATATATTTATAATTTTCTTCTCATTTGAATTATCCAAATAATTCGAGACAAAAACGCTCGCTCACCGATTGTCATTAAAACTGCTCAATTATGTCCAAGGGCGCAAAATATTTATTTGATTCAATATGAAAAAAGGAATTTTTATTTTATAGCAGAACTAAAAAAGTTTTTAATGTTTTCGTGTCAAATAAAGAAACAAATTTATCTATAACACGTAAGAGTGCTATATTTTACTATGCCGAATCTTATATACCCTTCACCATCTGTGTAAATCTAGTTTAGTAAAGTAACCTTAATTAAAAAAAAAAAACAAATATTGGGGTGACAGAGAAATAAAAATAGGAAAAAAATTAAGGACTACATATATAAAATTTTTCATAAAAATACCATTATCTCTTAATGGGTTAAGAGTTTCTATAAAGTTTTAGTATTTTCTTAAAGATCTCTTTAAAAGTTTTAAAATGATACCCATATTGATATTTTAAAAATTTTGAAAATTTCGGAGGCCCCTAATTCGGAAAATATGGGCGAGCGCAAATTTTTTCACTTGAGGTTTTTTCTTGTTTTTTAATTCTCTATCGCCCCATATATTTGTTTTTTGATTGGAGTTACTTTATTGTTACAAATGATATAGACAAATTAGAGGTAAGCGTGATGTTTTGCCCACTGCATCAAGGGACATGAACCGATCTTGCTAATTTCCAATAGCACCTCTTTCAACACTATGTCTGATCGATTGGTATTTAATTTTTTTCTAGCTGATCTAGTGCCTTGGAAAACTTGATTTAATCACTAACACGGACGGACAGACGGATATCGCTCAATCGACTTCCCTATGCATATGAAATCAGAATATATAAACTTTATGTGGTGAAGGGTAAAAAAATAAATTTATTTACGCTGTTAACGCCAGGATTGTATAGTTATTATTAATTATGCGCACTAATCCAGATAAACTCGAGATAAGATAAAATTTTTATCCCCAAGTGACATCATACTTTTCGTTTAAATAATTCTTTTTTTTAATTAAAATCAAATCGTGATTATCAAATGTTTCTTTATTAAAAGTCATACTATTGACTCTTAAACTTTTTTTAACTCTTAAACTTTTGTTTAACAGTTATTAATTTTTTTTTTTTAGAAATTTATAAGTTTTCAAATAAGTATTTCGAAAAATTAATTTATTGCTTAAATGGAAAATATTCCTAACTTGGATTTCTGTTTCTTATTGCTAAAAATACCTTTTGTGTAAAAAACTTCACCTCTGCTTTAAATTTCTTTTTCAAAACCTACCGCCAATATGCATTTGCATTTCAGCACAAATTAAACTGGAATAAATGGACGCATAAATAAAAATAAAATTGATTTACTCGTTCTTGTTTTAAATTCAAGTCTCGTACTTGCCCTTTTAATAAAAACGCAATAAATAAAAGATGTTGGAAAAAAAATAATAAATAAAAAAAAAACGCATCGCAACTAAAGTTCAATTTGTGGCCATTTAATAAAAAGGAATCAATATTATGATAATGAAATTCAACATGCATAAAATATTAAAAGAAAGAGAGAGAGAGTGATTAAGAGAGAGAGGGAAAAAGAGCGATATTTATGTAACTTAACAGAGTTAAAAAAGAATGAAATCTATACATGTAGCAAAACAGTAACGGGGTCATTTCTGTACATGAAAATTTTTTTGTAAATTTAATGTTGATGTAGATAGTAATCGTCATGGAATGCAAGACAGCTATTTTTAAAATTTTTATCTGTCTGTTTGTGTTCGCATCACGTAAAAACTGCTGGATGGATTTGAATAAAATTTTGTGATGAGGTCCCTTGGAACCTTGATTCAAATATAAAATACTTTTTATTTCATAAAAATTTGTCATTTCTTAGAGAAACTAGAGATACAAATGTGAAAGCATCATTTTATCGGTATAATGGTACTAAAACAGATGTCAGTACATTTTATCTACAACAAATGTTTAAAAACACATTTATCTAAATTTTAATTTTAAAAATATTAGAAATGATACGCGGACGAGGTCGTGGGCATTGCTAGTAATTAATAAATTAGGGGATTTCTATCTCTTTTTTAAATTGAAATGCTTTAAGTTCACTGATTCTAACTTTTCCTAAACGGGCTTAATACCGATCGAATGTATTTCGCTTTTGACTGTGATATTTTGCAACACAATTCGCCATTGAGAACATTAATGGCAAAAAAATTGTTCTGAAAATTCGTGCAGTCAATAAACCCTTGACTGGTTCCTCAGCGGTAAGAACTAGAAATTGATATGAGGTCTAATACATCCCCAGCTGACAGACTCCTTCTAATGAACGAATGGTAGTTAAAGCGAAGGCTTATACGTCCCAAATTGCTAGCCGTATTTAACAGTAATTGGAGTAGACTTAACTACAGGTTTTATTTCCAAATTTTTTCCCGTACTCTTTATCAAGAACTAGTTTTGAGTATAACTACAGCGTTGGAGGCATGTAAGTCCAAACCGAGATAATAACACATTTTAGTTTTCTTTGTCGTGATACGAAACTGACGGCCAGTTACTATCGCGAGTCGCTCAACTTTATGTCAAAAATTTATTGAAAGAAAGACCTCTTAATTTGTTTATTACGAAGATCTTTCTTTAAAGACCCTGGAATCTACTAAACCAACCTCAGTTGCCGCTTAAACATAGTTTTAAACTTGGGATATGCCAGAGAAATCCAACGGGTTTTTAAAGATTTTTATAAGACGCTAGGACGGCCTGGGTTCTTAATCTAGTCACTGCATTGATGTCGCTTTAAATTGATATTTTTTTAGTGCTCTTCTTCGTTGGTGTTACCGTACAAATGAGTTCAGTATAGTAGAGGTTATCTGCAGAGCATTTGATCCCCGGATTTTATCAATGCAAATAGCGCTCTCGGTGCTTATAACAACAACCTAATTTACAACTTTTACTATCGCGGTTGGTAGGATTAGCGCTGTAAATGAATCATTCTTAGTTTGATTTTAATTCGTTACGAATTAACAAAATTTTGAATTAATTCTTTTTACAATTAAAAAGAATTGAATGAAATTTGAATCAGTTCAAACAAATTAGGCAGAAATGAATTTCAATTCGTTGTCAATTCAAATAAATTTGCCAAAATGAGTTGCAATTCATTCTTAATTCATTTGAATTGAATTGATTTTGAATTCATTTAAATGAGTTAGAATTGTAATTCAAGTGAATGAAACCTTAAATGAGTTCCAATCAATTGAATTCAATAGCAGATCTAGGGGTAATGAAAAATGAAAAATTGCAACTTAACTAAAAAATATTCAATGATCAAAGATAAAAAAACATGAAAATGCTTTCTGTGTGTTTATTTACAAAATCAATTAAAGTTTCAATCTATGAGTTGGAAATGAATTGCTAATTGCCTTTTAAAATTTATTTAAATTTATTAAAAGTTCAATTCAAATGAATTGGAATTTATTTCATAGAAATTAGAAACGATTTTCAATTTAACTTTACCAAATTTGAATTGATTCAAATTTCATTCAATTAACTTTTTTTTTTGTGTGAAAAGAATTAATTCAAAAATTGTTAATTCAGTGCATGAATGATTCGCGAATTATTTCAAAAATGAATGATTTATTTACAGCTTTGGGTAAGATCTTTATCACATTTCTTGTTAAAAGGCACCTTTAGTGGCCTCTGTTGCAGTACAGCGGTATATAGGACGCGAGTACACCACACGTTACTAACAGAAGATACACACCAAAAAGTAGTACAAAGCTCAAGGTCCCTGCGAGATATTGATTTCTGTGTAGCCATTGCTCAGATGTAGAAAGTCCTTATCTTTCTGCAAGACCAAGAGAGTAGTGCTGCCTTATCGAAGACCACAAGCAATATCCGGCTTCATCAAGACAAAGAAGCAATCGCAATAGTTTTACAGATTCAGTAGTTCGTTGCGTTTACATTAAAAAATAATTTTTTATTTGTCATTTATAAACCCAAATATACCCACGAATTTTTAACTTCTTAAGTCGATTTAAATGAGAAAGTCATCTCTGTAACAAAAATCTTCTTTCAAAACCATCTGAAATCTTCTATTTAAAAGTCTTAAGAAAATTGAAGAATCACTGCATGAATTGTATCAAACTGAAGGAAGACAGCACTGTAAAATAAAATGAATCATTATTTATTCATTCATTTGATCGGAGAACAGAATCAGAGCAACAGGGCAGCACTTTGAAAATACAGTCAAACAATAATATTGCACAATCATCTTTGATGTTTCATTCAAGTAATGAAAAACTTCTGTTGCTATTCATACATACATACATACATACATACATAATATACACACATATATTAATTCAAAGTTATTTAATGATTTCTTACATATTTTTCTTCTTACTAACGCATACACACACACGAACAAATGTTTTATTTATTTACTTAAACCTTAAATCATTTAATTACATTCATACCTTTTAACCTCTGCCCCAAATTAAGAAAAAAAAAAACAACAACAACAACAAACTAAATAACAAACCCTTAAATTTAACTGACGAATTGCTTTGGCTGAAAATGCAGTCAAGTGGAAGGAAGCCAGTGAGCTGACAAACCAAACACTTGTTGTTATTTTTATTAGTGCAAAGAAAACAACAAAATTTAAGACATTTTTGTGTAAAAGAAAAAGGATACGGCCCAAAATAACTCTGATAATGTTTCTGTTTTAAACCAAAAAATTCCTTTGAAACGAGAGATCAATAAAAAGCGATGAATTTTTTTTTTTTTGATGATCAGACAGTCTGTTAGTCAGTGAATTGGCCAGTCAGCCATCAGTTTTAATGATAAACAATGCAGGCAACAAGTGTTGTGTAAAAATGCAAGACTGAGGATACGTGTATGTGTGTGTGTGTGGGTATGTTTTTGTTAATGTTAACAACAGTGAGTATTAAATGTTGATGACAGACAGTCTTCATTCAACATGTTGCATTTACTGAATTTTGATAGTTTTATTTTCTTTTGCTTCTTTTTGAAGTCAAAGATATTTAAAACTATTAATTCGTTTTTTGGAATTTCGAAAAAATTACTTAAAGGGTTTGCTGTCGTGTAACTAAAAAAATAGTAGATTTAGTACCGCGAGGTCAGGGTGTTATTTTGGCATTCTTAGATTCTTTCTGTCCGAATCATTGACTCTCAGTCAGTCTCAAATCTCCCCGGACCAAAATGAATCCCTTTATGCTTGCATAACGTTGCAAAGTATTGCAAAATATTTAGAAAACTTTACAGAAAAATTGGAACAGTTATAAACAATTTTCATAAGAAAAAAATAAACTTTTTATAGGAGTCGCTGAGCTTTCCCCAGACAGGTTATCTACGCCAAGAATCATCTGCCGCAAACACTGTACTTAAGTTTGCGCAAAAAGTACATGAAAAAGCCTTGCTAGTGAGCAACACTCTTGATCACTATCGTCGTACGATGCGTACCAGGGAGAAAGCGCCTACGGTGACCGAAAATGCACAACTTAATCCAAAAACTTTTACTTATCGTTCTAAAAAATTTGGCATTTCAAGCCGGGAATTTCGCACAAAAATTAGACAAGGCATTCAATAAATGGCTACCCAGTTTGACCCTACAATAGCCCTAATCAATTTTTGAATTTGACCAGAAAAACATTTTAACGAAGAGTTCGATAGCTACGCCAACATAAAAATTACCGCATCTATTGACTGAAAACCCTGCGCGTCATTGTCGAGGAGCCAGAGCATCCACAGTGAATGACAGTTTCCTTAAAATTAATTTTTTTTAGAAAATACTGCTGGAAACGTCACACCAATCCACGGCGTTCGCTACCGAGCCATAATTATGTTCTTTTTTATGGTCGGAAACAAAGATACGATCTTCTTTGGTTTCTGCAGGAAGGCGCATCATCTCACACAGCTCCTCTAAAGATCAATCTTTTATGGACTATTTTCAGTAATCGTGCTACCAGTCATCTTGGCGATTTCAATTAGTCGCTTCAGGGTTGCAATTTAACCTTTGTTTATTGTAGCGCTCTATTAAAGACCGATGCTATGCAAATAATTCTGAAACAATCCACATCCTTAAGAAAATTTTAGATTTTGTAGCCAAATCATAAAAATATTCCAATCTTGGGATTTTCGGTACATGATTTAGGAATTTCTAGATTTGGTTTGTTTTAAACTGATTTCTTAAGCTGGTTACTTAAAACGATCACACGCAAACTGTCATTTACAAACAAAATATTAAAGGCCTCTCCAAAAAAAAAAAAAAAAACTTTAAATGAAAGTTGGTGTCAACTCCAGATATTGTGGAGAATTTTAAAACATTAATACTATTTTTTAAATATAATTGCTTTATGTCAAAAAATAATTATTTAAATGACAACATTCTTTGCCATTTCTGTTTTCTATTTATTGACAATTTGGATGTAGAATCAGTTCGTTTTGTTCGCATTTGTGTGTAGAAAAATATTAAAAGACATTTATTCTTGGAAATTGGTTTTGTAAAATAGTGATTGATAAATTGTTTAATACGACGTGTCGGTGGTTCTTAAGTACCCTGACAATCAAATGTTAAAATCCCAGGTTACAACACACAAATGCACATGAACGTATAAATAAATAGAGTCCACCAAATACCATAGAAACGCCAAATCTTGCCCTTCGTTTTAATCATTCAAATACGTTTAACAGGCAACAAGTAAAATGAATTAAAAATTAAAATCATTTTTTTTTTATTCTGATTTTTTTCTTTGTTCATTTCATTTCAGATTTGTTATTTGTTCTTATTGTAGTTTAAAATAAAATCCTGGTTCTTTTGTGTTTTTCTTTTGCATTTTCCTACTTTAGTGATATAAAACAAACATTTTTATTATTTTACAAAGTCCGCTTTGAGGTCTTTATTTTGCGTGTTTTATTTCTGTGTTTAATTCTTATTAAAGTCAATTTAATTAAAAGTAAAAATACAATTTTTGTGTCTGTAAACTATTCCCGAAATTAGATAAATCGGTAAAAACAGTTTGTCAATAGATACTTCTTGTTAATTTGCTGCTTTCATATAGTTGTTGTAAATTGTATCGTATGTAGTAATATATGTTTTAATACTTTTATACCCTTTAGCCTAAGTGATTCCATAAATTATATGTTTCTTGGATTCTTATAAGTAGGGAAGTTTATTTAGCGATGTCTGTCTGTCGAAATTAAATTAGTTTTATAAGGCCCCTAAAATCTATAAAAAATTTATAACACCCAATATGTCAGGAATAGATTAGAACTTGGTGCTATTGAAACATCGGCCCTTAGATGGCGGAGAAATTGTTAAAAAGAGGTGCCTTTTTTATGTTTTTCAATCCGTTTGTAATTTCTACGATATCCTTTTCAAACCCCATAACTCTAAGTCTGTCCATGTTGGTGTTGATGTGGCACTAGATCAGCTAGAGAAAATTTAAATACCCCTATCGATCAGGCAGCGAGCAAAACACCACACCTGCCTCTAGTTTACCATATCATTTGGAACAATAAAGATACTTCAATAAAAAAATGTACATACATTGGGCGATAGAGAACTAGGAAAATTAGCAAAAAAAAAAAAAAATATGAAGTGAATAAATTTGCGTTCGTCCATATTTTCCGAGCTCTGAACCATTCGCAGAAAAATATTTTTTTTGAATATCACTGTGCGTAGAAGAGATTTTAAAGAGATCTTTGAGGAAATGCTAAAATTTTATAAAAATACTTAACCCATTAAGAGCCGGTGACATTTTAATGTTAATTTTATTTTTTTATTTTTTAGTTCTCTGTCACCTCAATATATGTGTTTTTGATTGGAGTACTTCACTAAACAAGATTTTCATAAATGATGAAGGGTATAAAAAATTCGACATTGCCGAATATAGCACTCTTACTTGCTTTTTATTTATTTATTTTTTTGTTGTATTTAAATCCGTAATTTCAGAAATGGAACTTCAAATTGACAAAAAATTTGGAACAAAATTCCACAATCAAAAAAACTCCATGAAAATAATAAATTTTCACTTAAATTATACTAAATTATAATTAGACATTTCTGAAGTTCGCTAAAAGGTTTCAGATGAATTTCCACCAAAATATTAGATTTTCTACAAAACTTCACAAAAAAAAAAAAAAAAAAATTTATTTAAAAAACCCAAAGTCGAAAACTCCAAAAATTTATTATTATATCGACAAAATAATTACCAAAAAATATATATTAAGAAAATAATAATAAAATTCCTCTGGTGAAGGGTATATAAGATTCGGCACAACCTCATATTGCACTTTTACTAGTTAAATATAAGACAAATAGTATGAAATATGGTAAGATGTTAGATATCTCGAGACAGCCTGTTGTAATGTGTTTCATTACGCTATATATTCCATGGAAAAATAAAAGCGCAATAATTTAACTAGTGACCGTTAAAATTTATTGATAAGTGAAAACTCTTATCATCATTTTTATAATTATAATTAAGAGCTGTATGAATTGGAATTTTATTAATTCTAGTTATGGTGCCGGCCCCTCCTCTACCACCCATTCTACATCCACCTCATTTACATCCCGGCCTGGCCGGTAGTCTACAACAAGCTGGCCATAATGTTGCCATGTTAAGACCCATGTTGCCCGATATTTTACATAATCATTTTCCCCCTCCCTATAGTGCATTGCCAAGCCAGTCCATTACCTCGGGTAGTGGTAATATACCACATCATAACGGATCTCCTATAACATTTAACCATCCACAGCTCCCTTCTTCTTCTCTCCCTCTCTCTCTCTCATAAAACTGGCAGACACAGGAAAACAGACATCGTAACTCTGACTTTTAATCTAAAAAGTGTTTTTTGGAAGTTCTATAGAGTTTAACTGTCAAATGAACTAGTCTACTGCTCTCACTTTTTTACATTATTGATCAGTATATTCTGCTAATACTAGCTAATCATTTGCACTACTTTTAGGGGCAAAATTGTGTGCAGCGATGAGGGTAATTTTTGACTCAATCGGTTTCCTGAGAAGACTGAGATAAAAAAAAGATTTAAAAAGGAACCTTAACTGTGGCTACCGTCTTTAGTATTCACTTTATTAAAGATGACTTAGTGCTGATAAGAGCACTAAGACAGTGATTTGCTTAATGGCCTGGGTTCGTATCCCAGCAGATGCCAATTTAACATCAATTTTTTCTGTTAGCTATTAGGGGTTCTTATACAAAATATAAATTTATCACAGGATCCTTGCTCGCTTTCGAAGTAAAAAAGTATGTACCTGCTTAAAAAATATAATGCACCTAATTAACATATGCACTTACAGGCTTGAGATAAATTAAGCTTATTATCACTCCGCCTTACCACTTATTATAGTCTAAGAGTTTCTCTTCTTTAAAATATAATAAACTTATTTTATCCATGACAAGCCCCTACACATGCTTGAGTGTGATCTCCTTTTTCTTTTTATATAAAGGACATTCTGGTTGCCATCTTGCATAACTATTGTTAACATTTTTTTTTAAACAAACGACAAGTTATTGCGTTGTTCGACGCAAGATAAGATAATAAAACAACGGTTCTCAAATGGGGGTCCGTACCAACCATCCAAGGGTTCCGCATAAAGAATCGAAAAAACAGTGTTTTTAAAAATAATAAAAGTTTTATTTTGAACTTGGGCTTCAGAGGGGTCCGCGAAAAAAAAAAATTATTTTACTGTAATAAAACATTAAAAATTAAGAAAGTTAAATTGTTTATTTTTTTAAATTCTCATCCGTTCGTATTTTTGAAAGCTTGGTGTTTATATTCTAATCCAGAATTTGATTGAACAACCTTAAGCACACAAGCGTCGAAGAAAAGACATCACCGCTGCTAGTAAGAGCATGAAGGAAAGTTTCCGCGATTGAACTTAACCTTTCGTTATTAGTCTATAAAGAGTAGAATAGAATAGAATAAAATAAATAAGTTAAATAAATAAAAAAATTGATGATATGATTAAAATATGAATAACAGATTATTATTAAGAAGAAGAAGAAGAATATGCCTGTTGCCTAGCTGATGCTACAGAGTGCACTTTTTTACTAGTTCTCATTAAAAAATCCTTTATTTCCTATTTAATCTTAAATACAAATTCAATTTTGTTACCTTTCAGTTAATCTGACCCACCGTTTTTGTTTTTTTATTCTATGCCTTAACAAAAAACTGCTCAGTCCCTTTAAAGTTTCAAAAAAAAAATTTTTTTTTGTCATATTTAAATAGGCGATTATTAAATAAACCCTTTTGAGGTTTTAATCTGATTTTAAAAGGTTTTTTAATTGTTGCAAGTTAATAAAAAAAAGTCATGACAATAAAGGTGTTAAAATCCAGTTCAATAAAAAAATTTAATCAGAAATTTTCAACGAATTAATTTAGTTTTAATAAAAAAGATTTTTTTTATTTTGTTTTAAGTTTTTGTTTTAAGTTGCTTTGTTGTTTTCTTTAAAAAAAATTCTTTTATTGAAAAGTTTTTTTTTCTTCAAATATAATTTTTTTTTTGTTGTTAATGTAATAAAATTTATTTTATTGAAAGAATTACAGCTCATTATTAAAACATAAAATGATGAGGATAGTTTTAATTCTGATTTTAATGGAGTTTAAAATAAAATGGAGGAGGTTATCAATTCGTGTGAATGTTGTTTGCTTTAATGTTTGTACCCGCAGAACTCAGTTATTTTATAACCGATTTGGAAAATTTATTTCTTTATTTAAAAGGTTGTGCCTATAGAGTGCTTTCATTTTAAAGAACAGTTTATAATTTTAGAAATTACAGGGTGTCACCATACAACATTAATTTCTTTTGCGTATATTATGATCCGTATAGCTTCTGATAGCAAAAATTAATATAAAATTAAAGGGTGTCCCTATAGGTGACGTCAATTGACCTATATAGGCCTATTTTTTGAACTGTTATAAACAACCACTTGTAAATTAGACTGAATGTCGCTTACTATCACCGTTATAATAACAAGTATAAATATTCAAAATTACAAATTAAAGGGTTCCAAATTATTTCATTTCTTTAAACAGATCGATTATCAAATGGTAGCTGTCGTTCATCATTAAGTCCACATAGTGACTTCATAGATTAGCGGCATAGTATTTATTTAAGTGAGACTGCTTTTTATAAATACCTAAGTTTCTGTTGTTTTTTTATTTTAAATTAATCAGTGAACCTTATAGCAATTAATCGGTTGACTACGATTAGCGCAATAATATTTTGTTAAAAAAAAGAAATTGATTTTGATGAATAAAGTTTATTATTAAACATTTGAATTTTTGTTGTTTTTTAACGCACCTCGTATATAAACATTAGAAAACATCATAAAAGATAATCTGTACAGTTAACTGAACTTAGTTGGCCTCGTTATTACTCCGGTTGTTCAACAAAACTAAAAAAATTAGGGTTAAAAAAAACATTTGGAAACTTTTAATTTTGATTCATGTAGTTTTTAATTTAATTTAATTAAATATTTTTTTAAAAATCTTTAATTAAAATTCTATCAATAGTTTATGTCTTTAAAAATGGTATTTATACCCCGAAATCAATTAAGAATAAATTTTACGATAACGCTACTTGAACACAAGTTAATTAAATAAAATTATCTAAAAAAATACAATGAAAACAAGGTTTTTAAAATTACAAAAGATCAAAAGAAGAAGGTACTCGTGCAATCAAAAATAAACAAAATTGAAAAAACTTTCATTGTTTTCACGTGTTATCACTAAACTAAAAGTGATCATGTCAAAAGATCAACTAAATTTATTAACAAATTTATATACTTCACACCACTGTGCAATGAATAAACAACAGTGTCTATTAATGAAAAATGCAATATGCAATTGCAGACTTTGTCAACTCTTTTTGTTGTTTCTCAAGCACAACAAACCGAAAATAAAATGGCAAAGAAACAAAAACTAAACACACAAAGAAAACAGTAAAAAGAAACAAGTGTGAAAAGTTGCATCAAGTTACTAATCAGCCTATTTTTAAAAATTTTTTAGGGCTGCCAGATGTTTGTTTCCGTTTGCATAAATTCTCAATTAAAATTTACCAAGAACTACAAATTTTTTAATAAATAGCGGATTTTATATAATTTTTAAAATTTCCTACGGCATAAAATTAACAGCAGATATTTCATTGCCTTCAAATTTAAAGATTTTTTAAATCAGAACGAACTCCTTCTTCTGAATCACATAAAATATGTACTTTAGATTAGATTTTTAATGTAAAAAAGGAACAAAATTATACGAGGGCTGCTATATTTATTTCTGGCCTGGCAACACTGAGTGCTGCCATGGGCAATCTGACATTGTCATTGGAAAGTTTGTCATTTTTAAGCATAATCTCACTCAAAACGTTTTGACGTACGACTATTATTTGTGTTGTTTACAGTGACTTGAAAAAATTAATATAGAAAAAAATGGAATTAACTCGTGAAAATTTTCGTGCCATCATTTTTCACAACTTTCGACGTGAATTATCACGACAAGAGTGCATTGATGAACTTAAATCTTTGTATGGCGATGAAGCCCCATCCTATAGCACTGTGAAAAATTGGTATGATGAATTTAATCGTGGCCGAAGCACGCTCAAAGACGAATTCCGTGAAGTACGTCCAAAAACGGCTGTTGTGCCAGAGAACATTGATGCCGTGCGTGAACTCATAATGCAAGATCGACATGCGACATACCGAGAGATAGAGACATCCTTGGACATTTCTTCCACTAGCATACATTCGATACTGCATGAACACCTGGCCGTAAAAAAGGTTTGTTGTCGTTGGATCCCGCACAATTTGAAAGTCGCTCAAAAAAGGCTCGTGTCGATTGGTGCAAATAAATGTTGCAAAAGTAGGATCGCGGTGCTTCAAAAGACGTTTATAAGATCGTCACAGGTGACGAATCATGGATCTATGCGTATGAGCCCGAAACGAAACAACAATCGACCGTGTGGGTTTTCCAAGACGAGCAAAATCCAACGAAAGTTGTTCGTGGAAGAAGCACTTCGAAGAAAATGGTCGCCTGTTTCTTCGGCAAAACTGGTCATGTGGCGACTGTTCCGCTTGAGCAACGTAGGACGGTCACTTCTGATAGTACACTACAATTTGTTTGCCTGAAGTCATCGGAGAAATTCGAAAACCCAACAAGAGAAGACGAATCATTGTTCACCATGACAATGCGAGCTCTCACAAATCGGCTCAAACCAGAGCGTTTTTGACCGGCCAAAACGTCGAATTAATGGGCCATCCGCCGTACAGCCCTGACTTGGCACCTAATGACTTCTTCTTGTTTCCGCACATCAAGAAAAAAATGCGTGGTCAACGATATTCGTCGCCAGAAGAAGCTGTTGAAGTGTTCAAAAACCATGTTTTAGAGGTGTCTCAATCGGAGTGGAAAAAGTGCTTCGACAACTGGTTTGAACGCATGCAAAAGTGTATAAATCATGCTGAAGAATACTTTGAAAAACAATAAAACCATTTTTGATTATAAATATTCGCATTTTCACTATTAGGCCAGAAATATATAGAGCAGCCCTCGTAATAAATGAATTAAGTTAATTTCATATAAAATTCATTTTAAAGTAGATATTAAACCTAAAATATTTTTTTGGATACGGAAGCAAAGTATACTGATTTATGGTCCAAATTTTTTTCTTAGTAGGCTTCTTATCCAAAACTATTTTCAACTTTAAATCTTAGCATTAAAGATAAGGAATGTTATGCTTTTATAGATCTCGTAGAGATATTACGCGTTTGCTGAAAGAGATATGACCATATCGAATAAAGAAAAAACCCGAGCATAGATAAATGCATTTAAAAATTTAAATCTGGTTTCAACTATTATCGCCATATCAAGATGTTCTTATTTATATAATTCACGTGCAAAGATAACTCTATGATTTAATTAAATTCTATTTCGTAAATCCTAAAATTTTGCAAACGCCTGCGCTTGTGTTTTGTATTTCAACCATCACCACAACATACTACAAGCGAAGGGGTCACTGTACTAAAGAGGCAACGACTAGTGTGATAAGCTACCGACTTTGAAAGAACTCTTTATGCAATTTCACATAAGGCTTTCATGCTAACTTCTCCAGGTAGCTTAATACTTGCCAAAAATATTTATTTTGAAAAATTGTTGGGAGAGGCATTTTGCTTTTTTTTAAATAAACAGAGTACAACTTCAGCAATCGAATTGAATATCGAACAAATTTTTGTTATGCCCTTTTGACAGCTCTTTAAATATCGTTTTTATATACAAAATACTGAAGCAATGTGGTCGAAAATTCAGATATAAATTATTTACTTACATCGATTAAGGGCAGGATTGACTATCCTATACAATCGTGCGATTCATTAAAAAAAAAACTGATGGAATTCTGTTATACACAGAAAAATCGCATAAAAAACTTCAATTAGACTCCATATTGTACAAGAAATATTCAATTTAAAATGGAAAGAATTTTTATGAAGTTTTAAAAAAGATGAAAAAATCGTAAAAATCTATAAAAAAGAAAATCGCAAACAAACACGCAAATCAAATGCCTTCTTGGCAGATAAAACGACTGAATATGATAGTGTATCATAGCCCTTTTAGGTATTTGGATTTGTTTAAAGTACTACTAGATTTATTCAATTTAATAGTATTCATTCTTGACTAATTTTTCATTAATTAATGGGTTTTACATTACAAACTTTACGAATGAGCTGATTTTTTAATATATTTATTTGATAGTTTTTTACTTAATTTGATATAAACATTTCAAATATGTAGATAACAATTTATTGTGGACTAGAACTTTATAAAACGTTACCATTAAAGAATCTTTTCAATATTTACCCGCCTAAATATTTTTAACTTTTTGCCTTGTAATCAAAAATCTGGCAGCCCTTATCTTATTTATGAACACTCATAAACAACACAAAACGAAGTCAGATGACGCATTAACAACTTTGAACACTTTGCCAGCCGTTTATTGAATGAAGTAAAATATAAACACTAAAAAACACAATCCAAAAGATAAAATAAAATACAGATTCAAAAAGAAACTTATCTTGAAATTAGTAATATAATAAAGAGAAATTTACTAAGAGATATCTATAAGAGCTGGCTATTATTGTTTGTGCTCTTAAAATATACAAAAGCAGGTTTATTTGGAATCCCAATTTTAACGAAAGAAATTCCCATAATGTTAGTTATTATTTAAAAAAAAATCACATGTTAAGTGATTTCATCTGAAGAAGACATCTGTTTTTATACTCTTCACCACATGCGGAAAAAGGTTATATCTAAGCTTGTCATTTCTTTTATAATTTCTACAATATCCATTTCTGGCCCCAAAAAGTGTTTATATTCTGAATTCTTATGCATAACGAAGTTGATTGAACGATGTCTGTCTGTCTGTCCGTGTTTGGGTTGAAATAAACTTTGCCATGGCACTAGATGAGCTACAGAAAATTTAAATACGCCAATCGAACAGTTTCGGAAATTTTGCTATTGAAAATTAGCAAGATCAGTCCACGTTCTTCGAGCCAGCGGTGAAAACACCACGCTAATCTATATTTTTTCACATCGTTTGGAATAATCAAAAATTAAGAAAAAAAAACATCAAGTAAGAAATTGGCATTGAGATGTATAATTTTGCACCATACTTTTTAAGACATCAACAAAAGTACTATTTAAAAAATTTTGAAGAGATCTCTTAGAAAATAATAATTTTTTAAGAGTTATTGAATTTTTTATGTAAAAATTTATTTTCTTATTTTAAACTCTCTGTCAACTCAAATTTATTTTTTTTTTGTTTGGAGTTACTTCTCAAAACTAGATTTACATTGATGAGGAAGGGTGTATAAGATTCGACGAAGCCGACTATAGCGCTCTTACTTGTTGAATAATTATTTTGATTGATATATTTTTATGCCAAAACATAGAAATATTTAAAAGAGTAAAAAAGAAAAAGTATTTAGGCGAATAATTGCCTGCTGGACAGACTATCAAAATGATGGTAACAGTGGTTTCTTACTCCTAGTTTAGTTATTAATAAGACAATTATGCTGAATACCAATAACAATCATCTCTAAAATATCTCTGGCAGATGGATAAATTTAAAGTTTCTCTAGGTCATCTAATCTTAATCTACTTTCTTATGTACAAGGATAAACAATATGTAAATTTTATGGGGTTGCAAATATATAAAATATAAATTTCCAACGGAGTGATAAGATTTTTTTACCCTTTTTACCTAACGTTGAAAATAAATCGGAGTTTCCACAAATTTAAGTTTTTCCGCGAAATCGAATTTTCACAAAAACTTTAAAATAACCCAGAATACTGCAAATCCGTTAAAAAAGATTCTTTAAAACGCAATAAATAAGTAAAAGTTTCATTATTTTTTTACCTGAAAATGGAGACTAAAAATTTTACAAAAAAAACAAAAAAAAAAAAAATTGTTATCTTCTGAGTTTTTAAATATTAAGGAACGACTAAATATTTTTCAGGAACTTTATGGTTTCATTTGTGATTGGTGGGTAAATTTTTTGTTATTTTGTCTAAAGGAACATTTGGATTTCATGCTAAAAATAATTACAAAGAACTGAAATGCAAAACATGACTCAGCTCTAACTTTTAAGATAGTTGTAAATCTTCTTTATTATTTAAACGGGGCCTGAAATAAATAAATGGGGAGTCTCAACGACATTTGACAGAGTACTTACTGTGCGACTGATCGCGTGTTATTTCATGTTTTGGTAATTTCTGTTACTCACATTGAATTAGTTCTTATTTCAAGAACCAATTAATGTCATTTATATAAATCATTTACGATAACGATTATGGTTATGACGTTTTGGCATGTCCTCAATAGTCAAATACGAAGTTCTCATAGCATTAATTTGAACAGTTTTTTATGCGGTTCTGGTTATGGCACGCATATCTATCTTAACTTTTAACACTTTAAAAATTCTTATTTTAAATAAATAAATTTTAGGTGTTTTAAACAAAATTACTTTTATAATCTTTATTCTAAATAGTTTAACATTTACTTTGTAGTATAAGGATTTCTGCATTGCATATCATATCTTAAATCTTTAATGAACACTACAGGGGGCTATACAGGAATATGCGTCAACGAAGTGAAAGCTTACATGAAAAACAAAAGCAATATTTCAAAAATTTTTGAATTGTTGTTTTGGTAGTTTTATTTCGAAGGCGAGTATTCTACAATATCACCCATAGTATTCCATTGCACCCTTCGTTTAATATTTAACCATTTAAAAGTGTTCAGTATTGAACTGACTCATGTTAAACGAACTCATTTTTGTATTGCTTATTTTGTTGCTCAGTCAGCTGAAGTAAAAAATTGTGATTAAAATTCGAATACATATTTCTTATTTACAAATTATGTAAATTTTTGTTATTGTCTTATTAAATATTTAGTTTGCTATTTGTTCCTAATTTTTACTTTTTTAATATTTTTCACTCATCTGGCATCTTTTTGGTTAGATCGTTTGTTATTTAACATCAACACTGAACGTACTCCGCTCATAAATTTAAAGAGCAAAAGATATGGTAATGGTTTAAAGAGAGAGTTTAACTTTATTCAATGGTTTTGTAATTATTGTTGTTGCTTATTATAAATAAATGTCTTTTCCTTCCACTGTTATTAAAGTTAATGCAACGTTAATGTGTTGAGGGTTACGAACAATAAACTGATCAGTTTTTAAATAGAAACCTGCTAGTTGTATTTTAAGAGTCGCAGGTTTTGGTTGTTGTAAGCGCGTAAATATTAAGAAAAATACGTTAAGAAAAACTTGTTAAAATTTAATTCAAATTACTGTAAAAAACATAAAACGTGTTAAAAATTAATTTAGAAAAATTTAAACAACAAAAAATAAAATAAGTTTCAATGTTTAACTAAACTTAAGTTTGTGTGCGGTTCGGTTTGTTATAACAAATATATTTTATTAAGTGATTTTGTGTTCATTTCACTTCATAAATTCTTTATTTAATTGAAAATTTTTACAATTTACTTTTTTTATTGTTTTAAAATGAAAGTTTTTATAATTTTTAATTTTGTTTTAAAATTAAGTTTTCTATTAAACAACAGTTAGGAACAAAGCAAATCATCATTATACTTCATAGTTCTTGTTTTACCTTTGACAAAAACAGAAATAAAAAAACAACAATACCAAATACAACAATTAAAATCCCGTTTTTTGTTACGTGTTGTGCTTCTTCATATTTAAATTTTATACATTGTGCCTGAATTAAATTTGGCCCTTCTCCACCTGCTGCTCCTCTGTAAAATCACCAAAAATCAATGAAAAAAACTGTTGATTTTATTTTTGTTGGTGTTTTAACAAAATACAAATAAAAACAAAATACAAATATTTTGGTTACGGTTGTTCAAGAGATTCATTCCTTTTCATTCGTTTCAATAAACATTTTGTTTAATTTGTTTTTGTTGCTGTGATTTTATTGGAATAAAAAGTGTATGTGTGTTTTTCAATGTAAAAGAAAATTTAAATAAAAATTAAAGTTATAGAAATATTATTAAAAAATTGTTGTTGTGTGTACTTAAAATATAGAAGCCACTACAAAAAGCTAAGAAATAAAAACAAAAAATAGCTGACAATTTATTGTTATTTGTGTCTTCTTTTCCTTAAGTGTTATTTACGTAGCTACAAACAAACACACACACACAAAGAATTATTTGCTGCTTGACTGTTTTGTTTTTACTAGACGAAAAAAGCAAAAATTATTTTAAATTTAATAAAAAAGAAAATTATAGAATAAAATTTAATTTTATTTGAAATACGATACAATTTGAAATAAGAAACAGCAATTTGAATAAATAAAAAAAATTTTTCAAAAACGTGTTGTTAACTTAATAATTTAATTTATAAAAAAAAAACACACAAGCAAATAAATAAATAAATAAAAAAACAAAACTTAATGAAAAAGTATTTCTGTGGGAAAAATGATCTTTAAAAAAATTCATTTTAGAAATTTACATATTCATCAAAAATATTAATAAAAATTGTATTTAAAGGTAAGTTTCAGCAATTTTTTAAATTGTTATATTCATTCTTGTCTTAAATTTATTACAACGACAGCTAAAATAAATGTTTATAGATTTTATTTCTAAAAATTTTTTTTTGGTTGCCTAGAGACTTAAAAAATAACGCCTTTTTGTTGCAATAGGGTCATGATGATGTCCATCATCTGTCTGACTGTCTGTCTGTGCTATGATGACACAACAATTGTAGTTTTGCGAAAGATCGAATTTTTGTGACATTGTAGGTTAGCAGTTAATTAAGCCAACCTTTTAGCAGAGACAAGGCATAATTAGGAGTCTTTTACCGTTTGACGCTGCAAGAACGTTTAAGACGACCTACTGACACTTAACTCATTCTTTGTACTTAGAATTTGTTTTTAATAGCACCTGAGGATGACCCCTACTTAGGTGAAACATTGTGTCAGAACTAAGCAATTAGTTTATGGACATTTGATTTGAATTCTTTTTTATTGCACATACGATCTGTTCAGCTGATGAAGAACGTGTTGCGTGTATGAAATAACAATTTTCAAAAAAAAAATCCTGTTTTATAAAAGCAAATTTCTTTGTATTAACGATTAAATAGTAGAACGCATTATACATTGCGTCGATGCTCCAGTAAGTTAATAGAGCTGAATACCCTACTGTCACCAATAAGATTCTTCGCTCTCTTCTGCACTCGGTCGAGCAATTTCAAAATAGTTTTTAAAGCACTGGCCATACATGAGAATTCGTTCTGATAAAGATGACACAGATGGGGAGGGGATCAGATAGAGGGAAGTATTTTTTTACCGTTTCAGAAAATCAAGGCATTTGAATGCTTCTTATGCGATGTATGTGAAGTTAAATTTTAAAATTTATAACCTTAGCCACATTCTGTAACGATAACAGAGCTCTGTTAATCACTTAACATAATCAATGTTAATATCAAAAATATTTTATAAGAGTTTTCGGACGATATTTAAATATAATTTAAAGTGGATAGAAAAAAAAACTTTCGTGAAACACTTCTACTAGTGTTTTTGTTGAACTCCAATAGTCATATTGTTTTTCATTCAGTCTTAATGTGTGTGAAAATAAGTTTAAAAATTTTTAGTTTTAACATAAACCTTTTGATTTAACAGAACTATGTTAGAAGGTTAACATAGCCCTGTTAACGGAATAAAAATTCGGTTTATGGATCCAAAAATTAAATTTCATGGAAATAACAAAAGATGGCAAAACTAAAATGAATGGGATTTGTTTGCGAAGAGTCCCTCTATAGTACTCTATACTTGGAATTTTTAACAGCGCGAGTTGGAGGGGATGAGGCCCAAAAATCCGTTCAAACTATTCCAAGTATGGAGAGCTATAGAAGGACACTTTGCAAACTAATCTCATTGATGTGCTATAGTATGCGTTTGAGACAGTTCTTCTTTGTTTACCAGAAAGAATATTTCGAGTTCCTGCTGTAGAAAGCATAAGAGAAAGGTTCTCAATGCCAAGTGCAACAAGTTGGTTATAAAATGCATGAGGTAAGGAAGGTGTACTCAACTCTGGTGCTAAAATGTAACAGATGTAACGCTGATGTGGACTCATAGACACAACTAGAAATTAGCCCATAGACCGACTAGCGAAAAAGTGGTCTGCTGTAAATTTCTGTGGACCAGAATCCAGAGTATCACTTAAAAAATGTCCAAATACGAGCAAAGGTCCCACAGTAGCTACACTCATTTAACCTTGAAAGGAGAAGGAATGTACATACATGTAGACAAGTGCAGGCCAGTAAGATGCTCCGATATCTTTAGCTAAATAACTACATTAGTGACAGATCAGGGAAATTTCAAGTATCATCTGCCCAAAATGGGTAACGTAGAATATGACACTTTCAGACGGTTTTTGGAAGAGGCTGACACAGTAGAGCACAATGTGTGTGAATGTCTGACACTGGCTGGCATAAGACTAAGGGCAAAATCTTGCTTAATTTGGATGACATGGGGGTTCTAAGCCTTAGACTAATACTAGCTATTACTAGGGACTTCGTGATAAGAAATAAGGCCGACAGAGAGTAGAGTTGTGTACAATCGTTGAGGACAAAAATATAAAAAGTTGGATGGAGAGGTAAACGGCAGTTTTGTGGAGGAAAGACAAAAGGATGGAGTAGTAAAAATTAAAGATTTAGTGGTAGAATAGCTTAAGTGAAGGGGATGCCTATACCTTGTCGAAAACGCTGTTATTTTTTATTAAAATATATTCCATCTACATAAAAATATTTGTGTTGTGTTAAGCAACCAGATTTAGTTCCATACTGCACAACCCACTGTGTTCTTTCAAGTTTCTTTTTTCTGTCTTCTTTCAAACTCAAGCCCATGTTAATGCAGATTCTATTTAATTTATTAAAAGGTCAATAACTATGCAGTATTTTCCTTCTTCTATTCCACGTTGAGTGCTAAATAAAAAATAATTGAATTTATAATGGACTTATACGTGCACTGCATGTACATTTTTAAAGAAATACTTGAAGTCGAAAAAGCACACATTTCTAAAGTATTTAAACATGGTGTTGCACTGCTGGAAATTGTCTGGTGTAAAGATAAAATAAAGACTTGAAAAATATTACATACAGACATTTTTAATTTAAAGTCTAAAAATAAATAAAATTATAAATTTTAAAGGTCTTTGCTATGCACTTTTATTTTTAAATATATTTTGAATCTCTTTACTATTTTTTCAAAGCTTTAAAACTTAAATCTTATTAATTCTAAAGTTTTCAGTTTTTTTTTCAAGGCCGTTTGGATTTTTATCACAACAAAATTAAAAACAAATAAAATTTTTAAGCTTCTCTTTTTTGTTCCTTCGATACCAGTTTTTCATCTCTTTTTATTGATTTAAGATTTAATTCTTAGTTTTAACCTTAAAAAAGACTTTAAAACTTAAACATAAATCCAATTGTTGTTGTTAAATAGTGAATTTAAATGTGTTTTGAATAAATTTTCTTTTTATTTATTTTGAGGTTTCCAAAGCAAGTATTTGCCTTTGTCACACAAATACTTATTATTTTTTATTTATTTATTTTTTTTAGAAATATAGGGTAAGTTTTTAAATGTTTGGGTTTTGTATTAAAAAAAAAAGATTTGATTTTAAAAAATCGTCAAAGCCTGCGCAGAAAATCGCCAAAAAACAGCTCCATTCATAAGTATTTGTTTTCTTCATTTACAAGTTTAAATTTTATTTACAATTTTTGAATTTTTTGACTTAACAACAATTAAAAACCAAACATTAAAACATCACACTTTATATTTGTTCAGATATTATTTTTATTTAAATAGCAGTGTTTATGCCAACGACTTTGTTGTTTTTTATATTTTTTAAAGAAATTTTTATGCAAAATAGTTAAAGAAAAAAAAAAAAACAGTATCGATCACATTTTTAAACTTCAATACACGTTCGTTCTATGGAATTTGTTTCTAAATTAACAAAAGTCTGTAATTAAAAGAAAAAGAAGAAGTGACAGAAAAGCAAAATATTTGTAGTTATAGACGTCAAATAATAGTGGGAGTTTATTATTTTTATAACTAAAGAACGTTAGGATATGCAAGGGCAATTAACCAATATTTTGCACATAAAACACAAAAGGAAAGGCTCTTAAATTATATTTTTGGGAGAATATTTTTTAAAATATTTTAAATATTAATTATTTTTCAATTGCAAAGAGGTGCAGAGAATTTTATACATTGAGCATGAGAAAAAATATAAAAAACATGGTTTTGTATGATCACAGGATTCATAATATGATCATTGTAACTATATATGGTTGCAGTGAACAAATTATGATTATTTTAAACCATATTTTATTATAGTTACAATGAACATTTAATTGTTATAACGCACTAAAAGTGAAACGCAAATGAATTGATCGAAATAGTTTTTAATAAAATTCTACCCGCAACCAAAGTTTTAAAATTATCTCAAAATAATATGATTTTTATAACGATAATTTATTTTTGAATGAACATAATATATTTTCTCTGTTTGAATGTCAATAATGCGGCTTGATTTAGTATCACGATCTTCTGTGCACTAATTGTGAATTTTAACTAACAAATATTTTAACAAATACTAACAGACCCTAATATTTAAATACTTTTCGGTCCAACCTTTAAGGCTTGGATAACAATATCGTTAGTTTACAACGCAGCACGAACCTTACCTAACCCTTCAGCTGTTATAATATACAGGAACCTTTTTCAACTCATAATTTCATTTTCCACCTAAGACTCTGGTCAGGTTTGAACTGCTATTCGTCTTTAAAAAAACTCCTTTACTGCGGCTACAAGGACTTCTGTTTCTAACTAAGTTGCTGTTGGGATTTGAACTCACGATTTTCATCTAACATCGAAGAAGAGAAACCTCTCTTAACACATCCATCGTAGCGGCTTAACACGTGTTGGCTTATTTTCTTTCATTTTATTTCCCCACATACACACCACACTGTTAGTCGTGGAGACCAACAAATTTTATCGTTGTTATATTTACTCAATTACATTCACACAAAGGGAACAATTAATTGGGCCGTGGCAACACAGCTGCCTGCCTAACCTAACTTTATTTACTCAATTAAAAAACAAGCCAAAAAAACTTTTTAAAGTCTTATCGATAAACTTTTCTCACAGTTTTTTTATTTCGATCATAAAATTATGCCTACAAGACACTGTAAAATTTCTGGTAATTTTAATAAAGCATTTGCCGTTTAAATCTATGAGAAAAATAGAAATAAATTTTTACGACTTTTTTTTTAATAAAAGGTCTTAACAGAAGAAGAAATACCAGTGATTTTTATACCACATCACTAAAATAATATTTACTATTAAAAGAGTAATAAAACCTCAATATAAAAACCCACAAATTATGAAAAAGAAATTTTAAATGCAGTGTCGTTGGTCATGGTGTTCAATAACACAATAACAACATCCACCCTATTGACTTTTTTGAATAAAATTATTAATTTTTCAATAGTTTAACTAAAAAGTTTATTCCAAATTAAAAAAAAATTATAACAACAGATTGATTACGAGCATTAAACACATAAAAATAGTCTTTATGAATATTTCTTTTATGTTCCCCAATCACATAAATTTCTTATGATACGTTGCGGCTCTTATTAAAGCTGCATTGCTTAAATAAATAAACTACGTTATAAATTATACAGGGTGTGTAAAGCAGCCTTTTCATTTTAAATGTTTTAATAATAAAATTTTTATAACTTCGTTGCTGTTGGGTATTAAATTATTCAAACTTTTGTTTGAAATAAAGTTGCCAATAGAACTTACAAGAAATCTTCTTTCAATTATAAGGCAAATTAATTTTTATTCTTTAGTTAGGCTTAAGTTCATGAGATTTGAGAACTCAGAATTTCTGTAGTTTATTTCTTTTGAATATTTATTCAAATGGAAAAATTTACAATTCATAATTTTTTTGTGGATATATAGATACGGATAATGCTAAAAAAAGTTGTAGCGACTTAGAAAATCCATTTAGTTTTTCAATTATAGCAGCCATAATCAAGCTTATTCTTCCTAACTTAGTGTTGCTGCTAAGAACGACAATTGGTTTCAAAAAGGCGGCACGAAATGCCACACAGCTTATAAAGCAACTTCAAACCGGAAACGGCCTAAAAATTCCGTCCTCCATTTGTAATAAAAGAGGGTTTCTAAAGGTATTTTTTTTTTTTGTCAAAAAATTTCACTTAAAAACATACTTTTTTTTTGAAGAGTACCTTTTCTTCAAAAGTTACATTTTAAAAAGTCCTTTTTTGAAAAAGTTAATTTTAAATTGCACATCTTTTGAAAAGGACGCTTATTTTTTAAAACATATTTTTCAAAAAAGCTGACTTTCTTATTTCTTTTAAAACGTTTTGTTTTTAAAGGGTTTCGCGTCAAAAGCCTTTTTTCGCAGGTTTCTTTATAAAATATTATGGGCCATTTTTTGGAGTAAATTTTTTAAATCTCTCTTTTTTTTCTTAGTAATTCTTGGTAAAAGATTCTTTTGTTCAGAAGTAAAACTTTTTAAAGTACCTTTTAAGTAAAGTTTAAAAAGTATTTTTTCAAAAGTCCTTTTAAAAAAAGGTACTTTTTCGAATATGATCTCCTTTGCAAAGGCTGCTCATATTTGCTTGTTTTTTAAATACGAAAAATATGTTTTTCAAAAAAAGCTGGCTTTTTTACTTTTTTTAAAGTGTTTTGCTTTTAAAGGGTTTCGTTTTAAAGTCTTTTTTTTTTCAAAGGTTCCTTTATAAAATGTTATGGGCCGTTTTTTAAAGGCAAATTTTTTCCGTCTCTTTATTTTTTCTTAGTAATCTTGGTAAAAGATTATTTTGTTTAGAAGTAATACTTTTTAAAGTACCTTTTTAGTAAATTTTAAAAAGTACTTTTTAAAAAGTCCTTTTAAAAAAAAGGTACTTTTTTCGAATATGATCTCTTTTGCAAAGGCTGCTGATTTTTGCTTATTTTTGAAATACGTCTTTTCAAAAAACTTGCTTTTTTTTTCTTTCTAAAGTGTTTTGTTGAACGTTTTGTTTTAAAGGCCGTTTTTTTCAAAGAATATCTTTCTGACATCTTAAATATCTCTTTTTAAATGAAAAATTTTTCACGTAGTGATTTTTTATAAAATATGCTTCATTTCAAAACTTTAATTTTTAACAAGATACTTTTCGCTTAAGGTACTTTTTTAATGTTTTCTTTTTCCAAAAATTACTTTTTCGTAAAGTACTTTTTAAAAGGTCCATTTTTGTGTCCATTTCGTCCATTTTTATGGCTTTTATTTGTTTTGTGCTGTTTAGTATTCCCTCTTAACTTGGGCCTTACATCCACTACATTAAAATTGTGAAAGAAGTTGATAAATTGTGATGAAAATAAAAGTGGTAAAAACGTAAAATGTAGAAATTAAAATAAATTTAAATAAAATCATAAAATCTTTATTTTTTGCCCAGCTTGTGAGCTAAATGAATTTTTACGACTTTGTTTACAAATGTCGCCTGCAGTTTTATATCCGTTTAATCAATATTTTCAATAATTTATGTATAATTTTCTTCTTGCCACCACTAAATAAAAAAACAAGTTTTCATAAATATTTTTGTTTTAAACTTTTACTAGCAATTCAGACAATTCAGACAGAAGAAGTAATTCCATTTAGTATAAAGACACTATAAATTTCACTTTCGATTTTTCAACTAAAATTATGCTTGGACTCCAAACAAGCAAAAATAAAAAAAAAATAAATAAAATGAAATTCCTTTAAATTCATAAAAAAAGATACAAAATGCTTTTTATAGATACGTTTATGCTAACACTTAGCAATTGATGTCACAGGCAGCATCGCATCGTCAGTCAAACATAGAAATACAAAACCTTTGGCTAGACACAAACAACAGAAAACTATTTAATGATCCTAAGACAAACAAAAGTACTAAAACTTGAGAAGAAAAATCTAAAAAAAACTACGATCAGAACAAAGGTTATAAAATGTTGTTGTTGTTGTTAGTTTGGTGTCTTTAAGTTTTGTAAAATCTCAAAAAAAAAAACACTGTCGTTAAATAAACTTTACGACAGACAGCAAAATCTAGTCAGAGTAAAACAAACAGAAAATCTTAAAGACACACAGAAACAAAAATCTCCGTATTTAATGCTGGTAATCATATCAAAACTTACCTCTTGGAAATTTAAAGAAAAAGATTCTACGGACATGTTGTTTGTAGGTTATAAAAACACAGCTGATCACAGCTGATCACAGCTGATCACAGCTGATTATCTAATGCCCCGCACATTATAAAATGTTTCGTCAAATTTTTGCATTCTAGAGCATAAATATTGAGCGAATCACTGACCTTTTCTTTTAGAAGGAAAATTTTTATCGAAAAAAATTTGATGAATTTAATTTATTTAATCAAATAAATTCTACGTGACTGCTAAAATGTCCCTACCTAATCAATGTTAATAATGTCCGTCCGCAACATAAAATGTCCAGTTGGGCGTTATTCGAAGAAATAATTTGCAACAAAAAATTTCAAATTGCAACATGAGACACATTATTGGCAACTAAACCAATTTTATTTTCTTGCAACAAGCAAAAATTTTAAAAATAAAATTCATACGAGTAGCAAAAAAAAAAAAAAAAAAACTTACAAATAAAATAAAATGCCACATACAAATGAAACATACACACACCACAGACATAAACAAACACATACATACGTACACTAAAACACACAACATATTAACTTTAGGAGCTCAACTGCTGTTGTTGCTGCTGTTGACAACTATTGCAGAAGAACATGAAAGACAACAGACAGCAAATAAAAATCAACAGCAACAACAACAACAACAGCAACAACTTTTAACTTTTATTTGTTTAACTACTTATTCGTTTCACTTTAGTGAATTTGTTAAGTTTATTTTTAGCTGATGAGCAGAGTCTTTTTTTTTCTTTTTTTGTTGTTTCTTTAGCACCATTGTGGCCAACTTTATCTGACTTTTTAAATTATTGCTATTGTTAACTCGTGATGATCTTCTTCTTTTGCTTATTAGATACGATAATGATTATAATCATTATCATTATTATGATTATAATCATAATCGTCATTATCATCATCATTATAATCATCGTCATCTTTTAGCATCATAACAAAAGCTTCTCATTAGTTAATGTGGCAATATCTTCATATGATTTGTTGCCTCTTTATTATTATCTTCTCTAATGATAAAGTTTATTATTCAACCATGTAATAGAAATGACAACCATGTAAGAGACCTATAAAAATGTTAAGAAATTTTGAAAATGAAATTTTCTTAAAATTTTCAATGAAATCGAAATAATACAGGCAGTAGAAAGAAAATAAAAGTTACGGGTCAAAATTACTTAATATCCTATTTGTGTGAAAATATTGGTATATATATTGTGTCCTAAAAGTACTATTTAGACAAAAGTAAAAATTAACTATAAAGACATTATTTTATTGAAAAAATTACGGTAAAGTTGCGTTTATCTCAATGAAGATTTTAGGAAAAATCCAAATATGGGAAATAATATTAAGGAAAAATACGTAATTTTCAGATTTTTATTAAAAAAGTAATTTTGGTTGAACTTTGGTACTTTATTCATAAAAAGTACTTTTTGACGAAAAAGTACTTTTAGCAATAAACAGTCATTTTTGTTTTCCAAAAATATATTTTCGTTTTATTTATATTTTGTAACATTGTTTTTTATAATAGACATATTTATTATATTATATGCTTTTTAAAGTACTTTTTGGAAAAAAATAAGGTGACTTTTAGAAAAATAGATTCTTTTATTGTTTTTGCTAAAAAGACATTTTTGTCAAACCGAAACTTTAAAAGAAAAAAGTACTTTTAGTCAAAATTATTAAAAAAGCACTTTTTATAAAAAAAATTCTTTGTTTAATGTCATTGTCACTTTGTCTTTTTCTTATGCTCAGGCTATAACTAGATATTTTCAATTGATCTCTTGTTTACTAAATACGCTTCTTAAAAATATCACGTCGCCATTTACACACACCACAATAGTCAGTGACTTCGACCAGAATCGATGTTTTGTTAAGCAAACAAATATGCTGTGGCTTCAGCGAGAAAGAAGTCACCATCTCTTGTCTTATAAACCAGCTGTTATATTGTTACTTTATCCTTTAGGCTCCTCTCAGGCTCCGCCTTGTTTTAATTAAACAGGCGCATTATATATTTTATCTGCAGTCCTAACCTACAAGCTACTTCATTAAACTTATCGCGGTATCGCTACCCAACAACTCTTTTCCTTCTAAACTCGGCAATACGGCAGGTTTGTACTGCTGTTTTCATTTATTCGTCTCTTTTAACAGCTCATCCACTGCGGATACAGCAAATTTTCTTAACACTCAAGTCCCGGTTGGGATTTGAACTCACGACTCATGATCTTCTGTGGCAACTTGTAAACAAAGGGTTAAGCTCGGCAACGCTATTATGAATCCAGAAAACCAGGAAACTGGAAGAAGCTTTAAATTTGTCGAAATGCTGACAACAGGACCATAACTGGCTAAGGCACAACTGCATATTGAAGTGAAAATGATGAGGGTCAGGAAATATAACAAAATTTTGACAAAACAATTCCCTTTAAAATATTACCGGAAAAGGCATCCGAAATACTACCAGAAAAGATTTTTGCGGGTACGAGTGCAGTATCTGACATATCAGTATATGGTTGAAGACGACACCCCAAGCAAGACGGCTCTAAACAGCAAGAGATGGTAGAAATCCTCATAATAAATGTTGTTCAGGAGGTCGTCATCCCGTTGCAGATGAGAAACTTAGCTTTCTAGTAGCGACAGCCGTCCTTTTGATACCTTGTCAAGTTAGCAGACTCCTGAGGTTGCAACATCTTTACAGTTTTTTACTCACTTAACAAGCAACGCCCTTAAAGCATACTCTCTCTCAGTGAACGTATTTTATGGTCCAGTTAACCGCGCGATAACACTTAAGACGATTTTAAGGAGAAGAAAAGCAGTAACCAGCTGTCAACCTCATCAGTGCTTTTTAAATTATGCCCTTTTGGCTTGTAACACCATTCTGCAGGTGACTTTTTTAAATACAGCAAAGATGGACTTTAGAATATTGTAATTTAGCAAACCTTTCTTAAAATTGGTGAGTTTCTTATTTTATTACAATATTAACCTTTACGCCAGGTACGGAGAACTGACTGTTTAAATGGGATTATTTTTTTTTTTTTTTTTTGATTTTCTAAAACGTTAAAAAATAATAAATTTTAAAATGTGAATAATCTGAAGATTAAAAATAAGTTTCAATTTAATTCTAATTTAAAAATATTTTATTTTCTAAGCACTTTAGCAGTTGATAGCGTTACTTTGAATTTGCTCAATTTGGCTTTTATTTCAATTCAAAGTTATTTGTTAATGAATCTGCAAATTATTATAAAATAATTACTTAACTACATGAGTTAATTTGCAAACAGATATGAATGCTCTACTTGCATTTAACATTTATGCCAAACAGCCATAAGATGACTTGCTTTCTTTATTAACATTAATACTTTGATTTATAAAACATTAGAAGAGTTTAATTTATTATCACATACAAATTGCCTGCTTGGTTTTCTTAATTAAGTTTTTATTATTCCTGTAAAATTAATTTTTTTTAATTAAAAGTAAGTTCCGTTTTAAACAAATTATTGTTGCGGATCAAGAAAAACTATTTGCAATAAAATATTCTACAATTATACAACATATAAAATCACTTGCTTACGCGAATTATAATCGCTGTTGCACTGTTATTTTATTAACGAATTTTCAAATACGGAATATGATGGGATTTATTTAACAACAAAATTATATTATTTTTTTATGAACAACGTAAAAACATTTCTATTACAACTATTATTTTATTATTTTGTTATTTTTTTTATTTTTGTTATTGCAAAAATGAAAAACAAGTAGAACTTGTTATTTTTATTACCATAAAAGTAAGAAAAACCACAATGGAAGTTAATAAAAATCAAAAAAAAAAAAAAATGTAATATAAAAAATAATAAGTGGGATCTATATAAAATTAAGAAAAATAAAAACTAGTTCGCTGTTCTTTGAATTTTAAATAGAATTATAAATTGACTAAACATACACACATTCAAACCGATACATACATGAACCACAACTTACGTAAATTAGTGTTCTTTTAAAATTTGGTTGTTACGCCTTCTGTATTGCGACACCTGACACTGTACAACACAGAAAACTTCAAAAGAATTGAGTTTTTCAGTTATTGCTTTTACGGAGGGCGGAAGATGTGGTTCTTTCTTAAATGGTACAAGAAAGTCTGAAAATGCGAAAGAAAGTTATTTTTTGAAAAAAATTTAATTATTAAACGGCAACTGTGATATTTTTTTTAGAAAAAATCAGTCATTCATTTGTATGTTCCCAGTTGTTTGTTTTAGAAAATTTTTGTCTTGGGTTTTTTGATGTCATAAAATAGTTCTGCTTTAAAGGCAACATATTCTGCAAATAAAGACAAAGTTGACGAAACATCGGCTCAGCGTTATGGCCCTAAAAATGGTGTAAAACAAAAATTATAGGTGACCACATGGAAGCAGTTAACTAATTTTGTGAATTTTTTGAAAATGTACATTTTTTCGGCAATAAACCATTTTATTTTCCAACATAGTTTCCTTTGCTCTCACTACATTTTGTCTTTAGTCTTTTTAAACTTCTCGAGACTCTCCAAAAAAGGCTTTTGTTGCAAAGATGTTCGCTTTGTCTGAGCGAAATCTTTTAACGCTCAGCTATTTCTTCAATTTGGAAAAAGAAAATAACCGTGAGAGGCATAATCTGAAGACTCTGTTGGGCGGGGCAGTAGTTTGTAGGTTCATAGTCTAACCTACAGGTTATGGCACAATAGCTACGCCCGTGTACAGGTGCTCGCACATTGTCTTGAAGGATTTATCATTTTTCTGCGAGCTAAATGAATACTTTTAGCTGGTAGTTGGTTTACCCCTTTCAACATAATTGATGTGAGTGACGCTATAACTTTCGAAATGAAAGTAGTGCTCATGATTTTGCAGGCCGGCAGAGCCATCTTAGAGTTTATCCGAAAAAAATCAGTCACTTGATTGTTCTTTAGTGTTTGGTGTTTTACGTTGAGATTTATGTTTCAAATCTTAAATATTCTTTTTAAATGAACAAACCCTTGCGTTTATGGAAACACTCGATCCACAGTTGCAAATGAGGCAACCATCGCTCATGTTGCTTATATTAAAATATTTAAATAAAATGTGATAGACCCTCTTGGTTGAGATGACTACGGCGGTGTATATCATTTCATATTTTTTTCGACTTTGTTAGCGTTATGAACTCTTTGGCCGTCCTATTTCTTGATTATCAATTATCCAGTTATGACCAGTTATGTAAATGTTGCTGAGTCGCCTTTATATTCACCAAGCCTTTTTTTGGTTTTGATGATGGCCTTGTCACGTTAAAAACAAAAATGTTGCATTAACTCACGAAAGTCACATATTTCCATATTCGTTTGAATTAGCGAGAGTTTTTATATTCAATTGCTGTTAAAATTAAACTAATAGATGCAGGTTGAGCAAAACATGCGAGTTCTCTAGAAAGAGAGAATTGTACTAAAGGTCTTGGAGAGCGACGATAATATGTGCTGCCATGGAGCGTAAATAAGTCTAGATTAATCGCGATCTCCCGGTCAACTTCTTAAAAATTACTGATAAAACAAAGACTGAATACCAAGTGTAACCGATTTAAAGGAATAAAACAAAACTGGTTGATGATGTTTGATTTTTAAGACGTGAATGGAAAGAAGCTCTTGAAAAAATATCTTTATTATAATTGGAATAGTAGAGCGAAAATATCAAGTAAAAAATCGCTTCTTGGTCTAGATGCACACTTGGGATTTTTGAAAGGTAAAAAATACGATTTTATTTTCAAATTGTTTCCGCGTACATTTTGCATTTGAAAACTTTGAAATTTTAGTTTATGAAGAGTCAAAAATTGTTAAAGAATATTCAAACGCACTCTAACGGGACTATTAAAAAGTGAAAAAGACTCGAAAATTTATTATATATTCGGTACTGAACCTTTTAATTTAATTTGGTACTGATTTTTCAACTGATTTTTTGTTTTCAACTAAGATCGAAGCCATTTATTGCATCTTTTGAAATTAACACATTTGCCTTAAGACTTTAATAATTTTAAGCCAATATGACAACCTACTACTTTTTAAATCCTTTGAATATTCTGCAGTTCGTTAAAAGTTTAAGGAGACTGAAATATGAAAATCCTAAAAAATTGAAGATTCATAAAAAAAGTTTTGCAAAAGAAATAGAAAATTTTTATTAAAAAACCTCATTTTATTTTTGCATTAAAAAGTCATAATTAAAGTCAAAATAATCTAAGTGTGTCTGGTTTTTAAAGGAACAGTTTGCTTTTCTTCGAAGCGGTGCTTACTGCATTAAAGAGCAGAGAGTGTTATGCCGCGCACTATTAAATGTTTTGCAATTTAAAAAACACTTTACTTGTCGTACTCAGTTAGTTTCGATTTGACTTAAATTATAACATCTTTATGGTCATCTAAGCTTATTTTATAGTCGTTTTTATTAGTGTGCTGTTGTTGTTTGTTTTTATATTTGATTTCCTTAATGCACTGAGCATTAAAGACACTTCATATTCTAGTTAATAAAACTATTGAAAACATTTGATATTTTATGAGTTTGCTCTGCTCTACAAAAAAATAAAGCTTTTAAAAGTCATAAAAAGATAACAGATACAAATACAGTAACATCTTGGGTTTGTTTGTTTGTGTGTGTGTGTCTATAAGTTTAATATGCAATTATTGAAAACTTGTTGTTGATTTTGCATCGTCTTCGTTTTATCTGTTGTTGTTTTTTTTTAGTTTATTTTTTTTACAACCAGTAGAGGTTTATATATATTTTGTTGTCTGATTCAATTTATAAATTATTAAAGTTTATTATTTTTTTCTTACCTGTTTAACAAATGGGTGGTCATTTCAATTATAGACTGAGAGACCTGTTTTATATATAAATTTTTTTTTTTAATTTTTCATCTCGTTTTCATTCATTAAGAATTCTGTTTTTTTTTCAATGACAGAAAAAAGAAAAAAACTGACAGATATTTACGAAAACCTGCACTGTGGGCCACTTTAAAAAGTAAAGTGGAAATAAAAATATTAATATTTTTAAAACAGAAGAATAATAAATGCTCCATTTGCTCTAAAGGATCTTTGTGTACGAATTTCGTTAGATATAAAGGGTGGCCCAATATAATTGCCTAAATCTACTTCTGCTCATTTTGTTATATTTGCACTTAATTTAAAGCATAATACACGTTGTTGAACATTATTTGTGAATTAATGAAAGTACGAAGGAGTACATTCGTAAAACTTAATTCTCTTTAAACAAAAAAGTTTTCGAAAATTCGAAAAAATTGGAGGAATCGTAGATAAATACGTAATACAGTGACTAACAAAAAGTTATTCAAATGTAAGAAAAGTACTTGAGAGTATTAGGACAAGGTTCTGTCCGTGTAAAGAAGAATTCAAGCTCGTTTGCTAATTCGAAATTTGTTTCTAAATGCTTAGGAAGTTCAAGTGACGTTCCCAAGCAATAGTGAGATGAGTGTAACTAGAGATAAATTGTATCATGTATAAGAAATATAACAAGAAGTAAAAAAGGTCCTGGCCATTGAAGAGGGTTATGACTTAAATTTGTTCTGGACTTCCCAAGAGTTGGGTAAATTTTTAAACCAAATTGTGAAACTTTTGTAAAGGACAGAAAACCGACACAAAACTAATCGCTTGATATAAAATGAACCTGTCCCTTTAATAAGCCACTTTCATAGGACAGAGTCAGTTGACACCATTTTGGTATTCTATGGCAGGTCTAAGATTACAGATTAGAATTTTTAAGGTAAAGGGTCCGCATAATAACTTTTTTTTTGGAAAATGCTATAAAAAAACGCATTGGATGGTCAGTTGGCTTTAACTCCTGAACCAATTGGACTTTGTATGGCGTCATACCAAGGTCTTTATGCAAAATTCGTCTCAATGATGTCTCCGAATTGTTCGATTGTTAAGAATGACGGTGAATTGATGTTGGTGGCGCTTCACGCACACTTTCTGCCACAGCAGCAATATTCTTGGGTGTACGCACTGTTTTTGGCTTTTCACGCTTTGGTTTATCGATGAGAATGCCAGTTTCTTTCACTTTTTTACAAGATAACGAACATACGCAGCTTACGGTGCTTCTCTTCTTCCAAAATCCGTACGCAATTTTCGCACACATTCTGCAACATTAACATGATTTTCAAAGGAACGTCGCAATATTTCCCAACGTTGTTCAAGCGTATACACAACCATATTCGTTCAGCGAAAGGATAAAACTAATATCTGTCAGATCAGACATGAGCTAAGTGTTACCGTTCACGGAATAAGCACTAGTTGAAAAAAAAAACGTTAGATGGCGGACCCTTTATAACATTTCAAAGTCAAAATTTTAAGGCGAATTCTATAGTATACTTTTCACCTATCAAAATTCTTGTCTTTTGTAACACTTCCTTTTTTACATGTGACGGTACAAGTACATTAAGCACCGAGTCTATTTAATGATACGTCAAAACAGCCAAGTTTTTGATTCTCAGAAGCAATTTCCATAACAAAAAACTAATCTTTACTGCAGATTTTGCTGAGGACATCAGCATGAATTGTTATTGTAAGTGTGATCTAATTGTGATTATCATTGACGTATAATATCATGATATTACAATCCATTTTCATCGCTCCCAACGGTCAAACAAATTAACTAATGAAGAGGCGTAGGTTAGGTTGCACAGGCTGCCGGTGTTGCTGAGAGGGATGTGCATAGTATCAATACAGGTTCCTATGTCATCGTCAAAGATTCATCCCCAAACCATTCCGAAGACCGGATAAACGAGTTTATCTCAACAACACTACAGACAGAAAGGTCCGCAAGACCATGCAGTCTTAGACTGCCGAGAAGAGCCGCTCTGCTCTCAGAAAGAGCCGGACAATGGCAAAGCAAATGCTCCACAGTTTTCTCCTCTTCCTCATTCCCACAACTTCTGTAGAAGTCATGGTATGGAAGATTCATTCTCCTGGCATGAGTACCGATGACACAGTGCCCCGTCAGCACAGCCAACAGTATGGCCAGTTGTCCATGGGGAAACCTCAGTAGGCTTGCAGTTCTCCTACTATAATACTGAGGCCATAATGTCCTCGAAATAATACAGGTGGCCTTGTCAGATCATCTGATCTGCGCGGCCCCAAAAAGTTGCCGCTCAAACAAAGCAGTACAGCAGTTCAACGGCACTGAAGAGGCATAGATTTATTGTGCACTCCCAATCAGTATAAAAATGTAAAATGATCAAAGTAAAAGATGCACAATCGTTAGTTTTAAAACGCTTTTAAAGAAATAAAAGAATCGTCATTCATCTTTATTTGTTTTGTGTATTTTTTTCTTTAGAACTCCGTTATTTCTGAACCAATTTTGAATTATTTTTGATTTGAAAGAAAGATTATTCCCATTCAGAAAACATTTTTAAAAGTTTAAAAGAAAAAAATTAAAGGGTGTTCCAATATAACCAACGTGATTTCCACATATTCTTTGAGAGCTTAGGGAAATAACGTTATGGCTACCAACAGCAATAGGTTTTAAGAGAATAAACATAAAAATTAAAGGGTATCCCTATAGGTACATGGCGTTAAAAATAATACATAATTACATGGCTTAAATTCCCGATATTATAATTGCTTTGCTTACTTTTAGCTTTTTAGAGAACTTCTCACAATTTTTTAGAAGAAGAACTAAAGATAAAAAACAAAGTTTAAACAAAACTACTAAAACTAAGAAAAGATTTGATCTTTATTTTTCTTTTGTAAAGAAAGATCTATTATTTATTTATTTCTTTTTTAATTTTACAAACTGCACAGTCCGTGAAGTAAAAATATAAAAAAAAACTATTCACTAAAAATTTCACATTTGTATAAAAATTTATTCCTGTAGCATCAATACGCACAAAATATTTCTTTTGTAAAAAGTGTTTAGTGTTGCAGCGGTTTTTCCGGCCTAAAAAATGCAAATTAATTACAGTTACATATAACAATCAAGTGTAAGAAAACTAAACAAGAAACACGCTTTTACTCTTCACCTGTCCATACGCACTTGCATACAAACTTATTTACAAAAAAATAAAAAAAAAAAATTTTGAAAATTAATAAACAGGCTTAGCAAAGATGATTTATAGAACTTCTCCAAGTTTTTTTTTTTTTTTCATTAAAAAACTTTTAGAATCACTTTTGCTTGTAGTGTTTTTTTTTTGGAAATGTTTTTTTTTCCAGCCGCATGCAAAGTAATTCACAAAAACAACCAGTCTTGCGTTTTTTTTTGTCAAATAAATTGTTAACAAGCACAAGAAACTATAAAAACCAACACTTGCACTTAAGAAATTTATTTGCCAGTAAACACTTTTATATTTTTATGGACACGCGTTTTCTCTCACGCACTCTTCAACACAAAAATTTATATGGAGCAAAAAATTGAGTATTAGTTTTTTGGTGCTGCCAGATGTGCTTAATTTTGCTAATTAAATGAAGAAAAATTTATGTTTTTTTAAAGCAAAGTTTTTTTTCTTAAAATATTAAACTTTTTAATTAAATAAAAAAAAAACGTGCTGAGTTCTCGGTTGAAGAAATCAAATTTGCCATTATTGATGGTGGCAATAAGATAAGCTTAAGGTTGTTGTGCAAATAAATTGACTGAAGAAGAATTAAAAATAAAAATAAAAATAAAATTTAAACAAGACAACAATAACAATGATTTAATTTTTATTTTTCTTCTGTATACCATCGACTAAAGATTGCTTAGTTAAACTAATTAATTATTTAATCAGAACTTTTAACAGTAGTTTATTTATTATTTTATTTTTTTCGCCCTAAAATTTAATTCGAAAAACATATGCAGCGATTTCTTGCTGGCAAGTTTGTGGTGCTTTAAAAAAAAACGTCGTTTACTGCAATTGTGATGAGGTGAATGCACAGACATTACTTTTTTATCCCAATTTTTAAATCACAAGCAAATCGTGCAGTTCCCCAAAAATTTTGCTATACGTACGCACTTCAAGTCCACACGCAATTTTTCTCAGATCCAAGGAATAAATCTGATAGTGAATTATGATCTTAATTTATAAAAAGAAAAATATGTATGAATCGAACCGTTTTTCGGAAAATTTGCCACAAAATGCACAGTTTTAAAATTAAATTTTTTAGTGGACTTGTTTTGAGACGTTAAAAATTAAATATTTTATAATTAAAGATGTTATTAAAAGAAATCGGAAATTTTAACTGAATATATTCAAACTTACGATAATGCTTTCCAAGATATAGACTATCACAATGGCCATGATTAATATAAAAATAACTATTAGGAGTTAAAAATTCAAAGGCAAAAAAATTTATACACAAGAAATAATCAGCTGTTTAACTGAAGGTTAATTAAAAATTAATGTGTCTTTAATATCAAACACAACAATGTGATAGATTTTTTTGTAAAACTCAACAAAATGTTTACAGCTTAAATTAGATTTATCATTATAAAATAACATCAGCAGGCTGGTGGCCCCAGAAATACAAAAAATTTTGGCGGAATTGAGATGCTCGCTAGTCCGTCAGCAAAAAGTCAATGCCTGGGAAATGACACAAAACTGTAAACGAATAAAAACTTCACAAAAGGTCCGTTGCGTTTATGGTAAATGGACCACCGTTCGTTTAAAGTACTGTGGCAAATACTGACTTGTATATTTTGATCAAAGGCGGCATATAAAAATTATATAAAGTTATAATAAATTATAACTTATGATATAATCAATGATTAATAAATTACCATAAAAAAGAGAGCTAGACTTTGGAGAAATTAATTGAGTACAACTTTTGAGGCACTTAGATAAGAATCATAAGGTTTTATAATAAAAATTGTGCTAAAATCCGGATGCAAGTTATTTTAAACTGAAGCGCTGTTAATGTACAACATAAACAATAAAGGGGAAATAAATTTTATCTGGCAACCTTTATAAAATGTAAATTAAAAAAAAAAAACGAAAAACCGTTGAAGGTAATGGTGAACATCATTAAAAAGATTACTTTATTCTCTTGTCCATTCTTAATTCTATTAACTATTAACTTTATAACAAGAGCTCAACAACAAGTATTAGAGTAGTGTTTATTGTTGTTTTTTATTATTTCTTCTTTTAACATCAATTTTTAAAGACTTGTTCTAACTTAAGCAGAGATGGAAAAGTTAGTACAATTGTACTTTTTTTGATACAATTCGAGTATAAAAAGCCAAATTTAGTACCGCTTTATTAAAACTTTAACTAACCCCTGGTAAAGAAATTAAATTCATTTAATTTTGCAGTCGATAGTCTGGAGAAGCTGTGTGGAGAATTTTTTATACATTTTGACTTAGGCTCATCGTGGCAAAACATTACGCCTGCAGTAGTATTTTGCCCACAATTCAAATTTAAAGTGTTAACTCTTTAAGTGCTTCCTAAATGTCTCACTGCACTATGACTAACTGCTACAACTTCCGCTGACTGACTTTTGTAATCTGTTAACAGTAGCGGAACCTAATGTTTTATGGTATTATGCTATACTGAATGAGTATAAAGAATAGGGAGTCTCTGCGTTAAAAATAACGATATCGGATGCACTAAAAGAAATTCTGCATTTAATGCTATTGGAGATTTAGAATGATTCTAGCAAATTACAGGCTTCTATTGTAGGAACGGCTCCTTAGGAAAATTTACAATAGATAATAACAACTTGGGGACTATGCGTACTGTAAGCTTATGTGGCCTTGTCTGATATTCGATCGTTCTCAAGATTGGATATCTCTTTATTTGTGAGCGGTAGAATACTTTCTACTTGAACTGATCGCGGAGAGGCTAACGATCAAAGGAAATGATTATTGTGGAAGTTGTAGAAACAAAGGAGAGGTAAAATCACCTTCTATGTGAGAACCAAGCAAATTTTTTATTTACAGCTTTTTAAAGTAAATCTATTGTTTTCGAATGGAGAGTTTGCAATTAACTCTGGAGTTCAAGTAAGACTGATACACAGAGTGCTACTTTCTTCTCATCTAACCTTACCTGAGGGAGTCTACATTTCATTACATACAAAAAGAAATAATTTAATATTTTTAAAATGCAAAAATAGCTACAAAATCTTACATTTGCTTTTCTTGGAATCTCTGGCTTTTTTAGGAGCCGTCTTAAAGTTTTCTAGCACAAATAAATCTGGTCTAGCCACAAGACTATCCAAACTCAATTTCTGCTAATTAGTAGTGGTATTCCAATTGATCTCTATTACTTTCTATTCATATGAGCCATTTAATTAGTTCATGTCTACGATTGTCAAATATTTCCATCTTTTCTAAATTAATACTGTAACTGTTTCCAATATTTAAAAAAATTTTATCTGTTACAATACCCTTCACCACAAAAAGTGGAAAAAGGGTTTATGTAAGTTTGTCATTCCATTTGTAATTTCTAAAATATCCATTTCCGAACCCATAAAGTATTTATATTCTGAGTTCTTATCCATAGCCAAATCCATTGAGAGATGTCCGTCTGTCCCTCCGTATTAGTATTGAAATCGACTTTGCACAAGATAAGCTAGAGAAAATTTAAATACGCCAATCGATTAGATGTAGTTTTGAAAATTTTGCTGTGAGATCGGTCCATGTCCTTCGAGGCAGCTGGTAAGACATCACGCCTGCCTTAATTTTTCTTTATCAGCTGGAAAAATAAATTAACTCCGATTAAAACAACAATTAGATAGATAAAGAATTAAAAAATAAGAAAAACAAAATCAATTGAAAAAATCGGCATTCGCTCATATATTACGAATTATTGGCCTCCGAACTTTTCATAGAAAAGTAGGATTTTGCACTATATTTTTTAAGCCGTCAGTATGGACACAATTCGAAAGCTTTTAAAGAGATCTTTCAGGAAATGCTAAAATTTGTTAAACATGCTAAGCCTATTAAGTGCCGATGTCGGTTGGCATACCATCCCTGATATGTATACAACCTTATAAAGTAATAATCATGGTGTTTGTAATAATGACGACATCACATCTCATCAGCCTTAACTTGTTGTTATTTATTGTATTGATGCCTGAATAAATGTTGTAGTTCTTGTTTTTATACATAAAAAAACTTACAATCATTTATGAATTGTATCAATGCGTCGCACATAAAAATAAATATTTTATTTCTTAACACATTTATATTGTTGTTGTTGGGTTTTGCATTTAATACAGCAATTTTGACAGGCATAGCGTTGGTAAAGTATACTTGTGCACCATGTCAAATGCATGTTGAAACTTTACACCACGTTGTTCTTAGATATTTTTTTTAATTTGCAGGTAAAACAATTTTATTGCAACAATCGTTTATATAAATTTTAAAATAAATTTACAAGTGCAATTCCAAGTTAAAAATTTGTTGGAATAACTTTTGTGATCAAAATTATTTTTGTACCTCAATGTCAAAAGCTGTAGTTAATTTGAGATAAGTAAAGGCTTTTAAAAAAGTATAGTAAACATTTTTTAAGCTGATTTGTTGCCAAGAGTTGCCAGTTTAAGAAAGGCCTTTGTACTTAATTGTAACAAAAATCCCCAGAAAGTTTAATTAGTTTGATTGAGATGAAATTATTCATATTTTAATTATAAAATTTTTTAAATTATGGCTGCATGCTTAAATCTTAAGGAAAAAACCCTAAAGGCCTTAAATTTGTTTAATGTGAAAGTTTTTCATATTTAGCGGCGGATAAGATTTTCCTGCTAAGAAAATACGCTAGAAGTGATAAATGTAATCATTTTGCTTAACGTTTCTCAGGTATTTATAGTTAAAAATGTGTCTTTAAAGCTTAAGACCAAAATGAGAAACTTTTTTACAATTCCAAATCTGCCTCATTACAGTTTTGGAATTTTGACTCTTGTGACTTTCTTTCTGAGAAGGGTAGTAACGTTGTAGATTTATTGTAATGTAAAAATGTCTTTAAAAAAGCCACTTGGGAATTTTTTACTTATAATTGACTTAAAGCAGATAATTAAAGCTTGATATTTTTCCCCGATTTTAATGTCTCAATGTTGTTGAGTAAATATAGCAGGCAAAACTAAATTAATGGGTAAATTGCCCATCAAACATTGTCATTCTTAAACAAAAAGTATAAGAAAATCGAAAGCATAGGAACTGTTTAGTCTGGTTTTGACAGCACGTTAGGTAGTGAAGTTAGCTGCAGTTAAAAATTAATAAAAATTTAGTTATTTTCAGATTAATCTAGCGATTTTATTTTTATTTATTTGTTCGTTTTTGTTTTTGTTTTGGTGAATTTTAGAAGTTTTAAATTTAGCTTTTAAATTTTTTTGGGTGAAGTTTTTGTTTTGTCATCAGAATTCGAATTTTGTAACTTTTTTCTCATGTGAAGAATTTTTTTTTTTTTTGAATTGAAGATAATAATCTCAGCAGACACGTTAATCCATATTAAAATTTTCTCGCCGTATGCTGTGTTCGGTTTGTGCAATACTCGACTATGTCCGTCAGGTTGCTTTTATCTGAGAGCAGAAATTGGTTGGCTATTTTTCAACTGTCTGATTAGGACTTTCATAATAATAGTAATTTTTAATGGCGGATGATAGTTATTTCCACACATAGGAGGCTAATGTTTGATATCACAATGTAGAGGTCAGAAGGTGATCTGTGGTCTTCGAAAGATCTAATTAAACCAGAAGTGGCTCCACAAAAATTTTTTTTTGGAAACAAAAAAATTCTGTTTAAATCAATTTTTAATTGCAGCAATAAAATTAAATTTTTTTAAAGTATTTTTTGTGCGATTTGACTGAAGTGCTTGTCTAAGAACTACTACAACGCCTATGCTTAGCCTGATCTGTGGTAATAATCTAAAGCATTTTTTTTTAAATCCATCACTCCCGCTTCTATTTACAAAAATCCATTCCATTGAAACTTTTATTTACAAGATAAACAAAAGAACCAACTAAAAACAACTTTAAAAATAAAACTAATAATTTTTTTTTTATTTTTTTTTGTAGTTAGAAAAACACAAGCTGGCAAAAACTTTACAAATACATTTTCAAAAACATATTGCAACCATCAAGCAAAACAAAAAACTTCAGAAAAGATTATTTATATTTTATCTTGTATTTCGAAATGCTTACAAGTTGAAAACTTAAACAAAGAATAAAAAATATTTAAAGAACAAAAGAATAAACAACAAATGAGAAAAAAAACTATAAAAATAAATAAATAACAAAACAAACTATTGTGGCAATCAACCATATAAGACTTCCCTCCTTACTTTAACGAGGAGTATCGCTGGCTGTGATTTCTTTCCACTCATCAAATCAGATGTGTGAAAAAAATTATTTACATTTATATTTAGTTGTTTTTTGTTTATTTTTTAATGTTGGTTTCAATACATTGCAATCGATAATTGTTTATGAAACAAATAAACTTTATTTTTTTATATTTTTTTGTTAATTATTTTCAACTAAAGAAAATTTAGTTGTTGAAAACTTTAGCCTCTCAAACTGTGGCAGATAAAGAAGCAATGCCTTGCAATGTTCCAATGCTTTTTAAGCTCGATTTTATTTTAAGGTTATTCACATTTTTACAATGAACTTTAGTGGCTTAAGGCTTTACTTTTTGCAGTCTTATCTTTTCTTTAATTAATTTTAAATATTTAAGAATGGAAGTTTCTTAATTTTTTGTTGAACTTCGATAGTTGGTTCTTTCCAGATAGAAGTAGTCACCTGTGGACATAATCATAAAAGTTTATAGGTACTCATCAGGGCTTGGGACCCCTTAGGCCTTAGACGACTCAAAAGTAATTATGTAGTCTTGTGTAAGCAACTGTGTTGTTCAGTCTCCTATAATTATTGATGAAATTATTTGATTGCTTTACAGCAACTTACCCCAATTAGCTAGATTATCACTTCATTATCAAAGAGCCCCGTAGTGCATTTTATTATATTAATGAATTTTTGTTTATATGTGTAAATGTTTTTAGTCTATTGACAGCTATACAGATGGAAAGATTTTCTTTAAATTTTGACAGTACTTTCCTGTGTGTCGGGAAGGAGCTGTAGGCTACGGTTTGTTTTAAAATAAATGCTTGGGTTTGAAAAATGGACGTATTACTTTACATAAAAATTAAATTAAGATATCAGTATCTGAACTTAAGCTGAAACTATATGAGTTTGAATAAATGGGCGTGGTAATTCCCATTAATACTAAATATGTATTTTTATAAATTAAGAGCCAGCAATCCATTATTTTTACATTTTTATTTTTTACAGCTTTAGGCAAAAAAAAAAAATCTTATTTAATCAACAAATTATGGTTGTTTAAAAGTATAATATTTTCATTATCAAAAATAATATTATTATTATTATTATTAGAGTCATAGTTTAGTCGCCTTAAGGCAAATAGTGCAACAAAAATCCAAAGTCATGTTTAAAACGTAATCATATTATGATACACATTTACTATGGTGCCTTGATTAAATTTAATCATAAAATCGATTAGATATGGTGATCATAATATGATAAAAAGATTTTATAATATTTTGATTTTAATAACTTATGCGCCTGGTTTCTTTTACTTAATTGTATTTTGATAATTATTTTTGAATAAAACCACATTTAAATTTTCAAATGAAATTAATTATTTTTTCCAATTTTGTTTTTTGTTTTTTGTTTTTTGTTTAATTTTTAAATTTAATTTTATTTTGCATCCTTATTTAGAATAGCCTTGTTTTTTTTTTTTTTTTGTTGAAAATTAAAATATAAAAGTGGAGATTCAGTATATTTTAAGTGATAAAAGAATTCCATCAGATTTTAAAACCATTCCGAGAAAAATGTCTTACAAATCTGCATATTTCTATTTTTGTTGATTTTGAAAAAAGGAGAAGGTTTTTAATTTGTCTTCATTTGCTTTTTTATGTTGTAGGATATTTTTTACTTCACAACTCCATCATTACTGAACTGGTTTTGATTTTTTTTCGAAAAAAATTTAAAACTAAAGGGGTTCCCCTCTAATATACGTAATTTTAAGATTTATGTTTAGCGGTAAAGGAAAGGAATTTCATGTTTTCACTAAGAAAATTTAAAAAAAATCTAAACTCAAAAACCAATGCAGACAGACAATAGCAATTAATACAAATATGTGTTGCTATATTCGGTAAGTAAAAAGAAAAAATTAAGGAACCTTCTACAGAACACGAGAGTTTTAAAGCTTTAAGTTGTATCTTTTTAAAATAAGGTTTAGAAGATTTTAAATTAAAATATCATTACGATGAATTGACCGCCTGTTTGAACTGAGAGAATTATTTTGCCTTATTACATCTGAATTAATTTATTATATTATGTTTATTTATAACACCTTATGAATGGAAATACTATAATCTGAGCCGTTTTTTTTTTGAAAGTGGTATAAGTCCATTTTCAAAAAAAAAAAAAAAAAAAAAAAACATTAAATGCAGACTGTTATGAGCATTTTATCTACAAATAGTTAAAAAACAGATTATTTATCATTTGCATAAATTTACGCAAACACACATAAATTTACTTTGAAAGTGGTGTAAGTCCATTACTACCTTTTTCTTCAATACATCATTGTTACTTTTAGAAATCTTTGTATAACTAATAAAAAAAAATTAAGCAAGAGTGCTTTATTCGACTATGCCCTACACGATGTATGTAAATCTGGTTAAGTAAAGTTACTTTAACCAAGAAAACAAATATTGCGGTGACAGCGAATTAAAAAATAAGAAAAAAAATAAATTTGTTATATAGTTTTACATAAAAAACGTCCTCGGCTCTTAACGGGTTAAGCATTATTAAAAAAATATTTCCTAAAGATCTCTTCAAAAGCTTTTAAATGATATCCATACTGACCATTATGACAATCAAGCTTTTTTTATGAGAATATCAGAGGCCCATAACTCGTTCAATATGGACGAGTGCCCATTTTTTTCACTTAATTTTTTTTTCTTATTTTTTAATTCTCCATCGCTCCATATATTTGTTCTTTTGATTTGAGTTACTTCATTGTTTCAAATGTTGTGAAAAAATTAGAGGCAGGCGTGGTGTTAAGTCCACTGCCTCGAGGGACGTGGACCGATTTTGCTGATTTAAAATAGCACGTCTTTCAACCCTTTGTCTAATCGATTGGCGTATTTGAATTTTCTCTATCTCATCTAATGCTTTGGCAAAGTTGATTTCAACACTAACACGCATGGACAGTAGGACATCGCTTAATCGACTTCGCTATGCATAAGGGCTCAGAATATAAATACTTTATCGGGTAAGGAAGCGGGTAAATGATGTCACGATTGTCATAAAGCCCATATTTTTTCATTAATAATATTGGTTTGATGTAATTGAACCTGTTTATTTTATATGCATCAGTATATCATTTTCAGTTTCGCTGACCGTAAAAGTGGTCTAAGTCCATTTACCATTATCAAAATTAATTAACTTTATATTCCAATATAACAAAATATTTTCAAAATATTCAAATAGTATTTGACAAATACAAAACCCTTAAAAATCTCTATAAAATATAAAATGGACATATACTACTTTCAAAGAAAACAGCTCATAGATTGAACTAAAAATAAAACCTGGAACGCTCTTAAAACTCTAATCAAATTCAAACTTGCCTTCTTGTCATTTTTTTTTTTTGAAAATTAATTATCAAACGTACTCACGTTTTTATTATGTTTTCCTGTAAAAATGTCACTCCATAATAACAACTACGAAAATGTGTCAAAATTTTTTTGTCTACTTTTTTATTTTTGGGCCCACTTTATTTATTTTGCATTTTGTCATGTAGTAAATGGGGTGTCGTCGGTCGCATGTTGTTTATTGTTGCCAATTAGAAAGTGGGTTATAAAACGTTTTTGTTGTCTTTTTTATTTTCTAACTGCGCTACTAAAATTTTGATTTGTTTCCTCATACAGAGAATAATCAAGAATTAAAATTATTCTGCAAGTGTTTTGCTCTACAAACAACAGTAAAATAAAGCAATGTGTCTGTAAATCGAATTGATTTGAAACGGGAGCCTTTAACATTTTAATTATTTTAAATTTTTATTTTCTTAAATGAGTTTTGCTTTGTGTTTTTATTTAATGGAAATCAAAGAAAATTAGAAAACAAAAATATAAAATAATAAAAATTTTATGCCAAAAGGATCAAATAAATAGTAGAATAATACTAAATTCATTATACCTTCCCACCTAAAGTGCCTGCAACGCCTCATATCTTATAAATTCCCTATCACTAACACATAAAAATGTTGGTTACATTTATCAACCTGCAACATTGTCCAACTAATGACGCAATAAAACTACACTTCTTGTTTGTCCTCGTAAACGTAATCAAAAGAATGAAATAAAAATAGAAAAAAGAAATCATTGCAATCATGTTAAGAAAATTGCAAATAACAATAAATTCAATTAATTTCCATTTACACTTTTATTTACCAAAGTTATTAACCATGATTTAAGCTGAACAGATAGCAACCAAACAACCAAACAACCAACCAAACAGATACATCGATCCATGTACTCCAATGTTGGTTAGTTCATCCATAAAAACGATTTAAAAAGAAAACACACTCGTACAACTCGTACATTTGTTATGGGTCATTTTGGTCGCCTTTGAATATTAAGAGCTGCGGCGATAAGCCATCCAACACTTGCGTCTTTAACTTTGATTTTAAACTGAAAATAAAATAGAAAGAAAAAGAATTCCAAGACACGTTTCGTTGATACATTTGATAGAATTGGTCTTTGGTCATAAACTGCGTATTCATTTTAATGTCTGTCTGTCTGCTTTTTTGTCTGTCTGTCTGTTTGTCTGTCGTTCGGTATGCTTATTATGTGATGTTGTAAACACTTACAGGGTTAAGTGGTTATCTTTTATACACATTAACTTACATTACTTTTAGTTACAATGGGAAGTAAATTATGAAATAAAATCAGTTGCTGGATATTTCTTTTTTTTGTAGCTAAAAAGGGTATCGCAAAATTAAAATAAGACTGAAGTAAAAAAAAAATAAATAAAATTTTAATTAAAATATAAAATTTTAGGAATACATTTGATTGTAGAAAGGCACAACTATGAATTTAAATAAACCCATAAAAATAAATCCCATAGTGTTATATAACTTGGCCATTCTGACCGCTTATTTAAGAAGAGATTAAACAACCAGGAAAAGTCTTACGCGGTAATGGTAGATTATTTTAGGAGCTGGTTGGCTCTTTTGGATTAAACTTCAGTCACTTAAAAAATTTGGTTTTTTAAAAGGCCAATTCATAGGTCCACTTATTCAAATCGACTTATTACAAAATTTTTGATTTCAATAAGACGAAGTCGTTCTATAGCACGTAGCTGCATTCTGTTGAAACCATCTTTCGTACATCGTGACATTGACATTTATATTTTCAAACAAAAAATATCATTGATCATGGTGGTGTAACGACTTTTATCGTCCGTAACGCCAAACGATGCATATTTCTGGATGTATTTTAGTCTGTGTGTTCTGTTGCGTATTGGGTTCGTGCACAATTTTGTTTATTACCAACTCTTAAAATGAGAAGCCCGCTAAATACAATTTTGCTTTAAAACATCGGCTTAGTTTCAAATTGCTGTAGAACCAAATGGCAAAAGAACAAGGCATATGATGGTCTTGTAGCTTTACATTCTCCACCAGCTTGACCTTATACGGGTGTAGAAAAAGGTCTTTGCATAAAAATTGTGCACGTGTTGGTCGAACAAAGCCTCAATTTCCTGCGACCGACAACGAATCCATAAATTTGGGTCTTCTACTACGCTGTCGTTGACAGCGGCGATATTGCTAACAGTACGAACATTCCTTTCATATGTTGGTTTTATTGCATCATCAATTCCCTCTGTCTCTGTAACTTTAATAAAGCAATTCTTGTTTTCAGTGGTGAGCGGGGAAAGATGATTGGAAAAGCGCCATTTTGTCATTCGTCATGTTTAAGGCAGAAATAAAATCTAAAGCGGCTATTAAACGGTCAAACCTTACAAGTGAGAGCAGTTTGATGCGAGAGAGTTTCAATTAGGGATATAACGATACCGATACTCCAACATAAATTGAGCTCCAGTAAAAATTAACAAAACTCAAGTAGAGTAATTCTTCTATTTTACAAAATAACAGTGTTTCTTAATGAGCCATTCAAATCATCAAAATTTTCAATACATTTCAGTTTCTAAAGTTCAAATTTTTAAACTACAAAACGTCTGCAATATTTATGAGTTTACAAAATAAACGATGGCATTCAGTTTAGATTGGCTAAAGATTTAAAATTGATATAAATAAGATTTAAAAGACACTAAATTGAATTTGAGATCATGTTAAAATTAAATTAAAATTATAAAAATAACATTGCAAATGATTAATTTTTGTTTAAAAAACAAAGTATTCTCAAATTTTACAGAGATAAATGATTTCTCAAATCCATTTGAAGCAGACCTGCAGTGAAAAATAGTCTCCCGATGCGACAGAACTCATTTGAATTTTATGTTCTGCTTTTAATATGTTATTTCTCATAGTTGTCATGCAAAAACAAAAGTTGAAATTTAAATATTTTGTTCGTAAAACTCTAAAGAAAAGTACAAGAAGTATCGGCGTATCGACAGTAAAATATCGCCGATATTGATGTATCGGAAAACCAGCAGTATCGCTGATATATGGGTATTAGTATTGGTTAAATCTCTAGTTTCAATATCAAAATTTTTTTAAATCCATGCAACACCGCTAACAAACACGTATTTTACCCTATACTCACCAGTATGATGGCATGTCATCAAGCCGAGCTCACATGCCAAAATTGACCGTCTAAAAGCCGCTAAAGCAATCAAGACCGAAATCGCAAGGAAAAAATTTGAATGTGTGGACATGAAAGCAATTTCGCGAATGTAAATTTAAGAAAATTAGTAAAAAAAAAAATTTCTGTTTAGATGGGGACTAAAGAGAGCTCACATGGACGATCATGTGCGCTATAAAATCGTAAGTCTTCTATAATTTTAGTGACTTAATGACTGATTTTCAAAGTAAATCTAGATTATTTGGTAGCGTTGTAATATAAAATTTAATTTGCTTAAATTTTTTTTTATAATTTTATTACTTTTCTGGTACTTTTATGCTAAAAATGTTTTTTTTGTTTGTAAATTTATATTTTAAGCCCATAGAGGAGCATTGGACTAAAAGACAAATTACCAGTTAATTGGAAATTTGTTCGTTTCTTTTAAAATAAATCGTGGCGCATCTTTTCTAAGTAAAGTAAGCAATTTTTCATTCTTTGTTATCAAAACTTAAAAAAAAGTTAGAAAAATTCTTGTGTCTCCAACATGTTCCTCTGCCATTGAGATGGCAGCAAATCTCTTATACGAAATGTGTGCTGAGTGTTTATTTCTTAAAGTTTGTTTATTTTTTATTTGTAATTTTATTTTAGCAGATCGCTTGTGTAGTGCTCATTATCAACATCGTTATTATTTGTAATTTTTTTTTCGATTTTTTCTGCAAAAAGTTTTTTTCAATCGTTTTATCAATTCGAATTATTTTATTCTTTCTTTCGGTCGGCTTGATTGTCCTTAGTCTAGCATGTGAATAATAAGTTCACATTTTTTCTACATATTGTTTTTCTTCATATGATATTTTTTTTGATTTTAATAAAAAATTTTGCTTTTAAAGTGTCTGCCTGCTTGCATTGGCAGAAATTTTTATTCGTTGCCAATATCTCTTTTCGAAGTAAATAATGAATCTGCTTGATTACCCTGCCAATTCAAAAACTTGTTCGCTAGACAAGCTTTTTAACACATAAAAACTTTTGTAAATATCTTCTTCCCCTCTCGCCAAAGCTTCTCAATCCTTCTTTTATATTCATAATTTCAATTCGACTTGTTTCTTTTGTTTTTTTTTTTGTATTTTGCGTCTTACCTGTTGATCGCTGCTATTTATTTATTCTGTTAACAAGTTGGTGTAAAATTGTTTATTATTTCTATGGTTATTTTTTTTTATTTTCTCCATTTAAATTCTATAAATGATCGATAGTGTATGAAATTATTATTTTTATTATTATTTATTATTCAGAATAGTTATGTAAATTGAGTTTATTTGTTATGGATTTGAATACATATTTTGTTTGTTTGCTTCTCGTGTATTGGTTTCTCTTTTGAGGTTTTACTGCGTTTTGGCTGATAATTGGATAAGTTAAATAAATTATGACATTAATCAATTTAATACGTTTAGAAATATGAATTTTCTTATGGCTGATTGCAGTTTAACAAGATAAAAAATATTTTAAATATGGGTTCCTATAAAATCTGGTTGCACTGTAAGATATTTTAAAGTTTTCCAAGCGCACTTTAAGAAATTTAATTTTATAAAAATTATAGTGTTTAATTAATATATAAAAGCTTTTGCATAAATCAAACAAAAATATATTTAAAAAATAATTATTTTTTTTTGCACAAATTTTATTTATGAAACTTTTGACTTAAATTGTTTAGTATCAACAGATTTCGTAAAAGATATTTGAATATTGTTTAAAATAAATAAATTAATTTTAAAATTAAAAAATTTTCATAAATCATAATGTGCTAAATATTATAAAAAATTCTAACAAGAAACTTCTCAGAAGATATATTTTGGTTAAAAATTTTTATCAAAAAATTTTAATTAAAAAATAATTTTTATTTTTTTTAAATCAAAAATTGTTGTGAAAGAAAAATTTGTTTTTGTAGCGCATTTCACTTTTTAATTTTTTTTGTGTCTTTACGCTTGAAGACACCTGTTAAACCCATCAGACAATAAAAAGTTAAACAAAAATTATATAGAAAAAAAAAAAACAAAAGAAAAGAATAATAATAATAATAATAATAATAATAATAATAATAATAATAATAATAATAATAATAATAATAATAATACAAATTAAATTAAAAAATAAATAATTTTAACCAATCAATATTTAAAAAATATAAAAAATAATTAATAACAAAAATAGAAAAAGAAAAAAAAATCAGAATAAGAATTTGACAAAATGCTTTCAGCATAAAAATATTTATAATAATATTCCTTAATTTACAAAAAAAAAACAAAATAAAAAAAAAGAAAAATTATAAAATTTTATCGAAATTTTTTTTATTTTAAGGCAAAATTATTTAAAAAAAAATTTCCAGCAGCATTATTTTTATAATAAAAAAATTCCCGAAAATTTTGTTTTTTATAAAGAAAACTCCATTTAATATATTTTAATAAAAAAATTGTCATAAAACAAATTTTTAATGAAATACTTCGCAGCAAAAATATTTTTATTTTCAAAAATTCTTTACGAAAGGATTTTTTAAAACAAAATTCCAGTCTTAATATTTTGATGAAGAAAATCCCGCTAAAAAATTTTAATACAACTTTTTTTATAAAATATTTTTTCAATAAGATATTTCTTTTTGAATTTTTTAATATTAGAATTAAGCCTGTAAGGCCTCAAAAAAAATCCAGCAAAAATATTTCTTTTGATATTTAAAGCAAAACTATTATTATTATTTTTTATTTTCCAGCAAAATTTTATGTTGCAAAATTTTTATATTAAAAATATAAGTAATTAAATTCAAAATTAACGTTTTAAAAAAATTTTTTAAGTCCGCTATGCTTTTTGGAAAAAAATGTTTCAGTGCATATCTTTTTAATAATCTTTAAAATAATAATAATAAATATTAATAATAATTTTAAAACTTCTTTGCCTTCTTCTGCATATTTTAAGTAACAAAATTTCATTTTGCTTTTCTACTCTTTGGAATGTTTTAACAAATTTATGCCAACTATTTCCTGTTTTTAATAATATTTTTTTCGTGCCACCAATTATTTATGGGCTTAATCACGACATTCATTAAAATAAGGGAAAAAAAAGAAAAAGGTGGCAGTCATCTGCAGACATTGCTGCAACACATCAAACAAAAATCATTTCGTTACGCAGCCGATATTCCTCCGTAACATGTCATAACAAGAAAAGGACTAATGAACAGGCAAAATGTAACAGAAATTAAAAAATGATACAAAATTGAAACCGCAACGTGAGGTCCATTATGTGTGTAACAATATCGTCGTATGATCAATGGGTTGACTTGAGTGGTTGGCAGGTTTAGTTGGGCTGTTGTGTTGCTTTATATCTTCTGCTGGTTGGCAAACTTGAAAACCCACAAATAAGTTTTTAACAAAAATAATATAAGTAAAAGCACGCACACACATACACACTACACATACACACACAATTAAAATAAAACAAATTTATAATAAATTGTAGGTTTTTCTTTAATGTTGATACGAACTGAAAGCTGTGGCGGCAGGCAGATCATGCCATTACATTATGTTCTCGTTTTTTTTTTCGTATCTTTTCTTATTTAAGTTGAACCAGTTTAAAATTGTAAATAATTTTTGCAATTATTCTGAAGGTTGGAGGATGTTAAAAAGACAACACACACACACACACACACACACACACAAACACTCACTCACTTACACTTGTGGTTTGTTTGAAGGGCAGACGTAAATGTTTGCAAAACTCTTTAAAGTTCAAACATTTCCGTTGCTACAAGTTGTGGCAACCAGTGTATACGTAATTGCTACCAGTAGGATCGGTAGTTACATTTTAAGTAAAAATTATCTTGTTGTTTTAGTAGTTTTTTGCTTTTCCTACATAAATCGTTATTGTGATATTTCTTTGATTTTTTTCTTGTTCCTTTTTTTTAATTTCAGACTTGGTAGCAAGTTTCAAATCAAATTCATTAATGCAATTCTTAACAAGAAATCTTTTTTTTTGCACTGCAAGAAATTATATAAATTTGATTTTAAAATTCTTATTTCTAAATTTGGAAAAAATTAAATAATTTTAAAGAAATATTTTTTAAGTTTTTTTTTCTATTTTTTTCAATACAACCCTAATTAAGTAATAAGTATCTAATTATCTCTCTCTTTTTTCAGATTGCTGTCTCCTTAAAAGGTAAATTATTAAAAAAGGACTTTCTAAAGACTTTATTATATGAATAAAAAAGATTTTATAAATATATTTTTTATCTAAATGACTTTCCTTCATATCATCTAGTAAAAAAGTAAGTCCAAGTTAAAAAAAAAGTGCTATTATATGTTATTGTAGCATTAGTTCCATGTCATGTACTGACTTCCGCATTTGTTTTGCCAAAGAATAAGTTTTATGAAAGATCCAAAAATGACCGGCCCGTGGTTTCCTATACATTTTCATGGTCAGCAGCAAGAAATTCGATAAGTCTTGGCTGGTGGCCTATTGTGTTTTCAGCAATAAATTAATGAAAGAAACTTATACATACCCAAATTTTACCTAACACATTTGTAACAAATTTATATTAAGTTGCGTTGCCGTTGTAGCGTTTTTAGTATTAAACCGAAATGTAATTTTTGTTGTTGATGATTGAATTTATTTTTTTGCTTCAGTTTTACAGTGATATGTTTAGGAAAGCTTAAAATTCAGCTTATTAGTGGGGATGCAACCGATACCGATACCGATATATCAGCGATACTGCTGGTTTTCCGATACATCGATATTGGCGATATTTTACTTTCGATACGCCGATACTTCTTATGTTTTTCTTTAGAGTTTTACAAACAAAATATTTAAATTTCAACTTTTGTTTTTGCATGACAACTATGAGAAATAACATATTAAAAGCAGAACATGAAATTCAAATGAGCTCTGTCGCATCTGGGAGACTATTTTTCGCTGCAGGTCTGCTTCAAACGGATTTGAGAAATCGTCTATCTCGGCAAAATTTGAGAACACTTTGTTTTTTAAACAAAAATCTTATTAATATCAATTTGAAATATTAATATTTTGCTGTTTTTATAATTTTAAAATCTTATTTCTTTTAAATCTTTATTATATCAATTTTAAATCTTGAGCCAATCTAAACTGAATGCCATCGTTTTTTTTATAAAATCATGAATATTGCAGACGTTTTGTAGTTGGAAAATTTGAGTTTTAGAAACTGAAATGTATTGAAAATTTTGATGATTTGAATGGCTCATCAATAAACTCTGTTATTTTGTAAAATAGATGAATTACTCTACTTGATTTTTGTTAATTTTTACTTGAACTCAATTTCAATATGCGTATCGGTCTCGGAATCGGTATCGGCGTTTTTATGTTGGAGTATCGGTAACATTATCGGATCGCTGAAATGGCGTATCGTTACATCTCTACTAATAAGAGATTAGGGTAAAGTTGAATTAATTTTTCTTTGTAAAAAAAGCTCAGTGGCAACGCTCTTTGCTCAAAATTTCAAAAAAAAACTGATGTGACAAGGTTTCTTATTTAGTTAAGATACGTATAATAATATAAATAATAATAAGGTTCAATGCCTGTAAATGACTTTTTTGTGTTGACCCTGGTTCTCGAGATATACCTTTATATAAGAAATAAAAGGAGGCTGCACTATGAAATTATCCATAACTTGAACATTAGCTGCTCTATTTAATTTAATAAAAAAACTCGCAATAAAAAAATTTTAAAATTAAATTCTTATGATTTATTATTTTTCATACAGTTTCGACGATGATTAAAAAAAATTTACAAATCATTCGATTTTTAAGCAAAATTATCGTTTGCAAAAAATCATAAAAATTAAAAATAGACAAAATTTTAAAGTTGGTTCTGAAAGGAATATTCACGTAGGATTTAAACAAAATAGCTATTTTTCGACTTATTATTTCTATACGTTTTTGCAATTTTATCTACTAAAATTAAAAAAAAAAAAAAAAAAAAAATAGAAAAATAAAATAATTTTAAGGAAACTTTTATTTTATTTGGATGAACAACTTTGACAGACTGCAGTGTCCATTTAGTTTTAAATATGTGAGATAGAATTGAATTACTTTAATTATTAAGGACATTTTTATATTTCGATATGCTAGAAGTACTGTGATGTTGTTTATATTGTAAATATTTTGCAGGTAGTTTGGTTTGGTGGCCTGAGTTCATATCCCAGCCATTCCAATTTTAACGTCCTACATATTTTACATAAGAATTTAGAATTTTCATATCAATATGTATTACTGAGCTTTATTTTAGTGGTATAATTCCACTTCATTGTTTTGTTTGATGATTAGCTTCTAACTAATATGGACCAGCTTTACAACAGAAGAGCTATAATATTGTTCTAAGAATTAATATAATATATAATTATAGACTTGCAAGAAATTAAGCTTTCTTATTTATCACCCCAATCTGCTCTGCCTTATTCCTTTCCTTTTCTACTCCCTTCTTTCTCTTTACTCTTTGACTTTGACATACTGCAATATTCAAATCAAATATTTATTTGGTTTTTGATAGAAATAACTCGCTTCAGTATTTTATACTTTATCTCTTATAAAAATATCTTTAAGTGTACTTTTAATATGATGCTAAAGTAGCAAAGCAACAAATACAAAAAAGAAGGATAATGATATTGCAACAGCATAATTACATATGTTCTTGTTGCCGTTGGGTTTCCTCCTTAAAGATTGTTATGATTCTCAGTTCAAGAGTAGTTGTTATCTGACGATCAGTAAATAACTTAAGTTATCGATAATAAGTAATCGATTGTAGCCATAATTTAATAATTTTTATGCACAAAAATTAAGCAAACTAGTAAATGGATAAAATATAAATGGAATATTATGATCAAGTCTAGATTTTGTTTAATGTTTACACGGAAAAATATGGCGCTTTAACATAATAAGTTCATCGTTAACTTTACGTAGTGTGGCAACACTGAGCTGTCTTGATCTATTTACCATCGCCATAAGTTTAAAAAGACTCCTTAACATGTCGTTTGACTGTTGCGTTAAGAAAACCAGGGAATTTTATTACGTTTTTTTAAACAGTTTTTTTTCTGCCAAAACAAAAAATCTATGCCTGTCCCAATTCTATAAAATAAATAGAAATGTAAATTTACAGGGGCCTTAAAATTTTGGCGACTTTCAGACATTTTATTTTTATAAGTTAAAAAAGACAATGAATAAAAGAACAACATTCGAGAATGAGTTGTTGCAAATAATGGCAGGCAGCATTTAAAACCTCTGATTTTTTTTCTTGCCTGCACACAACTAACAGCAAGTGACCTTATCATTTTAACTTGCCTCATAAAGTTGTCTTAAGGAACTTTAAAGAAACGTGATAAAATCATAGTCAAACGAGTAGTATAAACCAGATTTCAAGTTTCTTCTTCAAACACTTTTTAATTTAAGTTGTTTAATTTTTGTTTTCATTGAATAAACAACAATATAACAATAATTTATTATTAATATTTATGCTTTTTAACTTGTTGTACGAGTACAGAATGAATATTTTATAAGTTCTGCATTAAAAAAAATCCAATTGTTCTTGAGAGACCTGATAATGATTGCTCTACGAGACAGACGTGATAATATTAAGGAAAAAAAAATAATTTTCGATTTCTATAATAAACAACATAAAACAGGAAATTTATAATTTTTTTTTCTAACAAGTAGTTTGAATATATGATGACAACACAGGATGTTAAAATGAAGAGATTAATAGCAATCGACTACAATAGAAATTAAATTTATTGCATTTAAATAAAAATAATTGCTGTGAGTAAATTTGTTATTTCAGTGCCGTTCTAAGTTTTAAATTTATTTGCATTCTAAGGGTGATGCCACTTATTTTTTAATGAAATCATTTTAATATTATTAAAATAAAGAATAAATAAAGAAGCCTTTATTTTATATTTTATTTGAAAAATATGGGTTCCCTGTAATTTAGACTGTGTGGGAGTTTTGTACTTTTTACGTAATGAATGTAACCATTTTTGTAACCAAACTTTACTGCTCAATAAATGATTTTGGTTTTAAATAATTTTTGAAAATTATTATTTCGCCAAATTGATTCTTCGCCAAAAAATCTCAGCTTTTTGGAGTTTTTTTTTTATATTTAGTACCTTAGAGTCAATGCCATCATTTACATTTTACAGCTTCGTGAACAATTTTCTATATAAAAACTAAAGAATCATAAAGTCTCCAATTTCAATATTATGTGGAGACTTCTGATCACGCCAGGGATCTTTTGCTTAGTGTTTATTTAACAGCTTTGTAGAGATTTTACTTTTAAAGAATTCTCGCAGCTTTTAAAAACTTTCTCTTTTTGAAGTCGCCAACTTCTTCCTAACATTATTTTTCAAGTTTTTAAGTTTCAAAGCTTTTTGGAGACTTTCTAAAGTCGTCAATAAAGCTTCCTTTTACGTTTGAAGGGTTTTTATTTAAGAATTAAAAGCCATTTTCTAGAAAAGACTGTTTAATATTTTGGAGACTTTTTTAAAAGCAAATACTTTTACTCCCAGAGACTTTTTCAGTTCTTTAGAATTTACACTTTACACCTTTCTGGACGCTTTTCTAGACGTCTTTTGTGTAACTATTACAGAATGGAAAATTTTTTAAGAGTATTTTATGGCTTTATGGAGACTTCTGGTAGGGCCCCTGTTGCTAGAAACTTTTAATAGTCTTGAAGTCTTTGAACAAGACTCTATATTATTAATCCGGGATTTTTTTATTTCACAGCTTTTTGGACACATTTTAGAGGTCATCTGTGTAATTATCAAAGAATGGAGACTTTTTAAAAGTGGATAATTTTACTGCTTTTCGTGGACTTCTGATAATTCCACTTTTGTTTGTTAAGTGTTTATTAAATATCTTCAACTTCTTTCTGTGTAATTCTTTATGCGCTTCAAATTTATATCGTTGTGGAGACTTCTTAAAGTCGTTATTTAAGAATCCCGTAAAGGGTTTTAATTTCAAGGTAAAACATTTTCTCAAAGTTTTCGAGAGCTTGTAGGGACTTTTCTAACATAAAATACTGGGAGACTTTTAATAGTCCTTAAATAATATTTGTGTTTTACAGTTCTGTGGAGACTTTTTTGAAGAATTAAAATTGTGGCTTATTGCGTGTATTATATGTAGACTTAAAATCTTGTTTTTATTTAACTGTTTTAGATCTTCGAAGACTTACCTAAAAATCTCCAAATTAATTCCTTAACTAAGTAGTGTCCTCTTTTTATATTTCATTGCCCACTGTGATTGAACCTGTGTTTAATTTTTCAAGCTTTTTCAACTTTTCTAAGCTACAGCTCACTATTATTTTTGCTGTCTCTTAACTTTTTACTTTGTGAAAGGCTTTTCAACTTAATAAATCATGATCCACTATTATTTTGTTAGTGTTTCAATTTCAAGGCTTTCTGGGAATTTTTTACGACTTATGGCCACCAGCGCTGACTAAACCATATTTTAGAGTTAATACTATTCGCTCTCTATATTTCAGAGAGTTTTAGGTACTTCTAGCAACTATTTAAGACTTTTATAATTCATAACTTCTGCTATTAATTGAATGACTGGTAATAAAATTTTATGATTCTGTGGAGACTTTTAAAATTCACAAAAATAAATCGGATAATAAATATTTTGTGAAAAAGCTCATTTCTATTTGGAGATTTTTTAAAGGCAACGTAAGAAGCTCCATAAAATATCTTTTCTAGATTTTACTTAGAGTCTACGTGCTACTCTATTCTCTGATTGATCAAGCAAAAAAGTTCATCAAACCAAAATATAAAAAAAAAATTTATCCCATTTTTTCTTTTAAAAATAAAATAGTACATTATAAACAATTATTTTACCAGCTATTTTTTTATTGCAAACATCTTTTATTGTTTTCAAACACACAACAAAAATAAACTTTTATTCCCACATGTTTATCATCAACATGACAAAAGCAGATATAGAAACCAAAAAAAAAAAAAAAAAACTTCAAATAAAGTGTTGAAATAATCTTTAACAAAAGTTTGAAATGTAAAACATATTGAAGCTTCCCCCATTCACACAATTTCCAAACACTTAAACAGCCATCCAACTCTTCATCCTCAAACCATTCAGTTTTAATGGAAACAACTATAAAAATTTAATTTTTTCATGAATGAATATTTTATAAAAAAAATGCATCTTCATTCATTCATTCATTTTTTGTTGTTGCCATATTATCTTCAAGATAAAAAATATTAAATTACGAAATTTCAAATGTACATTCATAGTTGTATTGTATGCAGCATTTTGTAATAGAAAATGAGGTTAAATGACGGTTCTTGTTGTTCTTTTTTTGTTTCATGACATCAATTTGCCTTAAAAGTACTTCGATTTTAAATGTCAATAAGAAAGCGAAAAGTACCGATGCGTTAGTATATTTCGATTTGTGTCAAGCGGAAATGTGATAAAATTATTTTGTTTTTCCATTAAATTTCACTTTCCATATGGGTATTTATTGCTGATAATATTAAATTTTTTTTTTGTAGCGTAAAAAAGTATGTTACTGGCACTTTACAATTTGGTTTGTACAAATTTATAAAAAAAAGAAAGTGCAACAAAAACTAATTTAGGAAACTAAAGAAAATTTGGAGAATTTTTAAAACACCAAAAAAATTCTTTTTGGCAGGTACGCGGTCAATTTTGTTTGGTTATTTAAACATATTTCTGCATTTAAAAATTTCAAAACAAACGGGTCGAAATTAAAAAAAGTAATCTAATTTGTGCATATTTTTGTCCACACTGATGTCATTAAAATTCAATTTAACAATCGGATATTAGTGTCTCAGAGTTGTCGCTTAGGATCAGGAATACATTTTTACGATTGTTATGTTTATTTCTTGGCCCATTATCCGTAACTATCCGTATTTATGTGTCACAAAATTTCCTGAAAATATTTTGAAAACTCTTCAGTCATCTCCATATGTTAATGATATGTGGAAGTTAAGATCGAAGATTGATGTTCAGAAATAAATCATTCTAATCAAGACTAAAAAAAAAAAGAGAGCGCATTACTGGAACTAGGAACTTGAGTTATGGGAAGAAAGATAGAGGATGTAGTATTCAGGTGTAGGTATTTTAAAGAGAAGCCTTATAGCGAATTTTCCTTCTTATTCTTTCTGCCATCCACCATAATTTAAGGTGTAATTTTTTTGGTGGCCTGGGTTCAAACCCGAACAGCTGTCAATTTTACACATCAACAAAAATGTATTAAGACATGTAGTGAGACTCCGCTGTGCCAGTCTGTATTTCTCTTGAATATTAATCCGTTGGCAAAATTAAAATAATGGTAACAGCATAAAAAAGTAGATCAGGCCTTCTAAACTCTAGAGATACTGCAACACCGTTCTAAAAATAATTATGTTTTGAAAATAAAAGCTCTCTACCTATAATTCTTCTTTGCAACTCTCTCTCTCTCTCTCCTTCTTTCTTTGCTTATGCCTGAGATTTACTAGAAAAAATTATTATTAGAATGGACTTGACCTCAGTACTCAAGGAAAAAAAATTAGTCAAGTATTTAAAATATAATAAAAAAATTTGGGGTGAATTACCTAAATTTGTTTTGGAGGTGGCACAACAGACTTATTTAAGTTAATGGTGTGATCATTAGGACACATTGGAACTCTTACAACTAAATGCTTTTACATACATCATTCGATGCATCAAGAAATAACGCTTTTACATGATGTGAATTCCGTACAGACTAATGCAGTTCTAAAAAAAATGCGAATAGCATTTGTTATCATCTACAGAAGTAAAATTAGAATCGAACGTTTAATAGGGAATTAGTTTTAAAAGATATTAATCAGTTTTTATACCCTTCACCACAGGTGGAAAAGGAGAATATTTAGGTGTGTCATCCGTATGTAATTTCTACAATTTCCATGTCCGACCCCATATATTCTGAGTCCTTATGCATAGCGAAGTCGACTGAGCGAAATCTGTCTGGCCGTCCATGTTAGTGTTAAAGTCAACTTTGTCAAGGCCCTAGATGATGAAAATTTAAATACGTCAATCGGTCAAACATAGTTTCGAAAGATCTGCTATAAAAAATCAGCAAAATTAGTTCATGTGCTTAGAGGCAGCGGCCAAAACACCACGCCTGCCTCTAATTTTTCCATATCATTTGAAACAATGAAGCAGGTCCAATAAAAAAAATATGTAAATAAAGAACGAAAAAATTAGAAAAAAAGTGGAAAAATTGGCGCTCGCTCATATTTTCCGAGTTACGGGCCTCTTAACTTTTTATAGAAGAGTACGATCTTGCACCATATTTTTTAAGATATCAAAATGGATATCGTTTAAAAGCTTTTGAAGAGATATTTAAGAAAATGCTAACATTTTTCAAAAGTGCTCAACCTATTTAGAGCCGCTGAAATTTTTATGTAAAATTAAAAATAATTATTTTTTAATTCATTGTCACTTCAATATTTGTCTTTTTTATTTACATTTATGATGAAGGGTATATAAGATTCAGTATAGCCGAATATAACACTCTTTTTTTTTTTTTTTTTTTTTGTTAAATTTAAATTTTTTTTGTTGGCAAACACATAATTTTCTACCGAATTTTCGTTTTTTGTGAAACGTTATATATTTCCCTATTTTTGTTTTTTTTCTTTTGTTAAATTACGATTTTTTTTTTTAATTTAGAGTGTGAGTTAAACTATAAAGTTTAGAAAACTTTTTAATATTTTTGGTTACGTTTTTTTTTGTTAAAATTAATTTTATCTTTTTGATTTAATGAAATTGTAATTTTTATTTTGCTAATTTAAATGTAATTTTATTAGGATTTAGACTTTCATTAGAAAAAAATCATGATTTCAAAATATAATCATTCCGAAACTGCAGTTATACTCTTTCGAGAAAAAAGCTTTGTTTGCCAAAAGGTTGGTTCCCAATATGATAATACTTGCACTTTTCTTTGTTTTTATTTCGCCACTTAATATCAGATGTCATTGTATCAAAGATTTCATTGATCTAATTAATTATAGGTTTTAAGGACCCTGTACTTTGAATATCTGTCAGTTTTCTCATTTTATAAAAATGCGTAATTATTGATTTAACACAGACGAAGACAACTTTAAGAGCTATAATTGCTGCTTTTATGTAAATAATTATTAAATTTTAACCTTTTTGAGCCCCTGGGAGATACAATAGATATAATGATTTTCATTGAAAACTCCCATTTCCTACAGCAGTTGATTTTTTATTTTCCTGAAAGTCACATAAAATTAAAATTTATTATTTAAAATTTGTAACTGAAATTAATGACATTCATTGTTTCGTTTTATTTTATCGAATAAAAATGCATTTAAAACTAAAATAATAACATTTCTAAACGGAAATATTTGCAGCGTCAGACATGAGCTTCAAGTCGTTCATTAAATCGAAAGCTTTGAAAATTCTAAATTAAAGCAAAAACTTTAATTTTTATTTTAATACTTCAGTTTTCTTAAAAGCTTATCAAACAAAATTTGTAATCAATTTTTAATAATTTATAAAGTTCTTTTCTAGAAATAGATCTTTTGCAAATTAATATTTCCTTATATTTCCACTTAGTCTTTTTGTAAGAAAAAAATTTTCTTTTTTAAATTCCATTTTATCTTGCATAATTAACCCGGCAATAAAATTTTTTTGCGATAAAAATGAAGTAGCAAAATAATTTTTTATCATTTTACATGACAGTTTGTTATAAATGCGTTTTTCTTTATCTCAATATATTTTTCTTTATATTTAATCTTTATTTATTGGCGGAAAACAATCAAATAATTATTAATCTTTTAACAACAATTGCCAGCAATAAACACTTAAATATTACAGAATCTTATCAATCTTTTTTTTTTTTATTGCGTTTCTTGTTGAAAAAGCGTAAATGTTTAAAATAATTAAACAAAAAAATGGTGTTGAATGCAGCTTGTTATCTACAAGTTGCATTTAGGTTTATATAAACAAGTAAGTTGCTATCTTTATGCAGTTAAAAATATTTCGATTTTTATCTATTTGATGAACAACAGTGAATCAGTCAGCCTTACAAAGAAAAAACTGAGAGCCGGTGTACATTCCGCAATTTTACTTGTGGCAACTCTGACTTTAAGAAGTGGGTGAGAGGGAGTGAGAGAGAAGGAATGATTGAAAAGAAAAATAGTTATTTTCAATAGTCATTCGAAATGTGAATGAAACTTTATGTTGCCATGTTATGTCCATGGACTTTATGTGGCACTCCAAAAAAAAGAAAAAAAAAACGTCATAGTATCCATTAACATTTTCCTGCTTTAAAAAACGTTAAAGTGTCCATTGACATTTACATAGTGTCACTTTTGAAAGTGTCATATGTCCGCACTTCAACCAACAACGGTTTTGCTTACCAAATAATTTCGGTCGCAAAGATTTTCTTCTTTATAAAATAACCAAAATTGGCTTCGCTCACCAAAGATTTTTTGCATGACAGTTTAAAAGAACGTTCCACCTTTTTTACCTAAAATACCATAAAATGACCTATTTGTCCTTGAATGTTATGACATGCCACCACAAATTTATGTTCAATAGACGTTTAAAGAAAACTGCAGTACAAAACCTATACAGTCTGAGCTGAGATTAGGAATATAAATTGAGTAAACTGTGCAAATAGTCGCAATGCATTTTCTAATATTTTGCACAGTGGAAAATAAAGCAAAAAAAATAGAATAAATTAGAAAAGTCTGACTTTAGTAAAATTTTTGAACATCATTAAAATAATAAAATTTCACCAAAATATCACATTTTTACCAACATTTCAACAAAAATATGAAACTTTGTTAAAAATTCTTTTTTGCAATAAAATACTGGAGTTTTCAATAAAACCGAAAATTAGAACAAAAAACTCTAGATTATAAAAAATTTGGAATTTCATCAAATTATTTATTTTTACAAAAAATGCACTAAAAATTTTATTTATTCCAAAAAAAATGTATTTGCAATAAAAATGTTGAAATTTCATTTAAAACCGAAAATGCCAAAAAAATACCTGAAAGCTTTAACAACATAAAAGTTTTTTAAAATACTAAAATTTCCCTTTCAGCGAGTGCTCGTCTTTATACGAGCCGTGCTTTTCATGCAGAGTAGAACTTAAACTCACCCCAAATATCTTTATTATGATGTCAAATTCGCACAGCCGATTATGGCACTTTTTACTATTTTTTATAATGTTCTTTATAAGATCAGATTTTTTTTAACCAAATGTCTTTTTGCAACTTGAATATGTAGTGTCAGCTTGCTTTTATTGAGAGAAATTGCTATCACAGTGGTAAAGATGGCCTTTATATGCAAAAAAAAAAGACTTTTTTGAGGCAATCATTATCTGAGAGAAACACATTATGAGCAAAATATTATAGAATATTTAATGTTATAATAAAGGTGACAACAATATGATTTATCATAAAGCGCCGCGCTTCCATACTTCCTCTACAGCAATTATTATTATACTGGAAAAAAATCTATTGTGATAAAAGAAGAAGTAAAAATTAAATTGCTTTTGTTGTTAAACCGTTGGTTAGCAGGAAGCAAAAGCAAATATATGTGATGATTAATAAAGAGAACGGCGAAAAAAAGTTTTTGTGTTGTTTGTATAATCAATGTTATAGCAGTTCGAATTATAATCTTAAAAATTAAAAAAAAAATAATAATAATTTTTTATTATTTAAATAAGTTTAGAAGTTCGATTATATACACGAACTTAAGCCTTAATAAAACGATAAAGAGTTAATTTAGTAAATTCCATATGTTTTTGCTTTTCTTATGGTTTTTGGTTGTAAAATTAAATTAAATGAAATTAATTTTCTTTAGTTTTTTTAATTATTTTTTTTTTATTAATTTTTATTTATTTTGACAAAAATTTTATTTTACTTCTGCGTTGTTATTAAATATTTTTTTTAGAATAAAAATTATTTGTAAGTTTTTAGTAATACTTTGATAATATTAAAAAAACTTAACATATTCTTTTTTTATTGCTAATAATAAGTTAAAATCATACCTACTTTTTAGTTTTGGGATGATTTAAAGTTTTGTTGTGCAACAATTTAATGATTAAATGTTAACAAATACCTGTTGAACCTGACCATAATATTGTTTAGAACAACTATAATTTGTTTACCGGAACAATATATTCCTACACAGAACATTATATGGTTTTTGTGATCATATCACGATCATGTTTAATAACTGCGTGTTCCTTTTTAAGTAACTTTTTTTTTAAATTAAATTATAAAGATATATTCAGATACATTAGGGTGAGTATTAATATAATTAAAGAAATTTTGTGTTTAAATTATAATAAATAACAATTTAGGCCTTTAAAAAGTGTTAAGTAAAATATATAAAATTTTTATTCTTATTTTTTTATTATAATTTTCAACACCCAAATAGCTGACATTAACTACTTAGATTTGTGCTAATGTTCTTTGTAGTTTATTATTAACATAAAACTAATAAAAACTAAACAAATAAAAATTTTTCATTAATTTAAATCACTTGATAACAACATTTTTAGAAATAAAATATTTTTTCACTAAAAATTTATTTCAATAAAAATTATTTTTGTTTTTTTAACAATAATTTCTGTAAAGATATAAAAAAAATACAGTTAAATGATTTTATTGACTTTAATACTAAACGAAGAATTTAAAAAAGAAAAAAAAAAAATGAAGGGAAAGCAGGAAGGCAATTAGTTTATAAGAGAGAATTCCTTTTAATTAAATTTAAAATTTTTCTTAAGCAGCAAAGGTTGTTAATCAGGAACCTAAATTCAATATCTAAAGAATTCGATATTTAAAAATATGATTTTATTTTGCGCTCTGTGTGACAGTTACTGCTGAAACCATATGTAAACCTAATTTAACTTTTGCTTTGTGGATAAAAACTCTAAAAATCATTTATGCTGAAGGCAACGTTGTCGTCATCTTTAAAGATTTATGGATGGCAGGTAGCCAGTGCTTCTGCTCCTTAGGATGATAATAAAATTTTATATTTTATCAATTGTTTGATAAAGTTATTCGAGAGCCAATTATCTCATTTTAGCACTGCATATGAATTGGTATTTCAATTCTATGCTGACAAAGCCAGCAGGTCAAATAGTTGTTCTATGCAAGATATCAAATGACAGACATCCACAAATTCAGTTTTTATAAACTTCTAATGAATGAACTAATTTTTATTATTATTTTTATTTTTTCATTTAATTAAACCTTTTGTACGAGTACTTCTTTTCAATAAATTTAAATATTTGCTTAAACTTAAGAAATATTTTTATTCATAATAAAAATATGTTGGTTTTTGAGTTTATTGCCCAATCATCTTGTCAATAAATATTTACATTCTTATTTATAAATTTGTTAAAAAAAAACCAACACAACAACAAAGAAGTTAAAGAAAAAATTAAAAGAGAATAATACATTTTTGTTTTTATCAAGTTATTGTTTTCATACTCTTACTCCCTGGTTAAGCTCTCAAAAATAAATCCACTTGTCAAGGTCCTTCTTTACATGAAAAGATAAATGAAAAAAGTTAAATTAAATGAATAAAAGTTAAGTATTGAGATGAATTTTTTATGACTGCATAACTCGAGTGCAATGCAAATGTTTTAATTTTAGCTTTTATAGATTAAGAAATGTTCCTTTAAAATTTGGATGCTAAAATACGTTTTTTTTTATTTCAATATTTACATATTGATTTTTAAAGGTTCAATTTGGGAATAGAGCAGAATACACATATATTTTTCTGCTCAACAAGCCCTTTCCCTCTAACTTTGGGTTTCGACGAATCTTAGATCAATATTTGTTTGCCCTTTACAGCAACTTAATTTTTCTTCGTTTTTTAACAAAGAAAAAAAGATTTTGTACTCACTAAAGGCTCTCTTTGGTTTCATATTGAAGTTTAACGAAATGTTTAATTGATTCAATTATTACTTTAGTTAAAAGACATTTTCTCTCCTTGGTTTCATATTGAAGTTTAACGAAATGTTTAATTGATTCAATTATTAATTTTGAATAAAGTATATAATTGGTTTAATTATTTTTTTAATAAACAAAGTTCGTTTGGTTTTCAATTAAATTTATAATTAAAATTAATTTAAATTTTACTTGACATTTTTTATAAACTAAAATTTTGCAAAGTATTTTATCTGTAAATAAAGATTTCGACAGTTTTAAACTGACACCTTCCAATTATTGGGTTTTTAAATAATTTATTCATCGCGGCTGTTAAAGGTTTTGGTTAATTTTATATTGAAAATTAACTAATGTTTAGTTGAGTCAATTATTTTTTAATTATTCGTTTCATTAAAAAAGTTGTTCTTTATTTTCTAATTAAAAATAATAATTGCATCAATTAAAATTTCACTTAAATTTTAATCTAGAACAAACTTAAACCTTTAACAAGAGCAAGAATTTTTTTTTTGTGAACCGAAATTCCTGGAGGTTTAAACTGTTGTTTTCCTTTTATTTAACTTTTGAATAACTCTGCCATTGTTGTTTAGTTTCTCAATAAAATTTAATTAACTTTTTAATTAATTAATTTATTTAATAAATTTTTTTTAATAAATTATTAAATTGATTCAATTACTTTTTTAATTAAAATTATTTTTATTACATATTTCATTAAATTTATAATTAAATCAATTAAAATTAACCTTAAATAAGTGCAAGAGCTATTTTCTATAAATCGAAATTCAGGGAGGTTTATACTGTTGTTTTTTGCTTATTAACGATTTTCTTTCCACTCAAGGCTCTGTTGAGATTTGAATTCATACTCATAATTTTCTATAATGGCTGCTCAACAGTCTGGGCTAACTTTACTTTTTGCTTTTTAAAGACAAAATCCAAAATTTTTAACAGACAAAATTACCTTTAGTCTAAAATTTTATTAAAAAAAAAACTTTGTAGTGTTGATCACAATTCACACAAATTTTAAGTGAACCGTTCTTTATTGAAATGACGTCTGTTTTTTTTTTTTTTTTTTTAAATGCTGTCTTCGTAGTCAGTTGTTAAAAACATTATTTGATTTTAATTTCAGTTGTTATTATTTGAACAACGTTTATTTTTATATACTGTCTGTATTTTATTCGATATGACTAATGACTGAGTGCCTGACTGACTTACAAAGTGGCTGGTTTAAATTTATACAAAGAAAATTATAAATTTATTTATATATTTTTGCATCGTAACTGGTTTCTGGGTATTTAAACATTTTTTAATTTTTTTATATAAAAAATAAAATTCTGACAATAGCTTTCCCAAAGTTTGCATTGTTGCTGTTTTTGTTAAATTGTTCGAGTGTTAAGTGCAAAAAATTTCAATGAATTGTCAAAATAAATCAATTTTTAATTCAAATTTGTAACAATTGACTGCAAAAAAATCAAGAATTTTATACTTAAGGGCATTTGGCTCAATTAAATAAAAAAAGTTTAAATTAAGTTCTAATTTCTACATGCAGCATATCCGTAAATATAAAACTATTTGAAAATCCAAATGTGTAAGAAAATAAAAATTAAATTATGTGCCTTCACTAAGACAAATTTTATTTCCGAATAGAATTTGTCATTTCAAAAATAAAATATTTTTATGAAAAATTATTATTATTTTCATTTAGGCTGAAGTTTATTATTAATTGTGATTAAATGTGCAAAGAAAAGCGGACGAAGAAATTGCATCTCATTCTGCTGGTATTTAGCTTTAACTGGACTTTGTAATTAATCACAATTTTTTAAGTTTTTTATTAACAAACTTAAGCTTAACTAAAAAATTAGAATTCACTTATAATTAAATTAAAAGAGTACATTTCTCTTGGCAAAGTGAGTGTTGTAGCGTACATTTGTGGTCCTTCAAGTAGTCGATATATAGACCAGTCGCTTAGCCGGGTTTGAATGGCTCTGCAATTTGTAGATAAAATCTCATTTCAATCGTACATCGAAATCTTCAAGGATACTTTTATTTCTTTTAAAATAAGAACTTTTGATTATATTTCATATCGGTCCTGCGTATGAAAGCTGTCATATCATAAATTAATTTTAATTTAAATGAATCAATTTTCATTTGTAGCCACGTTGCTTTTGCTTTTATGTGGCAACGATAAAAAAAAGACGTGTTCAGACTTTAAGATGTTTACATTACAAGGGTAATTGCGTGACAATTCCGCTTTTTAAGTATAAACTCAACGTGCTTAATTTTTTATTTATATAATCATTCATTATTATTCTTAAGGTTTGCATCCACGTATCTCCCCTCCGAGTTCATTATCGAATTTCCTGCATACTAAAATTAATTTCACGCGTTAAATAAGAATGTCATCAGTAAATGCTCCACGTAATGCAAAAAATCAGAAAAACTGCCATATAAAAACAAATATATTTATCTCATAAATACTTAATACTAAACAAAAATATATTTTTTTAATAAAAATATTTTTTTTAAACAATAATTATCTTCCTTCTAATGATTTTTTTTTCCTTAATAAATTTTACGCTTAAAAAACAAATGTCTATGACATAGATAAATTTAATAAGAAAATATTTTTAGTTATTGGCAACACTAGTCAAATTTTTAAAAATAATACACTTAAGTTGTATTTAAAATAAATTTAACTTTAGTGGCCGATAAAGAAAAATTTGTTTTTGTTTTTTTTTTCAAGTATTTTGTTTTAAATGATAATAAAAATCATTTCTTGTTCCTAAGATAATTTAGTTTCTTATCTAAGTAGAATTATTATTTTATATACTCGTATGATGATAATTATAATTAAAGTTTATATTCAACATTTTATATTTTGTTTTCAAAAACGGAGTATAAAATTAAATAAATAATGAATCATCTAAATGATTTTATTAAATATAGAAACAAAGCAAAAGTATTTCGAAATGTAATTTATAAAGTAGAAGGTTTTAGTAAAGTAAACAGCACTTATAATCACATTAGCAGCATTTAAAATTTAGTAGATTATTAGAATAAAAACTGAAAGGATCCAAAACTCGGTGGGAAGGATACCAAAAAAACTTTTTAGGTTTAAAATAAACTCTTTCTTTCTTTCTTTTTAAATATTGCATGTTGTACTATGTATGTCTTATTATGAAAGAGGTACTGTTTTAAGTAATACTTTCTAAGTATGGTACATTTTAAAATGTATATATTTTTTTAATTAATTTTGAAAATGGCTTTTATAAAAATTTTTTTATGGTGCTTAATTTTTTTGAAAGGTACTTTTTGCAAAATGTACTTTTTATAAATGTACTTTTTATAAAATGTACTTTTTGTAAAAGCTATCTTATTAAAGTTCTTTTTATAAAACGTGTTTTTTGGTGAAACTTTTTTCAAAGGTACTTGTTTAAATAATACTTTCTAAGTACGGTACTTTTTTAAATGTATATTTTTTTAAATTAATTTAATTAATTTTGAAAATGGTTCTTCTTATTTTTTATAAAAATTTTTTTATTGTACTTAATTTTTTTGAAAGGTACTTTTTTAAAATGTACTTTTTATAAATGTACTTTTTATAAAATGTACTTCTTGTAAAAGCTATCTTATTAAAGGTGCTTTTTATAAAACGTGTTTTTTTGTGGAACTTTTTTCAAAGGTACTTTCTTAAATAATACCTTCTAAGTACGGTACTTTTTAAAATGTATATTTTTTTAATTAATTTTGAAAATCGTTCTTTTTATTTTTTATAAAAAGTTTCTTAATGGTACTTAATTTTTTTGAAAAGTACTTTTTGTAAAATGTTGTTTTTATAAATGTACTTTTTATAAATGTACTTTTTGTAAAAGCTATCTTATTAAAGATGCTTTTTGTAAAACGTATTTTTTAGTGGAACTTTTTTCTGGGTTTTGAAAAGTACATTTTACATAAGTTTTTTGTGTAGTTTTTAAAAATATATTATTTAATAATGTCAAAGTGTTATTATCTTGCAATCCAAAATTTTTTATTACTCGTTTCTATAAAAGGAATCGGAATCATTTATAACTAAATCAAATTTCAGTGTTTCTATTGTTAATTTAATTTTATTTTTTTTTAGTTAAATTTTAGTTCTAATTTTTTTAAACAATTTTTTTTGTTTTCAATCTAAAAACTTGTATTAAGGTATTTTCTTCTTTTTAGAAACTTAAATAAAAATATAAAGAGTTTAAAAGTAGAATAAATTTAAAAATATTTACAAAAAAAGTACCCTGGGAAAAAGTACTTTTTGTACAAATTAACTTCAACAAAAAAATCCTTTTATGAAATTTAGTATTAATACCAAACACTGTTTAATGAAAAAATATTACATTTAAAAGAAGAAGCTTTAAAAGTACTAAAATAAGAAATATGTTTTTCGCTAGAAAGTCTTTTTTATAAACAAAAAGTTTTTTAACACAAATAGCTTTTTTTATAAAGTACCGTTTGTGAAAAAGTATATTGTGTGGAAAAAATCTTAAAACAAGTAATTTTTGTAAAAAAGTACCTTTAATGAAAAACGACATTAAAAAAAAAAACAAAAATTTAACAAAAAGTACCAATTCTTAAAAAAATATTCTTTAATTCCGTTTATAAAAAACAGAGCTTCATAAAGAGAAAACCCTTCTAGATACCTTTAATAGAAAAATGTCCTTTGCAAATAGTGAATTTTTAAGGTCTTCAATTAAAAAAGTACATTTTTTTTGGAAAACAAGCATTTTTGAAAAGTAACTTTTATTAAAAAAGTATTTTTTTTTTTAAGTAATACTTTTATGAGAAAACATATTTTTTGACAAAAGTACTATTTGTAAAAAGTACTTTTATAAAAAAGTACCTAAAAATAAGTTTCAGCTTAAAACTGCCTGCTCTTCCTAAAGAAGTATATTTTAAACATATTTAATTTGCTTGTGCTTTCTAAACAAATAACTTTTGTTTTATAAAAAATTTTCACAATTCACCTTCAAATACATGGCCGCCATTGACCGCTAGACTTTTGCAAAAAAAATTTTTTTTCTGTTAATAAATTTCTTAACATTCCTAAGAGTTTAAAGCTTAATTTAATTTCACAAGTACTTTAATAAACAAACTTTTTTTTTCAATATAAAAACAATTTCTTTCCTGCCGTTTGCATTTAAGCAAATCTGAAAAATAATCTCAGTGATGTTCAAGTATGTGACCACTACAGAGATTCGTTATCATGTTCTACAGCTTTAAGTGAATTTATGGTGTAAAACTTGTAAATTATGATTTATAAGACAAGAATCTTAAGAATGGAATATAATGTCGCATTAAAAATTTGAAAACTACTTATGGACAAAATGTCTTTGAATTTTTTTTTTTTTTTTGTTAAATTTAAGGTGTGTCCGTGTTAAGTGTGTACTACAGTGTGCTCCTCTGTCTGTTTACTTTAGATGGTGTTGAAGATTATTTTCAAAGTTGGTTTATTTGCTGGTATTTGCTTAAATATTCGTATGAGCAGTTTTTTGTCTGAACAACAAAGTCAACAAATCAAGCAACAAACAAATGCCAGCAACAAAAAGACAAAAATAAAATTAAAAGAAAAACATGACAATAAAGAACATTAAGATTTGTACGCATGCAAATTAATTCAGTGTAAATATTTGAATGTTTTTTTTTTGTTCGTTTTATTTTTGTTGTTATTTTAAGCTTCTGCTTGAAAAAAAATGGAAAAAAATGTATTTCTGGCAAAAAAGATTTTAGTTTTTATTTTTACCTGCTTGACGCCATTTGTTTTATAAAAAAAGATAAGAAATTCATTTGTTTCATTTTTGTTTAAACTTAAAATAAAAAATACATGGCATTTTTCAAGTTTTCAAGTATTTCTTACTTCCTTGAAAGAAAGTTGTTGTGCAGAAATGCACTACAGTGCGGGAAAGTGTGTCAGGGCTCTAGCTGGAATTTAACTTGGCATCATAATAACACACAAACTGTATGTGGATAATGATTACAACTATTCAGAAATCAATAAGGCCATAATTGCCAGGAACTAAATGATAAATAATTAAGTTGGCCCCAGCAAATGAAGGAAGGTTGAAAAGATATCGATAATGTGCTTGCCCCTACACAATCATTTATTTTGTCGTATTTATCACCACATTGTTGTCCAGTCTAATCCACAGTCTTATAGCAAACATTTACGTCTGATAAGACTGATGGTACCAGTTGTTTTATATTCTTTTTTTTTTAATTTTTAAACTACTTCCTTACAACTTTTAAATTAATGCGTTAAAAATTACCAACATAATTTTGTTATTTTTTTGGACAAAAGCTCCATGGAAACAAACCCAGTGCAGTAAAAATAATCATTTAAATATTCCTTTTTATTTTGTTAATTTCATATGTATTTTTATAACATTTTTATGTGCAGATGTCCAGATATTCAATTTAAATTTTATTAAGGGAGAACCTTTAAAAGAATAAAGAGGTTTATTTTGCACACAGAAGTTCAATGACTTGATTATCAAAGATTTTAAATTGATATAAAATTTAAGAAAAGCAAAATGTTGAAAAAAAAAAAAATAAAAAAAATAATTTATGACACCACAAAAGTGGTGCTTCAGAAGCGACAAAAAAATTAAACATTTTATTTTGGAAAAATTAAATTTCATGCTTTTTTCTGTGAGTTATGTGAGTCTGTGGTTTTTATTATTCCTCACACTTTAGCTTGTCGTCATACAAAATAACATATTAAAACTTAACAACAGTTTTTATTAAAGCAATTAAAACGGTAATTAAACTTAGATTTCATTTTAAACAAATATTTGTTAAAACAAAAATTATTAAATTTTTATTTTTCTATCGAATATTTATGTCATTTAATGTAAAACTCTGGTGATAATATTCCTTACATTACCTTTTTTTTTTGATAATTCTAGGTATTTTTCTTGTACTGTTTGGCTGTCATCCGGCAGCATAAAGTTAGTTTTTTTTTATTTAAAAAAATAATAAATGCTAATGCAACCAATTGTTGAAACAAACGTTTTGACTTTTTCTTAAATCTTTGTAATTCTTTTTTTGTAATTTTTCAGAAACAAATACTTTATTTTAAATTACGAGTATTTTTCTTATTATTTTGTAGAGATAAATAAAGTTAACCTCTAATTAAAAAAAATTATTTCAAACTACCACCAATAAATTACTGAAACTGATGTTGAGTCTATCACCAATTGTTATGAGTCTTATTCAAATAAAATGATGCAATTAAAAATCATTTTTCCAATATTAAAAATCCCTACTATTATATTAAATATGGTTTTGAGTTTTTTTATTTCTTACGTTTTCATGCTCTAACAGCAGAAAAAATAGTGTCACTCAAAAATTATTGAATGCGATTTATAAAAGTTCTTGTAGTGTAGCCGCAGTATTGTTCTTCATTCTAAGGACGTTTAGTCCATGATCTACCAGCACTGGCAAATAAAGACATTTTTTATTTATCCGATCACAACTTGTTTCACCATTTTTTAATGTTTTGCAAATATTATTATATTTGCAGACATGTCCAGAATAGATTTTTTTTATACTTATCATTGCCCAACTATCGTAGTGCAAATTTGAAGGCCTGGCCAAGTTCTTATGGGTGCAGCAGATTTTAAAGGATATCAAGTAGCTTAGAGTTTTAAATGGTTGTCTCCATTAGCAAAAGTTTTTCGAGGCCTGTCGGGTAATATTGGCTTTGTTACTTATTAATTTTTTTAAATTGAAACAAAAAAGCGCTAAGCGTCTACACAGCGCCTTGCATGACCATTTCTTTAAGCAAAATATATAATGAATACGAAGGCCTTTGGAAGGTAGCTAGACGAAGGGACAAAATTTTTAGCGATATTTACCATTTAAATACGGAACTGTAAATGTGATTTATAAAAATCAGTGTTTCAGTAGGTTCGCATTTTTTTAATGCGGCTTAAAATAAAATCGTGTCTATAATCCGAAGTGGAATATAATTTGAAATTCCAATAATGTAATAATTAATTAATAAATTTAAAAAAATATATTAAAAACAAAAACTTCTGGTCTTTAATATTTTTAAGAGTCCCTCGTTACAATTCATTGAGGCTCCTTAAATCTAACTCGTTTTAAATCTTTTTACGCAGAATTATATTTTTTTGTATTCTCCTTACTTACAAGTAAAAATTGCTGCAATTAAAATTTACAAAATATGTAAATTGTAAATTCTTTTCATAATTTAATTAGCTGTTTAGCTGTTTTTATTAAACTTCTTTTTTCAAACTTGTAACAACAAGTTACAGTTAAACATAAGGAATCGATTGCAACAAACCTTGTCTAAACAGCGCAAACAACATTAATCTTGTTAAATAAATAACATATGGGAAATGTTGTTTCTGTTGTTGTAGTTGGTGCAACATTAATAACTGGCAACATTTGTCAGAAGAGGAAAAACATTGGAATAAAAAATAAAATATAAAACAAACACATGCAGACACAACACCAGGCTGGAGATGTCATGCAATCGATACGAGCGAGAAAGAAAAAGAAAAATCTGTTAAAATTAAAAACAGTTTTTTTTTCGTGACTCATTGTAATTTTCCATAAAATGAGAAACAGTGTTTCTGTCAATCATTTAAATTAAAACCATGTACTGCGATTTGTAAAACCATTTGCATATTTGGTTTCTCGCTGGTTTCTTAACTTGTCAAAAGATTTAATACATTTAATTCGCTTTAGTTTTAATATCAAATACCTTGTGATATTCATCAATACTTTTTCGACGTTAAAACGTTATTCTTTTTTCTGGCATTTTGCGTTTAAAATTGCTGTTTGAATTTCGACTTCACTTTATCTTTTTCTCAAGTTTCGAGGCAACAGGTTTAAAAATGTGCAAATCAAACGGGATTTATTGGATTTTTTTTGCACGATTTTCGCAACTTTGCTTGCAACATATCAATAGCTACATGAACAACAACAACAAAGTAATATTTTTATTTATTTACACACCCATTAAATATATTTTTCCTTAATGCCAACAAAGCAGGCACTCAGCCAAACAACAGCCAGCCATAATACGAGTGTGTGTTTTTTTAAATTGTTTATACGTGTAACTAAGTAAATCGTTAGAGTATGTGAATTTTAGTGCATGTTGCAGGCAACTAAGTTTGACTTAAATTTACAAAACAACACAGCGTGTCCATACGTTTAATAATAGTGGGGTAACATTTTACTGTCAATCTTGGAATAAAGAAAATCTTTGGTGGAGTTAGAAATCAGAAAAATTTCTTTTTTTTAAAGAATAAAAACAAAAACATTTTTTAACTTTTTTACTAAGAATTTTTACACCAAAGTTTGGTTACTAAAGATCTAGTTTAAAATCAAGTTCTTAGCCTATTAACCAATCTATAGTGTTAACTTAATTCGTCTCACCTGTTCTGTCGATTGTAAGATCCATTCGAATGAAGTCTTGTCTCATCTAGAATTTCACGTTTTCAATTTCGTCTACACTGTCTACTTTAGGGTCGCATATAGTTTCGTCCGTAAAATCTACCACAGTTTCTTAACGTTTATCTTTAAAGTTTTACAAGCTTAACTGTACACTTGTTTGTAGACTTGTTTCTAGACACGTCCTTGCGCTCTATAATCTTGTCTTTAGTCTCATGTATTGGCTCGTCTGTGGGTTCGTCTATAGCCTCGTCTTTAGGCTTGTCTACAGGCTCGTCTACAGGCCTGTCTGTAGTCTTGTTTCTAGGCTCGTCTGTAGGTTTATTATAGGATCGTCTATCGACTCGTTTCTAGGCTCGTCCTTACGATCTATAATCTTATCTTTAGGCTCATCTGTGGGCTCGTCTATAGGGTCCTCTATAGGATCGTCTGTAGGCTCGTCAATAGGCTCGTCTACAGGCTTGTCTGTAGGCTCGTCTATAAGCTCGTCTATAGGGTCCTCTATAGGATCGTCTGTAGGCTCGTCTATATGCTCGTATATAGGCTTGTCTGTAGGCTCGTCTATAGGCTCGTCTATTGGCTCGTCTACAGGCTTGTCTGTAGGCTCGTCTATAAGCTCGTCTATAGGGTCCTCTATAGGATCGTCTGTAGGCTCGTCTGTAGGCTCGTTTATAGGCTCGTCTATAGGCTCGTCCATAGGCTCGTCTATAGGCTCGTCTATAAGCTCGTCTATAGGCTCGTCTATAGGCTCGTCTATAGGCTCGTCTTTAGGCTCGTCTTTAGGCTCGTCTATAGGCTCGTCTATAGGCTCGTCTATAGGCTCGTCTATAGGCTCGTCTACAGGCTCGCATACAGGCTCGTCTACAGGCTCGCATACAGGCTCGCCGATAGGCTCGTTAATAGGTTCGTCCTCAGACTTTTTTCTTGACACGTCCTTACGCTCTACAATCTTGTCTTTAGGGTCATCTATAGGCTCGTCTATTAGCTGGTTTTATGTTCGTTTTAATGTTCGTGCTTCGGCTCATCTAATATGTCGTTTGTCTAGAGTAAAGTTTTAATTCCACACTACCGTTAGATTCCTCAGTTTTATCTTTCGTCTCCCATTAACTCTATTTATTCAAGCTGAAATGTTAAATAGATGAAAAACGTCTCTAATATAATATTCCTCACACAAATATTTTTTTCCAATTATTGCTTTTAACTAAATAAAAAATTTAACATAAAATAAAGCAATAAAAATAAATTCATTTAAACAAATAACCCCAGCAATATGAAGTGATTATCTTAATGTCCATTACTTTTGAGATAAAAACAATGACTGCACTCGTCCCAGTCGTGTATGGAGAATGTGTGCAAATTTTAAAATGGCCAAAGACTTGTTTATGAATATGTGTTTTGTTAAGCAATAGTTTTGTATCTTTCAAAGCAGCTTAATTTTATTTGTTTTCTTCTCATATATTTAGCTTTGTAATGACGTAATGAAACTCTAACAATATTCAATAAGAAAGATCTTACATTCTTGAAAATTTTTTTTGCTACTGTCATTTAATAGTTTTGATTATGTAGGAGGTCATTAAAAATCTGACAAAAAAATATTTAATTTGCAAAAGTAATAAAGAAAGAAGAAAGTTATTTCAATAAAAAAGTATAAAATCTTATTTTATAATTAACAAAATCAGTTTGTGATTCATCTTTACCATGAGACAGACAGGCATGAATGAACTTTTTTATATAACAAAAAAAAAGTTTTTTTTTTTGCAGCCATAAATAAATATGAAAGTAAAAACAAACACGAAATGTCTGAAGGTATAAAAGAAATTATTATCAGACATTGAATGCGTGTTTAAATCACACAATGAATTCGTCAAACGTGTACGACAGACTCTCTTTTTGATGGGCAGTTACTTTTTTAAAACTTTGTTGAAAAAAGTACAATCTTTTTTAAATGAAAATAATAAAAATAAGTGAATATTTATTTTTCAATAAACCAGACTTTAGAAAAGACATTCTAAGCACACTTAAGCTTAAGTCTTCAGTCTTTTAAATGAAGGCTGCAGCCTAGACCAGCCTCCAGGCATTTTAAACAAATTATTCAAAAATTACTTCTTTTAAACCATAAACACATGCAATAGACAATTTAACGCTCATAGAAAACAATAAATAAAGAAAAACCATAATGACAATGACGTTTATTCTTCTCTCTAATAAGACTGTCTGTCGTCACACATGCAACTTGCCAAGTTGTAGCAGGTTGTAGTTGATCTTATTGCTGTCTCTTGTCGTTGCGTATATCAACAAAAATACATCAAAATCAAATGTCAAACATTATTGTAACAGCCGACAAAGGAAAAAGACAACAATCAAAAGCATCGAAAAAAAAACAGCAACAACGTACAACAATGTCATCATGATGCAGCATAAAAAACAACTTTAATAAAAAACATGAAAAAAAAGTTGCTCAACATTGATTGTATAAACACGTAGTGGTTGCAAAGTAACTTCAGTAACGTCCAACAACTATTCATCCATCTCTACCATCCAATCCAGTCCATTTTTGAAAAACTTGTCCATCTTTATGTCTGTATCATGTGCGTATCATCGTCGTCATCATCAGAAACTCCAACAAAACGAAAAAGTCATGAAAATAAATAAAGGGGGAGCAACAACAAAAGCAAAAACAAAAAACAAAAAAAAGGTTAAATTAAATCAGTGCATCACCTTATAAAGTTTTTATTTTTATTTAATGCCCTGGACTTTGAGAGTTGCATTGAAAAATGGCAACATGTGGACTAGACAATTTATACTTTTTGAAGTGCAATTTTTCTTTTTTGCTTCAAATGTAAACTATTGTTGTCAGTGTCAAAGAGTCGGAAAAAATATGTTGTGAACATTGTCATTATTGCTACACAGATGATCAACTGCTTTAAGGCAGCTTTAGTACAGCTCTTGTTTTGCTTTATCTTTTTGTACAAAAATGGTCATAAAATCCAGTTGACAAAACAAAAACTAGATTTGAAAAAATAAATTCATTTAAATCTTTTCTGGAAGTAGTGTAAAGGAAGTTGCCATGTACGGCTATAATATTCACTTTTTCCAATTGTTCTATTGTTTCGTTAGATTTTTCTTAGAAAGTCTAAAAGAGCAATAAAATAAAATCACAAAGTAAATCGATTTGTGATCAAAAGAGAATTATTATTTTCTTGACTTAATTGTTCGATTTCAAGGTTTCTACAAAACGTCAACTTTATTCTTAAATGCATTTTAAAAACTAGTTTTAACAAGTCACTTTTTTCAAGTAAAAGATCTTTTGTTTAATAAAAGGAAGGTTTTGTTAAGGCGGACTGTTGTGTGCATTTTTTTTTTTTTTTGTAAAAAAGTAAAGCTTTGAAAAGTTTTTGAAAAAAGCAAATTATTAGTGAATGCAGTTTTTTGTTCTTTATATATTTTTTTTGCAACAAGTGACTTCTAGGTAAAAAGTAACTTTTTTAAATAAGTCACTTGTCATTATAGAAGTGACGTAATTGGCAAAGCTACCTATTCATGTAATAAAATTTTTTTTAAAGCAAGAACTTTAAGTTTTGTTGCAAAAAAGGGAACTGATTTGTTTTTGTAAGACTGTACTTGCTTTTTGAAATATATTCCTTTTTTGAAAAAATTCATCTTTTTGTGAACAAAGTGCAATTTTTTGATAAGTGTACTGTTTAGTACATAAGCGCGCTTATTATTGCAAAAGAGTACTTTCTGGCCAAAAGATGAAATTTTTGGTGAAAAAAAAATTTTTGATGGAAAAATGTAACTTTTGGTGAAAAAGTGACTTTTTGGAGTAAAAGTGACTTTTTGAGGAAAAACTGTCCTTCAGGTGAAAAATTGACTTTTTGGTGCAATAGTCCCTTTTTGAGGAAAAAATGTCTCCTTAGTGAAAAAGGGAGTTTTTGAGGAAAAATTGTATTTTTGGTGAAAAAAGGACTTTTTGGTGAAAAAGTGTCTTTTTGGTAAGAAAAGGACTTTTTGGTGAAAAAGGTACTTTTTGAGGCAAAAGTGTTTTTGGTAAAAAAAGTGACTTTTTGGTGAAAAAGTGACTTCTTAGTGAAAAAGTGACTTTTCGAGGAAAAAGTGGCGTTTTGGTAAAAAAAGTGACTTTTTGCGGAAAAAGTGGCGTTTTGGTAAAAAAAAGTGACTTTTTGTGGAAAAAGTGGCTTTTTGGTAAAAAAAAAGTGACTTTTTGAGGAAAAGTGGCGTTTTTGTAAAAAAGTGACTTTTTGAGGAAAAAGTGGATTTTTTGTAAAAAATTGACTTTTTAAGGAAAAAGAGTCTTTTTAGTGAAAAGGTGACTTTTTGAGAAAAAAGAGTCTTTTGAGTGAAAAAGTGACTTTTATGTGAAAAAGCGTCTGTTTGGTGAATATGTGACTTTTTGGTGAAAAAGTTATATTTTGGGGGAAAAGGGATTTTTTGGTGAAAAAGTAACTTTTTGGTGAAAAGGTAACTTTTTGGTGAAAAGCTGACTTTTTGGTGAAAAAGTGACTTTTAGGTGAAAAAGTGACTTTTTGATGAAAAACTGTTTTTTGGTCAAAAAGTAATTTTCTGGAGCAATGTAAATTTTTGTGAGAAGCAGAATTTTTTTAATAAAAAATAAATTTTGTGTGAAAAAGTAACTTTTTTGGAAAAAGAGAATTTTTTATGAAAAAGTGCCTCTTATGTGGAAAAAAGATTTTTCGATGAAATAGCCACCTTTTAGAAAAAAAGTTACTTTATAATAAAAAGTATACTTTTAGTAGCACAGTACAATTTTTGGAAAAAGGTGCATCTTTTGCTGCAAGAAGTTCTTTTTGATGAAAATGTTAACTTTTTTATGGAAAAGTGTACTCTTTGGGGAAAAGGTTTATATTTAAAAAAAATGTACTTTTTTTAAGAAACAAAGTTAAAGGTAAAATTTTCTGCGAAAAATTATACTTTTTCTGACTAAGTGACACTGTCGAGAAATTTACACATAACGAGATACGTCCTTCATGCTCTAGTCTCAGTGGGTTTTCAAGATATGATTAATAGAACTTTAAAACGGCGGGCTGAAATTTCGTATTCGTACTTTAAATTTAAAGAGCTTTCGTTACGTTCCTTAAATACGCATTAAATATTGCAGAATTTAATTTGGCTGCGTTGTACTACTGCCAGCTGTAAGGTACTCGATGCTGGTGGGCATAATAAAAATAATTATAAATAAACATCAGTAGGTTCCTTATAAAATTTTACGTTTTTAATTTACCAAACAATTTTCAAAAAATAATAAAGTTTTTATTACTATTTCTGTTTTGTTTCTTTGTTTCGTATTGTAAAAACCTAATTTTTAATGCCAACAATTATTGATGTTAGAAAAAAGTTGAAATAAAATGTATGTACGTAACACGATACAAATATAAAATATGAACTTTTGTAAATTTATTTATAGTTTTCTCTGAGTCACGATTAGTTAGTTATACAATCGCTAAAAAAAGTTTTGGGGGATAATTAACTTTCTTCGAATATTTTTTTTTTTGAGAGCTTTTAACATACGATTATTTTAAAAGGCAGCTGTTTAAGAAGCTGCAAAATTGAAGTAAAACATAACTGATTACAATAGTTGTTGTTGAAATATTAATTAAGTGGGAAAAGTTCTTAAAATTATTTCCTTAATCATTTGGTAAAATGCAGATGAAGTTTTCTTTATTTCTTCTGAAAAATAAAATAATTTAAATCTAATTTAAAAAGGCCAAGTCCTTCTTTATTGATACGAACAGAAGCCTGGTAAGTATTATTTATTCCAGAAAGCTTTTCATTTGATTAGAGTTTGGCTAGAAAAGCTTTTGAACAAATTTATGTTAAAAAAATTTTGCTACCTTTTCTTCAATTAAAATTTATATTTTTGTTCGTCAATAATAATTTCACTTAAAGTTTTTTCATCGTAATATTTCACAAACAGATTGCTTTCTTGTTACATCTTTTTAAGCATTAAAAAACCTAAAGACTTTAAAGATCTGCTGTTACAGATAAAATTAATTCTTTTAAATAATTGATTTATTTTTTAATGAAAGATTGAAAGCTTTTGTTTTAATACCAAATTTATTATAATTTTTGATAAGATTCTTAATTAAAATTTTATTTTTATAAATTTTTCTTAAATAGTTTCTTTGGTTTTGGAGAGACGATTAACATCACCCCATTTAAGATTTAATATTTGCTTTTAAGATTTGCATAGAAATATTTAAAACTTTGCACGTCTTCTATTTAGTACTGTTTTAAATAAAATATTATGTCTTTTTTGGAACATTTCATTTCATTTCTTTTGTTTTTGTTTTTATTTTCATAGAACAAACAACCCAGAAGGGGAAGTGAAATTTTTGTTTTTATTTAAAATACGTGCTTTAAATTATATATTCTCTAATTATTATATTATTAATTATATTGTAGTTTGTTTTCACATAAATTTCTATTTCAATGTTTTGCTAAAAAAAAGACACCAAACTGAATAAGTGATGAGTTTTTGATAGGAAGCAAAATATAAAAAAAAAAGAAAAAATAAATAAAATAAAATAAAATACAAGTGGTGACCGTTTAAAAATAATTACGAAAAAAATTAAAAGTATTTTTTTTATATTAAGAAAACGTTTTTTGTTTTAAAAGAACAATAAAGAAACTTATTTTAATAAATTTAAAAGAGAAATACAGCTTAAAAAATTTTAAAACCCTACATACATTCTGTTAGAATAACAGATTTATGTTAAGCACTTAACAGTGCCTATTATCTCTTACAGTGCTCGTACAGTGCTTATGTACAGTCATGTCCAGAGTTACCGCTAGGAATTTTGAAAGTTTGCCACAAAAGCACGTTTTACAGAAATAAATTTGCTTTAGAGTATGAAAGGAAACTCTCTGGAATGAGGCCGTCTGGCGCCGTTGCAATTTACCGACTCGGACTTCATAGTTTCCTCAAACTGATTTCCTTTTGGGTGATAAATTATTAGGAAAACTCTGCCAAATGAAATTTTTGTAGCATTTAAAACACCTTCTGCGGAGAAATATTGTTAAGAATAGATTTATGACAATGTTGGAAAACAAAAAAAAAAAAATTGATTGGTGTGAGAAAACTAAGAATGTGTTGGTACAAACTTTGTTCTTGTGGGTAAACTTGCAATGTAACCAAAAAAAATTAAATAAAGAAAGAAACCCAAAATGAGTAGAGTCGCTGAAAAAATCACTGACCGTCAAAAAGGGTCAATTTGCCACTTAGTCGATAAACGGTAAATCTACTAATGCCTCTTACAGATATACAATTCCTAGTGAAGTTATGATAAATGATATAAAAAAAGTTCCAGCCACCTATCAGAGATATAAACAAAAGGTTGACATAAAGTTGAAGTTTAAAACACTGCAACGTAATATTTTCACTACCAGCAGTGCCCACGCTTTCGTCCGCATATTATTTATAACTTTCTGAAAATAAAAGTTTAGAAAAATATGTTTTTAAAATTTTTTTGTAGAGTTTTGCGAACAGTCTTAAAAACTTTTCATCTCTACGAAATAACATTTTTTTATGAAAAACGTACTCTATATTTGAGCCAAGGTTCTAAAGGACCTCCTCATAAAATTTTATTCAAATCCATCTAGAAGTTTTTACGTGATGCGAACATAGACAGACATAAGAAATTCCAAAAATAGGTGTTTTGTTTTCCATAACGATTACTAATAACACGAATATCAAAATTTTCAAAAAATATTTCATGTACACGGTTCATGTTACTGTTTTATTATAGATAAAGGTGGCTAAGAACCGGCTAAGGTTCAATAGAATATCAATTAGATCCCTAATTGGTATATAAAGTACCACAAGTCTGGTGTAGGAATGACAGTTTTTTCACCAGTCTCTGTCACTTAGGTGAGATGAATCGAACTTATTTAAAACTTAGACCAATTTAGACACCTACTGTGGCGTTCTTCTCTTTGACGGCAGGGCGTATTAAAGGGCAGTTAATGAAATTCCCAATCAACCAGCATAACTAAATACATGAGTGATCGAGTGATCAATGATTTCTATAGGTACTGGTATGATGGGGAAAGGAGATGACTGAATATTCCCTCAGCCTATGCCCTAGACTTATATATCTCCGATTCCATCTCCACCATTTGAAACACAGAACATTCAGCGAACTATTTTACATGTCCAGATGTACGAAACACTTATCATCAACAGTGTTTGGTTTCTGGACTGAACGTGTACATCTGAAAACAGCATTACTTCAGATCTCAATGGCTTTTGAGACATCTTTCGTTCCTTAAAGCTAAAGTTGCCTTCTTGCAATCAATTATTCTCTCAATTTCTAACTTCTATTTTTATTATCATCTTACTATTTTCTCCATCCTTTTAGACGAACTTTCTGACGACAAGCTGCCTGCACAACTTTACTTAGTCTCATGAGTATAAATTTATTTTCTAAATGTTTCGCTAACAGGAGGTAAAGTAATACAAGAAAACAGTTCTAGTCTTACTTAGAAAAATTTTAAATGGTTTAAAGCCTTAAAGCTTTTTTACTTAATCTCTTTTAAAAAAATATTTATTAAATAAAAAAAAAACGGCCTTATTATAATCTTAAACACAAAAAGTGGAACCGACCCCATAAAGTATATACTTTCTGACTTCCTATATATAGCGAAGTCGATTAAGCGATGCCTCTCTGTCCGTCCGTGTTAGTGTTAAAATCAACTTTGTCGAGGCACTAGATTAACTAACAAAAATGTTAATATGCCAAGTGATCGGATATAATTTTGAAAATTTTGCTATTAAAAGTCAGCGAGATCGGTAGAAGCCCATCGAGGCAGAGGTCAAAACACCACGCCTGTCTCTATTTTCTCCATGACATTCGGGACAATGAAGTAACTCCAATCAAAAAAAAAAAAAAAAAAAAAAAAACAAATATTTGGAGCCATAGGGAATTAAAAAATAAGTCTCGTTATGTTTAAGAATCCTACCAGAATTCTTAACGAAAAGACCGACGCCAATTGGTGGACAGTAATCTCAACATTCCAATTAAAACCTAAGGAATACAATAAAAAAAAGCAAATGACCTATTTTTGAATATTTTTAGAGCCACAAACATTTTATGTAACAGTATCATTGTGATAAATGCAAACTTTTGTAAAAAACAAAATAGAACAACAACCAAGTGACCTTATCACTTTGAGACGACCTTTATTATTTAAATAGAAAAAGCACTTAAATGCTAAAAATAATCATTATCATCAAATCTATTTTTTATAACTCCAAATGCAATTTTCAAATGTTACATTCTATAGATCAGAAAAGTATCCGTGCAAAGTATTCATACAAGCAAACAAATTAAATAATTTTAGAAGAACAAAGAAAAAATAAAAATACCATTTAACAAAATTTAAAAAATTGCACTTGCAACATTCCACAAACAGCTGTAACACATTCTTTCTTTTATTCATGAGAGTAAAATAAAAAGTGGAAAAACTGGTCAATAAAACCAAAAGTATCTATTGAAATCATGCAACATGACCAAGCAAAATATGAAAAATAGCCAACAGTCCGAAAAAAACATAACGTTATTAAAGTTTAAATTTTGTTGTTAAATTAACGGCTGCAACACGAGAAATAAAACCAACCTAAATTTGCAATAAAACAATGTCTGCCACAATACCGTTTCATTTCCTTTTACTACTGCCACCGCTACACTATCATTATCGTGATTATTGTTAATAATCATAATTTCTTTGTATGAACAAGTGAATATTTGAGTAATAAATGTATGTGTGTATATCTGCATTTTTAAGTATGTTTGTGTGTGCATGATGTGTTCCTGTTGCATGGCCATAAACTTTAAACATGATTTTATTGATAATTAGAGTAGAATGGTTTGTTAAAAAGATAAAGAAAAATATAAAGAAAATTAAAAATTAAATAAAATTGGAATTTTTGTTTTATCGTTTCACTATTAAATAAATATGTATCTCATAAAGTTTTAACAACAATGCAACATATAACAAGAAATAAATAATTAATAATTATTAACGTTATTGCAAATTGCTCTCAAGCCATGAAGGAGACTGAAAAGAAAGTTGGTCATTGTAGTATTTTTGGTTAACAAATATTACAAACGTGTGTTTCTTAACGGCTTAAAAATATCTTAATAAGATATACAATTTTCAAAAAGCATTTTTGTAACTTTGACATGAGTTTTTGTTTTTTTTTCAAATGACTTAGAATCTATGGCTCCTTAAAGATACAACCACAAGCTGTCCCTAAAGTGCACATACATAAACTATAAGTTTTTTGCAAACACTTAAAATGAAAAAGTTTAATTGCAGGGACTTTAAATTCTTTTGTTAGTGATAAATTTAAAAAAAAAGTGACTTTTAAAAAAAAGTGAGTTTTTAGTTGAAAACTGACTTCAAGATGAAAAGGTAACTTTTTAGTATTAAGTGAAAAAGTAACGTTTTAATTATTATGTATGTGAGTATATAGTTAGTGAATCGGTAACTATTTAATGATTAAGTGACTTTTCGTGTGCATAAGTAAGTCTCTGGCATTAAAAGACTTTTTGATGGATAAGTGACTTATCATTGATTTTTTGGTGCATTAGAGACTTTTCGGTTGATAAGTGATTTTTCGGTAGATAAGAGTCTTTTCGGTGGATAACGGGCCTTGCGGTGGATAAGTGACTTTTCTTAAGCAGGTGTTTCTCCGATGGATAGGTGACTTTTTTGTGGATAAAAAACTTTTTGTCGGATAAGTGACTTTTTTGTGGATAAAAGACTTTTTATTAGATAAGCGAGTGGGTAAGTAACTTTTTGGTAAATATGTGATTTGTCGGTGGATAAGTGACTTTTCGATTGATAAGAAGACGCTTTTCGGTGGATAAGCGAATTTTTGGTGGATAAGTGACTTTTCGATTTATAAGTGACTTTTCAGTAGATATGTGACTTTTCGGTAGATAAGTAATTTTCGGTGGATTACTGTCTTTTCGGTGGATAAGTGACTTTTCATAAACAGGTGTTTCTCCGATGGATAGGTGACTTTTTTGTGGATAAAAAACTTTTTGTCGGATAAGTGACTTTTTAGTGGATAAGTAACTTTTTTTTTTTGGTAAATAAGTGGTTTGTCGGTGGATAAGTGATTTTTCGATGGATAAGACGCTTTTCGGTGGATAAGTGACTTTTCGATGGATAAGTGAATTTTTAGTAGATAAATGGATTTTCATTGCATAAGCGACTATACTTTCTTATGGATAAAAGACTTTTTGTTGGATAAGTGAGTTTTCGGTAAATTACTGACTTTTCGGTGGATAACGGTCTTTGCGGTGGATAAGAGACTTGTCGTTAACAGGCGTTTCTCCGACGGATAGGTGACTTTTTGTTGGATAAGCGACTTTTTAGTGGATAAGTTATTATTTGGTGAGTATGTGATTTGTCGGTGCATAATTGACTTTTTAATGGATAAGTGACTTTTCGGTGGAAAAGTGACTTTTCGATGTATAAGTGAATTGCATATGTGACATTCGTTGTATAATTGATTTTTCGGTGCATAAGTGACTTTCTTTGGGTTAAGCAACCTTTAGGTGGACAAGGGTCTTTACGGTTAATAAGTGACTTTCCGATGGATAGGTGACTTTCTTGTGGATAAAAGACTTTTTATTGGAAAAGTAAATTTTTGGTGAATAGGTGATTTTCGGGTGGATAAATGACTTTCCGATGGATAAGTGAATTTTCGATGCAAAAATTACTTTTTATTGATTAGTGACTTTTCGCTGGAAAAGTGTCATTTCGGTAGATAAGAGAATTCTTGGGTAGATAAGGGAATTTTAAGTGAATAAAAGACTTTTAGTTGGATAATATTGTATTTTTAAGCGAATAATTAACTTTTCTATTAATAAATAATTTTTTGGTGTATAATTCGATGGATGATTGACTTCGTTAAATACGAAGCTTTTTGTTGGATAAGAAACTATTCGGTGTAGAAGTCACTGTTTATGGATATTTTATTTCGTTAAAAATTATTATTTATTCAGTTTTTTGAAAAAATAAATTTTTGACTGATGTTTTTGGAAATGGTGACTTTGATAAATATATTTTGACTAAAAAAAGTTTCGTTTTTAATTGCTCTCTAATTAAAACGATAGTTTTTGGTGCAAATCCATTTATATAAATTTATCTAAGTGCTATTCCCCATTGTGTGATCCAAAAAAACTTTTTTACTGATTTAAAATCTTGCACAAAATTTGGGACACGTAAAAATTTTACATTTAATTACTTTATTATATCACAGTGGGTCTTATTTTTAAGGGCAAAAACGTGTGTTACTTTTCTCTACTTAAAAGCTTTGAATAAGTTAAAACTTTATTAACCTCGTATTTTTTATAATTATGTGTTTTTTATGTAATAATTTATAAGAAATTATACATATAAATTTTAAAAATTTTGCCAAAAAATTTTAATTTTAATTTGCTATTTCACTTTTTCTTTTCTCGTTGCAGCTCCCCTTGAAAAAAATATTTTACTGTCGTTGAACAAACAAAAAAAGAAAAGCAACAAAATCAAATTACTGTAAGTACCTCAACATTTTCTATCCATTTTCATATACGAAACTAACAAAAAGTAAAATATTTGAAATCATAAAACTTTAAAAAAAAAAAAAAAAAAAAAAAAAACAAAAATATCATCGATCATTAAACATCATATTGTGTGGCATAAATTACTTTACATTTTCTTTTCTTTGAGTTATGTTTTTTTCTTCTATTTTTATCAATTTGTTTTTATTAGTGTGTGTTTGTAGGTTTGTAAAAACTTGTTGTTAATTTTCTTTTCAATTTAACTTCCAAAAATTGGAATTATTAAAAAGATCTGTAGATTTCTAACTCTTCTTTTTTATTTCTTTATCTGCAACCGACGATCTTTAAGCTTTCCAGCCATTCAAAACGAATTTAATTTTTACGCATTAAAAAGAAATTTCTTTGTTTTAATGGTTAAATTTATATGAACTAGAAATGGTGTCAACATTTATTTTTATACGCTTTTCGAGCCTTAAGGTGTCATGCTAAAAAATCTAGCCGTGAATATAACCATTTAGTGTGGTGTGGAAGAAGCTTAATAACCAGCCTAATTATTGTCTTTTAGGGGATTTTTTTTGGCGAGCTTCAGGCACTGATGATTAAACGCTTTGTAAATATCTATGACAAAATCGCTATTAGTAATTTAAAGATAAAAATCAGTGTTCAAATTAAGAAAACTAATGATAGATTAAATCTACATCCCACTGTTAAAAATGTTTTAGTTTTAAACACAAAAAAATGCAAATGTTACACAGTGGAACAAGAACAAGTAAGAGTGATTTATTCGGCTATGCAAAATCTTATATTCTCTTCATCATGTATGTAAATCTGATTTAGTGAAGTAAATCCAACCAAATAAACTTATATTGGGGTGACAGAGAATTAAAAATTAAAAAAAAAAATTAAGTACTGTCGATAATTTTCCTCTTAATGGGTTAAGCATTTTTCAAAAATTTTAGTATTTTCTGAAAGATCTCTTCAAAAGCTTTAAAATGATACCCATATTGATATTTATAAAAAAATATGGTCCACAATCGGTCCATAACTCGGAAAATATGGGCGAGCGCCAATTTTTTTCACTTGATGGTTTTGTATTCTCTATCGTCTAATACATGTTTCTTTTTTTTTTTTTTTGAATGGAGTTACTTCATTGTTCGAAGTGATATGGAAAAATTAGAGGTAGACGTGGTGTTTTGACCACTGTGCCGAAGGTCATGGACCGATCTTGCTGATTTTCAAATTCATGTCTCATCGATTGCCGTATTTAAATTTCCTCTAGCTCAACTAGCGCCGTGGCAAAGTTGATTTCAACACTAACACGGATGGACAGGCGGGCAGACGGACATCGCTCAATCGGCTGCGCTATGCATAAGGACTCAAAATATATATATTTTATCGGATTGGAAATGAATACTGTAGAAGTTAAAAACATAACGACAAATTCCTTTTCCTCATTTTGTAGTAAAGGATATATGTTAATATTCCTGTTCGTTGGCAATTCATGTTTTCAATTCCCTTAAACTCTTCGTCAGCGAGGCAGGATAAATACTGGTTTTAATCTGCTTCTAGTGCAAAAGTTTTGTGAAAGTTGAAGCTTTTTTTTTGCAACATTTGAATAAATTTTATTGAATATTATTTTCACTTATTACTCGTATCTATTAAACAATGCGAGACAATTTTGTTGAAAGTTCTCATAATAAATTGAAGCCGATTTAAAAAACTAAGTTTGTGTAAAAATTTATTTAAACATTTATAGTCACAAAAAGAGACAAAGAAATTTTTAATTATTTGTTGAGTTGGAATCAAATTTCGAAGTTATTGTGTCGTGCATTAAAACAAGAAACAATTGTTTTTCTTTAATCCCATAAAAAAACCACAAATGAAATACAAGCCGCTTTATAAAAAAAATATATAAATTAAAAAGAATAAAATAAAATTGAAAAAGTTGCAAATAATATAAACAATTGTTTTTTAAGCAATGTTTAAATTTTTGACATATTTTCCCCCAGAAATTTAGAAGAAGAGCCTAATCCGCAATAACTGCAACACAGATGGAAAAACTGAAAGAAAGCTAAACATAAAATTGAAATAATAATTTTATTGCTACTTGCTTAGCTTTTGCCACTTGTCATTTGTTATAAGATTTTGTTGCACGTTTTATGTTAATCAAACACATTGTCTGCTCCTCCTCTTCTTCCTCCCACACACTTTAAATTACAAACAATTCAACAGGCTGTCTCTCTACGAGTATCTAACTGCAACCTTCTAGTGAATGTGTAAATTTGGGGGAAAAAAATTTTAACAATTGTTAAAAGTTAATTTACTCATACAAGTCAAAATGTTGCAAGTAGCGACAGCTGGTTAACAAATTAAAAAAAATAAAAAATTATTAATAATAATGACAACTGCAACATCAACAGCAGCTACTGAAATGTTATAGGATGGAGTTCATTAAAAGTTAAAAAGTTTCGAGTTGTATTTAATTTAGTTAAAAATGTAAAAACATTTTAACTTCTAAGTTCGTTTGATGTGAAATGCTGTCACACGAAATATTTTACAGATACAATGACAACAAAAAGTTACTCTCAAATTATCATATTTCTCAACAATATTTACGAAGTGGCTTCAGTTTCAGAAGAATGATTTCGCTTATTATTATATTTTATTTTTAATATGCACTCTGCCTGAAGCATGCAATGCTCGTTGACATCCCTGGGAAGAAAATTTTTAATTTCTAACCAAAAGAAAATTTCTTTTCATTTGCTTGCATTGTAAAATTCTTGGACCAACAAATTAAAGTAGTGGAACTAGATGATATCGTGGGCATATTACAGAGGCCTTTAATTGCCGCTTCGCTTTGGAAAGCTATTGGAAGTAAGCGAAACCTTAAGGCTGACAGAAACTTATTTAAAACACTGTCTGCTTTCATTCTAATTAATTTTTTCGTTGTTAAAAAAAAAAGTTTTCTTTAAAGTGTCAACCCGCCAATTTTTATTTTACTCTTTTGTTACATTTTATTCATTTTTTATTTCTTAGATGAAAATTAAAAAACTTGTGTTTTCCACAAACCGTAAACGCATTCTATAATACTAGCAGCCTTCAAGACCACAACACGTTATGGCTACGAAGACACTCAAACTCACGATCCCATGTTAACCAAGCTGGCTCCTTTAAGCATTTTGGGCATGACTGTCACAAACTGTTTTCATTCTGCTACTCTCCTCGCATATGTAACTCCCATTTTCTTGTATTTCTATGCAGGTGGCTGAAAAATCCGTCTGATTCTTAAATACAGGTTTCTTATCCAACCCGGCTACACATAAATGGTCTTACGTCTTTCTTATTGAAATTCCAGGAAGCTTCAAGTTATTTGCCCTTTGCAAAACTCACCCACCGTGGCTAAGTAGCTACAATTATTTTTATATTTAAAGCATTGATGGGATTTGAACTCTTACCTTTTTATTTATTGTTTATCGAACAGGTAGAAATCTTTAAAAACGCAACGAATACGGCTGCTCAACAACTAAGCCGTGACCACTGTTATCGTCTTCACTTCCTAATACTTCATTTAAGTTAATTTTGAAATGCGATCAGCAATGATTTGAAGCGTTATGTTTCATTTATTCACGTTTTGAAACGATTATCCAACATTAATTTTGTTTTGTCCCAAGATTTATTGGATTTGTACCACGATCCTCTCCTTACCTGAATGCTCAACACTTTTTTTATTCTATTCATTCGCCAGACTTATTAGTGGTGGGAGTTTCAATTTATTTATTTGTGTTCTTTTAGCTAAGACACCAACCAGCATTTTTAGCGGATAACATTAGCAATAAACAACAACAATAAATTAAAAATGAACCAACTTTGTTAGAAAAGAAAAGAAAGATACTTGATGCGAATGGAACACAGTTCTAGAAAATCGGTTATAAAATATAAAACGGTTCAACTTTTGTGTAGTTACGAAACAACACTTACCGCTAGTTGTTGGCTTCCAATAAGGGTTTTTGCTTGCAATAAGAAAACTGTTTTGGTTTAAAGGAAGTATAAGGCTTTTCAAACTCCCCGTGTACCTTAAAACATTTCCAGCTTAAAAGTGTAAGTGCAAAGTCACCTGGATTTTCAATTCTCTACTATAGTCTCCACTGATAATTTGCTTGTCTCTTATAAAACATCCTTGAACAGTAAGAAGGGAGAATGTTCGTAACACGTTATAAGGTATAGTTTAATACTCTAACCGCGCTATGTTTGATCCCATTACTTGGTCGTGGTAACATGATCAAGACAGTCATGCCGTTACATAAAAATACCCTGAAGGAAGAGAAGAGAGACCCTTAAATCTCTTGCTAGTTGCATAAATTTGGAAAGCTGTAATCCACCTACCAGACACCAAAAGTGCTGCAACACTCTTTTTAACCAAACATATCATACAATTGCAGGGTTGTGAATATATGTCACTCTTTTTTTTAAATTATCTCTTTTTAATAGGTGCAGCACTCAGAAGATGAACTAGGAAATTAGGTAATGGGAAGAAGCATAGAGAGAGTAGTGCTTGTGGACATCTGAGTTAATCTTTGCACACTGAAAGTGACAGAAAAGACTTATGCAGGGAGCTTATTCCACACACGAATTGGTCGGCTAAAAAAGTAATTTTCTCTGTAATCCGTAGTGCGATTTACTGGGCAATGGACTATGTTCACTTATTACCAGTAGTCTCTTCTTTATTTCTTCTGAGAGAGAATAACACAAATAAGTAGAAGGCATTTTACTCTGCATAGAAATAAAAAAGTTCGGAATTTTTTATAATTTTATGGTCCGATCTAAACAGGTGAAGTTTTTTTTTAAATTAAACGTTAAATTGTAGTTGTCGCATCAAAACTCAAATATTGTTTTCTGTCTGCAATTTGCTTATTGCTTTCACGCAGTTGACCATCGTAAGTTGGAATACAATTTATATTGACACAATTAGAGAAAAGTTGACACCTACAGAACCGTTAAACAGTAAAATACTTTTTAAAACATTTTACTAAACAAAATATTTTTTTGTAAAAAAATTAAAAAAAATTAGCAGAAAAACAAAACTACAAAAAACTTTGTTAATTTATGTTTGGCTGCACGTCTTGTAAAAACCGTGTTTTAACTAGAACAAAACAAAAAACATAAGAATTATTTTCATAATAATAAATTAAATTTTTGTAATAGTTGAATGATTTTGTTTTATTGTTTAAAAACGAAAACTGGTAGAATGGAACAAGCAATAAATTAGTGATTTATTCTTGACTTGTTGTTAGTTTTTTACCCTTCTCTTTGAAATATTTTGACAGCAAATTAATAAAAAACTCGTAAAAAAATAAAACTTAAGTAGTTTTCTAAAAAGAGCAGCGGAATATAAAAAGGTACTTATGTGAAAAACAAAAAGAACTTCTACTACAAAAACAAAGCAGCCATCCAGTCCACTATACTCTGAAAATCTGGAAAGATCCGAAATAACACTTTTTACTTGTTTACAAACCAAGCCATTCAACAATTTCTAACTTACACTCGTATTTTGTTGCTTTAATTAATAATCAAGGCTCTGTTTAGGTTTGAAAAATATTCTGGTTTTCACTGTAAAGACGTCTTAATCCACTAATCTGCTGTTAAAATATACACGTGCCTTTTTCAACTGAGCTTTCAGCTCTAGAAGGTATTCCCCTTTTTGCTGAAGGCTCTATTGGCATTTGGACTGAGGAACCATTGCCATTTCAGCCACCGTGGCTGCTCAACATATTTTAGATAATTTTTCTTTTTATTCTGTTGACGCAGATAAACTTGGAAGTGGTGCAAGTAGGAGCTTATTCCATCTAACATAGAAACAAGCATACTTTTACCAGTGATATTAGCTTTGTTGCTGCAGGTACATGTGTATAAAGGGTTTTAAATTTTATTATCGTAACATAATTTGGAAAAATTTCTTCATTAATAACCACAAAAAGCTGATTACTAATTGAGGGTAAAGCGAGTTATTCTTATGACTGTCGTTCTATTGTCCATTTGATTTATAGTAATTTTTTAAAAATGCAAAAAAAACTTTTTTTAAAAGCTCTCAAACATCTATAAAAACAAAAGTTTTTTTTACAGAAAAGCTTAAGTACATAATCAAAAAAACTTTTCTTCAATCCGGGTTAAAGCAAAAACATTGGTCTTTGTTTAAAACTTTCTATGGCAAAGCTTTAAAACCTTCTATATCTAAAAAGCATTTGCAGAAGATCACCATTAAACAAGGATAATCATTCCTACTAGACTTTTTATTTAAAAAGTTTAAGCCAAATTATGCTTATTAGTTTAAACTATTTCTGCCTATTTTGATATAAAATTTAAAATATACGAAGATCTAAGAGATTTGAAAAGTCTTAAAAGCTTTTAGTAACAAAAATCCTTTTACTGAAAAATATAAGCTTTTATTATATTCAAAAACATTTTTCAAATAATGAGATTTATAAGAAAAGTTTTATTTAAAGAGCTTTATTAAGCTTTCGTAAGCTTGCCGTGTTGTTAAAATTTTTAGTTTAAAATTTAAAGCTTAAAATTGAAAAACTTCTGTTTTTGAGTTTAAAGCGCTGCTTTGTTTTATTGACTTTTGGCGAAAGACAGATATTATTTTTTTAATTATTTCAAAAAAAAAAAAAAAAAAAAAAAAAAAATTATAAATTTTAAAATTATTGTTTTTATTTCCTATTATTATTTAAATACTTTTAAAATAATGTTTGCTTAACATTATATATGCAAAAATTTTGTTAAACACCCTCGTAAAAAGTGAAACTTGTGCTTACAATTACAATCAAAAACCTCTGAACTAGTGGTGTTTAAATGTAAAGCTTTTATTGTTTTTGCTATCGAATTAAAACAAACAACACAACAAGAGATTTAAATGTTTTAAATGAAGTTAAACACTTTTTATATTGGTCGTTTTTAGGTGACTAGGCCAACATGTCAAATCCAAACACATTTAACGAAAACAGAAAAATTTTAAATACTTGTAAAAATAATTCGAAAAAGAAATTAAGGCGAGTCTCCATAAAAAAACGTTATACAAGTAAAAAAGAAATCACTTAACATTTAACAATTTATTAAAAAAAAAGAACAAAAAAAAAACAGGTAGGTCATTTGTTTTTAAAATTTCTAATGTCAATGACAAAAAAATGTTGTAGAGAACTTTAAAAAAAATTTATAGTTGGAATAAGTTGATCATAAAAAAATGGATATGAAGTTTACCTGCCAATAATTAATTTTATGTTTAAGTCAATTTCACAAACAGATTAGTCCGAATAGAACTTATGTCCACAGTTAAATAGGAGAAAACACGTCATTTCTTTAGTTTAATTTTGAATTATACGTGAGAAAATATTGAAAAAAATTTTTTTAAATAATGAAAGAAAATATTAAATAAAAATTATAAATAAAAAAGAACGGAATGTAAATCTGTTTATTAAAAAGAAAAAAAAAAGTAATATAATTTACAGACTAAGAGGAAAGCTTAAAGTGTGCGAAAAAAAGCTCATCAAAAAGTAAAAGTATTTCGCAACAAATTTTTTTTATACTTTAATAGAAACTTTTGAAAACTTTAGTCAGAGTTCAAATTAATTTTTGGTACAAGCTCTCTAGCCTATACCTAAAAGCTTAAAGTTGTAATCGTTAAAAGCTTGATGCAAATTTAAGAAAGTAGGTTTTATTAAAAAAAATCCAAATGTGTATTTAGTGAGCTAAAAGCTCTTTTATTAGAAAAGCCAATGAAATTGTTTTGATCACAAGCTTTGCGAAGAGTAAACATCTCAAAAGCCTTCAAGCTTTAAAGCGCAATAAAAGAATGCCGTATGACATATAAGATGTACACTAAATATGATAGAATAGGTTTTGAAAAAAGCTTTTAAAGAAAAATGTAACAGTACATGGTCTCAATACATCTAGCAAAATGGAAATCATCCATCTTCTTGAAGGGAGATTTTTGTAATTTTTTAAAATGAATTTTTTTTATGATTTGCAGTTAATAATATTCCAAAAGTGAAATGTAATATTTTACCATGAAGCTGATTACAACTGCAGTCATAAATATTTAAACATATTTTTTATTTAAATAAACGCACATAAAAACTTAACTAAACTTTATCTTGTCATTAAATCGATTCTGTTAAAAAATCAAAAATATACAGAAACTTATTAAAAGTCGGAAGTTAAAAATTTTTTATTTGTATCTTAAGGAAATTCATTTCTTTACTATCTTTTAGCAAACTGCAATCAAACTTTATGTTATTTTAGATAAAAGAAAAACACTAAAAAGTTAAACACATAATTTATAATTATTTGTTAACAACAATTGTTCGTGCTTATTTAAGCATCTTTCTCTGCTGGCTTTTTTACGAAAAAAAAAGAAATAAATTTCAAATTGCCTTTTAACTATTAATTTTTATTTATTTTTTTTCGTGTATTGTGTGTTTGATTTATTTAAGTTTTTGTTAAAAAGAAATTTTTACTTGTAGCAAAATATAATTAAACCTCAAAATACTGTTACTTAAAGTTGGCTAAACAAGATTTGTTAAGTAAAAACCTTTAAGACCTTAACAGCCTGAATACAGTGTGTTTGAATGGGAGATATTTTTAATGTTAAGATTAAAATTAAATTATAAGTTATGATTTCATCTGTTTAAAAATTTGTATTCGCCGCTTTAATTGCTTTAAGTAGAAGTTTGGCTTAAATGCTATTAAATATTAGGAATATATTCTATAAAAACTGTAACTAAATCTTCTAAAGTTATTGAGACTTAAAATCGTCATCTTCAAAAAATCGTCAAAGTCATTATAAGAATAAGTAAAAACGTCAAACATTTTTACCGATAAAAATGTAAAAAACTAAACGTTTTTACTTTAAAACATTCTAGAGAATTATTTGTTATTGACAGATCTGAGGTTCTTGTGAGTAATATTTGAGTTAAACATCTGAAAAAATATTAACATATTGAAAAACTAAAAATAATAACGCATATTAAAAAAATCGGCTTAAAAAATATCGATAAATATTTCTTCAAATTCTTAATTTTTGAGAATTGTGTGGTAATCATCAGAAATATTTTTTTAAACTGTTCTGTTATCGATAACTTTTCATAGAAAATTTTCTGTTGTAGTGAACTTTTCCAAAAAATGTTCTGTTATTAAAATTATTATATGGAAAATTTGCTGTTATCAAAAAATTTTCTTAGAAAATTTCTTATTACTGGGATATTTTCCCAACAAGTTTTTTGTTAGAGATTTTTTTAGAAAATTTTCTGCTATCGATTAATTTCTAAAAAGTTTTCTTTCTGATAAATTAAAAACAAGTTTTTTTTTAATATTTTAACTCTTCAACTCTTAAACAATTTTTTCTTTTACTTATTAATTCTTAACAATAATTTAGACCGATAAATTAAAATAAATTAATTTTGTTATCAATTATTTTTTTTTTAATTATCGTTACCGATGAATTTTTCTAAAACATATTTGCCAACCGATTTTTATAGAAAATTTTTCCATTTCGTCATTTTTATAAGACCTCCGTCATCTAAACATTTTTCTAGAAATTTTTAAAATTATTGTTTTTGAAAATATTGTTCTTCAACAGCTAAAAATTTATCTAAATGTGATAAAGTAGTAATCGTTAATGTATAACAATTATTGATTTATTTATAAAAATTAGTCAAATCCTTAAAGTTCTCTATAAAAAATCATAAAATAAAATGAATGAATAAATGAAAATAAAAAAGGTCATAGAATTTGAATATTTAAAATCTAAATAATCGGTTAGGCAAAAATCGCTAAAATAGAAAAAATATCACGCGAATCAACAATTTTAAAATCACTGCAAAAAAAGACAATATCGTTTAAGCTATAAAAGCGCTTAAAAATTGAAAAGTCAACTTTTATTGTCAAACTTAAAACAATGAAAGACAGAAAAAACGCTCATAATAATAAAAAAAATTTGCTTGGCGAAAACTTTTAAGTCATCAAATAATATGAGAAATTCTCTTATTAAGAAAATCTAAGCATTGAAATTAAAATTGTTTAATTCATAAAAATAAAAGCGCTTGAACAGAAAATCAAAAAAATTTTTTTTTTGCTTAAGGAAGAGAGGTTTTTGTTATCGAATATTTTTGGCTTGGGATTTTAGTCGATTCTTACAATTGCTTAACTAAAGTTCATTTCATTAAAACAAGAATCGTTAATTTTTTTTTATTTCTTAAAATTAATTGTTTAGCTACTAATCAAGAGTTTATTATTCGACACACGATTTATTATACAGCTGAGTTCTTCTTATTTTATTTATTTTTTTTTTTAATAAAATAAATTAACAATTTCAGTTAAAACTATTAAAATGGAATTTTCAACAAAAAACAAACAAAAAAACTTTACGTATTAAAGTCGCTTATTTCATCAAATTCATATATAACATACTTTAACGCCTACAACTCAAATTAAAAATCGCTTAAAAACACAAAAAATCGTTAAATTCTGTTGTTTAATGCATTTAATACTTTTTCATTATTTAAATTCTATTAATATTGGATTATATTGTCGAATTTAATTAATTAAGAAAAGGCTTAATTAAAGTGCTAAAAGATACAAAATAAAAGAAATATCGTGGAATATAATAAATGAATTAAAATTTATTTTTTCGGCTAAGGTTCACATACATTTGTAAATAAATTTTCTTTTTAAAAATTTTCAGAAATTAAATTAAAAAATAAAACTTAACCCGAAACAAGTTAATTTTAATTTATATATATAATATATTCAATGGTTTTGATCCTGATTGAGGAAAAATTTTAAAATTAAAAAAAATATAAAAAAAAAAATTCGCAAGGCACAGCGCATATACGTTAATGCTTAACTCATCAATAGTTAATATGATACTAGAACAGCATCTATAATGTTGTGAGTAAAAAGGTATTAATGCTTAAAGAACAAAAATTGCATTTCGTGGCCATACCGATGGTTGGTACAAAAGCAAAAACAAATGTACAAGATGAGTTACAGGGAACAACGAAGAAATGCTGTAGGTTGTGTGTGAACTTTGTCTAACCAAATTAATCTTGATATGAATATTCCACGTATTCCTATTTACAAAATTAATTGGTTAAATACATGATGTTTACATTGTACACAACTTAAGGTAGATAGATCCGAAGCATGCTCATGAAGGATGAAGCGGCCCAGAAAATGCATCATTTCATTCTGCTAGTGTCTAGCTTTCTTTTCCTTTTTGGAAAACGTCTGCATAAAATTGTAAATAATTTTTTTTCTAAAACTTTTTTGATATTAAATTAAAAAACGAACCTAAGCCGAATAAAGGAAGTTTTAATTCATTTATAAAAGAAATATGGTTATCAAAAATAAACAATAATAAATGCAAAAATCGCCTTTATTTTAAAAAAATTTTAAAATTTTATAATTTTCCATTTTTTAAGGTCTTTTATTTTTGCCATTCAACGAGAACCACTGTGCTCATTGGTTTTATAATACATCTGAGTACTTTACTGCTGGTTGCAATTGTTGTCAGTTGTTTTGCAAAAACCTTTTTAGCTGTCTGTATATCTGCTTTTATGTTTGAAAGTTAAACTTACCATTTGTTACAAAAATAGTTACATTTTTTTTCTTTAATTTAATATTTTTCTTTAGTTTTATTTTTAAGAAATAAATAATACATATTTTTTGTGCAACCAAGTGTAGTTAAATGCCACATGCAAGTTATCTTGGTACTCAGTTCGATGAAAAAAAAAAATAAACCACATAAGAAATATAATTCATGTTTGACCGATTGACCATACGCTGGGAAGGTTGGCTTAACCTGTCTTTACATTCAAGACCGACTACTTTTTCTTAGTTGTAAAAAATCTATTAAATTAAAAATTCTTGAAAGGCAATAAAATTGAAGGTTTGCTGCCCAGAGCAGCTAATGAATATTGGCTTTGTTGAAAAAAAATTTTATTTTGAAATAAATAAAAAAACACTATTGTCTTAAATGTGTATTGACACAAATTTCGCATTTTTTTTTTGCAAAAAAATGAGTCAGTTCTATTCAAAGAAACTTTACAATTATTGCTCACAATATATTGAGTATTTTTTTTTTAGCTTTGAAGTGGCTGCGTGCCGGGCATTATGCGCACATCTTAAGACAGGCATTGCTTTTTCAAACATGAGAAACTCAATTGTGGTTTATTTTGGTTATTAAAATTTTTTTAATTACTTGTGAGGTGTTACTGTTAAAAAACCATTAAATATCTTAAGGCAGGGCTTTTTACTAAACAATTTTTAATTTGGAAATAAATCTTTGAATTCTAAAAGGGCAGTCCAATTTAAAAATAAGAAAATTTTCAAGTCTTAAAAGTATCTTTTCAAATTAAATTGCAGTTGTATTGAATTTAAATTTCAAAGACAAGAATGTCGATTTGGTAAGACTGCATAAAAAACGCAGTCTTCTCCCTGTCATTTAAACTATCACCCGCAGTTGCACTTACAAATTGCCACAGAGCTACTTTGTCGTGAATGCTACAAATAAATTTAATCTCTCTCATTTTATTTTAGTGTTAATTTTATTTAACTTTCTTACTCTTTGCTATTTATTCAACGCGGTTTTTCAATTGGTTTGTCGGATGGCAAAGTGACTGATAGAAAACATTTTTCATTTCTTGTCGCTTTTCAATAGCTGGAGTTACAAGAAATGAGGCCCCTTTTTTGAAAGAATTAAAAAGACTGGTGGTAGGAAAGGAGAGATAGACAATGTCTAATTTCAGACACTAATGGAATTATGAAATAGTGATAACGCATCGCCAATGTTATTTAGGGAAATGCGCTTAATGCAGACAATATATGCTGGCCGAGGACTTTTTCTTACTTTTAAAAGGAAATAATTGTTGTTCTCTTTTATTAAACACTTTTACTGGAATGTAAACCAACTGGAAGAAACTTAAAATAAATTAAGGAAAGTATATGTTTCCAACATTGGTTAAAAGAACGTTAATACGAGGGCTGCTCTATATATTTCTGGCCTAATAGTGAAAATGCGAATATTTATAATCAAAAATGGTTTTATTGTTTTCAAAGTATTCTCCAGCATGATTTATACACTTTTGCATGCGCTCAAACCAGTTGTCGAAGCACTTTTTCCACTCCGATTGAGACACCTCTAAAAAATGGTTTTTCAACACTTCAACAGCTTCTTCTGGCGACGAAAATCGTTGACCATAATTTTTTTCTTGATGTGCGGAAACAAGAAGAAGTCATTAGGTGCAAAGTCAGGGCTGTACGACGAATGACCCATTAATTCGACGTTTTGGCCGGTCAAAAACGCTGTGGTTTGAGCCGATGTGTGAGAGTTCGCATTGTCATGGTGAACAATGATTCGTCTTCTCTTGTTGGTTTTTCGAATTTCTTCGATGACTTCAGGCAAACAAATTGTAGTGTACCACTCAGAAGTGACCGTCCTACGTTGCTCAAGCGGAACAGTCGCCACATAACCAGTTTCGACGAAGAAACAGGCGACCATTTGCTTCGAAGTGCTTCTTCCACGAACAAGTTTCGTTGGATTTTGCTCGTCTTTGAAGACCCACACGGTCGATTGTTGTTGCATAGATCCATGATTCGTCACCTGTGACGATCTTATAAACGTCTTTTGAAGCACCGCAATCGTATATTTGCAACATTTCTTTGCACCAATCGACACGAGCCTTTTTTTGAGCAACTTTCAAATTGTGCGGGATCCAACGAGAACAAACGTTTTTTACGGCCAGGTGTTCATGCAGTATCGAATGTATGCTAGTAAAAGGAATGGTCAAGGATGTCTCTATCTCTCGGTATGTCGCATGTCGATCTTGCATTATGAGTTCACAAACGGCAACAATGTTCTCTGGCACAACATCCGTTTTTGGACGACCTTCACGGAATTCGTCTTTGAGCGAGCTTCGGCCACGATTAAATTCATTATACCAATTTTTACAGTACTATAGGATGGTGCTTCATTGCCATACAAAGATTTAAGTTCATCAATGCACTCTTGTCGTGATAATCCATGTCGAAAGTTGTGAAAAATGATGGCACGAAAATGTTCACGAGTTAATTCCATTTTTTTCTATATTAATTTTTTCAAGTCACTGTAAACAACACAAATAATGGTCGTACGTCAAAACGTTTTGAGCACGATTATGCTTTAAAATGACAAACTTTCCAATGGAAATGTCAGATTGCACTTGGCAGCACTCACTGTTGCTAGGCCAGAAATATATATAGCAGTCCTCGTATATTCGTGCATCCACAACTGACGAAATTGTTAAAGAAATTGTTCAGGTAAAGGGTCCGGCATCTAACGTTTTTTTTTCGTGAATGGTAACACTTAGCTCATGTCTGATTTGACAGATAATTAGTTTTATCCTTCCGCTGAACAAATATGGTTGTGTATACGCTTGAACAACGCTGCGACGTTCCTTTGAAAATCATGTTGCAGAATGTGTGCAAAAATTGCGTACGGATTTTGTAAGAAAAGAAGCACCGTCAGCTCCGTATCGTTATCTTGTGAAAAAGTGAAAGAAAGTGGCATCCTCATGGATAAAGCGTGAAAAGCCAAAAACAGTGCGTACATTCAAGGATATTGCTGCTGTGGGAGAAAGTTTGCGTAAATCGCCATCAACATCAATTCACCGTCGTTCTCAGCAATTGAACATTTCGGAGACATCATTGGGACGAATTTTGCATAAAGACTTTGGTATCACGCCATACAAAGTCTAATTGGTTCAGGAGTTGAGACCAACTGACCATCCGGTAGTTTTTTATAGCATTTTCAAAAAAAAAAAAGCTGTAATGGTCACGATAAAGCTTTAAGTGAGCAACACTGTAAAATACTCGTTCGTATATGTACAATAAATCAGTATTTGAAATTTTTCACGAAGAATGAGGTATAAAAATGATAATTGATTTTTGATTTTTCTAACCGATAGAAGAAAACTGTTCGCATACTTGGATTTTTTGAATATTTTTTGATTTCGAATATATTCATGTTTTTTTTTTAATAAAAGCAGGATATTCTTAATGAATTTTCTGTAAGTAGTCATAAAGAAAATGTGTCTCCATCTTTTAAAATTCATTTTATTTAAGTAAAAGCTTACCTCCCTAATATTTTTTGGAAACATAGGTGACACACTTATAATTTAAATTTCGCCTTTGCTACATCGAATATCTACCAGTTAAAAACCATTTTAATTGAAAATAAAATACAGTTTTGACGTTTTAAAGGTGCTGCTGGTCAGTTGTTAATAAAAAACGTGCATAACTCTTTTTTTTAGCTTTTTAATTTTTTTCTATAATTTTTTTATTATCGCTTAGTTTTCAGTTCAATTCAGAACTATTTTTTCTTAACATTACAATGCGAAATGTAGTTGCGTATGAATTTTATTAAGAGCAAAAAAATCTGTTGTATGACACGTTTTTATTTTGCATTTATTATTTTAAAAAAATTTTTAACTTCTTTCAAAAAAATGCAAACAACTTCCTTAAACAAAATAATCAAAAGATAATTTTTTTAGTTTTTAATTCAAAGATAAGAATGTAAAATATACATACCGTTTATATAATTAAGCTTTAACAGATAAAATAAACTTAAAAACATGTTAATTCCACTTCATCAGGGTACAAAAATTTTAATAAAAATTTTTAAATAAATTTTTTTAAAATAAAACTTAAAGCAAGTAAACTACATAAAAAAAGAATAATGCTTAATTCGGCTTAAGTTCACGTGTATTTTAATTTTTAAATTAAGTAAGAAAAAACAATTATTTATAAATTTTTTAACATAATTTTTGCTCTTTATAAATTTAAAAATTAAAATAATCGCGAACTTAAGCCGGCTTAAAAATTAGTCGCTAGGTTAGAATATTAAGAAGTTTGATTAAAACTGAATAAAAAATTTTTTTTAAATTTTTTAATTTAATTTTTATATTTATTAAACACAGCAATTTTATTTTTTATTTTATACTTTGGAAAGTTGAAGAAGTTATTCTTATTAATTATCAAGAGTTACTGTTGTGTGTAGAACCGCTTTTGTTTCTTAGAAAACTTGTAAATCTTAAGCTTTTTCTAGCACCCATAATCTGAGAATGAAAGCTAAAAGTAGCCTTTAGTAATTATCGTACACTGAGCAAAACAAATGTGTTCTAAATTTAAATAAATTGTTCTTTTTTTCTTTGGAGATTGGCACATGGCTTACGACTATTAACACTTGTCGTTTGTTGACCCAACTGCAGACTAATTTAAAAAAATTAAATTTTTTCGCAGTGTATATAATTTAACAGACTCAAAGTATTTGGTTTTCAAGTCTTTTAAAAGAACTTATTTAACTTCCTTAGCAAATCTTTAATTAGTTTTGATGTAAGAGTCGTGCTGTTATTCTAAGACTGTGCTTTTTAGTTATTAGAGCGCCTCCCTGCTTTGGTTTTATGCAAATTAAATTCCAAGGCTGCTGGAAAAGTTCACATGTGCCCTCTGCAGAATAACCATCCAAGGATAAGGTTTAGATTTTCCTAAAACGACAACAAAGCAAGAAGATACTTGATGATTATGTTTAAGAAGGACTAAGATTGTGCATTGGTCCAATTTAACTTCTGTCGAAAGGCAGATGAATCTTAAAGCGGTAATGAAAGGATGACAACTATAACTCTAGAAGATGGATTTGGGGAAAAGCAGGCTAGGGTTTTTAGACAAAAAAAATATGCTTTCCAAAGATTCAGAAAGGAATGGCTTAGATAAAAAAGAAAGAAAAAAAATAGCGATCTTTGTTAATTCTTAAGGCACATGGAGGCAAATCCATAAACAATGTACTCAGCTGATCAGTTTTTAATGCTTTTTAATAAGCTAAAGTTACACTCAATGCATAGTGACCGTTATTTGGAAAAGAATAGAAAGGCAGCTGGTGGAAAGGAGAGATATTCAGTGCCTTAGTTCAGGCACATATGTAATTGACTTGATGTACCGGCAGCGTTAATTAGAGAAATGCAGACAATTAAGTAACAGCTTTTTTATTATTTTTGAAAGGAAATCATAGTTGTTCACTATTATATAACACTTTTTCTTGAAAAGTAAAATAATAGGAAGAAATTAAAAATTAGTAGGGGGAAGTTTTAAAGGAATTTGAATATATTCGTGCATCCACAATTAACGAACCTTAGAATAATGTCCAGATAGTTATTTTGAAAACCTGTAATGGTCACGATAAAGCTTTAGGTGAGCAACAATGTAAAATACTCGACTACCAAGGGCTGCGTTCATATAATTACGATAAATAACTTAAAATGCTAAATGATTGTTAGTTTTTCTTACAAATGGGAATAAAACCGTTCGCATGACTGCTTCAAAAAATTTCGGGCGTGGATTTTTTTAACGTCGCTACAGAGCAGCTGCTTTAGCACTTTAATGTTTTTCGTAATAAGAGATAATTGAAAAACCAAGAAAAAAGCAATTTCCTAAAGAGAATACACAAGTGCAAACAAATAAATACAAATTTAATTTAAAAGTATAAAGGTTACCGTTTATTCTTTCACGTTAGTCTCCCAGCTACTATTTGCTTATTGGAATTAAAAAAAAATTCTTCAAAAAAAAGACTTGAATCGAATGAGGAAGTTAGCTCTGGGTGTGAAGTACCGAAAGACAAATTTTTAAAGCCTCAATTTTTTTATTTTTATTTATTTATAAATTTTTTTTTTTTGAGTTTTTGACTAAAGAAAATTCATTTTTATTTAAAAATTTTGTTTTCTTTTTTCAGCTGTATGTCTTTTAATTTGCCATAAATAGTTTTTAAATAATTAACTTTTCTTTACAAAAGCCATTCACTGTCGTGTTAGATTTCGCTTAACCAAACTTAGTTTTAAATTGACTGTAATTTTTGCTTAAATAAAATTTATTATTTATTTTTAATAATTTGTTTTTGTTGTTATTTTATTTTAATTTTATTACGTTGTTTTGTAAGCGTGTGCAAAAAAATACAAAAAAAAAACTTCTTTGAGGAGATTATTTGCTGTCAAAGGTGGCTGACAGACAAAAACGGCAGTTAAAATGGGAATTTTTGGTAGAAGAGCTTGTTGGTGTATGGCATCGATAACGGCTTAAGTTATTATACGAAAAAAAAATAGAAATCATTATGGGTGTTGCAGTTGTATTGTTGTTGTGTCTATACTTTTTAAAAACACTTTTTTCTTGGTACCAGTCAACACAGTCAGTTGGATGTTACTTTCATGCATAAGATTCTTATTTATTTAATTAACTCTTCTTTATTTTAGCTTTTGGTCATTTTATAAAAATAAATTTTTGTTTTTTTTTTGTTTTTTAAATAACATTTTAATAAAATTAAACATAAATCTTTAAGTTTCACTATCACTATGGGGGATTTTCTTCTTAGTTATTTGTATGTAAGGTGTGACATTGTTTTTTAATTAAGAGAGAAATTTTAAAGAGCTAAATATTTAATACCAGATTATCAAGTTTCAGAGAGAATTAATTAATTAAAAATAAAACTTTTAATTCACTATAGCAGATAATTGGTTTGTGACAAAAACGTCCTAAGTCAAAAATTAATGAAAGCTAAAATTACCTTGGTGGCTTAATTTAATATAGATGAGATTTTTAATTCCTCGCTTGTATAAATAGGCAGCTTTTCAAGGCATTCTATTTTGTTTTGCGAAATTATTCTACAATCGTCTGCATTTACAATTCATATATTAAAGCCTGTCTTCACTTTGCAACTTTATTTTCTAGAATTCTTAGTTTATAGAAGCGGAGTAAACAATGCGTTAAGATGAGGGCAAATTCAAAACGGAAATAAAACGAATTGTGCGAGCAGCGTTGCCGTTGTGGTTACTTATTACTATTTTTTTCTTTTTTATAAATGACTTCCTAAACGTTGCAATATATTCTTTAAACGACAGTGTGAACTCTTGCAAAAGTAACTTGTCTTAGCCACGGAAGGCTAAAAAGATAACGTATTTTAATGGTAATATTTTGCCAAGTAAAAAGTAATTAAATTGTTTTGAGCAATTTATATTTTAGTGCATGTAACTTTATCACCCTGGGGCTTCACCTCAAATATGGCAATAAAATTTCAAGTTCTCAGAAATATTGTCACGTATCGGGTTCATTGTAACAAGTCTAAGAAATTTTTTCCTTCTTTTTTCTTTTATGTACATAAATATGTATATTCGATGTTTGAATTCAAGCAAGGCTGTTGAGCTACATAAAATTGCCTGTTTTTCCTTGATATAACATTTACATTCGGATTTTAAAAAAATACAGAGCCTGTTTCCGCCGTTCCATAAATTTTAAATTCCATTATTTATTTTATCATTTGGTGACTTCTTTAAATAAAAATTTAGTTGAAATTTTTTTGGCACTTGGCAATACTGGTTTGCGAATAAAATTTGAAGTGTTGACTGCAACAAAGGAATATTTATTTAAATGGAAAGTAGCGCCTCTACAACAAATACAACATTGCAAAAACAACATAGACTTTTATTGTTGCTTTAAAATTACAAATGTCAGAAAACGAAGAGCAATAAAAGTAAATTGCTTTAAAATCATAAACAAGCAGCGATAAATTGCTGAAAAATAAACACTTTTGACAGTTTTAACTTCAAAGCAACAATAAAACATGAATCACATTTTGAAAGAGGAATATTAGACGAACAAAATGCACTAGTTTTTATGAAAATCGATGCTGTGGTTCCAGAGATATCAGCGTTCATGTTGAAAAGTTATCATATAACTGGTTTTGGTAAAAATGGCATAAGACTGGCTTTTACTCGGAAACTAAAAATTATTTCTAAACAAGTATGACACATTTTGAAAGAGGAATATTAGACGAACAAAATGCACTAGTTTTTATGAAAATCGATGCAGTGGTTCCAGAGATATCAGCGTTCATGTTGAAAAGTTATCATATAACTGATTTTGGTAAAAATGGCATATAAATGGCTTAAGACTGGCTTTTACTCGGAAACTAAAAATTATTTCTAAACAAGTATGACACATTTTGAAAGAGGAATATTAGACGAACAAAATGCACTAGTTTTTATGAAAATCGATGCAGTGGTTCCAGAGATATCAGCGTTCATGTTGAAAAGTTATCATATAACTGGTTTTGGTAAAAATGGCATAAAAATGGCATAACACTGGCTTTTACTCGGAAACTAAAAATTATTTCTAAACAAGTGTGACACATTTCGAAAGAGGAATATTAGACGAACAAAATGCACTAGTTTTTATGAAAATCGATGCAGTGGTTCCAGAGATATCAGCGTTCATGTTGAAAAGTTATCATATAACTGGTTTTAGTAAAAATGGCATAAAAATGGCATAAGACTGGCTTTTACTCGGAAACTAAAAATTATTTCTACACAAGTATGACACATTTTGAAAGAGGAATATTAGACGAACAAAATGCACTAGTTTTTATGAAAATCGATGCAGTGGTTCCAGAGATATCAGCGTTCATTACCTGATGTGAAATAAATGTACCTCGAACAAAATTTTATAACAGGAATAGAGAGAATATAAAAAGATAAAAAAATAGACCAATGACAACTGACTAGGGAGTAGAAAACAATTTTGCTTGAATGAGAAGGTAGTTTAAAGAATTACAAAAAATTTAGACAGTTCTATCAGTGAAAGTTAAAGTAGTTTTCTTAAGTTTTATATATATTTAAATGGGAAGGCCTGTTGAGAGTCTTTTAACTTTATAACTCTTTCCTAAGTATTTTTTGTTTCCTATTCCAGTTATGTCGCTTTGTTATAAATGCCGATAAAAATAAATTCTATGTTTCTTTAGTAGGAAACAGCTGCAAGTAAAGACTGTTTGTATTACCAGTAACATGAGAGATCTTTTTGTTTCGTACAAGGCCCTATAACTCTTAAATCTTCTTCATCAGCTGCAAAGTTTTTATAAAACTCTCACTTATTGTTAATTTCCTTCCTTTTTTCTTTTCACATTTTCTATATTTGGCCTCCAACTGCTAGTACTCTATAGAGCTTAAAATCTCCGTGAAAGCTTAATTATTATGATTAAGATCTCATAAAACTCTTATTTGGTCAATAGAAGCTTATATATTTTTAGATATTTCTTTAATATAAGTAACGAAATACAGATGGACACTAACATACACCTTTAATTACTTAAATTGTAGTCAATTTATTTTAATACAAATTTAGTTCCCAAGTGTTATTTTAATTAATCCGTTAATTATTATATTAAAGATTTCACTACCCCTTTACAACGTTAACTAGTTAATATAAACGCCAAAAAATCATTTCTTTTTCAAGTTTTTTTTGATGGTTCACTTTATGGAACACCCTGTTACCTGGCAATTTATTGTATTACTTTCATTACAAATGAATGTAAATTATTTGCAAATTGAGCTTGTGTCTTCCATTTATGTTTAAGAATAAATTTGCATACCAATTTTTCTACTTGATTGTAACAAAATTATGGCAATTTACTGTTTTCTTTTCCATATAAAGCGTAATAATCTTCTGAGAATTTTTTTTTAACATGAAAGGAAACTAAGAAATGTTGTTGTAATTCAGTTTCTAGATGAAATTCTTCTTAAAAAAATTGCACATAAAAGTATTGAAAAAAGTGAAATACATTTTTTAATGCCAAAAAATTTAGTGTTAGCTTTTGCTAAGTTAAGTTGCTTATTAGTTTTTAAATTAAAGTTAAGCTTGAGTTCGAATTATTTGTATAAACTTTTCACAAAAATTTATGTTTTGATTTATTCTTAATACTTTCTAAATTCTGTGTTTTAAGTTTTTATTACACCATAATGATTTTTATTATGGATGGTCCTTTACTTTTCAATTTTATGCCACAAAACTTTTGTGAATTTTAAATGTCTGCATGTAGCGGTTTAAAAGTTAAATGAAAAAACTGTATCCATGAGGAAAGAACTTTTAGCTGTTACAGCGGTCATATAAGGCAACTTCTGTATATCTTTCGAGTGTCTAGCTATTGCGTATGCTTAGGGAAGAAGACTTGATTTATTAGAGGGCGCACAATGGGGGTTGGTAAAAAAGTGGAAATGAATTTCTTTATATTTATATATTCGTTTTAAAATTCTGAATGAGATGCGATGCTTTAAAAGAGCACATCTTAGTTGAATAAAAAATACGGATGTCAAACTCCTGATTTTATAAGATTTTAGCGATAGCTCCAAAAAGCTATCACCACATTTTTTCATATGTAGTTTGACATTTCTCTCAGAGAAAGATAGAAGTGTGAGATAAGAACTTTTGTTCAGATAACTATCAGCATGCTTTGGTTTAATTATAATTTCTGTCTGGACAAAATTAAACTGTGTTGCGACTATAAAATATTAAAAAAAGTTAAATTGAGTTGCCACATCATATAGTGTTTGCATAGCATTAAATTGTGACATTTGTTTTGTTTGTGTTGAGTATCAATAATAATTTTTTAATAAATTTTTTTTTACAAAATGAGGTTCAATTAAGCAGTTGCCCTCAAGCTATTAATGGAAATGAAAAAGCCCGGAAGAGAATGCATGTACTCATGTAGTTCATATAAAAATAATCATATAGAGCAAAGCATTTCGACGACAATAGCTAACGCATTCGGAACTGATAGTAAGTAACTACTATTGACGGTTTGAAGTCTTATTTACGAAATTGGGTTATTGAAGGAAGCGAATACCAATCGCTGCCAATTTATTTTTAATGACCTGCTGCTTTGTTGCCACGTGTTAAAATTAATTTGATTTATTTACTTATGATTTCATATGGTAGCTTTCTTTGTCCGCGTAAAATTTGTCTCAACAAAAATTTTGTACGGACAAAATAAGTGAATCAAACTTTATAGTTAAAGACATTTGACTTTAAATTTAAAAATATTTACTTTTTGATTTGCATGTGTCAACTTTTTTCTTCCATCGGAGCTTAAGACCTTCTAATTTTTCTTTTATTTATTTTCCTTAGATTGCCAAAAAATGTTGTAGTTTCGGGAAAAAATTTCTCTTCTGGCTTTAAAGTTATGAGAGAATAATTTAAAAAATTTCTTATATTTTTTTTTCGATAAGATGAATCTATTCTTTTTGAGTTATTTAAAAATAAAAAAAAAATTTTTTTGAGAGTTCATATTGTCTTTAAAGCAATTTTTATTCAAATTTTTACCAAAAAAAAGAATAAAATTTTTAATTAATTTTTAACACATTGCCATCTAACTAGAAAAACTTTTTTAAGAAAAATCAACAGCTACTCATTCCAATATGCAACTGGAATTTCTTTCCTAGTTCATGAAATCGAAAAACAGAAGGCAAAAAAAAAAAAAAAAATAAAAAAAATAAAAACATAAATAAATAAATAAAAAATTCCACTTGTGGAAGTTTTAAAAAGTTTTCTGGGAATTGTGGGATTCATCTGTATCAATCTTCGTATATTAAAATTGAAATATTTACGGTATAAAATTCTATAAAATTAAACATTTTGATTGCATTAGTTCATAAACTCTAGAGGTATCCCCGTATCCCCATTCGGACTAAATAATTATTATTAAAAAATATTTTTAAGTTTTTCTTTAATTTTGAATAATTAATCCTTAATATTCGATGCCAAATACGCTGCGAATAAATCTTTGTGACAAATCGCCAGATCTGAAAGCATTACGTTTACTACAATTTCATTTTAGAAGTGTCAATCCTATGAAGGCAAAAACTTAAACGGGTTGCGAAAAATATTGTTTTTTAAAATATGGTGCCTTGGAACAGTTTGTGTATTGAGTCCAATTTGCACTTGGAAGTTTTTTTGTTTTCTCTTCTTAGGTCTTTGAGGACATCCGTCGTAATCATATAATATATAATCTTGGTCTTTGTTTTAATTCTATAACATTTTTAATTAAACTCTTTTTTAATTGTATTTCTAGTTTAATGAAATATTACTAGAGAAATGTGAGCTGTCTTCTATTTGGTCATATTTTTGTCAGACTTTTTTTGTTTTGTTTGGCTTCGTACTCATTTTTATTTGCTGATTGGTAATTTAATGGTTTTCTAATTTGCTTTTTTTATTTGCATTTTTAAATCTAAATTTTTTTATTTTGGTTATTAACAATAACTTCTGGCCTTGGATTATTTTTTTGTTCATACTATTCGTGCTACTATTCTTATTATTCTTTTTCTTATTATTAAAATCAATTACGAAATCGCTAAATGGTGGAATAACAAAAAAAAAAAAAAAAAAGTAACAAAAGTTAAGAGTAGAATGTCGCTGTGTGGAGTTGGCAGTGGCCTGTATCTCTTGTTGTCTTTACTGGGTAGCAGTTGGTTATTTGTTTGCCGTTTTTCTTAATTTACTACTTCCACTTATATTGTTAGTCGTTTATTTATTCTCAGGCAGTGATGTAATAGAACAAAAACGTATCTATACGGATTTCGTTATGTATAAAAAATTGCATGTTGAATATTGTTTCTGAGGCTGCTACTACTTTAGGGGCGATGGATTGATTAATTTCACGTAACATCACAAGAAAAGAAAAAGTAAATCCGTTACTTTTTGTGATAAAAGTCGTGACACTACGCTTTATTGTACATTCCCTATTTGATTTTACTCTGAAACTCATAGATAAAAAGGACAGGTAGCCGACAGGTATTCAGCGCTCCCTCAGGCATTAATATCACTTTTTATAGCTCTTGGTTTTTTGCGTTAAATTTTATACAAAAATAGCTTTAAAAAAATAGTGGCCTTAAATACACAAATTCAAAATTTTGCAAACTTTACTAAAACAAGTTAAGGTAAATTACGCAATTAGAAAATTAAATATTTTCAACTAACAAATTTTTACTACCTCGTAAACGTGATCTACAAAATATTTTCTAAGAAGTTTATTTTCCGGTTCAAAAAAAATTTTACTCCTTTATGACTACATTCTTTTAGGCATCTGTTCAGTTTAGTGGTCTTGTGTCTATTTAAATTTGCCTTTTGTTGTTATTCTTTTTCAATTGCTATTGTTTTTTTTTGTAGTTTTGTAACGTATTTAACGGAAATATGCAATTTTCTATTTGCCGTTATATGAGAGAGCTGGACGTCATTTTAAATTGAACAACAATGTTTGTTTTTGTATCCACTTGGTTTTTTTTTCTTTCTTTAATTTATTTGTTACTGTGTACTTCAAATCAAACACACAAATACACACATACACACAAGTGACCATATAATTTTCTGGTCAATAGATTGCTTCTGGTGGATTTGTGTGAACAAAACAAAAGCCTCAAAAATTATCATACAAAATAAAAAACTTCCAATTGAAATTGTTGCATTGTCATTGAACAACCTTGGTTGAATAAAAATATTAATTGAAACAAAAAACAAAAAAAAAAAAAAAAACAATCGTAGAAACTGGTTACATTTTTAATTAAAAAAATAAAATTCTCAGGTGGGAAAATGTTTTAATTCAATCAGTTTTAAGGTTGTTTTTTTTATTATTTTTTCACAGAAAGCCACTTTTTGCAAAACGATGCCATTTCACAGTTGCCTCGGATTTTTATATTTCTCTTGAAAAAAATTTATTAATTTATCAAAAATAATTGTTCATCAAAAATAATTTTTTACTAAAAATAATTATTATTCATAAAAAAAAAGATCATCAAAAATAATTTTTAAAGTTCTTCAAAAATAATTTATCAATTTTTTTTTTCAAAATTATTTTTTTTCTAAAATAATTGTTCATTAAAAATAATTTTCATCAGAATTTTTTTTCAAAAATAAATTAAAAAAAAATTATTTTCCATTAAAAATAATTTTTTGCAAAAATTAATTTCTAACCAGTAATATTTTTTCACCAAAAATGATTTTCTCATTGAAAATAAAAATAAAAAATTATTTTTGTTACAAAAAAAATAATAATAATAATAAAAATAAAAATAATTTTACTTATGATGAAAAATTATTTTTGTTAAATAATTATTTTTGTTAAATATTATATATATTATAATTATTTTTGATAAAAATTTTTTTTTAAATTATTTTTGATGAAAATAATTATTACTACAATGTGAAAATAATTTTTTAACAAAAAAAATTTTTTATCTAAATTTTTAAAAATAATTTTACCAATTTGCTGAGAAATTATTTTTTGCTGAGAAAAAATATTTTTGATGAAAATAATTATCACCACAAAGTAAAAATAATTTTTTTAAAAAAATAATTTTTCATCATATTTTTATTTAAATAATTTTTTTTATCAAAAATAAAATTTCAACAAAAATAATTATCACTACAAAGTAAAGTTTTTATTAAAAAATTTTTTCCTACTGCCCAAAAGAACATACATATCTCTCTTAGCATCTTTTTCAAAACGGCCAATTTCAAAAAGTAGTGACACCTTTTAATGATTAAAAAAAATGAAAAAAAAAATTTTTTTTTTGTTACAGCGAATTTGCTTGACTCATATGATTGTTTTGTGACTCACATGACTGGAACAGCATGAGTAATATAATTCTTAAGGTATCAAAAAAATATCACTAAAAAACGTGGTTAACCAACAGGAAGATACAAGAAAAAGCAGAAACCAAAAACGTTCTTAAGAAATTAACATAAATGGTTGCTAATTTCTGTTTAAATCTCTCTTCTCCCTTTACAGTTTAAAAGCCTAATCTTGGCTTAAACAATTTACAGAAAAAAAAACAACTAGAAAAAATAAATACGTCAACCAAAATCAGCAGCAAAGTCATTTACACTGATTGTTTTGTGCCAGAGGAAAATATATAAAAACCTTACGAAAGTACAAATGGCACGCATGCGCCACTTGATTTCTTTCTGCCTTTTTTTTGCACTCTGCTTGTTTGTATACGATGCCTGCTAATATTCGTTAGTCAAGTCTGTTTTACAAATTTTTATTAATCATTCAACGTTTATTTAGTTTCTTTTCTTCTTTTACCAACTAATGGACTGTTAATGAGTTTTTAAAACCATTTATTTTTGAATGTTTATTTTTGCCCATTTATAATTAGTTTTCCTCAATTCTTTCTCCTTTATTATTTTGTCAGTTAGTCGCGCCATTGAGTTAGTTGCGCTTAGTTTTTGCCAAAAAAATTTGTTTGAAAAGTTTTATAATTAAAATATTGTTTCTTTGTATTTGTACAACAAAAGTTTTAGTTAAGAAAACTTGGCGTTTTTTCGCTTATTAGTTTTGTTGCGTTAAATGTGTAAAGAAAACCAATCAATTTTTATTTGCATTCAGCCAAAAAATTATGTTCAACAACTTTCTTCTTTTGTCATTTTGCATTAATGGGTTTTTTATAGACGGCAAAATATTTTTCAGAAATACCGGAAATGATGGTGTAAAAAAATGATTTTTTCTTGCCAATTAACAGGTTTGATTTGATTTTTTAAAGTAAAAATGATCGATTTGTAAGTCTGTTAACTCTGTAACTCAAGTAACAAAGAAAAAAATCTAAAAACCTTAAAAGGGATATTTTTTAAATACTTTGAGTTCGAATATTTTTTTAAATTTTAATTTAAAGAAAAATCCATAATGTGAGAAGGAGATTCCTTAATGTGAGAATATGATTGCTGCGTGGCGATAAACGCCTAAATAATTCCAATACTAGGACTTAAACTAAAACTGGAATTAATAAGGAGCGACCCCAAATAATTCCAATTTTTAAATTTTTATGCATGATCTTGAGAATCCATGACCATGACTCTCAAAAGTTTAAGATTTGGGAATTTTGTTGCATAAGTGGGAATTTTATGTCCATTAACCTAAATTATAATAAATTTGGGAATTTCGATACATGATCATGGGAGTTTTAAAACCATTAGTCTTATCAGCTCCAGTTTTGGGATTTTTAATACACGATTTCGGAATATTACGATTATGACCCTAAATAATTCCCGTTTTAGGACTTGTGATGTGTGATTTCTAAATTTCGTGACCAAAATTCTTAATAGTTTCTCTTAGAATCATAAACAATTATAATTTTTTGAGAATTTTGATACATGCTTGGTTATTTTGTGATCATTAACCGAAATAATTAAAAATTTGGGAATTGCATGACCGTGACTTTTAGTAGTTTTAGTTTTGGGATTTTCAATGCAATTTTTTTACCATGAACATGACTTTAGAATGTCATGACCACTACTTTTAATAGCTTCAGTTTAAGGAGTTTTGGGATATGATTTCAAAGTATCATGAGTATGTTAAAATAAATTGACAGAGATCTGATACGGGATTTGTAAATATCCTAACTATAACCCTTAAAGTTCCAGTTTTGGGATTTTAAATGCTTAATTACGGAATATTATAAATAATTCTAATTTTGTGAGATTTTTGTTACATTAATAAAGAATTTCGTGACCATGACTCTTAAAAGCTGCATTTTTGAAGCATGATTGGGAATTGATTGATCATTAACATAAAAAACACTAAATTTGAGACTTTTGATACATGATCTAGGAAATTTTGTGACCCTGACTCTTCATAGCTGTGGTCTTCGGTTTTTTGAAGCATGTTGAAAAATTTAGTAAAAATTTATCTAATAAAAATAAATTTGGGGATTTTTTGTGCATGATTTGAGAATTTCTTGATCGTTGATCTTAATAGCTCCAGTTTTTGGATTTTTAAAGCATGATTAGGAATTTGATGAAAATGTACCTAAATAACAAAAAATTTCAGATTTTTAATACATGATGTGGGAATTCACAACCATGACTCTGGATTGTTAAGGTTTTGGGATTTTTGAGAAAGGATTTTGGAGTATCATGACTAAGACCCTTAAACATTTTCTTTTTATGATTTTTGATGCGTAATTTAGGAATTTCGTGATATCAATCCTAAATAGTCGCAGTTTTAAGATTTATGATAAACGATTAACGTTTATTTTATGGGATTTTTGGTGCATGATTTAGGAATTTCGTGAAAATTAGAAAAATTTAGAAATTTTCATACATGGCGTGGGTATTTCGGTATGGTAGGCATGAGTAATTTTATTTTTGGAATTTTGGATGCATGATTTGGAAATATCGTTATCATATGCATTTTTTATTCCAGCAATTTATTGTACTTTAACGTTTAGCATCGGTATTAACATTTTTGCGATCCGATTTTGTAAGAGCAGTTTGTTTTCAATTATTATATTCACAGTTTAAAAGTCAGTATGAAAATTTTGACCATATTTTAAAATGAATCTGGTAACTTTGCATTCCTTCGAAATATTGTTTAATAAAGAGAGACATGTTGTTTTTACGTGAGAGCATCTTTTTTGTTTATTAGTAATCCCAAAAGGGTGACACAAATACCGGCAAATATAATTGGCAAAAATAATTGGATTTTCTTGTTATTCAAATTAATCACAATAAGATTCTACTATTTTGTTGCTAAAATTAAAAAATCGCCAAAAAAAAAATCTTTAACTTTATAAGACTTGATTGACCCAAATGAAAAACTACTTTTTTTGTTTTCGAAAAATAAAACACTAAATTTTTAAATACTTTTAATATTTGTTTTAACTTTTTCTTATTATTTCTTTCTTTTACAGATAAAAGCAACAAATTAATTTCATCCGTTTTAAACGAAAATTGAATTTCTCAAAAAGGTATGTAAATTTTGTAACATAAAATCTTAACACTTAAAACTATTTTCTAGTGCCTTAAGACAAAGTTGTTAAATAAAATTTTTAAAACAAACACATAATTATGTAAATTTAAAGTTAAATAATTTTTTTTAACACACTTTAAATTATTACAAATTCCAGATATTATTTCGTTTTACATAAGACTCAAAAGCAAAATCAAGAGTTTATTGTATTAGTGTTAACAAAAAAAGAAGAAATGTTTAAATATATTTTTGATATTTGTAGTTAATTTAAAATTAATACAAAACGTAAGTCGTAAATAAAAAATTAAAAAATAACATTAAAAATTATTATAAGGGAAATCAAATCGAACACCAAGATCATAGCAGGCAATAAACCAACACCAAAGTTTGTATTTGAGCCAAGTTTATATAAGTTTTGGTCAATCAATTTTAAATATTTCATGGGAGTTTTTAATTTAAAACCTGTTGTTTATAGATGGTGAGGCATTTGTTGTTTTTTTGTTGTTGTTTTTTTGTTAATAATTTTATATCACTTTCATGTTTAGTTTATTAACTTTGGACCTGTTAATTTTTCGAATCAATTGATGTCAAAATAGAAAACTGGTCTTAATATTTCGTGAGTGTTTTTGAAAAATGTAACGCACGATTTACTGATAAAATTCTTATAGTATGATTTTGGAAATGAAATTTTCCAAAAAAATTTTAGTATTTAATTTTTTTTAAATCCTGTACCATTTAGTTTGGAGACTTTTTAACATATTTATTTAAAAAAAGTATTTATTTAAAATTAATTTTTAACTAAATATTTTGTAAAGAATTTTGTTTCCTCTTTAAAAGATTTTATTTTTTGTAAGTTATATTTTAATTTGTTCTTCTAAAAAATGCTCTTTTTTAAAGGTTCTTCTCCTTTTTTTAAAGAACCTTTAAACACCCCATTTTCATGAATAAATGGTTCCTTTAAAAAAGGTAGACTTTTTAAGGTACTTAAAAAACCCATTTTCATGAAGAACAGTCCGTTTAAGTAAGATAAACTTTTCAAGGTACTTAAAAAAATCACTTTTAAGGTACTTTATTACAAAAAGGTACTTTTTTCCAAAAGGTTATTTTTATTAAATTTTTAGGATTTACAACAATTGCTTAAGGGGCTCGTGGGAAAAATTAATTTTTAAATATCATGGTACTTTTTTGAACAGTAATATCCGAGTCTTAAAAAACAAAGCTCCCATAAAAAATAATGTTTTCATGGAATTTTTAACAAAAATTAAAAAAAATTTTTTTTAAATAAAATTTTTAAAAGTGGTTAATAGAATTAGTATTTTCAAAAAATTTTTTCAATCCAGGTTGAGATAAAATAAAAAAAAATTATTCTAGTTTCCTTAAGAAATCGATAAAAGGAACTATTAAAGTACTTTTTAAGTACTCTTATAAGAAGTACCGTTATAAATAGTGCTTTTTAGAATCTACTGTCATTACAGTTACTTCTTGAAATAATATTAAAAAAAGTGACTTCCGTAAAAAGTTAAATTATTTTAAAACGTACTTTCTTAAAAGTACTTTTTTGGTACTAAAATTTTAATTTTTAAAAAAAGGTAATTCTGAAATAAAAGGAACAAATAAATTATTCTCAAACTATATTCTTAAAAAATTGGCGACTTTGTACTTTCTAAAATCTTTTTAAAACTTTATTTCTAATGAAAAGTTTTTTTAAGCGGCAAGTTTTATAGAGTACTTTCTAAAAAGTACATTTTAATAATTTAAATTTTTAATAACTTAAAAATTATGTTGCTGTTAAATTTACAACCGCTTCAAGGACTGTTTTTCTTATGCAAGTTTCATTAAAATATCAGTTTATTCAAATGCACATAAACTTGTGATTGTTCTTTTGAATTACAGATAACAAATGGTGAAGGTAGAATTAGCTTCATGTAAAGCATTTGTAGTAACTCAAACTACTCAAATTGCAGTTAACAGCTGCTTACATAATTTCAACTTTGTAACTTGTAATTTTACCATATCAATTTAAGCCGCAAAATTGCACTAAATGACTTAAAGGCAGCCAAATGTTTTTGCGGTTGTTAACATAAAAACTTATGGTCTTTTTATGTGTAACTGTTATTATATTTGATCTAAGCAGATAAAGTTAGAGGAATTTTTATAGTTGAGTTTTAAAGCAATTTTTTGAAGCAAGTGTTTGCAGTATTTTTTTCTTTTTCATCGTTAACAAATAAAACAAGTAAGATTGCTAAATTCGTCTATGCCGAATCTTATATACCCTTCACCATGTCTGTAAAACTAGTATAGTAAAGAACTCCTATTAAAAAAAACAAAGACTAATGGGTAAAACTTTCAGTCTTTTCTGAAAGATCTCTTTAAAAGCTTTTAAATGATACCCATATTGATGTCTTAAAAAATTTGATGCACAATCGTACTTTTCTATGAAAAGTCCAGGGGCCCTAACTCGGAAAATATGGGCGAACGCCAAAAGGGTACTCCATTAGAGATCAGATTTTCATGGTCTCCGTTACCTTTTATTTTAAGAAGATAACAGGCAAATTATTGCAACAACAAATAAAAAAATTAAACTTAAATCTAAAGGGTGATCCATATAAGAATTGGCTTGTATACATATAAGCTTATCTTCTCAACCGCAACAGGCAATCTTTGAAACTTACAAGACTGATGGCCTGCTATAATAGGAAGCACAAAAACAAAATTTTAGATTAAAGGGTGTGTCAATAGTGAGATTATTTCATGGTCGAAATGACTATTTTAAACAGTTACCAGGTAAATACTTTAAATTTACAACAACAAATTATATAAAGAATAAGACTAAAAATTAAAGGGTGACCCATAAAAGACTTCACGTCTTGTATGTATATAAGCTTCTCTTAAAAATCGCAATAGGCAGTTCTTTTAAATTTTCACAGAGTGGTGCCAAGTAGAAAAATAAAATTCTAGATTAAAGGGTGTCCCAATGGAGGCAATACCTTCACATAATTGACCTTTCTTTGTTCATTATGTACATATTTCAAAAATCTTAATAATCTTAATAAAGTTAAAAGAGAATTAAGAAAAATTAAAGCTTTGTTTGTTAGTATTTCTCTAAAAGCTTTTTCCTTAAAGCTTTTTTTCTAAGAGATTTTATTATTATATAATTCTCATTTTGTTTGTGGATTTTTAAAACATATTGTTAAGTTTTTCCTTCTTAAACGTAAGAGAGTTTTTCTAAAGGCAAATACCATGTTACCGTATACGAGGGCTGCTCTATATATTTCTGGCCTAAAAGTGAAAATGCTAATATTTATAATCAAAAATGGTTTTATTGTTTTTCAAAGCATTCTCCATCACGATTTATACACTTTTGCATGCGCTCAAACCAGTTGTCGAAGCACTTTTTCCACTCCGATTGAGACACCTCTAAAACATGGTTTTTGAACACTTCAACAGCTTCTTCTGGCGACGAAAATCGTTGACCACGCATTTTTTTCTTGATGTGCGGAAACAAGAAGAAGTCAATAGGTGCCAAGTCAGGGCTGTACGGCGGATGACCCATTAATTCGACGTTTTGGCCGGTCAAAAACGCTCTGGTTTGAGCCGATGTGTGAGAGCTCGCATTGTCATGGTGAACAATGATTCGTCTTCTCTTGTTGGTTTTTCAAATTTCTCCGATGACTTCAGGCAAACAAATTGTAGTGTACCACTCAGAAGTGACCGTCCTACGTTGCTCAAGCGGAACAGTCGCCACATGACCAGTTTTGCCGAAGAAACAGCCGGCCATTTGCTTCAAGGTGCTTCTTCCACTAACAACTTTCGTTGGATTTTGGTCGTCTTTGAAGACCCACACGGTCGATTGTTGTTTCGTTTCGGGCTCATACGCATAGATCCATGATTCGTCACCTGTGACGATCTTATAAACGTCTTTTGAAGCACCGCAATCGTATTTTTGCAACATTTCTTTGCACCAATCGACACGAGCCTTTTTTGAGCGACTTTCAAATTGTGCGGGATCCAACGAGAACAAACCTTTTTTACGGCCAGGTGTTCATGCAGTATCGAATGTATGCTGGTGGAAGAAATGTTCAAGGATGTCTCTATTTCTCGGTATGTCGCATGTCGATCTTGCATTATGAGTTCGCGCACGGCATCAATGTTCTCTGGCACAACAGCCGTTTTTTGACGACCTTTACGGAATTCGTCTTTGAGCGAGCTTCGGCCACGATTAAATTCATTATACCAATTTTTCACAGTGCCATAGGATGGTGCTTCATTGCCATACAAAGATTTAAGTTCATCAATGCACTCTTGTCGTGATATCCACGTCGAAAGTTGTGAAAAATGATGGCACGAAAATGTTCACGAGTTAATTCCATTTTTTTCTATATTAATTTTTTCAAGTCACTGTAAACAACAGAAATAATGGTCGTACGTCAAAACGTTTTGAGCACGATTATGCTTAAAAATGACAAACTTTCCAATGGAAATGTCAGTTTGCACTTGACAGCACTCAGTGTTGCCAGGCCAGAAATATATATATATAGCAGCCCTCGTATTTACTCTCGTAACATTAAATAAAATTTTTTTTATATATTTATTTTATTTTTTTTATTCAAGCAAAGACTTCTGAACCCAAATAATCAGTAATAACAATAATTTATATCACATATTCAAAATTATAAATAACTTACAAACAATAAAGTACCGTGACATTTAAAGTTTTCATAAACCTCTTATCTCAGTAAAGAATAAAAAAAAACATGAAAATTCATTAATGCCTCCAGACTTTAAAAGCTATTAGATTACCAGGGTAAAATTTAAATGCCTTCATTAATTAAAGGGGAAATTAACACAATTTATGTGCATGTTCAGTTTTAACTTCAAGTCATTAATAAACATTAAAACAAAAATAATAAATTCTTTAAAAGATTTTTTTTTCATTTGTTCTCACAAAAAAGAAAAACGAAAACCGAACATAAAACTACATAAGAATTAATAAAAAAAGAAAAGCTTGAAACTGATAGACTTGCCTTAATATTTCTTAGACAAGTTGAAAAATTCTCTTTTGTTTTACGTAATGGCGCCTTTTTCTCAAAGATTTTTTTTTTTTTTGTTGATAATTAATAAGTTCTTTTTAAATAAGAAATTTAAAATATTGCCCTTATCTAAAAGCTTGAGAAATTTTTATTTATTTATGTATTTTTTTTTTTGTTTTTGTTTTTGAATTAAAATATTCGTATCAGTTAAAAATTTGACTTTCAGTGGCTGATAAGAAATTTAGATTCCCAGCAAACAAAGAACACAAATGTTTAAAATATTATAATACAAATTTTATTTATGTGATATTAAACGTTATTCATTAACCTTTTTATTGTTATTGTTTAATTGTTATAGTTTTAAAAGAATACAAGAAAACTTATACACTGGCAGAATGTAATGTTTTATTTTCTCTATTGCCATATCCGTTATCGTGCATCCATCTCAAGATTAGGTAAATTGTTACTATCATCTGTTAAACCAACTAATTTAACAAAGAAGAAGACAAGAAATCAATTTAAAATTTGTTCGTTGTTATCCTTATGAATCGTCACATTTATTAGATCCAGCTTTTTGGTAAAAACCGATATAGTAACAAATTTAATTCTTATTTTTTTTATAATTTTATGCATTAATTTTTATTTTACACTTCCTTAAATTAAGAATTCTAACATTCCCACATCTTCTTATTATGCATCCAAGTAGAATGAATAAATACTGAATTAAAAGGCTGCTGTTATTTTTAAAAGTTTAATTAAAAAAGTTTTTTTTTTGTTGCCAATAAATTTTCTTATTCAACTGAACATTTTTTTATGACAGTTCTACGTATTTTAGACGTCACAAACACGTAATGACAAAAAATCACCTCATTAATTATTATTTTTTATATTAAGTTTTATTTTTATATTAAAATTTTGGGATGCAGCTTCGTGTGTGTCTTCTTCAATGCCCGATTATGATAATTTTTAAAATTATTTTTTAATTCTCGATATCAAACACCACCAGCGGCGACTAATTGTGCTTACGCTGCCGTTTGATTTGTGGCCATTACAAAAATTTAGGTTAGTCGAAATTAAAAAAAAAAAAAAAAACATACGCAGAAGGTTTTTTTTAATTATTATTTATCAGGTTTCAATGTGATTTTTATAATGATATAAAAAACATGTTAAACATGTTTTGTTTTTGTTTTAAGTTTAATAATTTATTTTCATATTTTCTTTTTCCTTTTTTTAACGTTTACTTGCAGCCAGAATTATTTTGTATAAAAGATTCAAGTAATAATCAAATCATGAGAACGTTAAAAAAATTCTTAAAATTTTCTAAAAGAAAAAGAAAACTAATTAATCATTTTCAAATTTGAAATTACATTACAAAAGAAAAACCTTTCAGTAATTAGCGGTTCAAAAAAAAAAAAAAGAAGAAAAATAATAATAATTGAATCTTTCTATTTATTTATTTCTTGATAGTTTTTTGCTCATTAACACTAGATTTACGGATGTTGAATATATACCTATTTTTACTGAAGTGAGCCAATTTGACTCATACAAGAAAATTGAAGTTTTTCGCAAAGAAAATAGTTCGAAACTATTTTAAATGAAATGTTTATTATTAAAAAATTTATGGAAAACATTTTTTACATATAAACTCTGTTTTTGAAACACATTTTCCGCAAACATTTCTATTACATTTAGCACAATGATTTCTACATCTGTTTCTTTTGCATGATTGTTGAACTTGACAATTCTTCCGTGCGTCAGTAGCATGAATTTCTGCCTGTGGAATGGAACTGTTCTCGACTTCTTCTCTATATTCGCTTCTTAGCTCTTCAGCCAATTGGAAAATAAAGTCTTTTCGTGAAATATTTACTTGAGTCGTCTCTTTATATAGAATCCAAGCATTGATAGCTGCTAAATCTAAAATATTGTAGAAAACTTGTAGAGGCCATCTGCGTGAACTTGCTTTAACACTATATTTTCGGGCCATTTGGTCAAGTACATCAACGCCATACTTGGTACTATTATAATAGGTTATTGTTTCTGGAACAAGTTTCTTATTTTTTTCAATTGTTATATTTTTATGTTTTGTACTTAGTAGTAAAACTTTTTTATTAGGCTTGCTTTTATAAATGGTCAGGGTACAATTCTCAGATCTATACAGTTTTGTAGAAAATTTTGTCATTTTATCTTTTTTGGCTTTCGCAATTTTTGGTAATTCTTTTCGGTTTGCACGTATAGTGCCAACCAAAGTAGTTTTCTTTGCAAGTAACTTTTTTGCAAGTGAAATACTAGTAAAAAAGTTATCTGTGGTAATATTCCGTCCACAGCCTAAATATGGCTCTGCAAGCTTAGTTACTACAAATTCGCTCAAGGAAATGTTTGGTCCTCGGATTTCATCCTTGCCCAAGTACGGAAAACCGTTTACAAGATATTTACTTCTAACATCGGATGCCAGCCAAAATTTGATGCCGAATTTATCCGGCTTATTCGGCATGTACTGCGTAAATCGGCATCTAGCTTTAGTAGGGAATAATTGCTCATCGATCGTTATGTTTGCGTCAGGTTTATAGCAAGCCTGACAATTCTCTATAAATTCTTCCCATATTTTTGAAATCAGGGCAAATTTGTCTGTCTTCAGTCTTTCACTGCGTTCATTTTTTCTATCAAAACGTATGAACCGAAGTATGTCTGTAAATTTATCTCTAGACATGGTCTGGGCGAAAAAAGCCGGACCCCACTTCGTAGACCACAAATATGAATACTTCAAATTTTTAGCCTCATATGCTCCTCTAGCAAATAAAATTGCTACAAAGGCCCACAATTGTGATTTTGTAACCGTCCATTCCTTATTATTCAAAACTTGACGAGCTTCGAGTTCGGTACATGATTTTATATACGCCATCATACCATCGTCAATTATCAACTTGAATGCACTACTTGCTGAACCAAGCATAATATGCCTTTTAGCATAGGCAGTTGGACCAGAAATGTCTCTGAATATGGTATAAATCGGTGATCTACCTACGTTTCTACCTTCATTCAGTCTTTCCCATAAAGTCCCGTCAGCAGCTTTTTCGGCTAAAATTTCTTTATCAGAAGATGTATCGATAGCATCTAGATCATTTTCAATTTCAGAATCAGAAATCACTCTAGCTCTTTTTTTACTAGGAGTTGTGTAACGAAAAATTTCACCTTCACTTTCAGTTTCAGAATCAGAAGTAACCCTGGCTCTTTTTTTGTTACAAGCTATATAACAAAGATCTTCATCTTCACTGCTAGAAGATTCAATTTTATTGACTTCGTCCTCTAATTCAATTTCGTTATCACTTTGGTCTATATCAATTGCATCCGATTCATTATCTGATTGGTCTTTCTTTAGTTTGATTAGTTTTTTCAGCAAAAGACAATTTTTCTGATTCTTTCCCATAATAAAAACCCTAGATAATCACACAAAGTAAATATCAGTTGTAATACCTTTTACAAATAAATTACGAAATTACCTTTGTGGATCAATTTTTCTGGCAAAAAATGAATTTTATGAAATTATAAATTATATATTACTTCACTGCACTGCTCACACGCGATGTATAAATCGAAATGACGACAGAAGTAACGGAGTAACGAAAACAAGTGATAATTACTCCAACATACACACAAATATTGTATGTGAGTATTGCCAAATGAGAAGAGGTAACGGAGTAACGAAAACAAGTGATAATTACTCCCACATACACACAAATATTGTATGTGAGTATTGCCAAATGAGAAGAGAAACAAATCACGTGCGACTTGACTGTTGTCCAGGCCTGATAGGACCAGTAAATTTCATGTTATGCGATTAACTGCTAAACCATTCTACGAGTCAAATTAGCTCACAATCGTGAAAATAGGTATACCACATTCGATAATGCGAAATGAAGGGGTCTGCGAGGAAGAGGAATAAGCGTTTACATATATTTCATTACTTTAATTAAAAACCAACGTATGTTTTTAAAAAGTAATATTAAAGTTTTATGTATATATAGTGATCAAATTTTGAATGAGTCAAATTGGCTCGGTCCGTAAATCTAGTGTTAAACTCCTCAGAATTTTTAAAAATCAATCATAGTCTATTTAAAGGTACATTTATTTTACTAGGTAAAAGCGGTTCTACAACAAATACAACATTTGTAAAAACAACATGCCATTTTATTGTTGCTTTGTGAGTGGAAATGTCAAAAATAGAAAAATAAATTAAAAGAGAATTGGTCTAAAAACAAACACTCTGTTTGTTCTGCATATGCTTGTTGTTAGTGTTTATTGAAATTCGTAAACAAAAGTAGGAAAATATAAACAACTTTTGACATGTCCAACGACAAACCAGCTGGGCGGACGACACTACCTAGTAAAATAAATGTACCTTGGTCTATTTTTTTGAATGTTTTCATTAATAAAAGTTGTTCTTTTCTTTCTCTCTTTCTTTCTCTCTCTCTCTCTCTCTCTCTCTTTCTCTCTAAAGATAGAAGCTGTATTTTATTTTGCCAAACGAAATTTAACCATACCAGAGCATGCTTTCAGGTTGCAAGAAATTTTCTGTGGATCAAAAAAAAAAAAAAAAAAAAAAAAAAAAAAAAAAACTAACAAGAAAGTAGAAATTTAATAAAACAATTTCCATGTCAAAATTAGATATGAAATTTGAAACGCTTAATACTTTTAGATATTTTACACCCTTTACTTTGCAGGCAAGTAATTATTTAACACAAGTTAATAAAATAAACATCCTTTAAATGAACATTTAACTTTTAAAAAAATTTTTTAGAAAACGATTTTTCCAAAAATTACTTTTACGGTATTCGCTTAAAAAGATACTTTAAAATTTTGTTCTTTAGCAGCATAAAATAATTTGTGCAAAAAAAAATTAAGAACAATTTTCAAAATCGGTTCAGAAATTACTGAGTTCTGCAACCACAAATAATAAAAAAGCAACATCTAGACGAATCGATAGCCTCCTTCTTTTTTTACGTCGGTTAAAAATGGACTTTAAAGAAAAGTCTAATAAATTATTCTAATAAAGTACCCGTTAAAAAATAGTACTTTCCAAAAAGGTTTCTTAAGCCGAAACCATTTGTTAACCCTTACAATAAATTTCCATTTTACAAACCTTCCGCTAAAAAATTCCTTTTAAACAAAGTACCTTACAAAGTGAGAATCGTAAAAGTACCTTTTTTAAGATTCTTTTAAAAAAAGTCTTAAAATATTTTTATAAAATTATATTAAAAAGTACCTTTTGGCTAAATTACCTTTAAAAAACGTGCTGTTAAGGACAACATCTTAATTTTTTTAAATGTCTGTATATAAAGTACTATTTAAAAAAGTACAATGTGAAATATTTAGGTTATTGAAAATATATTTCTAGGAAAAATTTTATAAATCTAAAAATGTACCGCTTAGTTAAAGTAAGTTTCAGGAAGAAGACCTTTAAAGAAAAACTTAAAAAAAAAACTAAAAAGTACCTTTAAAAACGCCATTAAAAAGGTACCTTGAAAAAAATATCCTTAAAAACAGGACTTTACAAAAAGACTTTTAACAACAGCAGGCTTAAAAAACGTACTTGACAATTTTTTTTTTTCAAAATAACACGTTTCAGAAAAAGTACCCCATAAAAAGAAGCTTTAAAAACTAACTTTTTAAAAATCATTTTAATGAACTCATTTAAAGAAGAGAACTTTAAGAATTAACTTTAAACATAAATTTTACTGAAACAGGTGTCTGTGGATGCTTAAAAAAGTACTTTTTAAAAAGTACTTTTGAAGGTAAAGTTTTTAAAAAACATTTTGAACAAGTATCTGCTAAAACTGGCATCTAGTAAAAGGAAGGAAAACGTCCGCACACATTTGTGAATAATTTTTTCTTTTTATAAAATGTTCAGAAATTCATTTAAAAAATGAACCTTAAGCCGAAAAAGTAATATTCTATTTCGTTTAAAGGATGTTTTTTAATTTTTTTGTAAAATATGAACTCTTAAAAAATGTACCATTTAAAAAAGTTCCTTAAAATTAAATAGTACTTTTAAAAAAGAACCTTGAAAAATAAAGTTTTACGTTGAAAATATGACAGCTTTTCTGCTTATTTTCTTGAACCTTGAAATATTCTTTAGCTTTGATTCTCCATTAATCTTCGTTCCACCTTTCTTTCTTTAATTTTACAATTTCAAGGCAACTGTTGTTTAACTTTTTTTGTTACAATTTTGCATTCAAATTTGTATGTGTGGCTTGTGTTATACCGTCTAATAGATTGCAAATAAAAATGTTCACAAATGATGTTATGAAAATGTGGTTTGATTGTGATAAAAAAAAGTAATAAAAGACCTTGTCTTGTTGCTGCTGTTTATAATATAATTGTTTCATATAATTAGTGTTTGTATAATGTTTTATTTGATTTTTTATTATTTATAATTTACACCCACCGCAGAAACACATTTTGTTTTTATTACAGATGCAAAAAAACAAACAAGACAAAACAAAGAACAGAATTATTTTATTAATTATAATGACAACTGCAAGTGTCTGACTGGTTGCAAATTTTAAAGGTTATTTTTTTAAACACCAGATAATTCTGTACATAAAAAGGGTAATTAAAAAACAGTAAATTTGGGAGTTAAACTTTTAAAAAATTTGTAAATCTGAATAAGTATGATGAATGCTGTGGATTTGCAACGACAATACCCAAGAACAGCCGTATAAATTTGCTTAATTTTTTATAATGTTTGATAAGATTTTTACGAAGTGAGAAATTTAAAAAATTATAAACATCAGGAAAACCTGAACATGTGCTTTGCTAACCGAGGATTGGCAGCAGCAAAAACAAATTTGCGTGATAAAAATTGTGCTGAATTTTTTGTACGTAAATGTGTAGGGATTGATTATGAGATTCTTTTTACCTCAATTTGTTGCCGATAAAGCATAGACTACAAAGAGCAGGTTCATCGGTTAACTACTAATTGTTATACTGTTATACTGCGACTACTCCTGCAAATTATCATGAATAGATTGACGCTTAAAAAGCGCTACTAAATTATCTAGATTTACTTTAAAAATCAGTCATAAATTTGTGCAACTTTTAATCAAGTTCATGATTTCTTTGACACATATAATCACATTCTCCAAATCATGCATCGGTTGCAGAAATAGAAACTCTGTCCATCCATTACGTGTAACATTTTGTGCAAAGATTTTAAGCTACTCCCGTGAAAAAATCCAGCTAGTGCAGGTTCGAACTGTTGAAAACTGATCCAACGTTTCATCCCAAAATTGTGTTCAGTATTGAGGCTCATTATTTGCTTTACGGGCTTATTATTGAACAAAATGGGTACACGTGGAGTGAAACACAGAAACAGAAACATTTTTTGTTTAGAGTGGTTTACACACTAGTGGCATCATTTAACTTTATTTACTCACATTTTCCGTTAAAAGTAGTTATTACAAGATAAAAATATGAATAGATTGATCTTATTGATATGTGGTTTCAACAGGATAGCATCACATGCCATACAGCGGCTTATTAAAATCCAAATGTAGTAATAAGTTGATTTCTATAAAGATTTTGCAATTTGACAGCTCGATTATTTCCTGTAGGGCCGCTTGCAGTCACGACTTTGTAGGCCAACATTGTTCGCGTTATACTTGACACACGGCCAACAAAACAACAAAAAAGCAACGTATTTCCTGCACAACACAGATGTTATTCGATTTTTCAGCAAGTTTCGCCTCTATGACACGTGCTTGAGATATTTTAATTTGAATTAAATCTGTTCACCTCTTAAAACACGTGAATAAGCGCAGGGAACGAGTTTAAAACGCCTTCACATTTTAATAAATTTGTATTCGACAAACATAAATTTTTCTCATTTTTAGCATTTTAAATATTTATGTTAAAATATTTATTTTGCTTTTGTTTCCTTTAAAACGTGTTCAACGAATTGTTAATTTAAACTTGAATTAAAAGATAAAATATTTATTGGCAAGTTTTTGGTCTTTTATGAAAATTATTAAAACATAATTGATAAAAAATAAAAAGCAGTAATTTATTCTATACAATGATGCCATATAATTAAGGATATGAGCAATTTAATTTTAATAAATAATAATATTTTTTATAATTTTGAAATTTGGAATATTGTGACTTATGACGTCAAAGGAAGTTATGATTTAAGGGCAAATGTTAGGGACTTCGTGTGATGAAGCATTTGTGAAGTCACAAAAGAAAAAACATCTTAAGGAAATGATGCATTAAATTATTATGCCTGATTTACAGGAAGTCTTGTGAAATATAATGTTATTATACAAATGCTTTTGTAACATCCAAATTCTTTCAAAAGCTTGTAAAACGAACTTCTGCTTTTTTTTATTGTTCGCTTGAAGCCTGTCGCACAAACTTGGAACCTATTCCAATAATATTAAGGCAGAGTTTAAAGACTCTTAACAGAGGAATGAAACAAAAATATCCGCGTCAAATAGTTTCATTCTTTAAACTCTCATTTGGTTTAAAAAAGTTTTTTATAAAAGAAATAGTATCGGTTTCCTTAAGGCTTATGTAAACACACAACAGAGTTAACCTATGATCTGAATAATTAGTTTTTAAAGATTTCTTAAAAATATAATACCGGAATTATAATCAAAATTTAGTTGTTAAACGTTTCCGTCATATTTAAACCATCTTTTAAAACTATCAACATCTTGGCACATAAATTAATTTGGAACTGTAAGTTCTTTAAGCAAGAATCTCGTTGAGGACATCCTGTTGAGGTAGTTACTTCAGACTGTGTAAACCTTCATTACAGTTTTCGACAACCTGCGCCTTAAAATTTATTAACTAGTCGAGATCACTTCCCAAATATTTATAATAAAATTAAGCCAACTAAATGAGAATTCAAGAAAACAAAAAGTGATTAAATACGTAAAGAAAATTAACTGCGATAGATAGAAAAAATAATTGGTTTAAAATTTTAACAGTTGACGCAAGGCATCTGCCTTAAAGTAGAAATTGATGGCCCCGCTGATAAGATTAATATCGTCGTCTCTGCAATAAAATTCTTGTTTTGTTGTAGAGAACTTAAAAAAGTTAGAGTTGATAAAATGTATCGAGCAGTTTTAAGAAAAGCGTTTTCTTAACTTAATAAAATTCTTGTTGTTAGGCCTTCGTCAAACTAAACTTGATTATCAGGAAGGCCTTGTTTGAGAGTTTCTCTCTACAAGTAATTTGACATCGAGCTTTTTTTACTACAACGGGTGAATTTCTTTATTAGTGTTGCTCCATTAGTTAATTCAAAACTTAATTATCTTCAAAATAGAAATGCCAGATGTCTTTACTAGGACAGCTTTCTAAGCGCTCTGGTATAAGTATTTTTTGAGGGTCGTAGTTTTAACTTCTGCAAGCTCAGAGGGGTCATTCAATTAAAAATTTCATAAGATCACGCGATAAGAATAAGTAAATTTATTTACAAGTTTGAAATATTAATTAAAATTTAACAGATGTTTGTTCAAATTAATTAAACGAAGTTTGTTCTATCAACCATTTATGTTCATCATACAATTCTATTAATAATCATTAATTATTATTAATTATTTGAAAGACCTCTAAGAACTATTACATGATTTGTTCAAATTGTCATTATTTAAAAATAAAAAAATCATTAATTATAAAAAGTACTAAAATTTTTTTCTTAAATAAAATTGCTATTATAACTTTAAAACTCAAAAAGCAATAAAATAATTTTAAAATAATCGTGATTATGCATGTTTTTTTTAAATAAAAATAAAAAAATAAAAGTATAAGTCATATCCGTTTTACAGCTTATTTATACATTGAATGCAAGCACAATGGGGCAAAAAGAATTAAAAATTGGAATATTTTTGAAATAAAATCAAAACTCACAAGAAATTTATTTAATATTCTTAATTGTAAATGAATTGAAATTTACTTTTTAGGCTTTAGGTTCATTTATTAATATAATTTCAAAAAATTTTTAGAAAGAAAAAATATCTACAAATGTTAAAGGATATTTTCTAAAGAAAACAAGGAAAATTATACGCCAGCAGAATGGAATGCTGCTTTTTATGGATCACTATATCCTTCATTAGCATTCTTCGCATCTACCTACCTTAGGTTGTGCATATTGTAAACAGCATCTATTTAATCAACTCATCATTAATAGTTTGTTTGGACGAAGTTCACACGCAACCCAAAGTATTTAACTGCTGTTCTCTCTGTAACTCATCTTGCGTTCTTAATTATAATTATTATCTAATTAATCTTATCCCTATCATTTAGTCCTACTTTTTCGACCTTTCAATCTTTAATTTATAATTATTTTTAGGATTTTTGAAATTTTTGAAATCTTTATTTTATTATTGCAAGAAATTATCGAAGCAGATGACTAATTTTTTGGTACCCTTTTTGACTCCGCTTTGTTCCTGACTTTGATTGTTAACATTTGATTATTAATTTATGTCTAATACACTTTCATTAAGCCTTACGCTATTACCAGCCTTTACATTTTAGCTGCAATGATTTGAGACTGTCGACTGATAACTTTCGACTTTGTTTTTCATTAGAGAAGCTCTTGAAATTGTTTACTTTTGTCCAAGGTTAAGTACCTCCTTAAAGCCTTTAGTCTTAAGTCTCATGCAACCAAGTGCGCTACCTCTTCCCAGCTTCTTTTAGGTACAGTCACAGTACACTAACCCAGTTACCTAATTTTAGGCATCTTTATTAAATCAAAAGAATTTTTAAGACTTCCAAAAAAGGGGCTGTTGCATAAGGATTTTTTTTTAATTTTGCGTACAACTTTTGTGAGGTAGTAATGCTCTCTTTTGGCCCATAGAGCACATAGCTTTTTCCAAGACTAACCTCTTCACCGGTGAAAACGAAGCCCCAGCGAGCACACTTGACTGTTTTATGCAAAACAAAAAAACCAAATTAACTTCGCGAGCTTTTGCAAGACTTCAATCTCTGTCTGGCTTCTTACCTTTTAGTCTGATTTTATAAAAAGTAGAAATTATAAATTTTCCCATAATAGAGAAGTGATGTTACCTAAACAGAGCTAAAGATGAACAAGTAAGTGTTGATTAAAACTTGAGGTCTACACTTATCACGAATAATGCGACTTAATTTAGCGGAAGCAAGACCTAACAAGGAGCCTTTTATTTGCCTTTACTGTGTGGAGGATAAAGTGTAACAGACAACCATACCCTTTTAGCTGCCCGCTGGCTACCTTATGTTGCAATAACTTTTATAGTTATTATAGATTTAAAATGTTTTTTTATTAATAATAAAATTTATCTCATTTTTTATTCAAATAAAAAAAAAAAATAAAATAAAAAATATTTTCTTTACCCTATTTTGCAGTTTACTATTATTTTTAATGTTATAATTTATTTTAGAATTGAAAATTTCTGCTTTATAAAATCACAAACAGTAGTTAAGCATACGCCAATTTAAATGAGAAAGAAATTTCCAGATATTATTTTACTTCCACATAAAGTTTTATTGACCTTTACAAATTTGAATTCTTTCTAATTAGTTTTTATTTCTCTGTGATCTATTTTAATGACCGTTATATTGTTTCTTTGAATAATTTTATTGCAAAAATTAAATTTTATTCTAGATTTTTATTATCTCCCTTAACATGTAGAAAATTTTTAATTCAAACTTTTGTTTCATTTTAATTGTGACACATTTTTATATTTCGAACACCGTAAGAATACGATAAAATAACAGTAATAAACGAAATTTTTTTTTTGCATAATACTGCTTATTGTTTGCTAAAACAATCCAAAGATGATGAACACATGAGGTAAAACCACAACAATTTAAAAACATCTTTTATGTCTTTATAGTCAATAAGAAGACATATTTGTCATGAATACGCTAGACATGTACAAATGATAAATAAAAATTAGGTACAATAACATAATTGTGTAGATGTTGATAACGAGAATGACCAACTAAAAAATGTGGGTTCTGCTTGAAAACGACGTTTTTTTTTTGTAGCTTCCAAAAGTCGATGGTAGTTTTGTACTTTTGAGTTCACTACAGGGTACCGGATTCAGTGATATCTGGGAATAGATTACTAGTTAGATTAAAAGTATAGCATTCACAGTCAAAATCAGTCAGTCTGCATGGTTGTTGAAGTAAAAGATATTATAACTTTTCTTTCCTCCTAAAAGGAAGAGGTTCCTTTTGTTCCAAATCGAAGCATGTCCATTTTTTATCTTGCTGTTTTATTTCCTTTTATCAGTTACTTACTTTCAGTTATACCCTACACCACAGGTGGAAAGAGGATATATCTAAGTTTGTCATTTCGTTTTTAAATTCTAAAATTCCCTTCCGATTCAGAGTTCTTATGCATAACGAAGTCGACTGAGCGATGACCGTCTGTCCGTTCGTGTTGAGGTTGAAATCAACTTTGTCAAGGAACTAGATGAGCTAAAGAAAATTTAAATACGCCAATCGATCAGAAATAGTTTCAAAAATTGCTATTGAAAATCAGCAACTTCGGTCTATGTCCTTCGAAGAACAGACAAAGTACCAAGCCCCTGCCCTTATTTTTTCCATATCATTTGGAACAAATCCAGTTTAGTAAAGTTAAATTATAAATATGAGGCGATATGAAGTTTCTTCACTAAAATAGATTTACATAAATGGTGAAGGGTATTTAAAATTCGGCATAGCCGAATTACTTGTTATTCTTTGCTCTGTAGATTTGGCGAAAGTTGTTCTCATGTTCTCTAAGCGTGCGCTATTACTAATGGCGTGCGCCATTCACGCAACAACACTGTTTTATTCCGACAAAACTTAATGTACGCTATATTTGGATAAGAGAACATTTGGCTTTAATCCGCAAAAACTTCTGAATCAAAATAAGCTGTGGCTTCGGCGAGACCATCGATCACCATACACTGTTTTCTCGCTAAGCATTTAGATTTGCACTGCGGTTTTCTTGCTTGCTATAAAGGCGCCTTAGCCTTTCTATTAGCTTCTCAAATATACAGGAGCCTTAATCAACTCATCTACCCCAGGTGCCCAGCAATTGATTTTCTTTTTCTGATGTTCTTATTTACTTAACACTAGGCATCTTGACTTTCTAATCCGGTGTTCTAAAGTTAGTTCATCTACGCTACACAAATACAATTTCTTTTTCTAATTTAAAGACTTCAAAAGATTTAAACCTATGAAAGTTAAATGCCTTTCATTTATTTGCCTCTACAAAAACTTATCCTTTGCGGCTGCTGAAAAATAATTTTTTTTTTACATTCATAGCGCGGATGGGATTTGAGCTTACGACTTATGATTTTCTGCATTGGAACAAGCAGTTACCATCATCAATGCAACCAAAACGGTTAAATAATATGTGCCGGCTAAATTTTTATTTTATTCTATACACTTGAACATGCAAACACCACACTTTTTAGTGGTGACGGTAATAACTTCATTGCCTTTTTTTTATTAAAGACATAATTTAATGTTTTTAAAAAACAACAAAATGAGCTTTTATTGGGAATAATTACCAGATACTATTTTTGTCACAATATATTTTAAATAAAATTTTACAAGAAGAATATTTACTCAAAAAGACATGAACAGACATGTCGAGTGAATTACATACTTGTAAGCAAATAGTATACTTTAAACCGCTTAAAGTACTAAGATTGAAAAGGAGATAAGACTTTAAACTACAAGAAGTTATTTTGATCTCTTTAAAGCATTTTTAGTGTTCATTTTAGGAATATCTTTTTAATATGTTTGAACCTTGAATCCCATTATCTAAATGCTTACGAAAATTTAACATAATGTAGGCTGTTCACAAGATCCGCTTTAATTATATTTTCTTGTTGTTGCTATTTCTTTCTATTATTTCTTTAAAACCACAAAAGTTTTGCTAAAATGTTTTTGTGTTAAAGACATTATTAGTCTTAGTTATACATAATCTCTTAGATGCTGTCGGTGATTATGCATATAAAATTGTTTAATAATAAAAATACACCAACAACAAAAAAAAAAAAAAAAAATATTAAGAAAAACCCGGCCAGACAACAAGATTTTTTTGTACCAACAACCTTTAAACGAAATAACTAGACAATTGCCAAACAACCAGCCAACATTTGCATATACGTTTTGCAGATTTAAATCAAAAGGCTGGCAGCGATGTTTGAAGGCAAAAAGATAAATGAATGTAAATTTGAAAATTGTAATTTGCATAAAAATAACAACAAAACATATCAGATTATGATTAATACAATTTTAAAAGGGTTTTGACATACTTTCGACTTTTAATAACTGAGAGGGAAAGAAGACTTAATAATACATTTGAGAGAAAAACTAGTCAAATCTAATTAAAGTTAATTAGTTAAAACGCAGATATTATGGCTATTTGCAGAATGACGCTGAAAAAATTAATTATTTTTTAAAATTTAAAAGTAACCTCGAAAATATTTATTCACTATTCATTTAAAACAAAATGGTTTTAACTTACAAGGCAGAAAGAAGTCCAGCCGTAAAGCGTAGTTGTGGGATATTTCTAAAGCAAAAACTATTAAAACATACTTTCGACGCAAACGCAGAACAACGAAAGTGTGTGGCACTGTCAGGAAGTGAAAAAAGTCATTTCTACTCAGATTCCAGCATAACCTGAATACAATAAAAAAATAAATAAATAAATAAAAATGACGAAAACTCTTAAGAAATAAAAGCCCCAGAAACAAGCAATATTTCATCGGATTTTTGTAAGGTCGCTTTTAGAGACATTTTGGTAAAGAAATTGTCTGAACCAGCAACTTAAAAAAGACATCGGTATTTTAATAATTCGGTCGGGATAATCAGCTCGATTTTCTTAAGTTTAATATTAAATTAATAAATATTTTCGTAATTTAAAATTTTAATTATTAAACTGCAAGTGCCCGTGCAAAAAATAAATTATCATTATGTTTTGTGATATTTTATTGTTGTTTTTATTTTATTTTTCAACATCTTTAAACTGTAAAAAAGCCGCAAAAAGTCAGCCGTATACAGTCTTTACTTTATTGTTTGGACAAAAATCTTTAAGTTTATTGAATTTGTAAGTGAGAAGTTTCCTGAAGAGCTAAGTGAGAGGTAGCGAAATGGCCATCGAAACATGCTTTTACCTTCAATAGTCAATATCGGAAATTTTAATAATTCGGTCAGGATAATCAGCTCGATTTTTTAAGGTTTAATATTAAATTAATAAATATTCCCGTGATTTTAAATTTTAATTAAAAAAGACATCGTTGAAACTTAAAAGAAGGAGAACTTATCAAAGTGTCGAATTTAATGAGGAATTAACCCCTGCTTATCATGATGAATAAAACAATAGCGCATATAATTACTAGCCACCTCTCAAGCGCTTAAGATTCTGACCTTAGACTTCGAATCATACTGAAGCAGTGTTTGGAATAGAGATTTCCTCTATATCTTTTACATGTAGACTTTAAGAAAGTTTTTAACATTCTGAACAACCACCACAATATGTTGAAACAAAAGCACACTGCCAAAAATCATGTCGCTCATGCGAAAGCTTTACACAGGAGCAACAGGAGAATTTTTTTTTATAAAAACCTAATTGATGATCAATTTAATGTGACATTTTAATTGTCACTACTCTTATTTAGTGCTCGACGCTGTTACGCAAACTGCGAATAACGCAAACTGGAAATTGCAGGGACATCTAAGCGACTTAAAATATTCTGCTCATACCTCACATGTCCTCGAAAATCAGGAATGTTGAGGAAGTTCCTCTGGAAATAAGAACATTGGAAAATTCAGTGCCATGCGGCTAAAAGTAAGTAATAAAACCGCGCAACGAACTTTCCTTGAATAAATAACTAGACGAAGGCATTAATAGCTTCTGCTTTTTAGGAAGCACTATCGATAAAACGAGAGTGTCTGAAGCAGATATAACTAAAAAATCCGATCGAACTTTCAATTGTAGCCAACGTACTATGCAACGTAAAACGGTGTTAAAGAACGATGAGTATCTTCTGAGTTTAAAACAGATCTTGACAATATTTACTTCAGTTCCTGCCACAATTTCTTAGCCTTAAGTTAATTTTTTCACAGAGTGGACAGAAATAGTTCCTTATGATCGCTTATGAAGAGACTAGACTTCGAGACTTCTAAGAGAATAGAAAAAAGAAACTTACATCTACGGCGTCTAAACATAGAATAACTTATTCACTGTTACTACAGGAATTTAGTTTCCCTGTTATTACTAAAGAGTTCAGGAAGTCACATGACAACTTTTATTGAATTTAAGCCACAGTGAATGTACTCTGTACGTCCTAAATGTGTTTTGGAGTTTACATAATCTTCATGTTCTAAAAATATCTATGAAGTTTAGCTTCTTATGTTTTGCGACGCTTGGGAAAAGGAACATCGTTCAGTTAGGCCTTTCATTTAGGGGATAGATTGTATTATGCTTCCCACAAAGGCACCAACCTTTGCATGTTGTCAGTGTTTTAAGTTAATTATTGAATAGGAAAATTTCTCTTCTTTGAGTTTTACGTTTAAGAAAATTTGTGGAAAATTTTCTCTAAATTCTTAGAAAAGCAACTTATCAGAGGAGCTTTCATTAATGCCTTTATCTACAGCAATAAAATACTGGCTTCCAAAAACCGCACACGTTGAAAATTTAACAATCATAATGACGGGTTCCATCGTAGATGTATTTATTCTTCATACTTCTGCTGTTCTAACGATCGAAGGGGAATATTAAATATTATTGGAATCAGATACTCACCCAAACAAAAATGTTTAAAAAATAAGTGAACTAAAAATTTTTAATTTTTCCTTCCATTTTTTTGGCTACCTCGAGCAATTATTAGACAGCCTTCGTTTTTATTTGAACAAACAGAAAATTATTTAAATTTTAACGCTTCATGTTAAACTCTTATTTTTTGTGTTAATTAAAGGTGTTTAGTTTTTAAAAAATAATTTTTATTCATAAAAAAAAACACAACAAAACCGATAAGTAGGTTTTGAGGTCTTTTTTAAATGTTTCTCTTTCGTTATTTCAATATTATTTAACGCTCTCTTTTTTTCTGTATCTGCAAGAAATTTACAGTTTAAATCTTTTTTTTTTTTTTGTTTATTTATTTTTTGTTTAGTTAGCATTTTATAAATTTTTAAGGTCTAGCGGCCAAGTTTAAAGTTACAAAAAGTTTTCAGTTTATAAATGCTATCACTCTAGTGAGTTTACGTGTGTGTATGTGCGTGCGTGTGGGTGCAGAAAGATAAATGACAATGGCCATAAAATTGTCAAACCCATGAAAGAAGAAGAGAATAGGTAAATCACTGAATGTGTTTATCAGTAAAACAAAAATTCCTAAATATCATATAACATGATCAGGTTTAAGTATTAAAAAAAATAAGGGGAGTGCCTCTCATCCAGCATGAAAGAAGAATGAAATACGAAATTATTACCTTAAATTTATATACGAGGAGGGTTTATTAAAATTTCCAATGCTGTTTAGTTCGGTACAAATAAAACCAAAATGTACGCGACAGATATGGAGCGTTTTTAGTTTTTTCTCCTTCTGAGAGTAACAAACAGATGAAAAAATTATCAAATGCCAAAAGAAATTGAAAGCGGAAAAATTATTTTTTTTAATTTATTACTCCCAACATTTTTCCAACACACCTTGTAAATGTTACAATGAAAAATTTTAATATTTTAAGTTTTAAGCGGCAGCTGCTTTAAAAATAAGAGATAAAAACGTGTTAAAGAATTTTTAATTTTATAACCATTTTTTTTTTATTTTTTATTAAAAACACCAAACAAAAAAAACGTGACAGAAATTATGTTAATGACTATTAACTGAAAAAAAAAACTTTATAGTTGTGGTTTCTTATTTATGAATAAAAAACATAAAACATTAAGCATTAATAACTTAAAAATAAAAAATTCTAGACTTTCAATGAGTTTTTTTCTTCTTTTTACAATTCGTTACACTTTCTTCAATAATCTTGGCGCTGATTTATAAAAAGGCATTTAAACGTGTTTAAGAATTTATACCTTTAGGTTAATAAAACATCTGCAAAATAAAATGTTTATAGTGATTAATTATACAGAGATTTAGCACAAATTAAAACATAAAATAAAAAAATTTTCTAATTAACATTTTAAAAACTTTCAAATGAAGTAATTTGTTTGCAGACAATCATATTTGGAACATTTAATCTTAATTAAATATTAAATGTGAGCTCTATAAAGTATAATCCCAAAATCTTTATAAAATTTTAGCAGCAAATTTCTTCAAAACAAGAATAACTGTTATAATTGAGTATAACTGTTATAATTCGGTATAACTTTTATAATTGAGTATAACTGTTATAATTAAGTATAACTATTATAATTCGGTATAACTGTTATAATTGAGTATAACTCTTATAATTGTTTTAAAGGAGGGCTCAAAATGAAATAATTTTCATTTAATAATTTGCAACATTTTTATAAATTTGCTCCTATTGTTCCTCAAAAAAGCAAATGATGGCTTCAACGAATGAGCTACAGGCAGGTGAAAAAGTGGCATGAAAAAGTTGCATTATTAAAATTGGATTTAACTCTAGTGGTCAACCCTTAGTGTGGAATTAAATTTCACCTAATGAGATTTTTTAAATATCAGGGACAAAAATTCTACTGGTTCACAGGTTTAAAGCGACAAAAAAAAAAAAAAATACTTATTAACAGTTCAATACTCTACGAATTGACGGATTTATAAAAATAAATTTTGGTGAAAGTTTATTAATTTAAGTCATCAGCGAAATGGCTATGGAAATAATTAATTTTAGCTTTAAATTGAAATTAAATGAAAATTGAATGAGTCATTTTCATTTAACGTTTTGTTAATATTTTTGAAAAAAAAACATGAGCTAAAATACATAGAAGAATGCCTGAAAGTCTCAAACTGATTTCAAATAAATATTAGAAATATAAGTAAATAATTTATACATCAGTATGATCATAATCTATAGCAATGTTGTCTTCCTTTTCTTTTTAATTTTTTTATGACTTTTCTGTTCAAATGAAGTGCAATGAATCAAACAGCACATGTTTCTTGTTGGCTTCTTCTTTAATGTGTTTCATTTTAATTTCCAACTCATAGATTTGATCATGAACTCTAAACGAAAGTGAAAGGTTTCATTAGTTGTTATTGTTGTTATTGTTGCTATTGTTTATTTGTTATATTTTATTGTTTGTTGTTTATCTTTTGGTTAATAATGTTGTTGACCAAATAAGAAGTTGTTATTTGTAGTCAACTTTAAATTGCCGCTGTAGTGTAATAATATGAAATAAAACATAAAAATACATACATACATACATACATACATTCATACATACATATGTTTATGTATGTATTTTTTTTAATTATAACTTGTTAATTACTGTCACTGACTTGTAAACGAAGGTTATAAACATTAAACAGTTTAGGTAGTTTTTTTTTGTTTTCTTAAATATGGCAACTGAATCTAAATACGTATTTATGACTTCATTTTTTTTGCGCACGTTTGAACCATTTCTGATTAAGTAGGTGTGTTTTATTATCTTTATGTTATAAACTATTTTGTAATAAAATATTTAAATCAAAATTAGCAATATTAATTTAAGTTTTTTTCGAACTTTTTGTAAGCGTAGGAAGTGCTACACATGTCCGCAAGTGTCATGTGAGTGATCATCGTTAGACTTTTGGTAGATAATTAAGCTGATTACATTTTAAGAAGAAAAGTAATATTACTAATAATAATAATAGTAAGAAGTTAATTTATTAGTTACTTAAATGATTTTCAATTTCTACTAAAAAATTTAGGGAATTTTGTATTATTTGAGAGGTTATTTTTTGTTGATGCTTTACGGCACTTGAGTTTAAAACACACCAAACATCAAGAAATCTTCAGTTTTGCCTTCAAACAAGTACCTTTTACCAAATAACTTTGAGAATACTACTTCTTAAGAAAGAACTTAAAATCTTGTTAAAAAAAGTACTAAACTTTAATTTCGCTTAAAAAAATAATTTTTTACGAATTTATAATCTTTATAAAAGTACCATATAAAAAGTGTCCCAGTAAAAAAACTAGTTAATATCTACTTTTAAAAATATTTAAATTATAAGTCGTTTCATAAAGTACTCAAAAAAGATATTTTTCAAAATCTTATAAGTATGTGATGTAAAGATAGTTTCAAAGTTTTTGGACAGGCCTTTAAAAGAAAGTGTTCATAATAACAAAAATTAAATACAATTATTTTGTTAAAGTTTGTTGCAAAAAAAAATACATCTTAAAATATTAACTTCTACTAAAAAAGTTTAGTGTAAAAGCTTCAAAAAAGTACCAAATAAAATTTATTTTATAAGAATTTTCGTTAAGTAAAGGCTTTTAAAAATTCATCATTTATAAAAGTTATTTAGAAAATATATATTTTCTTTCGTTTTAGTCTTTAGTTTAAAGTACCCTTGAAACAATAGTTCTCTCTAAAAACCAGCTCGAAAAACCAGCTTTACTAAAAAACTTTATAAAATAAAACCTTCTACGAAGGTATTTTTTAAAAAGTACCAATTAAAAAACGATTTTAAAGGTCTTTAAAAAAATTCTTAAAAAAGGATTGTTTAAAACAGTACATCAAAATAGCTCAAAAAAGTACATTTTAAATAAATTTCTTTTAAAATAGTACGTTATAATTTATGTCATTTCTAATGAAAATAATTTTAAACACTCACCTTTTGTAAAAAGGGTATATTAAAAAAAAAAAACATTTGTATTGTGTTAAAAAAGTGCCTTGCAAAATATAAAATTTAAGAAAACAAAATGATATAAAAATGTAACCTTCTACAACAAATATTTAAAAAAATATTTTTTTTAAAAACGACCTTTCAGTTTTAAAACCTTTTTAGAAGTTATAATGTACCTTGAAAAATATACAATTTAAGAAATATTTCATATCATAAGAAAAAAAAAGCACGCTTTAAACAAAGAAGTCCAGGAAAAGTCTTTTTATTAAGTTACCTTTTAATAATTTAAAGAAAAGTACCTTTTGAATACTGTCCCTTTAAAAAGCTAATTTTTTATCAAAACCAGTTACATACTTTTTTAATATTATCCTTTCACTTAAGTAGAAAAAATTAAATTTATTTGAGAGGGTACCTTTTAAAAAACTGTTGGGGGGAAATAGTACTTTTCCAAAAAAGTACCTTTTGCAAATTACATTTAAAAACATATATTTTTATATCCCTCACCACAAAAAGTGCAAATAGGGTAAATCTTAGTTTGTCGTTTCGTTTGTAATTTTTACAATGTCCATTTTCGACCCCATAAATTACATACATTCTCAGTTCTTATGCATAGCGAAGTCGATTGAGTGATGTCCGTCCGATCGACCGTCTTAGCGTTGAAATCAACTTTGCCAAGGCACTAGATGAGTTTGAGAAAATTTAAATACGCCAATCGATCAGACATGGTTTCGAAAATCTTGCTAATCAGCAAGATCGGTCCATGTTCTTTGAGGAAGCAGGCAGAACACCACGCCTTTCGCTAATTGTGAACAATTGGAATAATTAAGTAACTCCAATAAAAAAAATATTAATGGGGCGATAGAAATTCAAAAATAAAAAAACACGTGAAAAAAATTGGCGGTCACTCATATTTTCTGAAAAATGGGCCTCTAAAATTTTCATAAAGAAGATCAGTTGTCAATACGAGTATCATTTAAAAGCTTTTGAAGAGATATTTCAGGAAACACTAAAATTTTTTTTAAATGCTTAATCCATGAAGAATCGATGACATTTTTGTGAATTTTTTTTTAATTTTTTATTCTCTATCACTTCAATATTTGTTGTTTTAATTGGAGTTAGTTCACTAAATTAGATTTTCAAACATGGTAAAGGGCATACAAGATTTGGCATAGCCGAATATGGCACTCTTACTTGTTAAATTACCTTTTAATAAATTAAAGAAAAGTACCTTTTGAAAACTGACCCTTAAAAGTACACATTTTTTATTATACCAAAACTTTTAACATTCTTTACTTTTTAATATTGTCTTTACACTAAAATAGACAAAAAAATTATTTAAAAAAGTGCCCTTTAAAAATAGTACTTTTCTAAAAAAAAAAGTACCTTTTATAAACTACAGTTTAAAACTTAATTTTCTTAATTGAATTCAAAAAATTCTGTTTGGGTTAAAAAATAACTTTTTTAAAATGTACCTAATACAAATTATTTCTTGAAAATGCTTCTTTAAAAATAAGTTTTAAAAACTACACATTTTTTAAGTATTTAAAAAAATTACATTTTAAAATAGTTTTTTTTTTATTTAAAAATATAAGCAGAAGAGAGCATTTAAAAAAAATTATATTAAAATCGTTTTTATTATTTAATTATCAGTGTGCTTTTAATTAAATTTTGTTTAGTTATTTATTTTTACTTTTTAATTTCAGGTATGTGCTCTTAAACTTTTGAGCCTATAAATAAATTAACGCTAAAGTTTAAATGTTGGTAAGTTTTCTAAAAAAAAATGTCATGATTAAAAAATCAATTTAATTCAAACTTGTGAACTTGTGTTTGAAAGTGAAAATGAATTTTTGTATTTCAAAATCTGTTTGCTTAACTAAAAGCTTTGTGCCATTTTAAAGTAGGTTTATCTTAAATAAAATCTTTGTGTATTATTGTTGTCATATTTAGATATGAAGTTTATCAACACTGTACAAGCATAATCAAATTATTTCTTTGCTACTTTTCATTTTAAATGTGGATTAGAAAAACCTGCAATGTTTCTTTGTTCAACTTATAATTTCATATGAGTTTTTAAGCTTCAAATGCTACAAAATAAGTAAAAAGAAAAAGAAAGTGTTTTTAAGATGACAATGTTTGTTTGTTTGTTTATTTATACAAGATGATGACGAGAGCAGTCATACATGCAGGAAAAACTTCAACTTAATATTCATTTCAACATAGAAAAATTAAATAGAAAAGAAAAAGTAAATTGTAAAAAAATGAGTTTGTGTTTCATGAGATTTTCATAAGAAAATCTGTTTTGCAAAAAAATAAAATAGAAAAAAAAAATACTTAACTACCTCTGCTCTTTATATCTGTCAATTTAAAGTCGTACTCATATTTAAGCACCTGCAGTGTATGAGTATCGTAAATTTAAGTCATAGAGTAAGACTAAAGTATGTTAATGCAATGTTGATAAGATAATAAGATTTAAGATTAAACAATTTTTGCTTTAAGATTAAGTCTACAACATTTTATACACTTTTACTCTTTTTTCTTTTTTTCTATGTTATTGTTTAAATTTCTCTATTTTATAATAATTATTTGATCATGTTATTTGTGTAAATTAATAAAATTTCTGGCATCAGTAACATTTTACTGCCAGCATTTCTATTTCAATTAATTTTTATAGATATTAAAGTAATTAATTCTTTTTTTTTCTTTGTAAAATATGTTAATTCCATTAGATGCTTTTTCTTTTATTCACTTAATGAGTCTTGAATTTTTAAGAAACAATTTTGTAAATAGTTAAGAGTTTAGGGGAGATTTTTATAAATAAAAAGTTTTATAAACTTTAGTTAGTAGAGACTTATAAAATTCTTTTTATTATGAAGTCTAATTATTATCAGCTTATGGTACTTTTTAAAAACTTTTTTATCCAAAGATTTTTGTGCTCGGCCCCTTAAATATAAAAAACTTTTCAAATACTAATACTCATTTAAACTTTCTTAATAAAATAGTTGAGTGCAAAGAAATTTTTTAAATATTTTCAAAATTTAAAAGTACCAAAAAAAAATTTTAAAACACCTTTTTGCTTTTTAAAACGTACTTTATTTAAAAGGTAGCTTTTTTAAGAATAGTTTTAGAAAATGTTTTTAAGGCACTTCTTAAAACAATATTTTATCTGTTACTTTTTAAGCGAATTTTAAAAAGGTATTTATTTTAAAATATAATTAATTTTCTAATAGAACATTTTTAATGATTTATTACCAAAGTTTTAACTTTTCTTTAAAATAAATAGATTGGTTTTTTTTTAATTATCCCTTTCATAAAAACTATTTAAAACATTTATTGTAAAGATAAAAAATATACTTTTGCAGAAGATTTCAATAATGTATTTTTAAAGTACTTTTTGAGTTACTTTTTAAAAGTACTTTTTTAACACGGCCGCATTTTTTAAGGATCTTCCTTCTAAAAAATTATAAAATTCTATTTCATTTATAATTAATATTATCTTTAATGGTATTTAAAATATTTTTTATTCAAGTACATTTTAATTTTTGAAAAGGTACCTTAACAGAAGGTATTTAAAAAAACCCTTCACATTCACTGTGCAAAGATTGTAGTCGACTGGCTACAAGTACTACTTCCTCTATTCCTCTTCCAACAACCTAATTTCATAGTTCTGGCACAATGTATTGCATAAGTAGGGGTCATCCCCTTAGTGCTGGTCCTAATAAAAAAGGTACTTTTAAAAGCATCCGTCGATTGCATGTTTGAAAAAGTTACTATTGTACAAAATATGTTAATTTTTTTTTATTAAAGTAATTTTTCTAAGTGCAAAGAGATATTTTCAAATTATCCCTTTTACAGTTATTGGTTCGTATATATATTTTAAAAGGTATCTTTTCAAAAATATTTTAAGAAGGTACTTTGAAAACTAAAAATTTCGCAAATTTATTATTTTACAAAAACTCATTAAATGTTTAAAAAGTACGTTTTAAGTGACCGTTTTTTATAGTACTTTTTTAACATTTTTCTACAGAATGATGATTTTAGGGCATTTGATTTTAAAAGAAAGTTTTGTAGCAAATGTTTTTTTAAGAGAAACATTTTTTAAGGGTGCCTTTTCAGATGGTATTTTTAAAAGGAACTTTTCAAGTGGTACTTTTAAAAATATTTCTTAAAGATATATTTTATTTCCTCGAATTTTTAAATGTATTTTTTAAGGTACCATATCAAATTTTTGGTTGGTACTTTTTATATAATCCCTTAATCTTTTCAAAAATAACTTTGACTATGGAAAATATCAAAATCATTTAAAAGAGGTTTTTTCTTAAAATCTACTTTTTTATAAAGCAGGGGGCAAATTACGGCATTTGATATCGATCGAATTTTATATTTAAATTCTATAGAAATTGCGATCGATATCGAATGCCGTAGTTTGCCCCCACTTTTTCTAAAAGGAGTTTTCCCTTTACAACTTAAAATAATTTTTAAGGAGATATTTTTTAAGCGGTTTGTTTGAAAGTGTTCTTTTAAAAAAACTTATGGAAAGTACCCTTAAACACCGACTTTTGCAATTCCTGTTTTTGGGATATTTTTTTCTTCAAATATGTGAATTTTAAAATCTGATTTTGAAGGCCGTCATTTAAAAGTTTTTTTTTTTTTTAAGTTTGCCCTTTCTTAAAAGATTGTTTATTAAAAGTTTATTTTAATTAACATATTTTTTTAAAAGAATTTGTCTCGAATTATTAGTTACCATTAATTAAATGAAACCTAGTATTTTTGAAAGGTTTTTATTTATAAGTCAATTTATCCTCAACATATTCGCAATTTTTTGATAATTAACTATAAAACTTTATCATCATGTTAATAAAGTCGTCTCTCTGTCTTAGCTAAAAACAAACAACAAAAATATCAGACAAATTATAATTTTTATTTCCGTAATATGTCTAGTTTTTTATGTTGTTGTAGTCCTACTCAAACTACTCATATGCAAACTACCTGTGATTATACAACATTAACATATGATCCACTACATGTTATGTTTGTTTTTTTTTATATAAACACATATGTATTTGTTTGATTGCATCTTTGCACAAGTATCGATATCCAATGAAACTTAATATCCATATAGATGTTGTTCATTTAATACATACTAAGTGATAGACTAACAACAAACATCTTTCTATTTCTATTACTTGCTATAAAGTCATTTAATTTTAATAAAAAATATTGTATATTTGCCGATGATTTTCCTCATCTAATGTAGGCTGCATGGTATAAGTATGTTTAGTCGACTAAACGTAAACGAGTAAAAAAAATACACTTAGAGAAAAGTTTATTCGAATACGTTTAATTTTTTAAAATAGTAACTTTTTTGCTGGATAAGAGAACCTTTAATTTCATTATGTTTTAATTTTTAGTTAGCTAAAATGTGATATTATTCTTTAATTAATCTATGCAGTGGACGGAAAATTTCGCTTTAATTATAAACTAAATCTTGAACTTAAGTTAAATAGTTTTGGTTTACAATTATGAGTCCTGTAGTTATTTCTTCTTTGCGCGACCTTAATATTACGACAGCCACCTTATTTTTTTAAATGGTTAAAAGTTTGAAAACTATTATTTTCAGGATAATTCGGTATCTCGTTAACCAATAAAAATATCTTGATGGTTTTTTTCTCTTTTTATATGTAAAAATTTGAAATGTTTATAAAAAAATTTTGCGCCAAACTGAAAAACACAAATATAAAATATGAAAAAAATCATAAGGAGGCTAGGCTTAGAAAGCTTTTATAGCTTTAATATAAGCTTCAAATACATATAGGTGGAATTAGAGGAAAGCTTATGACTTTTAGATTAATAATGATAATGATAAGTTTTCATCCTCTACTAATCTTAAAATAGATGTTGATTTTTTGGGAAAAAAAAAATATAGAAATTAAATTGCCACAAAATCAAACGGCATCTGGATGTTCTGAAAAAAATTTTGAAATTGAATAGATAGAAGAGATTTTTATTTAAATTGAGAAATAAATTTGAACATGTTTTTATGTTAAATTCCTATAACGGGGAAAAAATGTTCCAAAAAATTTGTTTTTTGTTTTTCAAAAGAGGCTACCATGCCTTTATTAATCACGGGGCTGTTAAATCGTTTCTGCAGTGTGTGGCCTTAAAAATCCATTTACGTTTTTTTTTTTAAAAGGGTGCTTTGCACTCCTAGGAATTCTGCAATAATTTACAAATTTCATTTTAAAATTGGCTATGTTTTGATAAAGCTGGAGGGGAACTATTATAATTTTTTTCTTAAATTTTATTTTATTTTCAGTTGTTATAGGTTTTCTTTAAAATGGTTTAAAAAAATTTGCTAGTACCAAAGTAAATTTATTTTACATACGTTTAAAATAAATACCACCTCTTTGGAAAAATCCTAAAAAAATTATATTTTTACATTATCTCATTCAGAGACTTGTAACTTTTGAACGAAAATAGCTATCAGAACAAAATTTTAAAATTATTTATTTTATATTTTTTAAGGACTATAGCAAATATCTTAAAATAATAACCCGACCATTAATAAGTGCACTACTCCAAAAATACTAAGTTAAAGTCAGCCAAAATTAAAAGAAAACACCTGTAAGTTATTTTTCTCCTAAACTAAAAGTAAGCAGTTTTTTTACAAATATTTTTAAGATCTAATTAAATTAAAAAAATATTAACATTTGAGTTAAAACAAAAATTGTTCAGTGACATTTCCAAAAAATTATATGGCCAAAGTACCCAAATTTGGTCTACCCAGAAGCCCTCTTTTACCATAGCAGGCCTTGTTTCTATAAAATATCATTTCAGAATATCTTCAGTGGTTCATGAGGTACTGAATATTTTTCAAAATAAATCGTTTTTTAAACACTTTGTTGCTTTCTAGGGGATAACTCCAAGCGGTGGTGTGATCTTCTTGTAATAAAACTATAGTTCCCGTTTTAGTTATCATTCTTTATTTATTGAAGAAGTTTAAAACCTTTAATTTCGCCTATTGTCATTTAGAGTCAACTGAGGGGTTACATTACTTTGGACAACTGTTTAATGAAGGAAATAAAAAAATGAGGAGAAATTCATGATACCAATTTTGATAGCAAGGAGAATGATAATTTTGTAAGAACATAAATTATATATCTTATTTACGATTAGGGTGATTATTTTTTATTAAATTTTACTCATTAAGAATTGTAAGTACCATAAAATTGCCATCGTTTAAAATTGTATTATTTTTTAATGCCAATTCTGCGATCGCCTTTGAGATGTCTAAATTTTGTTTTGAATAGACTGTTCCTTAAACATTTACATTGTTTTTTCACTCATAATTTTCTTTCAGTGTACGAGTGCAATAAAAATATAAAAAAACCAAAAACAACAAAAACAACAAAAAGCTATTGTAAATTAATATCAGTCTACTGAGGAAAAATACATTCAGTCTAGTTTAAGTGTTTTTTATTTATTTATTTTTATTTTTTGTGTTGCAAGGCACGCCTCAGTAGGTTTTAATAATAAAACAACATCTACTACTAAATAAAATAATGCAAATGTATTTATGAGTATAAAAAAATGTTATTGATTTTTATTGTATTTTTAAATCAGTTTTAATTTATTTTTATATATTTTATTTAAAATTTATTTATTTTTGTATTTCTTTTTCGCTTGAGTTTAAAACCAACGGCTTGAAAAATTAATATTTGGAGTATGTTTGAAAACAACAACAACAAATAATGGTAGTAATTTTACCTTTTAAATTATATCACTTAATGGTTGTTGTTGTTGTTAAACTTCTTATGAGTGTTAAAATGCAGTCAATGACAGATCATGATTTAACGTTTTACAATTTTTTGTTTTTTTAACTTTTTTTTTTGTTTGTTTTGTTTATTTGCAAGTGTCGCGCAAAATTCAAGTTATTCGTGCCTCCTGTTAGGTTGGTTTCAAGTCATTATAAATCTATTGCTATTTGTGGCACACAGTCATATCAGTGCAACAAAATTAATTGATTTTGTCTTAATTGCTTCTTGCATTTTTTTTCTTTTCTTTAACTAAATATTTGTTTTTTTTTTGTCATTGTCATTTTAATATTTTTTTTTGTTGTAAATTGGAACTTATTATGGCGATTTAGTATTTAAGTGCATTTATTTGTTAACGTTTTTCTAATAATTTGTTTAATTTTTTTTCTGTCTTTATACTCCCGTTTAAATGTGTTGTGACTTAATTTTCTTTAGTTTTTCACAATCTTTAGCAGAGATCTGTACAACAAAGTTAAAATGGAATTTTTAAGAATTTTTCCAAATGTGAACGATATTCCGTTTGAATAGGCGCTTTAAGTCACAGAACTAAGGTGAAAAGGAAGACGCCTAACGTCTAGGCCTTCAGCTTAAGTTCAGCATAAAAATTAAAATTGAAGGGTTTCCAAATATAAAATAAATTGTTTCTTACTGTAAGGTCTACTCTTTAAATAAAGAGCAAAAAGTAAATAACAATAAAAAATTAAAGGGTGGCCCATACTTGACTACTAGTGGATATGTACAATCATAGGCAGTAGTAAAAACTCTTAATAGTTTATATTCACACATACATATTTACATACATACTCACACATACAAACTAAATAGTTGTTGCATGAATACTTGCAGCTGGAAAATTTATAACTATAATTAGTAAAATAAAGTGGTTTGTACTTGATTTTCTTAAAATTTTTTTTAATTAAATAATTTGTTTTGCTCAGTTTTTTTAGTTAAAGTTTAAACGATTGTTAAAGGTGTTTCTTTTTTTTTCTGTAAAAAAATTGGTGTTAAATAAAAAATGAACGTAATTTGAAAGTAGAAACGCAAAAAAAAAAGAAAAATAAATAGAAATATATGTAAAATACTAAATTTAGTAAAAAAAACAACAACAATGTTTTTTAATTTTATAAAACTTAATTTTATTTTGCAAGTTAATTTTTTGAGCGTAGAAATTAATTTTTGGATACCGCTGAGTATTAAATTTATTTTTAAATTGGCATCTTGGTAAAAGGAAAGTATAATTTACTTTTTGAGTCGTATAAAACTGAATACGATCTCTCCTGGTTTGTAGATACACAGATATTATTTTTTCGAAATTTAGCTCATAAAGTGGTATGACTCTTCTGTCCTAAAATTTTTGTTTGAAGTTTTGCAGTCTTTCCTTAGAAAACAAAAAATTATTTCGTGTACATTCTTTATACTTTTATCACCTAAAAGAAAATCTTGCAAATAAAACGAAGTCTCACATGGCGCCTTAAGTCAAAGTAAGTTATTTTTTATTAAATCATATAAAAAGAAAACGCTAATAATTCGATAAGTTGAAATAAAAATAATTTATATTTTATATTTAAGCTTTTTGGTTTTTAGTATTTTGGTTTTTATACTCATCTTTTTAATCCAACGTGTGCGTTTTAATTAAAAAAAAAATTTTGTGTCTGAAGATATTTTTTTAAATATGAAAAATATATGTATTTCTTTCTTCAAATAAATAAAAAAAAAAACAGAAGATATTTATGCCTTAAAGAAAAAACACAGCTGTCTGCACATTTGGGTTATTTAGCAAATTAACCAAGTGTTAAAATAAATAATAAATAAAAAAATATAATTTTTCTTTCAACAAACACATGGATATAATAATAATTGTCTGCTGTTTTCAAAACTGAAACGCATTTTAATTAATTTGTAAGTGCCATTTAACAAAAAAAAAAAAAAAAAACAAATAAAAATAAAATTTAATAAAAAAATATTATAAAACTATTGGAGTCTAAAGCACGAAATAAACTCTTCTGTATTTATTAATAATAATGAACCAAAAGATTTTTTTTAATAAATGAAAGGTTCAAAAAAAACTGAATTGATCATCATAGAAAAATTTGCTACAACAATACAGCCTACTAATCACTTAAAATGCTTTAAAGATAATTAAAGAAAAATGTGCTTGAAATATACACCCACGCAAAATGCATCTAACAAAATACACCAGACAGCAACATCATTTTATAGACAACTTAAAAAGGGTAAAACGAACACCCTCAAGTTTGCGTTCATTGCCACCAAATTCCATATTGGCTTGAAGCAAAAACAAATGCATATGAAAATTGCTAAAATAGAAGCCACAACTGACACGAACGGACATTACGATCATCTTGAGTTCTCGCATAACAACGACTTATCGAATATTTTATTTTCCATGTAACGCCATTCCATTAGGATCGCTGTCTAAATTAGTCCTGCTTGATTGTAAATTGTTAAAACGTAAATTCACCCACTTCAAAATCTCTTCAAGATGCCTGAAAAGTTTAGTTCATTTAGAGACATGGACTATGGTTGATGTGTCAAACTCTGAAAGCGCTCGTATTTTAAATGAACTGTATTTTTAATTGAATAAAGCATTAAATTGTTTTCTTTGCTTTGTTTAAAATTAATAAAACAATTGTATTGAAAGTGTAAATGGTTTTTTAGAAAAAAAAAAAAAATTATAATAAAAGAATACAAATGTGCAACATTATACGTGTATGACGTTTATAACAAATAACAAAAAAATAAATAAATAAATAAATAATATGTTCTGCAATTATTCTGCCATCGCCAGAGCTCCTCACGTTCATTTACATTAAAGTTTTTTTGATTTTTACACTTAGAAAATTTTCAAAGCTGTTATTTAATTTTTTATTAATTTATTATTATATCACAACACTTTAAAACGAACGAATTTTCGAACGAACGAATTTTCGAAACCATAAACACTATTTGTATTATTTGATGGTTAAAACTGTTGAAACAGAAAATACATATTTATAAGCTGTTTTTTTTTTATAAAAAATAAACTTAAATTAAACTGTAAAACGCAAAAAATTAATATCGAGGTTTTGCTAAAGGCTTCTCGTAGAAGGTTACAAAAAAAGAGCAAAATTCACGTGTAATGGCGTTAAAAAGTTTTTGCCAGAGTCTTGTTTTAGGAAGGATTAGTTAATCTTCCTTATGGACTCTCTTACTGCGAACCAGCTTAAAAATACATGTGATCTTTTCATTAAAATTATACGAGGTATTACTACCCAGCAATTTTAACTAGGGATGCAAACCGATACCGATGCCGATATATCGGCGATACTTCTGGTTTTCCGATATATTGATATCGGCGATATTTTACTGTCGATACGCCGATACTTTTTTTATAGTTTTATTTAGATTTCTTGAATCAAATATTCAATTTTTATTTAATTTTTTTTTTGCATAACAACTATGAGAAAAAATATATCAAAAGCAGAACATAAATTCAAAATAGAATACATAATGAAATTGTTTCTTCTATTTTGCTTTGCACCATAATAATGAAATGTTCTCTCAATGCTTAGTCTTGTATGTGTAGATAGAACTTAATAGGTAGAACTTACAACCGACAAATAGATAACAATGAAAGAAGAGGTGGTGAAAATGTTGACTTACTTTGAAGAGCCTACAAAATCCATAAGCAAAGCCACTGCTAGATTGTCTGACGCTATTCCGCTAGTCTTCGAACATTATTAGAAAATATGATACATAAATCAACGGAGATGGTGAGTAGTTCGGAGTCCCAAAAATTTGCAAATAACTTAGCAATAGCTCTGAATGAACGATTTGAGGGTTTAGATAATAATGAAAACTATGTAAGCTTGAATATTTCAAATACAATCGACGTCAATCCTATCGAAAAACATCTTATTGAGCTGCTTAACATGACTCTATATTCCGAAAGTTCCGATAAGTCTACGAGAAGTACTTTGGAGCGTATATGAAAAATTATAAGAAAATCCGAGAAGGATGAGACTCTATCCATCCTAATTTGTGGTTCTGCTAACGAAGAAGTCAAGAGATACTTTAGATCTCCTAATAATCCTAGAGACGCAGACCCTCTTGCTTAAAGAAAATGGCGCAGTTCTGTGGCATCTGAGATACTGCAGGTCTGCTTCAAATGAATTTGAGAAATCGTCTATCTCCGCAAAATTTGAGAACACTTTGTTTTTTAAACAAAAATCTTGTTAATATCAGTTTTAAACATTAATCTTTTTCAATGTTGTTTTTATAATTTTAATTTTAACATGATGTCAAATTCAATTTAGTGTCTTTTAAATCTTCATTATATCAATTTTAAATCTTGAGCCAATCTAAACTGATTGCCTTCGTTTATTTTGTAAAATCATAAATATTGCAGACGTTTTGTAGTTTGAAAATTTGAATTTTAGAACTGAAATGTATTGAAAATTTTTGATGATTTGAATGGCTCAATTATAAACTCTTGTTATTTTGTAAAATAGAAAAATTATTCGACTTGAGTTTTGTTAGTTTTTACTTAAGCTCAATTTTAATATGCGTATCGTAATCGGTATCGGCGATATTTATTTTTTAGTATTGGTATCGGATCGGCGAAATGGCGTATCGTTACATCCCCAATTTTAACCCCCGAATTCTAAAATATGTTTATCTTTCTTTAATCATTCGTGAAAAGGAGCAAAATAATCTTTAAGCCAGGATACGGCCAATTAAAATATTTTAATAAAATTATTTTAGTACAGTTTTGCAAAAATTCTATAAAAAGACTCAAAACTTAAAAAAATTTATTCAGGTTTTTTGAAATATGAAGATGTGCTACGTCGAATTTTTCTATCAGTCACCATACAAAAGAAAGATCTAGATAGAATATGATAGCAGATTCTAATGCTTGTGCAAGCATTAATTATATTTATCCTATACATTTTTTCAGTACAGACTAGGTAACCACGCAACAAACAAATAAACTTTAAGCAAAGAAGAGGAAACCTCGCCATAGCAAACATGAAATATATAAAAAATTGTTTGCTACTCCAGGCAACATAAACGGAAACGTGAATTTTAACAAGAAACATTGCTACACACGAGGGAAAATTAAGTGGGAAAATTATGCTAATAATAGTCTCCAGTAGACTTAAATGTCTTATAAAACATTTCACCATGTTTTCTACCCTGCTTCATTTGCTATTGGTTTCTGGTATCTGATCAGTACTTAACAACTGCCATACTATCATTAATCTCAAGACTTCAGTATCCTTAATTCTTGACTGTAATTTCAGACTATCAACATTTTTGCTCATAACAAAGTCAAAGGTAATGGCTTAAATTTGTCTGAAGCCACATCCCTAAGCCCAATAATAGTACACAGTGTTCCAGCCTCTTTCAATCGTATCATGTAAAAGTCATCTTGTTCGATTGTAATCTTGACCACATGATACTTGAAGTTTTTATTACCTGTTTCCTAACGCAGTTATACAACTTAAGACACCTCGAGTGGACGCAAGAAACCTCAGCAGTTCCTTTATAAATTAACCCGATAACCTCTTTTTGGTGTTCATATTTATATCTCCCGGGTGTTTTTGTTTAAATAACGCCAGTACTCGTGGGATGATCCCTTCTTAGGCAACGTGTTGTGCCAGAACTGAAAAATTTAGATTTTGCAGGGAGGTTATTTCATAAACTAATTGCTCGTCTAAAATCATCTCTATAATGCCTACTGTGATTCACTATCCAATGGACCACAAGAAATAAGCTCTTGATGAAGAACATATTGTGCAAACGAAATTACGGTTCGGTACGGATATTAAAAGTTCCCTGATTTTATCAGAGTACATTTCGTTATAGTAGCAATAAAACAGTAAATAATATATTCCACATTGCGTCGATGCTCAAGTTAGTCTATTGATATGGATACCCTAATTTTACCGATGATCTTCGTTGTTCTCTGTTACACGCGGCCGAGATACTCCGAGACAGTTTTTAAAGCCCCTGCCCATATGTTTTCGTTTTGATAAAAGTTACAAGAAATTCAAATGGAGTGAAGTATTTCTAGCATCGTTTCAGAAACCAGAGTACCTTTAAAGACTAACCTTTCCACCTGTCACGAGACTTTCTTGTCCATCTTTATCGGATTTTTATTGTTCAGCTATATTTCTCAAAAAAATGAATTCTTAAATTTTCCAACAATAAAGAAACCTTTGCATGATATAGTGAGCCTAATTTTGGCATAATAATGTAACTAGAAGCCTGTAACCAGCCGACACAAATACAAATAATTAGAGGAGACAATTTTTAATTTTTTTTTCTACATCACAAATATTCTCCTTTTTTTCATGAGTATTTTGTAAACATAAGCTCGTGTTCAAAACTTTTTAGAATAATTTTTCTTTTTTTATTTAATGTGATGATAATTTTTAATAATTTTATAAATAAACAATCCAATATTTAAGGTTTAATAACTGCTACTGTCTGATATAAATTATTTTTAAACTAAATCAAGGTCATCTAAAAACATTCACTTTATCACACTTTTAACAACCCTTGAAATAACAAAATGAGTTAAAATAAATTTGTTTTATAAAACCATAAAAATTAACTCTACTTCTTTTTAATTGCAATAATTGCCGGTTGTGCCACTAGAAGGTGTTGCTGCTGCCAAAGCAGTAACTCAGCACCATTCAAATGTTTACAATAGTAACGAAGTTTTAAAAATGTAAAAAATAAAACTGACACAAAATGAAAATAAATTTTAAATTTAAGTGAGTAATAGAATTAAAAACTCTTTTAAGTTTTTTAATTTAATTTTTTTTTCTTGTTAAGTTTACAAACGGAAATGCAACGTGCACAGAGTCACAGGTATGAAACATAGATATGTGGACAGACACATGATCCAAGCCTGTTAAGATTGCTGTTTCGTTTCAAAACCCAGCACTTCGTTGGTGCTTTAATGACCCACATTTTTTAAGCATTTAAAAAATTTATATACAAACATTTGACACACTTTGCAACATTTAAACGTCAGTATTTTTTTATGAACTTTTAAAAAAGTCCATTTTTTAAAAAGTGGTTTGTTAAAGTTTATTTCTTTTTTTTATAATTACACTGCACTTAATGTAATTGTAACACAGTTCACTGCTATTAAATAACAATTAATATAAAGCGTGTTAAAATATGAATTATTTTTTAAACGGATATATGAAGAAAAAAAAAAACAATTGACAATTTGTTTTTGAATGTCTTTTACTGCAGAAGTAAAAAACTAATTGTTAAAGGATCGCAAATAATCAGAAATGAACGGCTGCGTTGTAGAGGTGCGTATGTAATACAGAAAATCATAAGTTTGAGCCCACCTTTGGACATGCGTACAAAGGAAAAATATGAATTGTATGAGGCAATTGAAAATTGAGAAACAGCACTTCAAACCTACCGGAAAAAATGGACAATTATTGTGTGAGACCATGGCCAGATCATTTAATGAAGACGCCTATTTAATACAAGAAAAGCTGATATTTTTCAAAACGAAGGAGCTTTCTAGGTGTTAGCGGAAGGAAGTAACAAAATAATAACAGTGTACGGGCAGATGTGTTGCTATTGGACTAAAGAAGATCAATCAGTAGTGTAGCGTGAATGGCTGCGTTTGTTTAATAAATACGAGACCATGGGATTCAAGATATCATAGGATCAAAAACTGTTGTCAGAAGCCATAGAGTAGCAAAGAAAATAGAGAATTTATAATGTGCCACGGTCGTATTTGTAAGCAAAAGAATCAATACTTTTGTTCTTAAAAAGGAAAAATGTAACAAAATTTTTCCCTACTTCCAGTATCATAATGATTTTTATGTAAAACAGACTAACATTAAGGCGCGATTTACTGCCTTACAAAGGAGCAAAAACTATAGGTGACGAAGAAAATTGATAGATAGAAAACTTGGCTTTTTTCACGACAATCCTCTAGTTATACTTCTAGAACAGTTCTGCTTCCCCTCAGACGCAATACATTTTTAAAGTTGAGACATCAATTTGAATTATTTTTTACTTTGTCGATGATTTAATGCTTTAAAACAATATGGACAATGAAGGGCGCTAGATATATAAAATCCTAATTTAATTATTCTTATTAGAAAAATAAATGTTAAATTTACAATGGCTGCGATGCCACCAAAGGCTACCAAATTGATAACAAGCTTAGTAGGCAACGTGACAATTATTTCGGCTACAGCATTCTTATTAATTAAATTAATAAAAAAACGTAACAGTCATTTCTTCACCGTATTCCTTTTTAAGGAAATAATACCTCTATTTAAAACTAGACCAAACCAACACAACAGTTGACAATTTAGAAAATAATTATTTCCGGTCTCAAGAACACTAGGAAACAGAAAAAATAAGTATGAAACAATAGCGGTTTTTAGCAACTTATGTAACACTTAAGTGACATTATTCTGTTTTCCAAGCGATGTTTCTAAACTTTAAAAAACCAAAAGCCTACTCTAAAGAACATCAGCTTACAAATTCTGAATAAAGTGTATTAATTACGCTAAAAGAAAAATTTATAGAATTTTATAAAAAAAAAATAAAATAAAAATGGGATGTTTCATTTTTTTATAGCGACTTATTGACCTTCCCATTTACTTTAAATTTTAAATACTGCTCAAATTCCTTTTATACTTTGAAGTATAAAAATTTAATTGGTATTGATTTTCCTTCAATATGTCTGTGCAGATATGTATGTCCAATATAACTGATGGTTTAATTTTTAGGCCAATAAAACAGAATATTTCATTTTAAATTTATAACGTCGACGAGTATATGATATTTGGCACATATTCATATAAGGCAGCTTTACACGATATGTAAACGTTTAAAGACATATATGACATTTTATGCTTTAGTACTTATAGGTGTTTAAAATCGGCGTTAGAGATTTTTTTTATTTATAAGTACCAACTATTGCAATGACAGCAAAATATTTATTTAAAACATAACAGAATTCTTTCGTTAAGTATTTGTATTATTTTTCCTTAAAATTAATTAAATTTATGGCAATTACTAATTAATTAATGTATTTTTACAACTCTGTTTCATTTTAGATTAAAACCAACATAATTTTCTGTAGCATCTCAGCGTGAGTTCTGTGGCCTTTGTATTATGTCAGCGACAGCACTGGCAGAGCGATAAATCTTATTGTCATCACCTAAAAACTAGACAAAATGATTTACTAGCACTTTATCTACAAGACCAAAAAGTCTTGTTTAAGTTTTTCTTTTTGCTTTATACAAATTGTTCCAGTTTTTTTTTTTTTCATTACAACAAGTAATATTTTTCAAACGCTAACGCCTGCAGTAGTTCAGTCTTATTTTTATAACAAGAAAAAAAAAATAATTAATAATCATGCCATATTTTCCAAATATCAGCAAAAGTAGTAATAAAATGAGCAGTAATACCTCATTGGATAATACATCGGATCAGGATTATAGCGAATTTTTAAATGAATATTTATTGCAGACACATTCGCCGCACAATGAACCGGAAATACAATATGAGGGTAAGTGAAAGAGAAATGATTTCAAGAAGAGAAGTTATATTTTTTAGATTTAAGTTATTGTTTAACAATTTATAATACAATTTATATTCTAGTTTCCCCCGTCATATTTTAATTAGTAATTAATTTAAATTGTGTTGCCTTTAAAATTTTGTTATTTATTTTTTTCAAATATTTTTTTTAAGCTTTAAGCAAACATATTCAAACATAGCCTACATATTCTGAATCAATTGATTTAATTTTATAAATAAAATATTATGACGTCAATATAGTTTTTTACTTTTTAATTAATTGTATTTTTAACATATTTTTCAAAGGTCTTTATCTTATATTTTTATTTTTTTCAACATTTCGCTACTCCTTTGATGCTACACAAAAAAAAAAAAATAAAAATAAAAAATAAGTTTAAATCGGTCAAAATTCGCCAAAGACTTATTTTTATTTCTTATGCCGGCGAACAATGAACAAATCAGCAAAATGTGACCACGTTTGGCTTTAGTTTCAAAGTGCTTTAGTGAAGAAAGTTATTTTATTTATTTATTTTAAAACAATTGCACAAATTAATGCTGAAATATAAATATATTTTTAAATTGTGTTTGTGTTATTGTTTAATTTTTTTTTAATTTTTTTTATATGGTCACCCTATCAGATTACAAACAGTAAACAACTTAAATAATTTTAACAGCTGTGTTCTTTCAGAGCTATTGTTCTTCATACGATGAATTTATAGAAATATTTTTTGCCGACTAATTTGTCGTGTTCGGTAAATTCTTCGTTCGTCCCAGTTGTATTCCCAGTTAGATAATTTTTGACATATACTGATCTCATTTAAAAACACTTTATTGTGTCTATGAAATTTAATCTTATTAGCAACAATTCCATAGTTTACATAACAAAAAAAAAAATATAATTTTAAACCATCCTGAAATTATGCACAAATTTTTAAGATTTTAATCAAAAGTTGAAAAAAATTCTTTAATACATCCTGGGATTTTTAAAAACAAATACCGATTAGCATTCATATCTCGATTCTTACAATTAGTTTAAATCGATTTCGAAAGTATTTTGTCAATAATGAAAAAATTAACGTGATAACTTGCACGAAAACTTGCCATGCGGTGCTGCTTACAAAACTTTGAAAATTTAATTTTAACAATATTACGAGGATGATTTATAAGCCGTTTATTTTGAAAGTGACATAAGTTACTTTGCTTTTAAGCTGATGCACATAGTAAAAGGATTGTGTTTCAAAGGCTTTTAGAGTATTGAGGCTTAATTTTCGGGAACACATACTTATACTTATTTTTCCCCCAATCAAATTTTGGTCAACATAGAACCGTAGTAGCTCTAAATACTTTAAAAAGTGACTTATTCTCCTTTGAAAATAAACGGCTCATATATTTGATATATGCGCTTTCGGCTCAATGCCAATAAGCCTTACATATGGTCAGCATAATAAAGGCCTTTGCTCAAATTTTAAAAGTTTATGCGTAAATGCCACTGGGAGTTGAACCTTATTGGCGATATTTCGACATTAAAAAAAAGTTTGTTAATATTCCATTTTAGTATTGACCAGCCCACAAAACTCCTTATTAATACAATTTATAAGCAGTTTTGAAGCAAACCTTCGGGTTTTTGGAAATTTATCAAAATATATTTTTGGTTATGCGAACTGAAAAATGTAATCAAAAATCAGATACTTAGAATTTACGAACGTCTTACAGTCTAATGATGTTTCATATTTTTTATACTTCCGAAATTAAGATCAGAGAACAAATCGATTGAAATTTCAATAAAATATGCTGATATATAATATAAACTGCAATCCTTATCCAATAAAGTAAATTGCCTCTAGTATTTTTCAAAAATATTGAAAGATTTTCTCTTAAATTTTCTTTAAATTTACAAAAATATATCAGATTTTTTGAATAACTAAAATTGAAAATTAATGCTAAAATTTTCAAAAATTCCTAAATGTTTTAAAAATTTTTGTTACTATTTTTTTAACTGTAAAATTTTAAAACTTTGATGAGTTTGAATATTTGTTATTTTTTCGATTTTCATTAAAATCTTCTTTTCTCATACTCCAAAATTGTAATAAGATTGTTTTAATTTAAGTTGTTGAAAATTTCAGATTGATTAGTTTTTAATACCCTTTATCACAAAAAGGTGAAAAAAGTTATATCTAAGTTTGTCATCCTGTTTGTAATTTCTACAACATCCATTTCCGGCCTCACGAAGGCGATTCAGCGATGTCCGTCAGTGCGTCCGTTTTGAGGTGGAAATAAACTTTGCCAAGACACTAGATGAGCTTAAGAATATTTCAATACGTCAATCGATAAGACGAAGCTTCGAAAAATTTTTTTTTTTGAAAATTAGCAAAATCGTCCAATTCCTTCGAGGCGGCAGGCAAAACACCTTCTCTGCCTCTAATTTTTTCGTATAATTTCGAACAGTGAAGTAAATTCAATAAAAAAAGCAAACAAATGAGGCGATAGAGAAATAAAAAATATGAAAAGAACATTAAGTAAAAAAATTGGGGCTTGACAATATTTTCCTAGTTACGAGCCTCTGAACTTGTAATAGGAAACTACGATTGTGCACCATATTATTTAATATATCAATATGGGTACCATGTTAAAGCTTTTGTAGAGATCTTTCAGGAAATTCTATTTTTTTTAAATGCTAACACAAACGTTTTTATATAAGATAATTAACAGCCCTTATTATTTTTAATTCTTTGTTACGCCAATATTTTGTTTTTTTTTTTATTGGAGTTTCCTTACTAAACTGGATTTAAATATATGGTGAAGGATATATATAATATTCGGCATAGCCAAATATAGTACTGTTACTTGTTTAATTTATTTTCAACAATTTTAAATACAGTCGACTCTTGATAATTTTAACTTAAGGGACCAGAGAAAAAGTTTAAATAATCGAGTTTTCATATTAACGAAACTTTAAAATATCAAAAGAAAGATAAAAAAATTTAAATTAACAAAAGCTTATAGAGCTGGCATGGAAACTAAAGAAAACGTTTTAAATTTCTTTTAAAAATATAAACAAAATTACTTTAGGAGTACAAATTATAAGGTGTATAAAAATCGAACTTCAAATTATAAAATGTTGGCAGGCAAGATCACATTTTATATCACATCACAAAAAAACAAAAATCCACAACAATCATTCGTTTTATTTTTGAAAATAAAACAATTTAGAGCTAAAAAATTCAAATTATAGAGAGTCGGCGATCAAATTTCCCTTCAAATAGCTTCAAATTATTGAGGGGACCAAATTACATGAAATTTTTTCAATATATTGAGTGTCTTTTAAGGGACCTGGAGAACAGTTCAAATTATCGAGAGATTCAAATTAACAAGTTTCAAATTATCAAAAGTTCGAAAGTTTTCAAACATCCACAGACGTTGTTCTAATTTAACATGTTATGTGGATTAAGCAAATTTTCGTTTATTTTGAATATTGAAATGTATAGAAATTTATGAAATTAAAAAAAAAATATCTTTAAAATATTTTTTTATAAGGTCAGACATGTGTATAGGTAAATTTAGTATTTTCCAAAAATTCTTAAATTTAACTTCCTACTGCAAATAAAGCTGTTTTGCAACACTCACTATTTGTTTTTTTTTTTTTTTTTGTTTTTGAGAAAACGAAATAAATAAATTTGGCAAGAAACTAATTTGTGTTGGGTGAAAGTATGAAAAATAACATAAAGATTTAAATGCTTGTGTTTTTTATTATTAAATGTTTTGTATAAATTTCGTAAAGAACTTTCATTTAGTTACGATTTTGGGCTGACACAACCAAACAGCGAAGTAAGCAGCTTTTTTTTTAATATAAAATTATAAAAAATTAAAAAAAGAATAGAACAAATATCTAATAAGGATTTAATGCAAATAATAATTTGAGATAAATTTTGCGTAATATCATCTAAAAACAATTTCTACATCTTCTGTACAGTTTCTTAATCATTAAAGCACTTTTACCGGAAAAAAATAATTAAAGCTGCTTTAAAAAGCAGCTTTTACGAAAAACTCCAAATCGTCATGATAAAAGATATTCGTATGAATCTGCAATGATTTAAATTTAAAATTATTTCAGTTTGCTTTATTCAGAAAGAAAAACATTTCTTCATACTTTTTTTCTAAAAAAGGCTAAACAAAAAAAATTATATCCTGCTCTAAATAAATGTTTAAAAAGTACCAAACCCCTTTTGAAGTAATTTAACATCTAAAATATTTTTATCTTTATTTTATGTTTTTATTTTAACATTTTTAACAAGTCAATGAGTTTAATATTGTTTTCCTATACTTATTGCAGAGGGTGAATTGGAAGCTGAATGGTTAATTGCAGCCGGTTTTCCCCAGTTAACAAAACCATTTGAACAGGTAAAAATAAAAATGTGTTTTTATTTTATTTGTTTCTTTAATTGTAACATAAAATATATATATTTTTTTATACACTTTTCTTAATATGTGTTTTAAGGAAATCACAATTTTATTATTAAATGGTGCATATTGGTTAATGGCACTATTTTTTATTTGCTACAGTTATGCTAATGTAAATAAAAATATAAAAAAAATTACGCAACATTAAGTTTTAATTTGTAGTTGTAGGAAATGTACTTTTTACAAAGTACTAAATAAGAAGTTGTTTGAAAATTTGTGTCCATTTAAATAGCATTTCTACACCCTGAAAAAAAAATTAAGTTTTAATTGGGTTCAACAAAATGAAATACGAGGTTAGTCACTGAAACAAACAAAAATCATTAAAATAGTTATCAAGCTTCTTAGCAAGAGTTAAGTTTATAGTCCATGCAGTTTTCTTTGATATTTTTGGCATAAATATTTTTATTTTAAAGCCTTCCACCAAGTCCTTGACATCTGCCAAAAAACATAGATTTTGTTCTTCTCAGATGAGCTACAGAAAATTTATGAAAACTGTTCTCTTGAGCATAGTTTCAAAAAAAGTGCGATTAAAATTTAGCAACATCGGTCTATAAATGGTGAGGAATAAAAAAAAGCGAGTGGCTCCCTTTCCCTACGTTTCTTTAGTTTTAACTGCGCCTTCTTTTGTTGGTTGTTTGTTTGCGTTGAAACCCGAAAATTCAGAAAAAAATTATAAGTTATCAGGAAATTGAAGAATGACTACACCATCTAAACTGCACCAGAATATTACATTTTCACCAACATTTCACCAAAAATAATAAACTTTTTTTAAAAAAAATTATTTGCTAAAAAAAATTAGAAATTTTATTAAACGTTAAATTACCAAAAAAAAAAGATTAGCAAAAAAAAAATAATAAGAGTTGCACTAAACGATTAAAATTTCACCAAATTTTTTTCTTTTACTAAAGTTTTACCAAAATTTTTATGTTCCAAAAAAATTTAAAATAAAAAATTTTTAATATCCAAAAATGCATTAAAAAACTACTAACAATTTAAAAGTTTTGTAAAAACAACCCAACTTTTATTATCCAGTGTAAAACTAACGAATTATCAACTCTTAAAATTACTTCAACTGGCAAGAAAAAATTTTTTATTTATTTTTCACCACAAGGGGGCAAATTACGGCATTCGATATCGATCGAAATTTTGATTTAAATTCTACAGAAAATTCAATCGATATCGAATGCCGTAATTTGCCCCCTTGTGGTGAAAAATAAATAAAAAATTTTTTCTTGCCAGTTGAAGTAATTTTAAGACCTTCCTCGTATTTAATACTTTTGAGTTTTAAGTAACCCAAGACTATAAACATAAACTAAAAGAGTAAAAGAAACAAACTAAAAACGACTTAAGAATTTAATTTTAATCGAACTTGACACTTAAAATGACTTTAATTACACAAAAATTTTACTCGCATTTTTTAAAGTAAAATTTGTTGCTTTTATCACAGACATTTTGTTTAAATATTTATGCAATGATTCGCCAATTTCTACTTTAAAAATAAGAACATTGTTTGAAATTTGACGAATTAGAAAATCAATGTTAAACGATCTCCTACAATACAACTACAAAACGATTTCATACGAAAAAAATGGCAAAAAAGACAACAACAAAAAAATAAAATAAAAAAAGAAAACTCAACAATAACAAATAAACAAAAGTCGTGCATTGCAATTGTCAATAATTAGTGACAGTTGTCAATTGGCATTTGATTAGCCATGAAAGTTTAATGACACAAAACGGCAGCTATTTAATAACTAAAAAAAAATTAATTAAAAATAAAGAAATAGAAATATAGAAAAATAAAATGCTAAAACTTGTAATAAAATTAAACGAAAAATTACAAAGCGTTATAAACATAAAAGTGTTAATTATTTTTTTAATAGTTCGAGTACGTTTAAAAATAAAATTATATAACTAAATTTTTTACATTACATTAAATTTTTTTCTTTGTTTCTCTTAAAATAAAAAGGGTTTGGAATTAAGAACATCCGAGTTGGAACCCATTTTGGCATCATTGTCGAAACCTCATGCTGATGCCATTAAACAGAGAGTACGCACATTAAATCAAACAGTAAGGGGTCGCACTAAAAATCGACAAAAGCGAAAACCCGATATAAGAGATGTTTTTCGAGATTTTGATGTAAGTGATAAATAATTTTTTTAATTTTAATAATTTTAAGCATTAAAATTTGTTTTTTTTTGCTTCTAGGAGTCAAGTACTGGCACCAGGTCACGAAGTGCGACACCTGATTCATTAGATTCCATACCGGGTGATGAAGTATGGGGCAATACATCCATGTAAGTAAACAAAAAGTATCGGTTCTACGTGGACCGAGACACCTTTTAAGTTTGAATTTTATTTTTTTTTTACTTTTTGTAAAAAATTGAAAGTACAGACATTTAACGGTTCCAATAAGGCAATTTAGGTCTAAGTCATTTTTTCTACCGGGACACCCTATTAGTCGAAACGATATTTTTATACATGTTGTTACAACAGACATCCGTTTTGTGTAAATGTCATATTTCTTTCCACCTGTTGCGGTTCATTAGAAGTGTCTATATACATCAAAGTCATAGTTTGTGTGGCACACCCTTTAATTTTTTATTTTATTCTTTTATACTCTTTATTTTAGCAAACTTCATAAAACATACTCTGTATAAATTTCAACTGTCTACCGGCGACAGTTTCAGACATATCTGAAAACCACACCTCTCTGGGGCCACCCTTTAATTTTTTATTTTGTCTTTAAATTAATTGCTGTGGAAAAGTTAAAGTATACGAATATTAGAGTTCGAGGAATAGGACAATATAATTTAAAATTAAACCCGTCTGTGGGGACACCCTGTAAGTTTTAATTTTATTTTTTTATAATTGTTGTTAAAGCGGCCATGCACTTTCTGTAAACTTTAAATTGCCGCATTTTGTTGTTTAAATGAAAAGTCTATATGGAAAAAAGTCACGTGTGGTTCACCCTTTAATTTTTAATTTTATATTTTCGTACATGCCACCATAGCAGACAGCATGAAAAATGTTTTATCTATATTTTAATTGTCTTTATAAAAATACATAATAATCACTTTTCTATGGGGACACCCTTTACTTTTTTACTGTAATTCATCATTTGGTCTTGTAGCAGCAGTAGAAGGAGACCTTCGGTAAAGATTTTAACTGTCTATCCATAACATTTTCAAATATCGAGTCCTACGGAAAATGGGCAGATTGTGGCCATATTAAAGGGTTACGTTTTTATCCTTTTAAATACAGAAACCTAAAAACGTAGTTTTTTATAAAACATATAAGAAAGAAAGGTCAAAGGGTTGTACAGTCTAAAGACAAAGTGATTTTAATAGAAAAGAAAAAATTAATTATTTAAATTCTTAGAATTTTGTGGATCGTGCTACAGTATTTTTGGAACTCTAGAGACAGCGTGAAACATGCGGCTCATGAAGCTATTATTTAAACAAGTTTGGTCCATATTTTACAGAAATAAATAGAAGCATAGCAGAGAACTCTAAACTTTTCTTCTCTTTCTTTTGCCATAGGTACACCCTGTTATTTTTTTAAACCTAAAAATTTTAAAATAATTTTTTTTGAGGGAATCAATATCAAAATAATTTTATTTCAATAAATTCTTAAGGTTTTTCTTTATTTTTCTTAAAAATAAATTTACTCACGCGTGTTTCTGTGCTATTTTACATAACAATAATTTACAACAAAAGAAATTTATTTAATAATTTATTATTCATGTCCCTCTTTTCCATCTGCAGACCCAGTTTTGTAAGTATTTTCGATCATGGCAATGCAACAGATCATGGCAACGGTCATTCACCTTTATTTTCGAGTAAAAATCTTAAACAAAAATTAAGACGAACACCAAGTGCTCCCCTCAAAGGTTCTACAGATATTTTTCGTGGTTCTCATGTACGCTGTGATATACCTTTGTATTCGGCTGATGGTATCGAGCTATTGGGATTTACACGCATTGGCACCATACACATACCAAGGAATAGAAATAGATCGGGTTCAGATCCTTCATGTTCAGTGGGGTGAGTTTTTAAAAATTTTTGCACAAAATCATAAAACAATAATTAAATCAAATATATATTTTTTAACAAAATAGACGTGCTCGTGGTGAGTTAATGACACAAGATTCGCAAAGTGATAACAACACCTCTTCGGGTGATTCAAGTGATGAATGTCTATCGAATCATCAAAGATTATCAAACACCTCGTCACCTGAAACATCACCGCAGAAGATTTTAATAAATAAAATAGATTTGGATACACCACCACAAAGTGTACAGAATTCACCCTCCTCCAGAGATGGTATAAGTTTTGAGAGTTTGTGTCGTGAGAGCTCTAGTCAAGATGGAGTGGTGAGTTTAAACAAATCCGCCTGCATTTTTTGTTAATTTTTTTTATAAATATTTTCTTGTTTCTTATTGTAGGATACTGTCGATAGCAGTGACTTATCTTTGGAATTTTACTCCGATATTGATACAATTAATGAAACCGAATTGAAGCGTTTACAACCTTTATTCTGGTTGGAATTGGCTTCCATATTCGATCGCAATCATGTTCAGCTGGATAAACGGAAACCTGTTAAACGTCGCCGCAAAGAAGAGGGCCATTTATTTGGTGTCTCTTTAAATGCTCTCATAAGACGTGATCAACAAATAACGGGTACCGATTCAACATTGGTGCCATTGTTCTTAGAGGGACTACTAGAGGAATTGACAAAACGTGGTGCCCGTGAGGAAGGTATTTTACGTGTCGCTGGACATAAACAAAAGGTATAAAAGGATTTTGGAAAATAAAAAGAAATAAAACAAATAACGTTTTCATTTTACTTTTTTAGACTGAATTACTTTATCAGGAACTTGAATCGAGTTTCTATCAAAAACCAAAAAAATTCCAACAGCTTTTAAGCTCGGCCAGTGTTCACGAATTGAGCGCATTACTCAAACGTTGGCTACGCGAATTACCCCAACCCCTGCTTACCAACGAACTCATACAATTATTCTATCAGTGTCATGCTCTCCCGCCCACAGATCAAGCCAAAGCTTTGGCCATCATTTGCCAAATGTTGCCACATGAAAATCGCAACACACTACGTTCGCTTTTGCGTTTTCTTAAAAATGTGATCGATCAGAAAGATTTAAATAAAATGAATTTGTACAATGTTGCAACAATTATAGCGCCATCATTCTTTCCGCCTCGTTTTGTACATCCGATCGATAAGACAAGCATAGAAGATCAAGTCAAGATGGCGGCACAGTGTTGCCGTCTGACAAATGTGTTGATAACACGTGGTGAAACACTATTTCAAGTGCCAAATAATTTGATTGAAGAGTCAAAGTCATCGAACAAAGCAAGACAGGTAGGCAACATAGGGTTTTTAAAAAGCTTTAAAAAAAAATTCCCTAAAATTTAGGGAAATTAAAAAAAAAATTTTTTTGGAATTTTAATACTCATTTACTTTTACTATTTCAGGGCAAACGTGGTTTACATCGACGTGTTAAGGCCACCACTTCCCTGCTGCATATTACCAACTTATCCAATAACAACAATAGCAACAATAATAACAACAACAATACCAGTACTATTTCTATAGGCGAAAATGGCAATATGATAACACGTCAACAGTCAATTAATCCAAGTCATGTACATCGTTTAATTATATGATTACAACAACGGCAACAAACACATAAAAATAAAAAAATAAAAAATTAGACCAAAGTCGTCTCTAACACAAAAAGGAAATTTATAACAAAAAAAGGTGTCTAATCTAATTACGTAAATAAATTTATACAAATGTTAAACAAAATCATTTATGTAAAACAAAATAAAACAAAAAAATATAACATTTTTAAGGGTCTAGTTTTTAATCAATTATTAAGTTTGACAACATTTCTGATTAAAGAAAATTTTTATATTCAAAATTTTAATTAAACATTGCGCGTGCATAACTATTTAAATGAAAGCTCAAATAGGAGTTAATCATACATACATACCTACATACATACATACATATATTTAAGTATAATGAAAAATTGCTTCTTTGCTAAATTTAGCAACTTTTCATTAATCAAAAATATTCTTTCATTTCAATTTAAAATTTAGTTTTGCTATAAATTTTTGTAATATGTAACTTTAATGTATCTTTACTTTATTTTCATAATTCTATGTATTTAAACACAATGTAAAAGTAATTAATTAGTTCGTAGTGGTGTCAATCAAAAAATGTCATTTATTAATTAGAACAAAAATTATTATTAACAAAAATAAGCAATTAAATAAATAGAAAGAAAATAATTTTCTCTTAAAAAAATTCCCAATTTTCTCTCCCATAAAAAATATATATTTCGAATCCTTATGCAACGAAAAGTCGATTGAACGATGTCCGTCTGTCCGTCCCTGTTAGTGTTAAAATCAACTTTGCCAAGGCACTAGATGAGCTACAGAAAATTTAAATACGCCAATCCATCAGACATAGTTTCGAAAGGGTTGCTATTGAAAATCAGCAAGATCGGTCCATGTCCATCGAGACAGTGGGCTTAACACCACGCCTGCCTCTAATTTTTCTATATCATTTGAAACAATGAACTAATTCCATTCAAAAACAAATATATGAAGTGAGATAATTAGAGAATTAAGAAATAAGAAAAAAAAGTTTCAAATAAAAAAATTTGTGCTCGCCCATATTTACCGAGTTATGGGCCTCTGAAATTTTTATAAAAAAAGTTCGATTGTCAATATGGGTATCGTTTAAAAGCCTTTGAAGAGATCTTTCTGCCTAAGAGCTGAAAACATTTTTGTGTATTTTTTTTTACTCTCTGTCAGCTCAATATTTGTTTTTTTTTGTTTAGAGTTAATTCACTAAACTAGATTTACATTCACGGCGAATAAAATAATACAATATATATCCCTCGAAAAGCATAAGCGTTTTTTGAGGGTGAAATTTGACATTAAAAAAAAACCGAAAAGTATGAAAACAATTTTAAATAAATTCGCCAAATGTTTGACTTAAAAATGAAGTGCTCGGTACCATGTATTATCACATTTTAATTGATGTTTTTATTTAAATAATTTATTTCATTTAAATTTGTTACAGTGGGCATAATAAAACATACATTTGATAAATTTAAAATAAGGCCCTATTAAAACGACGTTATTATTAGGGCACCTATTGCCCCTATTGCCGTTCTCAATTCAACTAAGTTTGGTCGTCTGTCAGCCAACCCGACTTTGACTCAACCAAATTATTTTTTGGTATTGTGGAAGACAACGTTTTTTAGCTGTGTTTGTAATGGTGTTGCCGGCATGAAATGTCGATTTTATGTTAGCAGCACCATGCATTTTATTTGTAAATTGAAGAAAAAAAAAAAAAAAAACACAAAAAGAAGTTTCAATCAAGTTTTTATAAAATAAAAGAATGGATTTAAGCAAGGATTTATTTTTTGAAGACGAAAATCATAACGCTAATACAAATATTCTACGTAGAAAAATACGCGATGATTCCAATCCTCTTGAACTAGCCAGGGCGAAATAAGAAATATCTAAAAGAAGTAACAAATATTTATAATAATTTATTTTTTTATGGATTTATTAGCTATTCTCGGCTAAACAAAGAAGTATTTTGTTATGTAATAGATGAAATTAAGGATCATTTAAAGAAACCAAACATGTCGAGATTTTGAAGAGTTTAAGAAGCCTCACTTGTTGACGGAGCAATGTTTTCAACGCCGAAGGTATGTTCAGATGTTGCTGCTTGATCATTTAGTGATAACAGCTGAGATGCGCATTCCTCAAGTATGTTAAGAGGAATTTTTTGTGAATGTAATGAATCGTATGGCTCTCTATGTTTTCTGAAAATTTTCAAAAGACAATTACTAATCATTAGATCAGAGATGCCTTTTTCTGCAAACCGCTCAAAAACCTGTGTGTACCAATTATATAAACGCGAAAAAAAACTGTCGTAAGATTTTTACTCTCATTTTTGAAAATACGGATGGATTTTCATATTATTTTCTCTTGAATTTTACGAACGTAAAGTCGTACCGTCTAAACCCCCCTTTACATTAGTTGTTAATCGCAATACCGATTTATGAAAGACGACCAGACTATTAAAAAAGTTTTGAACCGCAATAGGGGTTAACATTTTTTTTTAATGTTTTATTTTTTAGCGACTTACAATATAATACCTTGTGCTCTTTTATAGTCTCGATATATTTTGGCTCCAAAAAGTAGGGCTATCATGTTACTATTGGGATTCCTTTAATTTCATTTCATTATATCTAAATTTCTTTGCATTTATTCTTATAGCAGACTAAAAGGCCAACGTTATGTAAAAACGGATAAAACTGGGATACAAAAAAAAAAATAATATAACTTCCCTGTCAATTATTAAGATGAATAACAATTCAATTTATGTTCTCTAAATTAAAATTTTGTATAAAAAACAATAATGAATTATTTGAACTTTTATTTATTTTAAACTTTTATTAAACGCCTTGTCAAAATTGGATTTTCCAATAGCAAAGAGTTACCATTGCGTTGCCGCCGCGTTATTTCGTTATGTTACATAAAAAATGTAAAAGCAGGAGAACTTTTAATTTCTGCCTATAACATTTTAAAAGAAAAGGCCACATTTGTTAAATTCACGGTTTTTTGGCAACAGCCTTTCATTTCTGAAGTTATTCTTTACAATTTTTTTAAATAGCAGACATAAAGCGAATTCACATAAGGTGGCAGCGCGGCTACAACAATACAACAATAAAAAGAAAAACAGGCACTTAAGTGTATGATAAACTTTAGAACACACATAATTACTACACTTTTTTCTTACCCTTTTCAATAACGTTTTTACTAAGATTCGTTTTTTAAATTGATTTAAAACTCTTCTTACAATTCTTTTTTAAAAAATAATAAAATAAAGAAATTTTGTGATATAAAATGATTCACTTTTGACAGCTATTTTACACATTACAAAATTAAACAATAAATTCTCAGCTGCCGCAACGATGCCACCTGGTAAAATTAATTCGCCTTGAGCAGACATATTTGAAATACTCTGTGTGAATTCTAAATGTCTGCCTACTAAGTTAAAAAAAACTAAAGCCATATAAGTGAAAATAATATTAATATTAGAACACCCTTTAATTTAAAGTCTAATATTTTCTACATGTTGCTAAAGCGCACTTAATCTTACTAAAGATGTGAAGATTTGAAGGTGTCTGCTACTAACAGTTTAAAAAATAAAAATTATTTTATTATGTATCAGGGCACTTTTGGAATACCATTTAATTTTTAAAGTAACACAGCTTCTATAAAAGTTTTAAAGGTCTATCTGTTAACGAATACAAATGAAAAACTTATCACCATTCATACAAAAAAAATTATCATTAACTCTCTCATGCCAATCAAATTATTAAAATTGTGTACAAAAACAGCTAGTGACGAAGCACAGTGATGGATTTGGATAAAAAATTTAATATTTCTGCGAAAAATTAGCTTATGCAAACAGTTTTATTATTTTTTTAATTTATAAAACTATGATCTTCATTTATTTATTTATTTATTTTTTTTTTTTTTTGTATTTACTATAAATTGAGTTAGAGAAGAACTTCGATAACATGATAAGAAAAAGCATTTAAACCCGGGCTTAGTTTTTCGAAACCGTTTATTAGATGAGAGAAAATTGGCCTTAAATTTGTTTCTTCTTTCCTGCAGAAAAATCCATGCCAATTGCAACACATGTGCGACATCTGTTGAATTGTAGTTCACCTAAACCGGCTAGAGAATACATTATATTTTTGTTAGCTTTCACATATAGAGGGCAGCATATTTAAATATCTAAGACAAACACCACAGCTATTAATCGTTTTTGTTTAACACTAATATCTTGTTTCCACGGCACACACTCCAATCATGCTTTTCATATTGAATCTACTTGAGAAGCATGAAAAATTTCTGTCGTCTCTAATTTTTATCGCAAGTTTATCTGAACTAGCCGGTTAATATGTAAACAAAAAGAGATAAACAATATTAAAAGTGGTGTGTGGATATGTGTAACAAAAAAATTAAAAATTAAAGGGTGCCCTATTGGTTGTAATTTTTTGTATATGGTCAATTTTTTGAACAGGTATAGACTTACGCTCTGAATTTACACAAACGTTCAGCAATTAAAAGTGTAAAAAATAAAGGGTAACCACATAACTGCTGAATTGTCTTGTTTAATCTTCATTCATATATTGTTCTACGGCATATAAAAAATCCTGACGCAAACTTTCTGGAATATAATAGAATTAATGTATAATAACCGTCCTAAATTAATAAGATTTTAAATTTGTCTGTTTTGAAGTCGGTTTTGTTTGCAAAAATTATTTTTTTTCTCAAAAATCGGGAATTACAGAACGTGCATCTTTGAAGAACAAAGACAATAAAACGGAAAGATAAAAAAAAAAAAATAAATAAAATAAAATTTATACGTGCTACAGCAAAGAAGATGAAACGATACCGTAAAGACAAGTCAAACTGAATACAAAAACTATATAATTTTTTAATATTTTATTTAGTTCAAGAATGTTGAACTAATGAAAGGCACGAAACAACGCCCCCTTAATTTTACGTCCATTTTGCGAGATTCAGCAGCATATGGATTTTTGAAATAGCTGGCCAATTTAAAGTTCGGAGTAAATTTTACACTAAGAAGTCATGTTAGTGCAGTTCTTTTGCCAAAGCAATCTTTGCTGTCATCGTGCACCACGTCGTTTGCTTCTGTGAAGGTTTTAATGAATCAATAGCTATTAAACAACATATTTCGTGTTTAGTCTGTAATCTACAGACAATATGAGAAAAAATTTCCTAAAAACTAATAAATTAATCACTTATTTATAGAAGATGTAAAATTATACTCCATGATGGATCTTATAAGCAATGATCGCCAAACAAGCTCGCTCGGACTAATGTATACAAAATACCAACAAAAAACTCTCCAAAAAAAGATAACAAAAAGAGATTTTCCCAAGAAATAATTATATTTTGAATATCCTAAAACAATCGTAAAAATAATTAAAACATATGTTTTTATTTCTATTGATTTATAAGCAGAGGTCGCCATCCAGAGAGTGGCTTAAAATGCGAATGTATTAATGATTTTGCACCGCAAAAAAATTTCTGTGTTACAATAAAATAATTTGTATTAATGAATTGAAATTTTATATTAACAAACCTAAAAATATTTAAACTAACTGCCATCCCTAAATTAGCGCGTAAGACGCGACGCAAAATAACGCATGACTTTTACGCTGAAATTACATACCTAAAAAAAGCTCAACGTTTTTTTGTGAACAGTAATGTTAACCTATCACTTTTAATAAAACCCTATAAAATGAAACATAAAACAGTGATAAAAACGCTATATAAGCCCAAAAAGAGCAAAAATGTCATTACTGTTTTGTAACGTTCTCTAAATACTACAAAAAAATATGTAAACAACAGTAGCTTGCAGGCAACTGCATTACCTTACGCGCTGTCAAAATTGGATTTTCCAATTGCTAAGCGTTGACGCCGTGCTATTTAGGGATGCTTCATACATTTTGTATGTACATGAGAAATTTTGACAGATATCTTGCGCTTTGCGCGCTAATTTAGGGATGGCAGTAATGGTGTATTCATGGCAAAATCATTCGACATTTTCTGCAACGGCGAAAATGAATGAATTCGCCACTGCCACCACCTGGTACATGTTTCGCCATGAATACACCATTGGTTAAAATTTTTTTAGGTTTTATTTTCATTGTGTTTTTTTTGCGGAACAAAATCACTAACACATGATAACTCTTTGCTCTTCATATTTTTGGGAATATGTTGTCAAAAATTAATATATTTGTCGGTTCTACTTCTGTCTTGAAAGTTTATTATTTCTTGTAGAATTTTTACTACGTGCTTTAAGATAACGTCGATGGGAATGCGTAGAATTTGGGAATTCATAAACTGGGGAATAAAACCGGGTAGCATATATTTCTTGGATTTGGGTATTTTATATTAAAAAATAAAATTGGCGTTGATTTTGCTAACTAGAAAAAGGAAAAGTTAAATGATAAAAATTAGCAACGATTTTTATGCCCATTTAGGATGAAGATACTACTCTCGGAAACGGTCACTTGAGAGGGGATTATTAAAATTTTTTTTGCAAAATTAGCAACGCTCTTTTGAGACCTTGAAAACGTTTCTTTAAAAACTTTCCTAAATAGAAAATTGATTTATTTATTTAAGTTAACATACACTTTTCTTCTTCTAGTTAGCGAAACAAAAGCTAATTTTATTTTTTAATCAAAATACCCAGTTCTGGGGAAAATGCACTTTTCGGTTTTTAACTCTTTAAATTGACGTTTTTTCACTAGTTCTTTGAGTGTAAGCTTTTGTTGTATTTTATTAAAAAGTTTTAACGTTGAAACACAATGCCAAAATTAAATATTTTTTGTCTTCCTTAAAGCGAGAAAGAAAAATAATTATCTTTTCAATTTACAAACCTAATTTTTCATACCAATGTTCTTAAAAAATAATTCTATCATATTTTTCTATCATTTTTTTCAATCTCCAATGCCATTAGAATCTTAGTTTAATTTATAAGAATAATAATTGAGAATTATTAATTATATTCGTATGACATTAAAAAAAGGCAAGTAGACATTAGAAGAGAAAAATGATAAAAAAAAAAAAATAAAATAAAAATGATACCAAAATTAATACAAACAAATTATTAATAATCCCTTCTTGTCGAATGTGTTATCGCACAAAGCGAATGTCTGTTAATGCTTATTTCATTTTTCTAATTATAATATGTATACTCGTATTCTAATATCGTTTTCAATAATCCCACATAATCAGAACCAAACAAAAAAAGCAAAAAAAGCCACAAAGAAACTGGTATCAGACCATGAAAAAGAAAATAATTTAAAGACAAACCAACTTTAATGACAAATTAACAAACATTAACAGATCGATTTCTTATGTGGGAATAAAATTAAAGCTCAATTTTCTTAATATTTTTTATTCAAGTTTTACGACAATAATTGAAATATGATAAGAAATAGACAGCGACTATGAAAAATAAAATAAAAAAAGAGACTCTAGAAAATTTTATTAATGAAATTTTTGAGAGGCCAACATGTTTTACCAGCTTTTAAGCTGCTACTTTTTTTAAATGCAGCAATATCAAAGTGAATAATTGGTCAGTATTTAATTAATAACATTTTCTTAACAATATTCCATTTGAGTAATTAATTTGTTTTCTTAAAGTATTAATTTTAAACAGCGTCAACTTATTTAATGCAATTAATTTTTAAAAGAAAAATAATTTAAAGACACATTAAGATATAGAATGGACTGTTATACAATGGTTAATAAAATCAGCTAATAATAGACGAGAGCTAGAAAGTATAGAAGAAAAGTAGTTTAACAAGCATAAATCATACTAGCAAACTTTAACTCTATAACCCTTCAACATAGGATATTTTTTCAACACGTAGAAAAAACGACATGATCACGATATTAACGATATTATGTTCTCTGTGATAATATATTATTGTCAAAAAATGTAATACAGTGGTTCCCAATACAGCATTTATTTGCTGCAATGTAGCAATAACTAGGAAATTTTATTTTTCAAAAGAGTTAGTTTTAATATTAAAACTAAATTTTTTCTTTTATTTTATTTTGTTTAATTTCTTTATTACGAAAAAGAAAGTAGAAATTAATGCAGCAGATCTACAAAATGGTCGCTACAACCGGCAGCAGCATTCTTCGCATTTATCTACCTAAGGTTGTGTACATTGCAAACATCATCTATTTAACAAAATAAATTTGTAACTAAGATTAGGAGGAATAGTTATAATCAATTAATAAAAACCAAAGCTTTTCTTTTCTTCATTGTTCTCTCCAAGAATTATCACATACATAAATTTGTTCCCGCTTTTCGCCAATCGTCGGTACAGTCACGAATGCTAGTTTTATTTTTTTCGCAAATTTGTAGACGCTGATCCAGTATAAAGTAAGCATAAATGCGCACTGTATTTTTTTTAATAATTCTTCCAAAAAAAAGACTTCAAAAGAGATTTTAGCTGTCTGTCTATAACGGTTTATAAGTTTGGCCACATACATCAATTTACAAATTTGGTCAGATAACATCTAGTTAAAATAATAATATTAATCACAATTTCAATTTATTCATATGTAATCAAAGTATGAATAAGAAACGATATTTTTAGGAAGTATTATAAAGATGTTCACTCTACCTTTAAAAAATACTGTTCTTTAAAAATATCATCGTCAACTGTATGTGCAAAAGAAAACTTAACTATTCTCATATTTAAACGAAAATCCTGTCAAATGATTACAAAATTTAAAAAGAGTTTTTAATACTTACGTTAACTTAAAAACAATTTACTTATGAATTCGAAATAAAACAAATTTTTTTACAAAATCTAATAGAAGTCATAAATATAGAAGCTTATTATTATGTATTTTTATTTTAAAAAAAGATTTAAATTCAAAAACACACTTTTTCTTTTACTTCCATCATGAACTTTTAAGTTAATTTGCCTTGTACTTTGCTTGAGGAAATTACGGTTGACGAAAAGTTTTGTTAAAAATATTGAAGTTTGCCACATATATCTTATAATATACATATGTAATTGCAACGCTACTTGAGTCATCTTATGTGTATTATAGTTTGGCCTATGTCAAAAACTTAACGTAAAGCCTGTTAAATGTTTAAGCAACCTATTGTAGAATTTAAGATGACTACAATGTACTTACATGAAATTAGTAAATAATATTTCATACTTGCACACTGATGTTTAAAAATGGAAACGAAATTAAAAAAAATCTTTTTTTTTTGTTAAATTAAAAATCAAAAATTTATCTCTGTATGCCTTCATTAAGTTTTTCTTTATAAATGTATAACATAAAGGACAAACAAAAAGTTTTTTTAAGCTCCTCATACACGATTTAAATGTAGTTTTAGAGTTGCTTAAGTTCGTAAACAAACAAAAAATTTTACAAACAAAAATATTTAATTAATAAAAATCTTTCTTAAAGTAAATAAAATGTAGAAATTCTTATTGCACAAAGCAATTCGCTTGCCACATGAAATTTCTTTTTAAAAAATTATAATAAGTTGCTATTACACTATTGTTACCTCAACCATGTTTTTTTTTTGTGTAAATTTAAAAGTTTTTAAAATTATGCATAGAAAATTTGTGACAGGCAAAATCTCAAAATCTTGATAAAGACTGGTCTATTGCAAAAAAGGGGTCGCATAATTTCTTAAACAAAAAATAAATATTGAGGTGACAAATAATTAAAAAATACAAAATAAAATTTAGTGCTGAATATAATTTTACACAAAAATGTTAACGGTTCTTAATTTGTTAAGCATTTTTTTTAAATTTAGCATTTTTTGAAAGATTATTTTAAAAGCTTTTAAATGATACCCATATTGATGTCTTAATCAATATGCTTCAAAATCGTACTTTCCTACTTTCCTCCGAAAAGTTTAGAAGCCAATAACTCGAAAAATATGGACGAGCGCCAATTTTTTCACTTGGTAATTTTTTCTTATTTTTTAATTTCCTATCGCCCCACGTATTTGTTTTTTTTTATTTTAGTTAATGATAGGAATAATTAAAGACAGGCATGTTGTTTGCCCACTGCCTTAAAGGACATGGGCTGATCTTGCTGATTATCAATAGCAAAATTTTCGACACTATGTCTGATCGATTGGAGTATTTTAATTTTCTCTAGCTCATCTTTCGATTTGGAAAATTTGATTTTAACACTAACACGGGCGGATAGAGGTACATCGCTCAATCGTCTTCGCAATGCATAAGAAGTCAGAATATACATATACACTTTATGGGATTGGAAATGGATATTGTAGAAATTACAAACTTAAATAAATTTTTTGCCCACCTGTGGTGAAGGCACAAAATATAGTTCCCCAGTCATTAGTACCCACTACAACCACAGTTTTGTAATGTTTTGTTTTTTACTTTTTCGCCATTTTTATGTATATTTTTTGTTACTTTTTTACAGGTGTTTCGTTTTTATTAAAATGACCTTATTTTGTTAATTCTAAAAAAATGACAATGTAATTTTTTGTAGAAACAATTAATCAATTACATCAACTGCTTATAAATTTCTTTATCTGTGTTAAACATCAACAAATAAATTAAAGAAAACTAGAGTACAAATTATAATTTAAATGGACATTAAATGACAAGAAATTTAAGAGTAAATTAAAATAAACTACTAAATAACTTAAATAGAATTAACATACCAAACCAACCAACTAAACTAAATTAAATACTTAAAAAAAAACACTAAAACATGACCATTAATATGCCCCCTCATTTATTATAAAAAAAATCACAAACACACAACAAAGTAAATTATTTTAAATCGAAATAAAAAAAGAAAATTCTACAACGCCGAATTCAAAAGCCCTCTATAAAATTGTGAATATAAGATGATACACAAAAGAAAAACATGATTAAGGTGACCATAACAAGAAAAAATTTTTAAATGTAATGTGGTTGGTGAAACAAGAAATCGTATTTTTGTTTGAATAGCTGCGCGGGATAAGACCTCAGACAGTGTTGTAGCGCATGTTTAGTAAAGAAAAATTGTTTAGCCAGAGTCACAGAGTGAAAAGTAGAAAAAATAAAGAATAACTAATGGTTTAAACACAACTGGGATAAATGACGTATTTCGCACAGCACTACAAATTCGTCATCAAAAAATTTTTCAAAGTCAGTTCAAACGACAAAATTATTTTCATGTACAACTGCTTAGGGCAACGCTAATCTTTATTCATTCATTTTTTTTTATTCAGATAGTTATTTCCGAAACACTTAATTGCAATACGAGAAAAATTAAGGCCACATTAAAAGAGATCTCTAGTACATGTGTGAACCTTCATTGAAAAAATTTACAAAATATGCTTAACAGTCAAAATTTTGTCGGTAAAAAGATTATCACTATTCAGACTAAACTACGCAAAAAGTAACAAAATTAAAAGTGAACACTAAAGAAAATGATGTTATTAAATTAATATTTTATTGCAGGACTTTTATTGACAATAACAAAGCAGTAACGCGTTGGCATGGCCTTTACAACTTTTCTTGAGAATTCTTTTTCATGAATCTTTAACTATAGCCCAAAGTGTCAAAGTCATCTTTCTTGATATCAGTCTAAATATTCTCGATCAGGTTTAGATCAGGCGACTGTGGAGATCATACTACGATGTTAATATTGTGGTCTTTAAGCAACTGGCGAACATTTTTTCTGCTTTTATGTTTTGGTTAGTTGTCTTGTTGAGAGACTCAAACAAAAATATTTCTTCTACAAAAAGTAGCACACATTTTTGAATACGTGAACGAAACTGCGCAAAATAAAAAAACAAATAATGAGTTGACAAAGAATTAAAAAATTAAATTTTTTTACATAAAATTGTCATCGGCTCTTAATGGGTTAAGCATTTTTAAAAATTTTTAGTAGTTTCTGAAAGATCGCTTTAAACGCTTTTAAATTTTACCCAAATTGATACCTTAAAAAAAAAGGTGCACAAACGTACTTTTCTATGAAAAGTTCAAAGGCCCACAACTCGGCGAGCGCATATTTTTTCACATAATATTTTTTCTTATTTTTTAATTCTCTATCGCCCCATATATTTGTTTTTTTTTTTTATTGGAGTTACTTCATTCTTCAAAATGATATGGAAAATTTAGAGGTAGGTGTGGTGTTTTGCCCACTGCGTCGAAGGACATGGACCGATCTTGTTGATTTCCAATAGAACCTCTTTTGAGACTCTGTCTGATTGATTGGAGCATTTAAATTTTTTCTAGCTCATCTAATGCCTTGGCAGAATTGATTTCAACACTAACACGGACAGACATCCGAACATCGTTCAATTGACTTCGCTATGCACAAAGACTCAGAATATACAATTTTTTATGGGGTCGGAAATGGATATTGTAGAAATTACAAACGGAATGACAAACCTAAATATACCCTTTCTTTACTTTTTGTAGTGAAGGATATAAATCTCGTATTGCTTCTTATTTGATCTTTTTCTTTATAAATAAATTATTATTTCTTTACTTAAGTCATAGCTTAAAGAAAACCATAAAATTGTGTAGCAGAAAAAAGTTCTTAGTAGGGTATGCAATTCGCTTTTAATCAATTTTTATAAAAAGTAATGATTAATATATATTTAAAAAATACAATATGAAGGAATTAAAATTTTCATATTTTATTTCTTCTAAATATTTATTTAAACAGAAGAATTTAAGATTGATAAATACCTTGTAGATATAAACAAAGAATGCTAACGAAGGTTATAGCAAACCAGAAAGCGTATCTTATTATGCTGGTATCACAATTAATTAAAAACTTAAACCGAAATAAAAAAAAATAAACAAATATTTATTTATTTAAAAACCAATAGAGAAATTAATAAAAAAGAAGTTTAAAAAAAAAAATTTTAAACTAAAAAGAAATAAGAAACTTTAAGAAAATTATAGAAAAACGGTCACTCTTCACAGTACTTTTCGCCGTTCGTCGATATAAAAACTATCGCCGAGTTCGTTACGCATGATGAATTTTATTCGAAGCACTAATTGTGTATGTCTTCTTCATATACAAAATTGTGTCTCATTTTGACTACGAATATTCGCAACGAAAAATTCGTTGTTCTTTCCAAATGTGTTTACTGCTTAAGTGCCACAGAAGGGTAAAGTAAAAATTGATGTGCTGGTACTTACAATCAAAGAAACCCCTACGTTTTAAAAGTTAAAACAAATATAATTATTCAAAGCAAATAGTTTTGTTGCTGTTAATTGAAATCAATTTTATAACCGAGTTTTATTTAATTAAAAAAAAAATTAATTTAAACCAACATTCTAGAGCCGATCTTCTATCTAAAATTTTTTCTGTCTTATATTTTGCTTTCTCCATTACATATTAAGAGTAGCCAGTTAACATTCAATACGCTTAATTTTATAGTTTCAAAACGTTGAATCACACAAATATGGTCGTCTGATGTTCTTGATGTGAAACGATTTCTTTCTAACGCCTAAAAGTATGCTTGGAGTAAGTTTTCCACCATTCTAGTCTCCATCCCGTTAAAAATTGTGGAAAAAAAGGCATTCCATGTACTAACATACATCGAGTTCCATCTGTGATCTGAAGATTTATGACACCGGTTCGACCGTTTAGGTATAATTGAACAACAAACATCCAAGCATCGAAAACTTATGTGTTTTTATATCCACAAGGTTTGAGTTAACGAGAACAACACATAAGCTTGATTATAAGCAAATTTCTTTTATTTTCGAAAAATCTGTAGTTTTTTTCCAAGTCACTGTGTAATAAATTAAAATTTTTTAATGTGACTGTAGCGATCGCATAAATAACATTTTTGTCAAATTTCAATTTCCTTTAAATAAAACTCAGTGACCATAAAGAAATAATTTTACGTTTTTCTTTTCTTTTTTTTATAATTTGCTTAATCAAAAAGAAAAAAATCACAATGATTGTATTTTACAAAGCAAAAAAAAAAAAAAAAAATTAAAAAAGAAAAACGAAAAAACGCACAAAAAATCAAAAAGAAGACTAAAAAATTACAAGATCATAGACACTTAAAAAAAAAATATGAGCAACAACAACCATACCATTAAATATTAACCACAACCACCTACATCCAACATTCATTCAACATTCCAGACAACAACAACATCTTGAATATCAAAGACTATTGTTACTGGATGCAGAGGAGGAAGTAACTGGAGCATGCGATCATTTGTAATAAAGTGTAGAAAAAGAAAAAAAAAACATAATAAAACTACTAAGTGTTTGTTGTCAAAAGACCAACGGGCAATAATTTGTTTATTTCTACATTGTCCCGCTGCCGGCACTACCGCAAGTCACCACGACAAAAACTCACTACATTGTGTGATGGCGAAGATCCGATGGCATGCCCTGCCATAAATTATCTGGGCCCTTTGTATTGGCAATGTAAATGAGAAAAGTTTAAGCATCATGGTGTCATAATCTTGTTTGGAGAACTGTGTTTATAAATAATATTTAGAAATTCATTCATTCATTGTCACTCATCCGTTCTTTATTATTTTCCTTGTGTGTTATAAAACTACACTTTTTAATAAATCTTTTCTAGTCCATGCTGTGGTTTTCTTTCGTCGATATCAAAAAGAAATTTTTCACTGTTTTCTTTAATTAATTATTGTAAACAAATTTGTCTATTGTTGAAATTAACTTTTTTATATTAAAAAACACAGATTGGACCTATAAAGTTTCTTAAACTAAATGTCATCAATTAATTTCTAGTTTTGAACAGTTTTTGTGTGGAATATGCTTAAGTGAAGAGCCTTTTGGGACAGAGATTTAACGTTAAAGGAGTTAAGAACCGTCTGAGTTCAGTTCTCATTTCATTTTATAATTTTTATTATTAATAAATTTACCCTTATTCTAGTTGTCGGCGTCGTCACATTTCAATGTTGATATGTGTCGACGGATTCGAATTATTATTCTACTTGTCGTTATGGACACTTATCGATTACTGCTCAAAGAGTTTTTGTATTCTATAACAAATGTGACGGCGATATTGTATTGACGTGACTCTGTTTTTTGTCGACGACATTTTGCATAACGACTGGAAGTGATTTAAACCAAACATAACATTAAAAATGGAAAAAAGTAAAAAAGTGAAGGTTACAAGTGCAAATCAATTTGAAAAATTTGTGGATTGATTGCAGAAGAAAAATGGGAAGAAATTAAAAAAATACTAGAAAAACAAAATAAAGAATCGAATAGTAATTTATAAAAAAGTTTGTAAAAATAACTTTTAAGGTATGGCGAGATTTAAAATCCAAAGTTAAAAAAGATGGTTGCTAATAAAGCAGTTCAAAGACTTCAAATGGTTCACATGGGAAACGATTCTTTTGAAATGGAAATTGTGTAAGTCAAAATTATCGTTGAAGAATCAGTGAAAGTCAACCAACAGTTAAGGGAAAATCTTTGCACGTCTAATGCTTCTACCAATGATACCAGTTCTGCTCAGCCTGTTCCGTTGAAAGTAGTTAAACAGAAAGCAAAAAAACCATGCTATAATCAAACTAATTTACTGCAGAAGCACAGCCAGAAACAGGCAAAACTACTTTCCGACATTTCAAAGTCGATGTCCCCAGTAAAAGGCACCCTTAGAGATGTTGATAAGCGACAAAAACATTATTGGAGGTTGAAAATAAAAAGCTCAAATTATTGACAAAAAAAGCAGAGATAGATAGAGCTCGAAAAAAAAAGAGAAAAGGAGATACACGAAAGCGAGTAAAAATTATGAAAATATATAAAATTAAAAATAAAATAAAAAATATATTAAAATAAAAAATAAAGGCTTAAAATAATGATAGAAGAAAAGGCACTTGAAATTTTAAATAAAAAAATTTATCAAAAAAACATAGTGATGTGCATTTTCATTTGATAAAAGTCGATAAGCCGTCGACGTCGTCACAGAGATGTTATAGAATAAAATTTTTTTATCAAATTGACGACGACATTGATACGAAGTGATATTGATACTAAAACGATGACGATGACGACGCCGGAAATTAGAATAAGGGTGATTATTTTTTAGCAGATATAGAAAAAATATTTTTGGTATATTTAGAATTATAACCTGAGAAAATCACGTAAACATTGGCACACCTTTTGAATTTAACTTTTTATAGTTGTTTTTAAAGCGATTTATCAATACCTTCCTGGCGTTAAGGATTACATATAAAAATTACGTTACTATCGGTATATCCTTGATTTCATATTATGTTTTATACCCTTCACCAAAGTTGGAAAAAGGGTACATCTTAGTTTTTCATTCCGTTTGTAAAATATATTTTGATTCCTTATGCATAGCGAAGTCGATTGAGCGATGTTCGCCTGTACGTCCGTGTTAGTGTTTAAATCAATTTTTCAAGGCGCTAGTTGAGCTAGAGATAATAAAAATATGGTAATCGATCAGAGAGTGTATCGAAAATTTGTGTTTTGAAAATCATCAAGATCGGTCCATATTCTTCGGGACAGCGGGCAAAACACCACGGCTGCTGCTAATTTTTCCACACTATTTGAAACAATGAAATAATTCTATTCAAAAAAAAAAAAAAAAAAAAACAACTGTATGGTGCGATAGAAAAAAATTGCGCTCGCCCCATAATTCCGAGTTGTAGGTCTCTAAACTTACTTTTCATAGAAAAATAAGATGTGCACAACACTGAAGTAACTCCAATAAAAAAATAAATATCTGGGACGATAGAGAATAAAAAAATAGGAAAAAACATCGAGTGAAAAACTTTGCGCTCGTCCATATTTTTCGAGTTATGGGCCTCTAAACTTTTTATTAAAGAGTATGTTAAGGTATCAATATGGATATCATTTAAAATCTTTTGAAGAGCTCTTTCAGAAAATACTAAAATTTTTAAAAAAATCTTTAACCCATAAGGGCCGATAATATTTTTATGTAAAACAATTTCTTATTTTTTAATTCTCTGTCACCTCAATATTTTCTTTTTTTTTAATAAAAGTTACTTCACTAAACTAGATTTACATACCTAGTGAATGGCATATAAAATTCGGCGTAGCCCAATGTAGCGCTCTTATTGTTTTTAACATATATTTTTAGCAGAAACAGCACAAATTTCATGCGTCTGCCTATAAAGGTTGAAAAGAAAAGCCCTTATTTGCTTAGTTCACGGCCTTTTGGAAACACTCTTTACTTTTTAATTTATTTTTACAGTTTATTTTTATAGCGGACATATTTTTACATACTCTGTGTAAATTTTAAATGCCTGCCTGCAACGGTTAAAAAACTAAGGCCATATAAAATATGTGGAAGCGTTAATACTTCAATAATGATTTTTAACACGTTCGTGGACGTGAATGCTATAGCATTCAAATTTTAAAATAAATTTTTATTTATCTTTACTCCGTGTATTTACATATTTCCCTAAGCCGACTATATTAAAAAATACATGGATTCTATATCGGTTTAAATACGATGTTCTAACTACTCTCATAATATAAATTTAATTAGATTTCGGATATTACAACCAGCTTCAAAAATAGTTGCGTATATATTTTTCAAGTTCCCTAAAATTTCTAGCGTCCGCGAACGTGTTAAGTATTTTTAAGAAATAATTTCGAAGATGTACGAAAACTTTTCTCTCTAACTGTTAAAAATCATTTAAGCCTACAACTCGTAGGCATCATTATTTATCCTTTTTCTTCATTTTCACTGAAGTACGTGCTACTATTACCGTGTTTAATGTTGTTGTTTTATGGTGTGTAAGTAGAAAACACTTGTTGCATTAAATATTAAAAAAGAAGAAAAAGCAACAACAACAAAAAATGCAGTAAAATGTTTCCTACCCGATTTGCTTCCGAAATGAGAATACATGCGGAGCACATTTATTTGGTATTTTACGTTTTTTGGGTTTTAATTTTCTACAGAAACTCATCGTTACTCATGTTCTGATGCTGGCGATGATGCTGATAATGCCACAACAACAACAACAATAATAATGATAATAAGAACAACATCAAAAAAAGGTGTTAATTGTTTTCTCACGTAATGGTTTCTTTGTTTTATTGCAACCGCTTTGTTGATTTGTATCATAAACACTTTACGGGGACATAAAGTCAGTCAGTCAGTTAAGTGGAAAACTGTATGAATGAAATAAAACTAATGCCCTTAAATAAAAAATGTGTAAAGTGGCGTCAATTGGCATCATATAAAACGGTAATAAAAATGATTTATTACACTGTTTGCGTAACTGACTACAAAATTAAATTTTTACTATTTTTTGTTGTTTTTGTTGTAAGCAATATTCAAATTTTCAACGTAGTATAAATTAGTGTTAATAAAGAGTGGTCCAAATTATAATATTTTTTGTTCATTTTTTATTGACTTCTCGATTTCCTTGGAACCAAATGATGTCTTAAGTTGCCTTGTTCTGTTTTCTGTGCATTCATCGAGCTTATGGCACTCTGTATGTATCTTCTTAACTTTCCTGGCGCCGTGTTATGTTTGTTGAGTCTAATCAAAATAAGACTTAAGCTCCCATCCTACACGGAAAAGTTTTTGTACTCATTAATAGTTTTTTTTTATTGGCTTCAGATTCGACTTTTTGAAAAATTTTAATTGATTCAAATATTTTTTTATTTAGAATATTGTTTCAATTAATTATTTAATTAGAAAATTTAGTATTTGTATTTCAATTAAACTTATTGTAGATTCGATTAAAAATTTAATTAAAATTTAGTGAACAACCAATAAAACATTTTTTCTGTGTGTTAATAGCCTGTGCAATTCTGCCCATTACATGTAAAAATGTGGCTAAGTCTGGGTGCGATCTTCGCAGTTGTCAACCTAAACATCTCTTGTACCTTTCAATTCGGTTTCTTGCCCATCTATATTATGTTGACGTTTCCGCTGTTGTTAAAACATGCCATCTGAAGAAGAAGATTATCAATTTGCCCATATTTTTTATGTTTGTGCACGCAGAACTCAGTGATTCTTAATAGTTAAAGAATGCAGAGGCTGACAGTATATAACAGAAAGTTATAAAAGAAACCTTAAAATATGCGACGCAATTTGACAAAAAAGAAAATAAATTCTTTTAATAACAACCAACCAAGTCAAAGACAAACTTAACTTTAATTAATTTAACTTATAATTTAACAATAACATTGTTTTTTCACATTTAAATAAAACTGAAGACAAGATTTATAATTTCCTTCTTTAGAATTAAAAAACAGAGAAAAAATCCCTACTGCGTACAGATCACTTAAATATGACATTAATGGTTTTTATGTGTCATGAAAGAAGACACATTTAAAGTAAATGTTTTAGAAAGCAAACACATTGTGAATTGCATACGAAATAGTTTTTTGAGTTAACTTTTCGACCTTTCACATTGATGGTTCAAACAGTTACAATTCTACAACATTATTACGCTCATGTTGTTAGAACATTAAACACAAGTAATTGAATTTTTTTCTTGGGTAAATTAAGGAGATATAGGAAGATTATACATACAGTAGAAGTCATCAGTATTCGCACAAAAGTGACGTATGTTCTTTAATTTATTGATTGAATGTTTTTTCGAGCTGAGATGAAATATTTATGATTCAGTTACCAAATAAATTTATTCCGTTTAAAATTATTGAAAATTAGAAAAATAATTTTTTGTTGTTGTTGTTTTTTATTGTTGTAAATTAGTTTCTAATACGAGTTGAAGTATTAAATTATTATGAAAGATGTTTTTATTACTAAAATTAAGAATTGAGCGAAGCAGGCAAAAAATCATGCAAATTTTTATTTTTGTACCCTTCACCACAAAAAGTAAAAAGGGTAAATCTAAGTTTGTCATTCCGTTTGTAATTTCTACAATATCTATTTTCGATCCCATATATTTTGAGTTCTTATGTATTGCGAAGTAGATTGAGCGATGTCCGTCTGTCCGTCCGTGTTAAACTTTGCCAAGACACTAGATGAGCTAGAGAAAATTTAAATACGCTAATCGATCTGACATAGTTTTTAAAAAGTTGGTATAAAAAATCAGCAAGATCACGCCTACCTCTTATTTTTTCATATCATTTTGAACAATAAAGTAACTCCAATAAAAAAAATATGGAGCGATAGAAAATCAGGTAAAACAATGGTGCACGCCTATATTTTCCGAGTTATGGGCCTCTGAAATTTTCATAAAAAACTTCGATTGTCAATATGGTCAATATGGGTATCATGAAAAACTTTTGAAGAGATCTTACAGGAAATATAAAGATTTAAAAAAATGCTTTACCCTTTAAGAGTTGATGACATTTTTATGCAAAATTATATAAATAATTTAAATTTTTTTCTTATTTTTTAATTCTCTGTCAGCCCAATATGTGTTTTTTTTTAAAGGAGCTACTTTACTAAACTTGATTTACATACATGGTGAAGGGTATATAAGGTTCGGCTTAGCCAAATATGGCAATCTTGATTGTAATTTTTTTTTTAATTTTTGCCTGTGAAGCACATTTATTTTTGAGATTTTGTTTATAATTTTTGGCAAAATTTTAATTTTCCTTTTTTTGTTGTTTTTTTAAAGCTGATTTTCTTTTGGTGATTTTTGATTTTTTGGCGATTTTTCGTAGAATTAGTTTGCGTACAGTCAATTAAGATAAACTAGAAAATTATAAAACAATTAAATAAACCTTTTATCATTCAACTTTACTTATACTTTCTGTTTAAATAAAATTAATAAAAATATAATTCCAGTTGCAACGATTTTTGCCCGTATTGTATGTAAAGAAAACACAACAATAACCATAAAAATAATATCGTGTATTTTTTTTATAAAGGTTTTATATACAAATGGAGTGCAATACTAACAAGTACAATTTTATTTTATTTTTTATTTGGTTGGAATTTATTTATTTTATTGTTTCAGGTAGTAAAATAAAAATAAAAACAAACATATAAAAATGTAAAAAATAAAGTGACTCTCTGAGCCAATAACTGATTTATTTATTTATTTTTCTTTGTTATTAGCCGGTGTGGTTGGTCAATGTGTTCAATTTTTTTTGTTTTATTCGATTGTGAACAAAAAGCCATAAAGAAAAACTTCAATTTATTGTTTATTTTCAGTTAAACAAAGCAAAGGCATTAAAAATTCTTTAAAATACTCAAAAGCCCAGCTTAAGGTAAAATGATTTAGTGAATATGAAATTTTGAAAAAAAAAAATTATTTACAAATGAAGAAAAGAAAAAAAGAAAGAAAAAAACTAAATTGATATACACAGATGTAGTTAAAACATATGTCCCGTTCTTGCCATGATGGCCTAACCTGCTGATTGTCTCGCAACTGGGTAACTATAATGCGACTGCCGTCTTTCTTTTTTCGCCTCTTTATTAGGAAGGCTTGACCCATTCACTAAGTATACAGATACAGATCAATAAACGGGCTGGCTGAAATCGAAAGTAATTTTACAACTTCAAGCCTTAGACAAACATTATTAATAACTTTTCGCATAAGTTCCAAATAATAAAATGTCCACACGATGGGAAAGGGCATTATCCGGAAGGCAGGTTCAAAAGAATATTAATTTAAGTTGAAGAAAAAAGAAACATTTTTTATGACAAGAATAAACAGTAAGAAACATTAAAAATCATACAAAAAGTGCTTAAGATCACAAGTTAAAACTGTCATGTTGATGTAGCCTTCCTTAACAACGAGAAAACGGATCATTTAAACTCTGTTACATCGATTATTTACACTTTCTTAACATGGTGCCTATTCAAGCAACCACTCTCAAATTACTCGATAAAGGATTTAAAAAATGTAAAACATTCGATCTGTAATTGCAACAAATCAATGTGAATCAGTGATTAGAACTTAAAGTTTAAAAGTTAGCTAATGTCAAGTGAAAAGAAGCAAATGGAAATAAATACTTTTATTTTTAACACAAACCTTTCACTGAATCAAGCTCAGAGGAGATATAGAAGCAGTCTCTTACATAACATAGCCATTCAAGATTATCTGTTGCCTTTAATATTTCTGATATCTAACTATAATGTGACTACTGAATTTGAGTGTTTGTTAGTTTCACCGTAGAACTTGTTGTTGTTCTTTGATTGATCCCTTTATCACAGCAATTAAAGGACTACGCCGCTTCTGCTATAACTCGACCATATTTTTTTCCAAATTTTTTACCACAAAACTGCTTTGTCGGTTTGTTTACTTTTGGGGCCATATTATCGCATCCCTCTTTTCTTTTTGAGTGCATGGCAAAGCTACCTGTTGCATAGATTTTTCTGCTCTCAATTAGGCAGTTCCCCGCAATTCTCCAGCATTATTTTTGACCAGTGCAATCCCTCCACAAAGACGTTGTCAATCTAATATTGGACTACAACAGTTTCTGTACTCTAAGTCCTACGAGTATTGGAGAGTGCCCACGACCTTGTCCCCGTATTATTACTAATTTTCCTAAAATTAAAATTTAGAAAAATATGTTTTTAAGCATTCGTTGATGAGTTTCTGTTAAAAGTGTTTAAAACTTTCCATCTATAAAAATAAAATGTGCTGACAACTGTTCTAGCACCAGTATACCGAGAAAATTAGGTGACTACACATTTGTATCTCTGGATTCTCTACGAATTTTTTTTATAAAACAAAAAGTGTTCTATATGTGAGCCAAGGTTCTAAGCGACCTCTTTACAAAATTTTATTCAAATACATTCAGCACTTTTCACGTGCTGCGAATACAGACAGACACATGCGCAGATGGACAAAAATTCCTAATAATAGGTGTCTTGTATTCTATATCGATTACCATCTACACCAACATCAACATTTTCAAAAAACATTTCATATACAGGAATGACCCTGTTACTGTTTGATTATACGTATAGATTAAGTCTAAATTAATTTTATTTTTAAATTCGCTTTTATGTCTCCAACAGTCCTGATTTCAAATAGAAATAAAAAATTCGCTAAGAACATTTTATTTCTTTTAAGTAACAATCACGCTACACAAAGGAACATATTCACATCTTTGCTCTGTGGCTAGAAACATTTAATTCAAGAATCCAAAATTAGTTTAATTAATCCATAATCTCCAACTGTTCTATAGCATTACTTTTTCGCTGGAATTTTTCGTTATTGAATTTCTGAAATGTAAGTCTTTAATGTATTTGACTGTTTTTATGAAGCAATTTTTTTTCCTTTTTTTTAACTTAACATTTTAACGTTTTGTCTCACTTTTTTTTGCCAGAAAGGCAGATATATAGTCAGTTATTTCAATAGATTATAGAGAATTTATTAATTTCTTCATGACGATAAGGAAGTAGATGACGTTAAAGATATTGCGGCGATATCAGACCAGCATTCTAAATGACGTAAAACGGGTAGGAACGCTCGATCGGTTTTCGTCACAATTTTTTGATGACGTTGTCTTCAGTTTATAAGCTGTCGTTTTAAGCTTAAACACATGAAATCTATTTTATGTTTTTTTTTGTTCTTGTTATTGTCACAACTGTAGTTATAATGGCCTGATTGAAAATACTAAACTTAAGTACACGTCAGTGATGCATTTTGAATTATTTTTTATTGAGCCAATTTAAAGATTTTTAAGTGCAAAAAAAAATTGGTTTAATATGTTTAAAGTTGAATTTTGAGATGAAAGTACCAAAATAAAGTATAAAGTACAGTGGGGCGATCAAACATTCAAAAGTGCGACAAGTTGCCGAATTGTGCCACATTTTGCATCACTGGTAGACATTAGATGCAACATATGAATTGAAGTTTTATGTAGGGCGTACTTGTAATGCAGAGATGGGAGTGTGGAACAAAAGTTTAAATGTAATGGAAAATCCACATAAAATAATATAAATGACCAATGTTTATATCCTTTGCGATAGATACCCAGCCAAAAAATCCAAAAAAAAGTAATCGAGTGTGGAATTAAGCATTTTTGGTGGAACGACTTTCCTACTAGATTGCCAACCTAATAATTTTTACAAGGCGTGAGACTTTTAAATTCAACTACTGAGAACTGAATACATTGACGATTGCAGGAAATAATGATAATCATTAGTATGCATTTTAAGGCATTTCAATTACTACTTCCTTTACTAGCGAACTAATGTAATGTGTTTTGTAAGCGAGTAACAAAATTTGGCAATTAAAAAAGTAAGTCATTGTATGGCAAGTACTTTTTAAGGTAATGTCTAATTTTTTGCTGTGTAGTATTGAATGTTAAATAGAGGTCAATTAAAAAGTACTAAATAAAGTAGGAAAAAAACAGAAGCGTTCTATAATGCTAAATTAACTTTGAACCTATTCGAAGAGATCCTATTTGTAACAACTCATTTAGAGCGGTCCCTGGAAGCTCGACGTTGTTTGAGAGAAAAAATTTTCGAAGCCAAACATGCCACAACTTAACAAACGTCTTAACAATATCTAGGTTGTCCACCTTACTTCCAATGAAATGGTTGTCGGAGCAATACAAGTTCTTCTTAAGGAAAGTTTGGAAGTCTCCCGTAGAGTGTTCTCTACAAATACCATAATGACAGTCATTTAGTAAGATGTTGAAATCCAAATACTTTACAAGATGGAAGTTAAGCATACTTTTCATTGGAAAGTGCAGAGTGAATAGGCGGTCCCTCCCTAGGTTGCTAGACTTTCCGGATTTTTGTTACATGAGCAATCTTCTAGTTCATAAAAAAGCATCAAAAGGTTTACTGATGAACGCGCTAAAACTGAAAAATATTTCTTTAAGACATTTACCAGCATCATTGTGTTTGCTAATGAACACGCTAGAACCGAAAAGTATTGTTTTAAGGCTAATGCTAGACTTTTATTCCTTCTAGAATATCCGCCACAATATTTTTAAATTTGGTATGTAACGATCTTAACTTCTAGTTACTTAGTCATCAGATTAGCTTTGTTAACCAGTTTTTTTAATATTCGCTTATTTTGTTAGGCGGTGAAATGGATCAAAAGGATCTGCAGCATCCGCGTATACAAGGCAAGTACACAATTTTCTCACATATATTTTTTGCGTAGGTACTTTGATATTTTCGAAGCTCTCGTTTTTTTTTTTTTTTTGGTTACTATCCTGAATTGACTGCATCTCTGATGTCTGTTGAAAGTAATGAGATAGATGATATTCACAATGATTTGGTTTGCGTATTTTTCGTACGTAAAAATCACCAAATTTGATCGCCTTTAAAGCTTCGCACTAAATTCTAGCTTTTTCTTACGCAATAACCCAGTACTAACTTAATTTAGTGACATCACAATGGAGCCATTATTCTACTGCCTGATGTGGCATTAAACGTACTATTCCTGGCTTTTTCAAATTTTATACTCACGCGTACCATACGTTTCCCATTTCATACCCGTATAAAAAATAAATAAATTTTATTTATCATATAAAGTTTGTTATTGTATTAAAGCCGCATTCAAAGACTATTGTTAATTTTATTTTTTAACAATTGTAAAGGTTTTTTTGAGCTGCTGCCTTAGTTAAATAGTGAACCTCTTCTTATTCCACATTCCGTGCAACAAACCACAACAATTGTTGAATGACAAAAGAATTGAGCATTTTCTAAACAAGATTTTCTTTTCTTTATTGTGATGAACAATTTAATTGGGTTTATTCTCGCATGTTCCATACAAAACAATTTGAAATGTCAGCTGAAACATTTTTCTTTTTTGTTTTTTACTTTGAAATGAAGAAGAATGTGTAGAAGAATTTTTAACTTATGACTCAAGTATTCTCTTTATAAATAAAACGAAATATGATTTCTATTAAATAAGAAATATAAAATGCATTTGAGTCGTATATGATTAAATATGAAAAATAAATTTGATTTTGTACTTATTTTTATAAAATGCATTAAATTAAAAAGCATGAAGTATGAAAAATTGCTATACGTATTTTGTTACTCAAGTAAGTGCCTTGAGTTCTAGGAAAATTGATTGGGAAATTAGAAGAAAATTTCTTTTCGTTTGAATAGACAAGCACGTTAAATGTTAATCCAATTATTGAGGGTCTTGTATGTCGTGAAGAAATTCGTTATGCACTCATGGCATGCATTCAAGATTTTCTGTATTTCTTGCAACTTGTTTCTTTTTTTTAAGAGAGTTTTATGTATTAAAAGTGCCATGAAAGTAAATTGCATGTTGTATCTTTTATTTGTATTATAACATCCTCAGGTAGGCTCACTTGCTCTAAATTCCTAAGTTTGGCTTTTTGTTTTCTTGTTGTAATTTTTCTACTTCTTAAACAACAACAAAATGTAAACTAAAAGCTGTAAATAAAGAAATGCAACAGGCGTTTTTAAATTGCTGTGAATATAGTTTGATTAACAATAGTATAACAGTTTTGTCTTAGAAAACATCACACTAAAGATATGTTTGTCACTTTTAAACATCAACATTGATTTTATTATTTTTGAAATCCTGACAGAAACTACAGCCTATTTAAGGTTTTTATTTTAAAACTATCTGCCTCATTCATTAAATATTAAACAGGATTTGAAATGTGTTTTAGAACAAATTCGTATTGAGAGTTTGTCATTAAACAGATTTAAAATTTATTTAATTTTTTATAAAAAAGAAAAAAATTCTTTACTTTTTTATTTTTATTAAGTTTTTCATATAAAAACATATATATTTTTTTTGAAAAATATAGCTGATCACAAATAATTGTCCTTTTTAAAATTTAATTTACTATTTAGGAAACCAGACCATTAAAAATTTTCATGTAAAAAAATAATGATTTATAACTTTTGTACATAAAAAATAACTTTTATATTTTATAAGTGATCAGAAATTTTTTTATTTGAGCTTTGAAACTCATAAATTACGAATAAATCATGTTTTAAAGTTTTTAGTACAAAAAAAATAATAACATTTTTTGGAAAATTTGATTTTAAGCCCAAAAACCTGAAAAATAAAGAAAATGTGTGTTCAGCTATAAAATGTATAAAATTTAATTTTTATAAAAAAACTGAATTTTTATATTAAACACTTTAAAAATTAATTTCTTTTAAAACTACACATCCCAAAGCCTAAATAAAGAAAAATCTGTGATCACTTTTTAATATATGAAAGTAAATTTTTATAATAAAAAAATACAAAATTTATAAGAATTTGATCTAAAGCTGAAAATAGCTGAAAAAAGCTTGAAAACTTGATTAATTCGTCAACTGCGTGACCTAGAGATTAAAAAAAAGAAAATTTGTGATCATTAAAAAAAAATTAAAAATTTTTTTAAACAAAAATTTAATATTTGCAAAAATTCATTTTTAAAAATAGAAAACAGAATTTTTATTATAAAAATTTTAAAACTTAATTTCCTCGTATATCAGAGCTTAAATAAAAAAAATCTGTCAATTTTTGTAATAAAAAATATACAATTTTTAAAAATATAATTCGAAAACTTGATTTTCTCTTAAACTTCGCGTCTTAGAGCTTAAACAAAGAAAATCAGTGATCAATTTTTAAATATATAAAAATTACTTTTTTAACAAAAAATCTAAACTAAAAACATCTATTTTTAACCAACAACAAAACTGAATTTTTATAAAAAAATTGAAATTTGATTTCCTCATAAACTATGCGTCTTATTAGGCAGCTATAAATTGTATGAATTGTATAAAAGTGTTAATAAAAAAAATACAAAACTTATAAAAATTAAATTTTAAGTCCATAAAATTGAATTTTTATGTTAAAATTATAAAACTTGGTTTCCTCGTAGTCACCTGTGATCACTTATAAATCGTATAAAAATTGATTTTTGTAATAAAAAATTTTAATATTTTTATTAATACATCAAGTCTTTCAGTTTTTAGTATAAAAGTTCATTATTGAAGAAACTAAATTCGTATAAAATTTTCAATTTTTTATTATAAAAATTCCTGTTTATACATTTTACTTATCGCTACTACCATCAATGTGATCAATAGCTTTTGAAAATAAAATAAAAACTGAGAGGGTTAACAACTTTTGAGGTCATAAATAAAACAAGTTTAACGGTTTAATGCATAAAATGTGTTAAAAATTTTATTTTGCCTTCAACTTTTATAATTTCTTTTATTTCATTTCGTTCACAAATTTAGTTAAGTTCTTTTCTTTTAAACTTAAATGAATAATTTTGCCAAAGAATAACATGATGATCAACATTGGTTTCAAATCGTTGCCATATGTTGTTGAACAGCAAACCAATTAACACTGATCCAGCCCTTTAACAAATTTTGTCTCATAAATTTTGTATAAAATAATTCTTTTGTTGCGTTTTTTGGATGGAGGGAATCTTAATTGGAAATTTCAACTAATTTATTTTATTTATTTGCTTGACTGCCGTTGTATTGAAAATGTGTGGTGTTTTATCATGCGGAAATCAATTGTAAGGCTTAAACACTTCTTTGCCTGTACAAGAGCCACGAATAATTAATTTTTCATTTTTGTTTTTAGGAGTAAAGAATGGCAGAATATGAATATTTGCTTTAAAATTATAAGACGGGAATACTTTCAATACGAAAACATTAAAATTAACAATATAAAAATTCGGTGTTTGCATCACTTTAAACCAAAATTATAAATCGTGTGTAGTTCTCATTGATATTTATCTTTCTCTTGGTTAACAAATACAAAAGAAGATGGAATTTCAGAGAAGAAATGCTCCATCTCCTAAATGTTTTATTTGGATTCATAATTAGATTTAATCAATCATTTTAATAATTTCAATTATATTTTTGATTAAATAAGAGCTTAATTTTTTAAATTAAATAAATAATAAAAAGAATTTTTAATTTAATTAAAAAATTTAGAAAACTATTTTCTTATAAAACAAAAATTAATTGAATCAATTAAACATTTATTTTTTATTTCAATATGGAACCAAATAAGAACACAAAATGAAAATGAAGGGAAAATGAAGGGCGCAATATGACTACTTATTGTAGGTTCGTGAGGTAAGATCAGTCAGTACCCATTAAACAAATAAACAAATTAATTTATACACCAACGTTTTCTAGCTAAGAAGAAAAAAAAATTCAATTAAAATTTCATTACTCTCTCTCTCTCGTTTCGTTGTGTGTCTTCTTTGTGATTAAAAACCTCCATTTTGAAGACAGAGCTCTATAATCAAAAGCCACCCACAGAGTGACGTTAATTGTTTAGCAAAAAGTTTATAAAATTCATACATTTATTTTTAAATGTGTGTAGAAAAAAAATATTGCCTTTTGTTGTTGGTAATAAGTACGTACTTGCAACAAATAGTTGCTGTGAGCAATATTAAGAAGCATCTTAACAAGGTTTTTATTAAGTTTTTATTTATTTGATGCTAAAAGTGTGTGCGAGTACGAGTGTGTTTGTGCGTGTGTATAAAAACTTGTGTAATGTTATACCAAAAACCTACCATCAATATCAAGTCAGTAACACATCCTACTTGGAGTTGCAACAACAATATAATCAATTAAGTCTTAATTTTCTTGTCGTCCTCACATGCCACCACACGACATACATACAAACATGCATATGTACGTAAGTTTGTATGTACATGCATGCAACCAATAGCTACGTATATGGGTGTGCAAAAGGAGCGTTAGTACTGCTGATAATAACAACAATCGAAACAACTATAGCAACAACAATGCATTAAAATTACAAATTATCACATTGTGCAAAGAAAATTTTAAATTGTGCCTTTGACAGTTAAAACCGATAAACATTTGTATTTGTGTTGGAAGGCTAAACGCATGTTATTGCACACACTCACACACACACATTCAAGTAGAAACTTAACAAAAAGCACTAGTAAAAGTAAAAGCATAGTTGAAAATTAAAAATACAAAAAAAAAAAAACAAAAAACACGCCATTAAAATAAAAAAACTTCAAACTTCAAGTAGAAATTACATACATACAAAGACAGAAGACTGAACAAAGTACTTGAACTCTTTACCAGTATTTAGTTTGTTAGATAACGCAAAGCAGTGCAACAAATAAAAATGTTAAATTACATAAAAACAACAGGAGTGTCGTCATTTGAATGTACAACAGGTAACCAAAAATGTTTTAACTCATGTAAGTGAATGTTAAACTAGTTGTCATTTTGTCACAAATTCTGTTTATATTTTTTCTAACAAGACCTTGATCTTGTTGTATAGTTAAAATACAATATAACAGCAATAGGCCAGAATATATATTTTTGTAAAAAGTGGCAATATCTTTCAATTCGTTTAATTATAAAAAATAAATATTAATCATATCAAATTAAAATTTTGTTCTTTTTTATTCCCTTCACCACAAAAAGTGGAATACGATATTCATTCCGACCCCATAAATAATATATATTTTAAATCCTCATGCAAAGCGAAGTCGATTGAGTGATGTCCGTTTGTCCATCCGTTTTAGTGTTGAATTTAAATTTGTCAAGGCACTAGATGAGCTACAAAAATGTAAATACGCCAATCGATCAGACATAGTATCGAGTGGGGTGCTATTGGAAATCAGCTAGATCGGTCCATGTTCTTCGAGGCAGTGGGCAAAACACAATGCCTGCACTTAATTTTTTGATATCATTTAGAACAATGAAACAACTTCAATCAAGACAAATATTAAATGTAACTTATGCTCGCCCATACCTTTTGAGCTACGGGCCTCTGAATTTTTTATGAAATGTACGAATGTACAAGATATTATAAGATATCAAGATGTGTAACATTTAAAAGCTTTTAAACAGATCTTTTACGAAATACTTATTTTTTTTCTTCTTATTTTTCAATTCTTTGTCACCCAAATATTTGTTTTTTTGATTGGAGTTACTTCACTAAACTAGATTCCTATAATGAAGGGTACATAAGATTCGTCATAGCCGAAAATAGCACTCTTACTTGTTTCTTCATAAAATCATCAAATAAGTACCAGAATTAAGCCGCAGCTTAATATCGGACTGGCGTAAGTGTTACTTCAATTAAAAAAAATCCGCATTCTTATCAGAAATAACTTTCGACAACTCTGAAAGGAGCAAGAAGAAATAACGTGATTAGAAGTTATTTACAGCAAATAATTAATCAATTAATAAGAAAACGGCTTAAATTTGTTGGTATCATCCTTAGGGACCCTATATAAAAGCTGTTCGGGTAATTCAACCTTACAAAAGTCAGCTCTGTCTGTCAAATAATTGGTCTCATTTAATCCATCTCATTTTAATTATTTATTTTTTATGTAGGATATATTGCAGTTCTTTTTACTTTGCTTCCTGATCATTTGTAAAGCCAATAGCTGATGTAGTAGAAGTTTTACTCTTGGGATTTCTTTAAAACATTCCTTCGATTGTTATTTTGGTTGGATCACATTATTTTTTAAGTAGATTTTCTTATACCTCTGGGTTAATGCAGTCTAGAACAAGCTGTGCTTAGTCTTTGTTTATACGATGTATCTTAACTAAAGAATTTTTCTGATAAAAAGGAAACATTTTGGTTGAGAGAGAAACAAGAAGCATGTGATTTTGCCATTATTCAGCCTGTGTTATATCTCACGAACTGATGTGCCTACAGATACGTTCTAGACATTTTTATTTTACTACATATGGGAGACTAAGCGAACAAGGGGTAGATGTGCTAATAGACCCAAGTACCGCGACCCTAAGGACCGGTTGTATAAAACCTTTTAGGACTTTTTCTGCGGTACCTTAAAGCCGGATACATACAAAAAACGTTTTTCCAAGTCACTTCAGCTAACAGAAACTGCAAATTTTGTTCTCAACATCTCCTGTTGTGTGTTAATGGTTTCTTTGACCACAGTATCCGGTAAACTGTCATGTAAGTCACCCTTATTGAGAGATAGTAAGTATTGGATGTTTACAAAGATAGTGTAATAAAACGCTTTGCATGTCTTAGCTCTGCCACAGCATTTTAATGAATACAAAATTCCACTGCGGCCAAAGAATAAGGTTTCTCTTTAAAAAAGCCAGTAGAAAAGCCAAAGAAGGGTTCTGGTTCTAAAAATCTGTGCCAAGCCACTAAATTAGCTAAATTAGACGCGGTTCATTCGCAATACGACTCTCATGACCAGAAACCAAACAAAATTAAAATTTTTTATAGGAACAGAATGCATTAAAAGACGACAAGCAATTCCAGATATTTGCTTTAATGAGGGTGAGGCTTTTAGCTCAGCTTGCCTTTGTGACTCCTCTATACTCTTTGTCTTCTCCCTAAACAGGTACTAGCACAGATGAGCACGGCAGCCTGAAAGATCGTTTTAGTATTTATCCATTGGAATGGTACTTTGAAAGTACGAACCAAAACTGCCGACTCCCGTATGATTTTCCCAATCCAGTCTATCAGGAAATCAAAATTTCTATGCGACAAGAAGATCGTTTCACAATAATCACATTTTTTATTGCGACTTTATTTTTTTTTTTTATTTCCTTGCGTGCATGTTAGTTTTTTAAATTTGTTCATTAGACAAATGTTGTTACCATATCCCAAAGTCAAGGCATTTTGTTTTTGCTAACTCAGCAGTTATTGGTTTTTGTTTGTCAACCTCATTTGCTTTACTTTACCTATAGAGACAAAAATTCTACTTTTTTGGATAATATTAAACTCACCTCCAATAGTAAAAAGGGTTATAAAAAGGCTGTGCTTTATCGCCATCACTTTTTAATTCTTTTCGGTGGTATAACGATAAGGCAGATTAGATGTTGAAGAACCTAAAAATTTTCATTGCTTAAGCGAGGCTATAAATCCACAATTCCAAGACTTAAGAATTGAGGCTCGAAACTGTCAATTTCTTTTTTAAACTTGGCAGCAACAAATCAATCAGTGACGGATCATCTGAGGATGTTCCTTACCACATTAAAACAAGTATCCTACTATAATTAGTCTTCTAGAAAATGTATAAATCGCGAAAATGAGCTCCTCAACATTACATTATAGTAAATTATTTTTTACAGAAACCTTTCTTTGAAACTGCTATTGAATTTATTTAATACTTTTTCTTCTTTTGCAAAAATATTTAGAGTTGCTGATTTAAGAAATATTTTTACTATAAAAAATAATAGCAAAGAACTTATACCAAGTATTTGTAAATAGTTTTTTATCCTAAATAATATCCAAAATATTTAAAACGTTAGAAAATAAGAATCATTACTAACATTTGACTCAGACCTGCATAATGCTACAATACTGTTTGCGTTACATTCTAACAATTCTTTCAACAAATTATCTACACCGACAAACAAGTTAAGTTTATTGTTGAGAAAAGCACATCAAATTTAATTAGACAGGTAACCGTAGTAATCGTACATCAACATCCATGTCACGAAACACAATACAGAAAGACTTAAGCAGAGACAAAGTATAAGAACCATAAAAAGAAAAACTAAGAAAGATATGTAAGTATATAAAATCAAGTGTTTATTTGTGTAAAAGAATTTACATTAAGATAGTAAAATGTCATTTAGACAGTTTTAATTTTTGTGGTTTTAAGTGCACCATCATGGTCTGAAAAAGAGTTTTAAAAAAAAAAGGATTTTTTTAATTTTTGGAAATTCTTTTAACGTTTTTTATGTTTTATTACTTTGATAAGACTAAACTGCTTAAATAAATTAAGTTTTCTTGTTAAATTTTTAAGGTTTTTTTTAGGGACTTATATAATAAATTTTATATTTATTTTTGTTGACGAAGTACAGGTTTTTTTTAAATTTAATTAAGCAAATATATGTGATTTTAAATTAAGACAGTGACCGAAGTAGTGTGAACAAAAAAAAAAAAAAAAAAAATTAAAAACCAGTCGGAAAAAAATAATTTTTTAAAATAACGTTATTTTAAAACGGATTTGATTTTTACACTTACACAATATAATTCTTTTAATACAACTGAGGATCCTAATCTACGTAGCATGGTCCATGATAAAATAGACTGTCTACTAAGTTTCTCCAAGCTTCAAAAAGTCTGACATTCGCATTCATTATTTTTTTTTTTAAAGAGAAAAAAAGAAACTGAATCACATTAATGATTATTAAGGCTTAGGTTCCGCATTCTCTGTGCGTTTCCTTAGAAATATTAAAAACAAAATATAATCAATGACTCAATTTCTATTAGCATCTTCTCACAATGGTATGTATGGCTTGGAGACTCTATCTCCTTTTCGATAATGCTTCCCGATTGCAATGCCCCACAAGTCCCCAAGGCCTTACACTGGAAATGAAGAATTTTTAAAGTTTATGAAACTGCCAACTTGGTTTTGTTCTGGTTATTTGTAAGGCTTTTAGGGAGCTGAAGTACTGGCTATTGTTAAAACCGATATCGGGGCAAGTGCGCTGGAATCTATTTGCAACATATGACGCCAACGAATCAATGTAAATTAAAATAATAACCAGCTCTTTAACATCATGTGTCACAATGAGCACTGAAGCTCTTGTAGAAGCATTGATTACACTCAGAGTTTAAAGCATCGTGAAAAAATTTTCATAGTGTTAATCATGAGTCAGTTCAGCCAGGCTCTCTGCTTTAAGTTCGAAGATATAAGCAGTTTTCACGTTGATTCATAGAAATGGCTTAAACATGAATCGAATACTTTACACCTCAAATAAGATGGCATGTCATTATGCCGTAGTCAAAAGTAACATAATGTCCACAGATATTATGTCCATAGACGTTATGTCATTTATGACGTTTTTCAAAGCGACATAATGTCTATGGACGTTGTGTCCTTTTAAGTATGGACATAGTGTCACTTATGAAAATGTTATAATGTAGGACTTAAAACAGAACAGTTTCGATTACCAAAGATTTCGTGCATAGTCGACCTTCGTCGGGGCGCAAAGATTTTTTTCTCTATAGAATAATTAACACCGGCTTTGCTTTCCAAAGGTTTTCTTCAGGCCAGCCCAGCAAAAAACTAGACATAACCTTAAAAAGTACTTGCCATATAATGACTTATTTTTGTGATTGACAAATTTTGCTACTCGCTTACAAAACACATTACATTAGTTCGAAATTAAAGGAAGTAGTAACTGAACTAGTTATTTAAGTTCAAAAAGAAATACCTTAAAATGAGTACTATTGATTATTATTATTTTCTGCGATAATCAATGTATTCAGTTCTCAGTAGTTGAATTTAAAAGTCTCATGCCTTGTTAAAATCATTAGGTTGGTAATCCAGTTGTGAAGTCCTTCCGCCAAAAATGCTTAATTCCACCCTCGATTACCTTTTTTGAACATTTTTGCTGGAAGTTTATAAAATACAATATCCATTGACGTTATGACTGCCCGTTGATGGACATTGTGTCCTTGGACGTTATGACATGCCGCCTAAAATAAAGGGACTACTAAAACAATAAGATGGAAAGAGAAAATTTCAATTCAAACAATCAAGCCAATTACGTACAATAGCCGTGAAATAATGTCAACGAAGTCGTTTGTCTTATGTTGTCGTTGTTGAAGTCCTTGTCTTGTGTGGCTTTTTGGATAAACAAGACAAAAACGATAATAATTGTGGAGGGTTTTAGGTTTATAGTGTATTTTTAAAAAAAATCGGAATCAATATTGTTGATATCTTACTAAGAGATGAAAATATTTCAACAAATATAAACTACTTACGCCGAGTAGTTTTGAGCTAATGTCCACAGCAAACTGCGTACTAAATGTGAATTCATTATTATTCCAACCTGTTCATTTACATAGATCTCTGTAGTAGGTAAAGGATCTGATTAAATATTTACCTCTTTAAAATTATTTTTATTAAATTATCAAGTTTTTCTGTCTTTCCAATAATTTTATTTAAATTTTAATACACAGACGATTATTTTAATTAAAATTAACTAAACGAGCTTGATTCTATTATAAATAAAAATTTAAAATTATTTCAAGTTATTACGACAGTAATTAATTTCTTACAAAATCAACGGCTGTCCATTGTTCAGATTTTAATCTTTTTCAATTGTCCAGAGTATGATTTCATATAACAAAGTTCAAAATTGAAATTGAAGACAATTATGCACCATCATTGAACAGATAGTTGCTGGACATCAAAATACAAAAAAAGCTAATGGACCAAATAAATGGTTCGAATATAAAAACCACAACATTAACATGCAAACAAACTATGTAACAGATAAGATGGCAGACATATAGACAGCTGGGGGAAACAGAAAAAAAAACTCATCGATACAAGAATGTGTTGCTTACAATATGCCAGCAACATAAAAACTTTGATACAAATTCTTTCAACAAGAATTAAATAAACAAAACAAAACAATCTGCTTTAAGCTTGTTAAACATGGATAAAAACATAAAATACACTTTAACAAGAAACAAAAAATAAAGTTTTTAAAACTAAAGTTTACAACAAATAGAGGGGGAGAGAGAGAGAGAGAAAATGAAAAGCGATAAGAAAAACTGAGCCAAGTTGAACAGAACAATTAAACACAACAACATTACAAAACAGCAAAAACAACAACAGGAAAAACGACATATTGTAGAATAACCAGACATTACTTGAACTTAATATAGAACCAGAACACCAATGGCCTCTTTTGGATGAGTAACTTTTTTTTTGTGGCCAATGTCAATGTCAAATTTATTTTTTCTTCCTACTTCTCGCTACTGCAACACCATTGCAATTGCAACAACCGACAATATCAGCCACGAAAAACAAAAACAAAGTTGCTTATGTTGTGTACAATTGAATAAAAGAACCAGCACAATGTGATATCTGCTGTAATGTAAAATTGCAACTTTTATTTCATTCATTCATTTATTCATTATTCGATACTACTGTGGCGTATACATGCGATTAGTTTTTGTTTCTAATGTTGTTTTTGTTGTTGCTGTTGTTGATGATACAATAAAAGCAATTGCTGCGGTTGTATATTGTTGGCGTGAATATTGGCAACAATTGTATTAGTAAATGTGGCAAGAATATATATGATTTTTAATGTACAAATGTGTGTGTGATTAGGTTTGTAAATATAATTGATATGAAGTGACCAGTGACGCGTTGTTCAGGGGGATGTTTGCAAAGTACAGAAACAAATATTGACCGTCGAAGCTAAACTTAATAAATTTCCAATAGGCACAGTTTAATTTAATGCGTCTTTGTCGTCATTTTTAACCGACTTTAAGAAACGAAGGAGGTTATCAATGCTTCTGGATGTTTCTATTTTATGTTTGTGCATTAACGGACAACTCAATAATTTTTGAAACGATTTAAAATTTTTTTTCTTTATTTGAAAGATGATCCTTACAGATTTGTTCCATTCTAAGAACATTTTATTATTTTAAAAATTAAAGGGTGTCCCCTACAACAAAAATTTTCTACAAGTATTATGAACTGAAAAGGACTCCACTTTTAATAATACAAAGTAATAAAAAATTAATCTTAGAAATGAAGGGTGTCCCGATAGTTATTCTAAAAACATTTTATTATTTTAAAAATTAAAGGGTGCCGCCTACAACAAAAATTTTTCATGTGTATGAACCGAAAAGGTCTCCACTTTCCACTTCCAATAATACAAAGTAATACAAAAATTAATCTTAAAAATAATGGGTGCCCCCATAGTTAATGTAAATTGATCTTTATGGGCCTTTTTTGAGAATTGAATAGAATTTCGATTGCTATGATCGTTGTATTAAAAAGTATAAATATTTAATACTTTAAATTAAAGGGTGCCCCAATAGTTCATTTGATGTATATGATCATACTTTTGAGAAGTTGCAAACGGTTGAACCGGTATTGTTCAGTCCGATTTAACAAGTAAAATATTTGAATTTGATATTTCAAGGGTGTCCCAATAGTTAATGCAATACGCTGTATGTGGCCAAATTTTTTAACTGTTATATAAATTTACAAGAAACCTGTATTGCTATAACAGTAAGTATAAAATTTGAATTTGTTAATTAAAGGGTTCCACTATAGTTAATGTAATTTGATAATTATGGCCAAACTCTCTTCGAATAAAATTCTTTAATTTAACATTTTAAGAACATACATTTCAAATAGCTTCGAGTAACTTAACCACCAATTTTGTTTTTTTAACGGTAGTTAACGATAATAGAGTAGCAACATCATATTTACCATTCGGTCTAATTGCTGGGATAATCGATATGGAATCGGAAAGGGCATCAAAAAATATAGATTTATCCCTTTCCATATTTTGGCTTCCATATAAAAACCTTAAATGCAAAAAGTGTGACCAGAACTTGAATTTAGTAGTTAAGTTCATGATCACTCGTTCCTAATGCAAGACCCTGATGTAGAAATTAGGAGTACCGAGGCAAATGAAAATCCTGTGAACCAGCATCGTCAGACGCCGTGGTGTCAAATAAAGTAAAAAACATCAGGCCGACACAGATAACTCTGCGCATACATAGAGAAAAAATTCGTATCTAAAAATTTATTAAAACTTTTGTGCGGATAATTTATTAATGTATTTTTGCGTGTGATGTAATCGATTAAACCTAAAATTTGTTCCCTTAAAGTCGCAAATCGGCATTAATTTAATCAACGTCTCTGTTAAAGAATAAAACAAAATTTGTACAGGAATTTGAACTTGCATTAAAATTAAACATAGATAAAGTGATACTCAACTGTAATCACAAAAAAAAAAACAAATAAATAAACCACTCAACATCAAACTTTACCTTTATGGTTAAACGAAAGAATACTACAATGAACAACAAACCTTAACCAAAAAGCCATTAAGCAGCCCACAAATAAATACCAGAACGCGAAAAGAAAAATGCCAGGAAAAATAAAAAAAACTATAATTTTTTTTGTTAGCGAAGATTCAATAAAGGAAATTGAAATTCGATTTGGTATTGTGCTATTAAATTGAACACAAGATTGCACTCAACGACAGGACACACAAAAAACCAACAGCAGGCAACAGTAACGATAAACTTACAAGTAACCAGCAACAACTATGGCAGCGATGACGATTAAAAGGTATAAATGAAAAAAGCAAGAAAAAAGTGAAAAAGAAAAACAACTATACCAATCAACAATCTATGAACAATAGCACTAACAACAACAACAACTACGAAAACAACATCTGCAAAAAAAAAACAAACTTATAAACACCACAAGGAATTGATGCATGATTGCATTTGGTCTGGGTTTGCCTGTTCAAGCAACAACAGAAGCCTCTAAATAAACTATGCAGCAGCAACATATGTGCACCAATCAGGCAAGGCTGACTGTGCTTGCAGCTATCAGTAGCATCCAAGAGATTCAAATACATTTACACAGCAGCCTTGATTAAGATTGAAGAAATTTTGTTTTTGTTTCCATGTTTTCTTTTTGCAATTTTCTTGGTTTTTCTTAATTTCTGTGGCATGTTAAGGCAGTAGTTATATTTTAAACAATTTACAATGTCAAAGGGTTTTGACTGATGAAGAATATATTTTGAATGTTTGGAAAATCATCCTTTTTTAATCCTTTTCTTTTTATTTCTTTTTGTTACATAAATTACAATTAAAAAATTGGCAACGTTGTTTAATTCAAAGTCAAGTAAGTGGTCATATGTAAAAAAAAACCTAAAGATATTGAAAATGTTTTTTAATACAAGTTAGAGTGCTATATTCGGCTATGCCGAATTTTATACACCCTTCGCTATATAATTAATTGTGTTAAGTGAAGTAACTCCAATAAAAAAAATATTGGGTCTAACAGGGAATTAAAATTAAGAAAAAAGTTAAAAAAATTTCTCCGGCTTCTATTGGCTTAAGCATTTCAAAAAGTATCATTTCAGGAAGATCGCTTCAAAAGCTTTTAAATGATATCCATATTAATATCTCAAGAATTGTGATGAACAATCATACTTTTGGTATTAAGTTGATTGGATCTATTCCGCCAGTTAATATAATACTGATGTCATACCTTTTGGAGAAGACCGTCGTCACTGGCTGTTTATTTGGTTGATTGGCGAGCGCTTTCTATGTGAGAACATAATTTTCAAGCTGCGTTTTAATTAATACTGGAGAGATAGTGTAAGGTGTTTGTTGTATAGATAGTGGTGGGTTCAGGTAGTTTTGTCCGTTAGAATGGTGTCTATTTAAATGGTATTATGCAGGTAGATTGCCTAATATCTGTCATGTTTATTGAAGGTATATAATTTTAATATTTCAGTCTTTTATTGTTGGGTAGGTAAGTGTAACCATCTGTGGGTGTTTTGCGTTTGTAAGTTTGTTTTAATACTTTTAGTGGTGCAAAATTTGTGTCGGAGGTTGTATTTACCTGTTCGTTGATAATATCTCCGTTAAACGTTCGTGTTTTGTATATTTCCATGTTTTCAAGAGTTTCCAGTCTTCATCCTTTTTTACTAGGATGTATTAACGTCATACATTCATCCATTTCCCTTGGCTCGTGTTCATGTGTGTTAAAGTGTATTGTGAAGTTAGAGTCTTCTCTTATCCGTTTATATGATCGTATGTGTTCTGTGAACCTTGTTTTTAATGTTCGTCCAGTTTGTCCTATGTATGTATGGTTGCAGGTGCAAGTAAGTCTGTATACTCCGCTGGTTAGTTAGTTAGGCGTGGCTCCCCTTGCCCAGACGAGAACCATGAGGATTCACGGATGAACTTCGCTATGTCCCCTATAGAGTGAGATGATAGCCCCGTAAGAGTTCCAAACATTTAAAAAAAGAAAAAAAAATCAAAGTTTAAGCGGAAACAACAATAATAAAAATTTTTTTGTTCTTAATTCACTGTATACGACTTACCTTTTTTCGGGTTTTTTAAACAGTTAAGTAAGCGGTAGTGAAATGGCCATCGAGACGTGCTACCACCCTCAATAATCAATATTATAAATAATTTTGATGGGGATAATAGCAGGATATTTTTTAAATTTAAAAATGTAGTTTGTTGTTATTTGTATTAAAGTTTTAATAATTTTTTTGCGAGTTTTAATGAACTCTCATTTTGTTTCATAAAATATCTTTGACTGTTTTTACGTGAGGCCAAAGGCAACCGTATGGCCTGAACATCATATATCACAAAATATTATTAAGTTTTTATTATGGAATCCTGGTGCTAGAGATAAAGCGAAGTCCTCTTTATATCCCTTTTATCCGTTTCACACAAGCCTCCCTATTCTTATGGTCGCTACAGCAGCAAATAATAGAACAAAGTTGAAAGGAGTGGATCTTTAGAAACATCATTTTCATGTATTTGGCTTTGTTTTTGTAAGCCATTTTAGCCAGTTGCTTTCAATTTAGTTATAATATTTAGTACTTCGCTCATGGTAATTAAAAGCTTAAAAAGTAAGAAAAAAAATTAAAGTTTATCCCATACAAAACGTGAATTTTACACTTGTAAGATTATCCTTGGAGCTCGCTTTCATAAAAAGAATAAAAGATTAAACAAAAAGAGCTGATTTTGCCACTGTAGTTTTAATTCATTTCGTATTCAATTGCAGCTAAACATTTGATTCAGTCATTTATTTTGTTAGAAATTGTTTCCTACGTTTTAACTAATCATATATTTGTTTAAATAAAATAGAGAAATTTGTTTAAGAAATAAATCAAATAAATTTTAATGTGAAGCAAAATTCTTTGATTTAATTTTCTTCTGAAATCAATATTAAAGCGCAGAGTGTTGAACAACTGCCTGATTGAAAGTTATAGTTTGATGACCGAGGGAGGCGCTCCAGACCAATTCAGCACTAACTAAGGAATAAAATTAACTTTTTCAGGAAAGTTTAAAGAAAAAGTATTATAAAAATTTTCACATTTTTCATATTTTATTACTTGGAAGTATTTCGGAACTCTTTCTTGCTTGATAAAAACTAAACCAAACATGCTTGCGTTGCACTTTTTTTAATGCAATTTCTATTCCCATTTCAGTGATTTTTATTATTATTTTTTCCAAAAAATATATAACCTCTCATTTTCCAAAAGGTTCTATATCTTCATAGATTACAAAATTATAATTTTATAATGAATTAATTTTATTAACATTTTGAGAATTTTCTTTCTTCTCATTTTTTATATTTATTTGACTTAAAACTGAGTGGAAATGGTGTAAAATTTAAAGGTTTCTTTCTTTACTTTTTTTCGTCGTATTTTCAACTGCTGATGGTGACAATATGGTAAAAGTTTTCTTACTCATTCATTTATCGGTCTAATGATTTTCACTGATGCATTTTCATGCACGAGCGCGAGTATGTTTGTAAACAAACTCTACAGAAAAACACATTATGTTGGTTGAATCCATAAGAAAATCAAATAAAAATAAGAAAATTGAAGAGAAAAACTTTACTGTTTTTCTTTTAATGTAAAAGCAAAAAAAAAAATCAAATTGAAATTAAAAAATTTTATATGGAATATGTTGAGAATTCCTACAACTACAAGTAAGTTTTTTGGGTGTCTTTTGTTAGTGTGTTCTCATACTCCTGCAGAGAGGTTTTATATTCATCGAGTTTTTTTTTTTTTTTGTTTCGAAAAAGAAAAATGTACTCGATAGAGAAAAGTGTTGTTCAAAATAACTGGTAATAAAAGAACAAACAGAAATGTTTTACTAAAACATGTTTTCATCTTGAAAATGTAAGTTTATTCTTATGCAAGTGCTGTACACGTGCAGAAGTAAATATGTAGGTGTATGAGTAAATGTGTTATGCCATATTGGAGTTGCAATAAACCTTAAGGTAGAATATTCAAGGCAATAAAAAGATTAAAGGCAGGAGCGGCCAATATTATTCAATGTTTTATTATGAAGGGTAAAAACAAGTTAATAACAGATATCATTGATTTCAGAAAAACTTCAAATTAAATTAAACTTTTTTTTATAAAAAACAGATTTTAAATGAATATCATTTTTTCCAAGATGTAAAGAACACATTTTTAATCACCCTCTAGCCAGAGATATCTTACAAAATCACCAAGACTAAATCTAAAAATGTAGCCAAGTTCAGCCACTACGTACTTTTCAAGAATTTTTGGAGTGTAAGAAATAAAGCAGGAGTTTCGTATATAAAGTAGAAGACCCATAGAAAGTGCTTTTATCTTTTCTTAAAACTGCAACAATAAATAAATACCTAAATTAACTTTGAGTCGTCGTGTAATTAACCGTCCGTCAGTTCTGTCCGTAACCTTCAAATATTCCTCCGATTTCGGCTTACAAGTTCGCGCTGTGTTTTTAATTAAAATGGTCAATCTGGCAAGTCTTAACTAATTTTTTACTAAGAAGTAATATTTTCCATATTAATTTTTTCTTTCAAACACATTCATTTGACCAAAAAGTTATAAATTTTTAAAAAATTTAAAAAACGGAAAATATACTTAAAGACCGGGGCACATAGAATCTGTCATACGTTGTACTTTGACAAATTAAACTAAAGTCAAAGGTTGGCACAATGAATACTTTGCTGACGGATGGTAAATCAGAGTTTGCTATCTATTGTTTTTCACTTATAAATTTAATTTTTATTTTATTTACTTGTTAGTTTAATTAAATTTGTATTTTATTGTTTGCCACCAAAATTGTTTTATTAAAATCACAAGACACAATTAAAAGACAGCAGGAGTTAAAAGAAAACAGAGAAAAAGAGGCAGTTGATAGTTGCCAAAGTATTCAATATACGTCAAAAGTTAAAAGTTGACCAACTTTTGTACTTTGCGTTGACGGACACGTATAGATTGTGACAACGCTCATAAGAAAACATGTATTTTAACTGAGTTGTCAGTTGAATTTGTTAAAGTTTAACGTATGACGGATTCTATGTGCCCCGGCCTTAAAGGTCGAGTTTTACCTTTGACTAAAATTTATTATTTAGTTTTTCCTCAAGCACGATTTGAACCTTGTTATTATAAATGAAATAAAATTTACTCTTTCGGTTCATTTTTAAATTTAATTTCTAAACATTTTAAGAAAGAAAAATTATTCACAAATGTATGCGGACGTTTTCCAAAGAAAAATTAACCGTAAGCGGAAAAATTAAAATTAAATTCTTTTATTAATTTATTATTATCATTATTTTTTTTTTGTTAAAAGATATGTTTGCTTTAAAAGTTACTTTATCGTTTAAAATCGTTTTTTTTTAAACAAAACAACCGCAAGATATCTTTTTTTTATCAAAATATCACGATATCTATTCACTTTTATAAAAAAATCATTTATTAAAAATTCTTATTTTGTTCAAAAAAAAGTGCAGTATTAACTGTCAGTTATATTTTTTTATTAGTCACTTGCTTGCCTGAAAGACACTGCTTCATCTTAAAGTCTCCTTGTACATCCGCATCAAATTATTTTCAAAAAAATCATTTTTGCTTCAGCAAACAGTCCCTTTTTTAACTAAACGGGACTTTTTAACGAAAAACTTAGTTCTGCTATTGATTCTACTAAATATCGCTATCTTTCACTAACAAAACTTGCTTTTCACTAAACTTAATAAGTCACATATTTGCCTAAAAGTCCCTTTATTAGACTTAAATCTTATTCGTTCTAAAACTTACTTTGTCACATTTTTTTTTTATATTTTTACAAAATATCACTTTTGAACTAAAAAAAAGTTTACTTCTTTCTTCAAACATCGATTCCTGCCCCAAGAATTTCTAAAGCACAACTGCACTTTAAATTAAGTTTGCATTTTTCTGCACTTAAATCCAGATGTGAGATAAAAATTAAACGAAAAGAAATCAAAAGTATAAAGTTGTCTTAAGGGATTTCTTCTGGTACTTTTCATTGTTGTTGTCGATGTTGATGTCATCGTAATGTGTGAAATGTAATCACATGTAAGTAGTTGGATACATTTTTCTTAACTCTTTTCGTTGTACTCGTACACACACTCACTCACCTGCACACATAAATATCAAATAAATGTTGAACAATTTTGTAGCTTATTGAAGGAAGTTTGATTGTGACCACGATGTCCCAATCAATTCAGCCAACAAATAAACGATAGACAGGAGTGAATGAATAAATGAATGAATGAATGAGGGAATGTATTTGGCAGTAACTTTGTCTACTTATTTGCAGCATTAAACGAGATTTTTAGTTGAATTTTAGTGTTATTTTTATACTGAATTACTAAGTGATTAATCTTGTGTGATGTGGTCTATTGAATTTAGAAAGATTTACCTCAAGCTTTTTTCTTCTAGTTTTACTTATGTGAAAAATGGAAGATTATTTATAAAGAAAAATAGAGAGGGGGAGAAAAAGAGAGAAATTGAAAGTGGATGTGAACATAAAAGAGGTTAAAGTGCAATAATAAATATAAGAAAATTAAATTTTAAGCTGTAAATTTTACTGAAAATGAATGAATGTAAAGTTCTTTCAATGGCATTTAATTTGTATTTTTTTAGCAATCTTAAGCGGCTATGAGAAGGTCAAAATTTCCATGTGAGCATGACTTGATGACATGCTATTATACTCGTGTAATTAAGATTAATTATCGTCAGCGGCGCTGGATGGATTGCAAAAATTTTTTATATTGAAACTCTCTCTAATCAAACCGCTCTCACATTCAAAGTTTGAACGTCTAACAGCCGCTTTGGATTAGATATTTAAAAATCAGTTTCTGCCAGCATGTGTGACTTATGGGTTACTTCAATAATTCTTACTGTTGGATGCCGTTAAAACTGATCAAGAATCCTTACGGCATTACTAAACGGAGTTGATTATAAGGCCTCATATGTGCCCTTGTTTCATGACAGCAATTTTTGACAGATATTCGCGAGTAGTGGACGTCCCAGTAATTTATTTTTTTGCATCAATCATAAATATTTTATCACTTGCCCAAGCTTTGTGTGCTACGGCACAAATTATAAGCGCCACCTAGACGATATGCATGATTAAAATCAACGCTAAAAGCGTACACCACAACTTTAACGGAATAAGTAACTTGGCAATCCTTCAGTGGGGCATTAATATATGCACGGACTCCAAGATCGGTTAAACTGGTACGGCATTAGCAAACTTAAAAACCATATCCACTCGCCTGGTATTTATTTCATCGCGATCGACATAAGTCAATCTAAAAAAATACATACTACAAAGTCAGCCAAAAATAAAAAGAAACAAGAAAAAAATTGAACCAGCAAGAAATCCGAGGAAAAAATTAAATGTGCTCAACAAAAATAGAAAAAGCAAATCAGTCAAAGTTGTACGCCGAAAATATGCCAAATAATATAAGTAAGTGTTTGTTTGTTACTGACAGCTGAAAAAAATAGCTGCGAAAAGTTCTGATTGGTTCTCTTTGACTTAAACAAGTAGAAGAAATTTTTTCAGTACAAATTGCAATACAGGAGCTATGCATTCAGTCCTATCTTACCTTAAGGCAAGAAATCACTTTAATGCTCAATCGTGCGATTTTAATCACACAAAAATCTGACAGAATTCCGTCTAAGTCCGGATTGACATTATGCAATTTTTCGAGGGATTTTTTTTTTAATTCTCTATTTAAGCTGCAGTGATATGCGCTATTTAAAAATAAACATAAATAACAGTAACTTCCCCTCAAAATTCAATCAATACCACTTTGCTTCACCAATAAACAAAAATTTCATGCAAGTTGCATGAAAAATGGTACAAGGTAAATGCTGTATAACTTTAAAAATCGTTTAGAAAAAAATTAAAAATAAATGAAAAATAATATTTTATTGTTTTTTCTTCTCTTCTTAAAAAAATCGATTCTGATCGCATAGAAAAAAAATTTATGAATTATTTTGTAAGATTACGAAATCGTAAAGATCTGTCAAAAAGTTTGTCACACACATACACTTTAAATCCACACTATCATACTTTCTTAGCACACATGCAAGTTATGGCAGGTAGTATGACTGAGTATGAAAGTTAATCTTGGCCTTAACTTTAGTCTACGACCTCATTAAATCAAGATCAATTAAAACTCTAGAAAAATCGCTTCACATTTTGAAATATTTTATCGTATAAAACGTTTGCAAGGATTTCTTTGTATGGTGCCTCAGAAATTCGATTCTTCTGTGTATCTCATTTGAAAACTTCCGTTCAAATTTAGTATATTGGTATTTCCTTAAGGACTAAAATAAAAATTTTACCTTCAACTAAATGCTAAGTTCTTGTTGCCACTTTATGTCTTCTCGAAATGAAATTACTAAGCCTTCAAATTACTTTTTTAGAACTTTTATAGCAGCGTAAGTTCTTAATAATTATTCATCACTTTTGGTTTTGTACGAAAATGCTGCTTGCCAGGGATTGCTTAAGTAGACTGCCAAAATCTTTCGTAATGTACTTAAACGATACTTTTTGCTTATATAATATGAGTTCATATTACAATTATAATTCTTTAATATAATAAAATCAACAGATTCTAAATATAGTCAGCGGTCGCCATCCAGAGAGTGTGGTTTAAGTGAGTGCTTTTTATAAATTCTAACCTTATATTGTCATATTGTTTTACATCAACAAACATAAAAAAATTTAATATATAAAAATTTTATATTTCATGATTTTTTTAAAATGTTCAAAATGTGCTTATACCTAAGACAAATGCAATGGAATAGGATTAAAAAAAAAAAAACAAGTAAAAGTGCTATATTCGGCTATGCCGAATCTTATATACCCTTCACCATCTATGTAAATCCAGTTTAGTGAAGTAACTCCAATTAAAAAAGCAATTATTGGGGTGACAGGAAATTAAAAAATAAGAAAAAATATTAATATATAATTTTACAAAAAAAAAAAAAAAAAAAAAAATGCCATCGGCTCGTGATGGGTTAAGTATTTTAAAAAAATTTTAGTATTTCCTTAAATACCTCTTCAGAAGCTTTAAAATGGTACCCATATTGATATTTCAAAAAAATTTAAATTTTCTGAGGCCCGTAACTCGGAAAATATGTGCAAGCGCCGATTTTTTCTACTTGATCTTTTTTTTCATTTTTTAGTTCTCTATCTTTCTATATATTCGTTTTCTTGATTGGAGTTACTTCATTCTTCCAAATGATCTGAAAAAGTGAGAGGTAGGCGTGGTATTTTACCCGCTGCCTCGAAGAACAATGACCGATCTTGCTCACCACAAAAAATAGAAAAAGGGTATAAAAAATATCTAAAAATAAAACTTAATATCGAAGAGAAAATCACAGATATAAGAACGTGAAGATACAATTATGTGCCATCCTAAAATAACATTTCATGCGAAAAAGTTTTAAAGCAAAGAGTGAAGTGAAGTTACCTTTACCAAATTTGGCACCATTTTTACTCGTAAATATTTTGTAATTAACCATTTAATAGGAATTGAAATTTAAAATTATAAGAAACCATATCATATAGCATCGAACAAAAAATCCTTAAACATTTTTTTTTATTTCCAATTTCCTTAACTAAATTAGTTTTGTGGCGCATGTGCAACCAGTTTCATTACTCATACAACTCAATTTAAAATTCACGCTACATGAGGCCACTTACTGTTGAATATATTTTCTTAGCGGTTTCTAGGCAGATATTTCATAAATTTTTCATTGACGGTGGCCTGCTTACCTTGCTACTGGTCGTTGGTTGGTTTTATTTTACATTGGTTTTCTGTTTTTCAATTTTTTTTTCAATACGAGAGCATCTTCTACTGCAGTCAATATTTACAAGATACAAATTATTTTTTTTTGTATATTAATTACGTTATTAACATGATAAACTGCCAATTTTCTGGAAAAGACATTCATTACTTATTTATGCATTTATGTTGTCTGTCCTCTGAATTGCAAGTTATGAAAAAAATGAAAAAAAAGAAAAATTATAATAAAATAATGAAATGTAGAGGCATATGATGACGATAAGATATTGTTCATAGTAAACGGCAAATTAAAAATACAATATAAAGCTGCAGAGGCGTAGTTTAATTTAATGAACTATAATTATAAACTATTTATGGTGATTTATAACAGGTTAAACTCTAATAATTTGTCAATGAATATTTGATATTAATGGTAATTATTTAATAGGAAATGGAACAATTTAAAAAGAAATTTATTTAAACCACACAATATGATATTTTTAATAAATTGATGATTTACTTTAAATGTATGCGAGTGCGGTCTCAGAGTTTCTTCATACTTTAAGCACAAAAAACTTTTTGATGATATATTTGTGGCTTTTAACACTTCCGTCAATGCTAACAAAGAGCTTTTATTCCCTTTTTAAAATAAAAAAAGTCAAGCTCTTAAAGTAACACTTTGGCTCTTCATTTATAAAAATCTTTAGACATGAAATCTTTTAAAATCATTCGGCCTAAGTCTTGTTTTATTTGGTAAATAGAGAATTAAAAGAATTCGATGAAGCAAACTTTACATGGTTGGTTTTCTACGCATCCCGTTCATTAGTATTTTCATCCTTAAATCATTCACTTATTAAAATGACTCTAAGCTCTTTAACTTCTAAATATGATTTTTTAGTATTGTAACGTTTTTACTTGGTGCCATGTCATGGTGTCTACGGACAAAATGTCCTTGGACATTGTGTCGTTCTTAGTATTGGCATAGTGTCACTTATGAAAGTGTCATAATGTCTGCACTTAAAACAACAACGGCTTCGCTTACCAAAGATTTTCTGCGTAGCCGGCCGCAAGGATTTTCGAACAACCAACAGCTGCTTCCCTCTCCAGAGGTTTTTCTACTCTTTACCTATAGTATCCATTGACGTTAAGACTCTACGTTAATTTTCTTTGATGTCACTTTAGTTTTTCAGTTCCGTATAATATTGGTAACAACATCGATAAACTTTTCTCTCCTTAAATAACCTAAATTTTTAGGCGATTTAAAACGTTTGCATTGTTTTTTTATGGAAAGATCTGGCATCTTCTTCAAAAAATTTTTTACATCTAAGAAAGCTTTAGTAACTATAATTACTACAGGCTATAAACTGGTAGTTATCAACTTCCAGGTGCTTTTTTAAGACTATTGGGATTCACCTATTAGAAACCTTTCCCTGCCGTCTTTTAATATTTCTGTTAGAAAACATAGTCACAGCAAATTTTTTGCTGATTATAGGATAAGGAATTTCTTTCCTCTCCCAACTTAGAAAAAATTGGAGTTTTTAAAGCAAAAGCTTGCACTTTCTCAGTCATCTACTCGGTTATCTGATGACTGTGGGAGTGTCCGCAATAAAAGTTTACTGAAAGCTTCATTTCTAACTTTGGAATACAAAACGAAAAGAATGCTTCGATTGAAAACTGTCTGCACCCTTTAAAATTACGATGTTAATTAAGTTTTTTTTTCACATACACTAAAACTGCAAACATCCAAATCTTCACTTCCTCTCTAGTTACCAGTTTTAATTAAGTCTTCACCTCATTGCAGTTGCAAACAACTTCATTAGTGAACTACACCTTAATTTACCATCAATTTGAGGTCAAAAAGCCAACGACTTGTAAAATTTTATCTGTTTTATCCTCCTTTTTTATTAAAAATAAATTCGATGTTAAGAACTTGACAATTAAAGCAATTATTTCTTTTCGCATATTTATTGTGCCAGTCTTATGCCACAGCAGAAAAAAATCAAATTACTTGCAATACATATTTGCGAACAACGTTTTCTTTGCGTAAGAAAGCCATACACACAAGTGAGCGGACTGACATAAATGTGTTTATTTTTAGCTAAAGGGCATTTTCGGGAACAATCTGACAAACATGCTCAAACTCATACTTGCAGACATTTACACATGTGATAACAATTGAAAACTGATTGCATGGAAGCTGCTTCGATCGATTCTTTAGTGGCTGTTAACCAAACAAGCAACCATTCAACCAAACAAATATTTTTAATAAACCAATTTTACACCGTTGTTATGACAACTTATGTTTTTATGGCTTTGAGTTTTTTCTTCTTTGTTTTGTAGGTAAATATAAGAAATTGATTGGTCGAAAACCATGAGAATGTCAAAGAATTCAAGAACTCACAAGACGAGTTATTGGGTAAGATTAAAAATAAATTCTGAAAAGGGTTTCTTCCTCAAAAAAATATGAATATTCTTTGAAAAATTATTAAAATTTTAATAATTTTAGCAAGGAGTGTGGTTTGAGTTTCATAGTTAAAAGCCTTCTACTTCTACAGTGATCCTGTATTTTGAATATCAGATATATGTAAGTAAAAGCCTGTTTAAATACTGATAGAAAGAGTTACGTCACATTTTCACAAGAACCTCTTTCATTATAAAGTTTAAAGAAATAAAAGAATCAAGGGATAGTTCAATGTCTTGCAAACCGATTGCAACAAAACTTGGGTAACACAAAACATCTTACCTTTTAATGATTTCAGATAAAAAATCCTTTCATACCACCGATACCGATTGGATGTTTTTACTGGTAACAGAATTAACGTTTCACAGTCCTGTCTACTCCTTGTGGCCCTTATATTTTACTTTAGTTTTTCAAGCTTCAAAATTTAGTTACGTTAAGGTCTTTATAAAACTCTTAACATCTTGTATTTTCTGCTTTAAAATAAACGAAACAGCATAACATGCACAATCGGCAAATTAGGTTCTTTACCTTTGTAATTTAATGCTGCGTTATAAACTTAAAGCGATGACAGGACAAACTAATAAAGAACTTCTTATAGAGATAACTTTAGTAACTTTTCCTTTTGCTGCCTCTATTTTATTAAAATAACTTTTATAAACACAATTCAGACGAAAGTACAGTGTGGTAGAAATAATATATTTCATCATCGATTTTATAATTTAAAATTAAATTTTACAAGATAATTGCAGAAAAGTGTTTCATATTCATTTTAGATTTAAAACTTTCCAGACCTTTCAGAATATTATCCTCGATTAGGGCACTTCGTATATGGATTTTTTGAGAGGTTAGAAATTTTATTTTTTTTTTGCAGCAGATTTTAAAATGTTCACGTGCCTAAAAGTCTTTAGTAAATTAGTTAAAAGCATGAAATTAATAGCCATGAATAAAAAGTTATTTTAAATTAAAAACTCTGAAAATTCTGAAGATCTAAGTACTGATTTTTCAAAATATTATTCGACGTTCTCCACTTCAAAAAAAAAAAAAATAAAGTTTATCATTCATCTGTATTTCGTTTTTTATTTGCCCAGCATAAGTTAGTCATTTTTTAGCCGATATTAAAATAAAGATGGCCGAAAGAAATAAAAAACTAAGCTTAAATATTAAAGGGTGTACCCGAAGGTGACATAGTTTGACTTATAATGCCCTATCTTGTGAACCGTAATGGTCAAACATTTAAGAATTACACAGATTGTGTACTTCTATATCCGCTATAACAACAAATTTAAATAAAAGAGTTTAAATTTCCTTTTTTAGGCTTAGGTTCATTTAAAAAAATTATTTTCTAAAAATCTTTTTAAAAAGAAAAATTATTTAGACATGTTGGGGATGTTTACCAAAAATATCAAGAAATTTTAGACACTAGCAGGATATAATGCCGTATTTTTTTTGGATCGCTACATCCTTCATCGGCATGGTTCGCATCTATCTACCTTAAGTGTGTAATTTTTCTATTTTCTTTGAAAAACGTTCGCATACATTTGAAAATAATTATTGTTTCTAACAATTTTTAGAAAATACATTAAAAAAAATATTAACCTAATTCGAAAAAAGTAAATTTTAGTTCATTTGTTGGAGAAAATATTTCATTTTGATTGGAGAACATATTTAAAATTTAAAAATTTCAATATATTTATAATTAAAATAAAAGGGTGTTCCCAGAGGTAATGTTATTTGATGCATATGGGCCTATTTTTAAAACTGTTACAGATAGAATATTGAAAATTGAACAAATTGTGTATTATAATTTTTTTAATTTTTTATTTTTTCCTAACCGGGATTTGCTCCGTGGTTATTATAAATGAATTAAAATTTTATTCTTTCGACTTTAGGTTCAACGTTTTTAAAACTGTTTCTAAAAATTTTGAGAAAGAAAAATTATTTACAAATAAATGCGGACGTTTCCCAAAGACAACAGGAAAAATTAGACACTACAAGAATGAAGTGCAGTGTAAGTTGTACATTGTAAACATTATCTATTTAACCAACTTATTTTGAAAATAAGAATACGAGGAATATTTAAATCAATATTTAGTTGGTTAGACGAAGTCAATGAACCTGTACGCCAAATTTAAAAAACATGTCGTGTTATTTTTTATCCCGATTAATTAAAAAATATCGGTGATATTGATTATTGAGGGTGAAAGCACAACTTGATGGCCATTTCGCTACCGCCTACTTAGCTCTTCAGGAAACTTCTCACAAATATTTTAAATAACCTAAAGATTTTTGTCCAAACAATAAAGTTAAGACAAAAATCAAAGTATAAGCAAAAAACAACAAAAATCAACAATGATTTTATTTTTATTTATCCACTGTTTGTCTATTTGTTTTGAAGTTGGTTTTTGTTTTTGCAAAAATTTCTTTTTCAAAATTTTTTCTCAAAATTTAACAAATTTTACTGCCAAATTTTTCCATTCGGGGAAAATCGCTACAAACTTTTTATATTTATTTTAAAGTAATCTCCACAAAACTTAAGGACTCTTAGTAGGGTAATTAATAGCAATTGGATTATTGATAATTTTCTTTTTAAGGTACACTTTCCTTGTCGGTCCTAGTCAACAAGTGTTCTGTCAAACCCAGCCCTCTAACTTCAAAGTAAACCACATTGTTTTATATTTCTCCAGATAAAGGCCTGCCTGGGGAGGCTTTAACACACCTAGAATAAATTTAGTATGAACTGTTTACTTCTTATAGAATTTCTTGTGAATGGCACAATATTACTTTTTAGAAGATCGCTTATTCTTATTCCTTTGAAACGACAGGCTTTTGAAGATCACTTAGCAGCATGAGTCGATTTTAAATGGCTTCTTTACTGTAGTTTAGTTTAGTAAAAGGATATTAAACTTACTTTATTTCTATTAAGAAACCTATAATAACTTTTATAGAGTTTAAATATTGTACTTTAAAAATATAAAATAATTCAGGAATATGTTTATAGAGGACCCTTTGTCCAGCCACGTTAAACATAATTTCATCTTAATATTCATGTCGTCAATAAATTGTTTTAAAAATATGAAGAAAAAAAGTGGAAGTTGAGAAGGGAAGACAACAAAATTATGTATCACCTCAACATTTTTGAAGTAAGAATAAAGGATTATTCTATCTTTCACTTAGTTACACTGACTTGGAAATTATTCCTTCCTCCAACTGAATACTCCCAAATATTTATACAAAGATTATACAGTTGGAGTTCCATTAATATAAAATATGTTCATGTGTGTCTTTCAGAACATACATATATGAATATATGAATAGTGTTATATATGTGTGTGCATGTGCAATAATGTTATAGATTTAATTTTTCTTTATTTTTGTTATATTTTCTGTAATATTTGTCTTAATAAAATCCACAGATTCCAAACAAAGTTTCGCGTAAAATATGTTGGTTGTTGAGGTTTTCATATGAACATTATGATTTTGTTCACATCGGTATAATAAACACACAGTGCACTTACCTCAGAATAAATTCATACTATAGACCATATACGCTTGTACTTGGTCAAGGTTGATCGAATAGTAGTGGTTGCTACATAATTCCTTATGTAGTGTAATTACACATAATTTCAAGTGATATGTTTTTGTGTTAAGTGTGATCCTTGTAGAATAGTTTTTTCATTGGAAGTCCAACTTGGCAATTTAAAGCTATATTAGCAAGCTAATTATAACTGACAAAAAATAAATACAAAAATTTTGTAAAAAGGAGTTTAAGACAGTGACTGACTACACAAAACTGATTTAATATTTTTATTTTCAAAGAATGACATATTCTTCACAGATATCGATTAAGAAAAAATTTTCCTTACATCATAATATTTTTAAGTTTTTCTTGTTTTCGAACGTAGGAGATACTCTAAATTATTTCTGCCTTGTAGGCAGCCAATAACGCTAAAACACTGTATTAAACCAGCGAAACTTAATCTACTCAAAATCTTATTTAGCAAACATGTGCCTTTAACGTGCTTAGCCTCTTAGACCACAACAGAAAGTGGCTCCACCGAGACTCGAACGCCACTCACTATTGTTACGTGATTACTTTCCGCTCTAACTAATGCTTCGTTATGGTTGGAAATATGATTTCCTTGTTTTACTCTACTAGCACGTTGGCCATCTTATTATGAAATATACGACACTTCGACAAGTTTTAACTGCTGTTTTTCATTTAATCACCTTTTAAACAAATTATTCATTAAAACAATTATTTTTTCTTTATTCATGATGCTACTGGGTTGTGAACTCATGACCCATGACTTTGGTTTTGAAATAAAACGAAAGCTGTAAGTAGGGTTCATAGTGACATGTTCCACTTAGTTATTGCGTATCAAAGACAACAACGTCTTTCATACAGGAAGATTTCTAAAAAAAATGAAAACAGTTCTACAGTTTCTAAATAAATAACCTGGTGAAAAATTATTTCTGCTATAATTTTCATAATTTACATAGAAGTTTTATTGTATTTTTGACCAGTATCGAATGAGATGAGTTTTTCTTTGTTATTCATTACAATTTTACTAAAAAAAAAAAGTTTTGAAAAATATTAATTTACTAAAATTGGATCTTTCAATATTTTTGTAGTCTAAATCCAAGCAAAAAAAATCTCATGAAGTTAAATTTAATAAAAAAAATAATACAGCATTTTTATTCTATAATTTTCGTAGCTAAATATGAATATCGATCGCTAAAAAGCTAAAAATATTTTACGGCAAAAAGTGTAACAGACCATGCGTAGCCAAAAATCGCTAAATTGATTTTTTAAAATTTTTGTTTTAGTGATTTAGAGAATAAGGCTGCAGGCAAGGCGAAATCTTGTACCAGTGGCGAATTTCATTCATTTGCGCCGATGTAGAAAATGGCAAACTTCATATAAAAAAATTTTCGCTGATTTTTTTTTATATGAAGTTTGACATTTTCTGCAAAGGCGAAAATACATAAATTCGCCACTGCCACCACCTGGTACATGATTTCGCCATGGCTGCAGGTCTCAATTATTTCGATTCAATTTGACAATTTCTTCGAAAAATTTTTTATACATCTGTGTGAAGTTATAACCTTCAGGCAAATCTCAGGAAAATCTCGTCAACCAGTCTGTAGTCTGATTATAGCAAAATGGTAAAAGATATTTTTCTTTTAATAATAAAAGATATTTATATCTCTCCATGACAAGTAGCACGATCTTCTTCAAGAGTGTTTGTCAAGATAAATCAATCTTTCTCAATACCACGTTCTATTGTGAAGCGATTTGCGTAGCATAACCCCGCGATATTCTGTTAAATACTGACCGGAATTTATTGTTATATTGGTAGAACAAATCATGGCTTTCTTAAGTTAAAAGTTTTAAGTTTTGGTAATTAAAGTTGTGACCAGCTAAAGATAACCAAAGTTTGAAAATTGTTGCACCTACAACATTTGCTTTAATAAAACAAAAAATACCCTTTTGCAACAGGTAGGGCATATGAATATTATTTATATTGCAAGTTGCTTATAGTTACTTGTGTTTTTCTCGCCACAACAAACACAAGCCACACTTAATGATGACGACGACGATGACAACTACACCGTCACCAGCACTATCAACATAAACGAGGATGGTAAAACTTACGTGAAATTCATTCAGCTGCATGTGACATTGATGACAACAACGTATCGTATGTGTAAACAAATAAAAACAACAACTACTACTTCGGCAACAACAATCTAAAAGGTAAAAAATATATATAAAATCACAAAAAAGAGTAGAAAAGAAATATCCGACCACCACGTTTTTTAGCACTGGCAGACATCATCTCTTGCACCTTCTTGTTCATTAAACTGCAAACACAAATGGTATTGTGGAAAAAAATATTCAAATACTTTTGAGAAATTTTAATAAAAAAACCTATTTTTAACCACAAAAAACAAAACCGAACTTCACTTACCACATACTCTACAATAGTTACTAACGGTTGAGAACTGATTGCAAGTCTGCATCATTTTGTATTTTTATTAATATTTTACAAAACTGCCATTAACCACAAGATGTCTGAATTATGCTCTAGTAAATAAATTAGTGTTTAAGCAACATTTATTCAAATCATATTAAATTTCTTCAGCACTTAAACACTGCTGTATTGAAGTAATATGCGGTAAGCGGCAATTGCTACAACAAAAGCATCTTGTAATACGATGCCCGAATGAATTTTTAAGTGTAATGAAGATTTCATAAGCACAACATTACGGTTTAAGTTCTAAAGGATAATCGGATAGGGACGGTTAGATGTTAAGAAATAAGATTGTAAAATGAGATGTGAGAATCTTAGAATCATTTTATTAAAGTCAAATTTCATTTACAGCCATAGGAATTTGTCTTTATGTCTGCTATTACACACTTTCCAGCACAGCAGCGGTATTTAAATCTCACCAGTCCGCAAAAAGAGTAATGTAAAGCTCATTCTCATCTTTCTAATAATTTTTACATGTAGAATATCAAAAAATTCGGTTCTCGAAATTTGTCAACTAACCAGTCATTCAACACAACAACCGGTGCTAGGGGAATGGCAAGCTTTCACATTACTGTGATTCCTTAACAAAGAAAATCATGGAATGTTCTTACGACTTTTTTGGAACAGTGAAGCTTAGATGGTCTCAGTAGGAGGTTTGTTATTGGTTTCGACTAGGCTCAGTTTTCGTTCAGGGCAATAACTTCCGCCAGGTAAGGTCAGCATCATATTGTGGTTGTAAAAGAAGGAATTGCTTCAAGGACACAACAACAACGAACGTATACAATTAGGCACAAGGAAATGTACTGTCATCAAAAGAATTCTTTCTCTCTCTGCCTTTTCCACTGTTTAGTATTTACCTTGTTGATTGATGAATTTTGGTTTAAAAAAGTTAAAAATGGAAAAACTAATCGAAGATCAAAAATGCAATCGCCACTGTCTCTTTTACATAACCCTGTAGTTATTAAATGTATATTTTTAAAATGCAATGAATTGTAATTGTAATTTAGATAAACCGGATTAAAGTTTTAACTACGAAATTTGTTCCATAAAAAATTTAATATTTAAAATCAAGAGAAAAAATTCTAAAGTTATTTGTGTGAAACTAACGAATATAGAATAAAATAATTAGTTTTATTGGCCATTGTGATTACTTCTAATTTTAGAGTCATCAAACTCATTATAAAAATTAAATACAATTTAATTCTTTTTAACCGACTTAAAAAAAAAAAGGAGGCTATCAATTACACACAGAAAAAAGACTGGTAAAATTCCATCGACATGTTCAAGATTAAATTAGGAATATAATAATTTGATTTTAATTATTAATAAATTACAATCTTGACTTATTTTTTATATTAAAAGCTAACATTTGATATATGCCTCCAAATGTTGGTTGTTATACCTTTTAAAATAGTTAACCTGACCGATTTGTATCTTTACTAAAATCTATTTTATTAATTGGAAGATGCAACTAAACTTATTCAGCACATTACTACTGAAAACCGAATTTTGGTAGTTAGAATTATAAAAATCAATTGTATCTTCTAAAATATAAAAATTTTTGACGTACTAAAAATAAAATTTGTACACATTATACAAAAAATCACAATATTTCAGTTTAAAGGAACAAAGATTTTTTCAAAGTGGTAAAAGTTCTTCAATGTTGTATGGTGGTAAGTTTAAAATTATCTCACAAAGCCATATGTAAATAAAAAAAATTTAAAAATGTTTAATACTTTTCACAGAGGCAAGACTTGCGGTAGAGGATGGCAAGTTAAAGAAACTATATGAAAAAGTGTATCTTGATTTCAAAGAAGGAGTTGGTCTAAATAAATGATTCAAATCATGAAATTTATGACGTAAAATCGTATCACTTTAATTTATTTTTTTAATAAAAATAAATATTAAAAAATTATATCGTTTTATTTAATTCACACTAATATTCTATAGTCACCCAAGAATCATTTAAAAAAATAGTTGTGAGTCCTATACTCATTCAGTTATTACAACCGAATTCAAGATAATACACACAACCGACAAAATTCGATTGGCAACGAATTCGGTTCCCCCAACGAATTTCTTTTCTCTGTGTACTGAAGGTCGCTTTTTTATGTTTGTGCCTGCAGAAATCAGTCATTTCTTCCAAACCGATTATAATTTTTTTTTTTTGTAATTTAACAGATTATGCTTACAGATTGGTCCCGTTTTAAAAACAGTTTATAATCTTAAAAATTAAAGGGTGTTCCCATACAACATACATATTTTTAAGTTTTTCATGAACCGTAAGGCGCACCTCATTAAAATTAAAAAAAATCACATTGCTAAAGCTCCCAATAGCAAAAGGTAATATAAAACAGGGTGTTCCCATAGGTGACTTTAAATTAACTTATATGCGCCTATCTTTTGAACCGTTATAGTCAAACGTTTGAAAATTGGGTAGAATGTCAATTACTATGACCGTTACAATAACAAGTATTAACATTTAAATACATACATTAAAGGGTGTCCCAATAGTTACTGTAATTTAATGTCTGTGACCATACTTTTGAACTGCTATAAACAGGCAGCTAATATTTACAAAGAATCTTTATTGCTGAGTCCGCTATAGCAACAAATATAAAATTTTAATTTGGTAATTAAAAGCTGTTCAAATATTTGAAGTAAATTGACCTATATGGCCCTATCGTTTGAACCGTTACAATTAAATTAATTAAACACAATGTCCACCACTCCATCTGGTATATTAAGAAGTATAAATATCTAAAACTATAAATTATAGGGTGTTACAATAGTTGCTGTTATTTGGTGTATATGACTAAACTGTTGAACAGTTGTAGACAGTTGATTGAAATTTGCACAGAACCTTTATTGTTAAGTAGCATACTTTAAATTAGAAATTAATGGGTGTCCCTATAAGTAATGTTATTTGACCTATATGGCCCTATACTTAAAACCGTTACAGACAAACTCTTCAAAATTATACAAAATGTCCCGATTTACACTATGCAACTTTTTGAGGCATTTTCTTCTTAATTCTCTATTTAGGTTGCAGCGATATTAAAAATAAACGTTATTTAAAAATAAACATAAGCTACAGTCACATCCATTCAAAATTCAAGCAATACCATATTGCTTACCCCTCTTGCTTCACCAACAAACAAAAATTGCATGCCAGTTTCATGAAAAATTGCCAAGTCTAAATGCGGTAAATGTCTATTACTTTATTAAGTATAATAACAAGTTTAAATATTTAAAATTAGAAGTTAAAGGGTGCCCTAATGGTTGTAATTTGATGTATATGGCCAATCTTTTGAACAGCTATAGACTTACGCTTAGAATTTAAACAAATTTTGTTTTACTATATCAGCAATAAAAGGTGTAAAAAATAAAGGATGACCCCATAACTGCTGAATTTTCTTGTTTAATCTGCATTCATATTTTGTTGTACGACATATGAAAAGTTCTGACGCAATCATATTCGGATACAATAGAATGTAATTAATGTATAATTACCGTCCTAAAGAAATATGATTTTAAATTTGTATGTTTTGAATCGGAGTTTTTTTTTGCAAGAATTTGCTTTTTTTATAATGTGATTATTCAAAGGGTTACATGTGCCGTCTTGTGTAGGTTTAAAGAATAATTATGAAGAAATATGTTCAGTAAAAAGAAGAAAGCACTTTAAAACCCCAGTTGAACAAAATTTCCTTAACGACGGGTACAATAAAGAATCAAACAATTCGTCAACGGTATTTTCTAATAAATAGCCTCGAATATCGTGCGGGACAGCTACATACAAAACAGAAGACATAATCGCTTATCCTTCCCTTAGTTTGCTTTAACAGTAGACATTCTTTTAGATATTGTCACTTACATTGTCGTAAATGGTGATTTACCTAAAATGTCTTTATGTCTTAACAGCACAAGACATGCATCCATCGTCAGACAGTGTCATTAAGAAAGATTAACCAAGTGGGAAAGACCAAAATTGGAGCGAGTTTTTATAAAATACATCGTTTTATCATTTTTATTTTTTTTAATGCAAGCTTAAAAAAATTTGTTTTAAAATATTTATTGTAGAGTTTTATAAACAGTATTAAAAATTTTCCATCTAAAAAAAGAAATGCGTTGGCAACTGTTGTAGTTTCACTATACTGGTCAAATCTGTTACATCTGTATCTCTGGTTTCTATACGAAATAACTTATTTTTACAAAACAGCAAGTATTCTATATCTGAGTCAAGGCTCTAAGGTACCTTTACACAAAATTTTGTTCCAATCCATCTAGTAGTTTTTACGTGATGCAAACACAAAAAGACAAGCAGACAAAAAGAAAAAATTCCACAAATAGGTGTTTTGTATTTCATATCGATCACTAAATTATTTAATCTACAGAAATGATCCTGGTACAGTTTTATTGTATGTATATATGTTTAAAAATTGACTTAGTTTTAATTTTTTTACAAAAATTAAACGGATGGTTATAGAAAACATTAAAGAAGAGTCAAAAAATGTAAAATGAAAAATAAAAGTAACAAGCTGATGTTCAGATATTATTATTTCATTTAGTTGCTGCAGCTTAAAAATTTTTCTAACCAAATACTAGGTCATAATTTAGTTTGTGCAGATTTTTGTTTTTAATATTTTTGGTTCCGAAAATATTTTTCTTTACTTTTTACTTCCACTAAAAAAAATTTTTTTTAGAACTTTCATTAAAAAGTTTTACCTGCCTAAATTAAAACTAAGACATTTCCTGGTTTAAAATCATGCCTTAATAAATAACGTTACAGAGTTGTTTTCTTTACTTACTCCATCATCTTAGAGCTATACTATTTCATACTCTATGGCTCGAAGGACCAATTATTCTAGTTCAAGCGTTTTTAGGATCAATATTTGCCTTAATATAAAATCGCTACAAATCTATTAACTTCACTTTAAATGGATCATGTGTGCATAATTTTAGAAGGGTTTTTTAAGAACTCTCTACGGTTAGTGACTCGAAATTAGTGACCAAAAATCAAACCATTATTTATGTTTTTCTAGTGCTTCAGCAATCTTATTTTAGAAAAAAATAATAAAATTAAGTTTTATACAACTCGCAAGCTTAACCGAACTTTTTTAAAAATTTACTACCAACAGAACATTTTTGTTCGAATTTATAAATTTTTAATTGATTACAAATTTAAAAAAAAAAACCAACAACAATTTATTAAATTTATATTATATCATTGCTTAAACAAGTAGAAACTAAAGTCTTTGACAGCAACTTTATTCCATGAACTTGTAGCGCAATAACTTCTTTTAACTTTTGCAATTATAGCAAAATTTTAATTTTTGTAAGTTATTTGATGTTGCATTTTACTTTAGTTAAGCCTGTCAAAAGATCACTTTTGTAACACAACATACACAAGCACACACACATACACATACACACACCCAAGAAATACCCTCAGTATGAAACCGAAAAGCGCAAACTTCTATTGAAAAGACAACTGCAACGAATGGCCAATTACAGAAAAATTATATAGAGCAAAAAACTTAAAACGAATCTTCAAGAAAAAAAAGTAAATAAAGTAAAAAGAAAAAGAAAACAAACATTTAAACATTTTTTAACTTGAGGTGTATGTGTGTGTTTGTTTTTGTGCCTAGCAATTTCCTGTTTATTTTTTGTCTTGACTGACCACATTTCAACTATTCAAACTCGCTCGCAATTCCTTTAAGCTGGAATCGAATGACTGCCAGAAAAAGTATTTTATGTGTATGTATGTGTGTGTGTATAAATTATATGAAAGAAAAATGTTAACTAAAAGCATTATTGGCCATCATTAGCCTTAGCAGCATCATGATGTCTTTTATTCTGTTTTTTCCCTTTTGTGTACCAATTTATGAATGCAGTGAACAAAAGGAATGATTTCATTATAAGTTACTTGAACGTATAAACAACTGGGTTAATTTTTATTTCGTGAAATACTTAAATTAAAAATTTAGTGGCGACGTAGCGATTCAACATTGATTCTTTTGATATCGAATAATTTGATCCATATCGAGGTCCACACTGTACAATGTGCTACAAAAATTTTGTAAAGTATAAGAAGTTTGATCTGGAGCAAGCAATCGATGTAAGATGTATTGAAACTAGCGCATCTCCTAAAATGTTAAAGACAATTATCCTTTTATAAGTTCAGTTCTAGATTATTTTTTGGAACCTCGAGGCTTCTCTCCTCTTCTCACATTTCTATACAGATTTCCTTACCAAACCCTTAGTTCTCTCTGTTGTTTTTTTTTAGCTTCCACTACTTTATTTCTTTTGAATGCAGACGCAATCTTTTTGGCCATGAGGCAAACCCTATATGAAACGAAAACCTTTAATATCCTTAAAATTGTAGTATTTAAAGAGGTTGTAAGCTACCGTTCACATGCGCGACTAATCATGTTGCTGGATGAGCCAATATGACCCCAAATAAATAAATTATTTTTTTTTTGTTCACAGCAAAAGCTGCTCAACGTTATCGCTGTTTTTTTTTTGGAAGATTATGGCGAGCATGCTGTATCTAAAGTCAGTTATATAAATTGATTTGTTGGCAATTTAAACATTAGAAAAAAGGATGGAAAGATAGCAAATATTTAAAGATAAAGAACTGGAAGCTTTGTTCATTAAAGAAATTACCTGATCCAACTGTGGTAGACCTTTTGAGTGTAATTTTTCAAATAATAACAAAAACTTGTTGATGGTCCTTAATTTATTTTTTCAAGCAACTCACACGGTAACCATGTATTTTTACAGAGACTATACTATGATTAATTTTACTACCTTAATTTTTTTTCTTTTTTTATGTTAGAATGTTTTATAGAATGGCCATAAGTAGCCTTACGACATATGTGCTAAGCAAGATGATTTTAAATTTCGTTAAGGATACACAGTGTAACAAAATTTTGCCGTATTAAACCCTTAATCACACAAAGTAGAAAAGGCTAGTCATTCCGTTTGTTATATCTGCAATATATATATTCTGAGTACTTATGCATAGCGAAGTGATATCAGTAAGATCGGTTCATGTCCTTCGAAGCAATGGGCTAAACAACACACTTTCCTCTAGTTATTGCCTACGAGGGCTGCTATATATACTTTTGGCCTGGCAACACTGAGTACTGCCAAGTGCAATCTGACATTTCCATTGGAAAGTTTGTCATTTTTAAGCATAATCGTACTCAAAACGTTTTGACGTACGACCATTATTTGTTGTTTACAGTGACTTGGAAAAATTAGTATAGAAAAAAATGGAATTAACTCGTGAACATTTTCGTGCCTTCATTTTTCACAACTTTCGACGTGGATTATCACGACAAGAGTGCATTGATGAACTTAAATCTTTGTATGGCGATGAAGCACCATCCTATAGCACTGTGAAAAATTGGTATAATGAATTTAATCGTGGCCGAAGCTCGCTCAAAGACGAATTCCGTGAAGGTCGTCCAAAAACGGCTGTTGTGCCAGAGAACATTGATGCCGTGCGTGAACTCATAATGCAAGATCGATATGTGACATACCGAGAGATAGAGACATCCTTGGACATTTCTTTCACCAGCATGCATTCGATACTGCATGAACACCTGGCCGTAAAAAAGGTTTGTTCCCGTTGGATCCCGTACAATTTGAAAGTCGCTCAAAAAAAAGGCTCGTGTCGATTGGTGCAAAGAAATGTTGCAAAAATACGATTGCGGTGCTTCAAAAGACGTTTATAAGATCGTCACAGGTGACGAATCATGGATCTATGCGTATGAGCCCGAAACGAAATAACAATCGACCGCGTGGGTCTACAAAGACGAGCAAAATCCAACGAAAGTTGTTCGTGGAACAAGCACTTCGAAGCAAGTGGTCGCCTGTTTCTTCGGCAAAACTTGTCATGTGGCGACTGTTCCGCTTGAGCAACATAGGACGGTCACTTTTAAATGGTACACTACAATTTGTTTGCCTAAAGTCATCGGAGAAATTCGAAAAACCAACAAGAGAAGACGAATCATTGTTCACCATGACAATGCGAGCTCTCACACATCGGCTCAAACCAGAGCGTGTTTGACCGGCCAAAACGTCGAATTAATGGGTCGTCCGCCGTACAGCCCTGAGTTGGCACCTAATGACTTCTTCTTGTTTTCGCACATCAAGAAAAAAATGCGTGGTCAACGATTTTCGTCGCCAGAAGAAGCTGTTGAAGTGTTCAAAAACCATGTTTTAGAGGTGTCTCAATCGGAGTGGAAAAAGTGCTTCGACAACTGGCTTGAGCGCATGCAAAAGTGTATAAATTATGCTGGAGAATACTTTGAAAAACAATAAAACCATTTTTGATTATAAATATTTGCATTTTCACTATTAGGCCAGAAATATATAGAGCAGCCCTCGTATCAATTGGAACAATGAAGTGAATCCAATAAAAAAAAAAACAAATATATTAGCAACATATATTTATATACAGACTTAAAAAAAAAGAAAAAACATCAAGTAAAATGATTTAGCGGTCGTCTATATTTTTATTTTTTCCAAACTATGGGCATCTGAAATTTTCATAGAAAATTACGTTTTTGCACCATATTTTTTAAGATATCAATATGGGAATCATTTAAAAGATTTTGAAGAGATCTTTCAGGAAAAGCTAAAATTATTAAAAAATGTTTAACCCATTAAGAGCCGTTTTTATTTTTCCTTTTTTTCACATGAGAACTTTAAAATAAATTTTATTACAATATACCTTCTACATGTTTCAAAATTTAATAAAATCGATTCAGACACCCAAAAAATTGCTTTTATTTCTTATTCTTCTACAGTTCAACGGATGACTTGCTCAGACGGACGATTATGTGCACCATAAAAATCACGAAGTTGTCTATAAGTTTCTCGAATTGATGACTGATATTCAGAGGCAACTTGGATGATTTAATAGCGTCGTTTAAGCGAGAGTTTCTTGAAAATAATAAGAAAAAATTTTTTTATCAAAATTATGTTTTTAGTTAATTTTTTTTTAATTTAAAGTTCTAGTGGGCTTAACAAAAACAAATAATATTTCGCTACCCTAACTTCGTTTTAATTCAATTGATATTCTTATGAATTAACTTTTTACTTGATTTGATGATATTTAACAACATCAAGATTATCAATGGCTTCAGTAACCTTCGCTATATTTAAGTTGTTTAAGAGTGTTTGTGCTGTTCAAAAATTGTGTAAATTAATGAATTTATTCTTTTATATTTCAAACAAATTTACCTTTGTATTAGTGTGCAGAATTCCCTAGAAATCAATTCGAATTTGTTGAATGTTATTTAGTTCATGTGTAGACAGTATAAAATTGTTGCAACATTAATATTTATTTGTAGTGGACGTCTGTAGTGAAGCATTCATTGTAAACTAAAGTTGCAAGCCTTGGACTCATGCACTTCCAAACAGACCATTCATGCTAACCAAATAGTGAAAAAGTACACTGTGTTTTAGAAAAAATAGGGTGGCAAGATAATTTCAAACTTCAATTGAATTTTGAAGGGCTTATAACTTCAAACAATCTCGGTTTTTAAAAAGTGAATGAACAAAATTATATATATTTTACTTGAAAATCAACTTGTTTTTAATTTTGGGAGTTAAGCTTAAGTGGAAAAAAATTTGATATTTAAAAATTGCCTCCCTAATAAAACAAACCGTACTGTGCAGATATCGATGGTATCTCCTTTTTTTTTAATTTTTGTACAATTGGTAAAATTTTTATTTTTATGTTTTTTTTCATGTATCAGTTAGTGGTCAGTTTTTTTGTTACTAATATGTGTGCATATGTGTGTGTGTATGCTGTTATATTTTGTATTGTAATTAAAACTTTTCTTCTTTTCGATTTTATTTATTATTAATGCACACAAAAGTCAAAATCCTATTTCATGTACAAAACAAATGATTACTACTTGTTGTTCAACTAATACTCGATGCAATTTGCATAAAATACGGATGAAAGTACTGACAAATGTTTGTTAAAAATTAACTAGGAAATTGCAAAGGAAGGAAACCGTACCTCTTCACATATTCCATTTTTAGATTTTTAATATTAAATTTAATAAAATAGTCGCCAAGCTCAAGGGCAGGGACAGGACAAGAATGCACATTATTGTTTTGAAAAATACTCAAAGATTGATTTGAACTCAATACCAATATTTAAGTAATTAATTCCAAATTTTAGTAGCATGAAATGGTTCATTTTAAAATAAAATGGAGTTTGTAAGCTTGGTTAAGAGTTGGCAGACAAAAACTTTGTAATTCTTTTTTCATTGCAAGGAACTTAGATTTTAAAAATTCTAATTTGCAAATTTTATTATTTTTTTTTTTTTTTTTTTTTTTTTGTTGAAAATATAATATGTTTAGATTGAAACTATGACGACTATTATGAAATAATTAATTTGGCTTAACTTTATTTTAATTTCTTAAATTCTATTAAACTTAATTACATGATGCTGTTGATGAGTCTACCATCCCCATCTCTCCTTTCATTTTGCTTGCAACATAGATTGCGTAGGTTTAAACTACTCTTGAAGTAATAAAAAATTAGTACATTTCGATCTCATGTTGTGTTTTTCATTTAGATTAACAAATTTGTTTGATGATTTATGACAAATATTCCTATACTCATGGACGAAGCAGTTATGATTTCGTTTCACCATTTCTGTTGATATTAGAAGTCTGTTTAATTTTTTTTTCTAACTTTGCTTTTATAGCAATTTCCTATATTTTTTAATTTGTTATTTTTTTTTTAAATTCTTCATCATTTTATGTGGCTTGTGTGGTATTTGGTTATCTGGCCAATATGTTGCCAATAATGCTTCTTGCATGGCTTCGTATATTTAAACCAGAGTTATCGCATTTGTGCCAAGTTGCTAACTATTTAATGATTTTTTATTTCCAATAAATCTTAAAATAAACCTCTAATATTTTAATTGCGTGACTTGTATTTAAAAATGTTGCAAAATGTTGCAAAATGTTGCGACTGTTTGTAGCATTTTTTTAAGATCCTTTTAAGTCATCGCATTCGTGGATTAAGAACTTTAGCTTTTATATTCTTTAAAATGGTTTTTTTATGAACCACAAGAGGTTTATTAATAACTATTCTAACGGTATTCGAAATTGGTTTGATAAATTGTGATAAAGCTTGCTATATTATTCGCTGCCACAAAAGGAAAAATGAAAAATGTACATGAAAATTTATTTTTGGCTGCTAAAGTTCTTCCTCAGGCAAGAACATTTCAAAATTATAACGAAATAGCATACAATAATTAAATGCCTTATTAAACCCTTGGACCATAATTTAACACAAACATAAAAAAATATGGTTCAAAGTAACAATTTTTTTGACTCTTTTTTTAATTAATAAATTAACTTATTTTTAGCTTAGAGAGTCCTTTTTTATTTAATAAAAATTGCAAATATTTTTTTATTTATTTTTCAATATTTCGGTACTCCTTTGTGTACCATCTTCAGGAATTAAATTGTTTTTACATGTATATTAAATTTTTTTTTTTTTTTATATACATGTAAAAACAATTTAATTCCTGAAGATGGTACACAAAGGAGTACCGAAATATTGAAAAATAAATAAAAAAATATTTGCAATTTTTATTAAATAAAAAAGGACTCTCTAAGCTGAAAATAAGTTAATTTATTAAAATATGGTTCATTAAGCTTAAAATATAAGCGTTAGAAATGGTAAACTGTATCCACACGGGTTGTTTTAAGCCCTTAGAATAAAATTCATTTTAAATTCTTTATGTTATTTTCAGTCGACTCTCATTACAATAATGATTTTACGCAGAAAAAAGTTTTTTGCAACCATCAGATTGTAATGTTATTAAATATTTAATTAATTCAATCAATTATTTAATCAGAAAGTTTTTTATTAATTTCTTAATTAGATATATGATTCAGACAATTAAAAATTTAATAGGTACAAATATTTTTTTCGATACATTTAGCCTTGGGTTTTACCATTGAACGATTTCCTTAAAGAACGGGTTCAAGGTTTTGTTAAGGTTGCTTATTTATCATATATCGTTTCTGCAACACTGTAATAAATATTGAAATTAAAAATTATTTTTTATATAAAACATTTCAATTTCGAATAAAATACATTTAATTAAATTATTTTTTTAACGAAATATAAAAATGAAGCATAATGACCTAAATGAGTACTTTTCTTATCGCGATTTTATTTTTGCAATTCATAAAAGTATTTAAAACACTCCTTTAACAGATGTAATTGATTGTAGCTTGTGGTTTTCTCATTTATCGTTTACTTACAGGACAATGAACGAGAGGTACGGTTTCGGTGCGATCGAACAATTCACCAAACAAAACGATTTTGTCCAACTCTAATCTTCTTTTAAAAAAATTTTAAAGCTTAAGTTATTATTTTTTTTTTTTTTTATTTAACAAAAAAATTTTTGTTGGCATTTGAGCCGTTTATTTTGAAAGTAGCATAAGTCACTTTTTTAAAAATAAAAGAAAAAGTTTTAATGTTAAAAGCTGTTTAATGTTTTATGCTGACCGAAGTACTTTATTGGGGAGATAGAAGTGCAAGTAAGTCTTCTCGAGTCTTAGCCTCAAATACTTTCAAAATCTTTGAAACACAATCTTTTAAGTATGTTTATCAACTTACAAGCAAGGTGACCTATGACGCTCAACGGCTCATTTGTTGGAGAAAAGATTGACAACAAATCCATGCTTTAATATTAAAAAAATAGAAAAATATGACTTTAAAAAACTTTAGAGGCTCTTAAAAATGCAACTGGAGACTCACCATGCTTATGTTTTAATTTCTCACACCTGTATCACAAAATTAAAAAAAAATTTTTGTGTTAAACCTGCTCCCTTTCGTAGTACTGCTGCATGAAAATTTTTTTATTCTAACTCCAATTTAGTCTTGCTCTATTTTTTCTATGAAGTCTGCAATATAGAATTCTCTTATAGCATCAGCCAGCGTTTGACATTTTGAGGGTATTATTTTATAATCTTCGTATATTTTGGAATGTTTTTTGTTTTTCAGACTGCAACTGCAACTTAAGGTGTCGAGGCCCTTACCAGGGTCTACACCACATTAACCTTGGTTACAAGACGCTAGACATAACTTCATTTTTATGAAATGTTGTGAGTAAAACAAGTAACAATGACAAAAATAAAAATTGTATTTCGTGATTAACCGAAGGTTGATACAAAAAGCAAAAACAAATGTACAAGACAGGTAACAACAAGAACAGTAAAGAAATAATTATTTGTGTGTTGACTTCGTCTAACCAAATTAATATTAAGTGAATATTCCTCGCATTCTTACTTACAAAATTGGTTGGTTAAATAGATAATGTTTACAATGTACACAACCTCAGGTAGATAGATGCGAAGAATACTGATGAAGAATGTAGCGATCCAGAAAATGCTGCATTTTATTCTGTTGACATCTAATTTTTCTTGTTATCTTTGAAAAACGTCCGCATACATTGGTAAATTATTTTTTTTTTTTCAAAAAAAGGTTTTCAGAATTTAAAAAATTACCTTAAGCCAAAAAGAAATAAATTTTAATTCATCGATGGTGGACATATTTAAATATTATGGCAAAGCATCAGCAAACAAAAGAAAATTATTTCCTTTAATTTCCTTTATATTAATAACTTAGGAAGGAAGCATTCAATATTTTTTATAATACGTCCATCATACTGGTAGTTAAAAAGGTAGTAGCCTTAAATATAAAGCAAGATATGTCTCGAAAAAAGGACATGAACGAGATCTTTTTTTTTATCGTTGTCCTGCACTTGAAAAGAAATACCATGAGTTGTTAGCCTCGAGTGCACTAAGGACTTGTTTTTAATGGATGTTTCAAGTCTTCATTTCTTTTTCAAACTTTTTAGAAGAAAGGGGTACCGGTACATTTTGAGTCTACCTACAATATTTATAAAATTCATTTCAGAGAAAAATTGGTCACTACCTTTTCATAAATTTTATATTTTGTCACTTTTCATCGTATTGTACAGCAGAACTCTAAATTGCCAATACTGCACACATTCTAAACCTATGACTATCGCAAAAGAAAAGCTGTGCAATACGAATGTAATTGATATGAAGATTTTGCCTCATTACATCAAAGCCTAAATACTCGCAACAGTGTAGAATATGCAATCCACATAAAACTAAAATAGAAAAAACTAAAAAAATATCTAGTCTCCAAACTCACTTCTCTAGAAAGAACCATTAAAACAAGAGTATGATAACAAAGTGAAATGTTTTAAACTAATTTTTATTGAGAAGGAAATTTTAAAGCGAATATTTTTTTTCCCCTGTCACATGTTGCTTTTAATATTTTGTAGGAAACATATTTATTCTGTCTGCTTAATGGTTTTAAAATATACCAAAAATCGTTTATGTCCATAGTTCCTGACTTGAAAAAAGCTAACTAATTCTCATCTCCTACGATAGCAGACTTCATCACAATAATTTTATAAGGAAAAAGGTGTTAATTATCTTAAATATTAAAATAATTTTCTTAACGGGTTTAAGTGTTATTTAAAATTTCCTTGTTCAAATAAAAAGAAACTAAGAAAAAACTTTTTGTCAAAGAAAAAATTAAAAATTTTTTTGTCAAAGAAAAATGATTTATTGAAAAACATAAAAAAAACATTTCTTCTTATCACTGCAGCTGCATTTATCGAAAAAACCATTTAAACGCAGTAAAAATCTTAATAAAATTAACAAAAACAAAAACTTTATTTACAAAAAAAAAAAAAAAAAATGACTAACTGCTGCATAAAAACAGTCTTGTCTAGTAAACGCATTTAAGGCTATTAATCGCAATATTTTCTTTGTTTAAAAAAAATTCATTTAAAGACTACAATTCAGCCTCAGGTACTTTATAAAGATGACTAACGTCTGGATTTGGAAGAGTTGTTTGTGTAAGAAAATGTTAAGCTGTGGGTTTGTGTCTTTTTTTAATTTTTTTGTTTGCTATCATAAGGTAATCAACGCTTTTAATGGCCAACTGCAATTGCCACCTGAATAGAAGATGGCATGACTGCAGAGAGACGACAAAAGTCCAGACAAGCAGATACCAGCCCTAGACAGTGAATAAAAATGAAATAAAAAAAATTTTTATGATGTTAAAAAGTAGCATAAACGCTGATATTCGAACGCTGGTGCAACAAAAAATGTCCACTAAAAAATATATATTTTTGTTTTTCACTAACAGAATAAAAGTATTTTTTATAAAAAAAATATTTTTACAAAAGGGAAATTTTTATCCAAAGTACCTTTTTGAAAAAGTACATAATACAAAAAGTACCCATTTTAAAAATATTTTTTTTAAAAGCCATTTTCTATACATTAAAATTTATTTGCAAATTATTATCTGTTTAAAATAATATTAATAAAAGTACTTTTTTTAAAAGCCGTTTGCAAAAAGCACTTTTCATGCGGAGTACCTTTTTAATAATAATATTATTACAGTGCAAGAAATACAATAATAATAAGCGTCTTTTATGAAAAAATAAAAATTATGTAAAGTACCTTTTTAGTCCCTTTATACAGTTTTGTGAAAACTTTAAAAATATTTATATTTCCTGCAAGTTTTTTAAGTTTCATTAAAAAAAGTACCATTAATAAAAAGTACTATTAATAAAGATATTTATTAAAATGGGTTTTAAAAAGTACCATTGAGAAAAATTGTTTTTTTTTTAAACTGCTAATTAAAAAAAAATTATAAACAAGTACCATTAATAAAAAGTACTATTGATAAAGATATTTATTAAAATGTTTCTCAAAAAGTACCATTAAGAAAAAGTGTTTTTTTATAAATAAAAGCAGTCAAATAAAAAAGCATAATGTACAATAAAAGTACTTTTGGTAAAAAAATATTATAAAAAAGTACCATTAATAAAAGGTACTATTAATAAAGATATTTATTAAAATGTGTCTTAAAAAACTACAGTTAAGAAAAATGTTTTTTATAAATAAAAACTGTCATTAAAAAAGTACTCTTTAAAAAGTACTTAAAATAGAAAAGGGTATCTTCATTATATTATATAAATTATATTAAAATTATGAATAGGATTTTGTAAAAGTTCCAACTCAATCAAATTACAACTATTGAATAAACTTTATTGTCAAACCTCGCACAAAACAACGACTGCAAATAAAATTTTCTAAATAGTTTTTTTTTTCTTTGAACTCATATTATGCAGACATATACTGAGGCCTGATCTAGAAAGATATAAAGAAATATACATACATACACCCATAATCATAAAAATGCTATTCCTGGCCCAAATTGGAGGTGTATACTGATTGTTGTAATTAAGATAATTGCTATAAGATATTGAAATATTGTTGTTGTTTTTTTTTCGTTATTGTAGTCACTGCAATTGTTTTACTTGCTACTGCAGCATAACAAATTGAAAAACAAGCATTTCTAATATTTGAAATAACGTTGTTGCAACATGGACAATTTAACCTTAAGCGCAAAATGCAAGAATACAAAGAAAGAAAGACAGACAGACAGACAGTACAATATAAAAGAACAAACAAAGCAGCTGTCATCAGTAGACCAATAGAATACTGTGGCCAACAATACAAACAGGTTAGGTCAAGTTATGCTGTTTCTTTGTTTTTTTTTAGGTTGAAACAAAAAGAAATTTTAAATAAAATGTTTTTGAAGAAAGCAGGTTACTGTTTTAGAAAAAGAAATTTTTTCTATTACAACAATGGTAATTATTGGATGGTTTAACCTTTTGACACAGCAGCACAAATAGTTTAATGGAAACTTTAATGTTTGTAAAGAGTAACAAAAACTTTTTACATAATAAATTGAAGAAATTTGGTTTTTGAAGTTAAAAAAGGCAGGCAAGATTGAGATCACTTTTAAAGAGGGTCCGGTGTCTTATTTTTAATCACGTTTGTTGTAAATACAAATGCTGAAGGTCCTTGCCATGGGCATTTTGTATGAATATAAGGCAGCTTTGAACAACCCTTTAAAATGAATACGAGGGCTGCTATATATATTTCTGGCCTGGCAACACTGAGTGCCGCCAAGTGCAATCTGACATTTCCATTGGAAAGTTTGTCATTTTTAAGCATAATTGTAATCAAAACGTTTTGACGTACGACCATTATTTGTGTTGTTTACAGTAACTTGAAAAAATTAATACAGAAAAAAATGGAATTAACTCATGAACATTTTCGTGCCATCATTTTTCATAACTTTCGACGTGGATTATCACGACAAGAGTGCATTGATGAACTTAAATCTTTGTATGGCGATGAAACACCATCTTATAGCACTGTGAAAAATTGGTATAATGAATTTAGTCGTGGCCGAAGCTCCCTCAAAGACGAATTCCGTGAAGGTCGTCCAAAAACGACTGTTGTGCCAGAGAACATTGTTGCCGTTTGTGAACTCATAATGCAAGATCGACATGCAACATACCGAGAGATAGAGACATCCTTGGACATTTCTTCCACCAGCATACATTCGATACTGCATGAACACCTGGCCGTTAAAAAGGTTTGTTCTCGTTGGATCCCGCACAATTTGAAAGTCGCTCAAAAAAAGGGTCGTGTCGATTGGTGCAAAGAAATGTTGCAAAAATACGATTGCGGTGCTTAAAAAGACGTTTAAAAGATCGTCACAGGTGACGAATCATGGATCTATGCGTATGATCCCGAAACGAAACAACAATCGACCGTGTGGGTCTTCAAAGACGAGCAAAATCCAACGAAAGTTGTTCGTGGAACAAGCACTTCGAAGCAAGTGGTCGCCTGTTTCTCCGGCAAAACTTGTCATGTGGCGACTGCTCCGCTTGAGCAACGTAGGACGATCACTTCTGAGTGGTACACTACAATTTGTTTGCCTAAAGTCATCGGAGAAATTCGCAAAACCAACAAGAGAAGACGAATCATTGTTCACCATGACAATGCGAGCTCTCACACATCGGCTCAAACCAGAGCGTTTTTGACCAGCCAAAACGTCGAATTAATGGCTTATCCACCGTACAGCTCTGACTTGGCAACTTATGAATTCTTCTTGTTTCCGCACATCAAGAAAAAAATGCGTGGTCAACGATTTTCGTCGCCAGAAGAACCTGTTGAAGTGTTCAAAAACCATGTCTTAGAGGTGTCTCAATCGGAGTGGAAAAAGTGTTTCGACAACTGAGCGCATGCAAAAGTACTGAAGAATACTTTACAAAACAATAAAACCATTTTTGATTATAAATATTCGCATTTTCACTATTAGGCCAGAAATATATAGAGCAGCCCTCGTAAGCAATTGTCGACTTATTCTCTTTAGTATGAGAGGACTTTTAAATCTAGTTGAATATTTTAAATGAGTAAATCTGAGGTGTTTTACGGGCTGTTGGCCTGTACCATTTCACTACATTTCGTATAAAAAATGTCATCCAATTAAGGAAAAGCAGAAATAAGTCACTGCTTGAGCTGCTTCATTTCCAAAGAAGTACCGCAAGTGATGGCTCAAGCTGAAAATACATTTCAACTCCTGATTAATTCTAGACTTGTGAGTTCTTTTAAATTAAATCCAGCATAATTTACAAGGTCAGGATTAGTTGGAATGAAAAATCAATATTCATATTAATCAATTAAAATTAAATTTATTTTCTAGGAAACGATTCAGAGTTGAATTAAAAAAGACTGTGATGAATCATAGTTCAAAAAGTACCTTTTTTAACATGTATTTGTTAATTGTTATTAATAAATTAAATATTTTGAATGTACAAAAATAAATCACAACATTAAATTTTGAAACAAGTTTTCCAAGACAAAACTTGTTTTTTAAGCCATCACATTTGATTTAATATCTGAAACTATAAAAATCTAATAAATCTAAAACTCACATTAAAAAGACATAAATGTTTAAGGAGTTTTTTTTTTTTTTTTGTCTTAAGCAATTTTTTAAAATAAATGTTTCTATTAAAAAATTATCAGTGTTTACCAACGCACATTGATACAGGTGTCTTTGAAAAAAAATCTATGAAATTTACACACAAATTGTGTTCTATTCCTGGTGTTGTTTTAAATTCTATTTAAATTAAAAACTTAAAATCAAAATCAAATAAATTACAAAAGTGGAATCATTTAAATGGGAATAACAACGAACAGAGTTTTGCTTTTTATAAAACTATTTTTAAAATTTATTATTTCATCAAGCCTAATCTCTGTTCGTCTAGTTTCCTGGTTTCCTTCTTCCAATAAACTACTTAAAACATCTGTTTACACAATTGCACACAGATAAAAGAACACGAAATTCCAGTTTATCCATGTAATCCTATTGTTATACTCATCGCTTTGGTTTTCCTCAGGCGTTATGAAAAAATTTAGATAAAACAGTGTGATTGAAAATTATGATGACATAATATTTATGAAACTATGTACTGAAATATTAGTGTGGAGTTTTTTTCTGTATAATTTTTCAATGGGTTTTCTTTAAAAATTAAGTTCGTTATTAACAATTAAATGGGCTGGAATAAATTACGCCAAAATTAGAGACGAATATAATATTCAAAACAGGAAAGCCTTAGAGTATTAATATTTGGTGAAAAAAATTTTAAAGATTGAAAACTCTTTATACCGAATAAAAATATTGCAAAAACCCACCCTAAGAACTGTCAAAAGCACTAAAAAATTATTTTTAAAATTATTTATTAAAAAATCGACAAATTTTAAGGAAATCAGAATTATTTTTAATGTTTCGAAAATTTTAAAAATATTTAATAAAGCGAATAAAAAACAAAAATACAATAAAACGAAATAAACGCCCGATGATAATAAAAAAAATATTGCAGCTTCATTTTAATTATCTTGAGATACTTCGTTCACTATTTTTAAACTCTAGACGGCATACACCGCAGAAACTAGTTAAAGTATTCAGAATATTTTAGAAGTCATAACCGAGCAGATATAGCGCTCTTAACGGAACATCTAGAGAAGGTTATTGATTTTGATAAATATTTTAGTCCACGTCAAACACGGAACCTGACTAAAAAACAACTTAGAAATTTGCAAAGCGGCCAAAAATCTCTATAAGCCCGAAGAATAGAAACCCTTAAAGCCCACTTGGAAGACCTTAAAACAACTTCACATGTAGTATATTCATTTTGGTGCTCCACTAAAAATGACACAAGATGTGGTAAATTTAAGGACCACTGTTAAATTTGCATGAAGGTTAGGCAAGCCTTTCCTATATTTTAACCTTTATCCACATTTCAAAATAGAACTTTTACTGTTGATTGCTGCTTCAATTTAAAACTGCCCTAAATTGGATTACGCTTGATAGGTTGAATGAATGTTTACCATGATAAATCTGCTGCTTATTTAATAAAAGGGAAAGACAATACATGTTGACAGGCCCGAATGGTGCTCAAAAAGCTCCAATGGCAGGAAAGCCATTGATCGGAATCGATTGGAATTTAACATTCAAAAGACAAATAGGAGCAAAGTTTATACCGGATTAATTAATAACTTGACGATTGGCTTCTTGTGAAGGATATAAATTTTTATACCCTTAAACAGAAAAAAAAAAATGGAAAAGGGGAAAAAGGATATATCTGAGTCTGTCATTCTGTTTGTAAATTCTACAATATCCATTTCGGACCCCACAAAGAAGATACATTCTTAGTCCTCATGCATAATGAAGTCCGTCTTTCCGTACGTATTAGTGTTGAAATCAATTTTGCCAGTGCGCTAGATGAGCGAGAGAAAATTCAAATTTGCCAATTGATCAGATTTTGTGTCAAAAACGGTGCTATTGAAAATCAGCTAGATGGGTCCGTTTCCCTCGAGGCAGTTGGCTTAAAACCACGCCTTCCTCTAATATTTCATATTATTTCGAAGAATGAAGTAACTTCAAATCAAAAAACAAAAATATGGACCAATAGACAACCAAAAAATACAAAAAAAAAAACATTCCATGAAAAAATACGGCACTTTTCCGAGTTATGGGCCCCTGAAATTTTTATAAAAAAGTTCTATTGTCAATATGGCCAATATGGGTATCGTTAAAAAGCTTTTGAAGAGATGTTTCACGATATACAAATTTTTTTTAGATATTTCACCCATCTAGAGTAAATGACATTTTTGTACAAGATTAATTTTTTTTATTTTTTAGTTCTGTCAGCGCAATATTTGGTTTTTTATAGGAGCTACTTCACTAAACTAGATGGGCATACATGGTGAAAGAGTATATTAGATTCGATATAGCCGAATATAGCACTCTTACTTGTTTAATTTGATTTAAATACTAAAATTTGCGCTTTTACAAGATTAAGTTCAATTTATTTAGAGGGCTTTGTGTCTATTTTAAGAAATTAAAAACGAACAAAACAGATAGAAAAATACATAAAGGAACCTAAAACCATAAGATTATGAAAATAGTGTCACTACTGACAAAAATGTCACTTAAATTATAATGGAAAACTGACAAATGAGAGAAAAATAAATTTTTATAAATTATTTTATTAAACTTTGGTGGCTTTAAACTGAAGAAATATCACATCAAATCTTATTAAAACTCTTTTGATTACAAAAGCTATTCCGACATAATTTTAAGTCAAAATAACATGTCTTTTTTTTTAATTAAAACACTTTAATGTCTAAAGGAAAATTCATAAAAATGTAAATAAATGAATATAAAAGAAAGAAAAAATATATTAACACTTCCTCGATGCGGGGGGTCAGTCATCGTTATAGATTGAAAAGATTAACAAATTAACAATGGATAACAAATTTCCAACAAGAATAAAATAAATAAACATTCATTCTATGTTCTAAACATTGATTTAGTGGATTTAACGTGACTACTATTTTTATGGTGGTGTGATTTTTTTGTTGATCATTAAAATAAAATAAGACAGGTTGTGTGTAACGATCCCTTGTTAATCTGTCAATATTTGTACGTGATCGTACGTTATACTCAGTGCGTGATGGTTTAAATGTTTCAAACTTAAATGAAGCTTAACCAGAAGTATTCTAATTTAGTAATGAGTACGAGAGCAGTCCAAGAATTACCTCATCTCACATAAAAATACAGAGAGAGTTTAGTTATGAAAACATAATTAAACAACGAATAACGTGAATAAAGATTTACATTGCTCACAAAATTGGGATGGAGCAAAGCACTATTTAATGCATTTTAATTGTTCACTAAGTGCATTTTAATGTGAGTGATCAATTATATAGAAAAAATATTGTAGTAGACTTGATAGAATTTGGCAAAGAAGGTTTTGTTCACAAAATTAACTTTTGAACTTAAAATTTCTTCTTGTGTTAATATTCTTACAAAAATAAGATTTGGCAACCCTTTGCATATTTACAACAATAAAAGATTAAAATTAACTTGATAAATGAAGTTGGTAATTTCACCACTAACCATCGTTGACAGAATACAGAGTAAAAGTTTGGTAGCATATGTGTAGCAGTCGCATTAAAAATGGTGTCTGCTTTTTTATTGAATAGAAGACCATGAGTTCAAATCCCAATAAAGCATAAATTTTATAGAAAAAATTTTGTTTTGCAAAAGCTGTAATGGATGTATTGTCTAAGGGCAAATAAATGAATAACACAAACTAAAATTTCCTGTAGTCTAAATTGAAGAATAAAAACAAGTACCAGTGCCATATTCGGCTATGCCGAATCTTATATAACCTTCGCCATGTATATAAACCTAGTTTAGTGCAGTTAATCCAACTTAAAAAACGAGTATTGGGATGACAGGGAATTAAAAAAAAAGAAAACAAATAATAATTTTTAAACGAAAATATCGTCAGCCCTTAGTGGGTTAAGCACTTTAAAGAAATGTTAGCAATTTCTAAAAGATCTTTTCAAAAGCTTTTAAACGATACTTATAATGATATCTCAAAAAAGATGGTGCAAAACCATACTTATCTATGAAAAGTTCAGAGGCCCATAACTCGAAAAATATGGGCGAGCGCCAATATTTTTCTTGATGTTTATTTTTTTTATTTTTTAATTCTCTTTCACTCCATAAAATTGTTTTTTAATAGAAATTACTTCATTATTCCAAATGATAGGGAAAAATTAGAGGCAGGCGTGTTGTTATTCCTACTGGTTCGAATGACATGGACCGATCTTGCTGATTTTTAGTAGCAAAATTTTCAAAACTATTTAAGAGCGATTGGCATATTTAAAATTTCTCTAGATCATCTACTGCCTTGGCAAAGTTGATTGTAAAACTTACACGGACGGACAGACCAATAGACAGACATCGCTCAATCCAATTCGCTATGAATAAGGACTCTGAATATATTTTCTTTACTATGGGTTCGGAAATGGATATTGTAGAAATTAGAAACAAAATTATAAACTTAGATGTACCCTTTTTCTAGTCTTTGTGGTGAAGGGATAAAATGGATTTTTTAATAGATGTACGGCTTCTTAAGATTATGATCTGACATCACTGATTTGAAGTCACAGCATATTGATATTGATAGTTTTAATGTCGCTGGAGAAACTAGAATATCATGGGAATAAATCTAGCTAGAGCGGCAGAGTAACTTGTACAAGACAAGAACAGCATTTCATAATTTTGATTTATACTTTAGACGTTTTTTTGCACAATAAAAAAAAACAACTGAAATAATTTGCTTTTATTTCAAATAAAATACATAAAAAAATTTTGTGGTAATTAAAATAGTTTTTTCGCAAAGATATCATGATCGTGCATGAGAAACAGAAAAACGAGAAAAACTATTACACTGAATTAACGCACATTTGAAAAATTAAAACTTTTTTATTAATTATTAAAAACAAAAGAAAACATCTCTTAAAGTACTGAAACTAATTCCAATCACCTGTAAAACTTAATCTATAATTTAATGTTACACAAAATGTATTGTTTCATCACCATGAATATTTAATCACATAAATAAAATAAGTAAATTATTTAGTTGTGTTTGTATTAGAAAATATTATATTTTCTATTCTTAAACATAATTTTGTTTAGTTTAGTTAATGCTCCTTTCAATAATGCGATTTATTTTAATTAACTTAAAACATAAGTTTTGATCAATAGAAATCTTCAATTGGTAAATTATGCAAAATAAACTGTTGTTTGAGGTAAAACATTAAAGTTAAAGTTTCGATATAAGAAAGAAAGAAGTAGTAAGAAAGAAGCCATTGATAAGGGGAAACAATTATTTCTGGTTATTTGGTATTTCGGCCGTCTAATCTTAAGCCAATTTTTCATATATTACTGCTCTTATGTCACGTATAACATGAACAATGTTGGCCTCTATGGCATGAACTCTGGCTGGGTTTTCAGTATAAGCCAACGACTTTACGTCGACCCATCGAATATCTAAATTAAATTATCATCCATATTTTCAAATTAAAATTTATTGTTCATTTTTGAAGAAATAAGATCCAGTGATGCCAACAGTGTATTAACTGCAATTTTTCTGTGTGTAAATGATTCTATATTTTCTGTTGTAAATTTGTTTTACTCCATACGCAGCTGATTGGTTGAAAATTGATTATATGTCTGATTATTTAGGCTTATCTGGAATGGCAGTATGGAAGTAATTGGTAGTAATGTTCAAGCAAAAACTTAATATTGTAGATTTGCCAGTTTATCCTGATCATAAATATGAAAAAGAGTTCGCAGTATTACAGTTTTTTTTTTTTTTTTGTTTTTTCTTTTTGACACTTAAAATTTTCGTTAGTAGTTTTGGGAATAATCAAACAAAAAAAAAAGAAATAATAAAAAACCATAATTTCTTTATCTTTCTATAATAAGAAAAAACTAAAGTTTAATCTGATGCAACAATTTTGTTTCTGCAATTTTTTTATGTTGATAGTCGTGTCAAAAATTCGCCTTCTTTAAAGAAGCTGCAACGAAGAGAGATATTGAGCGAAACCTCTATACGAATACTAATTGAAAAATTTATAAAATAAATATTGTTTTATATTAATTGCAGAAAGTAAAAAATAAAATCTCAATTAATTCATCTTATTTTTTTTTTTCATTGGTAAAAACGTGTTTTACAGCCGTTTAACTTGCAATTGTTATGACGAGCACGACAATCAAATTAACGAATTTTTTCCCTTTAAATAAATATAATAAAAATCAAACGTCACTTTTATAGAGGTTTTGATTTCTAGCGTATTTAGTCTTATCTCATAAATCCTAAAAGGCTGGGTCTTTCAAAATTCAACCACAAAAAAAAATTTTAAAATAAAATCAAAATAAAAAGTTAAACCATAAATAGCAATGGACCTTCCGAGGGTGCGTCCAATTACCACTTGAAGAATATATTACAGTTTAACTAAAAGTATATTGAGATACAACTATTACGAATTTCCCCAAAAGAAATATATAAAATTAGTAGGGTAAAAAAATCAATACAAAAATTTTTATTTGGAATCTGTTTTATATTAATTGACCTTAATTGTGCTTGATTTCTTCAAAGAAAACTATTTCTAGATATTCTCATGAAATTCTCTTTATAGTTTTTAATAAAGTAAATTGAGTTAAGAAAAATTTTTTTTGAATATTTCAGACGTTTATCTTAAAAGCGACATAAAGAATTGTGTTTTTGCCCTTCTATCTTAGAATATTTATTTATTTTATTTTATTTATTTTTTTTTTTTTTTTTGAAAAAGTGACTTGCCACTTTCAAAATAAACTGTTCATTTTATTAGAGATAGAAAAAGTTACGTTTATTAAAATTACTCGTGTATTTTTATTTTTTACTTTTGTCTAAATCAGCTTAATAATTTTTTTGTAGACTTTTTAAAATAAATTTGCATGTTTTTTTTTATTTAAGTTCTTTAAAAAATATTTAACTAAATTCGTCTTTTATATCTTCTATTTTTTAAAAAATATTTAAAATATTAACTGTTAAAAATTTAAAAAATCATCTTTGCAACCATTACTCACTAGAAAATAATTTAAAACAGATGCTCAGTTCACTGCTGATGCTATAGCGAAATATTTAAAGAATAGAGTATCTCTTCAGTTTACATTTACAACAGCAATAACAGCAACTAATACAAATTACTAACGCTCATTTAACGCTTTTGTCTAAAGGCGATATTGTATGCATATGAGCCCATTATGCAAAAATGCACATACACACACACACACGCGTGCATAAATTCAAAAATATTAACAAGCGTTTGTGGACATACTCTAACATTCAAAATGTATAATAATAGATTTTATGTAAAACAATGGTTTTTGACTTCACATTCTATAAACTCCACTTTAAACTGCCAGAGAAAAGTCAACGTTACTAGTCATCTAACCAGCCATCACGCCATTCAGCCAATATTGCGTCCAGCTAACTGCCTGGTTAAAAATTTATGAGCAAACAAAAAATGGATATTAAAAATTAAAAAAATTCTTATAGCCTGGACACAAAAATTCATTGTTTCTCATTTACCCAGTCCATCAGATTTTCCACTCGCACATACATGAACAGTAAAATAAAAAAAATAAAAAAAAATTATATTTAAACCAAAAACCATACACGGTTAGCCAATTGCAAAATTTGGTCTAACCATAGCCAGTAGATATAAACATACATACAAAATTACATAAACACACATACACACATACATATATACATAACTAGCAATATTTACTTGTATTAAACGGATATGAAAACAGGCAGTTAAAACCATGTGTGTGTTAACATAAGTATCAGCATAAAAGCATGTATGTGTATGGTTGTGTATGTGTGTTAGTTTTAGTGTATATACAGTTTAAAATTTTTTATGTTGCCATGTTAACATTGTGTATTTGAGCAAATGAAAAAGCTGAAAATCACCAACTTCAATAACAAATATGCAGCACTTTCCAATTGAATGCATCCATTTTAATTTTTATGAGGAAACTGAGGAATCTGATCTGTTTAACCTTAATCTTTTAACAAGGTAATCAGAATATGGTTACGTTGGCAATTATGCTTATTTCATCAGAAAAAAAGAAAAATGAAGAAGAAAAAAAATAAGCAAACCATCGCACATTAAACTCAAAAATCAAACAAAAATCTTAAATGCTAATAAATTTTAAAGTCGATAAAATTATATTCAAATTCACAAAAAATGGTAAATTATTGCAAAATTATAATCGTTTTAATTGAGAAACTGCAGATGTTAGAAAAAGTACAATTATTCAAAAGATGTGTCTTTTTTAAGTTAACTAATAAAACAGACAAAAATTACATTAAATATTCATGCAAATGAAAAGGTGCATCAGCAAAAACTTTTTTCTTGTTCGTTTGTAGCAAATTTTATTTGTAGAATATTCTTCTGCTTTTAATGCGTTCATCAGTACTTGGAATAGGCACAAAAAATAAATATTTTAGGCTGGTGAACTTGCAGCTCATTTTTATAGTTTCTTGTTCAGTAACGAAGAAGATCCCTTTGATCAACGGTTCTCAAATGGGGGTCCATGGACCCCTGGGGGTCCGTAGCAACTAATAAAGGGATCCGAATGAAGAACCGAAAAAACAGTGTTTTCAAAAATAATGAAAGTTTTATAATGAATTTGGGCTTCAGAGGGGTCCGCGAAAAAAAAATTAGTTTACTAGGGGCCCGTGGGCAGGAATTTGATGAGAACCCCTGCCTTAGATGGTTTCAAAGAGTTTAAAGATGACGATTATGAGAATAATTTACAGAATAAGTTATATAAAACGATCGAAAAAAATCAAGGACGCTACAATATAAAGAAACCAATTTTATTGAACTAAAAGCGTTGACACAATATAATCTGCCTTAGTTTGAATTTTCAACAAGTACAAATATAAAACTAAAATCTTCTCAAACCATTTAAATTGCATTTTATTTCTAAGAGAATAGTTTAAGCAACATAATTAGACATTTTTCATTTTGATATGTATACAAACAGATTTCTTCAAGTTATTTTTTTAAATAAGTATAAATGTTTGGCACATTATTTTTTACTTCTAAATTCCTTTAATATCAAATGAATATTTTTATGCAATATATGTTTTTTTTTTAATTGGAATATTCAAACTACCCGAAACTTGTTTTTGAAAATTGACTTCTCATCTCTAAATTTTAAAATTTTAATTTAAAAATTTAATTTAGTAAGAATCTTTACCATTTTACAGATATTATAGTTTTGATTCATTTAAAATATTTATTTTGTTATTTCTTTTTTTTTCGATAAGTAACTTTGTGATACCCTCACAAAATATATGTTGCAAGAAAACAACCTACTCAATGGATTACTGCAGGGAAGGTTTTTTCATATGGTGATATCCCTAGCACTTTCCCAAATCTTGTTGATTGAATGAGAATTGTAACCAATCAATAGAGTAAAAGGTCTACAAAATCTGAAAATTTTTAAATGTTTAATAATTCCATATAAATTTTGTTTTAACAGATTTTAATAAAAAAAAAAAATGGGAGACACCCTGTTTCTGTAACTTATGCGAAATATTTTCACATATAAATATTAGAGTCATCTTGTTTTGTAACTAATCAATAGAGTAAAAAGTCTACAAAATCTGAAGATTTTTAAATTCCAAATAAATTTTGTTTTAATAGATTTTAATAAAAAAAATAAAAATCGGGGACATCTGGTTTCTGTAACTTATGTGAGAAATTCCTCACATGTAAATATTAGAGTCATCTTGTTTTACACCGGGCCGCAGAAAAAACACACAGGCCTATACTTATTCCACGAAAGGGAAAGTGTCACTCTGTATGCGTTTCGTTGCTAATATTTTATATATTTTTTACCATACACCATAATATTAAGAATGGCCAGGGTTATGGCAGCCGATTATTTAATATAACACATATTAATTTATGAATTTTTTATTTAAAAATATTTTTTATTAATTTAAAAAAAAAAATCAGGAGTTGAACCGTGGATATTATAAATAAAGTAAAATTAATTTTCTACATTTGTAAATAATTTTTCTTAAAAAATTTTTTTTATTGAATGTTGAAGGCCTTTTAATTGATTTATTCTTTCGAAATAAGTGCAAACTGCTCAACAGAATATTTAAATCTAATAACAGCTTTGGAATGATTTGAGAAGATGAAACCTTAAGTTCTGTTTGTGTAATTCAGACCAACAATTTGTCTAAAAAGTTTGGGTGATTTTTATACATATTTTCTAGATGAATTGTTCGTTCAGAATGCAAAAACATCATTTTAATTTCAGATTTTAATGAAAATCTGTCGAGCTACGCCTTTACTCCAGAATCTCACATTACGTTGCATTGTTATGGGAACTAAGTACGAATGCATTGTGCATTCAGAAGAATTTAAAAGAAAGTTATAAAAATATGTAAAATGAATCAAACAATGTATAAAAAATATAAAAGTTTCACTCTTAAAAAAATGTTTGTCAAGAAGTAACAAAACTCTTCAATATTGCAACTGATGTCACTTACTAAATCTACCAATTAATTAGGTACTGTTTAAGCCAAAATCTGAAACATTATAGATTTGCTACAAATTTTTTATTCAATTTCTTCCATTTTCTCATTACTTCCATTTATTCATTCATAGAAACGGTTATAAATGAACTGCTACAAGTGTATTTTCCTATATTCATTTGTGAATTTTAGGATTCTATAGAGAATAGAGAACCGCGTACAAACATTTGTTAAATTTAACTAATAATAAATTCATATGGCAATACGCTAAAATGTACGAGGTTTGTTAAGAAACTTAAGAAAATTTTGTTATTATAAGTTTATTGTATTAACTCTACGATATTCAGTTTTCATCGCTTAAATGTTAACAATAAGTTTTTCGTTAAAGGGTGTCCTTTACCGGAAAGCAACAAAGAAAAAAAAAAAAAGAACTCATGAAGTGTGGGGAAAGCGTTAGGTGGAGAAATATAATCTTTTCTGTATAAATTACAAGTAAATTTTTGTATGGTAGCAAAAAAAAAATATAAAACGCACACAGTAAAATCGCTTGACTTTACTCAACACCTCTACTTTGAATCACGGTACCAATGATTTCCTAAATAAGTTTAAATTGGCATAGGAAAATAGTAAGAAATTTAATAGAATATATATCCTAACATTTCGAAAAACTTTCCCCAACTGGCTTAATGATTTTAAGATACCTCAAAACAATTTTTAATTGTTCCCTAATGACAGTTGCTAAATTAACCACAAAAATAGCAATTACTACAAGTGAGAATATTTTATACATTTTTTAACATACTTCGTAAAGAGCAGCTTCAAACAATTTTTTGCATACACAAATCCATAGAAACATACACTTGTGCCTTAAGTACACAAAAAATACTCATTTACCTATGCGAATGCCAGTTGTCCGTAAAACTATAAAATATAATTATTTAACAAATAACCACTGGCTGATGGCTGGTGCTGCAACCACTCTTGTTGTTGTTCTTGCTATTATTGCAATTGCTATTTTATGAACCTGCCATTTTCACATTCATTGCAAAATGATTTTAATGCTATTAGCTTCATTAATACTAATCCTTACAAAACACACATTTGAATTATAATGCCAGAACACATGCGACTACATTTATGCTAATGTTTGTTATTGTGTATAAAAAGGTAGAAAAGAATTTATAAAAATGTTATCGTTTTTATTGCTTGTAGCTGTAGTTGTTTCTATTTTAAATAAATTTCAATATTCACTCCTTTCATACAAACATTTACACTTTGAAAATAGTAAAAGCAAATATAACATAAATATATTTATTAAGTTAATATTAAAATCATAATAAACAAATAAAAGGTGGGTTGTTTGAAGAGTTTAAGTAACAAAGGGTTTAAATGAAAAATATATTAGTGATAAAAAAGGAAATACCGAGAAAAAATATTTTATTTTGTTTGCAAAAATTAAGCCAGAATCAATAATACAAAAAAAAAAAATAAATAAATAGACACTTTTGTAGGAAAGGTATAAAAATAATGAGAAAAAAATCTTTATTTTCATTTTGAAAAACAAGGACTTTACCGGAATCAATAAATACAAAAAAAAAACCGCAAAATAGAAGTAAAATGAAATCGCCGCTTAAATTTCAAATTTTATTTTATTTTTGACAAGGTTTGGTCATGTTTAAATATTAAAAATTAAGAACAATAAAAATATTTTGTCGCATTTCATTTTTCTAAAAATTCGGTTAACATCGGTTAACCATTCTCAAGGAATATTTTAATGTTGAAACAACTTAAAATTTAATTGTCCTACAACATGTCGTTTTCATTAGTTTTCGTTAACATTATTATTATTATAAAAACATTTTTTAAAATTTTTTTATAAAAATGTATACAAAGAAAATAATTATCAAATCACAAGAAAATTGTTTCACAATCTTCAAAAATCACTAGTGTTATTTAAAACGCGGATATAATTTAAAATCGCTAAAGATAATAATAATTCAAAAAAGTTGCAGTCCAAAAGTTCTCTCACATTCATTTAAATTTTTCACCTGCAAAAAATTATTAGGAAGTTTAAGAAAACTGCGGTATTAAGGAATTTTTTTACAGCGGACTGAAAATAAGCAGCTGATCAAATAACGTCGTACACAAAAATTAAAAATCTTAAGAAACTAGATTTGTTCTTAGGATCTCTCCTTACTAAACAGGAGCCTTAACAGCAACTTAGCGGTCCATCGACTCACGATCCTGACCACAAATACTGAAAGTCTCTAGCAAGATTCGAATTCGATATTTTCTTCCTTGTTTTCAAAATATTTGATTAAGCAGCCACTGCGGCCACATACTTTTATACTGCTTTTTGCACCAAGGCAAAGAAAGCTTGTTGTTTTGGTGAACTTCAAAATCTTGATAGCAAGGGCCTGAAAATAATTGATAAGAAACTTTTGAAGGTGGACCAATGGATTAAGAAAACAATTGATAACACGAAAGCAGGTAGCCCAAAGGAATCACATTCACTAAAGAGGTTACTGTTGAGAGGCCCCGGGGAATAACTTGGTGACCACGGTTTCTGTACTATTGCATTCTTAACAGATTACCGCCAATAGCAGTGTGACGGACTTAAGATGTTGTTTGCTAAGCAAAGAGTGATGCAAGGTCCTGCAAGCCTGCAAGTTGCTACTTTATTCGCAATTCGCCAGATGGTGTTGGTAATGTTTTTTATTCTCCCAATTTTTTATTGATGTTAATGTGTAGCACATCAGTCTTTTCTAATGCTTTGACAAGATTAATTTTTTCCCCTACTCAAACGAAATCTTAAAAGTTCATCAACGCGACTTGGATTCAACTTTTACTCTTTTACTCTTTTTACATACCTGATAGTAGTAGAACTTCTTATTAAATCAAGTCACTATTTCTTAAAATCTAACATTGTCATCAAGCTTTGCTATTACAGATATTTAAACTATTTAATCTTTGTTTAATTACAATACTTTCATAATGCTTTAAAAACGTTACAATAATTTCAATAAAATTGACATGCCTTAAAATTTTCACACCTCCTACGTATATTAGCAAACACGTCTGCAGTTTGAATTATATTTATGGTATTTTATTCGATATTAAATAGCTTTTGATTTAGTGATAATGATGATGTTTACCTTAAGTGTTCATTAAATTACATGCAAATGTATTACTGCACTACAAAATAATCAAATCAACTGAAAAAAAAAGAAATAAATTTAAATTTTGCAATGTTATTAATATTAAAAAGCAAAACTACAAAATGTTATCAAAATTTTAAATTGAAGAATTTAATTTAAAGCTGATTTTAAAAACATTAAAATTAATTGCAAATAGTCGATAGATAGAATTTTAAAGTGCTTTTAAATGACAAGACGTTTACGCAAATACGCTAAAAATGTCCGTAGTCATCTTTTTTTACTTTATTTAAAAAATTAATATATAATTTTATTTACGCAATATCCCCAATTCAGTTTTAAAACTCTGGGCAAGTTGCCAGATCTAAAGCAGAATTAATCTTTCATTTCTAAACAAAAAGGAGGTCAGTTTACATCTTGCCACGAGAGAACGTTGCGACACATGTTAGAACGTAACCGTATCGTGCTTTTAATATATTTGTGCAAAAGTTCTGGATTTTTTATTATTCACCACAGACACGATAAGTAATAACCATTTTTATGGGTTGTACACTAAAGGAGCTACATAGTGGGTTATAATTGACTAAAATAAGCTTATCTGTATTTTATTTTTTGTATATAGTGTTGTAATAGTAACCTATGTTGCTTTAACTTCCTGTTTTTAAGAAAGGCAGTTATGTTTTTCTTCAGTCGATTTTGACCAAACCCTGTTTTAAAAGGTTTTTACTTCAGCATTTTTTTATTTTATCGTGTACATTTCAAAAAGCCCTAATCTATTTTAACCTTCCTGCGAAAACTCACCACGTTTTGCATAAAAATTTCATAACGTTTATAGTCGTACCCACGAACTTTTTTAAACTGAAAAAAAATCTCAACTTCATTGTTTTCATTAGCATAAATGTCGGTGAAACATAATTATTTTAAATTATTCTGCAAGTTCTCTTTTTGCTTTACACAAGTTTGCATCAAATTATTACTCTAATTCTTTTTCTTCAAGGTCAGTTCTATGCTTCTGCGGTCTGTCTGTCTTTGAACTAAAAAATAGCATACTCAAAAGCTTCACATCTTTGTTAATGGCTTCACTAAATACTTCGAGGCATTCATTAGGTCGTAGTCAAAGAAATTTTTTATATTAAAATGTTACGTTTCTCGTTGCATTCTTTTAATTTTTTAATAAAATACGCCATCATTATTTTCTTTAATGTCAATGTATAAATACATATTTTGAAAGCACTGTCAAAAATACTCACTTTTTACCTTACAAAAGCATCTCCTTATTTAACGGTTTGAAAAGATCTGGCATCAATTTCTGGGCAAATGCTTGAAATGTACTAAATTGAGAGCCCCTCCTTGCCTGGTCGTCTGCTCAAACAATAATTATTGATAATGAAAAAAAAAATTAATATCTAAGAAGGCCAAAAGCCTAACGGGCTTGTGGCCTTTTGGTTTTAATCTTTTTAACGCCTTATAGCTTGCGTACAGTTATTTCTATCCTTAAAAATTCCACATATGGTTAATATACTTTGGTACAAGGATTTCTTTCACATGGGCGCTTATATTTTAATATTCATTGCAGTTCAGCGTATAACAAGACGTGTGAATGAAATTCTTTTTATAGGCTTCACCGCAGATGGAAAACGGGTATATCTTAGTTTTTCATTTCGTTTATAATTTCTTCAATATCCAAACTCGACCACTTAAAATATATATATTGTGAATCCTATGCATTGCGAAGTCGATTGATCGATGTCCGTCTGTCCGCCTTTTGTGTTGAAATCAACTTTTCCGAGGCGGTAGATGAGCTGAAGAAAATTTAAATATAATAGAAATGGTTTTAAAAATTTTGCTATTGAAAATTAGCCTGCCTCTAACTTTTCCATATCATTTGGAACAAATATAGTGTTAAGAAGCAACCCCAATCAAAAATACAAATATATGGGGGGATAGAGAATTAGAAAATAAGAAATAACATCAAGTAATAAAATCGGCGCTCGCCCATATTTTTTAAGTTATGGGCCTCTAAAATTTCCATAGAAAAGAACGATTTCGCACTTTATTATTTTAAATATCAATATGAGTATCATTAAAAGCTTTTGGAGAGATCTTTTAGAAAATGCTAAAAAATTAAAAAAATGCTTAACCCATTAATAGCCAGTGATATTTTTATGTAAAATTTTTTCTAATTTTTTAATTCTCTGGCACCCAAATATTTGTCTTTTTTTATTGAAGTTACTTCACTAAACTACATAACATACATATGTATATAGTGAAAGGTATATAATATTCGTCATATCCCAATTTTATTTATTTTTTTGTCTGCATAATCTGATTCGGAAAACTTCTTACCTGGTGATGCTTCTGTTTTACGTGATTGTTCTTCTTTTTTAACTATTTAAGGTTTTAAATCAATTGTTGTACAATTAACTAATACTGCCATTGCCTATTTAAATGGCAAGAATTTCAAGCGGTAAGGCAATGAATGTTAGCGACATATGAAAAATTAAAAAAAAAATAATTTTTTATTTGATACCAAAACTTCTAACAATTTTCTTTAAACCCCTTACTTCATTTATCGTTTATTTATTGGTAAATACATCCATAGAAAAATAGTAAAACCTTTATTTAACACCTAATATTTTAACCACAACGAATCAATATTTGAAAACATTTTATGGGGGAATAATACCAAAGAAACTTTACCCCAATAAATTAATTTTTTATGGTCAATCAGCAATTATTTCCATAGAAATGTTTGAAAAAAAAAAAGAAAAATCAGATTAATATCAAGATCCTTATAGCAGTTCATGAACTAAGTTTTTTTATAAATAAATGTTTCAAGCATATGATATATGTATGTATGTGCATGTATAAATTAAAACTTTTGCAAAATTTAATACTTGTTTAACACACATGTTAACAAAAAAAAAAAAAAAGCAATTGTTGTGGTCATATTTTTCTACTCCAAAAAATTATCTTATAACAACATCATAAATTTATTTTTCAAACATAGACGCAAAGCAAATTCTCATGCATAAATACGTACACACATTCATCTATACATTTTCACACATGCCATAACATTACAGGGTCTTAAGTGACCCAACGATATGGTATTTACATATTTTAAATAAAACTCCAACTGCACACTAACTAGAGACCATAATACTAACTGCCTATGAATGAGTACAATACAATATTTACCTCAGTTTTATTTGTTTATTATGCCTTTTTTCCATTGAATAGAAAAAAAAACTGAGGTAAATAGTTTAGTACTTATCAAACTGTAACGATCTTCTTCTTGTATGTCAAAATTTAGGTCAACGACTCGTATGTAAAATGGCTGTGGTAAATGTTCTTCTGTACATTTATTTGCAGCATTTCTTTCATTGCACATTTTTATGGAAACACAAAAGCTACACTTGAGGAAATTTTGTGATAACAATTTTAGGGAAAATTTATAATAAAATAAAAAGGATAGAAATGGAAGGAAATTAATTTATGTTTAATTGCGAATTCGTAGAGCGAATAGGACAGTAACAGTAGAAGCTAAATCTCAAAATAAAGTCAATAAAAAGTAAATACCGTAAATTGGGTTAATAGAAAGCAATTTTCATATTCAAGTAGGAGCGCAGTCAATTAAACAAAAGGGCCTAAATTGGTACAACCTCAAAAACATAGAGTTAAAACTATTTCCCTATCAATAATGAAGACATCACACCGTTGTACTGCACTCCGTAAAGTTATTCCTGCCATAATGTTACAGATTGCTGGATGTTGGCAAAAATGTAAAATATGATTTATATGTCATTATGACAATATAGCACTGATATCTAGCATTTCAATTGACCTCACACAATAGTATCAATAGTCTCTTGACTAATTTATTAGGTGCATTCCCGTACTCAATTTTGGGATACCGCGGGATTCCAATTATACCGAAAACTGTTCCCGTACTACAAGTTTGGATAGAAGAGATAGATTTTGAGAGAATAAAATTCTTCTTCTTTCTGCACGAAACAGCCCAGACTTTTTCTTTGGGTAAGTTTGTGTAAACTCAAAAAAATTAACTGATTGAAAATTAAACAGTAGCAAATACAAAAAATTCTATGTTTCAAGTACGCAAAAGTTTTCCAAAAGTGTTATTTAAAAGTTTTATTCTTAAAAATATGAAAATAAATTCAAGAACATACAAAATATTTGTGTTCTTATGTTAAATATAAACAACTGCATGTATATTTTGCTCGACATCTTGTTTTGGGATAGAAATTTGGTTTTTTGTGTTCTCTTAATTTTGGGCATTTTTCTCTTGAATTGAGAATAATTTATATTTACTCTCATTTTACCGCAATTTACCCAAAAAGTACGGGAACGGAGCTATTGTTTCAACTTAGCAAAATAAATTAACTGTCAGTCGAGTCTGTGGAAATTATAGATCCTTATTAAGGCGACGTCTGTTAAGTTAGTCTGCTGCATCAAAGTGTGAGATTTATTACTGAAACATCCTACAAAAATAAAAGTATTAATTGTAGTATCATAATGCCCATTAATCCAAGCTTCATACCCAATTTGGTGGGCAATATTAAGCGATCCATCTTTCTTACGAAGTGTGCACTGAATACAGCCGAAGGTAATGAATAAAGAAGCCTTACAGCGTTGAGAGGCATAACACATAGCTTAAGCTAAAAAAAAATTCTCGGGCTTATTTATGGGCACTAAGCCAGTACCAGATATCAAATATATGTGGTTTAGTGACCTTTATATTAAAACACTTAGCAAACGTATGGTTTGATCTAAACTCATTTATTTGTGCAGTTTAATTATTAAAATTATAATTTTATGATAATTTTAGCTTTAAGTTTTTGATAAGATAGTTTTAGTTTAATTAAGAGTTTTAATATTCTTATTAAGTCACTAGTTGTAGGATAGTTTTAATATTTATTAAAATCACTAGTTATATAAAATCGTATTTATTCACTAGTTATACCACAGTTCTAATATATAATTGAAACACTTCTAATTAAACACTTCTATTAAGCTTAATGGCTCTGCTCACTGTACAAGGTCTCGACCGTTCGCTTCAACTTTTCAACTCACTCTGTCCTTATATGTTTTGCTTACTATTCAAGTGTGTGTATGTTTGTTTGTCATGCTGTAGTTATCGTCTGTTATTTATTGGTATTCTCTGTCTGCGAGTTTACGGGTGATGCTAATGTATTGTGTTTATTAGCATCCCACATCCGGCCGTCCTGACTCTACATTCGCCCTCGAATGTCCCTCCAAGGTTTCATCATGTCTACTACAGTCGTTGTATTCCTAGAGCACTACTATACGCAAGCCAATTGCCTAAGATGGGAAAGAGTGTGCGTAACACTTACTGAGCCATTCTTTACGCTTTTTATTCAGATTTGTATGCTGTTTCTCTATTACAAGCTTTCAACTCGTCTGAAAAATCTTTAAGGAAATAAATCAAAAAATTGAGTGCTTTTCATACAAATTTTTCAGACGAATTGATCACTTGCAACACAGAAATAGCACTTTATACTATGACTTAGATCAGATTTTAGTCTGTAAAAAGAACTTTGGATACTCATAAAGAAGATGCAAGAAACATTTTATGTTGTGTTTTATTTAACTGAGAACAGTAGTTTTCGGATCAAGACTGAACTTAGGAATATATTTTAAAATCCCTACCAAATTTCCCTTAAACTTTATTATCCCTGAAATTGTTCCATCACCTAAATGAGTTGACTAGAAGAAGGTTAAGGACCTGATGCAGTTGCTATATTGACCTGTTACTGTAGATAGAGAAGAAATAAGAAAGAAGATTACTTAAAAAGTCTGCAGGATTGTTAGCAAATTATACGCCTATAGCTTAAGATAAAAGGTGAATCCATAAAGTGATACTGGTACAACCAGGAAAGTACGATTTTTTTTGGATGTAAAAATAAGAGCTCTGTTGTTCAGCAACTTATTTCACTTGAAAAATTTTGCACTGACCCCGTAGTGCGATTTAAAAGAATATTATTATCGCTTTTATTGAACTTAAACATTCTACACTGTTTGCTGTTGTATACAATTCCAAGCAAAGTGCAGTTCATGCTATTTCATAGTTGGAAAAAAATTTTCCCAGAAATACTTCGTAACTTTTTACAAAATTAACAAAGTATTGCTTTAGCAACATTTTAATACGCAACAAATTTAAATACGCCACTCGATCAGACAAAGTTTCAAAAGAGTTGCTATTGAAATTCAGCAAGATCGGTCCATGTCCCTCGAGGCAGAGGGCTAAGCACCACGCCTGCCTCTAATTTTTTCATATCATTTGGAACAATGAAGTAATTCCATTCAAAAAACAAATATATATGAAGCGATAGGGAATTAAAAAAAAAACATCAAGTGAAAAAGTTGGCGCTCGCCCATATTTTTCAAAGTTATGGGCATCTGAAATTTTTATAAAAAAGTTTGATTGTCAGTATAGTCAATATGGTTATTATTTAAAACCTTTTGAAGGGATCTTTCAGGAAATACTAAAATTTTAAAAAAATGCTTAACCCGTTAAGAGCCAATGACATTTCGTACTTAGTTTTTTTTCTTATTTTTAATTTTCTATCACCGCAATATCTATTTTTTTGATAAAGCTACTCTACTAAACTATATTTACGTATGTATGTAGTGAAGGTTATATAAGATTCGGCATAGCCAAATATGGCGGTCTACATGTTATTCCTAAGATGACTGAGTTAACAACAACTGGTACGACTTACAAATCCCATATCTAAGAAAGAATTAGATCTTAAGACTTTGAACGAAAAGGCCAATGACTTCTAATCAATAAAATATAAAATAAAGTATTTTTTTCTGACTGTATAAAAAATGATGAATTTAAACACAAATATACCAGAAATCTCAGTATGTACGTAAGTTTTCACAAGTAGAAGCAATTCTTCATTATTTCACGTGGAAAATTTCTAATAAACCCAGTCAAAAAATAATTCTCATCGAAACAATAACGAGGTGAAAAAAAGCTTAACGAATGAAATAAAAAGGCCTTCACTTAAAAATGCAGTTGTGCAGTTAAAGCACTTGACACCTGGACATGAAAACAAGCAGCAGAAAACTACGCCATGATCTCATTTGCCACAAATCTACTGCGAAAACCAAAAATATGATAGAAAGTAAAAAAGGGTTTTCTCCTAAAACATTAAAAATAAAACTTTTTTATTTTATTTGTTTACAAAATTTGTTTGTATTTTGTTAATAGAAAGCAAATAAGCATTCAGCAAGTTTTTATTAGGGAAGAGAAAAAAAAAATAAAATAAAAAATAAAATGATAACAAAAAAACAAAAAAATAAGAAAACCAACAAATATTTCATAATAATAAGAATCTTTTTGGATTTAACGATGGTAATGATGACATTGTTGTTGTTGCTGTTGGTTTTCTATTCCAGTAACCGGAGGGCAATTGAAAGTCATGCATATTTCCAAATGGTTCAAACGCTTATTGGATTGAATGAATGTTGTTGGATTGTTGCTTGAATTAATGTTCAGTTATTTGGTTTATTTGTCCGTTTGGATTCTTGTCCGTCTGCCAGAATCAAATTAATGTGTTTAACAATGAAATGTGAAATATAGAAAAGAGTGGTAATCACTCGCATCGTTTATCGATTGTAGAAAGTTCCAAAAAGTAAAACACTATACTCATGCATACAGACACACACTCGCACATTAACAGAGAGGACAACAAACTATGAATGTTATGCAATTTAATGTTATGCAATCTAAAAAGGGACAACTTGTTGTGGGTTATATCTTAAAAAAGGTAATCTGAAAAGTATTTTTGAAATAGAATATTGAAAATTCTTTAACGTTTTAGTTTTCAATTTCACTAAAAAAACAGTGTGGAAGGAGAAAATAAATATAATAATTTAGGTATCAGAGTTTGCCATGATTTTTTTTAAGTTAATGAAGATTAATGAAACTTCTGTAGGTCTCTTTTGTGTTATTTTCCATTTAGGGGACAAACCAAAAAAAATATTAAAATTCTTCTATAACTTTAGAATACGCAATGCTCCGAAAATACTCTGTGCCCGAGAAAGTTAGAAAATAACTAAAAATGTGTTATAAAACCTATTATTTTAATAGCTTAAACTGAAGTTTGCAAGTGGTTCTAACTTGACAAAAAAAATAATTAATAAGTGTTCGCAATTAAGAGAATTCTTGTGACTATCCCGGGGATATTATTGCAAGTCCGATCTGCTAAAGGCATTAAAGCGGATCTTAAAATATCTTAAAAAGATTCATCAGCCGAAACTGATGTTAAAACAGTTCTGTTGGACGTTAGCCCAGCTATTTGCTTAATTTCTTACAAAACTTTTGACATTAATTCTAGAATTCAAGACCAGAAAATCGTCAGTATGGAGTCATTCTCATATCTCGTCCACACCATCCTAATCAACAAAGTCCGGAATGCATTTCACTTCTTAGAAAGAACTTGAAGCGCAAGCAATATCTCGGCAAACAAATTAAAAATCGTTAACTACAGCGTACATTCTATACTTCTGTATGAATTTAAGACCTGGAGGAAGACTTTAACATTTAACAATGAATTTTTAAGTTCCTTGAATATTTCTAACAGAATTGTTTCACAAATGATAAACTGCTCTTGATAGACAACTGCAAAGCAACTGAATATGAAATTTGCTGGCACAAAAGAATTCTTAATGAAATAGAAAAACTAAAGCACTCAATTTGAACCCGCAAGGCCACATAAATCTTCTTAGGTCTAGAAATATATGGAAGTGGAGACAATTCGCTGATATCCTTAATACTTCACGAACATTTATAAAAATGTTTAAAGTGCTGCTTTTGTTAAAAATGAATGTATACGTACTCTGCACTATAATTTGGAATGAAAAAAGTCTAAGAAAAAAAGAAACGTATATGCACCACTAAATATAACAGCCCAGTTAAAACGTATTGCCTACAAAATAAAAGGGGCGGCAAGCAATGACATTAGAGAGTACCTAGGCCGAACTTCCAAGGCTTCCCCGTAGAACACTACGAATGATCAGCTATATCCTCTCTCTAAAAAGTTGTGCATTTTCAGATACTCCAGGCACCGAGTTACCCGGGCTTTTACTTCCTACACTTTTTCTTTACCTTCTGAATTAAAGCATCATTTGTCATTCGTTTAAATGTAGTAGAACGACTGAGCATATACTTCCTCCGTAGATATGAGTGACAGAAAAAGTAAGGTTTTGGAAGCTCCTCATATTGTTACCTCAATGTTGTGTTTAATGGAATAAGAAAATAGTTTTCGAGTGTAATGGAATCCTTTTATGCTTTGGATTTTTTTAAATAGTGAAGAGATACTGCGCTCCTTTTAATCTTATAATTTGTAACACCATAAGCGTAACTATATAATTTTCTTGAGGGGACTGTTGCATTCATAATAAAAAAGAAAAATTGTTTTATGTATAAGAAATCCCAAAAGAGGTAAAAAGTTCTAGGAGGAGCAAAGTTCTAGTGATTTTTGAGGGTGTGAGCCCTTCCCAAAAAGTCCTTCCAACATCAATATGTATCACTCATGCCATCGAAAATAGCATAAAAACTTTTTTGTTATCATATTATTCAAAGAATATATTGTAATACTTATCAGCAGATTTTATCACTGCTTCTTTTATCATCCTTCCCAGAACAAAGTATCCGATTTCTGTACACGGATCAGCCTCTTAATTGTGATGCAATTAAAAAAATACATAAAAAACAGACAAAAAAGTAAACGTTGAATAATTTAGGTTTATTAATAATTTTTGAAGCAATTTCTTTGCGGCCTCCTTTCAAGTTTTAGTTAAAAAAAATATACACACACACAAAGAATGTCTCTTTTGTCCATTTGTGAGCTCATATTTACAATGAATTTAACTGACAAACAATGTACATCAACTGGCATACCATGACATATTGGCGTATTTGCTGGCTGGCTGATTGTTTGGTTTGGGTGTTGATGATAATTACGATGACATTGTACAAAAAAAAAACTCAAGAACAAAAACTGAAAAAAGATGACAATGATAAAGCACATCATGTATTAAACAACATAAACACTTACTAAGAAATTTAATAGCAACAACACACACATATTTACTCACAAACAAACACGCACCAACCTCACAGCTCTATAACTGCTTAGAAATATTAATAAAAATAAAGTGTACGAATACAGAGCAAAATGACAGTGCAGTGTGTACATTGGTAAGGATAAGTAAGAGAAAGATTGTAAAATCACCAGATAGGAAGGCACAAGGAAAACAAAATGACACAGAGATATGTAGTGAAAGAAAGTAAATGACACGTTGAAGGCAATAAAGACATACGAGCACTAGAGAACAAATATACGACTGAAGGTATGAACGGGCGATTATCTTTAAATCAATTATAGAGGTGACTGATATTGTTTTAGGAAAAATTTTTCATAATTATTGTAGCTGTATTCTAGTGAATATCAGCATATTTTAAATGCAGTTTTTGTGTTTGTAGGGTAATATTTATTTTTAATTAAGAGATCATTTAAATTTTTGAATATTTATAAATTTGTACAGTATTGAACTGCATTTGTTATCGCGAAAACGATATCATAAAGTTCGATATTTTATTTTAACAAAATTTGGCAGTTCTTTATTCTCCTTTTGAGAGCACATTTTAAAATCTCACACCTCCTTAACGAATTCTGAATCAGATAATATAAGGTGTGTAATTCCCCAAGATAAGTCTTGCTCTAGAAACTGGAAAAAATATAAATTTCCAACATAAACTCGCAGCATTTAGACATATGAATCACAGACTTAAGACAGTCCCACTTTATCCTGACAAATATAACAAAGAACTCGACACAATTTACACTATAACTAAAAATAACGGATACAACTGCACTACTATCGACAACAATACAACACTAAAAACAAGAAGAAAGAAAACAAGGAGACAATCGATACAACACGACGACACATTTTTACTTACACAGGATCAGAGATATAAAGATTAACTTACCTTTTGCAAAAAGAAGCTTTACAGACAGCACTAAAGACGAGCAACACTCTATGAAACAATCTTAAGATATCAACAGAAATAATCGATGAATTTATTACCAGCGGAGTATACAGACTTACTTGCACCTGCGACATACATACATAGGACAAACTGGACGAACATTAAAAACAAGGTTCACAGAACATATACGATTATATAAACGGAAAAGAGAAGACTCTAACTTCGCAATACACCTCAACACACATGAACACGAGCCAAGGGAAATAGATGAGTGCATGACATTAATACATCCTAGTAAAAAAGGACGAAGACTGGGCATTCTTGAAAACATGGAAATATACAAAACACAAACGTTTAACGGAGATATTATTAACGAACAGGTAAATACAACCTCTGACACAATTTTTACGCCACTAAACTTATTAAAACAATCTTACAAACGGAAAACATCTACATATGGTCACACTTACCTACCCGACAATAAAAGACTGAAATATTAAAATTATATACTTTTAATAAACATGACAGATATCAGGCAATCTACCTGCATAACACCATTTAAATAGGCACCATCCTAACGGACAATTCCAGCTGAATCCATCATTATCTATGCTACAAACATCTTACGCTATCTCACCAGTACTAATAGAAACGCGGCTTGAAAATGATGTTCTCACATCGAAAGCGCTCGCCAAGTGTACCAAATAAACAGCCAGTGGCGACGGTCTTTACCGAAAGGTATGACAACAGTATAATATTTACTGGTGAAACAAATCCTCCCAACTGTCTTAAACTATAATGTGCTTTAAGGTGATATAGAATGAGCTGCATATTTAATTTTAAAAGTTGGGAATGGATTTTAGATGGTCTCTAACCTTGTCTCAACATTCAGAAATTGTAAATTATAAATTACAGTCTAGTGAAGCCGTCGAGATTCGCGGTTACGAAAATCTTCAGAACATCTCTCTTTGTCTCTGTTTTCCTTTAACAAAGGGCAGGAATATGTATGGTAATTTTCAATATACTATAAGAAGAAGAGACGAAGACACTCCTGGCCAATGACAGGAAGTCGATATAGCTTTTAACACGGTTATATAGCACGCAACTTTACGTTTGGCCGTCAGAGTGTACTATCATTCCTTACAATGAAGCTGCTGTAGTCAAGGTAGTAAGCACGTTGGCTGCAAATCAGGTTGGCCAAAGTCCAATCTCTGCAGCAACCAAAAAAATAAAACATATTCATAATTGAACTTCTACATAGCACCTTCGCCAGCAAAGTAAAATAACTAATAAAAATGGTCATACTTTCACCACCTGTTCTTTTCTCTCCTCTATCCATTTCCTAAAGAATGTAGCACGATTATACACAAATTAAATAGGCATTAACGACTTAAGTGCTACTTCTCTTTAAAAAAAGAAACCTGTCTTTCGATTATCTAAATCAGAAGGCCATCCCCAAATGTTGTAATAGATTTTATGAAGCTGGAAAATGCAGATCGATGCGGTACAAAATTGGCAGTTTACATCGCTAGATCTAGAATTTTAATTATAGTCTTATCTTGATTGAACTATTCCTGACTCTTCTTTAATAACTGAATCATCTTTTACTCTCCTCTTTTATACTTCGCTTTATTCAATTTAAAACTTTTATTGAATATTGACAAAATATTTTTCTTTTCGGGGCATTCTAAATCTATAATAATATTAAAGATTGACAAAGTGAAACTAAAAATATACAAAATATCCACTATATTTTGTATTTGTTTTTATTTTTTTTATTTGTTAATTAATTATTGAATGCTAATATAAAGAGTTAAGATTTCTAATAAGTTAGTTCAGTCACCAGCTGACTAGAAAAGAACAAAAACTTTGTACACCTTATTAATCCCAAGAGATTTTCATTAAGAGATTTGATTGATATTGATTGATATTTCAAAAAAATGATGAATAGTTCCCTTTATCACAAAATAACAATTCTTTAGTTAAGAAAAGAAGTCAGCTATTGAAAACATAATAAAACCACAAAAAAAATACAAAAAGCAAAAAACAAATATACTTTCTATATTAATGCTTCTCTTAAATGTGGTTTGTTTTTAAATCGCAAAGCTAGAATAATTAAAGAAAGTAACTGCAGCAAAAGTAACATCTCGTTATTAAAAAAAAAGGACAAAAATTCTATGAAAAACACTAACTGACCATGTCTACTAAATGCTTAAGTAACATTTAATCTCTTTTGCAAATAGGTCACACAGCAAACAGGTGTGTAGTCAAAAGGAATTGAGAGAAATAAAGAAAACAAGGCTTCTAAAAATGTTGTTACTAAATAAGAGCCACTATGTGTGAGAGGATGAAGTTTTGGCCACAGCTTGATCAGGTGCGCCAAAAAATTATTAATGTGGTTGGGAGGTTACATAGAATACGAAGGTCTGAATGGAGTCTCAGCAGATGTACTAAACGTACGTACGTATGTAGTAGACTGTTTTTGTGCAACAGACGATGCACCAATACAGTGCGTCTGCTGCAGGATTATTATAATTTTTGTGTCAAAGGATTTCAGTGTGTCGCAGGGTCTCCAAAAAACTTTGATTTTTTTTGCTTATTCTCTGCACTTGTTCAGAAAAATACCTTACTGTCGAATAACTAGCTTGAGAGTATAGATTTGGTGTTAAGCGTAAGACAGCGGAATGCGCTCTTAAAAAAACGTTCTCTTTGTGCTTAGTTTGCGTTTAATCCTCGCTGCGAGTGCCTGCGATGGTTTTGCCATAAAATGAAGTTGAGCAAGACGGTTAAATATGATTGTGGAGCGCATAATGAAGATTAAATGCGTGTGACGTCACAGTGTTAAGAGCAAAAAAAAGAGCAGAGTGATTTTTGTTTTCAATTGTGAGTCTGGTCTTAAGGTCATGTATGTATGCTTTTCTATAAATAGCCTATAGTTCTTGAGAAAATGTAGCAGCGAAGGAAAGGTGTTCTGGATTTCCTCTAAAACTATGTGTGATTTTTTAATTGTGTATTGGTTTTTGTAGTCTCTAAAACTCTTTTGATTCGAAGTGTATGGGCTGCTGGTTACGGGCGTTGTGCGGCTCAATTGATACTTTATGTGATGTGTGTATAAGTTTTAGATAAGCTCCGCCAACTACCAAGAAAGAATTACGAACAAAATAATCCCCCGAATCTACGGGATTGCTGCTGGAAACCTTAATTTAGCAAGTACCCAGAGTGCAATGATGTTATTGCACTTTGGGTTGTTCTCTGAACTTAAAGAATTATTTGGAATCTCTTTTTTGTAGAAAATTTTCGATGGTGTAAAGGAATGGACGCTTCAACTCTTTTATTTAACTAGCGCATGGAGTCATGCCTTTCGCCATTTTTTAGTTACGGTTGTAAAAAATGCTTTAGTGACATAAAAAACTCTATGCCCAAAAATTTTATGTGTAGTATGTTTTTGATTAGAAGTTCATTAATTTGTAGTAGATTGGGGTCAGTACAGCTTCAATTTATTACAGGAAAAATTAACTTTTTATTTAAATTTACTTTTAGCCAAAAAACACGGTTGTGGTATTAACTCACTAAAAATGTCTTTCGTGTTACTTTAAATATGAAACATTTAAAATTGTTTGTCAAGGAAAACTTCTCTCATAACCATATCTCTAGTTCTTGTCCAATTAACAATGACGGCTCATAAGCCACTGGCCCTGGTGGAGGTAGTGGGAATAATTTTTAATTAAATTTTGTAAACCTTTAGCTAAAATAAGGAATTGTATAATTTCTCCTTAAAATAATAGATTGTTGCGCTGCTGCTTAAAAGCTTTTAAGTTCAAGTATTTCAGACGCTAGGAGATATCACGTCAATACAATTCATTTTAATCCACACACTACATTACGTTTAAGTGCGTTTGTGTGTTAGTTTGTTTTCAGGCGGACTTTTACTGATGACAGGTCATATTAAATCCCCTACTTAAAGGGGAGATTACATTGTACTGTAACATAAATACTTTCACATTTAAAGAACCACAAAAAACCTCACGTTTACCTTAGAGCGCAGTAAATAAACACAACCTAAGGACTTAGCAATGTCACACAAATGCATTTAAGTTCATACATAAGTAAAGATTCATACGTATTCATTCACAAATACGCTAATGCAATGATGTTAACCACAACGTGTAATTCACATGCCACCGCCACGGAGACCATTTATACTGCAATGAGAAGACAACTTATAAATGTAAAATGTTAAGGGTCCAAATAATTGCAGAGGTAAATATGTTGTTTCTAAGTTTGAAAAGCCCGCGACCATTGATATTTGGTGAAGACTTTGCAAAAAAAAATTTTTTTTGATCGCTGATTTGCGAGTATGAATTAGAACACAACAATAAACCATGAAGAGTTATCTAAAAGAGTTTAAGTTTTGCGTAGATATTTCAAAATTCACTGGTGCCTAGAAGTACATTTGTATTTTTCCGTATCATGTAATTTTTTTTAACTGATTCATTTGCCTCCTGTGTTTAAATGAAGCAACACATAACTTGCTGTCAAACAAAAAAAAGTGTAACCTAACATTCCATTGCGGTTAGTTACAGAAGCATTTATAACTAGAGATGCGAGTATAGTAATGCCAGATTTGAGGGAGAAAACGACTTTCAATATCAATTTAAAAGGGTAGAAAAAAATAATATAATCTGAAACTTCGTTCAATTAATTCATTGAAATATAAAACAAGTTTTTGATCAACAAATTATATAACTCATAAGTAGAATAGTACGCGCTGGTCTCTTTAGAACTCTTCCCTTTCAAAAATTGCCACAGCAATTTAAAGGCCAATTTAAGCTTAGAGTAGCATAGGTTATGCGTTAACAGACTTAATAAATAAATCTTACTGTAATGGTACCTGGTATTTTTGAACGCGATACGTATATAATAATATCAGTAGCAGCACGTTTTGTACGCTTTAATTCATTTAGTTTCTTTCTTTAATAGCGATCTGCGATCCAGAGAGCTTTGCTTTGACAGGCTTTTTTCAATTCGGTGGAGGATTCTTTTTCCATTCTTAACTTCGTTGGTGTTATTCCGCCGAAACCTTATAAATTTAAAATCGTTTTAACGTTGAATCGATATTTAACATAACTGTAACAATGGCAAGCTAGAGTTAACGTTTTCTATGCGTTTGTGTGTGGTAAAATAGAGGTGAATGAGTTATTACTTTCCCTTAAAAATATCGAGTGGTTATATAGATTTTTAAGAACAGCTACCACATGATGTGAAATCGTGTTGTATGCGTTGGAAGAGATGTCTGCATGTTTTTTAGACAGAATATCTTGGATTGACTCCTGACTGCGACGTGAGTGTATAACAAAGTAGCTATTGAAATCTGACTGAAGTGCAAAAAAATGAACCAAACTTCTAGAGTCTAAGTTAAAGAAAAAGGGGTGCAAGACGGTTGCATATTAGAGCAGTAGAAGGAGATTCTTAAGAAGCCCATAACTAGAGAAGAGCAATTGTGATAATAAAAAAAAACTTTTTAGAAAATGAAAAAACCAGCGCCAATATAAGAGCATAGCAGCTGAGATGGTCAAGACGCCGGTATGACAAAATAAAAAGAACCTTAGTTATAAAGGGAAGTGGCAACCTAACTACCGTGTGTGGCAGTCGTAACTGCTCTATTGAGAAAAGTCTGATTGGAGACAAAGTGTTGCTACAAGGATGCTAAAGACATCTAAGTATTTTATTAAAAGCGCATGTTAAGTTAACTAAGAACGTAGAAACATAATCGCCAAAACCACTTTTTAAGAAATAGAGCATAAATAAACGGCTAAAGAATAGTAAAATAAAAACTGACGTGCAGGTATTTGCATTCAAAAGAACCCTATCTCTACATTTGAGAAGGGCAAAACTTTAAAAATCAAACGATAAAATTATAACAATAGTATTCATTTTGCCTGAAGATATGGCAACTCTTTAATCCAGATATATTTGTTCTAAGCATTTAGCATTCATCCATAAAAACATTCCAACTTAACCATACACACATGTTCATTGGCATAGAGAAGCCTGGCGTTTAGTGCAATATGAATAAAGCAATAACAATAACAACATGAGCTCGTGTTCATAATCAATGAACATTGGTTTTGCTTTTATGAACCCAGTTTGTACCTTAAATGCTAAAATGTGTTGTGGTTTATTTTGGTTTTATACGATTGGCGTTTTATAAAGAAGCAATAATGAGATTGGTATCAATGCTAGCAACACGCAGATGGATGCATGCACACACAACTACAATCCAGCTAGTGGTGAGTTTAGGTGTTACTACTATGTTGCTTGCAACATGTTTAGACACATTTATGTTTATGGAAATTATTATTATTGTTAATATTCATGAGTAAATGTTTAGAATAAAAAATAAATAAATAAAGAAAGTGTTTGTGTAAAGTGTGCGTTTTTATTTAAACATCTGTATTTGATTGATTGCTGTTGGTTTGACATTTTTTACTTTTTTTTTTTATTTTCAAATTTGTTTTTAGTTTTTGTATATATTTTAAACATAATTCATAAGTTTTTCTTGGGATTTATTATTATTTTTATTTCAATAAATATATATTCAAAACGAACTGGCGTTTCTGCTCTTGTTGTCTTGCCTTTCTTGTTTAGTTGTTGTCATAGTTTTGTTTAAACTTTTGTTTTAGTTATGGCCAATAATTAATCTATTGAGGTTAAGTCTTATTTTATTATTTATTTCCATGTTCAAATGAAATATTAAACAATGTTACGAGTCGGTGCTTGATAACTTGTGTTACATAAAATCATTATTAATTATGTAAGAGGATTTCAAGGATTAAGTTTTTTGTTTTGATCTTAATGATTAAAAAATATATTTGTACGTGTTTGCAGGTTTTGCCTATTTTTTAACATTCAGCATGTTTTGCAATCGTAAAAATAAACAACATCATCGTTAAAACTTTAATAAATTGGAATTTTTTTGGAACCTTCTAGTGTTGGTTTTTATAATTTTTTTAGCATTAAGTTTTTTTCATTTTGAGACTTTTTTTGTAAATCAGCAATCTGTACAACATTTTAAACCACTATTAGCTGTAGATATTAGTTCTTAAAAAGTTTGTAAAAAGAAGACTGTAATTTCTTACAAAAATATAGAAACTCACATTCTTAACCGTTTTCTTGCTATAAGAAAGTGTTACTTTCACTACGCTTATTAAAAGTCATTAAAGTGCAATATCCCAAAATCATCAAAACTGACTTTCAAGTGCTTCCTTTCGCTGGGAATGTATGATGCATTAATTGAATTCTTGTTCGAACCGTAAGCTTCGCGTCATTGTTTTTTAAATTACACATCACAATTTTATTACCACTGTGTATCCAGCATCCAGTTTGTCTCGGAAACACCTTCTTCATAAAACAACTGCTTCTGTGGTAAATGGCTTGAAGGGACATGAAACCGAGAAATAAAGACTATCCTTGTTTGATCAGTGTCTTCTAGCAGTTATCGCTGAGGCAGCATTGTCGAATAGCGAAAAGATACGCAGAGGCTTAAGAGTTAAATCCCAAGCCTCTTCATATGGTTGTATGAGCACTATTCCGTAAGGTCAGGTAGCAAATTTAAATTTATATTACGGTCCTCTGCAGCAACAGTAACTTGCACCAATTTCGGTATTTAAAACGTATGTTCCAGTAATGCCACCATTACGAAGTGGATCAAGAAAGCGTCCAGGAGCTTTGCCGTGAAAAACTTTTTTGGCATTTCATTGATATTTTTATATGAAAATCTATTATTAGTAAACACGAACTTAAATTCTAAAAGAATAAGCTTCTTCTTCTTTACTTTTCTCGATTGTAAATGAAGTTTGATCAATATTCTCAAATATTTTATACAAAGTGGAATGTCCTAGGAACCAAAATTTGGCAACCCATTTGTAAATTCTAATTCTTAATTAATTAATTCTTAAATTTTGTTTTGATTCAAATGTTATCAAAATTTTAATACATCACTAAGATTTGTATCACTCAGCATTTTAAAATGTTTTTGTTGATTAATAGCGACATTTATATATTTTAAGCTTTGGTATACGATTTAATTTAAATCCGATTTGCATTCTCAGTTTTTCTTTAAGCTGTCAAAAAGCATTAACAATATTTGATCAAAAAAAATACATTTTTACTGCATGACAAACCACATGCAACATGCGTGCTGCATGATGCACATTTTTTTATTTATATGAAAACAAAAGAAATTCAACACACATCATTGGTATTAAATAAAAGGGCAACATGTATTCATACACACACACACACAAAAACACGCAGCCATAGAATACCAAACAAACTCACCTCTCGCTGCCGACAACAGCAGTGACCTTAGTTGCCACATATAAATTTATGTTGATATGTTTTAATTAACAAAAAACGTTATTTTATTATAAAAATCGTCAAGCAATAATGTTAAGAATCATCAAAGTAAATTTTAAAATATTTTTCATTTAATTATAAAATAATATTTTAAATCTTTAATTCTTAGTAACGTTGTTTATTTATATTTTATGATATTTTTATTATTATTATTTTTATTTTATTATTATTTTGTAATAAAAATATATTCCTAAACGATATTACTTAAAAATCCCAAGAGGGAAAATGAAGAAGGATACACGTCAGAGACCCGCTCCTTGAAGCAAAATTGTTTGTAAAAAGTCGTTAATAATTTGTAGAACATAATTGTCTGCCAACAATTGTTTTTTTTTTTTATATTTATTCATATGTGCGTTTCTAATACAACAAGACATAAAATCTTATAATTTAGAGTATTAGAATTAGGCAAGTTAAATTGGGGTTTTAATGAAAATAGACATAAGAGTAAGAAAAAACCCAATTATTTACTAAAATAAAATAAATAACAATAGTATGCATATAGCATCAAATAATCAGAGAGTTTCAATTCCGTAAGTTGCTTCTTCAGAAAATTAAAAACGAAAAATTTCTTTGGAATGAAACCACTTCAAAGTGGAATTTAGTTTCTTTGAAATTTTGTTATTTTCTTGCCTTAAATTTACTTTAATGATGTGTCCTACTTAGATTAGCCTTGTTGTTTACTTTGATGTGCTAAATATTGCCACATATAAATTAAATATTAGATATTTAATGCTTTTCAGGAATCAACACAATCGATCGGAATCTGAAGAAGGTAAAACAAAATCGAACTCAAACTATTCCCATCAGAATGTGTGACTTGCGTGAATATTTTAAAATTTACATAAAATATCCGTTTGTGTAGAATTTAATTAGACAAATTTAACAAAGTTGCAGTAAATTACGACACGATTGCAAAAGTGAGGTTTTAAATTTAATTGCGTTGCTTGTGTTTTGCAAAATGGGTGAAATTTGATTCCATAGACGAATTGTTAATATATAAAATTGTCTCTCGGATGCCGTGTCCTCTCAACCAAGGCACATTGAACAGGTGACTACATTAGATCATGCGGTCAACATATGCTTTAGTTTTTACGTGTATTTTGTTTTTGTAAAATCCTGTTAAGCTGTCAAAAACGTCTGGCAATATGTGTGGATGCATTTGTGAAAATAAAAAAGCCACTAAAAATAAATTGAAATACATACACAAATATTGCCAGACGGTTTTGATAGCTCAATAAGATTGTACAAAAACAAAATACAATCAAAAGCTAATGCAGTCACCTGGTATTATTGCGCCATGCTCTCAACGATCTAGTAAACGTCAAGCGGTCATAAAGGCATTAAGGATTTGTAGTATATATAATTTTATGTGGCAGGACGAGGATTTCAACTTTTAAGTGATTATTAAGTGTTATATTATTGCACTAGTATTAACTCGAATAATTCTTAATAGCTAAAGTCACTGGTAAACCTCTTATAGGACAAAAATTAAACTTATTCCTTGTATCAGGATATTACATTTTGTGAATATCTTGGACTTTGAGTAGCACTCAAAAGGACATTATGTCGCTTTGAAGAACTTCATAATGTCCATTGATATTGTGTCGTTTTTAGTATGAACATACAGTGACTTAAAAAAATATCATAATGTCCGCAATAAAAACAACAACGGCTTTACTTATCGAAAATTTCCTGCAAGGCTACCTCTCGGGCGGAAGCAAGGATTTTCTCTTCTGTGGCTTCATCAACACCGGCTTCGCACACCAAACATTTTCTGCATACCCGGCCATTGACCGGACGCAAAGATTTTCTATAGTATAACGAATACGGGCTTCGCTTGCCAAGGATTTTTCGCATGAACATTATGTCCTTGGACGTTAGACATGGCAACTAGGCATAGAAAAAACTTCGGGACTATTCATTTCCACTGTTCTTCATTCGAGTTTGTTTATTTTTTTACCTTTATCCACATATTGTCACGCTTGAAAGCACCGTCTTTATTTCATTTAAATTAGTTCAGTTTTTGAAAAATAAAGGACCCACTAATTTTCTTTCACTACACATGCTAGAAATACACAAAATGAAAAATTTTCAAAGATAAGCTTGGCCACAAAGCGAACCCTTTTAATTCAAAAAAAAAACCAAATTCCATCATTATTTTTTTAAGCAAAAAAATTGTTTCAAATAATTTTTTCTGACCTTCTTAAACCGGAAAAAATCATAGTCAAATGATATGTGAAAAAACGATTAAGTTCATGTAAAAATCGTCAAGATTTCAAAGTATATATTTTTGATATTGTAACTAATCTGGTAACCGTGACATTAGCCACACAAACAAACGATGATTATTCAAACATGTGAAAACAAGTTTTAGTCAGTTGTTTACAAACAGAGCAAAAGCACGGTTGTGTGAAGAGCGAATAAACGAAAAACGGAAATAAATTTTCGATGAAAAACGAAATCCAAAAGAAAAAAAGAATAAATTCAAAAAATATTTTAGTGAATGTGATTGAATGAAAATAAGAATTTTTTAAATTAACGATTTACGCAAAAAAAGAAATATATTAAAACTAAATTAAAAATCGAGCGGAAATAAATTATTGAAACGCGTGATTTGTTTTTTGTTCCGTGTCTAAAAACTTAATTATTTGCTCTTTTCGGTTATTTTTTTTTTTTTTTTTTGCTCAGAATAAAAAATCGTGTTTCTTAAAAAACGCTTTAATTGAGTTTCAATAGTTTAGTTAAAGGTGCTGATGTTTGTGTTATTGTTCTATATGCAGCACTAATTACCGCATGTCGCGACCGTGTTCAATTTCGTGTTTTAATGTTTCATGTTAAATACGCATGAGGATTCCGGTGATTATTGTACGAAAAAGTATTTTTTTTTTGTAATTTTTTTATATCTTTAAAATACTATGATGTCTGTCCACTGCTACGGCTGCCTGTGTGCCTTTCGAAATGAAGGATGAATGATGGTGATGTAGATGTTGATGCTACGGCTGCTTTTACAGTTTGTTGCGTCGCACGCGTTTGTCTCTATGTTTCTCTATTTGTATGACTGGCTGGGTGAATAACTAAATGAATTAATGAATGAGTTAACAATCGAAAGGATAAAGTTGAAACATGATAACATTTTCGTTACCCCTGTGTTCATTTAAATACAATAAAATCCCATTTGCCAATATATGTAAATACATACATATATTTGTTTGTTTGTTGGGTTCGTATGTATGTAGGTATGTTGCATGCAAAAACAAACCGAAAGATTTAAAACGCTTTTACACATACACACACACACATCTATGCGTAAACACTAACGTAAATAAAATTTAAATAAATATTGTGTTTTACTCTCTGTGTTTTTCCAAAAAAAATACAAATGTCTGAAAATTAAGGATATCAAAATATTTTGCAACAGCCTGAACATAAGAGGCAGCAGCAGCCGCCTGCATCCTCATCATCATTGCAAACATTTAAATACAACAACAACAACAACACCTGCAGCAACAACAGTTATAACAATAAATAATATTTGAAGATGCTTGAAGGAATTTATTCCTTAAACATATAAAATGTGACCTTTGTACATTTTTAAAAGCGTGTTAGGGAAAGTTCTTCACAATTTGTGCAAATAAAATGAAATTAAAGAAGAAAAATGTATAAATTGAAAGCAGGTTAGGTTCGTTTGAAAAAAAAAAATAGTTTCATGTCGTTGGAAATACAACAAACTTTCTAGAATCGTTTTTTCCATAATGCTTCTTATAAAATTTTCAGCTTGAAGCATTTCAGTAGTACTCCCTCCTCTACGAATGTACAATTTTATAATGATTCTTCTAGATTATGAATGGATAGTCTATCTTTCCACTCGATTAAGTCTTATTTTTTTGTGTTTTGGAAGGAACTTTTTCTTTTTTTCTTTTGGTTTTAGTCCAGAGACTGCTTCTCGATTGTATAAAATTTTGATAATTTTTGGCTCACAAACTAAAAAAAAAAAATGGCAAGAATGTGGAAATAAATTTTCTGGCTCCAACGAGCTCGTGCCTTCATTTATAAATAAATAAGTGTCTGTTCTAAAGGAGCATGAACTTATGCAAAACGAAAAATTTTATAAAATAAGTTGAAAACAAAATTTTCCAATATTGCGAATTTTCGAATGTGAAGCACGATTTCTGCTGCGACCTCTAGCTTTGTCTTGATTTGGACATAATGTACAAGTTATACCTTTTGTATTCTGCAGTGTCGTGTACGCCTTCGATTTTCTGGATTTACTTAAGTAGAGAGGTTTTATTTTGAAAAAAAAAACGAGCTTTCTTCACACGATATGTTTTTCACTTGATTTGTCAGATTCACTATTGCAAAATTTATACCTACATGCCGTGTGAATAGTTTGAAACATTAATGCGTAAGCTTGTGATCGGGAATCTAGCATTTGGCTACTGTGAATACTCACAGATTATTTCAGGCGTATTTTAAAGCAAAGCTTATAAATCGTCTGTAAATTGGCAATTTTAACTGACATGCAAAATTACATGTCAGTTTGAAACTGAGAAGTCAGATGTAAAACATAGATCTTGTGAAAGCAGCTTAATAAACTTGATGTGACTCTTGTGCCTGACTTGCTAGACTGCTTGAAAGCCCATTTTAAAAACAGCATTCGTTTGTGAGGCGCCTAAAACATTCGAGATTGTAACTCTTCCAAATATAAAACAGTATTTTCTATCGCAGTTCTTTTAATCGCATCCAATATTTTATCGTAAAATTTTTATCGTACATTTTTTGTTTGTCTCAAATTCAAATTTTAACTAAATATTTTTTTTTAATATTTGTTGGGGCTTGCGAGATGAGAAAGTATGAAGGATGTGAGCCAAGCAAATGCAAGTAACAAAGTAAAATATTTTTCGTATCACTTATAAGACGCACCCTAACAAACTGCCTGCAAAGGTGTCACTAAAAAAGTTCCTTTAATGATTTGAAACGGAACAGATGTGTTTTATTACATGACCAAAAGTTTTTTTTATTTTTATTTAATTTAAATTACAAAGTTATGCAAATATTATTTATATTAAGAAAAAAATATTTTTTTTGTTCGCATCTTAAACTTTTATATTTATTTATTGTAACTCACAGTATAAATGTAAGAAAAAAAAAAAAAAAGAATTATCTTGTTTGGATTTAATTTAGTTTTAATCGCGTTACTAAAATAAATTATCTTTTCTAATTTGTATTATTATTTTCAAAACTTATCAAAACTAGCTGCCAAAGCTAAACACAACAATAGTTAAAAAAAGAAGCAATTTAATATAAAATAAGAAAAAAGGAAACAATTAGCGAATAAATACATAATTTGTACAAAGTGGAAGCAAATAAGGAAATCATAAGAAAAAAAATTATGATGATTATTGGCCTGATTGTGATTGATAGTGGAGACGATGAAATTATGTACCAGCATGACAAAAAAAAAAAAAAAAAAATGCGTGAAACTAAGCAACACAAAGAACTGTCATGGGAACGTATCGTTAAATAAGGGCAATTTGCAACAGCAATTGCAACAAAAAATTGAAACTTTAAGTTTAGAAAAACTGTATTAAGGTCCTGAAGAGCTCACAATTTTCAATTTAAAAATGAAACAAATCTTGAGCTATAACGATAACTAAACGATTTGTGAGTGGGTTTGATGGACTTTTGAAGAGCTGTAAAAAATATTAAGAAACAGAAAAATAGGTGACGAATTAAAAAATAAAGTAATTTGTTATAACAAACTTCAGCCTTTGTATATCATTGATCAGCTTCAATTAAATTAGCAATAAATCTGACTAATAGTTACTCCTCTTTCATAAATATTTAAACAATGTAAATGTAAACTTGATAAATAAAATCAAAGCGGATGATAGTTTCAATTAATGAAATTATAGAAACTTGTAATAAAAAAAAAAATAGGTGTTATTAGCAGTAGCAAGAAATAAAATTTGATTTTGATTATGGAGTTCAATGAATCTGTAAATGTTTTTATATCAGTTCGTATGTCAGATATAAGTCAACTTTAGTTTTAATTCTTTCATTTTCTTCTTTTAAACTACTGTCACAAGAACCTTTGTTATTATTTAAATTTTTATTTATTTGCTTTTAAATCAAAAGGATATCTATGCATATATAAACGTACATATATATATTTTTTATAAATGTTGTTGTTGTCTTTATGTTACATGCAAAAATTTACAAATAAAAATGTGTGTATAATTTTTGAAGATGTTGTTGTAAAAATCGTAACTAAGTACAGATTTTTTCTGGCACACATACAGTCATACAGACAGACAGACAGATTTAAGGATACACGTGCATTTTATGTCTTTTAGTCTAGAGTTGTCGCCTCAACCCTCCCTTACATACTGTACTCTTTAAATCATCTCTTTTTTTCTTCTTCCCCTTTTTTTTCTTTTAGTCGTTTTTTGTTTCAACGCTGGTATTAACAGCAACTGCAACAAATATTTTGGTTTTTTTATGGTCGACAACAAAAGGATTAATTCTCTCATGGTGTTGAGCAATTGCAAGAAATTCTGGAAAATAAAAATTTTGCGAAAAAAAACAACGCCAATTCACGCAAGAAATTAAATGCATTGCTGGCCAAATGTAATCAATATGAATGCAGGAATATAAAGTGTTATTAATTAAAATAAATACTCCGCATCAAATGCATTATTTCTCCATTTGTGAAGAGAAATAAAGGGATGTAAAAAATTTAAAGTTAAATTTAAAACGATAATTATGACATTTTATTAAATTGAAACAAAATTAATAAATTAAAATAAATAATAATAATAAAAATTTTCTAAAAAGTGTGAAAATATTATGGGAAAAATTTAAAAGTTATTTAAAATAATTGTGTAAAAAAATTAAAATTATTAAATAAATTGTGAATGTTAAAAAAAATATTTTAAATAAAAAAATGGGATGAAACTAGAAGCCTCCTTAAAATTAAAATTTACATTAATTTGATAAGCGCTAAATTATTAGCGTATTCAGTTTTAATAACCTCGAAGTGATTTAAACTTAAAGCTCTTTGTAGCACCTGCCAAATTAAATTCTTTTTTGGTAAAAAATTTACTTGAACCTAAATTTTCTTGAATAAAAAAATTACAATTAAAATAAATAATTTTAAAATTTGAACATTCATTTTATTACATTTTTTTTTAATGAAAGTGACTAAAAAATTTAATAAAGAATTCACATGAAAGTAAAATAAGCAAAATAAAATTTTCCTTTGGCAAGAATATACAAATTGGAATCCTAATTAAAATATAACACAAAAAAATTTAACAAAATTTGTAATTCTCATTAAAAATTAACATAAAAGTAAGTGCACAAAATACCAAAAGCAATCATTGTGTTCAAATTGTAATTAAACGTATGAAAATAAGAAAGCAAAAAGTTTAAAGTGTGAACAAATATACATTCTTGACAATTCTAATAAAAGCGAAAATTCTTTCCCCAACAAAAAACGAAAAAAAAAATCCTTAAGAAGCCTCAAACAAAAAACTGTTTATAAATAAAAAAATTGCCAGCTCAGTCCTTAAATCTATTTAACAAATACTTCTAACTTCAAACATATTTCAACCATAATTTGTTATACTTAAAAGCTTATTTTGAAATTCGTCTACTAAAACAAATTACATTGCAACACGCAATCGTTGGCAGCAATTTATAAAAACAATCATCAGAGGAGCAACATTATCAACATCAACAAATACAAAAACAACGACAACGTCATATTTTTAAGCCTCTGGTCATATACAAATTGTATTTTATTATTATTCACTCAACAAATTTAAATACAAATTTTTTTTTTCTGTTTCGTGAACTTCCTGCAATAATTTTCAAAAAATTAAAAAAGAAAAACAAAGCAAAATAATAAAGCAAAAATATATAAATTCATAATCAAATTGGAAAAATTTTAATACACATTCAAGTGATTTATGGTCATAACAAGGATACTGTGGTTGCCTTTTTGTTTAATTAATGTTAAATTAAAAAATAATAAATTAAAACAATGAAATCAGCCGCTAGATGAAAATTGAAAAAAAAAACAAAACAAAAACAAAATAATTATTAATTCGCAAAAATGAACGGCATATGTTAATTAAATATAAAAAGGTAAGTTAAGTTGTCCTTTTTTATTATTTAATACAGATTTATTAATATAATTTCAAGTTATTCTTAATTGTAATAACAATAAATTATTTGCTTTTTGAACGAGTGCAATTTTACACATGAAAAAATTTATAATAATGATTTGCCTAAAATAACATTGGAAATTTTTATATTTTTACATACCAGCAACATCGGCTGTGAATTCTCCTAAGGCGATTTTAGCAAATCAAAATTATTGTAATAACCCTTCTTCTGTGAACCCAGCCGTGGCCATTTGATCGGCGGCAGTGGTGTTTGCAAAAGTAAAACGGCGGCGGCTTTTATTAAGACTTGATTAACTATTTATATACAAAATAAGGAAGGGCCTTTCCAGTAAACCACTTTCTAGCGTTTGTTTCACAGTGACTGAACTTCTGCATTTTTTGGTTTTCAAACAGTAAAACAATTGACTGTAACCACTGTCTTTAAGAATGTAGCGGGCAAGGGCAATTCATATTTGTAAAAAAGTGTTAGTATGTGTTACACAGATCATGAATAATTTAAAACAAAAAAATTTAATTTTTGTCATGCTGGATAACACATGTACGCATGTACAAATGCTTAATTTTAAACGACATTTTAAAGTTTGTGATTAGCAAAAAATGTCAGAAAAAAATATTAGAATTCATTGACGTTTATCGCTTATTGTCTGCGTTTCGGAACGTAAGAAGTACAGAGCATTGTGACCGTTATTTAAAGGAACAATATGAAATTTTATTTAAATGCCCGGACGAAAACCTAAAAGATTAAAAAAAGAGTAAATTTGCTGCGAAATGTTGCGAGATGTTGAATGCTCTAAATCAAACAAAATATAAATGCTTGACGGGTCATCCAGTACACGTACATAAGTTCGGCATCAAACATTTTGATCGCGTCTAGGACTCTGAAATATTAGCTTTAAACAATTGCTTGTTTTGGTCTTTGTGGAGATTAAAAGCTTTTTTTATACACAGGCGCTGCAAATATCATTCGTTAGATTTTATTCTGACGCATTTGAATTTTTTAAAGTTCTAAAGCAGAGACAGTTCCCTGTAACTAAATTTCGTTCCGAATTCGTAGGTTTTCAATTTTGACACGTCTGATAAAAGGCCAAATTGTTAAATAGATATTAGAAAAATAATCTTAGAATTTGTGCAATACGTGTTCTTATTAAATATTCCGCATCGACGTTACTATACAGACTGATAGTTGCTGAAATATTAAAATAATTGGAATATTGTACAATTTTAAAGGAACATTGGACGAAACTGAAACAGAGCAAAATTTAGATAGAAGTTACGGCGAAAGCGAAGAAAATCTGAATTACCATGGTGTAAAATTTTTAAATGCAAAGTGTGAAATTAAACGTGTTTAAACTGAAGATATTTAAAAAAATATAAATTGTTGGCATTAAGCTGAAGCCAAATCTATTTCTGCTGAAATCCAAACTCAAACACCGAAACTACAAACTGATGCACAAGTGGACAAGCATGATCAAGATTTGTGTCAGTATATGCCATGATGGCCTGAACTGACTATGGTCCTACCCCTGAGTGAAATACAAAGCGTCGACTAGCGCCCCCTGTAAGCGTAGCCAGCAAAGTTGCAATTTTAAGAACATGGCTTGCAGTAACATGCTTGTTCCCTTGCTTGAGGGTTAGAGGTTATCTCACCACGTCTGTTGAATGCAAGAGTATATTCGGAACGGCATCGCACCTTCCCTGCGGACACCCACCTTAACCAACAACCACCACGTGTACTCCGAAGCGACCTCACCAATAACCGGTTACAGATTGCTAGAGATGGACACACCCTGTTAAGATTTCACTGCGAAAAGCTTTCTAGCACAATAATCAAGAAATAGGAGCGTTTGATCACTAAGTGGTTTTTAGCAGTTTTCGAATTAGACATCACAAGAGAGAGAGAGAGAGAGAGAGAGAGAGAGAGATGGCCTCTTTTTGTAAATTGACTGCATGTATCAGTTGTAAATGGATGCGAATCTATTCCATTTCCTACATTTGACACTTTAAATTTTCTAGAACAGCTAAAAACAACAACAATAAACACTGACGTCTGGTTTAATGGCATCAACAATATAAAAGACTACTCGAAAACTGGCCTGAGATATATAAATTGCAGCAAGAAATCTAATTTAATATGCATAATTGCAAAAGCTTTATCCAAAAGAATATATAAAAACTTGCACTATAGTGAGTGCCTTAGAAAGGATACCTTCATAGACTAATGTCTTACATTTATTCAATTATTCTTTCGTAATGTATTTTGAAAAGGTTTAGTTTTATCTACATTTCTGCTCTGCCGTAATTCTGTAAGATAACGCCTATTATTTTTAGAATATGGATATTATTATCCAAGTAACATTTTTACATCAAACTTTTAGTTTTACTATTGCAGCTCTTCTTGGGAAATTATAAAATTTTTGAAGCTTCCTAAAATAAACAATATAGTAAATTGTCTAAACTTAAATTCTGTTAAATTATTCACAAAAACAAATAAATACAAAAATTATTTGAAAAAAATATCCAGTTTATTTTTCTGTAGGCTGTTAGATAAAACTTTAACATAAAATAAACCTATTTAGGGTTTTATTCATTTGTTTTTTATTATTTTCAACATAAAGAAATTGTTTTTTTTTTCAATATAAGTAAATACACATGCAATTTTCTTGGTAGAAATAACTCAAGTGATTACATATTTTCATTTCTTAAAAATTAATTGGTTATAATAAAAATAAGAGTAAAGTAATGAAAAAATTATAATTCACAAGCTTATGCAATAGTTTTACTAAAAATCCCTATAGGAAAAATCATTCATCCAAATACATCTCAGATAACTTTTAAAAACTTTCTTGTCTCTTAGCTTTGGTTTAAAAAATATGAAACAACGACTTTCAATGTACTATTTCCATGATATTTATACTGGCAATAGCCGACGACTTTATAAGTAGAAGTTCTAATCATTTCCTACAGGGTGAGGATTAATTCTAGAAACAAGTCCATTATTAATTTAAATGATTGTATAGTTTCGTCCACTTTCATCTTGCAAGAATTCATTTAAGAATATTCCGAGCTGGTCTTTAAATCTGCTAATTTTCAACTGCTTGTAAGAAATCAAATTTACAATACTCCTCATATCCATTCCAGCATTAGTTCGTTATTAAGATTTTTAAGCTTGATTTTTTTTATCAAAACTTTGTCTAGCTTTAGTCAGTATCGGGTAGTACAAAATAATTTTCCTAAAATACATAGAGACTTTTTAATTCACTTATTATAATTTTGGCTATTGGACTTAATAAAAAGAGGACTATTTCATAGAAGAAGCGATCTTGTTAGAGCCCACTTACGCGATGAAATTTTTTATCAAAAGGGTTGCAAGTAATTTTTGTTTGTTTGGCAGAAGTGTCGAAAAGCAAGCGGGGTAAGCAAAGTAGCATTCATTTATTAGATCATCAGTCACAGGTTGACAGCTCTTAGCTCGCAAAAAAACCAAATCAAGTTATTTTTATTTTAATAAAAAAAAGCAAATTTCAATAGCTTTGTTTCTTAACATCATCCTACAATAAATATCTCCTAATATTTTTTTTATTTACTTCTAACACGGTTTAGCAACGGATTAACAAAGTGTTTTTATCTTTCTTCTAAAAAGCCTAGTCTCTGTTCAGTTTTTCATGCGGAATGCTGTCAAACTACATACATAAAAAATTTGTATAAAAAAGTCATGAAAAAATGTTGCAGAAGCAGTACTCTGTTTTTACTGTAGAAATACATATGAAATGTTTTTGGCAACATTTTATCAAAGCTGTGAAATAAAGCAAAGAGGCATTATTTCATGCATCATTTTTTAAACAACAGCTGATCATATGTAATTTGCTTGCATTTCTAAAACAAGGTAATTTACGTGAAAATAATAAAACGTTTAATTCTCTTAAATCGCGAGATAGACACCACATTGTAAGTGCCAAATTTTCCACATGAAATAATCAAAGTTGCTCAACAATTTGCACAAATTCGAACAGAGTACCAGGCGAAAGGTACAAAAAACATGTTGAGAGTTGTCAACCTGTGACCGACGATAATCATTTTACGTGCGAAGTGCTGAAATTTATTTTTGATAATTGTGCCTGAAATTGCACTTTAACATTCTTGCGAAATGTTGCATAACATTTTAAGCAACATGTTTATATCTGCAAATGTTTCTGTCAACATTTTTTCTTAAACTTCGAACTTATTTAATTGACATTTATTCTGTGCGGAATTGTAACTAACTGCAAACAATGTTGCTTGCGTACGCAAAGAAAATAAAAAATTTTGACATTTTTCAAGCGAAATGGGTGAAGTTGCTGTACAGTTTCGCAGATATTTAGAGATAAAAAAATAAAAATTAAAGCTTGAGACCTAAAGAAAATTTATGTAAGTGGAATGATAAATTCTTTTTTCTGTAAAAAAAGACAACGGTAAAAAATTGCCCTATCCTTGTGCCTAAATATTTCACCACAGTAAGCGAGTGCATTGTGGTCAAATACGTAAATAAGATTAGAAGTATTAACCATTTTTCCCCTGTATTCACTGAACCGCAAAATATTTTATTGGAGCCAAAATTTCACATTCATTGTAGGAACAGTTACTAGGGAATTTTTCTCATTTTTTAATGGCCGTTTTACATACTCTCGTATATATGTATGAGCAAACTTTGACATCTTAACTTCATATGTTAAATTTTATAATTATTGTCTTTACTTCTTATGCATTATGACAACTTGATTTTTTTTTGAAAACCCCCCGTGGAGCTATAAAGATCTTAAATATTGATAAATTTTCTTTAAAAAAATTTTACTTTGACTACACATGGTGTTAATTAGTTTTAAGTGGTAATGTCAGCAGTTAATAAAGACTCTTGCATACCGAACCATTCATCGTACAGGCAGACAGACAATGCTAAAAATAGAACTGATACTCGTGCTGTTAAATTATTTATATGAGAGTTTTCTTGTCACACATTCAGTTTTTAAAGAAAAAGGGATGAATTTGTGTTTTCTTAAGTAGCCCCAGAAAATCTTAAGACTTTTAAAAACATTACACTATACCAATGTTAAGGGACAGGTAGAAAATAGCTACGAAGTATCTATGACACCTGCCTTTCGACATCACTATATCTACTGCTGATTTAAGTTATAACATTTTGTTTGAGTTGAACAATTGTATTGAACAACAGGTTAGTAGCGACTGCTTACCTGGGCTTTTTATTATTTGAGCTAATACTTTTGCTACTGGACCTTTTCAAAAAATAAGTAACTGTTTCATATGAAAGAGTTTTTCTTTACTCGTTTAAGAAAAATTATTTATAAAATTTATTTTAAATCATAAATCATGTAGAAATGTAAATAAAATACTCAACACAGAATGTTTGTTCGGTTGTGCTTTTGTATAAATGAATTATCACAAGTAATTGTGAGGTAATGAAATTTACACACACACACGCACACTAATAGAACCAATTATAATATTTTCACAAATAGATACGTAAAATGGTAAAAATGTTAAAATATAGACTTTAAAATGTATTTTTTTGTTTTAAGTTAAATTAAATTCAAAAAAAAAAAAAATAATAATAAATAAATAAATTCTGTAAAAAGATAATAAATCTCTTTACATTTAATTAAATTATATATTTGAAGACAACAGAGATAAATTTTTTTTTATTTTTTTAATTTAAATTGAATTGGAAAGATTTTTATTGTTTTATTTTAAAAGGATATAAAGTCAAATCATTTCTCTTAACATTTGTTTTTTAATTTTATTTATTTATTTATTTTTTGCTAAGATACATTTTTTTTCTTTTAATTTGGACCACAATTAAGGGTAGAGAAACTGAATATTTGACAGTGATAACAGGTAAAATTGATTGTTGACATTTATTTTGAGCAATCGAACTGTTCGGCTTAAATCGAATTTTCCCTGTAATGCTTTCTGTGACTCACTTGAACAATCGATCGCAAGGAGATATATTTAATGAAGAATGTGCTGCATGCAAAAAAAAAAAAACGTTTTTTCATGATGAATTCCTCGACCTCATTATAAAATATTTCTTTGTAGTAAAAGCAAAACATTAAAACTTATTCCACATTGTGGTGATAGTACAGTAACTCTCCTCACTACACCCTCCCACGCACGTTGTCGAGTAGCTCCAAAATAGGCTTTGAAGCAGCAGTCCATACATAAAAGTTGCATTATATTTTTGGACTGATTTAAGTAGTTTAAATAATAAACAGAGTTAACTATACATTTTTAGAAAATCAAGGCACTTGAATGCCTTTTTTGTGTCTTAAAAATGTGTTTGACTCACCGAACATGATGTTGGATTTTTATGACAAGAAATAAAAAACATCCAGCACATGCAGTAGCCTGTCTGGTCGTATGCTAGTGAGAAACGAACAATATTGGTCCTACGAGCGTTAAACTTAACCCCGTTTACACAAACTCATTTAGAGATTGTTGCAACGTTATTCTCCAAAATGGCTTAATATATAACTGAATTCTTATAGATGGAAAATGAAACAATCATCTGTGAAAGCAGTTCATTAAATAAAAGGAAAAAGAATAGGAGAACGGACGGAACCTTTTAATATCCCTTAATTAAATTTGAATCTGTTAAAAGAGAATGCTTAACATAAATAGAAAAATGATATCAACGACAACGCAACAATTAGCTTCAACAGAAGTGGCCCTTGCCAGATCCCAACCGACGCTTAAAAATCTACCGCCACCACCTTACTTTCTCCACAGGATTGCCTGGTTAAAGCTTTCTCTATCAATCATTATCATGCGTGCGTGAAGAATTATGCAGACTGTTCTTAAATAGTGTAACATTTTTTCAGAAAGGTTTTATTTTTGAATGCAATTTCATTTAAATTATACTGTTCTGCTAAAACATTTCTATAAACAACTATTTAACTGCCAACGAGTTAGAGTATAGGTTTGTTCCAAAGCGATCTTGTATAACAACGGTAAACTATTGTATAACGATGTGTTCATATAGAGATGGTGTTATGCAGCATCAAAGTTCCTACTTAAAGCAACGAAAATTAGAAAAAAATTTGTTGAACAGTGATTGAGTTTTGATATATAAGTTAAAACTGCTATACAACTGTTATATGGAAAAAAGTTTTACAGCAAACAAATTCATATTAATAAAATCTAAAGCAAACACGGCTGTGCAAACAGTATAAAGAAATAATGCTACTTGGTGATTAAGTATACAGCAATACTTGTGATTAGAGAAATAGCATGACAACAGAATTTTTACAGAAATCTGGAAAAAATATTAAATATTGACATAACTTTATTTACTTGTTGTTCAAGCACTAGGTCAGTTTTTTTATATAAAAATATTGTTTATTCTTTTTTTTTCAATATTTCGCAACACCATTGGGTGGCATCTTCAGGAAACAGGAAACAAAACTATTAAAAATTAATTTTATTCAAAAACAAAAATAAATTCAATTAAAAAAATTTGTCAAACTTACTCAATTGCATTTATTTTTTTGTTTTTGAAAAAATTTAATTTTTAATAATTTTTTTTTTGTTGCTGGAGATGCCACCCAACGGTGTGGCGAAATGTTGAACAATAAAATAACAAACAACATTTTTATTTTAAAATCTTGACCTAAGGCTTGAACAATTAGAAAAAAACTATGAATAAAACTGCTAAAAATTAAATAGGTTTCAATTTAAAACTGGTATACATGGCATGAGTTTATTTAGAAACTGTTATACAGTGCACTTCTATTGTGAAAATGTTTATATTAAAAGAATTTATTTGGAAAGTGAGCTGATTAAAGTTGAATATGTTAAACTAATTATTGCGCATGTAACAGCTTACGTCACAACATTATTATAGTTACGTTCTTAGTAACTGCGATATCACTGCCAATGTCTTCATTGTTGGAATAAATGTTTTTGCATTTTTGTGGCATATTTATGGAATTTACTGGGTATATGTAACACATATTACAATTGGGTATTTTTGATATCCTGTAATAATTACCTCTATGCCAAAAAATATTTATCAAAAAGTTTTTTTAGTTTGATTAACTTTTTTTTTATTTAACCTTTCTTAGAAGAAATTCACAAAATTTAAATTTTTTCTTGCGTAACAGTACAACTAACATTTCTGTTATGCGCAAGAGATAGCATTTTGTATAGAAAACTGTCATTGTGAAAGCTGTTACACTGAAAATAAATTCATATGTATTTCCAGATGTCCAGTATAACAGAAGAATACAGAAAGTCTTATTTTAATTTCTGTCTTAAACTATTATTTGCTAAATAATTTTCTAATTACTATTAAAGGTCTTCTTAAACGAGGTTTTTTCTTACAGCTGTAAGCCTTGCTACTTAATAAAAATAAGTTCTTAATATAATAACAAATTTAAAATTTATATTTCATTTATAACGCAACTTCTATAAATTTATTTTTGCAAAGAACAATTAATATTAAATCGTTAATATTGCATAATCATCTTCCTTTCCTTCTTCAATGATTGTGAAAATAAACCAATTAATTTACAATTCTTTACTGCAAAATAAACTTTAAAAATCCCTGCATGACAGATGTCAAATGAAATCAGATTTTCATAATAAATTTTTTAATTTAAAATCTGTGTTATAATTTTTACTTCAGTAATCAAGTTAATATTCATTAAAGGTATGAATAAAATATAACATTTTTTTCTTTCGTTAAAGAATTTCAAATTTAAACTCAAGTAAATTAAAAATGCAATAGAAAAGAATTTTATTTAATTTATTAAGTTGGAAATGTTACAAATGTTTGGCAGGTAAAATTGTATGGAGGATACAGATGTTTTTAATAATAATAACGGGTGCCTTAAAAGTATAAAGCAAATGAAGCAGAGGTAATAAAAACTATTTTCGAGAGACAAAGAAAATCTTTTTTATATTTATAATAATATTTGCTACAGCTAATACTTTAAACATTATTTTCACAATAAGGATCTTTCGAGTGAATATTAATTTATATTCACTTCGGCTTCACAGGTTCACAATTTACTTCAAATTGCACAGTGCTAATTGCAACAGTGTATTTAATTCCCTATCGATATGTTGCTTTATATATTTAAAGTAAGAAACGATCCATCGATCTCTTAGTACTTTACGACTACCTTCCATTTACTGAGTCTTGTGCTATCAGTGACCTTTTTACTCTTGTGTGTAGCAATCTTAAATCTATGTAATTCACTACCGATATACTGAATTGTATATATAGAGGAGGCACCTAGGTCCCCTCAGTTCCTTAATTGTTTTAGGTGCCTGATTAGTAATTTAAGTCTATTTTGCTTTTAATTGAGTTTAGTGTTATCAGTAGCCTTTTCACTGCAGTAACATCATACTGTCGGCTTCTAACTTTAACTCGTAATTGATAACATTAGTCTTAGGCTAAAGTCCTCTTGAGCATCCATACCTAATATATGTTTGCCATAGGTCTAGGTCTAGTGCCAGCCAGAATTAAGTTTCTTCAATACACTGTCTGTAAGTATAGTCTTCTTCAAACACCTTGTTGGCCTAACGACACGTAAAGTTTACGGTATCTATTTACAAATAGCTAAACAGGTACCTTGATTATATCCAGCTATTTTTTTGAACTTCTCGCTCATGGCTACTTCTTCTACAGACACTCCTTTTAAACATAACCCGCCCTCCTCTTGTGAGGTATCACTATTTCATGGATCCGGCTCTTTAGTGATTATCCCTTAACCTTTTGTAAGGTTTACGTGCTTATCTTTCTTTTGGAGTCTCATGATCTTTTTTAAGTTAAGTAAAATGTTTCGGGAAAAGAAGTCTGTACTAAAACTGGAGATCGGCAAGTATCCAGTCTGCGGTCCAATTACTTCAGCAAATCTCCTTGTAGAGACAAGCCATAAGCAGCAACGTGATACCAGCCTTTACCGCGCGAAGACAGACAGAAGAAGACATTCAGTCGTTGTCCTACATGCGTTAATTCTCTATTGCAATTTCAGTATATTTTTTTTGTACAAATAAAATCGAAACTGATCTTTTTCTATACCAAAAAAAAAAAAAAACATCTTTCAATTAAAATCAAAACTAACATTTGATTCCTTTTGAATTTTTTATTTTTTTATGAAATGCAGTAAATTTGTTTTAGTTGAGACTAAGTTCGATTCTAATGAAAATAAAGCTAATTTTAAAAGATATAAAATAAAAAACATATATCTGGTCCACCCTGTGAAAAGATGAAATCTAAAGGAAAATACAAAAACTAATGTGATTAAAGTTAATGAAACTACGAACATAATAGACAAACAAACTCTAAAGAAAAACTTAAAAGATAACTTTGTAGCAATAGATGAATACATATGTACAAATGTGAATGTATGTTGCTCTTATGATATTGTTGTTAGACAACAAATCAGATAAAAGAAATATAAAGAAAAAGTGAACTGACAGACAGACAGACAGACAAAAAAATAAACTGACAGAATGTTATTAGACAAACGCATGAACGAATAGACAAACAGTAATTTCAACTTAACTGCAATTGCATAACAGCAAAAAGTCAAATAACACAACTTAAGCAGATTAATACGAATATTACATGCTCTTCAGCAAAAAACTTTGCAACTTTTTAAACTTTTTAACCAAAAAAAAAAAAAAAAAAAAAAAAAAAAATCAGTTTGACGGGCTTTTAAGTAATTTCCCAAGTTAACAAGCAGATGTTATTTATTGCTTGAATTTTAGAAAACTTTGCTCTCGTTTAGAAGTTCAACATACACACGTTCCATATATTAATATTGATGGCATTTGTGTACCGTAGTGTTGTTATAATAATCTCCTTAATATTAAAATAATTGAAAATGTAAGAAGTTGTAAATCAATAATTTTATACTTATCTTTTATGCTCTTATCAGTTGCATTGTAGGGCAATAATAGATCCTGCATTATTTTCGAGGGCGACTGAGTTGGTCGTAAAAAAAAACCAACATGACAGCAACAAACTATAAAGTCAATAGCATCTAATGTGTGTGTTTGTATTTTCTTTTTGTTATTTTTTAGTTCAGACCATTTTTTTATGTGAATACTGCATTTTATAGTTTTGTATGATGTTTTGGCAAACTACAAGTTGATAAACGCTATAATTTCTTAGTTTTCTTTAATCTTTTTTGTTTGTTTCTGAAAACATACGAGGGCAGTTCAATAAGTCTTCATAATTTTTTTTAAGTACAACTAAGAAATTAGAATAAAGTAAAATTTTTGCAAAATTAGAATTGAAATATTCTAATGAAGATTTTTTAAAGAGATATTTTAAACTATTTTTAAGATTAAAAAATAACAAAATGTTTTCCTAAAAATGAAGTGTAAACTACAAATATAATTCGATGTTATTCTAGTAAAGTAAAAAAAAAAAACTGTACAATTGGCAATTAAATACTTAAGTTAACAAAGTCAATGTGCAACGTTGATAAGCAGGTGAAGCTTATGCCACACGAAATGAGCTTAAATGAGTCACACAGGCACATGTTATTGTCTAATCTTCATAAATATATCTTTTTAAAGAAGAGTAAGCTGCCCGTTCGTAAAATTAATAAAACTAAAAGTGTAACAAAATTTACACAATATTTGATTAAACCGTTATTTTAGCGATACAGTGCTGGCAACTCTACAGCAGAAGTTGATAGCTGAAGCTTGAGAATCTTTAAAAGCAAAGAGAAAAATGGAAATTGCTTAGAAATCTACAATAAATCATTGTTAAATGTAGATTTCGGCTTGAAAGCATCATTAGACTAAACTTCCTTGAACATGAGACTGTTAAATAATTTCAAAATGTCCAAAATCGCTTGAAAAGAGAGTAAGCAATGAAAATAGCAACTCTTTGATCTGGTCATTTAATGTTTCTTAATCATAAAGTCAACTTTGAGATATAACGACAGTGAGTTTTAAGTTTTGTGTTTATTAAATTATTTGTCTAAATACTCCTTTAGTCAATCAAAATTTTGTAGCACAGCAAAGCTTTGAGTGTTATGTTTTCCTTATTCTTTATCTAAATTCTTGTTCGGTCAATAACATCACAAAAGACATCTCTCGCTTATCTAAAACGTGGGTGAGGGAGAAAGTTCAATTGAGCAATTAGTGAAATGTTTACGGCTTATAACGCCAATAATTAGTTTTAGTTATTTTGAAAAAGTTGTAAAAGATAAATAATAGAAAAGAATATTAAACACAAATTTAATAAAAATAATAATAATTTAATAATGTTTTGTTCTCTTTTTGTAAAAAAAACTGATTAACTCCTTCTCGTTCTCCTCTTTTAGCTATTTATAATTTGTGTTCATCTCCTGAAAGCTAAAAAAGCTTCAGAATATCACAGAAGATAGAGTTTTGTGTGTGCATGTGTGTTTATATATTTTTATTTGAATTATTTAAGAAATATAAAACTGCCATTAAAAAAAATTAAAAATTATGTTTCAGAGGATTAAGGATAAGGTATTTCTATTTACAATAACTACAATAAATATATGACTTAATGTTAAATTTTCCAATTATTTTTTGTCTAAAAATTTAATTTTTTCTAAAAAAAAATTTGGACATTTTGTTGATAGAACGTAACATTTGGTACTTTTTATCTCTGAACAAAGAACACTAGTTTCTGGTACTTTAATATTCTATATAAAAAGTATTTCGGATACACTTACCGGACACTATGCATACGACAAGAAGCAGTAACTACGGGCTGAACCTAACGTGGGGGTCTTTTTATTTTTTTATTTACCTTTCCTTTCCCTGTCTAGAAAAAAAATTAAATATTTCTTGCTGTCTGAAAATGTGTTTCAGACAATAAAATATAATCCGTTTAGCTATAAATAACCAGATTTTAGCTTTAGAAATAAAAAAATATATTTCGTTGGTACTTTTATGTCAAGACAAAAAAGTACTAGCTAGTGGTACTTTTCGTATGACACTTTGTTTTACAATTTTGTGAAACTAAGTGCTTACGCAGATTATTTCTATTCTTTAGAAATAAAAAAATATCTTCGTTTGGTACTTGTGTGTCAAGACAAAAAAGTACTAACTAGTGGTACTTTTCGTATGACACTGTCTTTCACAATTTTGCCACGTTAACTACTTAAGCAAGGAAGCAATAACTTTTGAAAATTTTAAATTTGGAAAAAAGTACCAATTATTTAAAAAAGTATAATTTTTGTCTTTTTCCGTTCTTTACAAAAAAGTACCAACTTCTGAACAGGTTCTAGAATTCATTTAATGCCTTAAATGTATTATTACAAACAAATTAACAGTTTCCTTCTCCACATTTAACAATTAAAACATTACTGTCTATAAAAAAAAAAGTACCACATTTTTGTATTTTAACTTGGTAAATAAATTTTGTTACCTTTCTTTCATGCTTTTTTTCATGGATAAAAAATGTATGTATAGAATTTTTAAAGAAAATAAGCTGTCCCGTTAATTTATGCAAGAATACAACATCCTTAAATGGACCATGTCTGAGCAGACAACAGACAGTTTTTGTCCCCTTAAAATACTTAATAAGAAAAAGCTAATTTAGTGAAACTTCTCGCCAGTTAAGAGGTCATAATTTTTATTTATTTTTTTTTTCTTCGCACTCAAACAGAAAGTCATTAATTTGAGTTCTTCGTGGAAATACTTAAAAAACAATCATTAAAGAATTTTTTGTTGCGCTTGTGTTTTTTGATTATAATTTATTTTTTGTTAATTTATCGCTTATTCATAAAAGCCTTGTTGTAATATTGCTAATTTATTACCTGCTTGCCATTCATTGGCCATAATGAACCTACTGTTTAAACTACTGTCTGTCTTTGGGTTTGTTAAAATTTTTGTGTTTTATTGTGCCAGAAATAAAGTCACCACACATTATTCAGAATAAAAGAAAAGAAAAAAAAAATAAGAAAATCCGCTACAAACACAAAATGTTTGAATATGATGACCATTAAACTGAAAAAAAAAATTAAAAAAAGGAACTGTGGTCGATTCTTTTTTTATTTTTAATCTTTATAAGGAACCAAAAAAAAAATTAAATTGCTTTTTCTGTTCACATATGTGGTCGCACAGCTGTGGAGCTTGTCATATAATTTGTGGGTGTGAAATCAGTAATTTGGCCGTAATTGTTAGACCATAAAGAGCTTATAACGGCCTTACTGATCCTGGGACTGTTTAAAGGTCATCGCTTCTATAAAAAATGTTGCTAAAGAATAAGAATTCGCCAGGTGAAATTGGCACTATCGCCTACTAGGCTTATTATGAAATACACATTTATGAAAACTTTTTCATGTGCCACGCCCCTTAAAAAAATTTGTACATGAATAAAAATCTGACAGCAAATCGTCTTTATTTGTTTTTTTTTGTAAAAGGAAGATTCTTATGCACAACAAATATGTTTTGCATATTTGTTTTCCTATTTCTTAGGGTTTCAAAAGTTTTGATGCTACCTAAGCTGAGCATCTTTAATTCGTTGTTAAAGCTTACTGTCATTTTCCTCTTCATCTTCTTGTTAAATTTAGACAATTTGATTAAATTTTTTATTTGTTGAGTCTTGTAGAATAATGTCTGCACATTATGCGGAAAGGAAAACAATGAGAAAAAAAAAACACCAACCTTTAAAACGTTCCATGGTTTTTGTGCTTTATTTGCATGTTAATAATCACCTGAAAAACAAAGACATTCACTCACTTAACCAAACATTTAAAACATCTCACATCTCACATCCACAACAATAACAAATAACAATAAAACACTCTGAAATAAAAACAACATCCAGTAACAGAGCAAAAAAAATCACTTCAAATAAATCATGTCAATATTCAGAATACAAAAGAATGAAGAAAACGTTATAAAACAAGTTCATGCAAATTTATATTTGCCTGAGTGTGTGAATATGAATCAAAACCACTTAAATGCCACACACATGCACTCACTCCCTCGCATTCATTCACACACTTCTTTATTGAAGTTATTTTTTTTTTACAAACGGGAAAAATCATAAGGAACTATTATTTCAAAATACACATTCTAAAAATATTATACGACACTTATTTCTATACATCTGGTCGTAATAATAATATTATGCATAATATGCAAAAATAAAATGCATACTTGTTTATATTACGACTTACTATTAAATACATAAACATTTTAACTCATACCCGCCTTTACAGTAACGTTAAAAAATTAAAAAAAAAATTCAAATACGAGACTGATTAAAGACTTCAAAAAAACATTCAATAAGAAAAAGCAAAAGGAATGTATTTCAATATGTAGAGACAACAAAAAATAAAAAACTATATATAGCTTTATTTAGCAATTTAGTTGTATTTGACAAGAAGTACAATTGTGTGTGCAAATTTTAAAGAGTTTTAATAAGTTTTATGAAAGATTCTTTATAACATATAAAATGACGTTCTTGTACTTAAGGCTAAAGTCCTTCCACCGTTTTGTTTCGTATATGTACCTGTCAAGTGCACTTCACTTTAACCTTTTTTTATTAGTTTTTTGTTCACAATTTTCAATTCCGCCTTTTGAACAGTTATGTCAGAATCTGGCATTTTTTCTATACGAAAATTATGTCAGATTCTGGCATCGTTTTCTATACGAAAAATGTGTCAGAATCTGGCATCGTTTTCTATACGAAAAATATGTTACAATCCGGTATATTTTCTATACGAAAATTATGTCGGATTCTGGCATCGTTTTCTATACGAAAAATGTGTCGAAATCTGGCATATTTTCTATAAAAAAATTATGTCAGATTCTGGCATATTTTCTATACGAAAATTATGTCGGATTCTGGCATTTTTCTACACGAAAATTATGTCAGAATCTGGTATCGTTTTCTATACGAAAATTATGTCAAATTCTGGAATTTTTTCTATACGAAAATTATGTCAGAATCTGGCATTTTTTCTATACGAAAATTATGTCAAGTTGTAGCATTTTTTCTATACAAAATTTTTTTTAGAATCTTGCATATTTTCTATACGAAAATTATGTCGTTTTCTGGCATTTTTTCTATACGAAAATTATGTCAGAATCTGGCATCCCTTCCTATACGAAAATTACGTCAGAATTAGGGATTGTTTTCTATACGAAAATTATGTCAGAATCTGGCATAATTTTTGCATACGACATGACAGACTTTGAAAGTCTTACTTTAGAAAAATTTAGAAAGATTTTTAGCGATTTTTGATTAAGAAAACGGTGCTGGATTCTGAACACAGCACTCACTGGGTTTTAAAATATTTTCAGTGTAGAAAAAAGTACTTCGTTATTTTATTTATTTTTTATGTATTTATTTATTTAAAAAAAAAAAAAAGATGAAGAAAAAAAAACTGCCAAATTAAAGTGTTTTTTTGTCTTATGAAGAGCGCATCCATAATTTTCTTTTTACGTTGACTAAATATAAATTTATTTTTCTTTTTGGAAAACTGGTCTCCACTTGTCAAAGAAAAACGTTTGATAAAATATAATTGGTAAATAATTTTATATAAATACAATTTCTAATTAAACTAATTTCCAGGCGCTTGATTGAACAGCAGCTTTTTTCTATTATTTTATTTATAATGATGAAATAATATTGTAAGACTTTAATTAAATTATCTAAAATAGTTATCTATAATAATGTTAAAAAAATAAACATTTACTTTAATCCATTAATTTTTCTATCTGTCTGTTATTGCTTTTATATCAATTTAATATCCATATAAGCTTCGTTTGCTTTTTAGTTTAAATAAATAATATTTATGAATGATCTTTTGTTTAACTGAAATTTTAAACTGCAATTTATAGAATTTATTTTATTATAATTTATTTTATTTAAAGAAGGAAATCTAATAAATATGACGAAAAATATAATAACGTGTGTTTAAGAAGAAAATTAATTTCGTTTGAGATTTGTCCTGGCATAGTAAGTTTGAAGGCTTTGCCTATATAAGCAAATTCAGAGCTTCCTTATGATAAAAGAACTCCGAATCGACTTAAAAACCAATATTTAGATATGTCAAAAAAGAATTCTGGTCTGGTTAGTTTATTCCAAGTGACAGTGTTGTTAAGAATGATTCTAAAGTTGCGATCAGATTAATCAAATATTTGACCAAAAAAACCCTAACCACAATTTTTACAAATGTTTACTCACTCTTTCCTGATAAGTAACATGATGAATGACGATTTAAAATATAATAAATTTAGTGTATTATTAATATGTTATACTAAGTAGGATCTTATATTTCTTAATAAGTATTTGAAAAGAACAAAAAAAGTTCTCTATAATTAAGTGGTTACGTTGTTTTGGTCACTTATATGACTAATCTGACCGCACGTTTACAATCATTCTTAACAACACTCTCTACTACTGGATTAGTTTATTACTTCCGATAGTCGACTTCTCCTTGTTGCACCAATTTACAGTCAGATTAATAATTTTAGGCACAAGTATTCAGCAGGTTTCGGCCAAAAGCATTCCAATCTGTGCTAATTAATCGTTGATTACATTTAACTACGAAACAGAGCTTGAGTACAACGAAATTTTTTTTACAATTTTATATAAAAAAATCGCTGTAGCGACAGTCGCGAGATTCTTATTTTGGGAATGTTTTTTCTTATTCTTTGATTATGAGACATATTTTCTCTTAACAAAGTTGCCATACTTTTAATAAATTTTTTTTATATGACAAAAAGAAGAAAAAATAGAATCTGAAAGAAACAACAATTATTCATTAATTAGAAGTAAATAAATTCGCCTTAGCAAAGGGCCTTGTTTTATATGCCGGCCTGTTTGTTTGAGGTAGCGGTCTTATTCTGTTTCATCATCCACTGAATAAAACAAAAAATATTATTTATATAATCCAACATTAAATAGAGAATTTTCAGAAGAAATATACATCAAAGAAATGCTTTTTTTATTTGCATCAGAAATAGCTAAAACAAGACCAAATCCCATTCTGTGCACAAATTTTAATTTCAATATTAACAAACTGTCTTTCTAGTAAAAATTTCTTTCTTTCAATTACTTTACTGCACTTGCTTTAATAAAAGGCTCTTAAGACTAAAAATGTAATATGAAAATATTTTTTTCTTCTATTAAATACGATATTTTTTGTGTGTAAAAGAATATTTGCTTTTTAGTATTTTTTTTTTTTTCTTATTTTAAAAGCATCAAAAATTGTTTAGCAACAATTTCAATTAATAAACTTTTCCTCTTATTCATTAAAAACTTACTTATTTACCAAATATCAACTACTCTGAATAGTCAGAAACAAAATTCATTTAAACACTATGACTTGTACTAGGAAGTGCTACATTAGTCTGTCTAACACTTCTCAAAAATAAGAAGAAAAAAATAAAAATAAAACATAAAATCACACATCAACTAATTACGGTTTTACTACTTCAAGTATCAGTTGATGTGTAGCAGATGAGAAACGAAAAGAAAAAAAAAAAAACGGAGGGGGGACAACAGAAATGGCTCGTGTACAAAACATTAAATTTCCACGTACTTCATTCATGTCGCATATCGGCAACATAAGTTGAAATTTAGTTTATTACAAACAACATAAAGACAAAAAGACAGATAGTCAACATGACATTTAGCACGCCCCTGTAAGTTAAAAACACTAAAATAAAATCTGACATATTTTTATTAATACCCTGACAGTTTCTAAAAGCTGTCTATCATTGAAATAAAGGATGCTCGCAAACACACACTCACGCATATATTTTTTTCCTTATCTACATTTAATTTTATTTTTAGTTCATTTATGAAATATCAACTATGAATAAAATACATAAACGTTTTTAATTTTAAGTTTTCAATCAAAAGAATCTGCAACAAAACATGAACGTCATTATTAAGAATTAACAAATAAAGAAGAAAAACAAAACAAAAAGATCATGTGTGTAAGAACTGCTCAACTACCGGTAGTTCATAATACGTCGGCATCCTGCTGTGTCTTACAAAAATAAATTCTTAAAACCAGAAAAAAGTCAAAAAACTAAAAATATAAACTTTACAGCATAAACATTTATTATTTTCAACATCACCATCATCATTGTTATCAAAATCAGCAGCATCATTTACTGCTAAAATAGAAGCATCATCAACATCATGATTACTTGTGGCAGAATGGCAGTATCTGCTTAAAATTCAATACTTAAACGACTGTAGACATCACATGTTCATCATACACACACCCCTGCCTCATTTTAATACAAATTATTCTAATGTAATTAAAATGCAAACAATATGTGCAATTTTGTCATAATCACTGACTGTGAAAACAGGTGCAGTTGAAATTCTGGTACTTGTTGTCTCCAGGAAAAGTAATCTAAGTTCTGTTTGATTCTTTTCATTATGAGACTTTTGCTTTCCTTGTAGGTCAAAGAAAATACTATATTCTAGCAATTCTTCTTTGTCAACTATAGATAAAATAATAAAAAATTTTGTTTTTATAAAAATTATATCTGTTCCCAAGCGCTTTTTTTTGGCCTTGATTCTAAATTCAGGTATCTCTTAGCCAAGAGACTTTGTGTGCCTAAAGAAAAAAAGTAACAGACTTTAGCACTTTTTCAACTAGAAAAATCCATATTCTTTTTTCTGCTGACATATTTTTGCAGACCTTCGCATTTTTAACGCAAAAAGTACCGGGTTCTGGTACATTTATTCCATCCTTAAGAAAAAAAAAAAATTGCGGATTTTTCACTCTTTCTTCTTTTCTTGTCGATTCAGCGATTGTTTTTTATTCCATGGAAAACAGTGACAAATTCTTGCACTGTTTTTCTAACCTGAGAAATATGTGCCACAATCTTCGAATAATTTTGTATCTAAACATTTCACCCCAGAGAAGGAGTTATAAATTATGTGCCTTCTTCCATCCCAGGGAAGATTTGCTATTCTGTTAGCAGTTTGCCCATTTCGGAGCAAAAATATGTCGGATTTTGCCATCGTTTTTTCCTTCATAGAGAAAATATTTCAGATTCTTGCTCTGTTTTTCTGTCTTAATGAAAAGTACCACACAGTTTTTAACTTTTAATTATTTTTACGTTCTAGGTTTTGATTCTGTCACGTTGTTTTCCTCTCAGAGAAAAAAGTTCCAGATTCTGTAGCTCTTCTTCTATATGGAGAAATTTTAGTGTTAGATTTTTATTTTGTTTTTGTGTCCTAAGGAAAAAGTACCACTTTGATGAGCAGATTTTCTATTCAATAGAAAAATGTAATAAAAAATTGCACTATTCTTTCCGTCCAAGAGATATGTATTGCACTCCAAAACTTATTTTCCTTCTTTATATAAAATTACTCTTTATGCATTCCTCCAGAAAGAAGTACCTAAAGAAAAAGTACCACATTCGTTCACACATTTTCACACTTTTTTTCCGTCTTAAAGAAATTTATAATATTTAGACACCTATTGTCCTTTCCAATCAGAAAAGTACCAAATTCTGATACTTTTTGCCGTCCTATACAAAAAAGTGCCAAATTCCTAAATCATTTATATTTTCATAATGTATTATTTTTTAAGGTATCCTTCGTCAAATGAGCGTGAAGTGTACTTAACAATTTCATTTCACTTAATAGATTTCATTTCATTTTTTTTATGATGGCAACATAATTAGTTTGTAACACATTTTGCGGTATAATCTTTATTGTATCTTATTTTTTTATGGCAGCTTGCTACTCGTTCACTTATTTTTATACAAAAAAAAAAAAAACTAAACGTAGGATAAGAAGAACTTAAAGTTAAAAGAAGCAATTAGTAGGGTTATTATAATTGCCACATGCATCACACTTTCTTAAGCATCACAAAAACAAAACACAAAGTACTAAAATACTTAATGTTGCACAAAATAAAATAACTTCTACATTCAGACGATGTTGTAAAATATGACATAAAACAATAAAGTAAATATTCTTGAATATGAAATGTTGACACAAAAAAAAAAAAAAAGAACGAATGAATGAATAAATGACTGCATGAACGATATAACGAAAAAACGAATGAATGAATGAGTGCAAACAAAAAACATAATATTTTCATTTAATAATTACAAAATGTATTCTTGCGTTTTCATTTAGTGATTTGCTTAATGCGAATGTAATCATTTCCCCAATGTTGACAAATGTATTAAAAAACTTACTAGAGATGGCTTTATATTTGTGTTTGTGTTTGTATTTTTCTTTCAGACTCACCGAAAATATTCTAGGAATTAATTTATAAAGTATTTCTTTTTTTGTTTTGATATTATAAAACCAGAAAAGGGTTGTGTTGATGTTTGTGTTACAAAGAAAAATTGATTAAAGTTTTTAAAGAGAAAAATTAAATAATTTCGTTTACTCAAGTGATAAATCGTACATTTTCTTTCTTAAACGATAAGAATCTAAATAAGTCAAATTTAAAAAGGAAATTTATCTTCATTATAACATTTTTGCTGTTTGAAGTATAATTGTATTTTTTTTTGTTGATACATGAAAGGATTTTCATTTATGATATTTATGATTTAGAGTCTGGTGCTGAGAAAAAATCACATCTAAAGAAATGCTTTTTATGTTAAATTTGTTGCATGTTTAAACAGTTTCCAGTTCTTTTAGATCATTAAAAAAAATTAATTTTTTAACTTAAAATAAGTTATGAAAAATCTTTAAATTATAATGCGAAATGTTTACATGTCTTTGGACAAGCGGCGCAATGTATCATAAGAGATTTTCTATTTTTTTAAAGGAAACACATTTTTTGTATTTTACCTTAAAATTTTTACAAGATCCCTTTTTTGAATTTGATTATTGTTCAAATTAAATTTAAGTTTTCTAGAGCATGCTTTACACTTGTCCTCTAAGACCCTCATGAAATTTTTTTCTTTTATTTAACCAAAATCGGGAAAAGGAAATTACCGGAGTAGTAGGCTTTGAAATTAATACTCCAATAGTGTACTTAAGCCGGAATAAAAATTATTCATTTGGTTAAAATGCTAAAATAGGTCGACTAATAATTAATCTCAGTTACAGATGGTTGTTATTATTAGTGTAGGGGAGATACCTAAGCAAACCCCCATTGTCCATAATAATAACAGTCAATCAATTCACAATTACGGCAACCTTCTCTACGTAGAGTTACGTGCTACCATCAGCCGTCTTTACTGGTTCTATACTGTCGACGGGTAACTGTCGGCCTTCGTTCTTTTCACAGAGCACCTAGTAATTGCCAGCATTTATCTAGAGCTTAGATCTCCCAGTGGCAAGCTTCTGCCAGCCAGTACTGGACATTCTCACACTATGAGTGCAACCGTCCTAGCTTGTTCCAGACACAGTCTACAAGCAACATTTTTTTCGAACCTTATCCAGGCTAGATCACACACATAACCAGCAATGCAGATGTGCAGGCAATTTTCTGGCATTCTTTCCAAGGAACTTATGGCATGCCTGAGTGTAAAATAGCCTCTCATTATCTTTTTAGGTTAAGCGGGTTCAGCCGCTGTGAGAACTTTGTGTGAGTTCTCAATGAGAAATCCAAAACAGCTTGTAGATTTTTGCAGAACTCGATTGTAACAGCGATAAAAAAGTAAAACACATTCCATATTTATTCGGTGCATCAGCAAGTCAAACAATTGGATACCATTTTGTCGTGGACTTCTGTTTGTACCTTTACCTCTAGACAATAAAGAAGTCAAGAAGAAGGCTTGAAGCATATGCTCAAACATAATTGTTGTATTCTCTAAAGTCAACCGTGGCATAATTAGTGAGAACTTAAATCGGAAAAGTTATTTTTTTGTAAAAAACACAAAAGCCCTTGAATTGATCTTTTCAGTCATGAGAAATATGTTTAATCCATTAGGGAATATCAAGAGCTAATAGCTTGTAAAGATTCTTTTTTATTTATAATTATAGATGAAGCAGCTCGGGTCTATACAATATTGGTCCTACGAGCAATAAAACAGTTAATGGCCTTTAATATTTATGCTTACAGCGCCAATCTAGACTAGGTTACGCAAGACAAATGTTGCTCTCAACTGCAAAAGTTTGAAAAGCAATAAAAGTTCAATGATGGTAATTTAATAAATAAAAAATTAATAAAAAGAAGCTGTTTTTTATTGTTTATTGGCTGCTGTACAATACAAAGAATAGCAATACTTTTTCAACAAAAGCGCAGATACTAAAACTTGTCGTCTTGTTTCTGTCATTACCTGGCTAGTAATTGAATTACTACCGAATCAAAGTGATTTGTAAGTTTTATTTAAAGTGTAAATAACATTTATATTGCAAGACAATTTATTTAATATCTACCGCACAAAAGGCAACTGTTAAATTTAATGCTGAAACATTAAAATGTTTAATTTAATGAAAAGAAAACATGAAAAACAAGTTTATTTTAAATATGCGTTTCACATTTATTCCCTTAGAGAAAAATGTTAAAAACAATAAAAAATGATAAAAAATGACCGATTTTAAAAATTGGCATGTAAGACAACATGTTTTACATGGCTCATTATTAAACTCAAAAAAAAAAACATTTCATTTCATAGCAACAACATTTTGTTAATAAAAAAAGAGAGAAAAAAGAACAAACAAAAAATTAAACGTAACGTAGCGAATTGTAAATTTATGAGAAAATTGCTTTACAAAATCCAACAACAGCACATTTACATCTGATGAACAAATGGACTTTTGTATTCAAAAATCAAAATGTGTATAAAAATACAACAATAATAATGGCCGTGTACAGGGATGTTAGCAGGAGGATGTTAATATTTAAATATAATTTCTGTGCTGTTGATTTAATCCCTGTATAGCAACCACACGTTGATAAGGCCTTTTGGGTATTAAAAAGAAACAAAAAAAAAAAAAAACACACACACACATACGGATTCATACTTTTTTTTAATGTAAAAGATCTACCAACCTAAAGTCAAACAAGCAAAACAAGGTAGAAATCAAAACATGAAAGAAACTGCCACACAGGAATATTCGTTAAATGCTGAAAAAAAAAGTTGCTCAACAAAAAACAAGAGTTTAAAAAGAAAACCGGGTTGCTAGGTCGTTCAGTTGTTTGTTCCTTTACGCTGGGTTAGCTAACTAGTTTCAATCTTTACAGCTGATTCCTTTTAATAAATTTTTAGGTAGTCATAGTCATCATCATCATCGCCATTGTACTCCTCATAATTATCATTATGTAGGTACGTCCTCAACCTCATACTCAAAGATTAAATATATCGATAATATGTATCTTTTTAATATGGTTTAATGTAAATGTTACTGTTGTTGTTGCTTTTATCAATTCATATTGTTTGTAAAATTCAATAAAATTTTAAAATAAAAATTCACTAAAGAAAGATTACAAAGAAACATGTCATGCTTAATCGCATAATCGAGTGGAACTCATTTGCTTACCAAAGAACAATAAAACAATTTTAGTTTTTATATTTATAAAAAATGGTGGCACCAAAGAAATAAAATTATTTTCTGTGAAAAAAATAAACTGTTTATTTTTGTTGAAATAGGAAAAGTACCAAAAATTATTAAACTTCTTGTAAAGTGGACGTAATTTGAAAAACTGTCCATAATAAGAGGGAAAAAACTTATTTGTTTCAATTTAGGCAAAAAAAAAAAAAAAAAAAAAACAATTCCTTTGAAAGAAAAAATTTTAAAGTTTTGGGCAAAAAATTGTGACAAGTACCAACTACTGACTTTATATTCAGAGTATTCGAGATTTTGTGCCAAAAATGTAAAATATAACAATGAGAAAAGAAAAAAATAAATAAAAAGAAAAAGCAACAATTTACTTTCAACTTTGACTTAACCGAATTATTGCAGGCGTTCTCCTTCTTCATCGCTGGGTACACGTGCTTGATAGAATTCAGTTTGGACCCTCCATGGAATTGCAACAATCAAACTCTTTTGCTTTAAGTGTAAGTGCTTCTAAAGAATACAATTACGTTGTTTCCGTAGTGTCAAGATTGCTGATCTTAATTTTCTATAACGCTGTTCCGGTTCCGAAACAGATTCAGCCACAAATTCCTTAACCTTGAATTTTCCTAATTTCACTGCTACACTGTGCTGAGATTTTTTTTAAGTTCTCAACAAAACATCTCTTTTCCGATATTCCAAGTACTCTTCATTTATTTAGTATTAGACTTTACGTCGTAGGGACTGTAATCTTTGCATTTTTTCTGAGAAATTTAACCCCATAGTCAAGTCCTGCACTTAAGTTGCTAGAGAAATTTAATAGTTTGCAATTTGTGACTTTTTGTGCTACGTTCGGTTTCCTGGTTTTGAAAGCAGACTCTAAAAAACTTATAAGTTGTTCACTTCAACTAACAGCCTGCCATGTGATGATTCATTCTCAGTAATTCTTAATTACAGAGGTATCTATTCAAACAGTAAATTAGAAGCAAAACTTTAATGAGTCGTATAGCGTGAACCGGCCATCAACTGGTATTTGTCGAACGTAGGACTAATATTGCTCATTACAAGGGTCGACTCTTGGTAAGAGGTCAAGACTTTAAAAAGATACCCTGAATCACAATCGAAGACCCTAAGTAAGGAATGCCTTGCCAGATGGAAATCAGTCTCCAATATACGAACTCTGGATATCTTTCAATTAAGAGGTAAAACATACATTTAGCCCTGTAATTTGAGCTCTGTACAGGTGCATATATTTTCTTCAAAACTCGTGTGGCGTAGATAGAAAATACCATTAAAGTCACAGGAGAGATTGACAACCGCCCAATAAAGCAAAAATTCAATAGCTTTTAGAAGATATTCAGCAATTAATCTTAATAATCTCTCGGGTCAATAATGATGTTGGCGGAATAAGAGGACCTGCCCAATTGATGGTGGAAAATACTGTACTAAAGTCTATTAGTTCTAACAGTGTGGGCTTTAATCCGACATTGAACTCCTCCCGGGGTAATTAAAAATTTGGCTGAGTTAACCTGGGCTTATACATAGTGCTCTCCGGGTATATGGAAAACCAGTCCCCTATTGTGCAGGCACTACGTCTGGATAGACAAGTTGGGTACTTGTTGAAGGACTGACCAGAGTCTTTATATATATTGGAGCCACGAGAACCGGTAGCCCATACAAAGAGCCGCCTATATTCTAGCCAGTTATTGGTGAGGTCCCTTTGGTGTACACGTGGTGGCTGTTGGTTAAGGTCGGTGTCCGCAGGGAAGATGCGGTATCAACAGATGGGGTTGGATAGTCTCCAACCCTTAAGAAAGGGGAAGTTCATGGTCCTGATAGCCATGTTATTGAAATTTCAACTCTGTTGGCTAAGCCGATGGAGGGTGCTAGTCGACGCTTTTTATTTTACTCAGTGATAAGACCACCGTCAGGTTAGAATCACACGGCCAGGTACTGACGTTAATCCATATCACGTATATCCGACATTAACAGCATGAAGTGTACGAAAAACAGAGGCAAAAATATCAGAAGAATTATTAGATCAATACTGAAAGATACTACTTCAGCAGTGAGTAAATCGGCGTATCAGTTCCAAATACGAAGCCTAGATATTCAAATCAAATCTACGCACGAAAGGAGCAGTGTTGTGCTATGAATACCGTAAAGCTTGGTAGAAATCTGAAACACAAGGTTAAACAGATTTCTGATGCCCATGCAACCGGTAAATTCCATAAGTATGAAGTGGCTTAGAAATTCCAGAATGAATAATTCTGACTAAAATTAATTAATTTTTAATTGTCTGATATAAAATAAATTTTAAAAGAAATTATCTACTTTTGCAGTAACAATTTGTTTTTTCGTACTTTATGGCCCTAAAACGTACCAGAAGACAGAATGAATCAAAAATTATAAAAATTTGTTTGAACATAGAATGTCTGTTTTAGAATTCGAAGCATAATATTACAAATCTTCAACAACAATACTCCCCTTTTGATATGTTGTATTATCTTTTAAATTTGTACAATTGCTTTATTTCAAAATGACAATAGTCTAAAGAAAAGTTGTATTTATATTTTATTTTTGTTTCATAAAAATTTAACACTGAATAAAATTTACTAAATAAAATTTAATTTGTTACACACAAAAAAAAAAAAAGCGACAAATGAAAATAAAACTTTCATTAAAGATTAATTGAGTGAAAATGCAGAATTTCATTTAAATTCTTATTCAAAAAAAAAAAAAATTATTTTTGTTTTTTATTGTAACCATTAATTTATGCAAATGGTTTTGTAAAAGCATTGACATTGAGGATGTTTTTCTAAAAAAAAGAAAAAATACGGCTGGCTATAGTTTTATATAAAAAACTGATTTATTTAAATTTTTTATCTTTGCAGTACCAAGCGGAGAAGACACAGATAAATTTACATCATGTCATAATTTTTTTGTTCATTTTGGCTCACCCTTTATGCTTTGTCCGTCTGTGTTGCTAGACATTATTCCAGATAAACATCTCTTTTCCATTTAAAACTTAAAATTGCTGATTTAAACTTGCAAAAATTTAAATGATTCTACTTGAGGTAAATCATGAAAGTACAGTTAAGCTTTTCTCTTATCTATAACTTTATGTACTTTTGTACACATGCCAGTTTGTCTAATACAAATTGAACTTTATCTATTGTTTTTCTGTCATGTTTTTTTTTTTTTTTGCATTTTATGCTCAATTTGCTCATGTGGTTTTCAAGCACCTTTTTCTTGTTTGTAAGTTAAATAACTTTTTCTTTGTCTTTTTTTTGCCTTTTTTATGCTTATTTCTCTAAATAATTTTTGAAGTAAACTGCAAGTACTTTTACACACACGTTTCCAAAACCCATCATTTGCCACATTTTGTTGCAACCAACAATATGCTATCGGATTTTGAATCAACTTTTTTTTGAATCTCTTTTCATAACAGACAACCAAGAAAATTGCATAAAAGTTTCATTTTTATTATTTTATATTTTTTGGAGAAATTTAGTTTAAAGTTTTTTTTTCGCAAAGAATTGCTTAACATTTTGAAAAGATAAAACAAGCGGCTTTAGGTGGAAAAAACAAGTTAAACTGTGAAAAGAAAAACTGCGATTTGTAAATGCGTTTTGCTAAAGCGATAAAGGATTTTGTTCTCCACATTTAAAATGTTAGAATTTAAAACAAAAGGTGAAAAGTTTCAAATCAAAAAAAAAAAAAAAATATGCGTAAACAAAATCCCTGTTGGAAAATTAGTGTCTCTTATTGCAGGACCTTTTAAAGTTTTGGATTTGAATATTTGTGTTTTTATTTTCGTTGTTTATTTTTTGGAATACAAGGAGAGCCGTTCTTAATTACTAGTGAAAACTTGTTTACCAAAGACGAGTAGCAACCGATCGTTCTTAATAGTGCTAAAATAGTTGGCCTCAAATTTGATTAAGATTGCAGTCTGTAACCAAAAGTAAAACTAACTATATGAAGGAAATTTTCTCAGCGGGTCCGGTTAAATGGGTTTGAGGTGATCTTTAAAAAACAAAGCCTAAGCTCTGTTCTCGGCGCAATAGCTGTTGCACGGCTTGAAATCAAAACGATAGAAGCCATCAATTCGAAAATCGATTTCAGAGTTGTTTTTAACATTTTTTAAATAATTGATTGTCAGTCGCAGGAAGGTTCTACCGGGGATCCCGTAGCCTTTGTTTCGAAAAGGAAAACACGATATTGGTAACAGTAAAAAGAAGCTTTAATAAAGTAGTGCTTTTGATATAAATTATATTGACATTTTTCGTACTTCTCAATAATCACACAGTAAGAGTTTTTATAGATCTAAGCAACTACTCGTAATCGCCGAAAGGTCTATGTAAAGAGTTATTGTTACAAAGAATATTTTAAGAATCTATCAATGAATTGCTCTTACTAAGAGACATCCCATTAACGTTTTAACGTTATCACGGAGAAAGCGAAAATTTTTGTGGTGCTCCGTAAACTTCTAGTCTTAAAAAGTCGTTCAAAAGGTGAAGGGAAGCTTTGTGCATCCTGTCTTCTTTATATACTTTCCATCTATATCGGCTGAACTGGAATATGATCAATGCTGCTTAAAGTCTATTTCGAAACGTCTTAGCTGCAAAAGGCGACAATTACTGTCGTTGTTGCACCCTGTCTTAAAAATCAGCAACCGTTCATTTATTTATAAAGTGCCAAATTAGACAAAACGTTTCCAGATTTATTCTTCCTTTGTTTGATGCTATTTTGCTTAGATATCATGGTAACTAAAAGAATCTTTGCTGGATCATAAGATAACTTAAAGGGCTGCTAAAAGGGAATTTAATTATTGGTTTTATCTTCAACACCAGCTTAGATATGCATATTTTTTGGTGCTTTCCAAAAACAACTCTACTAAATTAAATAAACTATAATCAGGGTAAAAACATTTTTTAAATGGAAGACAAATAAGTTACCTTTTTTCATACCATTTCTTACACAATCTTCATACGAGACTCATAAGGGTAGTGTGAAAATTTCTTCTCATTCGGCATAGTGAATAATTTGATTGTGGTATAGGTATTTACTCAACAGTTATAATTCTTTTGAATGCTACTGGTTCTCTTATCCGTTTTATTCACTTGTTTAGTTTTTTTTTTTAAGTTGAGAAGACCTGTCTAATTGCTACTTTTCCTAAGCTTCTCTTTTATGACATCAGCAGAACATCTATTTTTTAAGCTGCTTACTAAGAGCTTTATCAACAGAAATGTCCACATTTTCTGACGTTTCCAATAGTATGCTTTTATATGAAGAAGTACTGTTATGTTTTCTATACTTAAGCTTATCTGCAAAAGTGACTGTTGTCGTTATTAGGCTTATGATCAGATCATAATTAAAAATAATCTATTTTAAAAATCTCACCAACTAAAACATAAGCATTCAAAGCGATAAGCTGCATAAAAGTAAAATTTACATAAAAAAATATGGTTAAGGTAATTATAACTTAAGATTGTCATTGTTTTCTTGAATCATATGGGGGTTGTAGGCATAGCATATAATTATTTCTAGCAATGTCATTCTTACTGGAAATATATTACGATCATTCATCATGAAAACATCGCAAGATATATTCACCATTATGTTCAAAATATAAATATATCTTTATACAAAATGATCGTAATACAATAAAAAAAATATTATTTTAAACCGGTTGAGAAATGATTAATTGTATTTATTTGGTTGGGTTAAGAGTTTCAGCAAAAAATATTTAGTTGCTTTTTATTTTTAGCCTTTATGTTTTTTTGTTTTTGTAATAATGATGATAAAATGTTAACAGAACTTGTTTACGATGACTAAAGTATTGTTAAAGGCGACCATAAATTGTTCACCGTAATCATATATTGTTCCGAAAAAAAAAAAATATATCACTTATGATCATGATGGTAATAAAAGAAAATTATCATCTCTTAAATATATATGTACTTTTAATTTCAATAAAAATCTTTCTGAATAAAAACCCAAAATAGCAAAAATTATGGCTGCTACAGGCTGCATACATCTTGGTAACTTTCGTATTATCGTAGTACACTCAAACTCCAACACTAAACTCACATAAAAAAATGCTTTTGCAAATACTTTTTCAATATAAACATTGTCAAAAACTCTTAATTAATTTTAAGCTTTTTATGAAGTTAAACACTCAAATAGCAGTGACAAAAAATTAATAATAAAAATTTTGAACTTGCAATGTTTTATTCTAGAAAGTTTAAAAAATAGCTAAACATGAGTTTATGAGCAGGAAATAATTTTTAAAACAAGTTTAACGAAAATATACAAAAACAAGTTAAATTAAATTATTAAAACATTATGCATCCAAGCAGGCATATAAAGACATAAAAACAAACATAAACAAGGAAAGAAGCAGCAGCTGCAGGAACAATAACAACAACAACAACAACAAGTTAGTGAAAATAATAATAATGATATTGCTAATAAAACTATGAGTTTCGTTGCAAGTAACAACCTAAATTTTGCTTCTCTCTATGTTTTATAGTGTTAATGTCCTTTAGGACAATAATTTAATTTAAACTCAAACACATAAACCTACACATAGATACTTATTTGGGCTACAGATTTTTCGTAGCAGGCTTAAAAGTGTTTTTAAAAGTGGTTACTGTAAATGCTAATTCGGAGCTCAAAAGTGGAGTCTTAGATTTATTTTGATGACCTTAAAAAATACTTAAAATTTTTAATTTGAAAAGTCTGCTATAAATTTATAAGAAAAATTCTCGTAACTGACATGGGATAAAGTTATAATGAATGCATTATTAAAAATTTTCGTTTAGTGAAGTTGTTTTTTTTTTATACTCAAATAGCTCAATTAATATAAATACGTCAAGTTAAATACGTTTTTAAAAAAATGTTGCATGCGATAAAATTTCCCCCCCTACATACAGTAAAAATTGTATGGTAAATTCAGTGTTTTTTTTTTAACAAAAACGATTACAGCGACAAAACCCTTCGATCTCAAAAAAATCAAACCTATCGGGAAATCAAGGGCACATATGGAGCTATTAAACTGTAATCACAGTTTATTCAAATTGAGTTTGAGAATTTTTTTATAAGACGCGGAAAATTGACTTAGTGCAATTTTCTCATAAACAATGAGTTCTGTGAGGGCTTTTGTTACTGTGGCCAAGCCCTTCGATCTCGGCGAATCAAGTTTTTTGGGAAATTAAGGGCACATATAGAGCTAATAAACTGTTTGGCCACAGTAATAAAATCCTGACAGTTATTTTTTACTCTAACTTCTAACTAGAGGCATTATGTCTTGCATTAAAATAAAAATACTATTTTTGATATCGGTGTTCACGTCATCACAAATAAAAAAGTCAGTCATTTATTCAGATTGAACTGCAATTGTCTAAGTATTCTGCAGTCATTAGTGTTGGTCGCATCCTGCAGCTAATTCGTCTCAGCGGTTCGCTATATGTCCCTGTGTCATGGACTTGTAGTGCTACTTCACCACAGCAGAGCGGTTAAGCTGAGCCTTTCACGAGTTCACGCTGATTTAAGATTTAAGAAGTTTGTAGTTTTGTTCGGTAAACTTTTTAATATTAATTTATTTCCACGATCAAATCTATTTACGATCTGTGAAATTACTTGCTGCGGTCCTCTTGCTTGAAGAGCTTAAAATTAAAAAAAAAATATTGAGAATTTTGTTTGTTTAATAAATGAAGTGCCTTAAAATTCATAATCAAAATTTTATTCCATTTAAGTAAATTGACAGCTTATTAAACTTTAGTGATCCTTAGACTAGACAGTCCTTGCTTCTTGCTTTTAAAGTCAATCGTTCGGTGGGACTATTATGTATTTTTTAATAACATTTCATTTTGAGAGATCACTGTTTGCCGACCTCCATTTAAATCACTGTCTCAGTGCTAATGCTAGCTTTACAAGCAGAGGCTTCATTATTTCAACATTTATGTACATAAATGTCTGTCTGTGGTCCTTCTTTGCCTTTTTAGTCAAGGAACTCATGTTGGCTTAAAATTGGTTTTCGTCAGATGATATATGAAGTTGCCCCGTTCTGCCACTATCGCAGTTAATTTGTTCAGAGCATTTTAGCCAATGAGCACTGATCCATTATTTGTTTAATTTGTAGCATTTACTGACTTCTCTATGTTAAAAATTGCGCAACAGTTGCAAGACATAAACTACTGCAGTTGGTTTATAACCCTTAAAATAATTTAATTCAGAGTGATTACTATCTAAACTTAAGTTTTAGCTCGAGAAAATGGCAGATAGCAAAATCATGTTCTTTGAAATTAAATTTTCTAGCTGCCCTCTTATAAGCCTTTTCATATTTGCATCCTCATAGACCTTTCACTCTCTTTAATGGTGTTTTTTTGTTTTCTTCCATCGTGTTAAGTGAGAGCATTGTGTGTTAATGTGTCAAAATATTATTTAAAGTGATTGCTTGATATGTAAGAGTAGTAGTGCATTCTTTTGACACAAACATATAAACGCATATTCACCCACATGCATTCGTACACTTGAACATTTCCTGAAACGTAAATATACATTTATTTAAACAGTCAGGCAGCATGTCATTATCATAGAGAAACGCATACATATGTTGACACTATAAAGTCAACATTTTTCCTTTTTTCTCAGACTACAAAAGTTTATAGAAAAAAAGAATGTTATAAAAAATTTAAGCAACAGTTCCTAAAAGATGTTATGACCTCGCTGCTATAATAAAGCTAGTGAAAAAAAATCAGCATTAGCAACAATAACAGCCATTATGATTGTACGCTAAAATCCAACATTTGTAGTTGTAGAGAGATTTAAAAAGGGAAGGCAGGATAAAGAAAAGAGTTCAGTCTTTAAAAGATAAATCCGAGTCTTTTAATAGCAACTGAACCTTGAATTTATGTTAAAAACAGAAAGAAAATTTAGCTTGTATTACGAGGGCTGCTCTATATATTTCTGGCCTAATAGTGAAAATGCGAATATTTATAATCAAAAATGGTTTTATTGTTTTTTAAAGTATTCTCCAGCATGATTTATATACTTTTGCATGCGCTCAAACCAGTTGTCGAAGCACTTTTTCCACTCCGATTGAGACACCTCTAAAACATGGTTTTTGAATACTTCAACAGCTTCTTCTTGCGACGAAAATCGTTGACCACGCATTTTTTTCTTGATGTGCGGAAACAAGAAGAAGTCATTAGGTGCCAAGTAAGGGCTGTACGGCGGATGACCCATTAATTCGACGTTTTGGCCGGTCAAAAACGCTCTGGTTTGAGTCGATGTGTGAGAGCTCGCATTGTCATGGTGAACAATGATTCGTTTTCTCTTGTTGGTTTTTCGAATTTCTCCGATGACTTCAGGCAAAAATTTTATAGTGTACCACTCAGAAGTGACCGTCCTACGTTGCTCAAGCGGAACAGTTGCCACATGACCAGTTTTGCCGAAGAAACAGGCGACCATTTGCTTCGAAGTGCTTTTTTCACGAACAACTTTCGTTGGATTTTGCTCGACTTTGAAGACCCACACGGTCGATTGTTGTTTCGTTTCGGGCTTATATGCATAGGTCCATGATTCGTCACCTGTGACGATCTTATAAACGTCTTTTGAAGCACCGCAATCGTATTTTTTGTACATTTCTTTGCACTAATCGACACGAGCCTTTTTTTGAGCGACTTTCAAATTGTTCTGGATCCAACGAGAACAAACCTTTTTTACGGCCAGGTGTTCATGCAGTATCAAATGTATGCTGGTGGAAGAAATGTCCAAGGATGTCTCTGTCTCTCGGTATGTCGCATGTCGATCTTGCATTGTGAGTTCACGCACGGCATCAATGTTCCCTGGCACAACAGCCGTTTTTGGACGACTTTCACGAAATTCGTCTTTGAGCTAGCCTCGGCCACGATTAAATTCATTACATCAATTTTTCACAGTGCTATAGGATGGTGCTTCATCGCCATACAAAGATTTAGTTTCATCAATGCACTCTTGTTGTGATAATCCACATCGAAAGTTGTGAAAAATGATTGCACGAAAATGTTCACGAGTTAATTCCATTTTTTTCTATATTAATTTTTTCAAGTCACTGTAAACAACACAAATAATGGTCGTATGTCAAAACGTTTTGAGTACGATTATGCTTAAAAACGTCAAACTTTCCAATGGAAATGTCAGATTGCACTTGGCAGCACTCAGTGTTGCCAGGCCAGAAATATATATAGCAGCCCTCGTATATTGTTTGCTTTATTATTTAGTGAATTTACAAACAACTTACCAGTGGGCTAAAAATATTAAAAAAATTTTTGCAATTTCACATTAAGCTTTTAGTTTTTAATAAAATTTGTTTTAGCTTCACCTAACTATTTACCCAAACTGAGTATTATTCTGCTGGAGAAAATTTTTCTTCTAATTTAAGAAGAAAATATCGGGTTTGTTAAGTCTAGTAAAAGAACCTTTGAAAAACCTTTTTATCAGTTTGTTTTCAAACATTTTTTAAGCATTTCAAACCTTGTTACCAGCCTGTAGATTTATAAAAAAAGAAAGAGATCAACTAGACTCGTCACAACCTACTGAATCTGGCGTTTCTCAAGGCTGTATCTTAGTTCCGATTTCATACATTATGGTTACATCTGATATTCCAACCAACATCCGTGCTCACACACCAACATTTAGTGAAGATACAATAAAAGTTATAAAATGAATATGGTTGATTAAAAACGTATCTTCAATACATTTATTTTCCCGTTTCTGTAATTAAGGTGAGAATTATCTCACATAAAAAATTCTACGATTTTACTTTAAACCGGTTAAGGTAAAGTTAATCTTTAGTTTTGTAACCTAAAGTAACAAAAAAGCTTATGATCAATTCTTGTTCACCCTTTGTAAAACAAGATAAAAATTATATTTTCATGTGAAATGTTTGTCACTTCCTCCACAGAAACGAGACATATTATCTAAGTAGTTGCTTAATTTGAAAATCTACATGGAGAAGAAGTCGCTAACAATAAAATTAAAAGTTTTTTTCATGACACGGTCATTAAAAGAAATTCTACTTCCAGCTTAGTTTACATTCTTTTGCTATATGCGATTTTTAAACCGATAGTCTTATGGAATTCAATTTGCTTTTGTAGTGCTAATGCCCGTTTTCAAGGACATTGAAATAAGCCTTAACGAATGAATCATTATAGCCTGATGGTATCTCAAAAATCCGAACCTTTTCATAGAATTAGTAGAAATCGTGTCACCTCACAGCGACTTTGTTGCGTTAAGAGGAAATGTTTTTTGTTTCCTAGAGATCGTCTATCAAGCGCAAAATCATTTTGTAGACTAAAGTGTTGGAAAATAGCTCCTTTTATACCATTTGCTTCATTTGTTTTGTTTGTGTTTCTAAAAAAAGTTTTGTTTTGTCAAAAATTTGTTGAAAGAAAAAATTTTCTACACTTTTTAATTTTTTTTTTCTCTAAAATTTGCTTACAAAGTCCAGAAATATATCAGGTAAATATTGAAGCTCCAACTAAAATCCGCAAAATTTTTTTCTAGGACATGTTTCGGACTGTGAGCACAAAGCTTAATGGCACTTGCAGATTTTTTATGTTTCGTTGCTCCAAAAATTGTAGCTATTCAATCACTATTAGTGGGTGCCCCTCGCATTGACGTTTGTATATATCATCTGAATTTGAAAGTTCTCAAGAGACCTATTTTTTTATTGAAAAGCTACTTTCTTCCGATGAAGAATTTTTTGGTGTCCGGAAAAACTTTTGAATTACGATATTTATAAAAAAGTTCCCTACCCAGAATAATTTACAACTGACCATAAATTTGCAAATATGCTGCATTTGATTAATTTAAAGAAATTATCGCCCTCTCCAAATATTCAATCATTTTACTGTGTAGAGTTGCTATTTAATTTGGATTCTCTCACCTTAAAACTATAATGTTTTCAGGGATTCTTCATTTACCTTCACGAATTGCGATTACAAAATTCTCAAAATAAAAATTCTCAAAATACATACATACATACATACATACATACATACATACACATATATATTACTATGTAATCATAAATTATACATACAACTTGCATTTATTTATATTTAGACAATTATTATGTTTTGTTACACTTGTTGTGAACTTGTGAACTTGTATCACGTAACAGACAGATGACTTTTAGTTTTTGCCTGCAAAATTCAGCCAGTATTGAGCTTCAAAAATTATAATAAAAAATTCTAGGAAAAGAAAGTAGAAAAAAGATGTGTTCAGTCAACTCATGCGAGTCAGCCGGGCGTCATGTCATATCACATCTACTAAGCAAATAGCTGACAACTACTGCTACTTACAACTGACTGCAACTGCTGCTGGTAGTGATATCCTTTATACAACCAACAAAATGAACGACAAGGCAACTACATACAGCAACAAAGGAAGAATAAACATAATAATATCAACAATAGCAATTGATATCTCAGTGCATTATAACTAGAGGAGAATGGCAGCAAGACGTGAAATTTAATGGGACTACAATGTTTGCTTCAAGTGATATAAAGGCTGAATTGGTTTTAACTCAAGTTTAGATTAAAAGGCTCTAGTATTGTTATCATTCCGAGAGGGTAATATTAATTGTCTAATACTATCTTCTCTTTGCTAGTTGCACTTCTTTATTGAACATGAAATAGCTTTAATTACAAATTGACCAAAATTTAGATCATTAAAATGTCTTTTTGGATACTAAACTGACCATTATCTAATTAGCTGGAACAAAGAGTTCAAGGAACAACGGTCATGTTAACATTTTTTGAGATGGACACGTTATTCCGGATAATATTGATTGCTGCCATAAAATTCGAAATTTTAGTAGAATGAAAATTTAGCCATTAAAAGATCTGCAGGGTGAGGTACCATATGATAAATGGTGCATGACATTAGATATATCTTAGTGCTAGTGCTAGACATATCTTAAAGAGTTGTCGAAGCATTTTAAGCTGAGCACTCAGATACATCCATCAGAGACAGGGAGAAAAATTAACAAGAAGTGTGAATATTCATCAGAAATCATTGGCCATTTTACATGATGTTTTTATGGCTTAAGTTTGACCGAAATACTGAAAATCTGCTGGGAACTTCTCGAGGATTAATGGGCTCAATGGCTGCGCTGACAGGGCTTTGTGCTATCGGTGTCTACCCGAAGAGTTTGAACTTTATAAAGACTTTAAAGAACTTTATAAAGAATTTGCCAGCCTGAGAAAGCAAATAAAACATGGAAAACTTTCTCTGCTCCTGTCCTGTACTTTTTACTGGGCGGTTTTCTTGGCAGTCTGAGACTAAAAAGTCTTGAAAACTTCTCATGCCTCGGCATTTATTTTACAAGGGTTAATGCTAGACCAAGTAGAGATTCGTAGTCATCACAACAAGGCCAATAGAATCCAAGTGAATCGGTCTAGTATACACGACAGGGGTGACCTGTGCAAATTAATGCAACCTACAGGAGTTCACACTTGCTGTAGGTCAATTTTTTTTAGAGAAATGGTGTTGTTATATTTTTCTTCATCCTGTTGTTGCTGTCTCAGATACACAGTAACTGCATCTATTATTTGGCTGCCTGACAGTCTTATTCAAGTTAAAGAAAGACGCATATGTCTGTCTGTCAGAAGTGTCTGTCTGAAAATATTTTACAAGTAAATACTCTTAAAGAAAATCCCCTCAAACTCTTAAGTAACAGCATAACAACATCAGTTTGTCTTCCATTAACAAACAATGTGCAGCTTTCTATGCACCATTTATATTTTTTTTGTAATTTATTCTGCTCATAAATATAAACAGAGAAGTATATACTTAAATACATAAATTTTGTTAAGCAGTTTTTGTTGTTTAGAAGCAAAAAAAAAACTTTTTAATAATAGAAAACAATAGAAGAGTAAAATTTATTCTTTCCATTTTTTGTTTTATATCTCTCTAAATAATATTCAACAAATAAAAGCGTGCAACAAAATTCCTTACTAAAACCTTAAATTTTTGTTGTTGTCGTTGTTTTATGTCAAGCTTTCAAAATAAACACACATAAAATTTTTTTTGCCAGATCATAATGAAATAAAATGATGAAGTGCTTGAGAAAGATAAAGAAGAAGTGGAAGAAAAGAAAAATGTTAACTTACAGTCCACCCTAAATACGGGCGTTAGGCACGACGTAATTTAGCGTCTAGTTTTTACGCTGTAATGAGTAACTTAAATAAGTGCGCCAACGTTGTGAAACGAACAGTATTGTTTACTTATCTTATTTGCTAAAAAAACACAAAATTAAAATAATTAAGAGATAAAATCGCGTCATTGACCTTAAAGTAGCTGTAATGTCATTACTGTTGGAAATACTTTTGTATATACCACAAAAACAAAAAACAATAACAACACTTCTTTTGCAGCCAACTTCACTTTTTACGCGCGTCAAAATTGGATTTTTCAATTGTTCAACGTTAGCGTCGCGCTATTTGGGTTGGTCTCATACATTTTGTATGGGCATGAGAATTTTTGACAGTTAAATAACGTCTTACGCTCGTATTTAGGGTGGACTGTTAAAAGGCGGCGCTTGAAAATTATCTTGAATGAATAAATTAGTACAACTTTCAACTATTATTTGCTTTGCCTTAAAAACTACTAAAAGACTGCTGTTGCTGTAGCTGACGATGAGAATAATGATGTTGATAATAGTGTTTGTTGATGCCTGCTACCAACATGTATGAATTAATTAGCTCAAGTTCAACTTGTAGTGTTTGGAAATACACACCTCTTATACTGTTAAGAAGGGGTTTTTTATTTTATTCGTACATCGTTAAAATGAAAAACACTAATCAGAGACACAGTGGTATCAACGAGACACTAAATGCTAACTGGAAAATTTATCAGCTGGTAGCGCTTTTCTTAAGTGGAATGATAAATATTATTTAGGTTTGTTAAGTTTTATTTCACAATAAATAATTTCAATCATTTTAAACTTGAGCAAATTAATGGCAAATAAATTTTTAGTAAAACTTCAATCAATCTAAAGACTTCTATTGTGAGGCATTCTTCATATCGTTGCCATATTTTCTTTTAATGTTTAAAATACTTCTGCCCAAATTTAGGAAGATAATCGCCACCTTAAGAGAAATTGTCAAGCCATTTAGCTTCAACGGACTTGTGAGTTATTTAAATTTTGGATACAGTGTAAAGTACGAAGATACTTATCTTGAGTTTTTGCTGTTGATTATAAAAAAAATAAATAAAACTCATAAACATTTATTTTCCAACTAACTGCTGATGTTGAAAACTCTTTTACTTTATTAATATTAATTTCATGAAATATATAAATATTTAATGTGCCAGTTTTTCCTCGCTTAAAAATGCATAATTATGCTGAGATTTCTTTTTTGCATTAATGCACTTCAAGAACAAAATTAGCAAACTTTAGACTTAATTGTTTTACAAGGATTATTTATGTAAAACAAAGATTAAGCAAAAAAGGCAAAAACATTTCTCTAAAGCATCTGATGAGTTTTTCGTTTTTGTTTTTGTGTGTGTTTTCTTGACACAAATTATGAAATTATGAAAGACTTAAACAAAATATGCAATTAGATTGAGATGTTTGTTTTGTATCTTAGAGAGAAATTTTAATATATTTTTTAAAGCTGTTGCATTTATTAATTAATAATGAATTTTTTATTATGAATTTTCTTTAAGAATGTTGGAATAAAATTTTACAAAAATAATATACGAGGACTGTTTTCCGGATTCGTGGCACTTTACATTTAAAGCTAAAGTTTAAGAAAATCACAACTGTGCATAGTTTTTTGTGACAAGCAAGTTAAATTTAATGGATGGTAATTATAAAAAATAAAGACCCCCATTCACACCACTACTGCTTAAAGATGCTTTTCAACCGCCGCAGTAATAAAAGCGTGGGTAATTTGCTGAGAGTGTCATGGTATCTATCTTATCCTCGCTAAGATATTAACTAGTGTTATACTCCTAACGTCTGCAAATGTCTAAGCTTGAACTGGCGTGAAATTTATCACCAAGTGTAACAACTAGCGCAATCTTCAAATTTTCCCATCTTGTTTTCTATTTATATTTATAAAGTCTTCTCTATCATCAACATAAACAACCTCTCAATAGCATTGTGTTTTCTATGACGACTCATCTAGAGACTCTGCTTCTTGCTCTAACGTTTGATGAGCAAAAATTTTTTTCTGCCGAATTTCTTCCCTTTTTTACTCTGGATGAACCTCGGAGATCTTTTATTCCGTTAAACCTAATCTTTGGAAAGAGGAAAAATAATGATGTCTTAAAAGCTGTTTTTAAGTTGCCTATTTTGTGATCAAACTGCAGGTTCAATCCTATAAGAGTCTGCATACTAATGATGAATATTCACTCGGCGTTGAAAAGCTGAAACTCTAATACTTTGGAAACTCCTACAGAGTCTCATTTTGGATAAGGAGTGGGAAAATCATGGGGTTTGAAATGGAATGTGGCTTGTTAGTCGAATGGTAGGAATTAAGAGTCTTCAGCGGCTGGACTCAGAAACCCTAAAAGGTTATCACTAGACAGCTTTTTAGTATTGTGTGCAAAAGTATTACGGTAAAAGGGATAAAAGGGTATCAAAATATCATTTTAGAACGTGGCCGAATGACATATAATCTTCATGAAATCAAATATTATCTGACCAAATAAAATTCAAGAATCGCTAGACTAGCGACGATGGGACTTACTCGCATTAAGGCAAGAATTTGATGAATAACAATCAGTAGAGCAGCAGCTACAGCTAAATCAATGTACGAAACTGAATTAATATTAACAAACAGAAGATTTTCTTACTCTTCTTAAGGAACGAAGGATATTAAAAAAGCGATTTGACGTATAAAATCCCACACAAGAATTTTATATTCAGCCGAAGGCCACTGCTGTTTTTGTCAAACCAAAAAAGACTTTTTAAAATTTAATCACATTTTACGACAATTAATTTGTAGCTCAAAAAATATTCTTTTAAATTCTACCACAAGCTTTCAAAATAATTACTACGCCATATTCCATATTTAATTGCTTTGTTTAGAAGAATATTAACTTGTTGATTTTTCTTTTATTTCATATTCTTCTTAAAATTCTCTTTATACTCTTCATAAAGGAAGTCATTTCTGTTATCGCGTTTTTTTTTCTACAATAAATTTTTTATAGCTTTAATTTCATTATAATCCCAAACATGCCTTTAGGCTTAATTTTTTTTTCTTTTTTGATGTTACCAAAAGAAAAACAGCCAGCTGTTTGTTCTCTTGCTCCAACCACATTGTCTTTGTATCTTTTTCGTTTCTCTTCTTATTTAACTTTAGTTTAAAATGCCTTCAATTTAATTTTAAAATTTTTATTTATTTATTCAATATGACAAAACACAGTCAAGCTAAAAAGCTAAATAAAAGTATTAAAAAAAAATATCTTTCATATTTTTGTCATAAGAAAAAAATACTCCAGCACAACAAAAAATAATAATAAAAAAATTCAATTATTTATATTTTTTAAGCCCTGTATTTGTTTCCATATAAAACCAACTAAGGATTTAAAATGGAAAAAAATAAGGAACTTAGTAAAGGAAGAGACTAAAGATGAACTTTTTTTTAGCCTTTGGGTCGGAAACATTAAATAGTTACTTTGGAGACTGAAAAGCTGCCAGCATGAGTAGATAATATTGTTTTGTTTTGCGGTATTTCTTAGTTTATTTTTTAACAAGATTAAAAACATAAATAGTAAATAAAACAAAGCAGAGAATATGGAAAATAAATAAAATATTGAAAGTGAAATTAGTCTACCCACATTTTTAGTTTGGTACTATTTTAGAAGCCTTTAAGAAAAAGTACTTTATCTATATATTTTGGAAAAAAAATTGTTTAATAACAGCAAAATGTTTCTAGAAACAATTTTTTCTACCTGTGAAATAATACTTAATTCTTAGGGATTTTTAAAAATAACTGCAAACCAAAACCAAACCAAAAACTTAAAATCATATTTCTTTAGGACGGTAATTATATTCAAAAAACATTGCGTCAGGATTTTTTATATGCCATGAAACAAAATATGAATGCAGGTTAAAGTCGAAATTCAGCTGCTATATGGTCACCCTTTATTTTTCCAATTTTTATTGCTGACGCAGTAAAAAAAACTTTATTTAAGTTATAAGCGTAAGTCTAAAACTGGTCAAAAGATTGTCCATGCACAAAAAATTACAACCATGGGGGCACCATTTAAATATTCTAGTTTTAAATATTTATACTCGTTATTATACTTGATAAAGTAATAGACATTCTGTCTAATTTTCAAGAGTTTGTCTGTAACGTCTAAAATGATAGGGCCATATAGGTCAAATTACAACAGTTAACTTCTAGTTTAAAGTGGACTTAACAAAAAAGATTCTGTTTAAATTTCAATCAACTGTCTACAACTGGTCAACAGTTTGGTCATATACATCAGTTAACAGCAATTATTGGAACTTCTTAATATACCAGATGGAGTGGTCGACATTGTGTTTAATTTTAGAGTGTTTGTATGTAACGGTTCTAACGGTGGAGCCATATAGGTCAATTTACTTTAATTGTGGGAACATCTTTTAATTTCTAAATTCAAATTTTATATTTGTTGTTATAGCGGACTCAGCAATAAAGGTTCTTTATAAATTTTTAATTATCTGGCTAGAACAGTTCAAAAGTTTAGCCACATAATTTAAGTTACATTAACTATTGGACACCCTTTAATTTATAATTTTAAATGTTTATACTTGTTATTATAACGGTCATAGTAATCGACATCCTGTCCAATTTTCAAGCATTTGTCTATAAAGGTTCAAAAGATAGGCGCATAAATGTCAATTTACATCACCTAGGGGGGCACCTTTTAATTTTTAGATTCATTTTTGTATTAATTTTTGCTACTGTGAGCTATAAATAAATGCGTATTAATTTAATTTAATTTTTTAATTTTAAAAAAGTGCGCTTTAGGGTTCATAGTTCACTTAAAAACATGTAGGTTGTATTGGAAACCCTGTAATTTTAAAGATTATGAACTGTTTTTAAAACGGGACCAATCTGTAAGCATAACCTGTCAAATTGCAAAAATTTTTAAAATCGGATTAGAAGTAATTGAGTTCTGCAGGCACAAACATAAAGAAACAAAAAGCAACATCCAGTTGAATTGATAACCTCCTACATTTTTTTAAGTCAGTTAAAAAAGGAAAATATTCTTGTTAAACTTGCTTTTGGCAACACTAGCTTATTGTCAAATTTTTAAGGCAAAATAAGTTAAGTTGCCAAACAATTTTCTTATATTAAAGAAAAGTATTTTACTAAAGATTAAACTAAAATTTAAACTTGTGAAAATTATCTATAAAATTTTCGGAAAATTTAGTTTTGTTTTAGAAAAAAAAAAAAAGAAAAACAAATTAATTAAAAATATTACAACCATCATTCTTGAGTTACATACATTCGCATATTCTCAGATTCAGTGACATACAATAACCTTCATCTTTTTATAACATTTCATTTTTTACCCTCCAACACTTTCTTACATCCTGTTTCTCTCTTGTTCTTACAGAACTTTCATTTTATCTGTGACATTATAACAAGTTGTAATGTCATAAATTTTAAATGAATTTCTGTCTAGCATTTAAAACAACAAACCACATCATCAACAACAACAAAACAGAAAAAAAACATTGTTAAAATCCTCTGCAACAACATCTGGAACCCACTGGAACACACCAGCAAAACAACAATGTGGAACAAAAAAAAAAAAACACAATGAAAAGGACATTAATAACAAAATTTAAAATAAATAAGTAAAATAAAATTAAATGAACACGAGCAACAACAAACAACAACAACAACATATTTATAAAAAATATTTACAAGAGTCTGAGAAAATAACAAAATATAATGAAGAATTAAATTTTTAAGAAGGCAACTAGGAGAATTAAAAGCTGGACAGGTATTTATTATTAGGGTGGCACATCTCATTTTAGGCAAGGATTGACTCAGTCTGTCAAAAATATCATGTGCGCTCAAAAAGTATGATAGTGTGTACTAAAAGTGTATGTAAGTGACATACATTTTGACAGATCTGTACGATTTTATAATCTTTTGAAATAATTCATAAAATGATTTTTTCTATGCGATCAGATAGGATTTTTTTTTGAAGATGAGGAGAGAGCAACAACAAAATATTAAAAGCATTTGTTTTTGCATAATTTTTGTATAATAGTTTGAAACCTACAACGCCATTTTGAAACGAATTTTAATGTAGGACAGAATTCTGTCAGATTTTTGTGTGATTAAATCGTACGGTTCCGTATGATAGTGAATCCTTGCCTTTATACTGTTCGGAAGCAAAGCCTGTAAACGAAAAAGTTGTTACGATTCAAATTGCGGACATGACAATTAAAAGATGTAGACTTTTTAACGGTACATTTTTGATAACTGTTTTGTGGAAAATAAAGTGTTTTGAATTGTAGATCATCTTTTAGCGAATAAAATAAACAATTGAACAACAAAAAAACATAATATTTTGCAGCTTTCTGTGTGAGTTTTGAATGACAAACGTTTTGTAAAAGAAAATTTAAAAAATCCTCGTTTCCAATTATATTCAGCACTTACAAGGTATTTGGTTTAAAAATAATTTAAAAAAAGACTTGTCAAAAGCAATTTAATTTATTAAACAGGACTGAGCTTCGTCCAGTAAAAGGATTTAAGGCTCAATTTCCATCAATATTTCGAAACAAAGATGGGTAAAACAGCCAGATATTTATTTTTCTTGGACGCAGAAATTGTTCTCAAGGTTAAAATACTGGTTGTATTGGCACTAAATAACTGACTTTAAAGATTTTTTACTGATTTCAAAAGCCTTAAAGCAATTTATCTTATTTTTAAAAGCGAATTAGTTGTTGATTTTTAATGCTAAATGACAAGTAAATAAATGTGTAAAAGGATTTTCGTGTACATGCTTTATTTGCCAATGGCAAGTTTTTTAGAAGTTCTTTAACAAAAACAAATTTTTTGTTTAATTTTTACCAAAATAATTTATAAATAAATTTCATTCTTTTGTGAGAGGTTTTCATTTAAACAATCCATGACTGTGTTGGACTTAAACCCACTACTACTCGGCGTAGTGTTGATAGGATCACCTTTTTACGTAATTTGTGGTTCTTAATATCTGTCCCTTTGACTAATTTTTCATGAGAACCAATTTGTTTTTTTTGGAACGGTAGCATTTTAAGTTTATTTTCTCGCAGCTAAATGCACTAAACTGGTTACCCTGCTAATAAATTTATATTTGTTTTTTTATATTTTTTGCTTGTTTCAAAAAAAGCCATTTTCTTAAATATCTTGTTATCAAATTGAAATGTTTTTTAGTTTATTTTATTTATATTTTTGATGTACAGACACATTTTGTAAAAAGGTTTTTAATGACCTAAAATGATAATGTCATGGTTGAAAGAAAGAAAGCATAAAACACAAACACAAAGAAATAAAATTAAAACCAATTTTTAATGCATTAAAGGTAAAAGAAATTTAAAAGTCATCATTAAAAACAGATTTAAAGAATAAAATTTTTGTAAAGTGAGATAAAAAGAAATTCTTCTTATAGAAATAAAGTGTTTCATTTGAGAAATTTACTTTTAAAGAAACTGATACTTTAATCAATAAAAAGAAATTTTAATTAACAAATTTTATGGTTGAAACTTAGAATATTTAATAAATGTTAAGATTTATTGCTTTTAAACAAATTATGAATTTTTTTTATTGAAGAATAAGTTTATTAAATTTTTATTGTTTATTCTATTCTTTCTTACAGGTACGTTTTCGTTTTAGCAGTTTCATTATGGATTTAGGTAAAGTACAAGAAAAAAAAAACACTTAAAAGATTAACTCTTGCATATGCTACAGAAAAAATAAATGAAAGTGCTATTAATATTTAATTAATTTATTATTTTTTTTATTGATACTTATTAAGACAAATCCAATTTTACTGCAATAAAAAAGGTTTTTGTATCTGTTCTCTCTACTTCTTTTTCTCTCTATGGGTCTATCTTGCTCCCTCTCTCTCTCTCTCTACCTCACACCAGCCTCATTTGTGCTGCTTAAAATGGAGGTGGCTCAGCTATTTAACATTGTCAAATACGACTACCACACATTTTTATGTTGATACTTTCCTCTCTCTCTCTCTCTCTCTCTCTCTCTCTTTCTGTTGTCGAGTTTTCGACCACAGTTTTCTTGGTTTAAAATCGACAAATCCATTGTTCCACTGTTCTCATTTAAATAGGCCTGCGTTAACTCGTCTATCACGGCTACACAACATTGGGTTCTTTTTTGTACTCGAGACTCTGTTAAATTTCTGTCTACCATCTATTGGAAACCACACAAGACTCTTTTGGGATTTGAACTCAAGATCATCTTTTGTGTAACAAACAAGCAAATGCCTCTACCAACATAACAAACGCAGCTATTTATGGAGACAATAAGGGAATTGTTCTGTTTTGTTGTTGAAGCTCATGAAATCAAAGATTTTAGGACTGAACATTCTTGATTCCACACAAAGGAAATCCTACACATTTGCATGTAAAATTGAAACAACTAAAACATGGTGTGACTTCAAATGAAGTGCCATTCACATGTCAGTATTTTGACTGACTTGGGCTAAGAAAAGAAAATATTTGTTATCGCACATTCAAACAACTTTTTCCCCCTTTGATGTGTTTGTCCTAGAGACCCAACCCGTATGATGTTATTGTGTCTGAGATTTTAGTCAGAACTAATTCTTTTTTGGAAAATGATAAGGAACCTCAAACCTTACACGATTGAAAATTCATTAATCATTTAATACATTTTAAATAATTTAATTTGATACCGGTATGCTTCTGCAATTATTGACGACTGTATTATGTTTATGTAACGTACCACATGCTGTTATAATAATGTCAATTTGCTTGTCATTGCTTTTGTATTTTGTTTTCTTTAGTCAATTTAATTTCAGTGACATTGTTGCTATTGATATCAATGGGTTATTGCGTGTGTGTCTGCATTACAGAAGACAATTGATGTTATAACTGACTTTAATACGAGAGTATCATTCAATTAAACAACAATGTATCACATACTTTAACTCTCACCAATAACCATTTATCATTTATACTCTTTTTTTCACTTTAAACATTTCTTTTTTTTTTTGCATTGGTGACATAAGTGTACAAGGATGTGAGCGCAGATTTTTTTTCGAAAGTTAAGAAACATGTGCACGAGGTCGGATTCAAAGTAACATGAACTCACATATTTTTAGTCGTATTTACAAAAATGTAATTATGATTTATATATTAGATCGCCTTATCAGTCAAAGACCGAAGAGCTTAAAGTCTGCCATTGCAGGCAAATCATCTCACAATACAACAAATCGGATGCTACAGTCAATTATAAATGTTAAGCTCCAGTTATCAAACACAAATTAATTCGTGGTTATTAAGTAAAGAATAAACGAGTTTGGTAGATGTTTCAGACCAAGAAAGTTAAACTCCAATTCTAAAAATTAGTAAACAGAGTGATTTTTAGATACCAGGTGGAAAGAGTTACACAAAAAATGAGTATTTTTCGGCACTTTTCAAATTAATGCGTGAGCTTTAATGAACACATTCTAAAGCTAAGTGGCAGATTCACAAGTAGGTACAGTAGCAGCTTATAAAAAAAGAGCAGATGGCTTTTCTACTAAAAAAGAAACAATTTATCTTTAAACTTTGCCTTCGCAGCTTAACGTACAACTGTTTCTACACCGGTTTAACTGCAGTAATAAAGTTTTAGATCGTTCCAAGATTTGTTGGCTTTAGGTGCTTCTACGTCCAACGTTGAAGCAAAGTATGGCTTGTCCCATTTACGGCAACCTTGCTGATTCTAGTTTTATATTGATGTGATTGTGGCCTTAGAAGAATCTACTTATTCCATCGAAATTTTTGTTCTCCGCCATTTTTTTTCTCTTTTGCTTGGTCTGTATCCAAAGTTTCTTGTTTGATGTTGGACAAAGAACATTTTGATTTTGGACAGGGATTTGAGATTCTAGTTATCACATCTGCAAAGGGTAATTAATTTTAACCAATTGTTGAACATGTTTAACTTGATGGGTCTGGGGATAAGTTGGTAATTTGGCAGGTGATTAAGTTCCTTATAGATTTGCCGGGCCTAAATTATAATATTTTGAACCTTTTCTTTTATTTCCTTTATTCTGTTGTGATTGCGTGGTCCTAGCGACAAAACGACTGAACGCTGCAGTTATAGTGTAAAATCTAAGGCGTTTATCTTATTGATTCTCATGAAGTTGGTCTTACGTATATTAAATTCGACTAAATATCACAAAATTTTTGTGATACCCAAAATATGCCTAAATGTCCAGGTTTGCGATTTCTATTTGCCTCCGAGTCTGCCCGGGTTTTATTTACCAAGGTTGTCTATTCTGTAATGTTTAGCACGTCAAGCATTTCGCTTAACGTTTTTGTTCGCGCCACAGACTTTTCTTGTCATTTGAATTTCTCGGATTTATTAAGAATCGCAATTCTTTTCGATATAAGTCAACCCCCAGATATTGATTAGACCCCAATTTTAAGCTTTTCGCTGGTTCTAAGCGTGCACGTGGTGGCATTTGAAATGCTGACGAACTGAAAATAATAATTTCCTGAGTTCTTAACGATTCCATAAGACATATTTTCATCAGCTTTACTTTCGAGAACGACCTCGTATTACTACCCGTAAAGGTGTCATATTCATTTAAAAATTTTATACTTTGTCGTTTTGCTATTGTCTCCTTGTTTGTAAAATATCATTCTTATATGTCTCATTCTTTTTCTATAGCAAACATAAGTTTTTATGTTCAGTGTTAAAATGTCATTTGTAGGGTTGATACAACACTTTTGTGTGAACAAATAACAGAAGCACCCATAATTGTCACAATCTAATGTTGTTGTTATTTTATTCTTTCCATGAGAATTTTAAATGTATGATTTTGTGTGTTTTTTTTTCTGATTGTCATAAGAATTTTTTTAAAAAATGTCAAATGACAAATTATTTGCTAAATGTTTGTTACCTGGCAGACGAAAAATAAAAAAAGACAACTTTCCTGAGTTTGTGAACTTGAGTGTGTGTGTGTGGGTAAAAGTGCTTAACGGTGTGTGAAAATGTACGTGTAGCTGTTGATTTTTAGGAAAAGGGGAGTTTTTGTGTTTTTATAAAAGTTTTTTTTTTTGTAGTTTTTTTTGTGTTCGTAAGAAAACAATTAAACATTTTAGTGGCTCATTTGAAAACAAATTACTTGTGGCTGAACAAAGGGTGTGTTAACATACAAAAATTTAATTTGTTTTTTTCTTAAATGACCCATTAGAAATGGAATAGAGACAATTTGTTGTTTATTTGTTTCCTTGAGTTTCAGTGGGAATGTTTTTTTTTATATTCACTGAAATTTGTTTGTAGTTGCTTGCGTGTGACACCATTTCAAAACTTTTAAAATTAACAAATGTACCCCTGCTTATGTTTCTATTAAATGTGACCTCAATCTTAAGCAAAATTTAAATATGCCACCATTTGCGCTATAAAATTTTGTCTGCAAAACTAAATTTTCCCATCGGACAGTTTAGGGGTTATTGAAAAAAAATTAAGTTCTGGTACAAAGACCGTCTGTTTTCTTTACTGCAAAATAGTTTAAACTGAGCGAAAACTCGGCGTACTTGCTTAATGTAAAATTTAGACGTTTATTTAACAAAATATTTTAACGTAGCGTAGAGCTGCTCGCGTCGGGTTCTTCTGCTTACACATTGTTAGGTCAACGGCAGGAATAAAACCTGCTATCGCTAGACTTTACGACTAAAAGACTATCAAGAATTCATATTAGTTGAAACCATTTCTCTGACAAAAATTTTTTATAATAAGAAAATAATACTCAAACAAACTTTATTTTCATTATAATCTTTTTTAATTTTTAATTTTAATTTACCGGAATTAATGCACCTTGTTTGCCGGCCTTTTGTTTAAACATTTTGTTTCTGATTTTTGAAGAACAATTTCTATTTTAAATTCATACATATTTTATGGTTTTTTTCAAACTAAACCAACTATTTTCATTCATATTTCAAATTTATTCTTAAAATTTCTTGGACAGCTAAAGTTTCTTTAATTGTTTTATTTAACATAAAAATATGTCATTCAACAAAAAAAATTTTTTTTTATTATTAAAGCCATTTTTGTTGTTGACAGTTGGCATAAGGTAAAGTGTCAGTTCAGGCTGTCAAAGTTAAAAACAAAATTAAGCTTATTATTAATTTCTTTTATACTATTTTTTAAAATAAATACGAAATGACAAGAAAAATGAGTTGACTGGGAAGAAATAAATTGTTTGTTGCTGTGGATTTTTGTTGGACTGAACGGTTGTTGAATAGGAAAGTGAATACTGTTTTGTTCTTTATGTATTTAAAGCTGCAGCTGATTTTAATAATAATTTTAATGGAATTTCTTTTAGAACTGCAATTGGTTTTAAAATACTGGCTTGTGTAAAATTGGGTAGAGTAGCCAAAGGAAAAATTTTATTCTACAAGCGAAAAGTCCTTTACGTATTTTTTTCACGTATTTTTCCTCTTGAAACTAGAGGAAGAACAACAATTTTATAAATAAAAGTATGAGAAATATTCATAACCAGTCAATATTAAGTTGGTTAAACAAAATCCATACACAACCCAAAGCATTGTTAGTTGTTCCCTTTATTAATCATCACATATTTTTGTTCTTGCTCACTGATAATCGTTGACTTAGCAACGAATGCAGTTTTTATTTTTGCAGATTTATTACCATTTATTTTTTCTTAATTCTGCCAGAAAGTGCTGCATTTAATTCTTCTAATGACTTTTTTCTGGGTTGTTTTAAAACTTAAAACAAAACATTTCTTAATAATCTTCTTTATTAATATATTTTAAAATTAAAGCAGACCTGAAAATAAGCTAAACTTAATTTATTTGCTTAATTAAATTGATAAAATAGTTCGCCTAATAATTTCAAAATTTTATAAAATTTGCCATCGTTACCTTCTGGTGAATAATTGGGCACCAAAAACAAAAAAAAAAAAAAAACAACAACCTCAAGTAGCCCATTTTGCCACTATCAAACTCAGATTTTCTTATTGTTAAGCATTTACCAAGGCAAACTCGGCTGTTACAAAATCTAGGCATCTTGTCAAAAATAATTGTTATCATAACTTTCGGTGAAGAGCATCGTCACTGGCTTTTTATTTGGTACGTTTGGCGAGCGCTTTCGACGTGAGAACATCATTTTCATGCCGCTTTTTTATTAGTACTAATACCGAAAGGTATGACAACAGTAAATTATTTACTAGCGGAACCAATCCGATTAACTTAATATCAAAAATAAATGTCTGCAAAAGGAAAAAAATTACAAAAATATCTTGTAAAAAAAATTTGACAAAAATAATTTCGTCAGAAATGTAAAACCAGACTATTGAAACTTGTAGTATTTTTTTAACACTTTCTTTGTGTAGTAAATCATTCCCCAGATGTTTGAGCATAGTTCGTCAGTTAAATTTTTCTGCAGTGCAGTTGCAATGCGTAGTATTTTAACTCCACCAAGCGTTCCTAATCTTGGAGAATATGTGACAGGATGACATGAATAAGTTTTAGTCTACTTTCCTTGCCATATTTTATTTGTTTAGATGTCAATCGACATAGTTTTCTTTTTTTAAATTTATCAACAAATTTTTACAAGTTTCGTAAACAAGTCAATTCGCCTTGACAACTACAACATCTAAAACATGGCAGAAGCATGTACCAGGTGGTGGCAACGGTAAAAATGAATGAATTCGCCACTGCCACCACCTGGAAAATGATTTCGCCATGGTCTAATACTGATAAGCTTTGGCCACGGCATTGACCTCATTTAATTTATGTTAAATAGCAATAAAAAATTAAATATTTAAAAAAAAAACCAAATCATAATTTAGTAAAAATATTTATTGCCAAAAAATCATAAAATTTTTTAAATCCCGAAATTTCTGTCTTGTCTTAAATCAATGTAGGACACCACGAAAGAAAAAACTTTATAACTAGACTTCAAAGGTATTAGAAGTAGCCAAACAATTTTTACCAACTCTTACATGTAGCTTGACGCCCATATTTGGTTGCTAGAATTACAATTGCTAATTTAGCAAACTATCGAGGGTCAACAATTGTTATCAGCAAAATGAAAAATCTCTCTTAATTATATCCAACAGTACAAAGACTCTTTCTAAATTATTTTAAATTAAAGGCGCGCTAAAGTCTCAAAAAAATTTTTAAACCTTTTTCTTTTAAATTAATTTTCTCATTTAACCACTTAAAAAAGATTCAAATGCATTTCTTAACTACAGCAGCATGACAAACAAATTAGCAACAAGACAATTTGAATGTTAATGTACGCCAGCAGCCAGCAATAAAAACATTATCACCGATAGCAACAACATCAAGCAGCAAACAACATTTAACAAAATGCATTAAATAGCAGCAAGAAGAAGCAAAATGAAAAAAAAAAATAAAATAAAAGTACTTAATGACACATTGCGTTGGCAGGCAAATTACGCATGTTATGAACAAAAATGAAATGAGTAAAAAAATGCACAAGACATTTATTTATTCATTCATTTATTTACAAAATGACTAAAGTGACATGATGGAAGTCACTACTAAAACTTTTTTCTCTTGTTTGTGCTTTATGTCTTATGTGGTCTAAGATTTTAAGTGTTTAAATGAGTTGACAATTGACATGACAGGCTTCATGTGTTACATTTTATTAGTTCATAACTTTAAAAGAAACAAACGAAAATATTATTTTACATAAAATGTAAGACTGCATACCCACAATAAAAATATTTAAAGTTATAAAATGAAGTAAATTGAGATCGTTTTGTTAAAGTCGAAAGTGTTGAATTATCAAAAAGTAGGCAATTTAATGTTTTAGGGTGACCCTTGGTATAAGCAAACAAATAAAATAATCGGTTCTTCTTATGCTGGCAGTGGCTATAAGGAGATATTTATGACAACTCTGACAGCAGACTTGTTTACTCAATCTTTAAGTTGCCTATTTTCTATTCGTCCTTTGTCTTAAGGCCTTTAAGACTAAAGTTGATTTAATTATTTTAGTCATTCGAATTATTTTTGTCGTTTGCCTCCTTAAATTTAAATAAAAGTATTTCCACCATTACTTGTCAAGCACCCTCTAATTGGCTACGCTTCAGCCTGCATACTAGAGAAAATTGAAATGCGCCAATGGATCAGACAAAGTTTTGAAAATTTTGCTATTAAAAATCAGCAAAATCGGTCCATGTGCTTTGAGGCAGCGGGCATAACACCACGCCTGCTTCTTATTTTTCAATATCACTTAAAACAATAAAGTAATTCCAATCGAAAACCCAGATACATGGGGTAGTAGAAAATCAAAAAATAGGAAAAAAATTATCAAGTGAAATAATTATCGCTTGCTAATATTTTAGTTATAGGCCTCTGAATAGGCCTCTGAATTTTTCACCAAATTTTTTAAGATATCAATCATTTATCATTTCAAAGCTTTTAAATGGATCGGTCAGGAAATGTAAAAATTTTTTAAAAACGCTTAACCCATTAAGAGCCAATGAAATTTTTATGTAATAGTTTTTCTAATTTTCAGTTCTTTTGTTTTTTTTTTTTTTTTTGATTTAAGTTACTTCACTGAACTAGATTTACATACATGGTGAAGGGTATATAAGAATCGTCATAACAAAATATATCACTCTTGCTTATTCAATTTAAAACTTGCAAAACTTTTCCCATTTCTAATCTTTCTGATATAAATATTACCGGCACTCGTTCTCCCATAAAATATTTGGTTCATTTTAAATGACCTTGTCACAGACGGTCAAAGCTGTTACTTCTGGATCTCATTGCACTTGATCACTCTCCACCCTAATGCTCTAAAATCCCAAAAGGAGGAGGTGTGAGAATTTCAGGATTCAATTTGCTATATTTTAATTCCTGACCCTTATTTTATTTCGATATCTTTACTTTTAGCTTCACTGATTAGCAATTAGACTACTAAGCAAGTGATTGGTTTGGTGACCTGGGTTCATATCCCAACAGCAGCAATTTTTAAAATATGTGTCACGTTTTTTCAAATTAAAAAATTAATCAAGTGTCTGTATCAGCTTTAAAAATATAATGCGGTCACTTGGCACCAGAGGCACTACAATATTTATTCTACCACTCTATGCCTTTCCAAAGAAGGTCACACATATTACATATTTGCAGTTAAATTTTTAATAAAATTTTAGTTAAATTTAATAACTTAGGGACTATTTTGCCAAGTTTTCTATCCTTCTTAGACAAGGTTTTTTTTTTTAATTAAATCAAAAAGTTTAGATACAAAATTTTTTCTTTTTCTAAGTACTGATTTACGATTTCCCAAAATGATTGCACATCTTCATTTATTTCCGCTGAAGTATTTTACAATCAGCAGGTGGTAACAATAGAAAGCATTTTTTGCTAAAGGTTGTAATCCGCACGTAAGTGCAGCTCACATTATCTTGCTGTTGCAAGAAAGTGTCCCTAGAAACATTTTGAAGATGATAAGCATGTTGACAGAAACATTTTTTGACCATTAAAAAAATTAACAGGAAAACTTTTGCAATATTCTTTTTTGTTGACAGGCTGCAGAACTTTCCACGAAATAAAATAAAAAAATGTATATAAAAGTATATATAATAAATATCGGCATGTAGTATGTATGTATGAAATGATTTTGAACTAAACACATTTATTGTATCTAAACATCTTTCTTTTTAATGATCCAGGAAAAAACCAAAACTTGTTAAAAATGTTATGTTGTGATATGGGCTCCCTTATTACTTCTACGCCACTCTTGTTAACTAGCATTATTTAAAATCTTTGTAAAGCTTCACTGCACTCAAAATCTTTTTAGTGCGTTGATTGTTGTAGTTCAACTTAAGAAGAAGAAAGGAAAAACATTTTTTGTATGCAAATTTATAAAAACTTAATGGTGCGGAAAAAAAAACATTTATAAAAATTTTTTTTAACATTTATTAAGTTTTTTATACCATTTTCTCATTTCATGTAAAAAATTAAATGATTTTTGTTAAAAAATAAATAGTTGTGTTGCTCTCTCAAATAAAAAATGTTTAAAATATTTTTGTGCCTGTTTTAAATTATGTTTTGACTTTAAGTAAATCCCACGCTTTCACTTTTGTTACAGGCTTAAGAAATGCAATCGTATACAAGTTTAGGCATGTCAACATACGAAGGAAGATCAGAAAAGACTTTATAAATTCTGTAAAATTGCTTAGAGGGTTTTGATGTCCTTCACCACATGCGAAATAGATATGTTTGATTAATTCCCCAAAAATAGACTAAATGCCTTAACATAATTTAAACAAATTAAGTTATAGTTTTTAGATATCCCAGAACGTTTTCTCTTAGATTTTGCTGTGGCCTTCTTTTTATCGTCTTACATCCTCACTAATATAAATAAAAATGTAAGAAAAACAACTAGAACATGCTGCCAGATCTTTTCATATTAGAATTGTTTAGACGTTTTAGCTCACTTAAAAATAAAACTCCCATGCATGAACTGTATTTAAGTAAGACACGAAACAAAAAATGTATTTTTTTAAAGGTCTGAGTAAATAAAGTGACACAAACAAATTAGAAGATCTTAACGATTGTATAAAAACATAACAATATGGAATATATCTAGACCTTTATTAGTCCCTAATTAATAATTTTTGTTGTACGTCTTTTATGATGAAGAAATCTAAAAAGTTTGAAAAGCAGCGGTAGACAAAAGTACGTCGATATACAACTAAAATGCAAATTCGTGTTAGTATGTGCTCCCTGCATATTAAATCGAACACTTTGCTTGTTCTAGGAATTCGTTTAAACCGAGTTTCTTATTTCTCTCTCTTTATACGAAAGCTGGGTAAATGCAACAGTATTTTCTGCATTTGATATTATTTAAATGTCTTGTCAAAACACTGCTAACCTGGAACTTGTCAAGTTTTCACAGGCTTGTGTTTTATCTTCATCCGAACCCACTCATAGGATTTTAATTAATCATTTTTCTACAGTCTCTATAGTGTTGATTTTATAGCAAAGTCTCAAAGGCTCGGAGTATATTTAGTTTACTGCATTTAGTAATTTGTGTTTAATTGCCAGACTGATCACCACAAAATTTAATTTAGTTATAGCTAAATAAAGTATGAAGCATCGTACTAGCAAAACGTCATTTCAGTTTTATTTATCACTAATTGCTTTAAGTTTTAGGCAACATAAATTTTTTTTTAATTTTGACCGTGATGCAACTTTCAACTTAGTACAGGCACTTTTCTTACTGCCACCGTTTCTTATACATTTATTTTTCTCTTCAAATCTATGCATAATTGTCATGTTCCTGTTGTTGTGTTGTTAAGTACTTCAGTTTGAAAACACACCAAATGCAAAGCAATACACTTACAAAAGTATATTTGAAGTTGTTGGACGTGCTCTTTAAATGTGCTACTATTTGAATAAATTTGTTTGCTTCTCCATAAGTTTGTACGAAGCTGTTTACACTCACACTCTTTAAAATTTCCATCACTACGTTTTGCCTCATAACACTTGTGCACAGTGTGATGTAAATAACAAATAAAAAAAGAAATACAGATAGTAAAGTATGGTACTTGTATAATAGTATCTGTATGACAGCCATGTAGTACTTGTTTGTATGTTGGTTTAATGTCGTGTTGTTGCTGTTCAACTGAATAACAACGATTTTTGGTTGAGTGTTTGTAAAATTTAAATTTTGATCGTTTTTTTTTTTGTGTTCTTTCCTTAATTTTGCTGTCATATAAAGTAATCATTTGTGAGATTTGAGTTTGATTTAAATGCATGTTGTTGGTAATTTTTTTAAAGTTATAATAACGAATGTAACAGAAACTTCCTGATGTTATAAAAGGCAAAACAAAAAGTAGATTTTCTCTGGCAAATAGAATTTAAATTTAGTAAATTACATTTCATGGTCAGCTTATATTTGGGTAAATTTAAGTTGATATCTTTACAAAATAGTAATAAGTTTTAAAAGACATAAAAGTTAAAGATTTCTATTATTTCTAGAAATTAATCATATAATTCTGTTGGGTTCAATTATCTTATGCCTCTAATGCAAAGATTCACATTACCAAGCGCCATAGCGGCCTAAAAATGTAATGACTGGTTTGACTGCTAGCAAACCTCTTGCTAAGGATTTGAAGACAAACCTAATTTGACCATGACCTTGGCGGTTACTGTTTCTAGGGTTTATTAAAACCCACACTAGAGATTGAGACCCCACTTGTAATAGCTCCCAGTGTAAATGTATCAAATTACTTGCCAGCACGGAAAGTAATTTTATTTCAGATTTAGAAATTAAACATGAACATGAGGGATTGCTTTCCTCCTACTTCCCGATAAAACTCTTCAAGGAAACCATAATCTTCTACACCCAATACGAAAAAGGTATTATTTTTTAAAACAGGATTAAATTTTTGTTTGTTTGATTTTAATAATCAAATACGGAGTATTAAGAATCACAAAAAAAAAATATTCAATGTAAAAATATGTTGACCCAGCAACTTGATCACAAAATATTTTTTTATATTTACATTTACTTATATTCTTTTATTGAATTTCAATTTAAACAATCGGCTTTTTAAATGTAACACTCAAACCTACAATCTTACCCTCATAAATATTTATATTTCTTATTTAATGGATCATAAATTTTAACATAAAATTTACAATTTGATGGATTTTATTATCAAAAAGTCATTTAAATAATAATAAAAAAAAAAAATAATAATAACAAATAAATATAAAATATTATCTTGTTTTGATATGTTGCCATTAAAGGCATAATCGTAAAATAAAAGATTTATTTAAAAGTTGTTTTGTAAGAAATATTTTTTTAATATAAAAACTTTTGTTTTGTATGTGTAAGATTTTGTTCTTTTTATAATGCATGCAATCAGATTGACAAATTCAGTTTAGATGCTCTATACGTCTGTAATTGCAAAGGTGTCCAATTTATATTTAGATTAAAATCAGCTGCGTCTGAAACGAAAAGATTTCTTTGAAAAGGAGAATCGTACTACATTTTATAAGTGAACATTTTTTTTTCGTCGTTTTTAGGGTGGTATAATTTTTTTTAGATTTTTAAGTAATTTTTAAATGAGGCAAAAGAAACCTTAAATTGTAATTCAGTATTTCTCTAAAACTTTCACTTATCTTTTCCAGAAGTTTTGTTGAGAAACTTTTTTTATGAACTTAATTTTCTCAAATGCCAAATTTTTTTTTTTGGAAATTATATTAATAGGGTCTTATAAAGGACCCATTAGACTACTATTTGAATAGAGTGTGTACATGTGGTATTCCATATTTGACCAAAATGGTCACTTATCTTCCAAAGAAATGATGCGGGTCTGATGATGAAGTTTTTCGTTGAGTCAATTTAACACTTTTCTAAAATTTTTACAGATATCAAACTATACTGGTCTGGTAAAATATTCCTTGAAACAATAATTTGTTCTTCAGGATTAGGGAAGCCAAGAACACAATATCTATTAAGTAGCTAACGTACCCTGTAAAAATGACTGTTAAAATGTTTTTTTGTTTCTGCTAATTAAATACGAATTTATTTTCCAACACATCTAAAAATGTGACTCGAATCCCTGTTCAACCAACCAGAAGCAAACAAACGTAACGATACGCTTAAAAGCCAAAACATATCTAATCTTGTGCTCCAGTATGGTAATACAGGGTATTCCATTTTTGCTTAAGGTCAAGTAGTAAGCAGTACATTTATTTTTCGTTTCTAGAAAGATGAAGGAGAAACAAGAGGTCAGGTAGAGCTCTTACAAGAACTCTTTGAAAAATCAAAAAACTTATTTGGCTTTTTGTAGTCTTAAAAAGATTTTTCTATTCAACATCACACATAATTGTTATGCAGAGAAAGTTGTGATAGACAAACGTGTGACAGACAGAGCATTATGTTCTTTTATAATTATCTGTTTCAATGGGTCCTTCGAGCATCTAACATGGTTTAGTTCACACGGTTCTATTCTGAAATTATTACAAGATCATGATCTTTCATTTATATGTTTTACCCTAATTTCTGATAACCTGACCCAATATTTGATAAAGAAAATGAAAAGAAAGGAAGAAAGAGCCTACTCTGCAGAAACTTTAAAAGATATACAAGCTGTTTGGTGTCTGTCTGAAATTTTAGTTGAAAAATACCGAATAATTTTAGGATCGACGCTGAACCAGCAAGTTTTACTAACATTGTACAAAGTGTTGAACAATTTACATTCAAGAGAAGTGCTTTGCAACCAAGTAGATGATCACGTCTTTTGTTAATTTTTGTTTTTTTTGTAGCTTAAATAAATTTTTTTTTTCAAATAATCAGGTCAAGGACGATTTAAGATGGTCAAATAAATTTCTATTACAAGTTTGAGTATATTAAAAAATGACTAAAAAATACCCATTCTAATTCCTTTATACAAATAAAAAGATTCTACAAAACACAATGTACAACAAGCAAACAGAAATAAAAGTAAATAAATTCTAGCAACGGTTTTTACCTTGACATAAAATCTAACGAAGCAATTAAAAGCAAAATACGCTGTATATTCTACCAATCATTCAAAACAAAAATACAAAGTACTTCAACAGAAAAAGTGCTGCTTTAATTGAAGACAATTCAATTGAATTTAGTAAATTGTTCAAAATTAATAAAAAAAGGAAAATCAACTTGAATAAATAGAAACAAATCGCCACAATACGATATGAAAAAAAAAATAATCAACAGAAGAAAAATGAAATTATTTTAGCTGTAAATGAGACTAATTAACATTGTTAAAGAGCGACAAAAGCCAGACCAGAAAAAGCAGTGCAGAATCCAAAAGCCAACACGAAAAAAAAATAATAAAACCTAAATCAAAAAGAATTTAAGGAAAGACATTTGCCAGCATGAAAAAGAAACAGCAGCAAAGTAAAGGCAAAAGTTAAAAAAAAAAAAAAAAAACAAAAAAGAAAATTTTAACGAAAACAATTTGGGGGAAAATTGTTACAGAGAAAGTTAAACAGAAATTGCAATAAATGCCATTAAAATTGTTTCCTTGTTCTTTAGTTTTTTTTTTTTACTTTTGCTCATTTACAAAAACGAGTATAAAGGGAACTTTTTGTTCTGTTTTGTTATTAAAGAGTTTTTCACGTAGTTAATTCAATACATACTCCTCTTTTATATTTTGTTTGTTTGGTTGTCGGCGAAACCATTGTTAATGTCTTAAAGTTGGTTTTTGTTGCATGTCAAATGGCTACAGCACGCTTAAATAAATTGATTGATTGATATATTCAATTAAGGATCATTAATATAGTAAATGAGAAAAAAAACAGCAGTTTCCACTAAAGTCTACTACAGAAAACTGGTTTATATGGACATTCCATAAACTGAAGGTTATTATACATTTTGCTGAAAGGTAAATATAATTCTTTGATTCTTTTTTGTTAAATTTGCCTGAAAAAAGTACTTTATTAAGCGGTTCTTTAATAACTTTAAATTAAATTACAAATGAATTAAAAATAAATATTTTCGTTTTAGGTTCATTTTTTTATTTAATTATTAACAATTTTTTAGAAAAAAAAATTATTTACAAATGTATAAGGACCTTTTCCGAAGAAAACAAGAAAAACTAGACACTAGCAGAATGAAATGCCACATTTTCTGGATTGCTGCATCGCTAGAAATTAAATTTTAAACAGTTTTAGAAGTTAACGATGCCTCACATTCCGATGTGATTAAAATTCATTACATCTTGAATCGTCTACTGGGAACTGGCGCAGATCCTTTACAGGTGACACTAATCTCATGAAGTTCTGCATGACCAAGAGAAATTTGATGATGGAAACCGATCAATTCTGAAGTTTTTATCTCGAGTAATTTCAAAACTCAATTCAAAACTAGAATTTTTGTAATATAAAATCAAAATTCTGAAAACAAATACAGCACTTACACTATGAAATTTTTCATGAAACTTGCATGAAATTTTTGTTTGCTGGTGAAGCAAGACGGCTTGGATTTTGAGGGGATGTTATATTCGCCTATGTTTTGTTTAATTTTTAATTAACAATTTCATAGATTCATTTACCCTCGTGCAGTCATTAGACTTGTTTTTCTTCAATTTATTGATTTCAGACAGTTTCCAAGTGAGTGTCAACATTTTTTTCTCATTACCGAGTCTTTCCAAATTGCCTACATTTAATATGTATCTGCTCGCAGTCTTTAGCCTAAAATTTTTCCTACCAATGCTACTATCTCATCCTTTTTCAAGCGCAGACAACAAGCATCGTCTGTTTTGATATCCATCTTGATCAAAAAAACTTGAAGTTTTCACGACCTGTCACTAGGTCAAAGGTATCTGCGTTACATTCCAGCAACTTGCTAAATTTCTCCCGAGAGACTGTTGCACACGTTCACTTTTAGTGAAGTATTTCTGTCCATCTTTCCTAAATTCTCCGGTAGTCTTTAAAACTCAGATTCCATTTAGGGACTCTTCTCTCTATATTTCAGGAAATTTTTTTATCAATCTCGGTGGAATTTTCAATTTCTTCTTTGATCATCTTCAAATTAAGTTTCGTAAAACTTTTCACAATGAAGAAAATATGTTGACCCACTCAGAGTAAAGTCTTTCTTAAAGGTCGGCATACTTCAGAAACGAGACCTAACTGGGAGCCTGTTATCAGCTGTCATCGTGAGAAGTTATTTGTCAAAGTTCAGATGGTACGAAAAACTATGGTCGGCCATAATTTCGACGAGTGCCGTGGATTTTAGAAACCCATTTATCAGTTTGCAGGCAGGCTAACCAACATCATGTGGAGGTACCAACTATTTTCAGTGAAAAAAGATGTGAACGAAAGAGAAATAAATAAATTTTTCAAAGAAGATGCAGAAACGTTGTTAGTAAAATATAAATAACATTTTCTTATAACAAAGCAGGAACCAGTTTTGGTAGAGACGGTTAAGAAGAAAATCAGGACAAGCTGGGAGAACAAGAAAAAGAAAAAAGTTATGGACAAGAGTTGCAAGACAGCTGATATCATCTGTGGCCTAACGCATATTAAAGCTTAAAGATCTGTTGATGGGACTAAAGGTGTTAAGTATTTTTATTGTCCTCGTAACAAGATCTGAAAATATTTATGATTTTGTAGAAGATGTAAAAATCGACAAATATAATGTTTAAAAGCTCTACTGATTGGCAGTGGACTTTAAATCACAGAGTGTGATTGAAAAAAAAACACGGAAAATAATTCAGTTACCAGTTTATAATTAGGAAATACTTAATTCAAAAGAATTTGCAAATTATTGTAACTAAATACAGTGAAGAGAAGAAAGCGGATCAAAGCCTTTAGTACCCTTTAAATATGATTATAAACTTTGAAAGAAATATTAGGGCGCCTTTCATACACCCATCATATAAGTTTCATCTCCAAGTTATTAACTTAAAGTATAATATGAATGTAGGGTATTTTTGCATTTAAGATTTATTTCACTTAACTACCAATAAGGCTCTCAAAGCTTTCCTGTGTTATAAACCATCTTGAAAGTTTTTCTTTGCAAATGACTGCATCAAATTGTTTATAACTCGTGATGTAGTTAAAAGTTTCTTTGTTAATTTTATTTTTATAAATAAACAAAAAAACCAAAAAAAAAAAAAACAATGAAGAAAGTTTTATAAATGGATATTAAGCCGAAACACTTTGAGAGAATTAAACAGCCATCATGTATGGTCATCGTATATTAATTTTATTCTTTTAACCATAAATAAACTTCATTCAAGGCAAAAGTATTCAATGGAAGTGAGCTGTGATATCAATCAGATTTACTTCAATGAGGAAAAATAATTGATTAAATAAATGAAATCAATCGTCTGTATAAACGAATCAAAGGAAAAAAGTAAAGAAAATAAAACAAAATCCTCTGTACAAGTGCAAACTTAAGTTTGCATATGTAAGTGTGTTAATTGCACGAATGAATAGTTAAACTGAAAAGAAATAAACGCGTACATTGCCATTGTAGTCTTAAAGCATTTTTTTGTGTTAGTCGAAATCGACTTAATCAATTTAAAAGTCGTAAAAATCATACAAAAACCCAAAGAAGAAATGGATATTAAAAGTATAAAATAAAAAAGCAATCCTTTAACAAAGAAGGTGTAGAGCAGAAAATCCACAATGGTCATAAAAGAACTACTTTCAGGGATAATCACTTAAATTGGAAACTAACAAAACTCAAATCAATAAATATACAAATTTTCTTTTCGTTTTTGTTTTTTTTTTATTGATTTAAAGAAAATCAAATGTAATAAAAAATTTTTCTTTTTCAATCGAGAATATTCTTTGTTTTCTTTTAGATGTCGTTTGGATGCTGGTTTTTGGAAAAAGAAAAGAAGTCTTTTATTTTAGGGATATGAGTTTAAATATTAACTCTTGAAATGGGAAATTGTATTATAATAATCTTTAAATTTGTATTACAATAAAGCTAACTTGTAGTTTGAGTTCAGGTTTATTTTATTTCATGGAAGGAAAAAGTGCTTTTTTTATTTTCTGAAACACAAGTGCAAACACAAAGATTAAGGAGTGTAAAGATTTAATACCAATTAAGATGTCTTAATTATTTTTTATGAACTTTACATCCATTAATGTTTGTTATACGCCGAAGGTGTGGCACGACTTCTGTTTCGAATCTTTGTTAACACTCTTTAATTCCAAATGATTTCCAGCTATCAGACTATTAACTCGTTTCTGAGTTCCGTTACAGCCGGTGCAGAAAATGTACACCCATTTTTACGTACTTCAAATTATATTAATAAGAGAAAAAAAAATTTTTTTAGGTAGATTTTTCTACTTTTTCAACGGCCAAATGAAAAAGTTCATGCCTATAACCGCCAGTTGCTATTTTTTATGCAATTTTTTTCCTCTTTCTACTGTAAAAAGAAATATATTTGATGATTTAATTTTTAAATTGAATATGTGGGAGTGTAGGCACACAATAGGCGACATGCAAATTCGAAATATGTTATCGATCAACCACAATGCTGCCGAGATAAAATTTATTTGATTTTCTTGTCGGTTCTCTCACATTTTGTCTCTTTTAATACTATGGCCACATGATTTCATAAATAACTTTTTTTGCAAGCATTTGAATTCGAAATAACAGCAAAACCATATTAAAAAAAAGAAAATTAAACAAATTTTTAAGAATAAAAAAATTAATATTTTTAAAACAATAATTAAAGTGATAAAAAATTTGAGCTCCTTTTCAATCTACAATCATAACTTATTTGTTCTTCGTTCACCTCTTCAATTCGTTGCATACAGACTTTAAAACATCCTACTAACCTGCGACCATCTTCTATTGCTATTTGCGATAGATTTTAATGACGGTACTTAATATTCTTTTAATATAAACAAATATATTTAAATACAATAAAATTTTGTAGGAAGGTCGTTAATATATTTTACATACCGTCGTCTGTTGGATTTCTGCACCTAAAGGTAAGAAAATACATTGAGTCAAATACGTTTAAAAATAGAGCATGCGATAAAATCTTTCCTTTTACATGTACCAAAAAATTTACAGTGAATTTCATTCTTTTAATTTTATGACCTTCTATTACGATTTAAAAAAAAACAATATGTTATCTTGGATACTAAAAAAATTTATTTTTCGCGATAGAAGGTTTTTTCATCACAGTAACAGAATCTTTCACAGAAATCTATAAGAAATTTGCACAAGTCAATTTGGGCATTTTATAAATAGAATTTTTAAATTTAATAGGGCAAAATAGGCAATCAGTCTTGTCAAAAATCGATATATACTTTTAAGTATGTTTTTCAATTTATGAATAAAAATTATGTCTCATGCTATAATAAAAAAAAATTAATCAAGGAATTTTTTTTTTCTTTTAAACGAACATTTCACACATTTTTAAAAGTTAACAAAAAAGGATATGCAGGACATTGTGAAGTTAGTGGCGGGATTAAGACATATCTTTGTAAACATATTTCTATAATTATTTAACTTTCTATTACCGAATTTAATGCTAGGTAAGCAAAACCTTGCTTTCTGTTTTGTAAAACAAATTTATATGAAGAAACACATTTTAAGCATTAAAATTTTAAAAAGGATATTTTTGGCACAGCTAACAAATTTTTTTTAGATATATAACGTGCACATGTTGAATTTTATTGTACTTAAAAAATGGTAACAGATTAAGTTTGCTAATCCTTCAGTCAGCAATTTTTTAACTTAATTTTTGGTTTCTATTTTTTTCTGTAACCTAAAAAAGTTTTTTTTTTTTAGACTAACATTTTATTAAAAATCCTAAGGTGTGAGTCATAATAATGACGAAATTATGCAAATTTTTTTATGTGTGGATTTTTAAAGCTATTTTACGTTCATATAGTGAATTTTATGACGCTTGATTTTAATTTTCCTTGTGAAATGCTTAAAATTTTGTTAAGTCAAAAAATGGCAACAACAACAAATTTTGGCAGTAAGGTTTTCACAAATGTAAAGCCTTTTTGTACTGAATTGTAAGACACTTGAACGAAAGTATGTTCTTTATTTTGTTAGTGCCTAATTTTATGCAAGATGTTCTGGGCAAAGAATTAAAAATATTTAATCGCTAAGAAATGGAAACATTATTTTTAAACTATTAAGAAATTCGCAAAAACTTATTTAATGGTCTTCGATACAGGGATTTTTACAACTTTCTAACATTCCCTTGTTTTTTGCTTGAAAAACTAAAAATATTCTACACGTGGAAGTCCTTTTCTGACTTAAAACAAATTTTTCTCCAAGCTTATTTTCTTGGTTTTTTTCTCTAGTTTTTATAAATGAGCAAATAAAACTTTTTATTTGTCCCAAAAAAAAAAAATAAATTGTAAAAAAAATTCCGCTTTCAAAGGATTAATTTTGTTTACCTCTTTGCTTATTTGGCTTTTGTGTTTATTTCCAATACGGGCAGATTATAGTTTTAAAATTTTTATTTTTCTTAGTGGATGTTTTTATTGCTATATGGGTTTGTGTATGTGTATGTGTGTGTGTGTGTGTGTGTACGAAAAGCTATTTGTTTTTTGCCTTGCAGCACTTAAGTTAATCTCTCCTTAAGTATAAAACTCCATATGAAATGAAAACAGTTAATAAAAGCGATTATATAAATTCTCGTATATAAATTCGTATAAAAACAACGTAAAGAAAAGAAACTGTTTTCAAGTCAAGCAGTTATGGGAGGTTAAAGAAAGGAATGTACAAGTTTTGTTCAACAAATTTATTTTAATTAAGAAAATTGTTAACTTCTGTGTTTATGATTAAAAAAAAATCAAAACATGATGTGACTCTGGCTTTAGCCTTAAATTTTAAACAAAATTTTTGATTTAGTAAATTTCATTAGTTAAAATCCTAAACTTGTAGCAAAGATTCATTAAAATAGAAAACTAAAAAAACAAGAAATCATGTAAAACTAAATGCTGACAACATTTAATTTTGTCCATGATGTTGCTGGTCATGTTCACTCACACAACATCATAAACAACAAAGTTGCTTGTGTTTCTGTTTCAAAATTTATTTAAAATAAATCTCTTAAAATCACATAAACTAAACACTAGTCCAAAAGCAAAAGATCACTAAAAGGAAACAAAATACATAAACAAATTTTTAAAAACTCATAAAAATCTTATACAGTTATTTACATATACAAATATAAACACACATAGCTACACATATACAAACAAACACATAAATATTTTAAACAAATTTATTAACCTTACAAACACAAAAATTAAAAAGAAACTTTTTTGAATAACGATACAACGTCTCGGACATGAAACTAATAAAATGAAAAAGAAAAATCTACTGAACATAAAATATCAAAATTGACAATTTTTCTTTTTTTTTCTACTTAAACTCAAAGAGGTTGTAAAAATTTGTATTTATTAAATCTCAAGATAATTTCTTATAATGACAAAGTCTTTTTAATGTATAAAACATAAATTAAGAAGACTGTTAAATAATGTTTTTAAATAAAAAAATTTTAATGTTTGATCTTAAAACAAAAATAAATAAAATTATTTTTAGTTCTTCGAAAATTATATGATTTACGATAAGTGAAATCTATAAAATAAAACATAAATATCAAGAAAAAATTACGAAAAACTATAAAATCTTTTAGTTTTTAAAGCAAGAGCTTGAGCAAAATAGGAAGATTTTTTAAGAAACAAAATTTTAATTGAATTTTAGGTTTTTAATTTTACACGATTTAAGTTTTTGAGAGCTTAAGCTTAATTTTATATGAAAATATAAATTTATATTTTAGTTTATAATGATTAAATTGCTTTTGTCCTTGAATTGATCAGCCTGCTCCATTATATTACGAAAAGTACGAAAGTGTTATATCTTGTTTCCACGGCACCTTCTTCTCTCTTTATTCTAGCTTCACACTCCAATCATGAGCGAATCAACTTGCCTCGCCATACAAAATTTTTAAAGCGAAGCTGGTAGATTCATGTTGAATCTACTTGCGAAGCATACACCTCTGTCATTTCTAATTTTTATCGCAAGTTTATCTGAACTATATGGATAAAATGTAAACAAAAAAAGAAAAACAATGTTTAAAGTGGTGTGTGAGTATGTGTAAAAAAAACAAACAATTAATTTCATTAAAATCTAAAATGTAATAAATTACATACAAAAAAAATTGAAACGAAAAATAAATTTTTGAACAAATTATTTGAATATTGTTTCAGTTTTATACAAAATCAAAAGCAAAAGAAAAAAATAAAAAACTCTATACTAAAATTTATTCTCTGTGGAAAGTAGGTTTAATGTGAATGTCGTTAACTCAAATACAAAATCTTTCAATTAAAAATAAACCAACGGCGGGGGATGCACTTTAAATTTATTTGATCTCATCTGTAGCCAATATTTATAATCGCCAAACAGCCGACCCAAATTAACAGATTTTTTCCGCTCGCACTTTGAAGGACTCACTTTAACGCTCTTCAGAAATTATAATCACTCGCGCTCTGTCAAACATTCCAAATTACAAAAAAACAAAAAAATATCCCCAAAACTTATTTGTTTATCGACAAATAAATTTTTTTAAAAAAACTTAATTTTCGTGTTCCTTGCATACACGGCTAAGAATAATTAGGGGAAAAATTTCTATAAATGAAACTAGAAAATTTTTTGGATAAGAAATAATCGTTTTATTGAAGAATAAGCCGTAGGAGTACCCTTTTAAACTGACTTCAAAAAAAGAAGGAGGTTATCAGTTCGACTAAATGTTGCTTTTTTACGCTTACAGATTGGTCCCGTTTTAAAAACAGTTCATAGTCATAAAAGTTAAAGCGTGTCCCCATGTCTTTTGAGGATTTTAGAGGGTGTCTCAATAGTTAATGTAATTTGATATATGTGGCCATACTTTTGACATGTTATAGCCAGATAGTTGGAAATTAAAGGGTGTCGTAATAGTTAGTGTAATAATTGTTTAATTACCGTCCTAAAGAAATATGATTTCAAGTTTGTCTGTTTTGCAGTCAGTTTTTGTTTTTGTAAGAAATATTTACAATTTAACTCTTATAACCCAAACTAAAATTTTCTATAAGGTGCCTATACATATTTATGAACATAATTAAAAAGGCATTTAAAAATTGAATTGATCAAATAAGAATTATGTGTTTACACGTAACGCTACTTCTTCCTTTTAGATCCTTAATTTTCACAATTCTGCAATTTCATATTTTATATTAGTGTAGAACAGTGTTACCGCACCTCTGATATTAAATAGGTGCAATAATTTTTTTAACTGGGGCAGCTAGTTTGTTTAAGTTTTCCTCTTCCGACGATTTATTAATGTAGAGTTACACCGGTGCAGGCAACCGCAACATATGTGCAGTTGTTCATCGTAGAAAATGAGGCTCCTTAATTTGAAATCATTTACATTTTCTTAATTTAAGGTCCCACAAGTACTATTTAACTTATTTAAGCCTGAGTAGGATATATGGAAACGCTGTGTAGGTATTGAACCATCGGCTTTTTCTTCTCAAAAACGTTTATAAAAATTTTTAACTCTCCCATTTTAATGTTCTGTTTACATCTATGAAAACATCAATAAGACGAAATACCAAGTACTTTTCAACGTAAACTCTTTAAACTGCTTCTACACAACATGTAGATGAAAAATCAAATCGTAAGACTGAAGTGTAGGTGGACAAAATAAAATTCATTACTATGTCTTGAAAATATAGCTACTTTGATATAAGGTGCCTTCTCCAATTGGCAAGAAAATATTTATGTACCTTTTTTGTAAATCTTTAACTAAATTGCAAAAAATGACAAGAAAAAATAAATTGTGTTACCTTAAAGTAATCGTCATGAAGCCTAAAAATATACACATTAAAGAAATATCAAGAGCAAAATTTTACTTATTTTTTATTTAAAATTTAATTAAATTTTAATGAATTCAATTAAATAAATATTTGTTATAATTAAAATTTTAAATTGATTTTAATTTGTTGAAAAAAATATTGTTGGTCACAAGTTAACAACTCTTAACTTCTTTTTTGTATTTTTCAAAAGACATACAAAAAGACATTAGTACTCCGTTGCTTAACCGTGTTAGAAATAAATAAAAAAACCAAAATTAATAGGAGATGATTTAAAGAAAGCAAAGGTTTTTTTTTCAACCTGTGACCGACGATATGTACTTCACAAAAATAGAATTCTTAGACCATTGTTCCTCTAAAAAATAAAAATTTATAACTGTTTCCCTCTTTTAGTTTCTATAATTTTATAAAACGGATAATTTTAAAAATTATGTATAATTAAAGTTGTAAAAATAATTATTTTGCCCAGCAGACGGGAAAACTAAATTTTCTCAAACTTTATTTTTCTATTCTGTTATTTTAAAAGACATTTGATTTTAATTGCTTCTCACAAGTAATTATTGTCTTAAAGTGACTTATAAACAATTTTACTAACCTTATTTAATTTTCTTTTCTTTACAGATCTTGATTTAACAATCTAAATCTTTTAAACAACTCAAGAAAAAAAAAAAAACGTCCAAGCAACATAATAAAATCTCATTAGCAAACAAAGCAGGAAATTAACATTCAAAACGACACATACAGATGAAAAAAGCAACCAAATAAAAATGAAATAAAATAAAATAAAAATGATATAAAAAATTATAAAAAAAAAGATTTAAAGATGAAAAAGATGAAAAATTATTTCAAATAGCCACAAAATAAAAACACAGAAAAATAGACTCTGAAGTAAATAATAACTAATCATTTTTTATACACGAATAAAAACGTATAAAAACAAAAACGTACCACAGTGATTAATAATGTTTTATGATCTCTAGCTTCAGCATTAGGAAAATACAATTTCATGATAAAAAAGCACACGTAAGAAACACAAACGGCAAACAAGCGAACGGAAACAATAATATGTGATTGTGGCCATAAGCGGATGTTCGTGTTGAAACAAAAACAAAAGCCACAGACAAACAGTTGTAAAGCACACAGCCAAAACTCACAGTAACCCAAGTAACTAAAGCAAAATATAAAAGAAAGATATATATTTTTGGCAACCGTTAACAGCAGATCTAAAATAAAAAAGTGCGTCGAGGTCTTAGGGCTTTTTATTGCTGTTTTTCGTTTTTTTTTTTGTCGATTTTTTGGCTTCAAAATTGCCATACTTAAAAATTACTTAAGACGTCGCCATAACTACAAACACTCTCACCTCTTGCTTTGAAAATCTTTTAAAAAACAAAATTCATACTCCCTAAAAATTTTTAGCACAGTAAAAGCCCAACGTTAAATAGAAAACAAAAACAAAAACAAAAAATATATATTAAAGTTAAAAATGGAATTTCTTAAAAGGAAACATTTTTCATTGTGGATTACGACGACAACATTTATAATTATGACCAACATTGCGTTAAATGTGTCCACAGTTCAAGGGCTGCAGGGTGTACCAACATGGATGTAAGTACTGAATACTCGCACAATAAATATTAAGAACACAACTTTATTATTTTTTATTATTTCAAGGCACAACAAAAAAGCGAAAAATAAATATTGTTTTTGTTGTAACTTTAGTCCCTAACTGTCATAGTAATAGTACACGACAATAATATCTTTTTTCAACAAGAAAATCTTTCTCATTCATTGTCTATTTGTTTATAAAAAGAATAGTAACAAATATACAATGATTTGGAAATACTCGTAAAAAGTTTATTCTTTTTATACTCAACAAATGTTCTTTAAAAATTGGAATACGTTGTGTAGCACCTCTAGAGTTTAAAGTTATTTTTTTTTTTAAATTTTCGTATGTCTTTAACTTCAACAAGTCTAAAGCTTTATTTTACAATGAAGGGAAAAACGTTCCTAAAAACCGATATTTGACAATCGCGACCAACAGTTCTATTTCTTTATAAAAATATTTTTTTTTTAAATAAATCTTTGCAATTTCAATTGTTATATTTGAACGAACAATAAATATTCATATCGACCTTTTGCTGCTAGAGACTCATAGTTCACAAAAAAAAAAAAAAAAAAAACACTCAAGTTGCTTTTTGGTTATAATCTGGTCTATAGACACCATAGATACACTTCGACTCGTAGACTCCCACGGCTAAAAATAAGATAAAAATTTTTTGTAAGACAGAGTTACATCACTGAAGACTGTTTCTTCTTGCTCAGCTTAGAAATTCTTAATTGAGAATTTCTTAAGCCAATAAATAAATTTATATTCGAAAAAATTAAATTATATTCTATATTCACATGGTTCGGAAATGCTTTTTTTAATATGTTGTCGCACGTTTGGCGACTTCAGCTTAATCAATGTTATGTTTAAATCATTATGAAGGTGCCTTTAAGAATGTTCCAGCGAGTTTCAGTGTTTCAGTGCAAGAAACAAAAAAAGTACGAAAATAATTTCTAGTTAAAAATATTAGAAAAATAAAAAAAGAAGAAATGCAGGAAGATATTTCTACAAACCACAATATCATTTTAATTATACAATATGATTTCTATTGCAATTGTATAAAAAGTACTTCTTTCAAAAGCCCTAAACAGTTAAAATAATATTTATTTTCTTACTTGCACATAAATGTTATATTTTCTAAAGAATCATAGGTTTCTTAGAAAATGACTTTAAATCCAAACAGCCACAAACAAAAAACTAAAAAAAGACCCCCAAATTTTTTTCATTCAATCCTCCAACCAAAAATGCAAAACACGAAAACTTGGAGCAATTTATCCAGAATTGGAGTAATTTTCCCTATTATTATTTAGGGTTTATTTTTATAGTTGAAGATTTTGTTCGGCCTAAGGTCCAAATTAAATTATTAAAAATGAAAAAAAAAAAAATAAAATATTTTGTTTCACTTTTATTTTTCCAATATTTCGGTAAACCTTGTAAACCATTATCAAGGAATCTACATATAAACACAACAAAGATTTATTTTCTTAAATACAATAATTATTTTTATTCTAAAAAACTTCTCTTCATTTTTACTTATTTTATTTTTTAATTGTATCCATTTTACGAACAGAAAAGCGAGCTTAAAAAATGATTAAAAATTAAAATTATTAAATATTATTTTATAGATCTTTTTCATTCCAGCTTATCTTATTATATTTAAAAGCAATTAAATATTTTTAACAAACAAAAAAAAAAAAAAAAAAACAGTGACCTTTTTCTCACGCTGGTTCATTTGTTATGTTTTTAAATTAATTCAATTTGGGCCTTTTCTTCCTTTATATAAAATTGCTTGTATCTAAAATTGGTATAAAATTTTTATTTAATTGCAAAGCGATACTTTATTCCTTAATGACCAAAAATTAGTCTGTTCTTCTATTTGGGACTTTTTTTGCTAATTTTTAAAATATCTTTGAGCTACTAGATCATTATTTCACTTTCGATTAACTAAAATTTTCTCATTTGAATGCTGTGATTTACATGCATATTTAATTTTTAAAATGGTCCTAAATTTTGGGCTTTTTTATTTTCTGTATGGAGGACTTTAGCATTTTTGCCCATACACAATTCTTGTGTAATTGCGGGCCTTTTTAAAACTAAATTGTAAGCCTTAAAATTAAATTTTGAAATTGCAATGCAAAGGTACTTTTTGTAAAAATAGTACTTGAAAAATTTTATTGCACAATAAAGTACTTGTTATAGAAAATATTTTTCTTAATAATTTGGACACAAAATATCGAAATGAATTTCTTTTTTTGTAATATTCAGAATTCTCTTTTGACCGAAAGTACCAAAAAAATATTTTAAATAAATACGTTCTTTTTAAAATATTCAAAGAAAGGCAATTTAACAGTTAGTACCCAGCAAAAAATTTCAAAAAAGGTAATCGAGTGTGGAATTAAGCATTTTCGGCGGAAGGACTTCCCAACTGATTCACCAACCTAATGATTTTAACAAGACATGAGACTTTTATAATCAATTACTGGGAATTGATTACATTGACTATTGCAGGAAATAATAAAAATCATAAGCACGTATTTTAAGGTACTAATTTTTTACTTAAAGAATTAGTTCAATAACTACATCCTTTATTTGCGAACTTATGTAATTTGTTTTGTAAGCGAGTAACAAAATTTGGTAATCACAAAATTAAGTCATTATGTGGCAAGTACTTTTTAAGGTAATGTCGAATTTTTTGCTGGGTAGTAATATTTAGGTACCAATAAGGAAATTCCTGATAGGTATATCCAGAGTAGTCAACATTTGATCTATTCATACGACAAGAAGTGAATAAGGGAATAGTTTTATAAAATATATTGACACCTCTTAGAGACCACTAAAACTTGCCCTGTAAACTTTCTGTTCTTAAGTTGTGCTTGTAATAAATTTAGTGGATAGACATTAAGTACTTTTTTATTGTTATAGGATTAAATAGTATTTCTCCTTAGCTAAACTTTTCATGTCTCCCGAACAAGCGACAAGGGGTGGTACATAAACTTAAATAGGGGCAAAAAAACCCTGTGAGTTTAATATAGTTTTTTAACCACTTGGGATGGACCTTAAGTACTTTTTAGTGCACCTTTCGTAATTTTAAAAATAAAAATGAGTTTTACACTTAAATTCAAAACAGCTCCTTCATAATTCTTGTTATTTCTGTGTTTTCTTTTCGTGGGTTTACACAGTAATATGGCATAATACATCTTAAATTGTTTTGTTATTTTAAAATACTCACATTCAAATTTACCACATTCATTAAACAATATTTTCTTTTCCTATATTTTTTTTACATTTAACGCTTAATTTTTTTTTATTATTTATAAGTTCATACTCAAATTTACTGCCATTATTTGCTTAAGCCCCCCATACAGAGATGAAATGAAATTGAACTAGTTTCAATTAATCACTTCGTTTTCATTCAAATAGAAAATATAAAACCTCTTTAAATGCTAAAATAGCAAAGTAAAGCAACTGCATGAAAAACTTACATTATAAATGAAAAGTTATCAGAAAATCATTTTTTTCCATTACTCAACATGAGGTAAAAACTAACAGCGCGAACAAATAAAAAATAAATAAATAAATAAAATTTAGTCTTAACCCTAGAGGTTGAGTTTGACTTTAAATGGAAAAACTAAAAAACAAAAGCTTGCAGACACACACACACATACATGAACGCAAAATCTTAATACCTTGAACTATTTGAAAAAATGGTAAATCGAAATAGTCTAACGGTAAATTGTTTAAACCAAACCATAAGATTTTCTTTTGCTTTTGACTTTTGGCAATATAAACAGCAGGCAGGCATGCAGGCAAAAAGCAAACAGAAAAAAAGGCATTCGTTGTGAACAAGAAAAAATATACAAATGAAGAGTTTTTCTATTGCTTTGCAACATCAGATGAAACATAGTAAACCTAAAACAGTATTTTTTGGTGTTTTAATTTTTGTTTTAAAAATGGAGTTTTATCGAAAACAGTTCAAAAGTTCGTTTGATTCAAATGAAATATAAAAACTGATGCCATTAGATAAATAGCTTGTAATTGCTTACAGATACTTTTATTAATTCTAATGTTAAGATGCTGGCATATATATGTTTTAACCGTGTGATGCGAATTCCAGCTCGAAAAATAAATCCTCTTCTGATACAGTATACGTTGATCTCAGAGTTCGAGTTGTCTAAGTTTTCTTTTTTCTTCTCGTCTTTAGTTACCTGCTGATTCAAAAAATGATTTTATTTTGCTTTTAAAGCAGCTGTTTTAAAGTAAAAATATTTATTTTTAAAACCCATTTCTGTGTACTGTAACAGCCAGAATGAGACTTTAAGCGCCGTTTGCGTTTGACTTTAATCTACACCGAGTCATTCATCCTCTTCCGCGAGGCTTATCTTCAGCATCAAAAATACTTTTCCTTAAAGGATGAAGCCATTACTTTTATGTTAAATTAGTAGAAGCTAAATCTACCATCATTTTAATTTATCTACATTTTTTTGCCTTTTAAGAGAGAAAAGTTGAACTTCGTGCAAAAACTTTTTCGCTATCACAAATTTGATTAAATAAAAACCTATTTATTGAGTAAAAGAATAGCATATTTCCAAAACTGTAGTTTGTTCAAGAGCCACTTGAAAAAAATACCCAACTATTCAATTAAGAAATATGTTTCATTAAAATAAGAAAAAGTACTTGTTTATAAGGTGAAGTCCTATTTTGCTGTAAGTACTTTTTTTAAAAGCTCCAAATTTTGTAAAGTGTATTATTTTCTAAAGTGTTTAATTGTCTGTAATTTTTTCTCTAAAATATATTCTCTTCTTTTAAAATACATTTTTATATATAAAATATTTTTCTCTCAAAAAGTATTTTTGAAAGTATTTTTTGCCTTTAGGATCTGTGCCTCGCTTTTATTACAAAAGTGAGAAATATCTCACATGAATACCTAATAGTCATCCTGCGATGATAATGAGCTTAAGTTAACCAAGAATTTGATATTTGAAGGAGATAAAATAATTCATGATTATTTCAAGATCACCCTGTATAAAACAAGATCACTATTCTTATTTCTTATATGAGAAATTTCTCTCTTGAGCTACAGAAACAGAAACTTGTTCCAAAAAGTATTTATTCCTGAAAATAATTTTTTCGAAGGTCTTTAATATTTTCTGATCGTTTTCTGAGTAGGTATCCTTTATTTTATTTTATTTCATTTTTTTTTAAGAGAAGAAGCACTTCAGGCATTATTACTTATTTAGTTATTACCGTAACTGTGCTACATTCTTTACGAAAGCGATAGATTAGAGATAAGACGGGTGCTGAAAGGAGAAATATAGAAAGCCATTTTATTAGTTATTTTACTTCACCGGCGAATATGATATGAATAAGTACCGACGAAGGAGGCTTCCCCTTTTTTTTTTTTTTTTTGTTTATTCTGAATATGAAAATAATATTTTTATTTTTTGATTGTCGCAGGGGTTGAACCAGGCCAACCACGCTTATATTCAACGTGTTTACCACCTTGACTACAGTAACTACAATAGTTATTTTGGTGTACAACATTACTCTTTTTAAAAATCATCTTTTTTTAAAATCTTTGATAATTGTTCTTCAAAAAGTCACCTTTTTAAAAAACACGTCTTTTCCCTGTCGAAAAAAATTTTTTTTAACAAAAGTGTTTCCCTTCAAAAATTTCTTACTTGGAGACAGGTTTTTTTAATTATATTTTTTAATAAGGTGCTTTCTGAGGCTGTAATGTAGTTTGTAATAGCAGAAACAATATTACTTTCATTAAAAAGTACTTTTCGAAAAGTATTTTTTTAAAGTACTAATTTTTTCTCCGCAAGGTACAAAGAACGATAATATTTAAGAAAGTCAATCTGTAATAGTAAAACAACATGCTTTTCAAAAGGAATAAAAGGTATCATTTCAGAATATGGGACTTAAAATACGTAGGTATGTTTTTTAAAACAAGTGCAAAACTTAAAAAGTACTTAATGCCAAAGAACCTTAATGAAATTCCTGAAAATTATTTTTAAATCTTATAACTTGTTTTTTTCGCAGAATTTATTTTTTTCTAAAATATTTTTATTTTTCTCTGTTTTTTTGTTATTTTATTTGTCAAAATAGTAATTTAAAGTAATAAATTAAAATTAAAGTTAAAAAGAAAAATCTTAATCAGCTTGATAATATCCAATTTAACAAAATACTTCTTTTTCATCTACATAAATAACAACTTTATTTCCATTTTAATCCTTCTCAACTGAAATTATATCTTTTTAACTAAAATTTACATAAAAATCTGTGATACTTTGATACTTATTTTCTATTACTTTTAAATTGATACTTTTTTAATTAATTTCCGTGGCTTGAAACATTTCTTTATCCAATCACATCGTTACCTACAAACAAATGGTCTTTATTAAAATATCATAAAAATTTGTTTTTATTAAAAGAAGAAACACCAACAACAAAAAATTTACATAATAAATTTATAAAATCTAATAAAAAAATCCAAAATTCAATATCCGTTATTAAATATTGTAAAATAATTGAATATAAATAGAAGATTAAAGAAGAAGAAAAAGCAAATCTTATAAAATTAATCTCTCTGTGCTATTCAGAGTGATTTACATCGTGTTGAATTAATCGTTGTAATTTAGTTACAAATTGTAAAATTTATCTCAAGAGATTGGTTGAGTTTTGAATAGAAAACTTTAAATGGTTTAGGAGAGTTGGAAAGTAGTTAGAAAAACAATATATTACATTTTAATAGATTTTGACTTTCCAGTTTTTTTACATTTCTTGATGAGTTTTGATATGTGTTCAAATAATAACTCTAAGTGAAAATTAATTTTTTATGAGAATTTCTTTCGTACAATTTTAACAAATGATATTATTTAATAACTTAAATTAATGATCGCTGATATTTCTTAAACGGAGTAATTAAATAATTCTTAAAAAATAACTTGAGTTAATTTTATTTTAAAAACAGTAACCAACCGCGATTGCTGGGTTGGCAGAGTGTCTACATGAGTATGAGTTCGGATCCCAACAGAGCCCTAAGTTAAGAGAAAAATTAATAGTTGTTGTTGATTAGTTACTTTCGATTAATAATGAAATACTTCCTCGTTAAGAGTAGGCAAAATATTATTGTGTAGCAGCAGTAAATGAGTTGGAAATCAAATAGTGCTTCTAACTAAGACAAAGGAGCGTTTTGTGAATAAATAAAAACATCTGGTCATTAGTTCGAGTCTTTTCGAAAACGCAGCGTAGTTTGATCAGATGACGGCGAGTGGTAAATGCGCACATTTGTTCAAGTAGTAACAGTCTCGCCGTAGTTACATAGTATTGTGGCGTGGATGGCTGCGACACTCAGGAATTCGAGTGTTTATTAAAAAAGAGGCACCGCTAGTCAGAGACGCAGAGCAAGGAATAGAGAACGCAGAAAGTGACAGAAAAGTGTAAAATTTAAACTGATATGCTGGTTGACGTGCAATGAAAAAGGAAAATCCGTAAAAATGCTGTAACTAATTTTACAAATAGAACACTTTTCATGCTTTTAAAACCTAACACTTAATAATCCACCTTGTACGAAGCAAAAAAAAAATAATGATATGAAACAACAAATATGTAAATTTTGTTTTGCCAGTCTCTTACCATCAAAATAAGAGATTTGTTATAGATAAAAAACCAAAAATTTTTTTAACAAGAAAATAAGTTAAAAAAAAACACAAAAAAACAGAGAGAAAATTAAAAAATATAAAAAAACACAGCATCAACTACCAATAAACCAACTAATTGGAAAACTAAGTTAGAAAATACTTAAAATCAGGTAAAAAGGATGAATCGCTTGAGCCGAATTTTGTGGTCCCCTTACATACCACATCCACCTCATTAATCAAATGAAAAAAATATCTATGAGAAAAATGAAATTAAAGAAACCTCCTTACTTTTTTATTATTCACCGATTTTTCTGATTTTTCATTTCCATTCATCGAAGTTCTGAAAGTCTATTTGAAACTAAAAGCGAAAACACGTTTCTGTATCCAACACAAGCCAGCAAGTCATATCCCTTTTCTACTACCGCTGTAGGGTGCAAAAATGTTGTAGAAAAAAATATAATTAAGAAAAAAGTAACACGACAAAAAAAAAAACAATTTCTGTGGTAACACAAATAAATTTCATGGCGGTTAAGTACACACACACAGCTCACCAGGGAATAAATTACAATAATAAAAAAACAAATATAAGTACTTTGGAGCAGAGCAGAAAAAAAATTTAAATGAAGACAAAACAAAACCAAGGAAAATATTTTAAAGAGAATATTTAATATTTATTTAATTTATTTTTGATAAATATTAAACCTTAAGTCTCAGGCTTTTGTATAAAATTCTAAAATATGTCCATGATACTAAAGTTACAAGGGAACCATTTTGTTGCAGTTGTGTTAAAGCTCAAAACGAAGTGAAAACATGTAATGAAAAGGGTTGAAAAGAAAATCCTTATGAGTAGAGTAAAAGTATTGTTTTCAGTTGAAAGTACATTTTGCATACATTTTACAATTGCTACAACTTTCCAATAAAAAAGAGGAAAAGTAAAAAGTCCCCTTTTTATTTGGTAAGAAAGTAAGTACTACGTTTTCTTACTAAAAGATCTGAAAGTACCTTGACTGGCAAAATTCTAAAAAAATGTCGCATGTGTGACAGTACAATTTCGAGATGATAGTTTCTTGTGTGATAAGTTTCCAACGATTTTAGAAGGTAAAAATTTATTATCATCATGATTTCATTTATTTGAAACTGATTTTCATGTAAGAAAGTTACAAATAACAAACAAATTTTTGAACCCGAAATGGTTAATTTTGGCTTATTGTAGCTTCGTTCATGCTCAGGCTACAAGGCTAGCGAGATACGGGTTTTATAGCCTAATTCCTTCTCTAAACAGCATTCTAGTTTCGAATAAATCTAATCAGCAAATAAGAATTTTCAAAGTTATTACCATTTATTTTTAAATTTCCCCACTGTGCATTTTTTAACAATAATTCATTAGCATTTAAATTATCACTTTAGTATCACTAAGGTTTCGTTAAAAAAGTCTAATAATAATAAAAGAAATCTTCTGTAGCAGCAACTATAAAATGGGATTTTAACAACATTTTTATTGAGGAAATAATGAGTACAACAGGACACACAATGTGTTTTAATGTGGTCAATTTTAGTACACAATCACTTTAAATTTCTATCGCTCAAAAAGTTGATCTTGTGGTTGCACGCAAAGTCGTGCTGTTTGTTGTAGCAAAAGCAAAATAATGCAACAAATTATTAATGTATTGTTGTTTTTGTTTTTGTTAGTTAATAATCTCAATGTTTATTTTGTAAGTTTTTAGCCTTAAGCCAGATTTGTCGTCCATTAAAAAAGGTTCATAAAATCTTACAAAATTTATTATGTTAATATTTATGTATTCGTTATTGTAAAAGCATTATAGAGAATATATTATCCATTTTAAGTCAATAAATTACTAATAAACTTTAAAATTATTATTGAGTTTGAGCATTAAATTGTCTATTAAAAACAGGTTACATTATGACTGAAATTTTGTAAATTTCGTTAAGAGCTTTGAGTGTTAAAATTGTGTACAGTATTAACGAAAGATAAATTGTGGATTTTATTTACTTTTGCATTAAGGAGATTAAGCTAAATTATGGACAAAATAAATATCAAAATGATTTCTAAAATACATATTTTGTCGATATAGATTTTAGAGTAAATTTATTTTTGTTGCTCTGGTTATGTAAATCTAGTTTTGTAAAGTAGCTCTAATCAAAAAAGCAAATATTGGGATGACAGATAATTAAAAAAAATACTTACATAAAAATGTCGTCGGTACTTAATGGGTTAAGCATTTTTTTAAAAATTTTAGTTTTTCTTTAATGATCTCCTTAAAAGCTTTAAAATGATACCCATATTGATATTTTAAAAAATTTGAAAAGTTCAGTGGCCCGTAACTCGGGAAATATGGACGATTGCCAATTTTTTATTTTTTAATTCTCTATCGCCCCATATATTTATTTTTTTGATTAGAGTTAGTTTAAATTATATAGAAAAGTTATAGCTAATCGTAGTGTTTTGCCCGCTGCGTCGAAGGATATGGATCGATTTTGCAAAATTTTTGACACTTGGCGTATGAAAATTTTTTCTAGCCAATCTAGTGATTTCAACACTAACGCAGAGGGACAGACAGACATCGCTCAAACTATGAAGAATAATTTTCATTTTATTCTTTTTTGAACTATAGCTTTTATCTGGAGTTTTACAGTTTAAAAGGGCTGCCACAGGTTTAAGAACGCACGTTCTAGTTTTGTTCATCTGTTAAGAAAAAGAAATTCACATGCATATTTATGATGAATATAAAATTCATTTGAATATATTTAAAAAATAATCGGCGACTTTGCTTTTTGTTTCAATAAAAAAAATCTGCTGGATGCCAAATTTTCAACGTCTAGCCTTTCAATCGGCTAGAGATATTTATTGCCATAACAAAATCTTAAAAAAATTTTATTTTAATTTACTTTTCCGTTGGGTGATAAAAAGCTTTTTCTTAGGTAGAGCTTTGCGAAAATTATATTTTTGAACAATAGAAAATCCAATTGAGCGTTAAGGAAGAATGCATCAAATTTTATGATAAATAAATTATTATGCTGGCATCAGCAAAAGTTAAAGATACATAAATCAAATTGTATCGTGTTTTTATTTTTATAATTCACAAGATTTTAATTAAACTAGCGAAAAGCCACGACCATCGTTACTGAGTCGGGTTACATATTGAAACTTTACAAACAGCTGCCACAGATATTGAAATATGAAATTAAGCCTTAACGAGAACCGGCTTGGGTTTTTTTTCAGAACTATTTGTGCTATTTTTTTTTTAGATATTAAAAGCAACGATTTGATTTTAGAACAGAAATTTTTATTGTCTTTATGGTAATTTAAAACTGAAAACCTGTTCAATATTTGTCCATATGAGAAAAGTAATAATTTTATACAGCAACACTTAATGGGCACTTATTTTTATTTTGTATTATTAATTACAAATACATTTTTGGTTTCTTAGATTTTAACTGCATCTCATTAAATATGTTCTTTCGGTATTCTCTAACATCACTTAAAAATCTTACTATTTCTTCTTGCAGTTTTATGCCTCTTTTTAAAAGCCGCTTCCTTTATTTGGCGGCTCTCATTTCTGGCACATAATTACAGGGTACTATGAAATGATAATGCATTAAAGCAGAATTAATAGGATTTCTTTTAAAGAAAAAAACCTAAACAAACAATAACTTTATTTAAGACTAGAAAAATAAAACAACAAATACAAGCAACGAAATAGAAAATATACAATTGCCGTCAGCCTATTAAAGCAGGTCATAAATTGAACAAGTTAAAACTTAAAAGGAATTATTATGAAAAAACAAAAGGCTGTTTTTAGACAAAAATCAAAGAAATTGTTCGGTATTTGGTGAAGAAATAATAAAAAAGAAACCTAAAAATTATTTTCAAATTTATTTGTATGAAAGAATATTTGAAAAGAAAAATCACTGAATCTAAATTGATGTTATTATGCCTGCATTTAAAGGTTCAAGAGACTATTGCAGGCATCTTTTTTTCTTTTCTGAATGCGATACAGATAATTAATATTTGCTGTGACGATTAAAATTGCATACTGTTGACAGTGTCGAATAAATTGAAATAAAAAAGCAATTCTTCATTATGAGAGGAGTTTTAAGAAACAAAAAATATCCTTCTCCTAACGTAGAAAGCGTATAAAGGTGAGCGGTCGTAAACTATTGATTTCAAGATATCCAGATGTATTTCAGTCCGTTTTTATTTATCAGATTTAATTTGAAAAATAGTAAAATTTTAGATTTTGCATTAAGGAGATTAAGCTAAAGTATGGACAAAATAAATATCAAAATGATTTCTAAAATACATATTTTGTCGATATAGAATTTAGAGTAAATTTATTTTTGTTGCTCCGGTTATCAGAGGCATTTAAGAACAAGTAAGACTGCTATACTCGGCTATGCCGAATCTTAAACACCCTTCACCATTTAGGTAAAACTAGTTAAGTATAGTAACTGAAATAAAAAAATTTGGGTGACAGAGAATTAAAAAAAAGAAAAGAAAATGTCACGGGCTTTTTATGGGTTGAGTATTTTTAAAAATTTTAATATTTCCTGAAAGATACCTTTAAATAATTTTAAATAATACTAATATTGACTTTATTAAAAATCAAGTTTTTATATGAAAATTTCAGAAGCCTATAACTCCGGAAATATGGGCGCGTTTTTTCACAGTTTTATCGCTCTATATATTTGTACGTTTGATTGGAGTTACATCATTGTTCCACATGATATGGAAAAATTAGAGGTATGCGTGGTATCTTGCCCGATGTTTCAAAGGACTTCACAAAAAGCGAATATTTTAAATTCAAGCAAAAATCGCGTTGCACTTAAAAAAATTTTCGCTTATCTTGGAATTTGAAAAATAATTCGAAACTCTCGAAATCTATTGAAAATAATTTTACAAAAATTACAATTTCTCTAACTTGAATAATCCACAAAAATATATAAAAAAATTATCGAAAAAAAAAATAAAATTTTTTAATATCGTCAATAATACAAAAACTTGTATAAAATTTATTTTTATAAAAGTAAGAAGGAAAAATGATTTTTACATTCATGTAAATAAATTGGCGCAAAACTAGTGAAGCAACCCTGCGTTCAATAACATTCATGAGGAGATAAGTCTCACATCGTGAGTTAAGTTCTTCCACATTCTAAAACATTGATTAAAACGACATTAACTGTGCTTTTAAAATTAGTTTTCATTTTGTCATTCACTACATTCTTGCCGTATTTTAGTCATGATTAGCTCAACACCACGGCCACTTTCATATTTTAGACGACAATAGAAACTTTTGAATTCTTATTTGGTTCGAAGTACCTTAGTTTTCATTGTGATAATTCTTCCAAAATTCTCAAAAGCTGTGATAAGGGCTCTAAGAGTCCATCACTTTAAAAACATAGTTGAGCGACCGCCCTCGTAAAAATTATGCTACCACGATAATAATTCGAATTGAAAAATATTTTTTAAAAGCCTTTTAAATTTTTCCTATCATAAATTACTTTTTTGTGAAATTTCTTTTCAACTTTAGCGGCATTAGTTCTTGTTTAGATGTTTTTTTATTCTTTTGCATCCTTTGTCTCTTTTCGGCAACCTGGCTACACAACTCTATAACTTTGTGGCGAAAACAAATAATAAAACACTTTACACTAGACACCATTTACCACTGAGAGCTGGTGGTATTAAGAAAACCACCAAAAATAATAAAACAAACTGGAAACTAAGGAATAAGAAACATTAATTTAACTGTCTGCTCACACTCTCTAAATGTGCATTTAAATAAAAATGACGGACTTTATGCACAGAGGCATAAAATAAAAAAGCATCCGTAACAACTACTCATGCGGTGTTTTTATACAAATAATGCAGACGAAATGTATAAATGTACAGCATATATTTTAAATATTCCAAGTGTACTTGTAGTAAATTATTTAAAAGAATGAAATGATTTATTATTCGGAGAGTTTTTTTTTTTCTCCTATTCTTTTTTTTGAAGGGAAGTTATACGAGGGCTGCTCTATATATTTCTGGCCTAATAGTGAAAAAGCGAATATTTATAATTAAAAATGGTTTTATTCTTTTTCAAAGTATTCTCCAGCATGATTTATACACTTTTGCATCCGCTCAAACCAGTTGTCGAAGCACTTTTTTCACTCCGATTGAGACACTTCTAAAACATGGTTTTTGAACACTTCAACAGCTTCTTCTGGCGACGAAAATCGTTGACCACGCATTTTTTTCTTGATGTGCAGAAACAAGAAGAAGTCATTAGGTGCCAAGTGAGGGCTCTACGGCGGATGACCCATTAATTCGACGTTTTGGCCGGTCAAAAACGCTCTGGTTTGAGCCGACGTGTAAGAGCTCTCATCGTCATGGTGAAAAATGATTCGTCTTCTCTTGTTGGTTTTTCGAATTTTTCCGATTACTTCAGGCAAACAAATTGTAGTGTACCACTCAGAAGTGACCGTCGTACGTTGCTCAAGCGGAACAGTCGCCACATGACCAGTTTTCCCGAAGAAACAGGCGACCATTTGCTTCGAAGTGCTTCTTCCACGAACAACTTTCGTTGGATTTTGCTCGTCTTTGAAGACCCACAGGCTCATACGCATAGATTCATGATCCGTCACCTGTGACGAACTTATAAACGTCTTTTGAAGCACCACAATCGTATTTTTGCAACATTGCTTTGCACCAATCGACACAAGCCTCTTTTTGAGCGACTTTCAAATTGTGCGGGATCCAACGAGAACAAACCTTTTTTACGGCCAGGTGTTCATGCAGTATCGAATGTATGCTGGTGGAAGAAATGTCCAAGGATGGTTCTATCTCTCGGTATGTCGCATGTCGATCTTGCATTATCAGTCCACGCACGGCATCAATGTTCTCTGGCACAACAGCCGTTTTTGGACAACGTTCACGGAATTCGTCTTTGAGCGAGCTTCGGCCACGATTAAATTCATTATACCAATTTTTCACAGTGCTATAGGATGGTGCTTCATCGCCATACAAAGATTTAAGTAGATCAATGCACTCTTGTCGTGATAATCCACGTCGAAAGTTGTGAAAAATGATGGCACGAAAATGTTCACGAGTTAATTCCATTTTTTTCTATATTAATTTTTTCAAGTCACTGTAAACAACACAAATAATGGTCGTACGTCAAAACGTTTTGATTACAATTATGCTTAAAAATCACAAACTTTCCAATGGAAATGTCAGATTGCACTTGGCGGCACTCAGTGTTGCCAGGCCAGAAATATATATAGCAGCCCTCGTATTTAGGAAATAATTTCTGTCAATTAATTGCGTTATGTTAAGGATATATGTTTCAAAGAATTCTTGATAGATACTTCATTTTTAACACCCTGCAATTGCTTGCTTTGTTAATTTTTAGAGCCTCAAGTCAAGCAGACGCATTAATATACTTATTTTTTAATTTGCCGTCGAAGAAATTTAATTTGCTGCAGCTGGGATACGAATTCAGGCCACCAAACCAATTACATATGTAGTAAGCAGCCTGTTATTCATCTAAGCTGCAGAAGCCAGACAAAAAGATATTTAAGTGTCCATAGAAATCTTATGGGCAATAAAAAATGCAACATTAAAAAGTTATTTACTTTTACTGCAAAATTACTTACCTTGAGTTTCAGTGCAAAATGCTCGATTTACGGATGCTTTAAGTTGCTACTGAGATTTATCAAACTGGTTTGAAGCGTTTAATAATTCCTGAGGTAAAACCTAGATTCTACAAAAAATCTTTGAATAAAAAAATATGAAAAAAAAACATTAATATTTTTTACCTCATTTGGAAGTTATTCCTTTAAATTTCTATCTTATTGTTCTGCATACTTAACTTGCAACTACAGCAATAGCAGAAACAAAAACAAAAAAAAAAAAAAACAAATTGTTGTGTATTTTCTTAATTGTTTTTCTCTTTTTTGTTTAAGAAAACATCTTGTAGAGATGTATTTTAGGGAACAAAGTGGAAAAAAGTACAAATATCCGCCAGCCTATTTGTAAACAATTAAAATAGCTTCATTTTTTTTATTGTTCTTGTTGTTGTTGCAGCAATGTTCTAGTTGCCCCGTATTGTTAAAGCTGCTGTTGCAATAGACTTTCATTAAAGAAAATTTTTCTTATTTAAACATTGAAGAAAAATTATAAATTAAACTGTTGATTGATTTTGTAATGAACTTGAACTCTTACAAGACTATTTCTTTCAATCAATCATTTTGTCTATAAAACTATTTACATTTAATTTATTACAAACAAATGCAATTGGCTTATAAATCATTAATTGAGTGATTATTAAAATGGTTTATTTTTGTGTATTTATTTCTCTACTCTAAACATTTATCCAAACACTTTTATTTATCATAAATTTGTAAAAAAAACAATTTTGTATAAAATTTTAATTGAATTTAACACAGTTTTGTTCAACATGTCCGATGTCGTGTAGCGTTATTTATTAACACTCTATAGCCACTCAATAGGTGGAATTTTTCATATTTTATTTCTGTTTTTATTATTAATTATTTGTTGGAATTTTTTTTAAAGGTGTCGTGTGGTGTAAATTTTTGGGTTATTCGACCACCTGGAAGTTAGAAGTTTTTACATGTTACAATTTTTTAGAACTTAATCAAATGCAGCCTCATATTGTTTACAAAAGCAAGTTGCCTTAATAAATTTTTGGAATCTACATTTAAACTTCAATTAGCAAAAGCGCTCAAATCTATTAATAACGCAAACTCTACTGTTTATGTGTTCACAGTTTGTTATTTAGTGACCTGGTTTCCTTTTAAAAATATTTAAGAATTTGTAAAAAATTGCAGTGATTCTGAGTCAATAAAAAGCTCTTAGAAAATAACCTCTAGTTCTAAAATGTATATTAAACAATAGAGAAAAAAAGTCTAGAACGAAGTCACTAACACAGAATCGTCTTAGAACTCAGATATTGTAGAAATTACAAAAGAAATAACAAACTAAGATTTACCATTTTTCCACCTGTGGTGAAGGCTATAAAAAACAGATACCGAAAAGGGCAAATTCTGATAAAAGTCGCATAAGAAAAATTTTGAATTAAAAACTCATCTTTTTTTTTTTTTGCAAATAAATTAACAAGTTGTTTATTTACTTTCCGCTTGATAAAAAAAAATACACAAGATTTGCTACAGTAAACCGTTACTGGCTAAACCTTATATTCCTCACTGTACATTTTTATCAAATCAATCTTGTTAAACAAAGCTGCTGAAACAGCTTTAAAAACCTTTAAAAATAAACGAAATATTGTATAAATAAATTAATATTTTTTTCCTTTAACAGCTTTAACATTAATCAAATTAACATATTTTTCTGAATGATTTTACATTGTATTTTATAAAAAAAAAAAAAAAAACAAAACAAATACATCTTAATTTAATTTTCTTTTTCTCAAACTTTGCAATCAGAAAAAAACCTAAATAAAATGAAAAGCAAACAAAACAAATCTTAAAAGCTGAAAAAGTATCAAATTACTTCAACTTCTGGCAGTCAAAAAAAAAAAAAAAAAAAAAAAAAAAAACTAAAATGAAAATGAAAAAAGGGAATAAATAATTTAAAACAATAAACAACAAAATATAGATGCTTTTAAAAAAGTTTAAGCAAATCAACCAAAATACAAATACAAGAAAAAAATTCCAAAATAAAACAGAGTTTTACTGAATGACTTACTGGCGGTTGGATGGGAGTTTTGTTTTTAATTTTTCATCACTTTTTAACAATAGCGTTCATCAAGCAACCCCTTCTCTGTTGTGCATTTTTACCATGAAGTAGCAGTAGTATTTCCAAATGAAGCTAAAAATTATGAGAAAGAAATATTTTTAAAAAACGTAAAACCATCACTTTGACTAGAAAAACCTTAAACAAAATTTACATATTTGCTGTTGCTATATTTAAATTACTATCGAAGGGATATGACGTTATATAACATGTGAATAAAGTTGGTCCTTCGAACCAATCAAAAGTCACAGAAACGGGAAATTTGGTTTAAAATACACAATATGAAAATAATATCAAATAGCTATGACTAAGAGACATCATATAACGGGGTAGCTGCACAAAAAATAAATTAAAAAAAAAAAAAATAATGAAAAAAAGTGGCAACGTTGTTAAGCTTTAGCAGACATTTTGAAAATATTATGATATTAAAAATTTACCAGTTACAACTCTTCGCGCATATACCCGAATGAATTTAGAATATGGGGTAATTAGATTCGGTAGGATCGAGCGATCTACAATTAAAAGTTTTCTAATAAATAGGTGTTGGATACATTATCTAATTAGCTTAGAGCACTTATTAGTATCAGCTAATTTTTTGAATAGCTTCGTATTTGCTTTTGTATAATATTTATAAACAAAAAACCAGCTTTTAAATTATCTTCAAACTGGGTGTTTTCAATCAATGTGTTGTGACCTTTTTAAAAATGTTTCAATACTTAAGCATCGCACACTGTTTTTGGCAGGTTAAACTATGTCTTCCACTAGAAATATATAAAAAAGATTTAACTAAGAACAGACTTTTGTTTCTTTTGGAGCTTATTAAACACAGGCCGTATAAAATCTTTAAGATTTCATATTTTTTAAAAATAATAGCTTCTCATGCCGGATTTATGATATCGCATATAATTTGGAATTAAAATATCTTTCTTAATTCAAATTGTAAAAACCACTAAATAAATTGAAGAGTTTTGAGATTTCCTTAAGAGATTTTGAGAAATTTATTTAATAATGATACAAGGAAATGTGGCTCAATGCCGAAAAGAAGTAATAGTTGCACGTCTAAATAAGAACAGATGTTCACAAATGAAATCGAAAGTTTTTAAGGGACCGACTCAAATTTATAATAACGAAAAACGTACCTAAATCTGGATGCGGTTCGAATATTTAAAAGCCAGATTATTATGATCAACTTACTCAAAATTTTTTTAAAATTGACTATAATACATTAACAGCAGAGATAGCAGATAGTGTTGATAGGTGAGATAGCGCATTTGCGCTAAATCCAGGTTTTTTTGATTGGTATACTTTCAAGAAAACGGCTACACTAGAATGGATTTGTGAGGAGAGATCTTACATTTTGTTTGCTGCATATGATTGGATTGGGTTTGTATCTCAATCCTTGCCAATTTAACAATGTCAATTATCCTCTTTTTTATTGACTTTTTTTATACCAGTATATGTGACAGCGCCCTTCCTTGAAGGCATAAAACTACAGCGTGAAATTGTTGGCGAAGTAAATAATGTATGAAAGGGCTGTGTATGCGCTTCGAAAACTGTAAACCGCCTACTTAACACTAGAGGCGCTGCAACTCCATTTAAAAAAAAAGCAATTGTAGGGTTGTAAAAAATGCAGCGTTTTTGATCTTTACCAAAACTGTTTAAATAATGATAAATCCGGGCTAAAGACATTTTTAGTATTTTAAGTATATAGGATAACTTGGATCTGTATCATGTGATTTTCAAAAATGCCATCTAGAATCCGAGTGAGTAATCAAGCACTTTCTGGCTGTTTGTGGAATCTATTTTTATTTTTTGTGAGCTTTTAAAATTTTTGATATTTTTAGTAAACGATGTAACGCCGCTGCAAAAATTTGTTTAGATAACCCTTTGCATCCTTTTGAAATAGCTCAGTTAAAAGTTCGTTACAAATCATCTCTTAATAAATAAATATCTTATAAACATTATCACTCTCTACAGCTTTTTCAGAGCTTTGATGGGCATAGTTTTTAATATTTTTTTTTTTTTTGTTAAATTGTTACTACCTCTGTTTTCCTTTTCGGCATTTTTTGTTTATTTTCTCAATTTTGTTGTTCTTGGATATTCTTTGCGAGTATTGCAAATGCTGTGTTTTTTTTCACGCATGATGAATTTTTACAATTTTTGCTGATTTGAAACAACATATTTTTCAAGTGTTGATTTCATCTTTCTCTATGCAAGACATGTCTGTTTAGCTTGATAAGAAATCATAAAAAGTGTTTTTTTTTAAATAAAATTTTGTGAAAGTGAACATATTTCAATCAAATAAATTTTGCTTGCTCAGTAGTCCGGTTTTTCATTTTGCTTTGTTTTCTTTAAGAATTTTTTTTTTTTTGCCACTGGGTGGCTAAAAGAAAGGAAGGATTATATAACATGTGTGACAAGTTAGCGTAAATGCTTATTTTTTGGGCGGGAAGTTAAGCCGACTTTACAATAATCTACTGAGAAAAAACGAACGATTATCAGTTGGAACGAAAGTAGCAAGCGGTAAAGATATGTATATGTCAAGATAGCTATTTATTTAATGTAATTCCTATAAGACATTGGTAATTTTAAATAAATAATAACAAATAATAAATAATAAATAATAATAAATCTGTATTCTCTCAAATACGTTGGCCGAGGAACTGATCGCTTCCGAACGAACAAAAAATGAAGAATATGTCATAAACTATCTCAGTGCTAACGACAGTGCGGTGCTATTCCAAATCACGTTGGCATTCTTAATAGTCGACAAAATTAAGAACTTCAATATTGAATTTAAGCGCGGTTTGGTAAACCATTAAAATTTAAAAAAAAACTGGCCAATAAGAAGGTCGGATAGTAATATTTCCTTCTTTTTCCAAAACGCTAAGGCAAAAAAATACTTCTGTTGAAGCTCTTAAGATCCATTAGGCACTATCTGCAATTTACATTCCAGACGTCTTGCGATACCGTTAATTTGATCCTGATCTCATTCAATAAGTTATCCTTAAGAACCAATTTGTTAGTGTGGTATAAAAAAAAGGAAAATGGCTTGCTGCCGTTCTCTATCAAATATCTTAGAAATAAGGCATGTACCCGAAAAAGTTTTTATAAATTTATTTACTACTTTTAACTGATCAATTAAAAACAACAGCAACCACAAAACCATTAAAAATATACAATTTTTGAAAAGGCAAAGACGCATATTTTCATAATTTCTGCCATTTCTTAGGTAGAAACTTAGATATTTTGTGAAATATTATGGAATTGAAGTACGCAGTTAAGTGGATTTAATGCCTCTTTTCAAATTGCATATTATTATTTCTTAATTACTTACTCGTTTTACAGGAAGCCTAAATAAAGGCGACGAACGTATTTTTAAATACTCGTTTACTCCGGTTTGTTGAATTTATGCCGTAAAACAAATGCTTTAGTGTAATCACCAAAACTACAAATTACTTGTCCGAAGATAAATATTTCCTTTAAACCTCCTCTCAAAAGTGTTATAAAAATTAAGACTCCAAGGAGTGTTTATGCTATTTTCTTTTATGTAATTTTCTTCATCCACAAAAAACAGCCGTAAAAAAGCTTTCTAATATTTTTTACTAGTTGCTTCAAATTTTTTTTATTTTTTTATTAAAGTTGACTAAAATTAAAAACATGATATTCATTTTATTTTTAGTCAAAAAGTAATTCAAAGTGCATTGCTTTCTTTAACCGCAATATTCGCTATTTTAATCGTAAAAACTTTTTCGTGTACATACTTTCTTGTAAGCCACTGTAACCTATACACAAAATGGTGACACTACTTTTTTATGAAGAATATTATCACGTAACGTAAGGAATTCACATTACATTTGCAACTCTAGCATTTAAAGCGTTAGCGAACGGACAGCCTTTGGCGTCAGCACACTGAAACAAATAAACTACTGGAGCTAAGTCAGCACAGGAATTTCTGTTGCTGTGTAATTAAATTAAAGTAGCGAATTAAAAGCATTAACTGCTAAACATTTAACGCCTCTAGCAGAGGCGCTGAGACTTCTACTAAAAGCTGGTAAAAAGATTTTGTATCATCTCTTAGCTTTAAATCCATGTTTTTAAGTTTCCGCCTGAAATATTAAGCCAACAATTAGGCAATCAGTTTCTTTTTTCCTGCCGACCGATAGTAGGCCACTTTTAAAAAAATACCCTTAAATTTGTGAAAATCGAAACAAACAAGAAAAAAGAACAATTTTCAATCTTTTCATTTTGATTTTTAGCTGGACATTTTACTCTTGTTACTTTTATTTCATTTTATATTTCTTTTAAAACCGTTTTTTTTATGACTCAAGCGTAAATTTCGATGTTTATCTGTCAAATGTATATTTCACCTTTCATTATGACAAATACATCAACTGCTACTCTTTAAGTCCTGACTCATAACATCATTCCCATCAACAACATCATGTTTCTCAATTCAATTTACTAACAACTACAACATGTTTGTTTGTCATTATTTATGACATGAAACACAATCAGTAGACGACACGCAATAATTCACTTACTGAACAAACAGTCTCATACTCAAGCAACATGTGCGTGATATGCATGTTCTTGATGTTATTGAAATTTCCAGAGTTGTTATATTTTTTATCCTTAGTTTCCTCCTCAAGAGTGTGTAGGTTTCTTTTTTCTTCACCTCGTAATCAAAATCCAAATTGTTAGTTGAAGAAAAGGAAAAAAAAAATTAAAAACCAGGTATAAATGAAAACTATAATGGGGTGTTTGATATTTTCAATTTTTTATGTTGTTGGGTAGTGTTGCTGTTTTCATTAGTTGTTTTTCTTGATGTTGTTATTGTTGATGTTGTGCTCATACATCATAACTTGCTTGATTATAACAATTGAATTGAACATGTAACCCTTTATTAAGGCAGTCAACAGAAAAAAGTCACTGAGAGGGTTGTACGAGAAGGTTTAAGTTAGGAGGTGTTTTAAAGTCCTAAGGGTTGAGCACTTGAAAAATTACGACACATTATTGTTACGTTTGTTTTCTGTTCAAATGTCAGAATTTAATAGAACGCAAATACCAACCAGCCACATTAGCTACGACTGCCTCACTCTGTATTTACATTGTTTTCAATTTTCTCCTCTATAAAATGTTCCATTAAAGACCTTATTTTCCTTGTTTAGAAAGTAAAAACTCCAAGCGGGCACTTCGAACTGCTGTTTTTATTTATTCAAATTTTAAAAAATTTTTCTTTTATGGCCACCTTAAAAAAATTAATTTTATTGATATTCTTGCCGCACGTGGGATTAGAACTCATGACTTTTTATCTATACTATTTAACAACAAGCAAACGACTTTGCTGCTCAACATGTGTTACCTTACTTATGATTTTATTCTTTCTCACTTGTGACTGGTATTAAAAATAACTTATTCTTTCTAACACAAGATGTAGTCCAACGTTTTTAACACATAAAATTTACTTAAAGCGTCCATTGACTGGAACTTTCAATCGTTTATATTCTAATCGCTTATCTCAGTTACTGAAGAAGAAAATAACATATTAATCCAAAGAGATGAAATTCTTTTCTCGACAATTGAATCTTTCCTTTACAAGGATCCAAGTCTCAGTCGGCCAATGATTGCCATCTCAGCAGTAGCTTACTTCAGCAAAACTGTTACAACAAAACAACGACAGGATTGTATATTTTTTAAACTATTTGAATAGCCGATGCGTATGCTTTTGGAAGCGTTGGATTTAGGCATTTGCTTGACATTCATTTATTATATTTATTATGTTGCTTTAAGTGAACTGCAGGTTTTGTCACTTGTAGCCAAAGTTCGCCATTTGAAAAAAAATCTCCAAAGAAAAAGCAAAAGCAAAACAGGATTAAATCCTGCGATTACTATGATCTGTGAAGATCACTTTTGCATGCGCTCAGACAGCTTAGAGCATGTGCTTATTACTCTGCAACTTCGATGCCATTTAGATTTTTATATCTGCGAAGAGAAGAATCTGGATTCTAATGCTCTTGCCTCTTGCACGAATGTGGCCATGTTTTTAAGGCATCGCTGTGTTTCAGTTACATAAAAGGAATGTTTTAAAAATCGAAATTTGAGTATCAGGCGGCGATTGATATCAGAAGAAGACAATCTGCTGGCTTTTGATGCTTTAAAAAAATCGAAATAAAATTAAAAATGGTACTACTGTTTTTTTTTCAAAAAACCATTGTAAAATTTTAATGTTAATTAAAATCTAACACCACCAAATTTAAGTATTACTGGTATTTAATTTTAAAATTCGTTTCGCTTCACTTATCGCGCCACCTACCTGCATCTTAACCAACAAACTTTAATATCTAACCCTCCTTCCCACCAATAAAGCATTTTTATTGGCGTCTTGTTGTTTCTGAAGTTTTCAACTAAAACCACATGAAAATTTCCATTTCTGTAATGAAAACTCCTCCATATACTTTCTTAAAATATATGCTTATATATCATTTCCAGGTAACGCCTTTTTCTGGCCATTTTTATACTCAATTATTATTAATTATTTTCACTTAAAAAATGATCAAATTTCATGTTGAACTTTTTATGTTGTTAAATAAATTTGCATATCAATCAAATCTAGTTAATTTTTTTATAGTGTGTTGTTCCATTAAGATTTTTATTGTTTCATGTAAATTAGAAACTTTTTTATTTTATTTTATACATTTGAAATATTTTTTTTTCGTAAACTAAATGGAAATTCGTTTACACTTTTTTATTATTTAACACTTTCATTAGAATTTCATTTTTGTTGGTCAACAAAATAATGGAAGAGGAAAAAATTGGAATTGTTTTTTTGTATTAAAAAACTTGAAATTTAAATTCAATTCGAAATGTATTTAATTTCGTAAAATTAGAAACAGCAAAATTTTTGATAAACCAAGCATACATTATTAAGGTTGTTAATAGATAAACAAATGTATTTTAAATTAAAACGATTTAAATGTAAAAAGCTTTTAGTTCTATTAGGGAAAATTAAAAAAAAAAAAAATGCAACAATTATTTTTTTAAAATCAAAAAAAAAAAAAAAAATAATAATAAATAAAATTGTATAACTTTGTACAAAATTTGAAAAATAAAATTTTACAAAAACAATGACATGGATAAGAAGCTCTTTGTATGGCCAATTTTTTATATCCTTATTGTGATTTTGGTTTTCATGCAGTGTAAGTTTGTATTCAAAACATTGGCTTTAAAATTTTTGTAAGACAATATATCGGATTTTCTTATAAAAATGGCTTAGAAACCATGTTTTTTTTCAGTATAAGAGGGGCAACCACAAAAGCGACATTTAAGGATGCATCTACTTCTTTTGTTAACGAAATGTTAACCGAAGAAGATATAAAACTAAAAAACGTAGGAAGAATATGTCAAAAAAATTTAAAGAAAGCAGAATTAAAAAGAATTGGTCGAAGGACTACCAAAACTATATTGCTGTCATTTTATCTTAATCTCTTCTTTAACTCTATAAAATATAAAACGACCCTCACATCATGACTGCTTTCAGCCAAATAACACCAAAAAAAAGCTAAAAACATTAATACAGACGAGAGAACATCGTGCTGGGAAACATAAAAAAGTGATACGCAATGTGTAAGAAAACAAGAAACATTGCTACACACGAGGCAACATGCTAATATTTCCTTAAATCTTCCACAATTCTGGGTTTCTGTTTTCTTGTTTTCAAAGCGATGTTGATGGCTAACGCTGTTAAAAATGTTACTGAAACCGAAATTTGTGTCATTCCTGCATTTCTCTTTCTTTCTCGCTCTCTTCGTATTTGTATATCTTTGGCTTTTATTGATTAAAATCAATCCCAAAATATTAATCAGTATGATGATAATATCTGCCCACCTTTTTGTAAATTTTGGGTTATTGGATTAGAGGGTGACCCCTAATCATACAATGATTCGCTCTAGAGTAAAGATAATTAGATCTTTGATGGTAGACAGCGGTATTTGTATACTCTTATTTTAAACTTTCTGTGAATAAAGGTGACAGGAAAGACATCTAAGGAAAGTTTTGTCCACAAAAAGACTGTTTTGTAATGGATGGTCAATCGTTTGTTTCATAATAAAGAATGAGTTGTATGCAAACACAAATAGGTTTTAAAGATAGGACCGACAAATTCTAATATTCCTTTTTAGCTATTTAGCAGTAGTGGAAAATAGCATTTTAAGGCCTGTGTCTGCGTTATCTGGCTATAAAAATTTTCTATTACCACCTGGATAGCAAAATTAATAATGAACAAAAAACTATCTCCTATTTTGTGCTGGGAATGAGGCACAACTTGACTTATTTTATATTTTAAACAAAATAAAAAATAAAATTCATTCAATTGGATTATTTTTATTTTGAGTGCTAAAATTTTTTATTCAATCAATATTTCAATTGGAACGAACTTTATTCTTTAATTAGTTTTTGTATTGAGTTTTGTAAATTGTTTCTGGTTGAAAGTAACATTTCCATTTACTAGTTGTTGAAAACAAATGTAGTTGTAGTACTTGATGTTCAATGTGTATTGTGATCACAATACTAAGGCTATTTACTTTAATAAAAACAAAATGTTGCAAAAAACTAGAGTTTTGATTAAATTAAATTTTATTAACCCTGCTACTATGTTTGGGTCATTTCATGACCCAAATCGTGTTTAGTGTTATCTTATTTCTAACTGATGGAATACATTTGAGAGTTCTTACTACTCAGTGCATAAATTGTTGAAATATATAGAAATCAATTAATTTGAACACCATTTTAGGCTTTAACAAATTTTTATTGCAAGTGTCTACACATATCATGTTTGGGTCATTCTATGACCACTTAAAATTGTTCGTAAAAATTATATCAAATATACGTTTTTATATGTCTCTTTCTTGATATTTTTTGATGAGGTATTGTAAATGCCACTGAGAACCAATTATAATAATATTTATGAGTGAAAAAGTATACGAGGTAAAAGTATATATAAAGAGAGAGTTTGCAGTTATAACGGTCATGTTTAGTAACAAGGACGCTAAATTTTTTCAGTTCTGTGTTAAATTGTAATTAGTTGCTATTGTAACATTCAGTTTATAGATAATAAGTTTTGTTTTTGATAAAACATGGAATCTAGACATTCGGTAAGTGTGTATAAACTAAGGGTCAATGAATATATAATAATTATTTTTTACATTTACTTATCTATAAACTCAGCATGGACAAATGACTGAGGATGAAATTGGTGCCTTCTTGGATGACTTTGAAGATGAAGCAAGTGATGATGGTGATAATAATTTTGAACCTGAGGCATATGAATGTTTTTCTTCAGAAGAATCAACCTCTAGTGGCCCGGAAACTCTTAGTGCATCGACCTCAACTAACGTTACGGAGTTTTTTGATGAAGATCGGCAGATAAGTTGCACAACAATACCACCTTTGCAATGTCTAAGTCGTGCAAGAAGTGAAAATATTATTCATACAAAACCTGGAGTGACTTCTTATGCTATTCATCGAATTTCGAAAATTCGTGATACATTTGATTTGTGCCTTACATTAACTATGAAAAAAGATATAATTCACTACAGCAATTTGCAAGGGACAACTGTTCTTGAAAGTTTTGAAGAACTAGATGATATTGAGTTCGATGCTTATCTGGGGCTTCTTATTCTTATTGGTATTTTTTCCATTATGCGCTTTCTATTATAATTATGTAATGGATATATTAATATTTTAGGAGTTTACCGTTCGTACGGTGAAAGTCTAAATTCCCTGTGGAACTATTTTTATAGACGTCCGTTTTTGAGAGCAGTCATGTCTTTGGAGCGATTTACCAACATTTCTCGAATACTAGCATTTGATGATAGACAAAGAAGAAGATCAGAACAAAGAGGAGATAAACTTGCACCTATCCGTGCATTTTATGAGCAATGGACTCAAGACCTGCAACTGCTTTACGTCCCAGATTCTAATATAACAGTTGATGAACAGCTTATTCCTTTCAGAGATAGATGTCCTTTTTAAAGTATACATGCCAAGTAAACCTGGAAAGTATGGCATGAAAGCATGGATAGCAGCGGATTCCAAGACCGGGTTTTGTTTATAGTTTCAAATTTATTTAGGTAAAATTGGAGACAATGTTGAACCAAACCAAGGTGAACGAGTTGTTTTAGATTTAGTGTCTACATATCCTAGAAGAAATGTGACTACCGATAATTTTTTTACGAGTCATAATCTTGCGTTGGAACTGCTAAAAAAATTACTATGGTTGGCACGGTAAGGAAAAACAAACGCTTTCTGCCGATTCATGCTACATCACAGCAATTGCGTAATCTTCCGATTTACTCAAGTAAATTTTTTTTCATGATAAAGAAACTGTAGTTATGTATGTGCCAAAAAAATATAGAACAGTTTATTTGCTAAGCACTCTTCATCATAACAGTAAAATTTTAGAAGGTCATCCAAAAAAAATTCCGGAAATAATTGAATACTACAATTCGACAAAAAGCGGAGTCGACACATTGGACCAAATGGTTCGTACATATTCGTGCAAAAGGAAAACTAGTCGATGGCCAGTCGCTCTCTTCTCTAACCTTTTAGATATTTCTGCTCTTAACGCTTTTATAATTTGGACCGAAATACATCCCGAATGGCAAAAAAATAAACTGCATAAAAGACGCCTATTTTTGGAGCAGCTGGGTGAAGCTTTAGCTCAAGAACATATAAAACGGCGTAGTCGTCTTCCTCGCTCAGAAGCCTCAACATTAGTTGTGAGACGATTTCAAGAAGATCACAACGGCTCTCCACCTTCGCATTTGCCTTCTCCAAAGCGTATATCTGCTAGTCAACGGAAAAGGTTCAAACTCTGACCCTTGAAGGAGGAAAAAAAGACATTTACTGAGTGTATTACTTGTAAAAGACCCGCTTGTCCATCACACCGACACACAATAACTTTATCAACGACGTATTGTAATGATCATAAGCCTTAAATACTTTTTTATACTATATAAATTTAAATTTTTTCGAAATAAATATTTGGGGTCATAATATGACCCAAACATAATATGTTTATTTTTTTTCTAACGTAGTAGCAGGGTTAAAAAAGTAAAAAAATAATTAATTTAATTATTTTTTATTATTTTCTCTAAAGTTTCCTAAGAAAATTTAAAAAATTTTAAATAAAATATTTACTGCTTTTTCAGCAAAAAGCCAATCAGATGGACAGATAACAACTGTCAGCATGACAACATTTATAACGTCATATTGACATAAATCTAGACAGCTGTTTAATGCATTTTATGTTTTAAGTAGATTAAGTGACAGTTTCTCTTCTTAATTTAAAAATAATTGTAAATAAAAAATGGACACTTTAGCGAGTGTTGATCTCTTAAATGAATTAGTCATATTTAAAAGCATTTAACAAGACAACTTTATTTTACAATTAAAAAAAAAAAAAACAAAGTCCAGAAATAAAAAAAAATTAATAAAACATTTAGTCACTGTGCTTTTTTTAGTGTTTCATTTTTTTAGAGGTGGAGTTTGTGACAAGTGTAAAGCCAAACAGACCCTGGTAGAGCTAAAATTTTACCATCGACATACAAGCCGCAAAGATAGTGAAATTTCTTAAACAAAATCTATTTTATATTTTGGACAATTGTATCCACTCAACACAAGCTTCAGTGTTCATAAAGACGACCACTCCCGACTTTGTGGAAGACTTGAATTTATTCATTTATATAAAAGGGTTTCGCTAATGAAGCTTGTAGCGGGTCAGAAAATATATTTTAAATTAAACTTTAAATATCGTCTGTAGCGCATTTCTTTGTTTTAACTTGTTGTGTTTTTTTTTTAATTTTCTATTGGTGAAAAGAATTTCAAATTAAAGAATTTTTCTTATTTTAACCAAATTTTTGGGTAAACGGCATCTGACAAGCTGAAGTCAACAGTCACGTAAATGGCTGTATAAACTAGTTTATAGCTTTAGCAAACGATTTCAATGAATTTATCATAAATTAAATTTTTTTATAAAAGTGCTTATTAAGATGACTTAAAAAAAGTTTATTTTATTTTTTAAGTTTTTAAATTATTTTCTTGAAAAAATCATTCAAATTTAACCACATAAGTGCTTTAATTAACTAAAAGAAAAAGTTTTAATTAACATCATAATTAAGTAATAAATATATATTTTAATACATTAAGATCTTTAAATTCTGTTTAATTTACTTTTTTCGTTTTTGCTATTACAATTTTGCTTTTCTGTTTCCTATTAAAACTATTAATCTTTAAAATGCAATCATTGAAACCTTTATTTTTGCTTTATAATTCAATATCATTATAGTAATCGAAAACCACTAATCAAAGTGAGTAAAATTACCTTTTAAAAAATAAATTGTATTTAAACTTTAAACATCATTTATCACTGCAGCCACAAATTCAAACAAAATTTACTATTTAACTGCAATTCACAAAACTAAAATTGCCACCTACAAAGACGTTAAGAAATATTGGTGAAATAAGAGAGAAAAAAATTTGAACGCAAACATTTTAAAACACCCTACACTAGTAAGTGATAATTTATTTTATAATAATAAAGTAAAATAGTTTCAATGCCTTGTGTGTAATTTAATACTTTTCGATCTTAAAAAATAATTTTGTATTCGGACTGTTTTAGTATAACAGAAAATGGAAAGATTAAATCAACCGTAAGTTTGCATATATTTTCAATTTTATGAACGAAAAGAAATTATTTAAAAATTTGTGTTTTATTAGGGTTTAACTTGAAAAGAGGTCTCCATTGTTTCTGTGGTTCTGATTGTTTCTGTTTTCATAAGTGCCGGCAGATCTTGCGATTTATACTTGTTGGATGGCTTTTTTTAAGTTAGCTATCGTTTAATAAACAAAAGGATAAAAGTTCAAACGATCAAATATATCAATCAGTAAAAAAGTTTGGTAAAACTGGGTTTTGTGATCTCAAGTTTAAAATTTGTGATCATCATGATACATTTATTAAGGACAAAGTTTTGCTTTTATTGAATCAAGGACTTATTATCCTAGCCTCTTTATAAGTTGATACTAGACTTAACTATTTAGAAAAATTTTATATAAAAATTTTTCTAGTTTCTTTCTTCTGTTTAATGCACCTTCCTTTTAAGAGTACAGCAGTCAGTGAACAAAAAATGAAATAGAAAAACACCCACAATTTCAATAAAATCCAATGATAAGATAATTTTAAGAAGCAAGAAGAAAACAAAGCGAAAGAAATAAAATCCAACAAAACTACCTTAACAATGGAGTAAAATAACCGAGAGCAGCTTTAACATCTTAAGCATATGGCTGCTAAAACCAAGATTTCCTATAATTTTCAAAATGGCAAAAAAAAAAAAAAATAATAAAATTAAAAGAAAAAAAAATCACAAAAATAAAAAAAGATGTGCTATAACCAGCAGAAAGAAATAAAAGGAAATGAGACTAACTCCCACAGCAAATATTGTTAAAATAATCTTTTCCATTGGTGCGCAGTTGTTTTAATTTTTTAGTTGCTGTTTCTTTAGTTGAACAGTTTAAATTTTAAACTATAACGATCTCACCTTAAATTTAGCAATGAAGAGTTTTTCCAGTTGTTTTAAGCACTCTGAACTCTAGAACAAAATTAAAAAAAAAAAACTTATCTAAACAAAAATTGAATGCACATTTTTTTAAATTGAATGCACAGGAAATGTTTGTATTTAGATGGGATTTAAATTTTTAGATTGCTGCAACAGCAACAGCAACAACGCCAATGCTGCAATATATTTTTAATTTTTTGTTTATAGTTGTTTTATTTAGTACACATTCGTTATTTGTTGTTGTTCTTGTTGCTGCTAATGTTACTGTTGTGTGTTTATTTGATTGATTGATCGATTTAAAAAGCAATTGCAGTATTAAACGCGAACTTTAGAAATTTTTGTTTGTAAAAGGAAATTTCAATGGTGTGGGAGGGGAGGTTAGGGAAAGGAAAGGAAAAAAATAATATAGACAAAATTGATACTAAGCACATAACAAACGTAAATTTATTTTTCAGTTCATTTGTTTGTTTCTATAACAAAAAGTCACACAGCTCATATTGATGCAAACAAACAAATGAAATTGTTGCCAGAATATGTTACAGCAAAAAAAAAAAAAAACTTAAAGTATTTAAATAGATGACTCTATTAGGGGCATTCACATGTTGTATGTGCTTTAGAAAATCAAATTTATTTAGTTTCATAAAACAGGTGTATATTAGCAGCATCGCTACTTATACTCCTCCTACAGCAAGAAATCATTGTTAAAGTCAACAGAAGCATGGAGGATAACAATCAACCTTTAGTTTTTCAAAGGCGGGAATAAAACAAAAACTTCTTTAAAACATAATTAAAATTTCTCGGAATAGGCAAAAGCTCTTGACAAAGTCAAACCATCAAGCTGCGGTAACGAAAACTACAACAAGAAAACTAAGTGAGTGGAAAAATCTAGAAGATATTTAAAGAAACTTTGTTGCCTGTAATATATTCTAACCACGGAATGCATGTAATATGTTGTGAAGTTTTAGTATTAAATTCAAAGCCATAGCAGCAAGTTACAAAAAGCTTATGGAAAAACGTCCTACGAACATTTCTGACGGTAGGATCACAAGAGCCTATCTGCAAAATCTAAGAAGGAGTGAGTGAAGAGTATTTACTACTTTGAGTTGGCTACACTTGTGTATAGTTTTTGAAGTATTTTTGTAATAAAAAGACTTATGCCGTGACCCAACTAAAAATCGCTTGCAAATTCGTAAAATTTTATGTTCAAATTTCAAAATAATATTTTTTTGTGAACCTTTAAATGTGACTTAAATATTTGAAAGGACTGTTTATTGTGTTAACATTTGGCCTTGTTTTTTAAGGCGCCGATAGATTCTAGACCTCATTGACGTAAATAATGAATAAACGGTCTGTAGGGGTTAAAACCCCATTTATTCAATCCAACCATTCATTTCGTTTAATAGTTAAAACTGTGATCCAATACCAATCATTTGGCTGAGATAAAAATGGGGGGAAAATATTTTTATCTTGCGCTGACAGTATAGAACAATTGTCTTGCATTAGAGTCTTGCAGTTGGCTAGCTGATAGCTTAGCTGTAACAAGCAGCAGTTATTATTAATTTAATTACTTTCCTCAGCTTAAAGTATTTTACTTTTAAACGAATAACAATTGAAATGGACAGTATTATCTGCCGAACTGTTAGTATTATATGCAGTTAGTACTGCTATTCACTATCGTACCATGAGCTCTTGAAAAAAGAGAATGTCCAAACAGAGGTCATATCTCTATCTGGCGCTGCTATTTTGAAATCTACTGAAGGTAAAAAATGTTAAGAGGTCGGGTACATCAAAAAGAAGTTTTACCTAACGACTTTTAGCACAAATATTTTTATTAAGACGTCGTGGTGCAGGAGAACATATTTCTGTTGACAGCATTAAATTGCCCCTACCTCAAGCGTTATTACACTGAATATCTAAGCAATGCGCTTTATTGGCGTAGACAGGACTGCCTGGAAAGGACTAGACCGCCATCCCCAGGAAAAACTTAGACACGCATCCAATCTTATGGAATTTTTAATTCATGATGTAATTTCCTTAGGTCGGTTCAGAAAAACTCTTTTATTGCGCTTAAACTTATAATGCTGCTTAAATAAGCGGACTTTTCCATGTATTCTCCGCTGATTTCCATTCTCAGTTATTTTCCAATAACCCTGAAAACTGCTGAATTTAACCCAACAGCAACCGGGGATGTGCCTTTTACTGAATGTTGATGATACTTGGTAAACACAGATTAAAGGCGGAATCAATAGGAAATAGTTCAGAGAGAGCCAAAAGCAAAACTAAGTGATGTTTTCATGATGTCGAAGTAGTAGCCAACAACTAGTCATTAAAGTACAACACAACTCAGTATTAGCTACCTTCAGTATCTCCTAACACAACTAATATTAACGTGAAAGCCCTTGCGACTATTCATTAGTATTAAATTATTCTTTTGGCCAAATATCAAACAAACAAAAATCTGTACTCTGAATGCAGTAAAATGAAATTGATGCCCATTTATAAATTTAGCTATTTGTTGTCTGTGATTATGCAAAATCCCAAACACACAAATAAACAAACATTTACAGAGAAGAAAATCTACGAATGGAAATTAAATTTGATATGATTAGTTGATGCAGTACAAGGCCAGAGAAAATACAAAAAAAAAATGTAATAATATTCTGCAAATAATACCAGACAGCAGCATCAGTATCAACAACATTTTAATAAATTTTAAACTGCAGTCTTAACTCTACATGCAGCCAAATAAACAGCCAGTCTGTCAGCCAGTCAGGCAATGAGACTTAGTTTCATGCATTTAAATAGTTACCACTTAAGATTTTTGATGTGGTTGGCAATAAAAGTAGAGGAATTATAACACGAAACTCACAGCTTAAAATGTTTTGCTGTCTGTATTATTTATTTTGATGCATTTTGATGCGAATGAATGGATACTTAAAAAAAGTTCTTTTTTTATTTTAATACCCAAATGTAGACAAATCTGTTAAACACACGCCATGAGTATTAAATGTTAAATCAGATGAAAGCGAAAATCTTTTAGATCAATTATTTTAATTTCGATTCATTTTTATATTTTTAATTTGGAAAAAAAAGAAGTTCGTGATCATGAGTGAGTGTTAAAGGAAAAATGTATGTGGTTGTATTTGATTGGATTTTAAAGATAATGCATGTGATCATTTCAAGTTTGGATAGAGTTTCAAATAATTGTAAAATGCAATTTTGGATTTTTAGTTTTTCCATTACATCTTTCGTGTATAAATTTAATAAATTTAAAAATCGTGATACAGTTTTTCGTCTTCTTTTTTATTTAAGTGATATAAAAATGTTTTTAGTTTTCTGCGTAACAAATGCTTCAATTATTTTAAATAATGCAGATTTAAAGCCTGATAAACTCGCAATAAATTTAAACTAAAATTACGTATTTATTTACTAGAGGCTAGCAAATGACAGTCTTTCTGAAGCTAACAGACTTCTTATGCGTATTTTGTGTCTTCTATTGTTAGCTTTATCTGTAATCAACATTTATTAAACTCTTATCATTTGAAAAAAACAAAGCATTTTTCCTAAACGATAGCTTGAAGTATGGAATTATAAGTCGATTTTTCTGATATTAAATATCCTAAAAGTCCGCATGTAATAAAACTTAATCGATGTAGGAACATTCGCAGAAGAGCCCACGTAAATATCAGCAATTAAAAAATATTAATTTGGCTTTTAAACAGAAACTCTAAGCATAAATAATAAACGAAAATCAGGCAACGAACCCTATATAAAGCGAATTAAATTTTAGAAATAATAACATCCGCAACCTATTATACAAAAAATTTAACCCTTATAAGGGTCTTGTTCTATTTAAGACAGTTAAAAACCCGCTTACGCGCCATATGATGATCTTGGATTATCACTATTCAGTAGAAGGACTTCTTAATAACTTGAACAACGAAAAGATAAATTCCACATGATTTTAGAAATTAACTATACCTGGTTAATTTTAACTGTTACTTCAGTTATTAAAAAAAAAAACAATTTTGGCGATTATTTACAAGATTTTGATGACTTTTAGCGATTTTTTTGTTGGTCTAAATATTATTTTAGGTTGTAAGAGTTCAGTTCTTTTAACAATTTTCTGTTTACATCAGATTTTATTATTATTTTTTTACAATTTAGCGTTTTTCTTTTCAACATTTTTTTCTGCTTTAAGCAAAGAAGCAATTTGTCATATTTATTTAAAATAAACTTTCTAATTTTTTTTCTAAGTTTAAAATAAAAATGGATACTTTCTTTGTAGTCTCGATATATATTTGATCCACTTCGGTCTCTGAGGGAGACTGATCTATTTAATTTTAAGTCACCTAAAGTGACCCATATTAATCCTAATATTCTCATGTTGTGCTCAATGATTTTATTATTCTATTGGGTTGTCTTAAAATTTTTGAAATGATGCCGAAATAGGAAGTAACGAAATTGCTTTCGGCTGCAACAGCAATATCAGTGATTTTAATTAAATCAGTTAACGTGGAATAGAGGGCGCATAACTTTATTAAACTAATGAAAATTTTCGTGTTTAAATTTCTCAAAAATAGAGGAAAAGCTTTCAGACACATTCCGATAAGAATGATAATAAAATTGCTACTGCCCGATTTTCTAAATGAAAAATCCTAACGTTTTTATTTTTGTGATATTAAATAAATTAAAAAAACATTTAAGAAGTCATTTAAGGGACGCCAACAGTTAAATATTTATCGAAATCAGAAATATTGTACAAAAAAAAAAAAAACAAAAACACACACACACACAAGATTCAGAAATATTGTAAAATTGTAAATTTCCGAGAATTTTCGAGCTTTCGAAATTCAGAATTTAGAATCGCTAGATTTTTAAAAATCAATCCCGATTGGCATCACTATGCCGGTGACGGTGCGTTAGAAATATTAAACGAAATAAATAAAACATATTTTCTATACAAGTTGTTAGATGTATAAGATTTAGTCAAGACTAACTATAATTTATTAGTTTTTTTGCTTTTCTACATATTTTTAATTAATTAAATATTCTTTTCTTTATTTGCAGGTAAGTCAAAGTTTGGATATTTTTACAACTTTTTCTTTTAACAGGTTTAGTATAAAATATTCCAGAAAACTTAAGAAAACGTAATTAAAACTCAGACAAAAAATTAAGAACAAATTAATCTAAATTTCATCTGCTTTAAAAATTTTCATAAAAAACTAATGAGCTTCAAGAAAAAAAGATTTGTTTGTCTACAAAATCATGCAAACTAGAAAACAGACAGGTATTACTTTCAATTTCGTTGACAACTTACATTTACAAAAACCACTAAATTAGAATCCAAAAAAAATTAATAGCTTTCATAAATTCATACCATTCGTGACATGGGTATGCAACATGTTACGTACTCTTGCCGCGCATAGACACGTACGAGTATTATGTTGCCATTGTTATTGGTGACAGTTATTACATGTTATTAGTTTTACTGTCTTTTTTTCATTTTTTTTAAATTTTTTATTATAATTTTCATAAATTCATAAATATTTTTATTGTTTATTTTTTTTAAACATTTATTTTATTTTTATGATAAAAAATATGTTTTTGCTTAATAATTTATGTTTAAATTAATAAAAACATTTTTTTAAAGCCACATAAATTTGTCAGAATTATGTTTTTTTTGTACAACTACATTTATGACAAGAAGTTTATTGATAGCAATCAAAGTAAATGTGAGTATGTGGTTTTTTTAACTTGAGTACCAAATATTTTTTTCACAAGTCACAAACTAGTTCACTTTGTATGGAGATTGTGAAAGAAAACTAACGAAACAAAAACACAAATCGCTCAAAAAAGTATACAATAGTAAACTAAAGAAAAGCCACTCTTAAAAAAGGCCTTATGGAAATAGTATATTTGAAAAGAGTACCATAAATTAGTACCTTCATAAAAAGCAGTGTAAGATGCCCTTTTTAAGAAGTAAATTTAAAACTGTAGCCTTTAAAAAATACTCTTTTAAAAAATTTCTTTAAAAAAGTTACTCTAAAACTTACCTTGGAAGAAGTACATTGAAAAAAGTTCCTTTTATAAGAAAATGCTTGAAAAGTATCTTTTAAAAGATATGGCTTTTAAAGAAGAAAATATCTTTAAAAATAATAATTTTTAAAAAATATCTTAAAGATGTTTTTTTTTAATTGTGGGAAAAAGGGAGCTTTTTAAAACTGGCTCTTAAAAATTATTTTAAAAAAGAACTCGCTTAAAAGTTTTCACTTGCAGAAACGTTTTGTAAAAACGAGACCTGTTAACAAGAAAATTTTCTAAAAAGTTCATTCTAAAAAAAGTCTTTTTTTCAGTCTTAAAAATAAGAATTATTAAAAAAGAAGAAGCATCGTTTTAAGAAAAAACCCGTAAAAAAGTACCTTTTAAAATAGTACTTTTAATTAAGTGTCTATAATTATAAGTAGCTCTTAACATGTAGCTCTTATAGAAAATTCATTAAAAAAACTACTTTTTGAAAAAATACCTTTTAAGGAGTACCCCAAAAACTACATTAAGAAGTATGTAAAAAATGTAGTTTTTCAAAAGTTTCCACTTAAGGAAAATTTGCAAAAACGATACCTTTTGAAAAAGTGTCTGTAAAAAAATATTTTAATAAAACACATTTCGAAAATATTTTCTATCAAAAATAAACTTTTGAAATATGAAAAAAGAGCCAAAAAATATTTGAGGCAAAAATTAAGATAAAGATTTTTGGGTACATAACTCCAAAAACATGGAATGTTGCCTGCTGTTTTCTTTTACATTTTGTTTAATTACTTTGCTTTCACGCGATTTTTTCTTTAGATCTACTGTTATAAAATAGATAAAGGTGAACCACCTTACACAGAAGAGTCGTAAAAAAATATATTAAAATTTTTTTTAAGAAGTAGCTTTTAAAAAAGTACCCTGTCATTTTGAAGAGGGTAAAGTGAGCACATCTTTTAAAAGTACCTTAAGAAAAAAATTTAAAACTTTTCATTAAATTTTTTAATATTACCAATGAAATTAAGTTCAGTGCACCTTCATTAATAAATGCTAGATTTGTTTACGGATGATATGATGTACTCTGTCCTAGTTCCATTCGTCTTGCGTTTGCTTTTCGAAGAAAGACAATATACATAAATTATTAAAGTTGTATGGGAGTTGTTCCATTTTACTAATTTTCTCTTGATGAACTTAAACATCCTATGGCCAAAATTAACGTTGATGAAAAAAATTTAAAGTTGGATGAATCATTCCTGAAACTTACAAATTTAAAAAATTTACCTTTTTCTAATTCTGAAATATTATGTGAAAAAAATTTAATTATAAATCTACATAAATATCTTTCAGTTGTTTAATGCATTTTTATTAACAATAAATATTACAAACTGTATCAAATCAAATAAACATCAACTTAAATTAACCTCATTTTAACAATAAATTGTGCGAAATTTCAAACAATTGCCAAAAAATAAATTAATAACAAAATTTACATAAAAATCTTAACAAAAAAGCAGCTAAAAATATAATAAAAAAATTCATAAATTTCACACATAATTGTCAAGACGAAACAGAGGCAGATTACATGGCCCATAAACAAATTGTTGTTGTTTTGTTATTTAAATTGAAAACGTTAAAACAAAAACAAACAACATTTTTATAGTTTGTTTTTGTTAACACACAAATTCTTGCAATTACATACATACAAACATAGCTTTGAGATGTTATTGTTTTGGTATAAAATATTTTTATTAATTAGTGTATTTCGTTTTCTTCTTGTTTAATTAAATTATTTATTGTTATTAAAAATATTTGACCGACATATCAGTCATTAGAATACATTGATGTGAAAAAAGTTCATTTATATCAAAAAAATTTTTTTAGATTTTTTATTAAATATGTAATTTATTTTTTTTTTGCTTATTTTAAATATGCGTGTTATTTAAATAATTTATTAAATAACACCTGTGTGGTTTGTTTTACATTTCTAATTATATGAATGTCATTGTTAAAATTTCGACATAAAATATTTTGTGGTTTTGTTTCTAAATACAATCTTTTGTTTTCAAATTTAATTATGCTGATAATAAAATATTTATAAAAAGTTTAATAAGTAATTAAAGTAAATTAAGTTGTTATAATACAAATTTGCTTAAATTTAACAGAAAAAATTAAATAAAAATGCGGAAGGCTTTTATTTTCCCAGCCCTGAATATAATCTCCTTTACATTATAAACACTTTACTGCAGTGAAGAGTAGAGAAAAGTCGAAGGGTATTAAATCCCATGAAAACTATGGCTTAATTAAAATAATTTTTTTTCTATAATAAATTATTTAATGAAAAGTAAGTTGGAGTTGTTGGAGCAATATTTCGCCTAAAGGTGGTCCAAAAGAATTCTGTTTTTTTAGTATGAATTTTTAATTAAGTTTTTTTGTTAGGTGATGACGTTTGGTAATGGGTACGAGTATGTGTTTTACTTTTGTAATTAAATTAAAAAGGCCTACTCAAATTCATTTGTATACAGTTTCGGGGCTGCAAACCAAAGGGTAAAAACGTACTCCTATAATGTCAGCAAATAATTTAATGAAATTAAAAATTACAGCCTGCTTCATATAGATGTAATTTTAGGTATGAAGACTTTTTGCAAAACCGTTTTGCTTAACATACAAAAGGTTCCCAGATGTGACTTTGATACAATAATAAAATAATAATAAAATTAAAACTTAAAAGGTGTCCCCATTGAAGCCCTCATTTGACTTATCTTTTGAACTGAACACTTTAAATTTTTAAAGCAAAAAAAATTTTAATTAAAGGGTGACCCATATATGGTATAAAAGCTTTCATGTTTGATGTCAACTCCCACGTTACGGATTTATTCAACAAATATTCCATGAACATAATCAAATTCTAGACAATTTTTATTTTAATTTTTTCACTGGATATTTTAGGTCCCTCCAGAGGGGTCACAATTTTAGATATTAACACGAAATTTTAACTCGGAACCTATCTTACTGCTTAATTTTATATCCTTTAAATGAGTCTTTTGAGCTCAGTATGGTTTATTGTAACTAAATTATTATCCAAGTCAACAATAATTTGTTTACTGCAACCATATATTTCTTCAGACACCATAATCTGCTTCGTGTGACCATACCACAATTATACTTTTTTCCCTGCGTTATTGTTTACCGTTATATTAAAGTATAAGTCTCTGAATGTCCCTGGACCCCTAACAATCTGTACCTTAGATTTTCTGGCCTAGTCAGCTGCTGTCAATTTAACAAATTTTAATTTTTTTTATAAACATCTTAAGGTTTATCATACTAAGATATAACACAGCGCCCTTTTTCGCAGGTACTACTCTACAAAAAAAGTCGTCGAAGTAAAAAAAGAACACAATTGCTTTAACAGCATTAAAATCCTTCAGTACACCTATTGTTACACCAGGACGTTGTAAGATTGTTCCAGGTGTTCACCACCTATACTAACTACTCTCTTCCTCTTCAAGAAGGTACCGCTGTTAATCAGTAGGCATTATTTCCTGAGTATTACTATTCTTAAAAAAAAATTAGTAACATCAAAAAATCTTTATAAAAATAGTTTTTATAATTTGACAGTTTTATAGAATATAAATGCTTAACTCTGGAATTAGTTACACTTCTAGAGAATGTCGTGTTAACCCGAATCGTGTTAAACGAATATGATATTAAAAAAATAATCATAAGTAATAATTAAAATAAGAAAAGAGTCAAAACCAATTCAACTATGAAAATAAATAACAAAAATTTATATAATAAATAAAAATGGCCAATTTAATGTATTTACACGCCAGCAATAAAATCATTCATACAATACAAACGCTTGGATGTGATTTATGTAAGTTATGCTCTTCTTTCGTTAACTTGATCTAAGTCAGCCATTGAATCGTTTGCTACATTCATGTCAGTGTTAGCAATTCAAAAATGTCCAAGTCAGGCGCAATAATGTCGTGAGATTTCTTAAGGTTTAATTTCTTTTTATATCAGCGTCATTAAATTTTCAAAATTAATTAGATATTCAATTTGTTAACATACCTCTCGTGTTTTTCTTGTACTATTTATAGTTTTGTTTCCTCTGTAAATTATAATTGCCGTAATCATAAGACATAAAATAAGTTTGAAAAATGTTTCAAGACAAAATGTCAATATAAATTTTGTTTAAATACAGCGGTAAATTTTTGGGATTAAATTTACTTGTTTTTTTATTATCTCCTAACTACAGAAATAAACATTGTTTGCATTTGTGTTAATATATCTTCGATGGTTGGCGACTTTTTTAAACAACAAAATTGTGCCAGCGGTAAAGAAGAGTTGGTAGATTGATTGATTTAGTGTAAATTTTATTGACAGAATTTTTAACACAAAAAACAGATAAAAAACGTAAATTTTTATGATCGATCATAAAAATACATTTTGTTTTTAATTAGCTAAAAGCAATACAAAAAAGTTAAAAATAATAATGTAAATTAAAACTTAAATTTTTTTATTTTAAGAATTATTTAACAGATTACAACATGCAGTTAAGAAAAAGGAAAACTTAAGTTTAATAGAGATCGAGAGTAATCTCGAAATGAAGCAATTAAACTAAAATCGATAGGTGATAACGGCCTTGGTGGTTTAGACAAATGTTTGTGAAATGATGCAGTGAGCACCTAAACCAAATACGAACATGAGCCCAGTCTACACTACACAAATTAATGTCCAACATATGATTTCTTTCGCGCAAAAGAAAACTGATATAAGTATTGATTATCGTGTCCACTGAGATCTTCAATTTTTTTTTTCGAAAAAGTTTTAAACAAATCAACACAACTGAACCAAAAATCGATAAAACTAAACCGTATATTTTTTCTTAAATGCTACATAACATTTCATTAAAATAGGGATTGCATTACTGTTTTCATGCAACAACAATTTGGTTTCGTAGTTATTACATAACTTTAAATTGTTCATTAATTTAATAAATATTTAAAAAAAATTTTTTACTCTTATTTTTTCGCAAATTTGAATTTAAAATTTATCCAGCTGCTTGTTCAGATTTGTCGAAATTTCACTTGTATTTATATCAATTTTTGAATAAATTTTAATCGCATTTTTATTTATAAATTTTAATAAATTTTTATAGAAAAACAAAATATCTCAACCTGAAATTAAATAACTGATTGAAAAACAATTTTCAATTTATGGGTTTACAGATGAAAACAAACACAGTTTGTTTAAAAATTATATTTTAAAGTGAACGTAAATTACAGTAAAATTTTAAACTTTTACATATAAATAGAAGACCCATGTAAAATAAATCCATCTTTTTTAATTATAAACATTTTTAGTTAATTTTATTTTAAGACATAAAAGAACTTTTTTTCTTAATATTTCTTAAATTTCAATAATCACAAAATTTCTGATTGATTTTTTTTGCATTCCTTTTTTTGCGTTGACTGTGAATCCCCTAATTTTTGTGATAAGTAAAGTAACAAAAATTTAATTATATTTTGTTGCATACTTTTAGGCATATTTGTTAACACAGTTCTTACGGAATAGAAAATAATTTAATGGCATCTGGAACTGAAATGGAAATCATTTTAAACTGAGCTCAAGACTTAAAATTAAAAATTTATTTTGTTTTTGTAAAAATATATCTGTATCTAATTTTAACCTTGATCAGATTTAAGAACTTTCTTAAATCTAATTTACTATAAATCTCTTCGTAAGTCTGTTTTGTTGTTTGTTTCGCACGTCAATTACGGCTAAATGGCTAACGGATATAAATGAAATTTTAAAATTAGGAGGAGAGCGAAAAGCCAGTATTTTGACACGAAGTTTCGGCTAATCGATTTAAAATAAATTTAAATTATAGATTAGTCCTAACCCGAAGGAAAAACGGGCATTTACGGCTGGACTAAGTTTAATAAAACATAGTATAACATAGCAGTTTGTATAAGTAAAAACTTTTTTTTTGCCTGTGGTCATGATCAAATATAAATTAAAAAAATTTTTCTCTTAGTAAAAAGTGTTTTAAAATTTTTTAACATGCAAATCCAGCCTCAATCAAATTTTTTATTTGCATATCATTGGTCACATACTTGATACGTTGGAACTGATTGATGACACCTCTTTAGAGATTCTAAATTTATTATCTTGAAATTTACTTTTTCGATTACAAAATAATTATCCTCATGTATCGCAGTTAAGACCCATAGTAAGGCCTGTTTCATACATTAAAACTGAGTATTAAGACTTGTCAAATACCTAAGTATCATAAAAAAAATTGATAGTGTCAAAACAAATATAATGTGTGTGTCAAATAATGCGAAAAGGAATTTCAAATCCCATAATAAAATTAATTTTTAGAAATTTTCTTAAAAACTCTGATTTTTCATTTTATCAGGATTGTTTTGCTACTTTTAACCCAGCCAACCATTAAATGAGCCCTCTGAAAAAAGGTTCTTAAAAGATCCCACCAATGGAGCTTTTTCTGAGCATATGCCCTAAAATGGCTTACGCCGTGACTCCTATGTGACACTCAAATACGTGTATCTTCGCAACTATAAATATAAGAGTTCTTAGAGACAAGAAAGCTCTAAAATTTTTTTTAAATAAATTAGAAGCTCTTTAATCTGAACCACTTTAGTAGAAAATAACCCTTATTTTTAAATCATTGTTTTTTGATTTTTTTATGAGCGTTAAAGCTCATTTCAGGATTTTTCATTTCATATGAAGGGTGATAGTGTAGAAACAAAATGTAATGCTACGCAACAATTCTCGTTAGATTTCTTTGTTACAAAGTCGAATGCAAATCTTAAGATTTATACAAATCTGTAAATGGGCCTTAAACAAAGCTATAATAGGCTAGAAAGGCCTAGGAAAATCAAAAATTTAGACCCAGGCAATACCGGGTACAATAAACCAGTCACTGTTATGTAAAAAATGAACTGAATGTAGCAGCGAAATAGCGAAAAAATTTTTATACGTAAAATAAAAGTCAATTAGGTTACATTTTGAAAACTATTTTAAAAAAATTTCTAAAAGTGTTTAGTTTTATCTGTATTCAGAATGGGTTCGAAAATAAATCACTTGCGTTGCAGATCCTTAAAACAGCGAATATTACCTTTTCATAGTACAATCGAAAATGTATTTTTTCTGTCTTAAATTTGCCAATTTACTTTTACTAAATTTAATAGCGAAGATATAAAAAAAAAATGTCATCATTGTGAGTTTAACATTTAACAAATATAAATTTATAACTAAGCTGGACCACAAGCTACTGCATAGAAACGCCAGAGGTATTTTTTGTAAGAGTCATAAATAAAGATGGCCTTAATAGTACGGTTTTTGGTTTGATTCCATACAGCAAATACAAACAATTATTTCATTCACTCTCATACTCCATGGAAATAATCAACCAAAATATATATTTAACGGCGACTTATTCTCTTAGGAATTTAACTACTGCAGAAAATATTTTGGCAAAAGCCGTGCGTACAATGGCTTTGACCAGTAATAAAATATTCGTGTTATTACGTTAACCCCATACCTCTGTTAACATCCAAATTGGTGGTAAATCGAAACACAAACCAGCAGAGTGTTTAAGCGAAATCATTGTAATTTATCTTAATTTACCCAAAAGCTTTGTTGGCAAATGAAATTTTTAATATTAAATTAATGTATTTTTTAATTGGTATAGAATATTTTACATTTTATTTTTTGGCAAAAAATTTTTTTACCTGGGCATTTTTGGTATGAATATTTTTTGTTTGTCTAAGTTGTTATCAATTTAAAATTTATTAACACTTTAGTTAAATTAAATATAAATGCGAATATAAGTTTGTTTTACTGATCGCTGTAGAATTTTGAACACACGTTACCAGTGTTAAAAAAAGGACACAGAGAACGTTTTTCTAAAAAAGTATTGTTTTCGAGTTCGAGAGAAATAACTGTTAGACAATCATTTAGCATCCAAAGGCCGTATAATCATTTTGAACCATTAGTATAGATCAGGCATAATTTCTCACACTTTAAGGTCTTAAAAAATAATGTCATATTAAATGCAGACGTCTTTATCAGACGAAATCTAATCCAATGATTTAAAACCTTTTAACCATATTTTCATACATAAAATAAAACTGTAACGAAATCATTTCTGAACATGAAAAATTTTTTGAACATTTTTTAAATGTAATTGACATGGAATACAAAACACCCATTTTTTAAATTTTTGTCTGTTTGTGTTTACATCACATAGTAACTGCTGGAAGGATTTGAATAAAATTCTATGAGGAGGTCCCCTAGAACCCTGGTTCGAACATAGAATACTTTTTTTGTAGTATGTCAATTCCTAGAAATACATGAAGATACAAATGTGAAAGCTTACAATTTTACCGGTCTAATGGTACTAAAATGAAAAATGTTTAACACTGTTTACAGAACTCTAAATATTTAACAACACATTTTTTTAATTTGAATTCTTAGCATATGAGAGGTCGTGTGCATTGCTAGTTTATAATATTATTTGCAATGAATGTGAAGTCAGGAGCAGAAAATATATTTAATATTGGCTGGTTCATAATTACATTAACTTTATTTTTTTGATTCTTTTTTCAAGTACCTTCTCAAATGTAATTTTTTTGAAAGTCTGTGATTGACGGATTTGTGATTCTATATGTAATCTGGCTTAAACTTGACAAATAATTAACTAGCTTTTTCCGATTGACCTTTTAAAAACCCCATTATATTCCATTCCGTTATTTCTTTGGTGTTAAAGATATTAGTGTGACAGCTTTATAAATGGCCATGCCGTTTTCAATAAAAACTCCTCTTCATGAAATAAATTTTAAAGCAGTTTTACTCTGCATGAGGATGAGTTTTCCATTTATATTTAAAGTAGTATTTCTCTGTGTGAATCAGTTAAATTTTCTTTTAATTTTCTTTAAACTGAAGTAAAACACTTGACGCTTAAATATTAATTGCAAGGAAAACAGTAATTAATGCCTTGTTTGGCAAGCTTTTGCTTAATTTGCTATCAGTCACAAGAATTCGTTCGCCCGCAAAACCACAAAACTGAACCCAATAACTATTTTACAATTTATTTTAAATATAATTGTGCAAACGAACAAATTCTTGTGACATCGTGAAAAAGCCATTCAAAGTTTATTTTTTTTATTTATATTTGCCATAAATTTCAACTGTCGTATTCATGCCTTTACCATGTTGGCTTCTTAAGCCTATCTTTGCATATCTATTGCCAGGACCACCAGCCCAGAGTGTGGCTATAGCACCAGAATTATTTGCAAAACGATCAATGGCATTAATTACGCTAATGTTTCCGCCTTGGCCCTAAAAAAAGGAAAGAGTAATGAATTCCTTATTGACGTCTATTTTATATTTTAACTTACATTTTTGGGATAATAAACAACAACATTCCAGCTATAACCATATTGGGGGCTGCGTACAACATTTTCGCGATGCAATAACTGATCACCGCCTTTGTATCTACCCCAACTGATACTGCCAGTAAAAGCAAGGGTGGCCAATGAGGCAATTAAACACACAGTTATGAACAATTTCATGTTGTCTTTATTTTTATAATTTTTGGTGCGTAACAAATTTCTTTCCTGCTGCTTTTTTTTCAAAAAGTTTCGCAAATACTATTCGAGTTTTCTATAAGAGAGTGCTTTTATGGAAAAAACAAAGCCATGTAGTATTTTTTGTTATTTTGATATCATTTTAATTAAATTCAAAGTATTTTTTGGACCTTTTATCTTCATCTATATTCATATATTTTAATTATTAGTCATTCTTTTAACGAAAATTATTGTTCGTTATCAGTTTTACTGAGAATAATACTCTTGCAATCAGTTAAAGTGGCGTTTTTCTATTTCTTATCATTGAAAATAAAGAGAATTAATAGAATTTCTATATCAAAGATATAAATTTGTGTACTCTTCACCACAAGTGGCAAGTGTTTTTATGAGTTTTTCATTCCGTTTGTTTCCCATAAGGGATATGAATCATTGTACAAAATAAGTCGACTAAGCAATTTCCCTCTATCCACATGTCCGTGTTTGTGTTGAATTGGGAAGTGCGGAGGCCTCAGATTACCTACCAGCATTTTGAGCTTAACATTTCTTCGAGATGGTGTCCATTGAAGTTCAGAAACATCGGTTCATAGATGGTAGAGACATACCGATATAATTGCGATCGCCTTTATTTTCTTTACAATTTTCACATATTCTTGCTTTATGTGTTTGTACTTCCTTTTTTTGTTTTTTTTGTTTAGTTGTATAGAAAACCGAAAATTAAGAAAAAAAAAAAATGTGGAACATTTCTCTAATTTATAAAAATTTTACAAGAAACTGCAATTTTTTTTAACAATTTTTTTGGAACAAAAAAAAATAAATTTTATAAAAAACCCAAAAGTTAAAAAGTATCAATACATGAAAAATTTAATAATATTTTTTCTCCCAAATCTTTTTGAGTAACTTTTTATAATTGTTTTAATCTTACTAAATAATTTTATTTTTACTAAATAATTTTAATTTTACTAAATAATTAAAATTTTACCAAAATATCACATTTTTATTAAAACATTGTCAAAAATTAAAAAAAAAAATTCATAAAATAAGAATTGCTATCAAAAAAACTGCATAACCAAACACAAAAAAAAATAACTAAATAATTGAAAAGTGTTCTAAAAACTTAAAATTTCCAAAAAAAAAAAAAAACAAGCAAGAGTGCAATATTCGGCTGTGCCGAATCTTATATACCCTTCACCATACATGTAAATCTAAAAACATGTGGTAACAGAGAATTTAAAAATAAGAAAAAAAATTTTTTGTATAAAAATGTCAACGGCTGTTAATCGGTTAATCCTTTTTTAAAAAATTTGAGCATTTCCTGAAGGATTTCTTAAATATCTTTAAAATTATACTCATACTCAAAATTATTGTGCGATATCGTATTTTCTATAATAAGTTTAGAGGCCCACAATTTCGAAAATACGGACGAGGGCTTCCTTCTACACTTGATGTTTTTTCTTCTTTCAAATAAAATTACAATAGTTTACGATTTTTACAAGAAACTTCTTAAAAGGTTGACATATTTTTTTTTTTTTTTTTTAATTTTAATACATTTATATCTAATGATTTATATAATTTCGCCATACAAAAAATTCCGTTCGGCTTGTTTTTACATGGTAAAGGGTACAGAAGATTCGGCATAGTCGATTCTAAAAAAGTTGAACTTTGTTCGTTTCCGTTCGTTTTCATAAATTCGAAAATTTGTGATAAAATATTTTTATATTAAAAATGTGGCAACGTAAATTATAATGTAGCATGATTTTAGGCATTTTTAAATTCAACTTTTAATTTTGCTGTATTCTTTTCTTTTGTGTGCTGCCAATAATGTAACGAATTAGACCATTGTAAGCGAACTTACGATATGAAATTCCGTATATTTTGTTATCTTATTTTCATTCCTGCAAAGACTTGAACACTTTGTTGCCGAAAAAAGAACTACAGGATATACAATGGTGGAAATTGGCAATATCAACTGGGGGTTTGTTTGTTTGTTTGGTCGTGGCACTTCCCATACAAAGAAAATAATTACAATTGTAACAATTGCGACCAAATTTTATACCATCGATCCTCTTAAAGAATCGGTGTAAGCAATGCCACAGTCATACATCAGAGTAGAAATACAATCTTACGGTTGCGGTGCCGGATTCCGCATCTCGGTGAAAAAACAAATAAAATGATGTGCAGCGACAGATTCGGATTATCATATCATATTAAATGTCTACTAATTTTTTGTTTCTTTTGTTACTTTTCGTAAAAATATTACTATTCTAGTTTATACAAAGAAAAAAAAAACAATGTTTTTCTTAACAGAAATTTATTTATATTTTATTTCACCTACTTTTTTTGAATGGTTTGCTTTAGAAGCTTTAGCTTTTTTAGTTTTGTTACGTGTAACATAAAAATCATTTACGAGCCATAAATTTCAATAGTCGAATTAATAGCTTTGCCAAGACGACCTCCTAAATACAACTGGACAAAGTTATAGCCGGGACCACCATCCCAAAACAAAGGTTCAGCACCTTCATTATTTTTTAAATGATCAGTTATATAAATGAGGCTGATCTTTTTATTTCTTGGTCGACCCTAAAGCAAATTTAATAAACATAAAAATATTCATACAAATGATTTAAATACTTACATCAGTAGGGTAGGCAAAGTACTCGCTAAACATTTTTTTCTTTTCTGCTTCGTGTACAATATCCTCGCGATGCAATAAATAATCACCGGTTCTATAGTAACCCCAGGCGACAGTGTTAGTCCAAACAACTGTGGCCAGCGAAGCAATTAAACACAAGTAAACTAAAGATTTCATTTAAATTTTTTGTTGTTTTTTTCTACTCGTTTTTTCGACAGTTCTGCTATCACTAAGAGACTTTATAAAAATTTTGAATGTTTTTATATGGGTCCCAGGTTTTTAGTTTTATAATTCATTTACATACAATAAAACTAGAGCCATTAAAATAAAGTATTTTATTTTTAATTATACAGTTAAAAAGTTATCACATCTTTTCGAAACTTTTCAAAACATTACAAAAATATTTTTTACTTTGTTTATGTGTCTGGTGAACACACGGAATTATTTCATTTCTTCGTTGCAATAGTTTGCGATTTTTTAAATTCATATATTATTTTGACACTAAAATACTTCTATCAGTCAGTAACATTCTTCCGCGGTCCAATACGCATCGCGTTAACCGAATGAACACACGTCAATTTTTTTTTCCAGCAATTCTGAATTTTGTGGGTGAGAGAACGAGAAATAAAATTATTCTGCACTCCTTTTTCTTTCACAAAATCCAGAATTGCTGCAAGAAAAATTGACGTGTATGAACTTAGCATTTATGCTTGAATTAACGAAGAGTAAAGGCTTATTTGCAAACCGAGAGCTGTGTTGCTTAAAAGTGTGTGTTTGGCCGGTATAAACCGCCCAAGGCAAAAGCAGCATAGAAGTATGGGCAAACAATTCTTGAGACTAGCTTTCGAGGACCAATGTCGTACACCGATAAGAATGTTATTGCTGTGGGCACCAACATTTTACACTGGGGTGATGAAAAGAATTTTCTACAAAGATTTCGGATTTAAGTGCCAGTATTTAATATAAAAATGTGGTTTTTCTATTTTATTCTTAGAAAATTGCAAACTTTTTCAACGCAAATATTGGATAACCGGTTGGTATTTTTTTACTTCCTTATTTAGTTCTAAGTATGGCGAATTAGTAGTTGAAATAATTTGACTAAAAATTTAATAACTATCACTCGATACCGACAAGTTTCGATTCAATCTTGTAGTTTTTTGATAACATTTATTTATAATTTGTCATTGAAATAAGAAATTTTGCATACGAAAGACATAAATTAAATAAGTTTTATGGATTCATAATCATAAAAAAATCACCTTTATGGTTTTGCGAACAATAAACTTTCATAATCAATTGTTATAAATGTGACACGAGTTGATAAAGACTTTTGATTAAACAAAATTTCAAAGACACTTAATTACACAAGGAAATATTAAATTCAGGAATTGTGTTAAGTTGGCCTCAACGTAATTATGTTGTTTTAAATTATAGAAGAAATTTCGAACAATTTCTAGACATATTTTTCAACAATAAAAACGTCGTATTCTCTATTGAAGTCCTTCGTTTCTATCAATACCAAGGTGGCAACCTTTGAAAAACCGCCCATCGGTTCTTTAGTATATAAGTCCAGAAAAATTCAAGTCTCGCGTGAATATAAAGTAAAATTTGCTTTAGAAGAAGAAAAAGCAAGCGTTTCTCTTATCCACTATTTTATTTTAAGATTCCCTAGTGTGAGATGAGTCCAATTAAATTTGTAGGTGCTAAACGGCTGCTTCAATTTTAAATAAACTTTAGTCGTAGAACAGATGGAGTCGAGCTTAAGTTTAAAATTGTGATTTTATTATTCTCAAGTGGTAAGTAGTGCATTGCCTAAAAGTTGAATACCTAGAAATAAATAGGAATACCATTAAAATAAAAAGTTTCTGGACGCCCTAAAAATTTCGTAAGTTTTGCTGTTCTTGCATTAGTAACTGTTTAACTAACAAATACAGAATTTTAACTTACCAAGTCTACAGAGTCTCATAGTAGCGACATTTTTTACTTTCAAAATGTAGTAGGCTCAGCTATTTTGCGGCTAAAAAGCCACATTTTTGTTTGTTTTAAGGGTCTAAGATTGCTGTAAAAGAATAGTAATCAAAAATCCTCTTGAAAATAATTTTACGCAGTAAATTTTTATCTTTGACCACAATGGGTTCCGAAAGAGAATTTTTTTTTATTTTATCACCTTTTTATATCCAATATCCTGGAGATTTTTAACGAATACTTTTCTCATTTACTCCTTAGGCATAAATAGCTTTTGTTGTTTATTGATGTTCATGAAGTAATACAAAATTTTTTGTTACTTGAGGAAAATTTTATTCAGCTTCTTTTAATGATTCAATTATTCAAACCGAATAAATAGTTCATGAGTTCATACTAAGCCCACTTTATAATTCTATCGAATTATCCCAATTTAATCTAAAATTACTCATCAATTCGTGTTACTTATAGACAGATGAGATCGTTATGTTTATGTACTCACATGATCGTCTATGTGAGTAAGCCATGCTCATTCCATACCATATACCCTCTAGATCAACGGTTTTCAAATGGGGGTCCGTGGACCCCTGAGGGTCCGTAGCAACCATCCAAGGGGTCCGCATAAAGAACCATAAAAACATTGTTTTCAAAAATAATAAAAGTTTTATTTTGAACTTAGGCTTCAGAGGGGTCCGCGAAAAAAAAAATTAGTTAACTAGGGGTCCGTGAGCAGAAATTTGATGAGATCCCCTGCTCTAGATACTGCAGTAACACACCAATACGTCGGCTTTTAACAAAATTAAAACAGACTTCATCATATGCAGACAAATTAATCGTTTGTTGTGGTTATCATGCTGTTGGCATTAAAAATGAACCCGGAGCTCTCGTTACGGTAGATGGTACTGTGACATACCATGCTCAGTGATCTTTTATTCGAAAATATAGAAGCCATAGATCCGGAAGAGATGCATTTTTAGCAGGATGGCATTAAGTTACAGCAAAATTCACTTATTTAAAACAATATTTAACAATAAGTTGATTTCGGAAAACAGCATTGTCAATTGATCTTCAGTGTCATATGATTTTTCATTTCTCGTTAAAATCCCGTGAGTCCACATGAAGTCACTGCATAAAGCAACAATTGAGGTCTTAGAAGCCAACATTGTTCGTTTTATTTGTGACACATGGTATGCAATAGTCTAAAAAGTGTCTTAAAATTGCACGTCTAGAATACGCTTCGTCAAGTATGGAAAATTGTTTTAAATAAAATTAAATGTTTCTTAATATTCTTCATCATATTCATTCTATTTTGGTTTAACGGAAGATTTCTTTGCACAATATTAGTATTCATTTCAAAAATATACATCTAATTGGAGAAAAAAATCCCACTATGCAGATTTATTAAGGTTCTTCTAACAAGTATCTTCAGTGATCATAATTTTGCTAACAAGGTTTAATATCTTATCAGTAATAAAAGCCATTATAACTTTAAAAACAACCTGCTCATATTTAGATTGTGAACCGAAAATAAACATGTTTTTTAACACAGTTAACAAGAATAATTATCATTAGCTGGCATACAAAAACAACAAAGTACGTTATTATAATGTTTACTTTAATCGTGCTTGATTCTTTCAAATATAAATATTTAATGAATGTTTGTTGTGTTTTCGTAAAAAAAATTTGTTAAGTTTTTATTGTCTTTTTGCTTTGTTGATAGAATGTAATTCTCATTTAATCAAATTGGCATTAGATATAACACTTTTTAGTTTTGAATACAAAATTTGGATAGAATCCACTGATGAGCTATATGAGCAGTAGCGAAATGGCCACATGGATATGCTTTCTCCGCAGTAATACATTTCATTTTTGTAGTTTTAAATAATAAATATTTCATAAGAATATCATGAAATATTTATATTTGAAAGAATCAAGCACGATTAAAGTAAATTAATATAGAAAAAAATACCGAATAATAAATTTTCATATTGAAAACAATAAACATTTATTTAATACGAGGGCTGCTCTATATATTTCTGGCCTAATAGTGAAAATGCGAATATTTATAATCAAAAATGGTTTATTTGTTTTTCAAAGTATTCTCCAGCATGATTTATACACTTTTGCATGCGCTCAAACCAGTTGTCGAAGCACTTTTTCCACTCCGGTTGAGACACCTCTAAATCATGGTTTTTGAACACTTTAACAGCTTCTTCTGGCGTAGAAAATCGTTGACCATGCATTTTTTTCTTGATGTGCGGAAACAAGAAGAAGTCATTAGGTGCCAAGTCAGGGCCGTACGGCGGATGACCCAAGAGTTCGACGTTTTGGCCGTTCAAAAACGCTCTGGTTTGAGCCGATGTGTGAGAGCTCGCATTGTCATGGTGAACAATGATTCGTCTTCTCTTGTTGGTTTTTCGAATTTCTCCAATGACTTCAGGCAAACAAATTTTAGTGTACCACTCAGAAGTTGCCCTCCTACGTTGCTCAAGCGGAACAGTCGCCACATGACCAGTTTTCCCGAAGAAACAGGCGACCATTTGCTTCGAAGTGCTTCTTCCACGAACAACTCGTTGGATTTTTCTCGTCTTTGAAGACCTACACGGTCGATTGTTGTTTCGTTTCGGGCTCATACGCATTGATCCATGATTCGTCACCTGTGACGATCTTATAAACGTCTTTTGAAGCACCGCAATCGTATTTTGCAACATTTCCTTGCACCATTGGACACGAGCCTTTTTTGAGCGACTTTCAAATTGTGCGGGATCCAACGAGAACAAACCTTTTTTACGGCCAGGTGTTCATGCAGTATCGAATGTATGCTGGTGGAAGAAATGTCCAAGGATGTCTCTATCTCTCGGTATGTCGCATGTCAATCTTGCATTATGAGTTCACGCACGGCATCAATGTTCTCTGGCACAACAGCCGTTTTTGGACGACCTTCACGGAATTCGTCTTTGAGAGAGCTTCGGCCATGATTAAATTCATTATACCAATTTTTCACAGTGCTATAGGATGGTGCTTCATCGCCATACAAAGATTTAAGTTTATCAATGCACTCTTGTCGTGATAATCCACGTCGAAAGTTGTGAAAAATGATGGCACGAAAATGTTCACGAGTTAATTCCATTTTTTTCTATATTAATTTTTTCAAGTCACTGTAAACAACACAAATAATGGTCGTATGTCAGAACGTTTGGAGTACGATTATGCTTAAAAATGACAAACTTTCTAATGGAAATGTCAGATTGCACTTGGCAGCACTCAGTGTTGCCAGGCCAGAAATATATATAGCAGCTCTCGTAAGCATTCACTCTCTGTGTCATTCAATAAACTAAATAATATTAAATGATCAAAGATACACACAGTTCTTTATTTATTATTTAAACAGTTTAAAAACCAGGTTCAATTACACAGGTTTTTCCCCAATAGATTAAAACTTATATTTATTACACAACGTTGAAAATGCATCTTATTTAGCTTGAATTGCTTAACCTTTCTTTGAAGAGAGTAAATTAGTTTTGAAAAACAAACAAACAAAAGTATAAAACATTCACTATAAATATAAACTAAAAATAATATTTCCATCAGTTTGTTTTAAACGTTGTTCTAGCCAGCATTGATAATTCACTTAAATATTTAAATATGAAATTTCTTAAATGTGTTTGTTTAATATTAATCTTTACCGTATTTGAATATACTTTCGTTAATACTTCGCATTGTAATCCAGATGAAGGTGTTAAATTATTGTATAGTAAAAATGTTTTTCGTCCAGCTTTAAAAGGTTTGGCACAAGATGTTTATGTGGCCTTTCCTAAAGATGTATGTTTGAATATGTAACGCTCATTTGCTGCAGCTTCGTTTTAACTCAAAAAATGTAAATTTTTTGTAAATATCACATTAGATTAAATAAGTGAAAAAGAGTTTTTTTTTGGCGCTATAAAGATGTCGCTGTATTTCCCTTTAGTCATAATTCTCATATCTTGTGACATGCAAAATTAAAAATTCATATTCACAAAAACCCATATTTTGAGTTTTGACGACGTGCTAGCTTGTGAGCGATATAATGTTTTATTAATTTTTTGTTTTACAAGATTTTTTTTCTATTCTATTATAAAATTTTAGGATGATACAACCACGAAAGTAGAAATTGTTGACTTTTGCGTTAAAGATCATGATCCCAATATTTTTGGTGCCAAACCGGTATTCGCCTACAGTGTAGAAGATGATGTAAGTCGTCGTTTGGGTAAAGCCACTATAATCTTGAGAGGTCAAGAATCACGTGGTATTAATTCTACCGTTGAATTTTATGGTTTTAATTAAATCTTTGTTGTTATTATTATTTTACTGTATTCTATTTTAGAAAAAGCAATTTAATAAAAGGAACTTGAAATAAAATATTTTAAGACTGATAAAACCACAAAAAAATTATTTTTGCTTATTATGCTACATGGACGTTTTATAAACCCAATCATTTACAACTATTTAACTCGTAACAATAGCCAGGCACTGTTTTAAGTTAAAAAATGAAATTTATTTTAAGTTTCTATGTTCTTGTTACCTTAAACTACTCATTTAATTCGGCCAAATCTCTAAACTGGGGCAAACGTAATGCCACCACCGATCATTTATTGTATCGCGAAAATATCATACGATTTCTGATCACGGGTTATATACAAGAAATTTATGTAGCATATCCTAAGCTGGTGAGTTTGTATATAATTTCTAAAATATTTATTCAATTCATAAGCTGTTGTAAATTGTATGTTGTATTAAATACAAACCAAGTAATAGTAAACATGCTGTTGGAGTTTTTATTCTTTCTAAAAGATTCAACTATTCAAAAGTAAAAATTAAAATATTTAAATAAAAATAAAAAAATTAATTTAAATTAAAATTTAGCGAAAATTGTATGGAGCTGGGGAATATGTTTTAAACCCAAGTTACTTCATTTTGCTCCTACGACATTAAACAAATTTATAAATAAAAAATATAAATGCTTCAAGAAATATCAACATACCAACAATAATTGTAAAAAAATGGATTCAGACGACTTGTTACATTTACAACAGGTCATGAATTGAACAATTATTGAAAAAAGTTTTTTTTTAATTCCTTTTTTGGGTACTCGCACTTCTACAGCAGAAAATGTAACAGCCATTTATGTTTACGATAGATTCACTAATACTTCTGGTGCTGTATCAATACAACAGGCACCTAATGCAAGAGTTAATTCAACAATCATAATTTTAAAAAGTCAGCGATCTAAAGGCATTAGCTCAATTGTTGAATTTTATAAACAAAAAATGAAAGCTTTACATCTTAATTTTTGAAACAGAAATTCTGGCATCACTTCTTGCCAATATTTAATAAGACTTTGTTTTCGTGTAACACTCATCCGTGAAAAATAATAATGTAATTTAATAAAAAATTCAGTTTTATTAATATAACTTTAAAGTGAATTGTAAAACTCATTTGCAATTCTTAAGAGAATTTTAAAATTGTTGTTAAACATTTAACATTTATTTGCATATAACGTGATGTGGTTTAAATATTTAGAACATCTATGACGTATATGAAATTGTACGTTTAAAATGACTTCAATTTCTGCCTTTCTAATTCGACCTAAATATTCTTTTATCATTTCAAAATATACATATAATAACGGTATAGAATTTTTCAATTATTCACATATTTCAAATTGATATGAAAAGATGGGAGATTGTAGGGACTAAGTTCAGCCAAGCTTTTGTTTACAATTTTTATATTGGAATAAGCAGCACTTTAAAGATATACAAAATCTCTTGGTTGGCTAAACACGTAGAAAAGGCTGCCAGATCTTTTTTTTAAAGAAAATTTTAAACGTTTTAACACGCCTCTAAATAAAAGTGGCAGTAACGTGCATTATGAGCTTATCAATCAAAATGTCGAAAAGAGAATGACTCTCATTAAATAAGAGTACTCATTATCGGGTAATACAGGTTTCAAATATGGTCCCAACTTAACAAATTCCACGATTTACCTTTTCCAAAAAGAAAGAGAGGTGACAGCATACTTGTAGAGTGATTAATGCATCAATAATAAATATTGGTTACGTCACTCGTTATTATTGAAATGTATTAATTGACGCTGCTTTGCTACAAGTCCTAGAACAAAAAGGAGTAAAGCAATTAGCTTCATTTTCCACAGGGTTGTCATACTAACAACAAGTAAATTAAATTTAAAAAAATATTCTCAAATTGCTTCAAAAATATTTTCCTTTTTTTCTTCTAGTATTTTTAGGTGTAAATATCCTGCTCATTCTGAGGAGTAAAAAAAATATCTTTACGAAAAATATAATCAGCAACTAACAGTGATAATAATTCAAGGCCCCAGAAAGAAATCAGTTTAGGTACAACGTTCGTTGGCTAACTTAACTATCGTGTGAATTTTTTGTATATTTTCCTGTTATCTCGACACATCATCGCCAAACCATTTCTTTAGCTTAAGAAGAGAAGATACGTGTTCTCTACTATATTCTAATAGATCTATGCACAGAAAAGAATTTTTCACATATTAAAAGTTTTATTGAGATTTAATTATTTTTTTAATTAATGCAATAATTTTTTTTAATCAACAAAGAAGTAAGAAAAATGCTTATTGAAACAATTATATGTTTAATTAAAAAAGAAGAAATCATTTTCTAACAAAAAAGTAAATAATTGAGACAAATAAAAATTTCATAAAATTGTAATACTAAATCAAAAAAATCCCTTAATAGAAGCAAATATTTTTTTTCTGTGTGCAATGCGCACCCTGCATGTATCACCAACGACAACGATAGCGATTTTAAATAGTTAAATACTCATTTAAAATGGTTTACTATTTATGTGAACTTATTTCTATTCTCCGTTCTTAGCAAAGATGTGTTGTTTCGACTTTTTTAAAGAAGCCTGAACGTTTACAACCAAGAAAGGATTTTTTAAATTTATATAAATGATGAAGGGTGTATGTAGTTGATAGAATATCTGTATCTCTATCGAAACCTTACAAACTGTCTTTATTACAAGTTTTAATAATTTCCAACTATTAATTCTAAGAACATATGTTTAAGTATCAATAACAGCTTTTTAAATACTAAGAAACTTTAAAAAAAATGTAATTTTGTTCACAATTTACGGTGAAATTACAGCTCACTTCTATGAAAAAAACACACTTTGCCTGCAAGCAATTTTTATTTTTTTTTTATAAATTTTTTTTCATATATAATTTTTAATCTGTTTTTATCTATCAGTAATATGTTTGTTTCTTACAAATATATATTTTGTCTATCTCTTAAGCCAAAGCACCCATACAAAATTAACTAAATCATGTTTTATTTTTAGAATATACAAGTTCTTCTTTATTTATAAGTTTTACTACTCGTAATAAGTGCATCATTAAAATCTTATTGAAGACTGTTACAACAATTGCAGGTTATAAAAATAACAACCATTAATTTGTGTGTAAAATATGTGATTTTTTTATATGATTCATTTGATCCCCAGTATGTTAAAAAAAAGTTTCGACTTTTGATTTTATTGGTTTAAGCTTTAGCTTTAGCTTTTATTTTCATTTTCATTTTCATTTACATTTTATTTTTTTATTTTTATATTTTTTAAAACTCAATATTGGTCATAAGAAAGAAACAAGAATTACTGATAAGAAGTTCTAGCGAAAAATATATTGTTGGTGTCGAGAAGAGAAAATAATAATACGCAAGTAATGAGTGATTCTTATTAGAAAAATGACTCAAAATAATCAAAATTAAAATTATTGCCTTAATAAAATAATGGGTGAATTAAGTATTCATAACGGTTTGATGCGAGACTATTGATCCGCTTTAATAAAATGTTATACGGCCAAAGTTAATGGCTTCTGTTCAAGATTATATAAGACATTCTCTCAAAGTAACGCGGTATGGTGCAGTGATAGGGTCATAGTATAAATCCTAGAAAATCCAGAGGTTTTTACTCTAAGAAGAAATAATGTACAGATGTCAAAGACATGATTAACATGGAATAACTGGGTGTATTGCTGTTTATAAAATGTTGAATCAATCAAAACGTTTGTGGAGAGTCTCACCTAATACTACTCGCTAGATTTCCTCTGTTGTTAAATGGCTAAGGCCATTGCAGATAATGGTCATGGGGAAATTGAACATAATTGCTTGTGTAAATATTTGGGTAGCCATATGTATCAGTCCAACATGAGCTGACGCTGGAAAAATGTATAGAAAAAATAATCTTGTACTATTGGTAGTGCTTGTGGGCTCATCTTGAGAAAGTCATAAGAATAATCTTAATGAAATGCAAAGCGAACTCATGAATGTTAAAAATGTTTCACTGTAGATGCCCACAATCATGATGAGTAAAGAGGTGTAGAGGCTGTTTGGCTCTTTACACTTGGGGCAGTACATAGCCGTATATTAAGTAGAAGTTCAGTCTGCTGCATGAATGGCAACACCTGTTGGACAGTCAGGTTAGAGACAGGAAGGTTTTGGTTTGCGGATAGAATGGTGCTCTAAGGCCGATGTTACCAAAGCTGGGTTACTGCCGAGGTATGAGAGTATGCCAATGTCAGATAATCTCTGGTTAAGAGGAAATTTAAGGAAAAGAAAATGTTTCTAGGTAGCGCCTGAAAAAGGCTTAAACGTCAGCGCACATAGCCTGCGAATGATTGGCAGTGGTTGGCTTTAGAATGAGGATTTCATTTTCATAAGTAAACTTAGTTTAAGGCAATGATTGGTGAATGGCTTACGACTTGGTGAAGGAAACTTTTGTTGGAAAAGTTCAGAACTAAGGAGCGTAAAGTGCGTTGAAATAACACACAGAAAGTTACCGGTCTGTTTCTTTTTAATTTTCCTGCACAAAAGTGTTACAACTAAATTGTTATCGCCACTATTTTTTTAGATAGAAATGTAAGTTTTATACACTTTTTTTCCTAGGAAAAAGTATCCGTTAACAGCCAAGCCATCCTGAATTATTGCTTCTGGTGTACCGCAAATCTGCATATAACACACGAAAAGCCATTGAACGTGCTCAGATTTATTAAATGATGTGGTGTTTACGCTAAAATCGGGTGTTTTTTTTTCGAAAAAAGCTAAACGATTTCGGTAATATCGAGCGCCACGCTCAACAACTTTCTTTTACCCAACTAGAAAAATTAGCAAAGTAGAACGTAAGGCTCTAACGGAAGAGAGCAGCGGCGCATATTACACGAATTAAGACCATAATTATAAGGGCTGCATTTTCAGGCCGGCTAATTTGTGATTTTGGTTCATTGGAGCAGCTGGAAAGATCGTCTAATTTTTAAGTTTTTTGTGGGGTTTCTTGAAAAAAGGATTCTCAGATTATTGAAGTCCTTAAAAAAATAAATATCGATCAGAAACACGAAAACCTGTCGAAGTAAAAATTACCATAAATCGTGCCTGTATGACCAGCAATCTTTTCAAAAGCCTAACTTTATTGTTTTATTTTTTCAGAAACGCGGTCAAAAAACAAAGGGGACAACTTAGCACTTCCTTCAATAACAAGCTACGCAATCTTTTACAGCGAAGTTTGTAATCAGGTTTTCTGTGAACTCGAAAAATAAACACTGAGTCTAAATGTGCAGTTCTCAAATCGTTTTTCCAAAAACGTAGGATTTTTCAAATAAAGAAAATTTTTCCTCCTAAAAATAATATAAGTTTAAATAAATTTTTTTTCAATTATTTCAACTCCTATAGAGGAAATTGTAAAGCAAATTTATTTAATTTTCTACCCTTTTACTATTTACTGAAGGGCATATTAAATTCGTCGTCATTAAAAAAAAAATCTCTTTCATTGTGATTAAACTCACTGGTACCAGCTCATGTGATTATTCAAAAATTTTAGATCAAGTACTTGACTTAAGCTAAGCTTAATTGTTTTTAAAGGAATAAGTTAGTTTTAAAAATTGATTGCTTGAAAACGGATTGATATAAATTTTTCTAACTTAAGAAAATACAGAAAATAAAATAAAAAACACATTTTATACTTTCAGAGATTCCGTGAAATTAAAACGTGAATTAAAAAGATTTTCAAAAACCAAAAAAAAGAAAGAAAAAAAACGTGTAGTAATACTTGATATTAAATTAATTGAAATTAAAATAACAAAACTCCAATAACCTTAACTATTTAAAGAATTTAATTTTTGTAGAAAGAAATGCAAAATAAAAAATTAATTTTAACTGTGGCGGTTATAAGTCTGCTGGCCACCACTTATGCTGTTTCCAGCACTTGGGGAAATATTTCAAATTCAGCTCAGCTATTGCATGCAGAACAAGTATTTAATGCTTCATCACCGGAAAAATATGTGACTCATGAAATTAAATTTCCTAAAAATGTAAGAATTTACACATTTATTTTCATGTCACTCACACAAACATTGAAGTATGAAATATTTTATAATATTGAACATATTATATTATTTTATTTAATTTAAAACAAAAATTGGCGGCTTAAATATAAATCTTATCAATTTCAAATATTTTATTAACTTTTCTCTTTCTCGTTAATTATTGCCTTGGTTTCACTTCGCTTTCTTTTCATTGTTGCTTATCGGGCATTTTTTTATTTTTTATTTTTATTTTTTTTTTTTGTAATATAAGAGAAATAAACGTCGAATTTTTTTTGCGATTCCTGTTCAAGGTTGCCCTCTCATTCACTGTGTAAAATTTAATGCATAATTTATTAAATAAATGATTTTATTTTTGAATACTCTCTCGTTATTTTTCATTAGTGGTCATTAATTTGCCTCTTTCTATCTCTCTCTCTCTCTCTCTCTCTCTCTCTCTTACTCTGAGTTCTTACAAAGCATGCGTTTAAACAATGGTCACGTTTTAGGCAATCCAAACTAAAATGTCAAATTTTTAACCTTTATAAGACCAAACTCTTATCTGCTATTCCTATTGTGTTGGCATAAATTAGTCATTAATCTCTTAACCAGGCCTTGCATATATCCCGATATCGCTTATTTTTCACAAATTAAATTTAAGCTTCAACCGTCACTAATCAAAAAAAGTACTTTTAACAGCATGACTGGTATCTGTTCACTAACTTTTTGGGGCTCCAGTTACTAATCGGACATCGACAGTTGGTTGCATTCTTTTATTATATCACCTTTGAGATTTATTACCCCAATTTTCTGGAAGGTAATTTGCCAAGATAAGAAGGATTGTAAAAAAATGATCAAAAATTGTAGTTGTTGTAGTTTATTGTCTGTTTTAATTTATGTCTAACTAATTTTGGCAACTTAGTATTTATTATTTAATAAATTAATTTTAGTTTGCTGCCGATTCGTTACAACTTTGCGTGTATTTCAGTTTAATGGTTGGTCACATTTTGTGACTCTTGCCCTTGATATTTAAAGACCAAGCTGGTCACAATTGACGCCTATAAATCATGTGGTTTTAAGTAAACTGACGTGGATCTAAACGTCACCTAAAATTTACCACAAGCTTTCTTTAACAATATTTTCTCTAACAATTAATAATTAATAATAGTTGATTAACTAAGAAAGGTAATATTTACTATCGACGATAACTTAAGATAATCAAATGTTCAATCTTTTTTGTTAAATATTTCGTAAGAAAACGCCACTAAAACTCAGTATTAGTCATTTAATTGTTAGTTGTTGTTTTTGTATTTTTGAGAATATATTTTTTTGCGAAATTACGTCTTGCAGCTACCGGAAATCTTAAATTTTTTATTTCGTCAAACTTTATAATATTTTTACTATGAAAAATATTTGCTGATAAGGGCTGCTCTGCCATTTGCAAAGAAATCTTAAGTTCTAAGTTTGATTTTGCTTGCACTCTCATTTATTTATTTGAAACTACATTTAGCTCGATCGCAAAGACAGTTTTTTTTAACCACTCAAAAACTAAATTACATTAAAATTATAGTTTTTTTTTTATTGTTTAAACTTTCACGAAATGTTTTACACAAGCAATGTGTCATCACATGCCGGGTGGGTCAGCTTAAAGGAGGCTTAATTATAAATGAAATTTATAGAAATCAGCAAATATTTAGAGAAAAAATTGTTTAGAGTAAAGAAAATTTCTACAGCTTTTGTTACGAGATTTGAGTAGACGAGTTTAAAAAGGTCTTGGAATTATTATTTACTTTCCCCGTCACCAAGGGTGAGGACAAATTGTGAAGTCTTATGTAGACGCAAATTTACTTTTCGTTTTTTAATATAAAAAGCGGTTGTCTGGCGATACAAAAAAAAAACATCTTTCGGTGTACAAATTGCCGTGATAGTCTTAGTACTTAAGTATCACTTACTAAATAATAATTTGTTAAATTTTTTGCGGTCATATGCTACTCTGACACAGAAAATTGGTGATGCGACCTCTTTTCCACAAGAATTGCCCTTAAAATAAAGAAATAAGGTTACATTGTAAATATCTAATTAAAATACATTGTCTTAAGTGCCTAAAGTGACTTTAAAAATCCTTCAAATCCAATGTTGAGAAGATAGGGTTGCCATATGATCTTGATTTTAATTCCAAGAATTTTTAATGATGGCTCAGAATCAAGAAATATATTTTTTTTCGCTTTTTTGCAAAACAAGATTAGAATTTTTTTTTTAATTTTTTTTCAAAAATTTCCTTAACAAGGTCTTGTACAAAGCGAATAAATATTTTAATTAAATATTATTAGTTTATTTGTATTTAATCCGATTACAAGCCTTAAAGGCTAGCTTAATCTAGATTTTTATGGTTAAAACAAAAATCTTATAACTAAAATTAATATACAGAAATTATAAAAAATCTATTATTCGTTTTTCAAATTGCACCCAATAATGAAGCCAAACTAATATTAAAGCATAATTTTAATAATAGTCCTTTATACGATGTTATGTTATTTTAGGATGCTTTTAAATTCCTTAGTCGATTTAATTAAATGTCGTTCTTCACGGTGAAGTATGTTTGAAAATCTGTCAACATTTGCACATTTCTAATAATTTTTTTTAATTGATGATATTTTAAATGCCAAACATTTTGAAAAGGTAAATCTGGCAACCCTATTCCAAATAATTTATTTGAAGTTTTTTTTTTAACCAATGTCAAATATTTATAAACTTAAATCTGGCAACTCTATTCGAAATATTCTTATGCGATTATTCGAGCACATTTTTTTACTATAAATTTAGTTTCTGGGAAAATTGAAACGTACGTAAATGCGTGGAAATGTTAGAAAAATATTTTTATTAACCCTAATCGGCTTGAAATCCTTTTTCTTGTCCCTGTGCTAGAGTTATTCTTAAAATATAGCGCTTAACAAACATTCGTTTAAATAGCCATTCACACAACACCACTGCTGTGTCGTACTGCTGAGACCCAAACTACTCGAAATTTTGTGTAGCTGGCATACGCTCGCCTTCAACCCCGGCAGTCATTTAGACTTCAAAATACCGTAGCTCCGGCTTGACTCGAATTTATAATCTACAGTTTTAAAAACAGGTCAACTCAATCACGATGGCTAGCGACTGTTGTTTTGTGATTAATTTTCTAAGGCTTTATTAATCTTCCGTCAATGATTTTCTTTGTTTAACATAAAGTCAGATGAATATCTTATTTGCTACTTAATTACACAGACGCCTTCAATTACTTCATCTAATCGAAATTCCGAGAGACTGCTTTTTTCAATTATTTCCATTAATAAACAAGGAGTCAACAATTTTTTCCCTGTACGCAAGGATCTGTTAGGATTTAAACCATGATCTTCTGTTTCGCAAAAAGACGAACATAGCTGCTACTTTTAATTTTATTCTGTTCACACACACCAGACAAAAGTTTATTTTTCTAATGAAATAAATTAAAATATATATTTATTTTCAATATGCAATAAAGACAATAGACGGAAATAATTGATGTGATTTCATCGCAGCCTCTGATATTGATTATGGGTTAGACAATTAATTTGACGATATCACTTGAATTTTAAATAATTTTCCACTCAGGAGTCTTTTTCGTATTTATAATTAAAACTGCATTGACTTAATGAGAGTTTTAAATAAAAAAGCATATAAAAATTATAAATATATATCCTTTCTTTAATTTTATAAATGAAAGAACTATTGAAAAATAGTAGTGCACCTTTCTAGAGACAGTATTAAAAATGTTAAAAATCATTTCTATCAATAGAACTGGTATTAAAATCTGTGACATCATTGCCTAAAGCTTAAGTAATTAAATAGATTTGGGATCGGTTTTGAGATCTCTGGTACGGCTTTGACGTGTGTTACTAAAACCTGGTGCAAATTAGATTTTCATTGCTTTTGCCATTTCTTTACCAGGAGACACTATTATGATATTAATTGGTTTCTTTAAGGCAACGGTTCTCAAATGGGGGTCCGTGGACCCCTGGGGGTCCGTAGCAACCATCCAAGGGGTCCGCATGAAGAACCGAAAAAACAGTGTTTTCAACAATAATTAAAGTTTTATTTTGAACTTGGGTTCCAGAGGGGTCCGCGAAAAAAAAAATTAGTTTACTAGGGGTCCTTGAGCAGGAATTTGATGAGAACCCCTGCTTTAAGGTGAATGGACAATGTTGACTCTGCTTATCTAAATATAATAAAAGAAGATTACTTTTAGATAGATAGACCCTAGATGGACACTTTGCAATATCAGTAAAACTACAGTAAATATAAATTCTTACTTTTTATTCCTAGTAAATTTTTAATTGATCACAAAAATATCTTAAATTTTTCACTTAATGCGGTAACCTTTTCCTGGTAATGCAATTTCAATTTTAATATCAGTCAAATTACACTGATTTACTGCATTTTTTGTAACTTAAGAATGGCAACAAGAAGACTTTTTTGCACTGGGTCAAATTACAAATAAAAGAAGCGTTATGAAATGGCCTGATTTATTTAATTTAAAATTAATATTTCGTGTTAGAAATGTCATGTTTATTACATTTATAAATGAAACGTTTATTACTGGTAATGAAAATAGTTTATTTAAAAATTTTACTAATTGATTGCTAATGAAAATTAAATTGCAATGTCAATCCTCACTCCTACATTTTTTCAGTAATCAATTTAGTTTTAAATTTTAAAGCATTGAAAATGTAATGCATAGTGTCCATGTATGTTAATCACATAGTAATCGTGTCTGCATTGAAAGGCTTGTTAACATTCTAGAAATGTTTATAGTCCCATACGAAGATGTTGGTATTTTTAATGATTAACTTAAGAAAATTTTGGGGAATTTTATTTAAGTAACAATATAATTAATTTCCATTCTGCATCGATGCACCTCTTGTCATTTGTTTTATAAGTGATTAATCAAAGGTGCTACTGCGTCGCACGCAGTCTTATCTTCATGATAATTAAATTTGTTTAGTCTGCAGACATTGAGAAGTAGAATTTTACAACACAGTTTGATCTTTTATTCACAGGTATTGTTTTATGCTGAAAATGATTTAAAGCATCGAAAATACAGATAACCAAGAAATAAATAAGCGAAAGAAATGCATGATCAAAAAAACGAAAATGATTTGCTGTTTCATTTGATTTTGGTTTCAGTGATTTAATATATCCAAGAAATCGTCCTTAAATAGAACTTCCCAATTCATACTTCAATGTCGCACCAAGAATCATTCACATCTATTTCACATATATATATACACACACACATATTTATTAGATTAACTTTCCTATTTTAATTTAGGGCATTGGAAATGGTCGCATCATAACTGGCATTCGAGCCTTCGATCAGGTGACAAATGGCACAGGTGGACATGCAACCATTTATTCGGGCGGACCTGGTTTCAATTTTGTCAACATTAAATTACAATCACAATACAATTATGGTCTGATGTTCCGTGTAGAAATTTATGGCAAATAATAATTAGAAATATGTGTTTGTAACTTAAAAAGTTTTAAATGCGTAAATTAAACTTAAAATTAAATTATGTTGAATATTTAATATAAAATTTACTCATGTATTTGTATGCTAATTTAAAAACAATATAAATATTGATAAAATAAAAAGAATGAAAAAAGAAAACAACAACTTTTAAAGTTGAAATTTAAAAAAAAAAAATATAAACCGACTTTATACATTGAGAAGGTTATCAATTCGTCTGTTTTTTCATACATTGTTGCTCGCAGAACTAAGGCACTTTAGACTAGTTTTAAGAGAAGATGCTTACAGATTTGGTTAATTAAAAAAAAATTAAAATGGTTAAAATTAAAGGGTGCCTTATGCACAGGATTTTTATATTGTAACGTACATCCGTAAAGTAAAGTCGGTATCACTATAGTTCACAATAACAGAAGGTAATAAAAAACATAAACTTATGTTTAAAGGGTGTGACTTTAGATGACGTAGTTAAAGTTATGTGATTACAATTTAATAAACAATTTTTTGTTAAGCCTGTAGAACACCATTGTAGAAATTTTAACTTATTGCTGCCTTTAAATTTGTAGTCCTCTTGAGTAAAACCTAACAATAAAATTAAAGGTTTTTAGTACCGACCTTTCATTCCACTATAAAATACCAACATGAGAAATAAAGAACTCATGTTTCGACTAAATTGGCAAATTTTTCGCTCTCTTTTATAAATATTTTTATTTATAAAATGAAATATATTTTTTTTCAAATTTGTGTGTGTAAAATTAAAATTTTGTTTGACAAAATTATTTTCGTTTGCGGAAGAAGTAATGCCATCGATTTATATGACTCTAACTACAAACATTCATGCAAGTTTCAGTATTATGGTTTTAATTAAGTTGTTTGCATGGAAACCAGGGGTGCCTTTATGGATAAGGCTGAAGCTCTCCCCATAATATTCAAAATTATAATAATAAATTGATCTCTATTAAAATATTTATTCTTTAAAATGGCCTATTTGCTTATTTATTTATTTGTGTTTAAACCGATTACAAGCATTAAGAGTTAAGTTAGCTAATCTGATCTAATAGTATTCTAGTCCATTATTACATTGTAATTTATTATTATTATATAATCTGTTCGGTTTTGTTGATATCGCTCACTTTGTAATATAGTAAATAACACAGCCTTTATAACTTCGTATATTAGATCCAATTAAATCCAATAAAAACAAGGCTGTTTTAAATATGGCGCTAAAAGCTTAACTCGGTCTGGCAAGTGATAACACTGACGCACATCCAGTGCCATTCTACGCGAGGAACCGATCGTTGTATCTTGTGACTGCTATTGGTGGTACTGTCGTTTTCATTGTGTCATTAGTGATATATGTGAAAGATTATATTCATTGATTGTAAGTGCTCATCAATATGTCGAAACATAAACAGTCAAATATCTCCTCTTTCTTTAAGAAAAAAGTGAACAGTGGTAATAAGAATGCAGAAGGGTAGAGCGGCCTTGTTTTAATTCGTAAAACAGCTTGATTTTAGTAAGTGAAATTCCAAAAATTTTCAGGTTCGGCAATAAAAATGAAGTTACTATCAGAACCCTTGATTTAACTTTATTGAAGGTTTCTTAGTTGTCATTATAGCAGACATGGGAGTCCATACTCTGTGAAAATTCTAAACGCTTAAAAAACTCAAGCTATTTACGTCAAAAGCACGTATGTATTGGAACATTTTATATATTTTAGTTTTATTTTTTGATTTTTGATTTTGTTATTATAGTGGACATAAAAATATTTAAACGTAAAATGTCTCTGTATTGTGGTTCAAAAACAAGGGGTCACGTACATGAAAATGACGTCACTATTGGGACACCCTTAAATTCTAAGAAAACTTTTTTACATGTTACTATAGCGCACTTAGTTTTGCTGACACTTTCCATACATCACGGTTCCAAAAATAACAATATTTTTTTATCAATGATACGTCATTTTTGGAACATTCCTTACGTTTGAGTTGTTGTTGTTATAGAAGACGGAAACACATTATAGGGAAAATAATAGAACTAAGTTTTTTATTCTATGTACGGAACCCTAAAAAGGGAATTCTCGTATCTGCAGTTACGATGAAGAAGCGAATGATTTTCGCTTAAAGAAAGGTGTGTACGATTTGCGAAATCTTATAATGAAAATCGAACTTAATTTTCAACTTGCAAAGCTGATCTGGTTTTTCCTCAAGAATTCTTTTACTCATTATCGTTAAATATTATTATTAAAAAAAATTTAATTTTCCATTATAAACCTGCTGTTTAAAAAAATTTGCCTTAACGCACTTCCTTTACCGCTTACTAAAACATATTTTTCTCCTGCCCTAAAACATAACTCTTATATTATTTTCTGCTTAATAACGCTGAAATAAGCAGTTAAAACTAGTACTGCATTTCGTTCCCCCAAGGATCAGGTCCGGTTGGAAGTCCCATGTATTGTATGGTCCAATTCATAGGTTTGCCCCATTGAGATTTTAATTTAATACTGCAAAAACGACGAGCAGGCCCACCTTTAATCAAAGTAGCATAACCAAAATTTTCGCGTCCACCCCAGTCCCAGGCTATTATGCGCGACAAAGTCACAATATACATGAGATCCTAAGAAAGACAAAACTCACTTAATTTTTTGTTTGCATTAAATTTAAAAAAAAATTCTCACCTTTTTCGGATAATTAGCGTAAAACGTTTGTACCATTCGACGGGGTTGCCTCCATATATTCTCGTTATATAAGAATCTTTCATAGGGTGCATACAAAGTCCAGGTTACATTGTTGGCGGTAACCGCAACAACAAGCACTATTAAAATATTTAAGCATTTTAATGATTTCATTTTTTATCCACAAGTACTCTATTAAAATTTTTTTCTCGGTATTAAAACAAGTGTTTTCTTAATAACTGTCAATATCGTACTAGATCGACGTAGCATGTTGTTGCGTACAAGTATACTTTTATGTACCTTCTTTAGCCAGGAACTATATTCGAATTTATATGAGTTGTAAAGCAACATTGATTATTGCATAAGAAAAATTGGAAGCTTAAAATGTGGTGGCTATCTGGTGTATGTTTCACAAATACAAATTTTTTTTTTTAAGTTTCATATCATTTATAAACAATTTTTCCATATTTAGATTCATTGGCAGCCATCGAAACAACGCACAATATTGATACATGTTGCCAGATACATTTTTTGTTATTGCAACAAAAACTGCTTACCACTACACTGCAATAACTTTTAACGCACTTTTATACCCATTTTTATTGTATGTGATTTAACAGCTTTACAATTGAAAAACGGAATGGAATATTTGGCTATAAAGTTGAAATATTCAGATGGTAAAAAGAATCCATCATACCATTTGTGGTTCTATTTTTATTAACTTAATTCATTAATGTTACTGTTGTGCACTTTTCTGTTCACTGTTAGTTTATTGTTATTTTTTTAAATTATCAAATAAATAATGTTCTTTATTGCCATTAAAAAAAAAATTATAAATTTCAAGTTATACACATTTTTTGTTAAATTCAGTTAAAAGCTTTAGGTAAGCCTTAAGGTATGCAATGTTTTTCATAGCAGTGAGTTTTTAACAAGCAGTGGGATGACATAGCCACATTTTGAGATTTTAAAATATTTGTATGGAGTTTCATTTTACTTAAGTATTAGAACTAGATACACACGAGGCAACATCAAATGAAACATAGATTTCCAACGATGCTTCTTTTTTCAGTGCAGACAAGGCAACCACATAAGAATTATTTAATGAAACATCAGTTCTGTTCGCATTTTATGCGTTAAGCACACACTTGGAAGAAAAAAATAAAATGAAGGTTTCGCAAAGAAATTTAACTGCAAATATTTTTATTGACGGAATATTGTACGAAAAAAGGAGCTATAATTAAAAATGAACATAAGAATATGGTTAAAAAAATAATTAAAAAAAAAAAAGATTTGTGTTTTGCATTGCTGCACACAAGGGAACATGTTTTTTATTATTCCAGATAATAAAAAAATTAATATTATTTTATTTATAGCCTGCATGGCATTGAAAAGTTATTGAAGGCCGGGGAAAACAGAATCCGTCATACGTTTAATTTTAACATATTCAACCGAAAACAAAGTAATGACGGATAAGGTCAAGACATTGAGTACTTTGTTGACATAGAAAAAATTATAAAATCACAGCAGAATCGAAGACAAAACAAGAAGAAGCAAATGATAACACTCAAAGTATTTAACGTTCATCAAAAGTTAAAAGTTGCCCAACTTTCGTATTTTATGTTGACGAAGACGTACTAAATGTGACAGCACTCATAAGAAAACATGTATTTTAACTTAATTGTCAGTTGAAGAAGACAAAATATAACGTATGAAGGATCCTATATGCACCGGCCTTAAGTCTCAAGTTTGTTGAATTTAAAATAATTTAAAAGAATTGTTTATAGCTTTACTGCGTATCAAATGATCGATTGCAAAACAATCTTCTTATAACGTTTTTAAAGACTTCGATTGACTTACGAATTATTACTTAAATTTAAAATGGGAAACATATGGTGAATTTCGAACAATAAAAAGGAAATTAAACAAACTGCATATTGAAAATTGAAGAATATTTAAGAAAAAAAAAATAATTTATTAACAAGGTGCGAAACTTATTAGAAACGTTTATGAAAATTGTAACATATATTTTCCGTTAAATGTAAAAGTTAAAAAAAAAAAAACAAAATCCTTGGATATGGGGATTTTAGTTTGGTATTTCTAGTTGCAATTCAATGCGCAGTTCATTTGTTAAAAACCTTAAAAATTCATTATCGCTTTTAAACTGAATATTATAGATTCAACCATTTAGGTAATTGTGGAGTTCTCAGCTTAAATTCCTGGTTTAGAAATTCCCACTGCTTTTTAATTAGATTGAGATCAGGAAGATGTCATCATAAAATTTAAGCGACTAAGACACGTTACTCTTATGACCTTTTTAATTTCTATACGAGTTAAATATTATACTTTTAGAATAAGATTTATTTTAATTATTGCGGATTTAAATTCAAATAAAATTTCAATAAAATAAAATCGAATTCTAAAATAAATATGTAATAGAAGTATTTATTCAAAGTCAATTATATGAAAATGTAATTATTTTTAGTTTTATTAAAAAAATCGTATCAAACAAAAACAATTGTAAATATAAAAATTCAACACTCTTTTTGCGCTGTAACATGTCTGGCACTCCATAGTAACTAGTGACACTGTTAAATATTTATTTTAAGGCCAATATCTCTGTTTGTAAAAAACACCATTTTTAGTTTAATTATTTTGCGTATTTAAATTTAAGCCATAAATCATTTATTTTACAATTTTAATTAAAAAATTTGTTATAAAACATATTCAAAACCAAAATAGTTTTTGACAGATTCTATTTATAGTTCAGATGTTACTTATTAAATATGTATGAAAATCATTGACCAAAAATGTCAATAATAAAATTATAGCCATGATTACGTTGTGATTTTATATGAATGACAGCATAATTGGTGCTGGGACCACCATCCTTTAAGGTAACATAACCGCCATTGCCATTTTTATATTGATCCATCACATGAATTTGTGTTATAGTTTTGCCATAATGTAAATCGCCCGGCTAATATAACACGATAATAATTAATTAATACACTCCTATTTATATTATATTAACACATAATCACCTTTGGCCGATATTCATAATCACCACTAATAATACGCATTGTTTTGGCTTTGTCCATCACAATTTGTCGGCTCAGATGCACATCACGTTGACTACGAGCTCCCCAAATGACATCATGACTATTAGTGATGTCTTCACTTTTAGCCGTTAAAACTTGTTGGTAATTTAACACATTTATTGTTATAAATAATATTAAAATGGAATGATTTTTTAACATTTTAAAAGTTAATTTATTTGTATTTTTTGTTTTTTTTTTTTCGTATCTTTAAAGGGGTGTTTTATGTTTGAACTTCATACAGCAATTGTTATTTAAAACTAATTAAAAAAAAAGACGCTTAGGCAAGCAAGCCATCTGTTTTATCATTTATTTATCTTAAATGTTTTAAGTGTACTTTTTTTCTCTTTTTTTTTGTTCTTTTAGCGATATAAAAAAAAATAAAAACTAAATAAATAATTTTATTTAACAACAGAATTTTGCGGCGATACAACCTACACAATGATTTGTAATTAAGTATGAATAATTAATAAAAAATAAAAATAATTAATTACTTGATAAGAAAATAAAACTTTAGAAAGGGTGCTTTGAAATTAATGCAAAATCTAAAATTGCCGTCGTTAGTAAAAATTATAAATTTAACATGACAAAAATGTGTTTTCATTTTTGAAAAATTATAAAACAAATTATTTAAATTTAACAAAATCAACTTAATCGTCTTGCTTATGTCAAATAAGTAGCGGAGACAAAAAAAAAAAATCGCTCGTTAAGCCTGGTCAAACTACATACAAAAAAAATTTGTATGAACAAGTCATGAAAAAATGTAGCAGAAGTAGTACTCTGTTTTTACTGTAGAAAAATATAAGAAATGTTTCTGGCAACATTTTCTCAAAGCTGTGAAATGAAGCAAAGAGATGTTATTTCATGCGGATTTTTTCAAACAACAGCTGATCATATGTATTTTTCTAACTTTTCTAAAACAAGGTAATTTACGTGAAAACAATTAAACGTTAAATTCTTCTAAGTCGCGAGATAGACGCCACATTGTAATGTCATATTTTCCACATTAAATAATCAATGTTGCTCAACTTTCACAAATTCGAACAGAATATCAGGCTTTACATGTTAACGGAATTTGGGAAATAAGCAATATCATGTTGCGATTAATGAAGTGAATGTTTTTTTTTTCTGCAATGTTAAAAATTATAGTTTAGTTAATTTTTTTTACTAACTTTTAAATTTAGACCGTGCTTTCACTTTTTTCCATACAGCGATCGCCAAAAAAATAGAAATATTTATCTTCTTGAGCTAATATTAGCAAAGAACGATTTTTGCATCTCATCTCGTTAAACGCGTCCTGCTTAGTGATTATGAAGCTGTATATGGCTGGTACCCTACACTTCGATACCCAGAACAATACTTTACTCTTATCAAAATTATTATTTTCAAACTCGTGACACTATAGGCACACCCTTTAATTAGCTTTTTAATTGCCTTATTTAATGAAGGGCCATCGAAAGACCCGCTATTTGAGGAGGAAACCCTATAATTTAAAGCAGAACTACTTTGTCGACATAACATTTTTATTATAGAAAATTATTCAGTATTGATTCGCAAATGATGGAGTTCTTAAGTAGCAAATATACGAAATTAAAAAAAATAAAATAAAATAAAAACAGACGAATCGATAACATTTTTTTGTGTAGTCGATTGAAAGATCGGTTAAGATCAAATCGTTTTTGTTTTAAAAAAGAAGTTCTAGCAAAAAAAAAAAAAAAAAAAAAACTAAAATCACTTCTGCAATTTATTTCTTTTAAAATGGTTAATTAAGAACTCGTTAAGACATTTTTAATCTTTTAACTCAACCACAGAAATTGTATAAAGATACTTAAAATACTTTTAATGCCTTAACTCTAAAAGGAGAGAATGCACTTTTTGTGTCATTTTAATGTTATTGAGTTCACATAAAAATCTAACAATTAGCAGGCTCTGCTTGTAGGAAGATCTCATCAAAGCAGTGATCGCCAACATGAGAGCGTGTGTGATAAATTCTCAACAAAAGAAAATTTTACTTTACGATTATAATAATTTGTAAGATTAAATCGTCATATTATTTTACATTAACACACACAAAAATATTTAATTTACAATGATTGAGTTATTGAGTAGCTGCACAGCTGAATGCTTATTTTAATGATTATCAGAGTCACAAAAAAAAAAAAACAACAACAACAAATAGTAATAAATGTATATTTTATAATTGAATTAAAATATTCCAAGTGTACTTCTTTAATTAAAGAAAAATTTATTTCTTGTTTTGGCTCTCTTTGTTAAGAGTATTTTTGTGGTCATATTGTATAAGTGAGCTCGTGCGAGCTTATTTGGTGACCATTGCCCTTTAGTCATTTAAAATAGTTAGGCTTTCCTATACCAAACTGTTTTTAATAACAGTATTTTTAATTGGCATAATCAATAAATTTGAAAGTATTATCGCGATTAAATAAAAAATAATAAAAAATCATGCAAAAAATTTTAGCAGAAATTCAATCTTCAACTTATAAATCTTATTTTTTTCGCAATCAAATATCTAGAGATAAGTTTGACTAGTGTCCAACCGATAACACAATGCTTATTAATCGTAAAATTATTTAAAAACTCCAGTAAATCAGTATATGAATTTAGTTTTATTTTAATCGCCCTAAAAATTAATTATTAAACAACAAACTTTTTCACTTAATTTGCGAAAATATGAAATATTTTTTAATTTCATATATTGTCCTCATTACACTTGTGTTGACAGTCAGTGCTCGCAACAATTATTTATGGGGTAAAAAGGGCAAAGGCGATGTCATGATTTCGAAAGATACCGTTAAAAAATCTTTTGTTGTGAAAATGGTTGTAAGAACGAAATATGTTTTTAAACAAGATGTAAGTGAGATAAAAAAGTTAAACGGAATTCAATTATATGAAAATATATTTTTAGCCAAAAATTAGCTACAATATAACAGCAATTGAGGTTAACGATAAAAAATGGACACATGGTGCTACAGCCAAATTGACACATGGTGGTCCAGGTTATAAGGACGCTACCATTCAATTTAAGTCTCAACCTGGTCATGGTATTCACGATGAGGTGCGAATTTGGATCCGTCCAAATCTTTAACTGCATTTTTACGTTTGTCTTCTTAAAAAGTAAAAAAAACTAATGCAGAGAAAAATATTTTAAAGTTTTGCCAAATTATAAGAAAAATGTTATGTTTTTTAATAAAAAATGGCATATAATCTATGTTAACTTCCTTCTTTTCACAACGAGACTCATTTTGGTTTTTTTGAAAATAAGGATCACGTGTTTGTTATTTTGAAAATATTTTTTTTATTTATGAAAATGTTTACATAACAGGTTCATTTTTCGGCACGGTTAAAGGATTTCCTGCCTCTGCTAGTTTTGTAAACTTAAAAAGAGAGCAGCAACGAACTATTCAGATGAAGCCTGGCATAGAGTTTGTATAATTTTATGGCAAGGATTTTGACGCGAGTTAGATGCAGGGTACGAAAATAAAAAAAAAGAATTTGCTTTCGTTATGTGCTGTTCTTTGTAGCAAATAAAACAAAACGGAAACAATGAAAAGCAATGTGTCATTTAGTTTTCTATTAAGTCTTCTTAACAAGACAATGAATGAGTAGTTGCAAAAAGTTATAGCAGATGTGATAAAGTTTTTGTAATTCATAATATTTTTGGGCACTGTAGATAAAATAAGGTATGACAGGCAGCCCACTATGGTCCGACTTGTTAAGATAATTTTAGTAGGGACATTACAATAAAGAAGTGAGTAAATAAGCAGGGGACAAATTAAGGCACTCGATATTTACATTTAAATTCTATAGAAATTTCGATCGATATCGAATGCCGTAATTTGCCCCAAGAGGAGAAATTGTGCATGTTTAAGTGCTTAGAGCATTTCCAAAGAGGCGCTTTTGCACTGAAGTGTCATATTAGTCCCAGAAATCATATTGCGGAAATAACTTTCCTCCGAACTGGGCAAAACTCCTAAAAAAGTTTTCAACAACCTGCGATTCATTTTTCTGGCCTGTAGTGATTGTAACCTCTATATCTGCAGTTCTACCGTATGCATTACTAGAAACTAAGGCATTATGTCCCTGTTTAATCTGTGCCGGAGGATTTGTGTAGTCAGGCATGCTTGCCACAGGATATTAAGTTATGCGATCTGTGTATTTGGTGCTCTAGTTCCTAATTTATTTTAATAAAAGGTTTTGTTTGCTTTAAATGTTATTTTTGGATAATCGTAGCTCAAAACAGATGCTTAAAATATGTCTGACCGCAAAAATTTGCAGTAGTTTACATTTTGATCTTCTTGTCGAAGCTTGAGCATTAAAAGCAAGTTGTTAGATTAAAAGAGATGTTTTCGTATTCTATAAATTAGGCATTTAGTACTTAATTGCGCCATAAACTGAGTTAATTTCCCCTGGAGAAAATGATGACAAAACAAAATATTATGAAAAAAAAAAAAATAATAATGAAATTTTTAAGGTTTCCAGTCAGAACTCGATTGTGCTGACTGTAAGAGTTCAATATTTGTAGTCTCTACAAAAAAAAAAAAAAAAAAAAACGAAGGCAAAATTGGAACTAAATTAAAGTACTCAAGTAAAGTACGTGCATGTTGGAACATAATTTTAGAATTAGCAAAATATTTCTTTAGTAAATTTTCTTTTCTGTTAAAAAAATATTTCAATCAGATTGTTAATTGATTTAATTAAAATTTTAAATAACTAATTTTTTTTACTTAAACAATTTTCCAATTTCTTTATTTCAGAGTTCTGGGCCTAAAATCGCCCTTTATCGAATTTCGAAATGAACTTGAAGTGCTGGCCAACAATAGTATACCCTTGAATATAACAAAAGACGAACAGGCCTTAATGCATCAAGAGGGTCTGCGCAAGTTGGGTACCTTTATAAAACCTGTCGATTTAAGAGATTCCGAAACGGGCTTTGTTAAAGCAAATCTTACAAAAAAAGTCGTGCCGTCCATAAGCCAAAGAATGCAAAATCAACGACGACTTCATCCGATACAAGAGGAAATGGATCAAAAACAAATTATTTTACTCGACGAAGATACAGATGAAAATGGTTTACCTGCCAGTTTAACTGATGAAGATCGTAAATTTATAGTACCTATGGCCTTAAAGAATTCACAGCCAGATCCTCGTTATGCACAAACTATGGCTAGAAGTGCTATGCTATCGGCCACAACAAAGGCCACCACAACGACAACAACAACAACCAAAAAACCTACTACACCAGCTACACCCGAGTTCGCCTCAAATATAGAGGATTTAAAAAAGCACATATTATTTCTACAAAATCTTACCAAACACGATAGTAATTTTCAATCAAAATTTGTAGTATTTCCCAGTTTACAAAAGGATAAACAAAAACTTCCGCAAACAGTAGCCACAACAAATACGCCAAAAGTGCCCATGAGACCGATTTATCAATATGCAGCAACGCCCACACGCAAAAGTTCTTTAAATATAAATAATAAATTGGCGCACACACCACCATACGGTGGCTACTATCACAACCAAGATGATGAGGACTCTTTATTGGCCTTTTTGCAGCCTGTTAATACTAAAGATAAAATTGCCATAGTACCGCAAGTATTATTACTTAATGATCAAAATAAGGAAAGTCAAGGCCGACGAATAAATACCAATGTGGTCAGTACAAGCACCAGTACAACTACCACAACAACAACAACCACTACTACCACCACTACCAGACGACCTACCAAACCTACTAAACTACCACCCTGTGTACGAAATCCCGAGTCACCCAAATGCATACGACAACGCAAACGTGAAGAACAACAGCGTCAACGAGATCGTGAGGCCTTGCTGAGAGAGCAGGAGAAATATATGCCACGTTACGAACCCTACATGCAAACCATTAATAATACGAAACGTTTTGCGGTCTCTATTGAAATACCCGATTCCTTTAAGATCCCCTTAAATGAGTCCGATTCACATCTCTCGACAGGTGAAGAGAGTTTACAAATACTGTCACGTTTTGTACGATCTACACATAAGAGACGTAATATAGGCGGTGGCCTACCGGGTCGTTCTACAACGAGCAGTGAAAAATTTGCTTCAAAATATGGTGCTAGCGCTTTTTTAGAACGTGATCCCATGACGGCGGCTAGTGGTGGAAGAGATTTTCTCATAACCAATCCCGAACAGTTTGGCATGTTGTCTCCCAATGCGACTACAGCCAGTCCTACGTTGCCCGCCTATTCAGAACCTATAGACTTAAATCCCGACAATTGTTATCTGGTAGATGGCATGACTTATGGTCAGAAGAAACAATGTGTCTTGCACACGAGTGTTATGCCGGCCATAAGTCGTGGCGCAAGAGCAACAATACAGGTAAGATTTTTCTCTACATACTTTATCTAATAAAAATTATATAACAATTTAAGAAGAATAAGTAATTTCTTCAAAAGATTATTAAATTATTTAATTTCGCTTTAACGGCAAAAGCTATTTAAAGAAAATTTCAAAATTTCTTTTGATGGATGCACTTCATTTATGAACGCTGCTTTCATTGTCATATAAAAAACTAAAAAAATTGGGGAGTAGAAGAAATGCATGTAAAAATTTTGCGAAACGAAACACGCGTTTCTTTAATATAAATCACTATCGCAAACACACGCATGTTGCAAACACTCAAAACTTATATCGACGACAAAAAAAACCCATGCCATTGTTGAATGCAATGGAGAACAAGATGAATTATTGCACTTAATGCAAATGACTGCTGCATTAAATTTTGCATTGTGAGTTGGAGTTTTTTTTTTTTCAAAATTTTATCTACAATGAAAATAAAATTTTTTTTAACATGTTGCAAGCAACAAGAGAGATACACAGCAATATTGAAACAAAACAGGTCTCATCAGGCCAGATGAAAAGTGAATTATGACGAAAAAAAACCACACAAAAAAAAAAATAAATTAAATAAATAAAACTCAAAAGCAAAAACTTTTTTATCGGGGCATGCAGCTTTTTAAGTACCACAATTGACGAGAAGTTCTTCAACAACAGAAGAAAAAAAAATGCGAAATTATTACATAATAAAAAAATATCGATAATTTTATCAGGGAATAAAGCACCAAATCGAAAACGTATTTAACGAAAGTCAAGTCAGGCAAGCATTTTGAATAAAATACATTTTTTATAACAAATAATCCCTCTTTTTCATTGTGAAAAGGGAAATTGTGTTTCCTAACGGGGTTGGCAATTCACATGATTATTTGTTTTGTTCTTGTAACATGCAAGGCTGCATGTCATACAATATTTCGTAGAATTATTATTTTCGCTTTTTAATTTAAAAATGATGGATTGATTTATGTCCATTAGACTTTATAAAAAGGAATAAAAAAACTTCTCGTAAAACATAATGAAGCATGTGTTGCTTTCAAGCATTAAATGGCTAATACATGTCATTTATCAAGGCCGGATTAACAGCACCAACTAAATAAAAATTTAATTAAAAATTGTACTGTATGGAGGTGTAAAATTACAGCTTACTAAAAGTAAAATAAAGGATGAGTAAGAAATAAACTACAGCTAAGTTATAGTTACAGCTTACCAAGAAACAAAATGCAACTTGCTATGAGTTAAATTTACTTTAACTAAACTCAGTAAACCAAATCAGTAACCAACCGTTGCCGTAACTTAAATAAAAAAATGTGCAAACGAAAATAGAAAATAGAAATAGAAATTTAGAAATATTATTTTAGACAGGCTTTGCTTAATTTTTTTTTTTTTTTGTTAGCTCTGATTCACTCTGTGTGAAACAATATGACTATAATACGAAAATTTGTTACTAATAGTTGCTAAGACAGCTGCTATATTTTAAACCTTTTATTTTACTTATTCATGAAATTATGTTTGGGGAAGTGCACGGAGTGAACTTAAAGTAGGCTATTTTGCAAATCAATATGAGACAAATACTCTCACTGTAATTTTGTCCACAACTATTAATCAACTGACAATTAACACAAATAATACAACTTATAGAAGAAAATGAACCCAGTTATTTAAAAACGCTATTTTATATACCCTTCACTAAAAAAAATGGAAAAAAGATATATTAAAGTTTGTCATTTCGTTTGTAATTTTTGCAATATCCATTTCCGACTCCAAAAAGTAAATATATTCTGTGTCCTTATGCATAACAAAGTCGATTGAGCAATGTTTATCTGTACGTCCGTGTTAGTGTTGGAAAATTGCCAAGACACTAGATGAGCTAGAAAAATTTTAAATACGCCAATCGATCAGAAATAGTTTCGAAAAAGACGCTATTGAAAATTAGCGAGATCGGTCAATGTACCTAAAGGCTGTGGGCTCAACACCATGCTTGCCTCTAATTATTCCATATTATTTGGAACAATGACGTAACTTCAATAAAAAAAAAAAAATATAAAGTGATAGAGAATAAAAAAAAAGAAAATAAGAACAAAAATATCCAGTGAAATTAATTGGCGCTCGCCCATATTTTCCGAGTTATGGGCCCCTAAAACTTTCACTAAAAAGTTCGATTGTCTATATGGATATCATTTAAAAGCTTTTCAAGAGATCTTTCAGAAAATGTAAAAAAAATTTTAAAAATTACAAATCCTTAAAGAGCCGATGAAATTTTTAATATGAATTGTTAAATAAAAAATTAAAAAAAAGAAAGTTAAAGATTGATGATGAACAAGATAATTGCTATTTAGCCATTATAAACAAAACCAACTTAGCGGCTTGTCTAAAGCTTAGCAAGAATAGCTTTATTGAGGTCGGACTCTCGTTATCAATAAAAATGTTGAAGAGTTTAATAGGAAGGTTTGGCATTAAATGCGTTTGTCTTGTAATTCTTGTAATAATAAAATGGATTACAAAACACCTATTTTTGGAATTTTTGTCGTCTGTCAATTTGTGTTCGCATCACGTAAAAACTACTGGATGGATTTGAATAAAATTTTGTGTAAAGGTCCCTTAAAACCTTGGTTAATATATAGAATAATTTTTTTACGTAAAAATGTGTAATTTTTTAGAGAAACTAGAGATAAAAATGTGAAAGCACCTAATTTCATCGATATAACGGTACTAAAACAGTTGTCAGCAAATTTTATTTTTGTAAATGGAAAATTTTTAAAACTGTTTAAAGATCTCTACAATGAATATTTAAAAGCAAATTTTTATAAATTTTAATTTTTATAAAAGTTATAAATGATACGCGGGCGAAGTCGAGGACACTGCTTATTATAAATTAAAAAATATTTAAAGATGAAAAAATATGAGGCCAAAGAACACTTAAACTATTTTTTACTCCTTTCTGTACATACATAAAAGTTTTTTACGTCCATCTCTGTTATGTGTTGCATATACGTAGAAATATCAACTGATTTTACCAACCATCTTTTATTGCTCTTTGGAATAGATTCTATGTCACGTGCATGTTAAATGTTCATTCAACGGTACTCAATATTCTTTTCTTTTCTACGCTTACTTTGACAACGCTCACGTATGAAAATAAATACTTTTACAAAACCTTAGATTATGCCATCGCTAACAGTGCGTATTCTGTTATCAGCTTTTAATGGACTTGCCCCCTGAATCTTCAAGGATTTTTCAATCAACTTTAATACCAGTAAGTAGAGGTTCTTTAGGTTCTTTTTTTCTTACTTTTTATTGACACTAAAATAGTTTCAAAGAAAAAAAAAAACGCCCTCCCACATGTAACTCCTGGTAAAAAATACCACTGTATTTAAGCTAAAGCTTCATCCTTAAAGTCAACTTAAATGTTACTGGGAATAACAGAAAATAACTTTCTAAAACAATCTAACCACAAATAATTAGTTGGTTCCACTTTTGTTAATTCTTTGACATATTAAAAAAAATTTAATGTATGCGTGTATTTTACTTGCATACAAAAGTGTTACAAGTATTCATTGTGATTGTTCATTCTGGTGGTAAATTTGAAATATATTAATATTTCAAAATGAGAAATTTTCATGTTTCTCCATTTTTTTCTTTTCTTCCTGCTAAAAGTTATAATTTTTGACATTGACAGTTACAGTTAACATGCCTTGGTATCAGTTTTATTATTATAATTTTTTTTTGTTCTTGTTGGTTTGTGTTGCTTTCAGAATAATTAGCCAAACGCAACACACATTCAAATTATTAAAATTGAAAATCATACATTTTAAAGCATTAACTACATTCATTACTTTTTACCCACTGCTGACTTTAGCCAGTTGGAGATGACAGACGTTTTGGTTACTTACCCCTCTTCTTTCATCGTGTATTTATTTGTTTGTGCCCTTTTTTAAATTCAGCTAATTTTTTGTTGTTTAATATGTACTTAAAGGTTTGTAGAATGTAAAAATTTATAGCCGTTGTTATAAAGTCGTGTTTGATTTAACTGTTATTTGCCATCATTAGCAAAATTTCGTTGTCGTTAAAAAAAAAATTTTGTTAAACAAAGCATTGAAATCCCTTTCACTAGCAACAGAAAATATAAATGTCAAGTGAGATTGAAAAACAATGAAGTGGTATAAGAGAATGTTTTCTTGAAACAAAATATTGGTAAAGTCACAACCTATCCAGCCTCTGCTGGAAAAAAGATATATCTCTGAATAAAAACTCGGACTGATATAAATGCTTTGGGGCCATTATTATAACTTGCCGCTAGTTAAAGGTAGGTTTTTGTCTGCCCAAAAAATTATGCAAAGCCGTTTATCGATTTAACCTAATCCCGCCTTTAAGTAACGGCAAGTTTGAACAATGACCTTCAAAGTTTTAAAATTTGTCTCAACTCCCTGGAAGTCATTACTATTTTTAAAATTCACGGGCTTAAAAATAAAGGTGTAGTTTTTTTTGTAAGATAGAGACGGTCATCACTAAAGATAATTTTTGCATACTTAACTTAAAAATTTAAACTCTTGAGTTATTACTTTCTTGCAGCAAAAGTTCGATATGCTATTAGATTTTCTTATAAATGCTAGAGAAAGAGAGATTACATTACTCATTTTCACTTTCTCTGTTAAGGACTTAAGCAGAAGTTCAGAGCTGTACAATTTATAAAAGAATACATTCAGAGTTCAGAGTTGCATTATTTGAGCTCTCACTATTTCAAAATGAACACCCAGGATATGTGCTTTCTTTTTTAGTACCACATTTAATTTAAGAATTAAAGAGACGACAACCACTAGAATAATTGTTAGCCACTTACAGCAGAGTTATTTTGAAGTGATTTTCAAACGTGTGAAAGAAAAAAGAAAAAGAAGAAAATCAATGAAAATTATATATTTAAAATTTAAAAAAAATTTCTCATGTATGCATTACTTTAAGTGTCTGCATATTTGCAGTCATTACTTCCATTCTTACTGAAAAATTCCAAATTCAAGGAACTTTGTTATTTCAACTGTGGCTTTTATAATTGTCAATGTTTCTGTCATTTTTTGTGACGTTTGATAAAAGGGGTCTCCGCAATATTTAACAGACCATAAAACAAAAAACCAAACACGCACAAATTTTAAAAGATAAAAATGATTGATTATCATTTTTAGAAAGACAAAAATATATTGTTAGGAAAAAGGAAAACTCAGCATGAAAACTGGTAATAAATTTTGATTTGCGCTAGATAAGAAGATAAAACGAATATGAGTCACATGGTGCTTAGGTATGAGTTAAAGGTCAGACACAAGTTGATATAAAAGTCATGTTAAAGTTATGACTTAAAACAGCAACAAAAATGATAAAATGTAATTCAAAATTTGTTAATTTGTTTTAAGATTTTTCCTTTTGTGCCAATGAATTTTTAAATTTATAAAGAACACTTTAATTTAAAAAATATTTCTAAACCACTGAATAAAAATCTTTCACTTGAACAAGCATTTGAATTTTCAAAACAATTTATTGAATATAACAGTTTCAATTTTCAAATAGACTTAAAAATATTTACTAAAACCTTTTTTAAGCTGATTTTTCTCCAGCATTTACGTCAATCAATTTACATGGCCGAACCTCCATTACTTGTTGAGAATTAAACTGAATATGGCAAAAACACAATGACTAATACTCACAGCTTAACTAACAAAAAATTGATTGGCAGAAAACAAACATAAAAAAAGGAACTGCATGAAAAAATCAAAAAATAGAAATAAAAATAAATCCTTGCAAATACTTGCACTTTTATACCTTCGACCATAAAAAAACACAAAAAAAAAAATAGAAAAATAGCCATCAATCTAGTAAAATATTTTTTTTAATACTTTAATGATAACAAATGGCAAACTAACATCTTATCAAAACCAGCTAAATTAATAACAGAATAACACACAGTTTTAAGCTTAAAAAAATTCAAGCTATTTAAAACTAATTGAATGAATAAAAACTAAAATAATTTATTACAACAGCTCCGGTAAACAATTTGCTAAAAATAAAAATAAAAATACATTTTGTAAAAAAAATAACTAAAATTGTTTAAATAAATTCACTTTAACAAATTGTTTAATATAAATAAGGACATAAACAATACTGACACTTTGCAAGAGAAAAATAGTAAAGAAAATACAAAAAACAGGAATTAAATTGAATAAATTTAAAAGTAACAGAAAGTGGTACAACTCAGTTGTGGAGAAATATGAATGCTGAAGGAACCCACTTTAGTATCAAAAGAAAAACTAACCATAGAATTACAAAACACAAGTAAAATGAGATTTAGAAATACAGTAGTACAAAATATAATTAACAACTGATTTATAATTTAAATAAAACTTACTTTGAAACGAGAACAGAGTAAGAACTTCATTGAAACTGTTCAATAGAATTTTAATTAAAAAAAAAACACACAAAAATTAAAATTTTAATTAAAAATAATTATTTTGTGGGAGAGAGCAAGATTTGGCAAGCAATTTTGGTTTATTTCTGCCGGAGCGCATACTGGACGATTAGTTTATTCCCATTTTTCGATTATTTTTGGCTTAACGTCATGAATAACAAGAACAATGTTGGCCTCTTAAGGGTCAATTGTTGATGGATTATCAGAGACTTCATGTGGCTCTACAGCAAATAACCGAGGGAAGTCAAATCATGCAACCTTAGAGGACAATTGACAAGGTCCATTTATAAAAATCAACTTATCGCCGAAATTTTTAATTTCAGTAAGTCCGTGGTTGCAGTCGCCGTATGGCACGAAGACTCATTCTGTTTTAAATATAGTTTGACCGAATCAAGTAAATTTATATTTCCCAAAAAAAAAAAAAATGGATATTGATCATGGTTCGGTAAGAATCTCCATCAATCGCAAAGTGATCTCCAGCTTTATTTTTGAAGAAATAGGCCAAATAATACCATCGTCATGCAAGCCACACCAAACCGTGCAATTTCCCTATTATTTCTGTCGTGTATTGGCTTCACTTCATAATTAACAATTTTGTTTATTAAAAACCAAAACTCATCTTCATCGCAGAACATCATTTTATAATAAATTAATAAATTGAATCTGGATAATAAAGTAGCGTTATTCAAATTATTCAAACATCAATCTAGAGATGTCAACATGGATGGATAAAAATTTCATCGGTTCTTAATGGGTTAAGCACTTTTAAATAACTTTGGTATTTCCTCAAAGATGTCTACAAAAGCTTTTAAACGTTACCCATATCGACCATATTGACAATGGAACTTTTTTATAAAAATTTGAGAGCCCCATAACTCGGAAAATATGGTAGAGCGCCAATTTTTTACTTGATGTTGCTTTCTTATTTTATTTTTATTTTATTCTCTCTCATATTTTTTATTTTTTATGTAGAGTTACTTCATTGTTCCAAATGATATGAAAAAATTAGAGGCAGGCATGGTGTTAAGCCCACTGCCTCGAGGGCCATGGACCGATCTAATTTTCAATAGCACCTCTTTCGACTCCTTGTCTGATCTAGTGGTGTATTTACAATACCTCTAGCTTATTTAGTGCTTTAGCAAAGTTGATTTCAACACTAAAACGGACAGACAGACGGATATCGCTCAATTGACTTTGCTATGCATAAGGACTCAGAATATATACAATTTATTGGGTCGGAAATGGATATTGTAAAATTACAAAAGAAATGAAAAACTTAGATTTACCCGTTTTCCACTTTTTGTGTTGAAGGGTGTAAAAAGGAAAAATACTAAATACTCAAGCAATGAAAAATATTTTTAATTATTTTAAATACCGAATTACTCAAGTTATATTATTAAAAATTCCCGGATTCAGGAAAAATGAATCCCAAAAAAATCATGAGACTTTAGGATTTGTGATTTTCTGTTTGGCATCCCTATTCAATAAGAGCTATGTGTCGCCTCAACGTTAAAAGTCATAAAAATGGCAGCAAAAGGTGATTCTTAAGACATTGAACTATTCACCCGATTACGTTTATTCTTGATGTAAAGTAAACAGGGGAACTTCTTGCAATAGCATATTTATACCCAGTTTTTTATGGTCAATAACTGAACTAGAGAATATGCTGTACAATAAAGTTAATTGATTTAATTTTACTTGTCGAACATACGAAACTCTCTTGTAGATCATTGGCAGATACAAATGGTCTTCAAAGTTATGTTACATGATTTGGAAAACAATTTTTTAGTTTTTTATGCAGCCAACAGGATGATTGCTAACAAGTTACTTTTCTATTTTTCTTTTAGTGCTTTTTATTTGACTATAGATCTTGAGGTAGCCTTATAAATTCCGTCTAAAATTAAACTAGAGCTGAATCTAGAGGAAAAACTAAGATAAGACTGAATTTCAATTGTGTTAAAACAGGAGTAGAACGGAAAAAGGCTAACAAACCAAATTTTTGCTTAATGAGGTAAACTTGATTTGCAAACCAAATTTGAACTAAAATTACCTTAACAAAACAATAGCTGAACTGAAAGTAAACCAAAACTAAATTAGTTTTTAAATCGATGAATTTTAAAACTCATGAAAATTAAATTATTACCTGTCTGCCACTGTTTCAATTTTTTCTTCACGTATTTGCCGAGAAAATTTCGTTCAAATAATGACATTTATATGATGTTTTGGTTGACTGGCAACAATCTTTACATAATACTGCATTAAGCTCCAGCACTATGCTGCATTACACTTTCATTATACATTTTTTCTTGCGTATGAATGTAAGTGTAAACGTGTATGAAAATTTCTTTGAATTGTACATCTGTGTCAGTGTTAGCTGGTGTTAGAATGCAAGCGAGATTTTGTGTGCGGAAGGAAGCATTAGAGTGAAAGGTGACCAAGTTTTTGTTTTTTTATGTTTATTTTTTGCACAACAACAAATAATACTTTTTGCACTATTTTAGTGCGGAAGCCATCCGTAGCGTAAATAAATAAAGAAAAATGGCAGTAAAAACTAAAGCATTCAAGTTGAAATTTATAATAGATTTAGTTTTTTTTTACATTTTGTTTAAACATTATATGAAATTCAGAGTATAAATGCAACATCATCAACTTTTCTTCATAAACAAATTAATACAAAAACTTTGAAAGGAACAGAGCGGCAGAATAATGATTTTTTAAAATTCACATTTCTTTCAGTAGATGAATAGAAAATATATTTTCCTAAAATGGTTACGAAAAGCTCTTCTGTATTATTGCAGCTTTACCATTATTTTAGACATTACTTTCTTTTGCTTCACCCTGTTTATGTTTTTTTATCACATTTAAACAAACAAATACATACAAACGAAACAAAATAAATAAAAAGAACTACAACTGAAATGAAAACAAATACAAATTTCCTGACTACATTTCCAGATTAAATCTCTAAAGAAAAAACAAAATTATATTTGCATTCATTTCCCTTTCTTTCTACGTCTCTGCTGTGTTTTTGTTTTCAACATAAAACACAAGACAAATCTGAAGGACGAGTTTACAAATACATGCAGTACGCAATCATACAAAATTCATGTTCATATCCATGTGCAATGTTATATTAAAAGGCGCATATGTACATCTATTTGTTCACATCTACAAAATTGTATCCGTCTGATTCTAAAAATGCAGCTGCATACATTCATGTTTATTAACAAGTAACTGTTTGAATTAATTTTTTTCTTTTGTTTTGCCTCACATAAACAAAGAATGAAAACAACCATCAATTATTTGTGAGTTTCTTAATGGGAGCAAGGATTATTATTAGTTTTTGTTTATTTGTTATGGAGACAAAGCTACTTTTATTAATCTCCGATCTTAAACTCAAGCTTCTAATTGGAAATGTTTGTATTAAAGCCTTAAACTCTTCGAAAGTTGAAATAGATAAAAACTTATGAAGAAAGTTTTAGTTTAAAAACTGAGTGATGCTCTCAATACTGTAAGGTGAAAGAAGTTTATCTTTGACAACAGAGTATTTTCTTTCAATAGAATCATCACAATGTGGGATGGGTTTTGTAGTGACCGTTACCAAATTAGAATATATTCTAATAAGATCAGGGATGTGTTTCATAAAAAGCACATTCGTCATTAATAGTCCATCCAATTATGGGTGATTGGCCAGTAAATCGGTCGCCACATAGCAAAAAGGAAATAATTTTTTTTTTGTTACTCATATTCAATATTAACAAAAAGTGCTCAATATATGCCCCCACTCATGATTTATTTTCCTAGTTCGTCAAAATGCATTACGGGCACAGGGGTTATTCCATAAGAATGCCCACATATCCTATTTATAACAGAGTTTCTTGCGTGTGGCAAGATGATACGACAATTACGGTGAAAGCTGCTAACTTATTAAAAAAAAAAACTACAACTAATGAATTATTAGGTACATCAAGAAGTGTCTATTTAAATCACGTTTGGTACCACTGTTAGCAATGCACATTGCATATTTGGCTCTGGCGAAGGATATATGTACGTAATATGCAACGATAACTATTTATCTAAACTCAGATGCAGGTAAAGCTGTCTGTACAGTTTAATAAAGCTGTCCGAAATTAATTGGTAAAAAATTACTTTAAGCTTCAATAATTTTTAAATTTATTTTCGATTTTTGATGGATGGTGGCATGTCACAGTACGATAAGACATTATGTTCATCAACGTATAGTCATAACGTCAATAGATATTAAAGGTATGTTTTATTGTATTCTATGTAAGAAAGATGCAACGTTTTTATAAACTGACTTTAAAAATAATCGTTGCTAAGCGAGCCGATGTTAGTTATACAATAGAGGAGAGTATTTTTGCGTCCGGCCGAAGGCCAGCTATGCAGAGAATTTTTAAGCTACCTATACACGACATATTTTTTCCATTTGACATGTCAAATTTCCCACTGTACAACATATAATGTCATGTAGGGCTGTTAAGACATTGCTTCTGTAAAATACATGTGAAAAGCCATCTGACAAAATTTCGTTTAGAACGTGTTCTAGTTTGATCTGACAAACCGTCTAACATCAGCTGTTTTTATAATTCTAAAAAGTTTTGACAAAAACCTATGCCGTATAAAAAGAATCCGTATGAGCAAAATCTGAAGTTAATTTTAACTATTTGATAACAATTAAATAAATAAAACTGATTTTCTTTATATTTACAGTATTTAGAGTAAAAAAAATAATTAAAATTGACACGTCTTCAATAATTCCGAAACCCAAAAATATTTTAGGACGGCAACAAGCCACTTTTTTTTTAAGAGAAGTAGCAGGCAATAAATCCTATTTGGTTATTTTCCTAAACGTGCTACATTCTTTAATAAAGGAATAGATTAGCGATAAGAGAGGTGGAGAAAAGAGAAAGATAGATATAGCCTTTTATTAGTTATTTTACTTCGCCGGCGAATATGCTATGCAAAAGTTCCGACGAAACCGAACGGCTTGGATATCTAAACAGTAAAAATGTGATTTTTTCATTATTTGTTGTTTATTGAAACAACACCACGCAATTCATTTGTTTTAGTTTTTAAATGGATTTTTTTTATTATTTTTACTATCATCATTACACGTAACATATTAAAAAAAAATATTATGTCTACATAGTTTGAGAATTTACTTTAAGTATTGCAACAAATAGATTACTTTATTTATTAATATTTCATATACAGTATTTACATTGGTATCTAACAGTTTTTAAAGTTTAAAAAATTTTTTGTATTGTTTTCTATTTCATGCATTTTCTTTAATGATGTTGCTGGAAAAGCAAACAATTTTACAAATTTCTTAATGTTTTAATATTAGAAGACCATTTTCTGACTTCAAATCTTGTAGTAAATTTATCTATAACAGATTTAAAGATTTCTTGGTAAGAATTTTTATGTAATAGGACAGTGGGGTATCTCCTAGGTAGATTAAAAGCGGCAGCCATATGTCATTATCGGACGAATACACGTTTTGTACAATATAAGTTTGTTTTTTTTTTGTGATAACTTAGATTTCTTATTTAGAAGAGGGTAAAGGGCTCGGCCGCACTTCTGTGCTTTATCACAAGATTGAAAAATATATTGTTTAAATGTTAAAAATTTATCCAAACCAACTCCGAGATATTTTACGTTATCTGTGAGTAGGATTTTAGATCCTTGTGTTGTTAATGTGGTTTGAGGTGTTCTCTTTGGCGATCTGTTAAAAGGAAAAGTAGTCGCCTGTGTTTTTCCCTCGTTAATTCGTTAATATTTTTTAGCGTGAACGAGTCCTTTCCCCATATTTCTGACGATTGAATTGGAAACTTTTCCAGAGGTGATTATTGCGATGTCATCTGCGTAAAAAGCTGTGCTTTCATTTCTTTGAGCTCTAAAGTCTGCTGTATACATTGAATACAGTAAGGGAGATAAGACTGAGCCTTGCGGAACTCCTGCTAGAATATCTCTTTTAAACTTTTGGTCTGTCAGAAAATTTTTAAAATTTTTTGTAGATAAACAGGCTATTTGAACTTATTAAGCTTGTATATAATCCTGTCGCGCCATATTGAGTCGAAGGTTTTTTCAATATCAAGGAAAACTATGCCAATTTTTTTGCGGCAATTTCTGTTGTTGATGATCATGTTAATTAAATGCATTTTAACAAAAAATAATTTTAATTAAATTTGTGAGCAAATCTGCTGCTGTAAACAACTAATAATTATGTCAGACGTAAATTTTCATTAACGTTTGTAAGCAAATATTAAAAGTCTTCTGTAATAAACCAATTTTGACACAGATGTAGAATTACATATGAATCACACAGTTAAAAAGTCAGATGTAAACAGCATGCCGTGTATAAGTAGTTTAAGCGAAGCCGTTGTATGTTTTAGTGAGGACAATATGACACTTTCATAAGTGACACTATGTCCATAATAAAAACGAAACAATGCAAATAAGCTTTTCCCGTAAATTTTGTTTTTTAAGGAGATTTGGTTTTTGTATTTAGAGATTTTTTGTTGATTTTGCAGTGATTACTAATCTTAATTAAAGTTCAAGGTCGTCTTATGCATATTAATTGCAAGACCTACAAAAGTAATGCATTTTTTCTTGAATACGAAAATTATAATTTTCTTAATTCAAGTCGGTCAAAAATAAAGGTGAGATAAAAGCTAAGATTTCCAGTTTTCATTTACATTTTTCTTTTTTTCATTCGTTTTGTTAGATTAATTAATCTAAAACCTTCGTTTTGAATAAAATATTTTTATTTAGTTATGGTGAGATCACTTTAATTTTTAAGCCAATTTTTTGGGATTAGTTATGACAACATATTTTGAGTTTAAATATCATGTTAATAATACCAGCGCGACTCTGAAGAGGCTATTTTATTAGTCTTAAATTTTTGTGAATGGGTGATCATTTTTCAAAGTGCGTATTTGCAAGCTCTTATAACACATCTGCTTCAGTGATAATTTTTATAAATGCAATACTGTGATGCATTTATAAACATGTTAATATATGTACGTTTGTATACATATATATATATATATATATATATATATACGTATCTATGTATTACTTTTGTAAAACACAGACCAATGATCACGGTTGTTTTAGTTAAATCTGTCTTAAGTTTTATTAATTTAATGTTGAAATATTTTTTTCAAGTACAAAAATTATGTTCATTTCTGTTGGTTTTTAGCTCTTTAAGTCGAACATAATCTCATTTATAGCCACATACACAAACACACACCTTTATGTATTTAAACACAAACACAACAATATAAAGCATTGGCCTGCAGCAATTTTGACATATTGCAGCAATATTTAACTGCATGTATTTATATTTATTTTATACACTTCATTCACCCCATTTATTCATTTGATGATTTATTCATCATCCAGCCATGTAGCAAACCATTAAACCATGTACGAGATGTGAACATTGGATAAAAGTAAAAGTGGGCGATATTAAATTTTTCTGTATAAAAAATTTTTAATACGAGAATAGAATAGAGTTTAGCAATGTGTTCTTTTGTTGGAGTTAGATCATCAAAATAATTCCTTTCAAACTTTTTAAATGTCAAAATACTTGAAGTAGGAGATACCAAAGCAGACCGCTAACGTTATAGTCACGTTACCTCTAATTTCGTTTTTTATATCATTTGGGACATTGAAGTAACTCCAATAAAAAAAAAAAAAATACATGAGGCGAACAGAGAATTAAAAAATAAGACAAAAAGCATCAAGTGAAAAAATTAACGCTCGCTAATATTTTTCGAAAATATTTAAATTTTTAAAAATGCTTAACCCATTTAGAGCCGTTGGTACTTTCATATATTTTTTTTAATTTTTTAGTTCTCTGTCACCTCTTTATTTATTTTTTTTTTGTTGATTCGAGTAACTTCAAAACTAGATTTAGATAAATGGTAAAGGGTATCTTGTTTCTTTCTCAATAATATCTGGTATTCAATTGGTTATTTTATTTATTTTAAAATGTTACCTATCCTAATCTTCCAAGCACAAAATGTTTTTTCATCTTCAATTTTCATATTGACCAGATGATTATAACTTTGTGGACACTAAGCCCAAGATCTATTGCCGTACGAGTGCCCTTAGCTTAATTCGCTTAACTTTTGCGAGGTATTCCTGCACCTCTTTTCTGGATTCCTTTATTGGCCACTAATAGTAGGTCTATTCTGATGCTGGATATTGACAAGTATCCATACTTTGCTCGATTTAAAATAGCCAGCAAAGACAATACAATGGAGGTCACTACCCATAGAAGGTATAAGTCTAGCCCCTTCATTACACTTGAATTGCCGGCTGACACAATCGAGAAGAATAAAAAATATCTTTAATAATTTAGAGGAGTAATTAAAAGATTTCTGAACGTTCTGAAGGTATCTAAGAGTTTCAGTGAAGTGCTAGTTTTACTAGTTCTTTTTGTGAACACACCTCGTTAATTTTTTTTTAAGATTTAGACTCGAACATATATTTAAGATTACTTATGACAAACACTCTCTGCGTTAAAAAATGTTACAAAAAAAATGGCACAAAATAAAACGGATTTCCTTTTTTGCCGCCTTTCAAGTACGATTTTTTCTTTTTTCTACTTTTTAACGCTTGTTTTCTGCAATTCCCTTTCTTCTGGCCTTAAAAAAGAGAACTGTTTTTTTTAGTTAAACAAAAGTAAAAAATAAAAAAATAAAAAACGAGAAATATTGTACTTGGCTACATTTACCCAACGCTGCAAGCACAATTGCATTCACTTTCATTTAAAAGAAAGGAAGAAAAGCACTGGAAATCAGAACAAAAAACAAAAGGAACTTTTGTAAGGTTAACTAACTATAATATAATGAAAGTTATTTGGGGTTGGTTAGAAAAAGTAAATAAAAAAAATACACAAAAAATGAAAAGAACTGCAACGGAAGGACCATAAACCAAATTTACACATCGAATTGTGCTCGTATTTAAAAATGAGAGGTAATTTAAGAACTTGAAAATTATTTAAAACCAAATTAAAATGCAATCAGGAAAACGGATTTTTTCTTTCTCTTTCTCTCTCTCTCTCTGTTCACTTTTTGTATTGCAAATAAGAAAAAATTAAGGAAAAAATAATTGTTTAAAAGTTTTGGTTCTAGTGTTGGCTCAAATGAAAGGACAAACAAAATTCATGCAGGCAAATTAAAAGAGATTCAATTATTTTTATAACTTAAATGGATTATTTCTGAAGAAAAAAATTTCAAAATGAAAAAGTACATTAAACATTAATAAGTATTATAAACGATAAAGTGAACATGAAAATATAATGTTGCACATATTTATCTAAAAAAATTTTTTTTATGTTAAAAGGTTCTTTTATCGATATTGTTTTACAAATAAAATAATAAAAACCGTTGGAAATCACCTAAAATCGGCCTCTCGGGCGGAAATTATATGAAAAATTGCGAATTTCCACTTGGTAATTGAGAAGGACTTTGTTCATCTGTCAATTATATTTTTAAATTTCTATTTATTTTGATCAACGAAATGTACGTTTTTTAAATCATTTTTTAATGACTAATTTAAAGCTAAAAATTTTAATCAAAAAATATTATATTCACGTGCTTGTGACAACAGCAGATCTTGTCGGAGCGCATTTTAGTAAATTTTTCGATCATTAATGGCCGTATTTCATGAACAACACAAACAATGATGGACTCCAAAAACTAAATTTTTACAAGTTTATCAGCATAAATTAATGACTTAACGTGGCCCTTCAGAAAATTTTCTAGAGGCTTAAAATCACTCCACTTCAGGGGTCAATTTACAGATCCACTTCTCGAAACCAATTTGTCGCGAAATTTTGTTTTCAATAAGTCAATGGTTGTGGTTGTCGTAAGACATGCAGCACCATATCATGCCCTCATCAGGGTCATCCATATTTTAGAACAAATAAATCATTTTTGATCGTTCGATAACGATTTTCATCAAACGCTGTGCGAGTGGCCGCATAAGAAACAAGGATTATTGATGACACCAGCATGTAAACCGCTTTAAGCGGTGTGATATGCTGGATGTAACGGGATCTGTTGTGGATTTCTTTTATACCATATGCGGCAAATTAATTTATCGTCAAACAAATAAAGCCAAAATGATCACAATGTTACGGTAAATTAATAAATTGAATTGATGATAGATTTTAAAAGTAAATCTGTTTAATTAGGTGAAGCTGTTTAAGCGTCAACCTATTGATTATAATTTGCAAAAAAATACTGATCATAAGTGTTAAAAAATGAGCGCAGTATGTTCTTTTGATTTTATATTAAAATTAAGTGCTGCGACAAACCGGGATTTTATTATATTGATTTGGCAAAACCGAAATCTCTTAATGTAGAAGATTTTTTTAAGATTCAAAAAGTTAAAAAGAAAGAAATGAACTCATAGTTATTTACAATTATTTATCACGATAGGAGAAAAAAAAAGAATCGTTTTTAGTCCTAAAATGCGAGGCCTTATAAAGGATTTATCATTAAGAGTAAAGAATGAAGCAAATAAAAGAACAAAGTCGCCCCTTTTAAAGACATGTGTTCCCTAACACATTTTTCTAGACTTTGTTGCAGTATCAGACGAAAGTTGAATAAGATTTCACCAACAAATAATTGATAGAAAAAAAAAAAAATAGCTTAAGTTAAATGATGAGCTTAAAATGTGAAAGGGATCATTTAGAACTCCATATTACCACTAGATCCATCCCTAAACCAAGCCGAAAACCGGATAAACGAGTAAATCCGAGCAACATCAGCAACCAATAGATCTGCAGAACTATGCGGCTTCGGACTGCTCAAAAGAGCTCCTCTATTCCTATAAAGAGTTGAACAATGTTAGAGCAAATGCTTCACCGTTTGCTCCTCTTCCTCATCCCGACAACTTCTACAGAAGTTATGGTATGGAAGATTCAGTCGGGGAAACCTCAGCAGATTCGCAGATATCCTACTGTCGTACTGAGTCCAAAATGTCATCAAAATTGTACAGGAAACCTCACTAGAGAATCTGGTCTGCGCGACCTCTAAAATTTCCCGCTTAAATATAACTTAATAACAGTTTAACGGGACCCCACAAATAAATTTATTTTCCGGTCTACGCCGAGTTTCAGATCTAGCTCGAGTTCCAGATCGAGCTCGTCCGTAGCTCGGCACACAAATTAGTTCCAGGTTGGAATGTCTTGCCACCTCGTTTGAAGATTGTCAGCATTCACAGACTAATGATGTCGTGTAGACACTTAACAAGAAGTTTATTGAGGCCTTGCTGTCAGTAGAAAACATTCAGTTTGTTCTTAGGAAATTTCAAGCACTCAAACAGCTTAAAAAACGTTGGTTTTAATAATAATGCCAGAAAATTGTCACATTAGCCACATTAAATTTCTGAAACAAATATTTACAGAACTTTGTAATGGCTCTATTAAATTAAATAAAATATGATAAATTTCCTGATTGTGTGTTTTGGAGAGCGTATTTACCATAAGTGTATCGAAGTTAGCTCTATTTTTAGCAATGCAATTAAAAGCAATTTTAAAAGATTTTTGAATTTAGTTTTTGTTTTTCTTTTTGCTTATTTTTTTCTGAATTTTTTGTAAACGTTGTATTATTTAAAAATTTTTTGTGTCCATTTTTAATCAACTATATTCCAATTTTTAAATGTCATTTTTTAAGGGATATACAAAGTCTATTATAATCCCATTGCTGATGTCTTCTATCTTGCCAAAGATGCTGTGATTCCAATAATTTTTTTGCTTTTTATCAAAAATGTCGTAGACAAAGTTACTTTACCCTCTATAAGTTCTCTTAATTGAAGAAAAATAATAAACCACACAAATACAAAACAATACTATTAAGTGATAAGAAAAATATTTTGTGTTATATTTTCAAGAAAACATAGGGTATAATTGGCAACCCAACCCAATAAAAAGTTTTATATATAGTCATAAAGGGGGCTAACTTTATGATTATATTGTTCTATAAAACTTTTTATTCATTTCTAGTTTGTATTTCGTTATACCTTTATGGCCTTACGAACGACTATGTAGCATAAAAAGCGAATAATTATAAAATTATGATTTTATAACTTTGTTTAACAATATCCCTGTTTTGATATAAGCAAATATAAATGTACGACTTCCTACTGAATTATAACCTGATATGATTGCATGACTATACGTATGATTAATGAAGATATGATGAATAGCTTTGTGCTTACATTTAAGTTTACTTTTATAAATTATACAATGTAACTATTAGACATATAAAAAATAATGATGTAATAACTGTATAGCAATTTAAAATGAAGAAGACCTAACAAAAATAAAGTGATGGTAAAAAGAGGGGATCAGAAGAGGGAAGAATATTGTTGGCTTAAGTAGAGTAAGACAACAATAGAAGCGTAATATCTCTAAAACTTCAGCAGGAGGCTTAGATAATGATTGCTGCATCAACCTTTCGGAGATATTATTTTGGTAGAAACCCCTTTTTATCAAGAACTTTGATGTGACAGACATAAAATATATTTTCAATAAGAAGTCAGCTAATGTTACAGGTAGAAAAAATGAATGCGTATAACCTCACCACAATATATCCTACTGATGGTACCTTCAAGGGTGAACTAAAAAAGCTGAAGGACTTGAGGTAGGAGTGGGAGTTACGCAAAAAACTATTACAAGTCTCTAGGGAAAACCTCCACAATCTTTGAATCGAAAGTTGATACCATGACGAAATAGATCTCATTATTTTAGAAGTAAAAAGGTAAAGAGAATGGAAATAAAGGAAGCAAGTACTACTAAACCGAGTCTGAAATAAAAAATGAACAAAGGTAAAGAGTACCGCGGCATACCACTGAGTAAATAGAATGTGAGAGGCACGCGAAACCGATAATTGAGACATAATTTTAAAGCTCTCGTGTCACCAAAAAAAAAAGTATTAAAATGCAAACTTAACTTTTCACAGACCATTGTTGTTTGAAAGAGCACCAACTCAATTCACACGAATTGAAAATGAATTGCAATTCACTTTAACAAATTTATATGAATTGGAAACGAAATGCAAATTATTCGTACGAATTCATTTGAATTTGAATTGAAATGAAAGTCATTTCTACCTGTTGTAGAAAGAATTAATTTAAAATTTAATTTATTTGTCATCAATTGAATTCAAATAAATAAAAGTGCTATATTCGGCTATGCCGAATCTGATCAACCCTCCAATAAAAATGATAAATATTGGGGTGACAGAATATTAAAATATAAGAAATGTTCACATAAAGATGTCATCGGTAGTTAATGGGTTAATTAATCATTTTAAAAAAATTTTGCGTTTTCTAAAATAATCGTACTTTTATATGAAAAAATCAGAGGCCAATAACTCGGAAAATATGGGCGAGCGCCAATTTTTTCACGTGATGTTTTTTCTTATTTTTTAAGTCTCTTTCGCCCCATTTATTATTTTTTTTTTATTTTTATTGGAGTTATTTTATTGTCCAAAATGATATGGAAAAATTATAGGCAGGTGTTTTGCCTGCTGCCTCGAAGGACATGTACCGATCTGGCTGATTTTGTATAGAAAAGCCTTTAAAATTATTTTTTAACAATTAGCGTAGTTAAGTTTTCTCTAGCTCGTCTAGAGTTTAATTTCAACATTAACATGAAAGAATAGACGGACAGATGGACATATCTCAATCGACTTTGCTATGCATAAGAACTAAAAATATATTAACTTAGGGGGGTCGAAAATGGATATTGTTGAAATTGCAAACGGAATGATTAACTTAGTTACACCCTTTTTCCATTTATGTGGTGAAGAGTAATAAAAGAATGATATATTTACAGCTCTAATTATCATAATATCAAGATTTGATGATAATATAATCATTTTAATTACTATATGACAACACAAATATATCACTTGATGATACTAAATTATTTTGTCAATATTATATATGATCCAGACACAAGATTATGCCACTCTATTGCAGAATTGCTAAGATGTAGTCAAAATCTTAAGTGCCTGATTATAATGACTACATGATTGCATATGCAAGTGACACATTAAATGAAAGCATAACTACCTGAAATAAAGGACTGAAGAATATTCTAATTATGTGTTCTTGATATGTTAAATAAGTGACAGAAATTAATATTTTATTAATAATAAATTTTAATTTCAAAATTTGTATTAATAAATATTTCCATTTTATTTGCTTGAATTCTTAAAAATTTTAAACCCAATTCATAGTGATTTTAAAAAACAAGAATTTATATTTTATACAATTTCCTTCACCTAAATTTATACAAGTATCTATACAAATTATTTGCCTTTCCATGGAAACAAAAAGTATACAATTTAATTTAATTAAAAGCAACTTTATTAAAAACAAATATCAGTAACTGACAACATTGAATTGTCTTTCGAACGACCCAAAATGCCCATACCAATCTCAAAGCAAAAACAACAGCAAATAAACCAAGAAGAGCCTGCTCATGTCATTATTGCTGTTATTGTTATAAAACAATACTAATTTTAACTTTTAAACTCTCTTAATGAATTGCTGGCTTTAGAACTAAGAACGCAATCTAATGTGTATTTGTAAATTTACGGACAGACTTTAAAGACGGACACATATCCAGTTATAAAAGTAAACTGACATGTGTTTGTAGATGAGTGAGTTTAGTTAGAAATTTTTACCATCAAAGTTGTGTGGGCAATTTATCAAAACTTTGTGTAAAACCAAATTTGAAAGAAAATTTCTATCAAACTTTATGTGTGTAAGTATTTTAATAAGCATTAGAAGTCAAATGATGATGATTAAACAACATTGATGTACGAATACTGTAACTTATACATTAAAACATTGACTTTGTCATTTTGATACATGCACTGAACAAAAACTCGAAGGTTATATTAACGAAAAAATTTGGTTAAACCTCAACGATAAAAAAGTTAATTAAAGTTTATTTTAATTCAAATCTTTTTACATTCATTCAAATTAATATTTTTTTTTTTTTTTTTTTGTAAAAGTTTTTGTTTAAAAAAATCTGTTAATTTAATTCAAAAATATTTAAGAAATGTAGACAGAAAAAAAACAGGATAGAAATTAAATAAATTTTTGGTAAAAACAGTAGTAGAACATTCTAGAAGCAAACTTAAATAAATAATTTAAACGTTGATTTCATTCTTACAGACTTGAAGAAATTTTGTAGAAATTACAAAATTAATTTTAAGTTAAATTGAATATGACCTTTATTATTTTGAAGTTAGGCCTAATTCATTATTAATTATGATACTCTCGCTCAATAATGAATAAAACAAAAAAAAAATTTTTTTTTAAACTTAATATGGTTTTTTAAGCAGAATAAAAGCCTGTAAAGTTAAAATACACAAAGTTGTTACATTTTTCTTTGTCTCAATACTATGCGTTATATAATTTAAATCCTTTAAAGTTGGAAAAGTCATACTGAAGAAGTTACATAAATATTAATATATATTTAAAATTATTGAATTTTTTAGTGGAAACGTACACTTGGCGTATTTTGTAGGAAGTTCGAGTTTTTGTATATTATGATCGAAATCCATATTCCTGCACGATTTGGTAGAAATGAATATTTTAGTAAAAAATCACATTTTGATGAAAATTTATATTATTAAATTCTATTATTGTTGTATTCAATTTTTTTGTGTTTTTTTAATGAAAATTCATATTTTTGAATATTTTGATAGAAATTTTTTATTTTTTATATTTGATGGAAATTTATATTTTTACGTGTTTTGAAGGAATTTAAAATTTTAGCAAATTTTGATAGAATCCATGTTTTGATGGACATTCGTATTTTTTGAAAATTTTGATGGAATTTCACATTTTTTTATATTTTGATAAAAATTTTCATAATTAAATACTTTTATTGTGAAATTAATTTTTTTTTTTTTATATTTTGATGGATTTGATGAAAATTTAAATTTTTGCATATATTTATGGAATTTTAAATTTTAGCACGTTTTGATGAGAATGCATATTTTGATGAACATTCATAGTTTTAAAACTTTGAATGGAAATTCACATTTTTGCACATAGATGAAAATTCTTATTTTTGAATATTTTGATTAAAATTCACATTTTTGCTTATTTTGATGGAATTTCAAATTTCGGATATTCTAATGGAAATTATTATTTTTGTTTCATAATTGGCTGTAAATTTATTGAGTCATTTTTTGTTTGTAAAAATTAATAAAATTTTTAAGAACGGTTAGAGCAAATACTTAGTTGCCAGAGGTTTTTTAATTAATTTTAAAAATATTTTCAAGCCAAAATTTATTTATTAATGCTTTTGACTTATTCCTCTTATTAAAAAAAAATCAAACCACTATTCTGATGAAAATATTCCGCCTGTTTTTTAAGGATGTTATGGATGCTAAAAAGAAGGCAGATGCTTGGCAAAAAAGAAAGTTAAAATAATTTTAAATTTGCAGCTAATTAAAGACCAATTGCTGTTTTTAGTAAAAGTTATACATTTCTTATTACTACAACTGCCAGCCTCAAAAATTTAATTTAATAATGTCAAGCCAAATCAAGATAATTGACGGAACATTATACAAAATTAATGTGATTGAAGGCAATGTTGGTGAAAAAATTCGGCCCCTACATAGTTGTTTTTTTAAAAACGCCATGGATTTTATACAGTAAAATAAAGCTGCTTCTTGGCTTTAATAGCTTGCGATAAATCACTTAAAAGGTATTTTCTATTTAAGAATAAAAATTATTTTATAATCTTCGATCACACCTCCTGATACTGAAACAAATCTTTTAATGCCTTAAACACGATTTTAAGTGTAAGAAGTCCCTGATATATAATACAGTTCCATTAAATTACCAGTCTGAATATCAAGAAGGCCTAGTAACTTTTTTTTAGTCTTGTCATAAGTTAGCACTACTAAGGTCATTCCTGTTATGTTTTAAAGAAGTGAAAAAAACTTTAATCTAAACATGTTAAGTGGATTTGTTCATTCATTTTCACTAGTAGAATTAAAATGAGCGCGATAACCACAGATAAGGTTACACCTCCCTAACAATTTTAGAATTTATTACATTTACGGAAAAAAGAAAAAAATACAAACGACAAGTTATCACAATTTTTTTTTACTATAGAAAAAAGGAAGTGAGGATGATAACAGATGGCGCAACAGAATATATTACAGACGTCTTATTATAAGAGACACATGCAAAACCTAATTTATTTTCATTTAAATACATTTTTTTAGATTAATTTTTGTTAAACGAAATATTTTTTTGGCTGTAAAACTACTCATGCACATGCCTGAGACCGAATTAACACAATTCTCTTTTTCATATCTGTTTGTACTCGAAGGTTAAGAAATTAATATCTGTTTAAATCCAGTAGACGTGCAGAAGTATTGTAGTGTTTGCTTTGGTTAGAAAATTGTAAATTTTAATTATACTCGTAGTTGGTTAACATCAACGACATATGTTCGAATGAGTGAATGCTTGTATACATTCTTAAATAAAAGCAAATAAATTAGAAAAGTTTTAAAGATGATGAATGTGAAAATTATATATAGAATTATTTTGTAATTAAAAGTACAAGAGAGCAACTATGTTTTAGAGGATTAATCTAAAATCAAGTAGCCGACAAAAAGCTTAAGAGACATATGCACTAATTTATCCAAATGACTATTTTAAAATTATAAAAATGCAAAAGGTTTTGAAAACAAAGTAAAGAGTTATGTTGCTAAAAATGTCAAGGTTATAGAAGTTATTAAAGTAGAGAGCTCAAAAAATATTAAACTATTGAGATTTTTAACAAACAATTTTAAAAAGTTGTAAACTTATGACACTAAGAAGTTATAAAGTAGTGAAATTGTTTAGTTTTTTAAGTTACAAAGCTAAGAATTTTTAAATGATCAAGTTATAAATATGAACATTTATAAATAAGAAAAATATTAAAAGTTATGCCAACTTATGTCTTCAAATTATAATGTTACCAATTATAAAGTTGTAAATTTAATAAGGTATAAAATTATAATGCTATGAAGTTATAAAACATATAATAAAACAGTTACGGCGTCATTTCTGTACATGAAATATTTTTGAAAAATTATGGTGTTGGTGTAGATCAAAATGGAATACAAAATAACAATTTTTGGAATTTTTGTCTGTCTGTGTTAGCATCACGTAAAAATTGCTGTGTGGATTTGAACAAAATTTTGTGAGGAGGTCCCTTAGAACCTTGAATCAAATATAGAATACTTTTTGATTCGTTAAAATAAGTTACTTTCTAGAGGAAATAGAGATACCAATGTGTAGTCACCCAATTTTATTGTTATAATGGTACAAGAAAATTTGTCAGTACACTTTATTTTTTTAAATGGAAAATTTTTATTACAGTTTACAGATCTCAACAATAAATATTTATAAACATGTTTTTCTAATTTTTAATTTTAATAAAACCCTTAATGACAGACGGGCGAAGTCGTAACCACTGCTAGTTATTAACAATGTTATAAATTTCTTATATTTAATGGATTATTAAAAGGTTTTATTTGTTTTTCAACTCAAAATTTAATTAAATTGTTATTTATTTCAATTGTATTTATTTTTTTTTTCAAATCAATTAAAAATTTAAATAAATTAAGGGAAGAAAATAATTAAAACCGTTAATAAGTGAAAAAACAGTGTTACTAAAATTAAAAAAAAATTGGACGGACTAAAATTGGATTTATAATTTAAAATAAATTATTTTAGAATACAAATTAATTTTTAGCATAGTTTTTTTTTTTAATATAATTAATTAAAAATGTAAAGATTTGTATATATTACTTTTTAAATATTCAATGCGATTATTTAGAAACAAAAATTTGTTTCCACAAGAGCTGTAAATATTTTTAGCGATGTAACTTGAATTTCGCACTTTTTATAAGTGATACAAGGGCTGATCTATATACTTCTGGCCTAATGGTGAAAATGCGAATATTTATAATCAAAAATGGTTTTATTCTTTTTCAAAGTATTCTCTAGCATGATTTATATACTTTTGCATGCGCTCAAACCATTTGTCGAAGCACTTTTTCCACTCCGATTGAGACACCTCTAAAACATGGTTTTTGAACACTTCAACAGCTTCTTCTGGCGACGAAAATCGTTGACATCGCATTTTTTTCTTGATGTGCGGAAACAAAAAGAAGTCATTAGGTGCCAAGTCAGGGCTGTACGGCGGATGACCCATTAATGCGACGTTTTGGCCGGTCAAAAACGCTCTGGCTTAAGCCGATGTGTGAGAGCTCGCATTGTCATGGTGAACAATGATTCGTTTTCTCTTGTTGGTTTTTCGAATTTCTCCGATGACTTCAGGCAAACAAATTGTAGTGTACCACTCAGAAGTGACCGTCCTACGCTGCTCAAGTGGAACAGTCGCCACATGACCAGTTTTGCCGAAGAAACAGGCGACCATTTGCTTCGAAGTGCTTCTTCCACGAACAACTTTCGTTGGATTTTGCTCGTCTTTGAAGACCCACACGGTCGATTGTTGTTTCGTTTCGGGCTCATACAAATAGATCCATGATTCGTTACCTCTGACGATCTTATAAACGCACCGCAATCATATTTTTGTTACATTTCTTTCCACCAATCGACACGAGCCTTTTTTGAGCGACTTTCAAATTGTGCAGGATCCAACGAGAACAAACCTTTTTTACGGCCAGGTGTTCATGCAGTATCGAATGTATGCTGGTGGAAGAAATGTCCAAAGATGTCTCTATCTCTCGGTATGTCGCATGTCGATCTTGCATTATGAGTTCACGCACGGCATCAATGTTCTCTGTCACAACAGCTGTTTTTGGACGACCTTCACGGAATTCGTCTTTGAGCGAGCTTCGGCCACGATTAAATTCATTATACCAATTTTTCACAGTGCTATAGAATGGTGCTTCATCGCAATACAAAGATTTAAGTTCATCAATGCACTCTTGTCGTGATAATCCACGTCGAAAGTTGTGAAAAATGATGGCACGAAAATGTTCACGAGTTAATTCCATTTTTTTCTATATTAATTTGTTCAAGTCACTGTAAACAACACAAATAATGGTCGTACGTCAAAACATTTTGAATACGATTATGCTTAAAAATGACAAGCTTTCCAATGGAAATGTCAGATTGCAGTTGGCAGCACTCAGTGTTGCCAGGCCAGAAATATATATAGCAGCCATCGTATTATTTATAAATTATGTTTAACGTATTTAAATTTTTTCCCAATTTTTCCCAATTATTGTGCTACAATCAACTAGTTTGAATATTATTGCTTTTAATTCCTTTCGATTTAGTATATTTTATAGCATAAATTAAATTAATTTATAGTATTTTTATTAAAAAAAAAAAAAAATACTTATTTTATATAAAATTCATTTAGAAATGTAACGTTTTAAATGTATTTGCATAATTATTTATTTCAAAGTGATTTTTGCTTATAATTTTTAATGTTTATGTTTTATAACTATTTACCAATTATGGGTGTTTCTATTATAATGGATACATGGCATTAAAAAATAATATTTATAACCCTTTAAAAAGGCTTAGGTTTTATGACTCAATATATATAAGAAAAGCAAGTCATAATTAGCTTTATTTTCATTTTAATTTTTTTATGCAAAATCCCATATAAATTTTATCAAACAGTTATTACACCTAAAAACCACAAATTGTTTATGATTATTGTTCATTCATGTAGAAATATTCATAATATTACATTTTTAAATTACAAATTAAATTCTTTTACTTTTTTTTTAAATTCTACTCGTTGTAATGAATCTATTAGAAATAAAGGAAAGAATTCGTTTCTGAAAATTATAATAATTTTTATTATGTTAATTAGCAACCATGAAACTAAACTAAAATATTTAAAAGTCCAGTAAAAATAAATTTACTATCTAGATCATATTTGGAACCAAAATAACACTGTTTAATACCGGTTGTAATGCAAAATATTACCGACTATTGACCACAATTTGCGTTGCATATAAAATATATATTAAATATTTGGAAAAAACTGTTTCTAAAATGTAATTTAAGCGATGAGAACAAGTCTTTGTCATCTTAAAGGATTTTTACAATCAATCAAACAATAAAAAAAAAATCCCGGGTTCCTAAAGTATCGACAAACTACGTTATTTTAAGTTTTTTGTGATCTTTATTTCTTTGTGTTTCCGTGTAGACAAAATTTAGCTAGAAAAATAATTTTCATAAATAACAGACAGTTTGGTACTCTACAAAATTATTCGTCTTAAAGAATTTAGATTATTTTGAATTATAATTGTTTTAATATCAAAAAGGTCAAAAGTGTTGGCTTTTATGCATGCCATACTTTTTGTGAAAGTTCTCTCAGAGTACTTTTAGCAATACCCCGTTTTGGCAGCTCAAGTGAGAAATTTCTCATTAAAAAAAACATTCTGTTCTGTTTGTTTTTCAATGGTTAAAAAAATGCATGAGAAACTGTAGTTTACGCTGCGTAAAACTGGACGAGAAATTTCTTACTTAAGTTTCCTTTAACAACCAAAGATTTTTTTATCACAATTTATATCGGCTTTATTTAATTAGATTTTTGTTTCTTTTAATTTTTGACTGTGATGTGGCACCTAAAACTTACCATGCCTTGGCTACCTGTGTACAACTGCATTATGTTTTCTTGCGGTCATTTCAGTACGGAAAACAAGCAACAGAAAATTAAAAATGATAACCTTAAACAAAAAGGGCGAAAAACTTTATAGCTTCCAAGAAATTTCAGATATTTTAAAAATGAAAAAAATATAAATTATTAATAGGAACAAAAAGAGGACTTGTATTTTATTTTATTTATTTTCCTTAATTTTTAAATATTTTATTTGAATATCATCCGGGCATTAATGAGATTTTTTTTAAGCGTAACCATTGGTAATGTTAAATGACAAGACCCTGTTATTGTAACAAAATGGGGTTTAGATTGTGGAAGTTGTTAGAGGCTTAAAGGTTTTTTTTTTTTAGCGTTTTTATGGAATATCAAAACCCAATTTAAATGCCCATGACCCTTCTATGAAGCTGTTAAAAAAATAAATTATTATAAGCCCTCTTAATAAAACCTAGTCGAGCTTTAAGCATGCATTCTTTTAAAGCTTTAATATGAAAATGTTTACAGTATTTTCTTACTGCCACATAAAATATATGAAAACCATTGTTTGCGTTATATCTACCCAACAATTTACATAAACTTTTGTGCTTTTAATTATATTACAATTCAGATTTATATATTCGAAAAAAGGGTAAAAATATAAACATTTTAATTTTAAATTTGTTGTTCGTAGAATCACAAACGAGCTAAAAATTTTTAAATAATTTCTTAATATAAAATTACATTTGATGTTGTGTTTTTTTTACATAAATAAATCCATATTTAAAAATATTTTTAGTTTCAGCTAATGTTTTAAGGCAGTCCTAAATTACAACAAATTTTCTTATTTATTATTTAATTAAATTAATGTAGATAATGTTTAGAAAGCTTAAGCAAGCAAATACATTCATTTCTTATCAAATTAAAAATACAATAATTTATTTTTTATTTTTACAGGAATGCCAATTTCAATTTAAATATCGCCGTTGGAATTGTACAACGACTGATGATAACACCGTATTTGGGCCAATGACAGGTTTAGGTAAGTTTAAAGAAATTATTTCTTAACAAAATAATTTAAAATGAAAAGGCATTAATTAATGCTTTTCAAAAGGTTTCTTATTTCAAATTAATTTTGCCAATGTGTTATTTTAATAATACTAATCGTGTAAACGTTAAATCCTTATTAAATTCATTTTCTTGCTGTCTGTCAACATTGTAATTTTGTTAGCTAAACAGCTTGCTCATACGTAAGTCTCAGTAAGAAATATTTTATTAGGGACGTACCAATTTACCAAATAAAAAAATAAGTTATTACTCGCTTTTTTTAATCCTTAAATGACTGGTTAAGTAGATGATGTTTAAAGAATGAGGACGGATGTAGCGACCTAGAAAGTTTTGCTAGCACACAATTTTTCTCTTTTGTTAACCGAAAGGAAAGAGGCTATCAATATGTCTAAATCTTTTAATTTTTATGCCTGCCGAATTCAGTCTTGTTTAAACCGAATTTGGAAAATTTTACAGATTGGTCTTGTTTTAAAAACAGTTTATAATTTTAATAATTAAGGGATGTCGCAATGCAACATATATGTTTTTTATCTGTGTTGTGGGCCATAAAATGCAGTACTTTAAAATTAAAGAAAGTGCGTATCACTATAGCTCCCAACATCAGAAAGTAATATAAAAATAAATAAATAATATAAAAATAAATAAAAATTAAAGGGTGCTCCCATAAGTGACGTAAATTGACCTTACTTTTTAAGCCGCGATTATTATGATCGTTATAATAACAAATACAAATATGCAAAATTATAAATTAAAGGTTGGCCCCATTGTCCATTTAATTTAATCTGTATGGTCATAATTTTGAACAGCTGTAAGCAGGCTGTTAAATTTACCAAGAACCTGTATAGCTTTATTTGCTATAATAACAAGTATAAAATTTGGATTTGGAAATTAAAGGGTGTCCCACTAGTTGACGTCATTTGATGTATGTTGCCATGCTTTTGAACTATTATAAGGAGACAGCTGAAATTTACAAGGAACCTGTAATGCTAAGTCCGCTATAACAACAAGTACACAATTTGAATTAAGAAATTAAAGGGTGTTCCCATATCACTATATCGCGCTATGTTTTGAACTGTTATAGACAAACGCTTGAAAATGGGACAGAATATCGATAACTATGATCGTAATTATAAAAAGTATAAATATTTTAAATTATAAATTTAAGGGTTCCCCTATAGCTATTGTAATTTAATGTACGTGGCCAAGATGCTGAAACGTTATAGACAGATGGTTGAAATTTACAAAGAACCTGATGTGCTAAGTACACTACGGCGGTATAAGATTTGAAATGGAAATTAAAGAGTGCCTCTGTAGTTGAAGTTTATGGCCAAACTGTTGAAAAGTTGTAGACACTGAGCTATATTTTTAAATGCGCTATAACTTCAAGTAAAAAATTTGCATTTGGAAATTAAAAAGTGTCCCAATCATTAATGAAATTTTTGTATGAGACTTAACTTGTGAACCGTTATAGACAGATATCTCAAATCTATTTTGAAGTCACTTTTCTGCAAGAGTTATTCTTATACCAACCCAAACATTTAAACAATATTTCTTTTTTATTAAATTAAAATTTTTAGACATGCGTGAACTTAAGCCAAACTAAGTTAATTCATTTAGTTTTAATAACTGAAATAATGATGAGAATAATAATTAATTTTTAAAGATTAGAAATAAAAAATAAATATACCTGTTTCACTTTAATTGTATGGAAAAAGTTATCACTTACTCGTTTGGGGTATTTTAAAATATCTCTGTTAAAATCTTATTTTTTCTCTTATTTTACCAACATTTTAACGTCTTTGTAGGTGGCAATTTTAGTTTTGTAAATTGCAGTTAAATATTAACTTTGTTTAAATTAATGGCTGCAGTGATAAATGGTGTTTAGAGATAGAAAAAAAACATTTTTAAAGTTTAAATACAATTTATTTTTTAAAAAGGGAATTTTACTCACTTTGATTAGTGGTTTTCGATTACTATAATGATATTGAATTATAAAGCAAAAATAGGAAATATAAAAGCAAAATTGAAACAGTAAATACAAAAGAAGTAAATTTAACAGAATTTAAGGATTTTATTGTTTTAAAAAATATATATTCAAATCTTATTTACAAAATAATTTCAATGCGAAGTTTAAAGTAATTTAAACACTCATGTGCCTTAATTTCTATAATTTTATTTAGAAAGTTGTTTTGAAACATAAAAAATAAAATAATAATAATTAAATTTTTCTTAATGAGTTATTCATCTTAAGTAATATTTTAAATTTTCAACTTAATACAATTTTATAAGTTAATAATTTCATAAATGAAAAGTGTTATGAACTTATAATGTTATAAATTTGTTTCTTTGTACTTTTGGATTATTATGGCCGTATAATTTGATAACTTTATAATTTTATACCCTTTAAATGAAAATTATTAAAAAAATCTATAACTTGTTTGCCTAATTATTTCATGCGTTCAGCTTTATAACATTATAACTTTTAGACTGCTTAATAATCGTTTAAAACTTCATAAAATTTTCTATCACACGAATCTTTTAATTGGGATCGTCCCTAATTCTCTTAGAAGTGTTTGTGTGTTTTATCCATTTTTTGCTATCCTTGCAACAAATGTTTCATTATAAGCAGTTTTCACTATAACTCAACTTAATTAAGACGAATGACAATAGTTCAAACATCACAAAACAAAGAAAAACTTTATCACAGCATCGTACAACATCAGCGAAAATATCTTCCTCACTTCACTATCAATTTGTTGAAATGATGAATCCCTACAACAATCAGTTTAGTTTTCTCATTCCATTCAACAAATTTTTGTTTATAATTTTTCCTGTCTGTAAAGTTCAACAACAAATTATTTCAATTCTGTTATTGGACATAAAAACGGATATTCTTCTATAAAGTAGAAGAAATTGAATGTGTGTGTTTGTCTGTGTGTACGTATGTTTTTTTTTTTTTTGCTTTAGCAGAATAAATTATTGTTAAGATTTTCTGAAGATAAGAATAATAAAATTGAAAACTTTGTATCTTGAAATCTTTGTCTTGGACTGCATAATATAAACTGGTTGTAGGAAAATAAATTTCATTTAACTATTAAAATCTTGTATAATTAAAGTTGTTATGAAGTATTTGTGCTTTGATTTTTGTTGTAGAGAGTATATCCAGGAAAAAAACTTGTTTTTTAGGATAAGTTTTATAGGGTGAGAGAGTGGAAGGAGACAAATAAAATTGCTTTATTGAGAGGAGAAAGTTATTTTAAACTTTTATGTCAGTTGCTAGATTCAACGATTACTGCTGATTTTTAGTAAAAATTGATTAATAGTTAAATTTTTCCGATTTAATAAAAAAAAAAAAAATAAAACTATTGTAGTTTAAAACCATTCAGTTGGTTTTTTACACTAAAATTATTGAAAAAATTAAATTATTTGTATTAAATATTTCTAGGCTTTTTGAATTGTAAATTGGCTCACTATTAGTATTTTAACCCAAGTTCGCGTATATTGTAATTAATAAATTTTTTATTATTATAATTATAATTTTATTAAATTTTTTTAAATTATAATCCTAATCGAAAAATATTCGTTTTAGGCCTTAGAACAAAATTATAAAATTTCGTACTAATTATTTTTTTTCAATAAAATTCAGTGCAATTTTTTGAAATTTTAACAAAAACATGTACTCAAGTCAAGGATTTAATGAATTCATTAGACATATTTAGAAAAACTTAACATACAAATTTTGTTGTCTAGGCTTTTATTTTTAATGTGTATTTTCTAAAGAAAAGTCCCAAAGTAAAAGTATAAAAGCATCTTAAGTCTCTTCTTCTTATACATTTACAATATTTCAAAGTTTCTTGTCTTTTTCTGTATTTGTATTTGTAAAGTAATTGTTGTGTTTGTTTCTCTGAAAATGAAATAAATTAATTAAAATTTTCCTTCTGCTTTTTCTTGCTACTTTGACTTTTCTTAGACATCAAGTAAGATGACTGAGAAAACTGAAATTCAAGCTAGAATTTTGTCTAGTTTTTATACAAATACATAATGTTTTATACCTTAGAAATCAGGGTTGGTAACTTCAGTTCTATTTAGTTTTCGATCAGTACTGATATATATTTTGTTAATATTATTTATAGGAGGATATATATATGCCTTGGTTTGTGGATAATGTTGTTTACAGTTTGAAGACGTCGGATGAATACATATACATTAAATATACCTATACATAAAAATTCTCACCATTGATGCTATGAGTCACTTAATGTTCACTTACATTATTTAAAAAAATTGTAGGTTTTATTTGTCGCACCTTGCTGACGTTGACTGTGAGGCCTAGTTATTTTTGTTGTGAGTCGTCTTAAAGTGCAGCTAAGATAATTTTTATATAAATGTATTAACTTTTTTCTATCCAGCGGCTTAAAACCGATATTATTCTGATTTAATGGAAGTCAGGAAATCCAGGCTCAGAGAGACTTTTGAAAAGTCTTATGTTATTTGTAATATAAAATAATATCGTGAAAAAGATTTAAAGCTGTCCCTGATTCCTTCAACAATAGGAGCTAAATAGAACATCAGGTTCTAAAGAAATAGGACAATCGTTCCGATTCCATTTTGACTGCGTGTAGAAACTTTTTCATTTTAATTTTCATTATTGTTATTTTAAAAACGATATTTTTTCTTTAAAATTAATTTTTTTTTATATAAATTTTCCAACCCTGACACAGACTCAGACATCCTAGTCAAAAGAAAAAAAGTCAAAAGAAAAGTCTTTAGTTGTTGCAGTTACTATCAATTCAAAATCTTAAAATGACCAATTAAAATAATGTTCTTATTATTGATGCTGTTGTTGTTGTGTTTAATGTTGCCCTTTATGTTCTTTACTTGCATTTACAAGAGGTGTGTGTCTGGTTTTTGTCTATAGTTGTGCGTGTGGTAGCATCATCGGTAGTTATTTACTGCTTGATTTATTATTTCAAAAGTTGTTGCCATCGACGACGAAATAAGTTAATGATTTTTACTCTTACAATTTTAGACTGGGGTGGAAAATATCATCGTTTACATAGATTTCAATTAAGTTGACTTTTTATGGAAAGACTAAAGAATTTTTTACTGTACATTCATTCATACCTATTTCGCTTTTAATCATTTTGTACGAATCATTTATTTTTATTAAGTCTTTTCATGTTAAGATTTAATCTTTTCATATTAAATTACATAAAATTTTTCATCATCAGGTATGTTGTAACTAATTATTATAAATGGCCTTAAGGGCAATTTAATGTTAACGTCTTTCAAAGACAAGTTTATATTTATTTAAAAATTGTTTTTAAACTGTATTTAAGGTTTTAAAGTCTGAGGGATAAGTTTGTTGATACAAAAATATTAATGTGTAAAAATACAAAAAAAAATGTTTCTAGGAAGACATTATTTATATTTAGGAATATTTTCTTGCTGGTAAAGGAATTTAGGAGTTGTGTGATTTTTTCTTATGTAAAAAACAAAAGTGTGACTGTTTTAAACAATTTTATGTATTGTTCTTCAAAAAGCTATTGCGGTCAGCCATTTTTCAATTATTAAAAGGTATCTTTTTAAGCTCGACAGATTTCTAAATTGAAATGATACAAGAAATTAAAAAAAAAAGTTTTAATTCGAAAAATCAACACATGACATTAAAATTTTTATATAAATTCAGCGAAACTCCTTTGGGATGTCCCTCTCCCTTTCGAACATTACTGCAGACTTGTCCAGAATAACATTACCAATGTTGGCCTACATGCGTCAATTGTTGCTAGTTCCTTACCATAAACCATTTGACTCCCGTGGCACTTTAGGAAATAATCGAGAAGTGGCAAATCGCACGACTAATTGACAAGTCCTTTTCTTAAAGTCAAATTGTAGCTAAATTTTGGTTGCGATCGCCTTATGACATGTAGCGCCATGCTGTTGTAATCACATCTCGCACGGATCAACGTCATTTATATTAAAAAAATTATTGGTCATAGAAGGTAACGAATTGTATTAAACGTAACGTGAGCTGCGACTCATTTTTAACAAAGTAGTGTCTAATCATGTTACTGACGTAAAATAAACAGCACAAAACGGGTGAATTTCTAAACGTGGTGGAATCTTTAAAGTCTATTAAGATATTGACTTTTATTTCCCAACCAGCTGGGTTTTTTAAGGCTGTAGGCTACATTTATGTGCCTTATAAAAATCACGAAGTAGTCTAATAATTGCAGCTTGACAAAATAACTGAATTGACTTGGCATTGTCAACAGCAGCCAGTGTAGATTTTGTGGTTTTGATAAGGAAACTACAAAGCATTTTCTAAAAATTCTGATACTTTATATCAGATCAGTTTTAAACCGCTGAGACAATCCTTCTGGAAGTTAGGATCTGATGATACTTAAATCAACTTCAATCCTAAACTTTCCTAGGAGAATAGATCTTAATTAAGTGCTGTAGTAGCTGGCAGGGGCACAATAGATTCTTTTCTCGCAGTGTCCTATTTATACCTCGGTACCCTTGTTCTATTATATTCTTTTCTATCATGCAATGTCTTTCCGTCCAACAACGGCCTCTACTTCTAATAACATAAAAACTTAAGTTAATTATTACAGGCTGTCCTCATAGAGACGTGGTTTTTACACACATGGCCAAAATAGTTACATGAAGACACTTGAAATTTATACAGATTACGTAATAAGTCCTTAACATACATACTAGTGTGTTTCTGATTTATAAAGACAACTGACTTATAAAGGCAACAACTTATAAAAGCAACAGACCTTTAAAACAAACACGGAGAGCGTGCCCACTGTTAAAATAAGTATTTAATTTTAAAATAATATTCTAAGGGTGTTTGCGTAGAAGACCTGTATCTTATTATTTTAAAAGAAACAGGCAGATATTAAAAAATGTTCGATTAACAAATAATAGGAACCATAAATTTAAAATGAAGGTTGGGAACTCTTTGCATGTAAGCTCAACTTACACTTAATGATCTTTTAAAAGCATATTAATTCACATCCGAATATTACAAAGTTATTACCTAAAACCTTGTTAATCCTTAAATTCTATTAAAACTTTGTCAAACAATATTTATTACAAAAATAAAAATTTTAATGTTCGCACTAACTGATTCGAAAACATTTACACGATTTTTCACTCAGCACAAAATTGATTTAACAAATTTCATAATGTTCATTTAGCTTTTCCGCTTGCTTAATAAAGTTTAACCCCCATTTAAAATAAAATCAGTTAATTAAAATGAATTGTTATTATATTTATTTCATTTTTGGCAAACAAAAAATACCAAACGACAGTTATAAAAGGCTTGAAGCTAAAAGGGAAATTTAAGAAAATTTCAAAAGTGGCTTTTATAGACAGCATTAAACACAATAACAAATTGAATTTAATAAACAGCAAACTCTAAGACAATAGAATCCTTAACTTTTAGTTACGAAAATGTATTAAATACATTTAAATTAACAAAAGAGCTGTGAAAAAAAATAAGAACAGTTTTCCGAATTCGAAACCAACAAACACAGGGCTGTGCCGAATTTTATGAACTCTACATCGCATTTAGAGAAATCAGCTTCTCTTTTTCAGCCAAATAAATTATTTAGAATAATTTTTGAAAATATTTTTATGCATTGAATTTTTTAGCTAAAATTTCTTGTGTTTTCGAGTTTTTTTCGTGGTTAAAACAATTTTTTTGCTGCGATTTTTTTAAAGAACTTTTGATCTTTTAATAAAATTTTAGGTTTTCTTATTTTATTTAAAAAAAATATTTTTTTTTGTTAGTTTGAAATTTTCTGCTGAATCTTTTAAAACTTCACATTTTTGTTATAATTTTTTATAAAAAAAATTATTTTATAAGTTTTCGATTTCTGCAGCAATTTCAATTTTTTTTGCCAATTTCTGCTTTTTTTATTTTTCGTTTTATTAAACTCGAATTAATGGAGGTTTTTTGGAATCGTGGTTTTATTAAAATTTCAGTTGCTCTTGTGAATTCTTAACTTTGATGTGAAAATCGAACTTTTTGTAAATTCGGCCAAAAAAGAGTTTCAGGATTTTTGACTGCAAAATAATTAAAAATGTTTCTATTAGACAGCTTTGTGTTCTGTAGAATTTTTAAAAATCTATGCCAAACATCATTTTATAAATTAAATGGGAGATTACAGAGTGACTAACTTTTATGCATTTTACCCATTCCACCTGTACTGAAGGGTATAGAGAAGGGATTTTAACGAAAAACTGCGGCGTATTTTAAGCGTTTCTAATTAAACATAAAACCTCAATTGAAATTGCGTGAGGTATTTATTAATAAAAACCCTTAAAAAGGGCAACAACACACACGCACACGCAACAATCAAAGCTGTAAAACAATAAAAAGATTTTATGACACAAACAAAAGAACAACAAAAAGGTCTAAAGAGCTTTAAAAAGCATTGTCTAAATATCAAGCTAAAATACAAATGACACGCTAAACAAAAGCACAAAGAAAAATAAAATACGGGAATACAAAGGTATGACAACTTATAATTCTAATAAGCATAAGGGATTTTAATTCAAACAAATACAGGCAGCAGTGACAAAATGAAACCACCCTTTTTAGAAAAAAAAATAAACAAAAATTCAGTTTTGGAGTTCGATGTGCAAAACACATTGCTATGTTAGAGGAGAAACCTTCCTTCATACAAATCTTTAAGCGTTTCAGTCGTAAAAATTACTAACAGCATCATAATTTGTAACCGCAACAAATTGTTAAATTACGAGCGAGTGTTATCAGCGTTCCTTACTTTTAACAGTTACAGAGAAATAATCTAAAACGACTATTTAAGGCGCAGATTTTGTATGTGTGTAATCCTGTTTTTGTACAGATTCTTAACTTGAAACATTTTCAGATTTACGTTATTTCCTTTTTCAGATATTTGAATGTTATATGGAATGATATTAGAAAATATGTAAATTAAGAAATTTTTATTGTTTTAGCGTATAGACAAAGGCAAATGCGACTAAAATTGTACACTGAACCAAATTTTAAAAATAGTTAAACCCTTTTTATTTCTATACAAATCTTTATACGATAAATTTAAATAAATAAATTCTATTCAAATTAGCAATTATTTCTATAATTACCACATTAAAAATAATTCTGTTAAATTAATATAATTTTAACTAACACAGTGGCGCAAGCCACAAGTGATGAAAACTTACGTTGTAAACAGAAGTTAGAGTGATTAATTTATTCATTGATATGATAAAATTTTGCTTTGTTCTCCTAAATTTTTCTATTTTATTTAAGGCATATGACGTGAAGAATTTTTGTATAGTTTGACCTTTTTATTTCAGTAAAACTGAGCTTATTATTTCAAACTGAATAAAGATATGTAAATTAAAAAAAATAAGTCGATAAAAAGTTAAAAGAATGTCGCTAAGTTGAACTTATTAAATTAAAAAAATTTTTTGATAAAACATGTGAATAGAAACAACATTTTAATTTATTTGAAAGCCTTTGAAGTTGGTAAATAATTTAAATATTTTTACAGATATTTTTGTCGTGTTTTTTCTGAAATTAAAAAAAAAAATATATTTTATCCAATTCCATTATAAGGAAAAAAAAAAACAAATACAAACCAAAACAATAGCGAAAAAATTTTTAATTAAAACTTCTTAGTAATGACCGCAAGCGATAGTTGTGCAATCTTCGAATGTGGAACTCTAAAAACATGACATTTGGGTCGCAATGAAATGTACATGTGTTTCTGTTAAGAATTGCTCCTTTGTAGACGGCCAGTTTTAGTTCTCTAAATCTATACGTGATAGTATGAAAAAAAGCCCGAAAATTCAGGTGATATAATTTTAGCGAACACACAGTAGAAGTTTGAAAAAAAAATTGTGTTTACGATCAATATTTTTAAGATCACTTTAAAAAGTTTGTAGATTAAAAATCTTAGTTCTAAATATCGATTTCATAGGTATTTAATTATTAGTCATAAGGTCAAACATATAATTGTGATCTCACTGTATCACTGTATCAACATTTTTCATTAATTTTTAAAAATCCCTCCCTTGATCAAAAGTTGTAAGTAAATGGAATTAAAAGCCTAGAATTAGTTTTCTTTCTTTTTTATCAAAAAAAAAAAAAAAAAAAAAAATAGTGCATGGTCTTTCGGGATGATTAAGACAATATTTACAAAAGTAAAAATGACAGTGAAATCCATATTTGCGTTAAAAATAGAATCAACATATTCCAAAGTAAAAACCGTTGCTGGTTTGTAGAAATGTTCGAGCTCTAATATTCCCTGTACGAATTTTCTAGTGATTTCATACATAATGCAAAGTATTAATACTCGTAAAACTGTTTATATCTTTAAAATTACATTTTTCTAATTATAGTTTTCCTTATGTTTTTTCTCCTATGAAGCTATAATTATGTAAATTTGGGCTTTTCTACATGATACCAAAGTTATGTAAATCCTAAGAAAATATCGCCTGCAAACAATAATTTCTCTATTTTCACTAAGTCAGGTACTTGCAAACCAATATTAAGAAACCAAAAATAATTAGTTTACTGGCTCGAGTTAAAAATCTTCAAATTATTGGAACAATTATTCAAGTTTCGAATATTAAAAATATCATGCTGAATGGCGTCAGAAACATTTGTAAATTAATTTTACTACGTTACCTTATTTGGCTAAAATATATAAAAGAAATTAAGTCAAGAAGCTTAATAAAATACTGTGTAGTGAATCCTTGTAAAATATACTTAAGAGCTATCAAAACCCACTTCAGTTAAGCGAAAAAAGGTAAATAAATATTTGGCACCTTTTTTTCTTCCTTTTGTAACAATAACTTTCCCTTTTTATTCTGACTTTCTCTCACACTAACACATTTACACTTTACAGAGTATATCCTTTTTAGTGTTGATAAAGCATGATGATAATGGTGATGAGGACAAATATAACAATGACTTCCATGTAAAAGATGATGGTGGTAAGGATGAGTACGATAATAATGTCAAGTAATTTTTGAGGGTAAATAATACTTTTTCCTGTTGTTTCCATTGAGAAACACCATGATACAAGAATAACAGTAACAATAACAACAAAATAAAACCAACTTAAGTTAATATATGCAAGCGACTGTAATCTCAGTTTACAATAATAATTTTCTATTTGTTCGAGGTCTTCTTGAAAAGGGGTTTTGGGTGGGGGGATTTTTTGGTAGCAGTAAAACAATGTTAAAGAACGTGCTCACAGATTTTAAATATTCAAAGAAGATGAAGCATAAAATTTAATTCCCAGTGAGATGAAGCTTATAATATTTTATTCTTTGTTCTTGTGTTTCTTGTTGGTGGCACGAGTGTGTTTATTTTGCTACAGTAAAAGCTTTTAAAATTCGTGAATGTTTAAAGAGTTTGAATGAAATTTTTACTTGAATAAATATGTTTGAGTCTTATTAAAATTAAAACTGTGGAAAATATTTGAAACACTGCTATTTCTTTCTGCTTCGTCTGGGGCTTAAAAATGTTTTCAAATCAAAGAATGATTAGGCCTGTTTGAATGTTGATTAAAAAGTTATATTTTAAGGCTTAGTGATTGCTTTAATTTAAAATTATTTGTTGCTTTATAAAAAATATTTTATAACTTTTTTAATAAGACGTTTTGCAAGGAAATTTTATTTATTTAAAATTTTAAGCTGTACAAATATTTTCTACCCCTTAATCTTTTTTAAATTATTAGGAAGACTGCTTGAATTAATTAGTTCAGCTCGAGTTCATTCCTATTTCTTAATAATTATTAAGAAAGTAGATTCACACAAACATTTCTGCAGACGATTTTTAAAGTAAAAAGAAAAATCATACACCAGCAGTGTATAAGGCTGCATTTACTGGACCTCGCGTCTTCCAACTTTCTAGTTTTGTATGTTGCAAACGTCGTCACATTTAACTAACCAATTCAACAAATTACAATACGACGAATATTCGTAATCAATCGGTATTAGTTTGGTTAGAAAAATTGTACTCACAACCCAAAGTTTCTTTGGTTTTTCAGTTTTAAATTGCCACTTATTTATTCTTGTTTTATGCGTTTTTCTTCACATATTTGTAGGCGATGTTCCAGTATTATACTGATTGTTATGAAGTGAGAATGAATGCATCCTGTGCTTTTCGCATATAATTTATTCGGCTTAAGTACATTTTAATTATAATTTCCAAATTTTTATTAAGAAAAAAATTTTTTATAAATTTCTTAGGAACGATTTTTAAAGAAAACAGGATAAACTAGACACAAGCAGAATGTAATGCAATATTTTCTGGATCGCTACATCAAATACTATATTTAAAAGTTAAAAAATTAACACCTAAAACAATAATCCATTTGGCAATTGCTTAAGCATTCAAATAACCCTTTTACTCAAGCTATCCGCTTACCACATTTGTAGCATATTTTAAGGAGATTAAGTACAGTTTAAATAATTTAGCACCCTTCATTTCAATATTCTGTCGTTAGTTTAGTTTATTTAAAAACTTTTTTCTTTTTGTTAATGCTTGCAGTTTTATCATCATTTGCTTTTTGGCTTCAGTTCAAATATTAAGTTTATTATAAAATTACTTGAACTTTATGCCTAAAAGGCTGCCGTTTTCCCTTTAACATTCAAATCTAAGCAACACATTTGTTAAATGTGTTTGAATGTTTAACTGTGTTTGTGTGATTCCGTTAAAGTTGATGTGAATTTTATTATTTAATGACACACAAAAACAAAGAAATGTAAACAAAAGCTACTATTTTTAAAATTCACTAAAGTAAAACAATGTGACTACGAATTTCAACATTTTCAGTCCTTGATTGTTTTAATAGTTTATTGACTTTTTTATTTAATAATTTATTCAGTTGCTCATTTACTGTTTATTGTGTGTAGGGTTACCCATTTATTTTTTTTTAGAAATTTTTATTTAAAATTTACGACTGTTTCAATGAAATTGTTAAAAGAGAAATAATTTTTATTCTTGTTCCTTTACAATGAGGAAAAGGATCAATAAATATAAGTGGGCATCTACATTAACATTAATATTAAGTTGTAATAAATGCAGGTTAAACTGTATAAAAACTTTAGGTTAAGTCCACCTTTTGTTGTCTTATCTCTGTTCTATAGTGGATAAATGTAATAAAAAAAAATATTTCTTTCTGCACAAATATTAGCAGTGATCGCCAAACAAGCCCATGCGTGCTGACGTATATAATAAAACAAGAAGAAAGTCTTAACAAAAAAAAGCAAAATTCATCAAACTCACACGGTAGCTCTCAACGAAAACGGCACTTTTCAAAGAATTAAATACAATTTAATTATTTAAAAACAATCATTAAGTGTATATTTGTTATCATCAATAATGTTTTCAACTCTAAAGGCACTGGAACATAGAATCTCTCATGCGTTATACTTTGACGTATATAACTGACAAGTCAGATAAAAATTTAAATTTTAATTTTTATTTTCTTATGAGCGTTGTCACAATCAGTACTTGTTCGTCAAAGCAAAGTACGAAAGTTGGTCAACTTTTTTATTTTGACTTACATTGAATACTTTGAGAGCTATTATCTTGTTTTCTTTTAACTCTTGCTTTATTTCAATTAAATTCTGTGATTTTAATAAAATAGTTTTGATGGCAAAAACTAAAATACAATTTAAATTAAATTAACAGGTATATAAAAACGGATTAAATTAAAAAGTGATTAAAAATAGAGAGTAAACTTTGATATAATATCCGTCATAAAAGTACTCATTGTGCCAACCACATCCGTTATATTTTTGACTCCAGTTGAATAGATCAAAGTGCAATGTATGACGGATTCTTTGTGCCTCGGCCGCGTTAGTTACTAAATTACTTAAATACTGAATGTAGTTTTGTAATTATATTAAAACATAAGAATGCGTTCTTATTTAAAGCACACTCTCTAGATGGCGACCTCTGCTTCTAGTACTGTCCGTACCCTCACCCAGGGCCGTAGTTTAATTAGTTATTTTTTTTAACATGATCTTTATTTGTGTTCCCCACTTAAAATATTAAAATAAAAATTCTATTAATATTTTTTTTACACAAGCCTTTAAATATACTTTATAATTATAGCGTCATTTTTATATTTCATTTCTTGCTTCCCCTAAGTTTTAATTCAAGTTTTCAATAGCAATTATTCTCATTACTGTTTGTGTCAAGATAAAATTGTTAATTAAGTATAACTTTTTATTTAATAGTATTTTGAATAAACTATAATCTCATTTATATGACAGAATGTGTAGAATATTTATTTATAATTTATTTATAATTCAAGAAATTATTTTGTCTGTAATTGTATTATCTGTTAAACAAAATAATATGTAAAGTAGGAAGAAAGTTTTATAAAAACATAATTACGAATTAATAAGTTGATGTTAAAACATATAGAAATAATTAAACAAAAAATGTTAATTAAAAATTGATAGTTTTTTGTTCTCCACTATCCTTATCGTAGAATAAAAATATATTTTTAATAAAGGTCACTTTTTCCAGTTACAGATTTAGTTTGATTTTTTCAAACTATTTATTTTATCTTTAACATAAAAAAAATTTTAATATAAAATCTAACCATTATTGTTTAAAAATTATTCTTCTTTTAAGTCTAGCCATTGCTGCTACCATAAGGATTTTTTTCTGATATTTAACCAAAAATACACAGTCCGTTCTTCTAAATATAACGGAGCCAAGACTGTTTAGAATGTTGTCGGGTTAGAATGTTGTTGGGTTAGAATGTGTTTGGAGCTTTTTTCAATGGTACTCTTGAATAATCGTGAACGTTCTTATTTGTTAATAACTGATGCTTTCATAAAATTTTTAAAATTACTTGAAATTAAAAAGCAGAATATATTTTTAAGTCTAAAAAGCAGTATTATTTTTGCCCACATGTGCGAAAATAAGTTTTAAATTGTTCAGCTTTGACAGAAACGATTTGATTTAACAGAGCTCCGTTAAGTAGATAACATAAAACTGTTAAAGGAGCAAAAATACGGTTTATTAATTCATACTATGAATTAAAAAAATAGTACTACCCCTCAGAGTATTCCACGTTAAGAAACATTTTAATGATCAAAACCCCGTTCCAACTGTCACTACTAAACCTTCCAACAAGAATACCTTGCAAACAAATCACAATCATTTTGGTTTTGTCAACTTCCGTTGTTTCTATAAAAATTTAGTTTGAAATTTTTAACAGTGCTATGTTATATTTTTAACAGAGCTCTGTTAAATAAAAAATGTTTGTGTCAAACCTAAACATTTTCAAATTTATTTTCTCACATTTGGGAAATATACTGCTTTTCAATTAAAAAAATATTTACTGCCTTTCTACTTTTAAATAATTTCTAATGCGCTACTGACTGTTTAAATTTAATTTTCAATGTTTTTAATTTATTTGTAATTGTTGTTGTTTTTTTGTGCAAATAAAACTTTCGCGTGTTTAATTGAAACTCAATTGTTTATTTAACATACTCACTATTTGATAGTTTATTAAATAAAAACTTAACTAAGTAAACAATGTTTTTTTTTTTGTCTGCAGTAGAATATTGTGTTGAAGTTAAAACGAACTTTATAATTTAGTTGACATTAAATAAAATGAATAAACTAGTAGAGTGGTACAAAAAATATCGTCTTTATATAAATACTTGATATAAATATTTAAAAGTCATTAAAAAGAAAACAAGTTTAAAATGGTTACTTTGCAGCCATTGGACAACTGTAGTCTTTTACCGTAACAAAATTCTAAGCTGGACGGTGGTTTATAAGTAATTCTTTCGTGTTTTAAAAAAGGAACCAAAATTTCTGATAGGACAGTATCCCCTTAAATTTATGGTTTAGGATGCTGAGCCAGAAAAACTTATTTTTGCATCATTTAAGCGAAATGTTTGAATTGATATTATGTATTATCATACACACACACACATACAGAAAGGTTGTCTCGAAAAAAAATTTGTTTTCATTTAAAAAAAGTTTTTATAAAATTGTTCACCAAAAACCATAGTGGTTTTTTAAGGAAAAAAAAAAGAACTTTTATTCCCCCTCATAATAATTAAGTGTTTCATATATTTTTTTTTTTCGATGAACTTGTGCATAGTTTCCCTTTGATTGTATCGTTTAAGGGGGTTCTCAATAGAGTTGGATCGATATTTGTAGTTTAGGGTGGCTAATTTTTTTTATATTTTGTTAGGTGTCCATTATTTTAAATCACAGACGAAATTTGTTAAGTTGCAGGGCCGATCAATACATGTTTACACTTTATCATAACGTGTTTCCTCCTCTTTAGTAATTGATAACTGTGACGTTTTTTGTGTAGAGTTATGTCAAATTGGTTGAAGGGCAAGCATCATTATTATATGCAAACTGTGCCAGTTGAAAGGTCCTTGGTGGCGTTTTCATGAGAAAGCTTGTTTAGATAATTATGGCCCTTAATTGCTGCTTAACTCTTTTTTAAGATATTTTTGGTCAAAGAGCACAAGAACTTCACAAGAAAGCCCACAAATTAAACTTTGTAATAGAGTTTGGGCATCTTAACGATCGAATATGTTTAAATCAGAGATGTGCGATTTCACAACGGTCTTATAAGTTTAGGTGTCTGCTGGATGATCTTAGATTGAGTCTAAAACGTAAAGTTACCTGCAATAATTTGGCTTTAGAAGGCAACCACCTAAAACACACGCAAAAATTGAGAAGCTATAAAGTAATTTGACATTATTTAACAACGTCTGATCTATGTTATATTATGTGTCAATTTCATATTTTTCATTTTTTTATACAACCCTGTTATTCTCTTTTTTTTTTTTTTTTTTGAAAGGACAAATTATTGATTGATTTTTAAGTTCTTCAAGAAAATCAATGCTGTACTAAAATATTCTGATATCGTAACATAAATTGTAAAGTTCTTGTTCTGAGTTAAAAATTATTTTTTAAGTTAATTTTTAATGTAATAAAACAAATCATATTTCTTTAATATCCAGAAAAATAAAATCTCATTTATGAAATGCATAAAATCCAGTCCTCGCAGACTATTGAAATTGGATAATATGTGTTTTGTGTTTACTACCAAACATTGTTCACATCTGCACATCTCTAATGGGAAATCAATTATTAATTTTTTTTTTCATTTAAATTTTTATTAAAACAGTTTGTTTTTCTACACTTTTCTTTATTTAACTGTTTGCATGTTGCTCAATTGAAGGATATTGAACCCCTGTTGGAATTAAAACATGATACATGTTGACATGTTTGCATAAGATTTATCAATTATTCAAAATAGAAAATTTTGTAAAAAGGATATGAAATACATGCAGCAGTTACACACACATTCATATGCATTAATAAAAATAAATGCTAAATATATTGTAGTTTGTATTTAAATATCTACCATTATGTTTAATGTGACCCTTGTGTTTTTCTCTTTATCAATCAAAATGCATAAAACAAATAAATAAATAAAGAAAAAAAAATGGAAATAAATATACAAAATTTGCATGTTTCATTAAAAATCATTTATTATAAAATATACAAAACAAACACATATTTTATACAACCCCTCTCACTCTCTCTCTTTCTCTCTGAGTGAATTGTAAAATATTAAAAAGCATGACAGTTGTGAGCCCAGTGTTCAATGGCTTTTTAGACCAATGTGACATCTAAGTCATGAGATTAAAGAATTCTTAATAAAAAAAAATTTAATAAAAAATGATTGTAATCAATATATTTGCTTAGAAGATAAACATCAGTTAAATCAACAAAACATTTTTGTTGTTGTTGAATTTCAATCAAAAACAAAAATATCTTTTAAATATTTCCTGCTGTTTGGCTGAACACAAAAAAAAATAAAAATGAAATGGTTTATAGTTAATACATACAAACATATGTATGTATGTTTGTTAGTATAATAAATTAATTAAAATCCTATCTATTTTATTCCTATGAACTTAAGTAGGGTTCTTATATTTTGTGTGTTTGTGTTTTATATCGAGAGAAATGATTAAAAGGACACAAGATTTCTATAGAGATTTTCTATTTGATATACATATGTGTGTATGTAAATATCAATGTCATACTGTATGATCCAATTTTGTTTCCTTTATTGACTTTTATTTCTCTTGTTAAAAAAAAACTCAACCATCAAAGAAGTCAATTTACATGTAAAGTTAGATAAAAATTGATGATGATGACAATATGTGAAACAACAAATAAAATACAATGAAAAATTTATGCAGATAAAAAATGTCAAATGATTTTAAAAATTCAAGAAAATAGAATGTAATTTAAAGTCTTGGACATATTCATTTCATTGAGTAAAGGGTGTATTTTTAGCCCAATACAACCTCATGTTGTCAAAAATAGAACAAAAAATTAAAAAATAACAATAATAAATTTCAATAAAAATTCTTCCAAAGATCTATAATGGCATTGACACGTGAAAATGATATCAGGCCTATAGCCACCGTAGCTGTTTTTAAATAAGCGCATTATTAACGACCAATTTCAGGCTTTTTCGAGCATTTTTGGCCACACGTGATGGATATAATGGAAAATCAAGGACTTTAAGGCGTTAATTGTTGTTGGTTGTTGATCAGTATAAACCAGTGGCTTCACGTAGCCTAACAGAAAATAAATAAATCTTATGACCTTAGAGGCCAACTAGCTGGTCCATTTTTCGAAATTACTTCTTGGCAAATTTTGATTTCAATACGTCGAGGATTGCGGTCACCATACGGCACGTAACGATATCCTATCGAAACCGATTCGTATCTGGTTCAACATCGGCCATATATTTAAACAAACCCGTTAGGCCAACAGCAAATTTTATCCTTGAAAATAGTTTTGTGACAAAACAACAAATCAAGTTGCAATTACAATTGCTGTATAACGACAGATATTGTGGTCTCGTGGCTTCAATTTCTGTATCAGTAGGATTTTATACGGGTTAAGACCGAAAGCTTTGAATAAAAATTTCCAAGTAGTTGATGGACTGAACTGAAATTCTTGCTGCATACGACGAGTTCATAGAAAAAACTGAGCGCAGTATAGCAGTTCATATAACAGTTAATGATTTGAAAGAAATAACTGAAATGAAATAAGGACTTGGAAAAAACTCTAGTTTAGGGGGAGTAAATGGCTGTAAACACCATGGACTAGGGGAGGACTACTTTCCAGACTTAAAGGTTCTTTTCTGTTTCTTTCATTCGGTATCTCTGACTTTTGGCACAACAAATACAGCAACGGCGTCATAACTTCTTGTCCAACTAAGCAACGACTGCCATAAAAGACTATATTCCAATAATATTTCCTAGGGTTCAGCGAGATTGCGAATTTGTAAACTTCTGCTTACTATACAAGGGCCTAAACCAACTCACCACAGTAAAGCAATAATTTATTTCTACTCACCGCTACGGCTCGACCTGTACTAACGATCTGCTTTTGAACAGCATTTGCTGTTATGACATTTAGTACAAAATTTAAATAACTTGTAAAAGTTCATGCGATTAAAGGAACTCTGCCATGTGTAAGTCTCTCAATAATAGCTTATCACTGATGAAGGAATAAGCTTTTAAATGAGACCCAAAACTATAGTATTCTGCTACTGTATTCTACGTTACACAACTAATAAATACTCCTAAACCTACATCAAACCAATTTTGACGATTATAGGGCACTCTCATAAAACATTTTTTTTTATTTTTAAATCCAAAGGATAAAACCAGAAAAGATTGAAAGCCCTTTTAAAAGAATAATGAAGTAAACCTAAAATAAATTTTTAACTGGTAAATATTTGTTTACTTTAACAAACAACAAAAAAGAAGAAAAGAAAAAAAATAGTGCAGCTGTGAACAGTTTCACAGATATTATTGATGTGAATAATTTTTAAGTACAATTGAAGCCTTGACATCCATTCTATTTTCTCAAATTATTCTGTATTCTTTTTCATTTCATGTAAATAATCTTAAAGCAATCATCAAATCATTTGATGTCCTTAAACACGTTAACTCCCAAACTTCTTAAAACTGCCAATAAGTAAAATTCGATCATTGACAGATGCAAAGAATGATGAATGAGAATTGTGTTGTGTGTTTCGAAATAAGTTGAAATTGAAGAATTAAAATTGCAGTATTTTCCTTCCTGTTTTTTCATATCGAGGATTTTTTATTGTCTTTTTGTAAGATTTTAAATGATATTTTTTTAAATAGAATTATGTGTATGTGTATGTGTTCCTGTGCAATGCCTGCAGTTTATTCTATTAAATTTTGTTGGTATAAAATAAACTTTCTATTTTCAATTTTCATTTTTCTTTTTTTATGCAGTTTATGAGCTGGTTCTATTGGAAAATCAATAGTCCAAATAGTGCTTTGAGGGCTTTATTTTTTTTAAAAGAAAATTTAACATGTGCAGTTTGATTATCCTTCGATTTTTTGGTGGATTTAATTGGAAAAAAATTCATATTGTTTTTCTTAGAGCCGAACACAGTCTGTTAGTGACATCAACTTTTTCTGAATGTTAATTTAAAATGTAAATAAAGATGGAATGGAAAATATTTTAGTTTAGAATTTTGCAATAAAAATGTCTGTCAGCCGGAATTTTCGGCTGTAACTGGCCTTTTTCTCTGAATATATATTAGTTAAACAATTGAAATTTCCAAAGAAGTGAGTGCTTTTTGAAACCAATTTAAATATACCTAGCGCTTAGCTGTCAAATGAAATTTCATACTGCTTTCTGTCTGGTAAATAATTTTAAAAATATCGACGTTCAAACAGAGCAACCTGCAATTAAATCTGCGATATCGTCATATGCCTTGTTCTAGAGCAGATTGTAACTGAAACAGAATTTGATCGTTAAATGTTTGTCATAAAAAAAATTGCGACCTGTGGAGTGAAATCTGTTCACAAAAGGCCAAACACACTCCATTACTTGCCCCAAGTGCTCCGTTCTCTGCTACCTACATACTGGTGGCATTCTTGGGTCTTTTTTTATAATAAATCCGGAACTTGCATTATGATCGATAAAGATAATAACCGCACCGTGATCAATGCCTTTTTGTTTGAAATAATGGAAGGTGGTAATCTAGGCGTGATTTGTGTTCTACAGAATGGTGCTACATTCGATAAAAACGCAACCATCTAGTTATTGAAGTCAAAATTTAGTGATATGTTAACTCCGAGAAATAGACCTGTCAATGGGTCTCCAAGGTTGTGCGATGTGACACCTTTTAATTATTTGCCGTGGGACTCATTAAGTAACCACTTAAAGCTGACAAACCAGCAGCAATTAAAACCTTGACCTCGTATTCGTAAAATTATTTAAAAATTTTAATTCCATGTATTAATAAAATTTTAATTAAAAACTTTTCGTTTAAAAGAAATTATTTTATGTTATTTTTTTAAAGTTCAAAGTTCTGAGGTCTTAAAAAATACCCTTTAGTTTTTACTTAACGCTTATCGTTTATCGTTATCTGTGAATATCGATTAGTAGTTAGAGACGTTGCTTTCTCCTAAACGTAGCCGAGTCAGGTTTCTTCCGGTATATTTTGCAAAAACCTTTTAAACAATAACAATAAATATATTCTACAATATCGTGGTTTGCATGTCCGTCCTCATCATGTGTATATTTTCGCTCCACCTTGTGAAAAAGGTTCTGAGTTTTAAAAGCTATTACTCTAAAGCCCATCAAGTTCAGGAGACTCGTGATACAACTGATGTGTATGAACCTCCTTTGGTAGATCTATCATTATCGTTACCTCACCCCCCTTTCGGCAGATGTTATTTAAGAGATGTGTTTGCGTTAATCTAAGCACCCACCACTGCAATATTTTTTTATTTGCTAAGCGAATTTTGTATAATTTTCCCACAAAAAAAAGTTACTAAATTTATACATTTTCTCGAAAACCATACAAGTGATTGATGACTTTAAACCACCTGTTGTTGTCTCTTCTTTTTAGTTACTTCACATTTGATAAAATTAAAATCCTCAAGCGCTTAGAAAATTCGCTACAAATCATTTTGATGTTGTAATCATTTGACATGTCAGCACATTGGGTGGGAGGAATAGCAGTCAACTGAAAGAAAAAAAAAAGAAAAATATGATGGAATATGAATTGCGTTTTATTTATTATTTTTCCTCTACTTGTTATAGTGGGGTGTGTCCCAACCACCCTAAAATACTATTTTTGTTCATTTTTCAGTTTACTTATTCACATTTTTCTAAGCGGCTTAAGTAAAGTTTTTCATTAAAATTTACTCAACCGCATAAATAGAAGTCAAAATCAATGTTATTATGGTTTTGCCAATTTGGATGTGCAACAAAATGATATGGCAAAAATATAAAGAGAAGTTTGATGAAAACATTTTATTAAATATCTTGTTGGCCGAGGTTTTGCTGTCGCTTCCTTATTTTCTGCTTTCTTATGCATACAGCAATTTTTAATAAGAATATTCACAAAAAAAGCAAATTGAATAATCTAACAAATAGATAGTTAAAGTAAGAAAACTATATGAAAATTTATTACTAAAAATGTTTTAATATTAACTTATTTTAATTGTGCTTCTTTCTTCAAATATAAACAATTATTGATATTCTTGTTAAATATTTATTTTTAAAAACTACAAACTGTGAGAAAAGCATTACGCTACTGCTCATATAGCTCGTCAGTGGAATTTATTCAAATCTTATAAAGAAAACTTAAAAGTTTATATTAAAAGCTTAATTGATTAAATGAGAACTCCAGTGAATCAATAAATCAAAAAGACAATAAAAACTCAAAAATCTTAAATAAAAAACACAGTCAATAATTATTGAGTAACTATTTTTATTTTTTCATTTTGTAGTTTTCAATTACAAATATTTCACAAGAATATCATGACATGTTTATATTTGAAAGAATCAAACACAAATTAAATTAATAAAAAAAAAATTTGAAACAAAACTAACAATCAGCTGTTCTAGAAAACTTCATATGAAATAAAAGTCATTCATGTTTTCTCACACGTTGGATTAAAAGTTGCTGGAATGTTACCAGATACACCGCTTCAGCTTCAAGATTCATAACAAAAATATTCAGTCATGTTGTTAGTTTTAAACAACGACTAAAATAAGAAGTTACCTTATGGTTGCGACGCGCACCTTGGGTTCTGTTATTGACCATCAACTAGATGCTGATAATAGTTTGTTCACACTAAATGACATCAGCTTAAATGCATAGAAACTAAACCTAAATTACCTTTTTTAAAAAAACTGAAAGTGAGATTTTATTCTTCTGATACATCATTGAAAAAAAAAATATATTTTTAAAAACAATTCTATCTGCATTTTCTTAGACGCATCTTATAGATCTTAAAGTTTTGACATTAATTTTCTGAATTTAGTGTTTCATAATATCATAAAAAACATTTCGTTGTTATGAAACGACGCATTTACTGTTAAAAATACGGGCAAAATGACAACAAAAAAAATATATATTAAAATACAGTCTCAACTACGAAACATACAAGTCAAGTGGTCTGGTTTGTTTCTTCATTTTTGTAAGTTTTTGGGCAGGAAATGTATCATTATAATTTTTCATAAAGGAATTTTTATAATTTATAATAAGAAAATGAAATGGGGTATTTATCCTGACGAAACTCTCCCCTACCAAAGGAATTGCAATTTTAACAAATTTTTGTCTATACACTTACGAATATAAAGAAAGTTTATAAAAAACTCCCAGTTTTTGTTTCTTTCTTTAAAATTCGCTGAAGGGAGGAGGGTGGTTTTTGTTCGATGACGTGTATTTAACTAGTTGCTTAAGCAGAAATGTACGAGGGTCGAAAGATTAGTTGATTGGGTAAGATTTTTATAACAGGTCTTATTTTAAAAAGCTAACTTTGAATATCATCACATGGCTTATTTTTTATACATGAAACATTCTACATCATAAATTATCCTAATTAAATACCTAATTAAAAAAGCATTTTTGCAAGAAACTAAAAATTGAAAGAAAATAAAAAAATTGTGCGGCAACGTGAAAGGAAATACAGGTATCAGTTTTATAATTTTAATAAAATTTTAATTTTGTTATTCATTTATTACAAATTATTTTCACAAGTAAAAATATAAATTGAGAGCATAGTTTTGAGTAGTGTGTGTAAAAGTAGCTGGCAACAAATTACTGTATAAAAAAAAGTGATATTTGACGTGAAATAAAAATACAATATGGAAGATATGTAACTTCTCATGTCAAATATTTCCTAAAGAGTTGTATAAATAGACAGGTTTGCAGTAAAAACTATCCTGCAAAGAGATACGAAGAATACTGGCAAGCTCTGTAGAGAGTCATTTAAGTGCATTTAATTCTGCTGTTTTCTAACTTTAAACGTTCTCCTTACAATTAATCAGTTAATCAAAATTGATAACAAGCTTAAGCCTAACTGAAGAACTAATCATTTGAGAGGAACGGAACGTGTTTTATAAAGTGGCCATTTAAAAGAAAATATATTTTAGGAATAAGCGTTTTTAAAAAAAAAGTACTTTTAAAGAAGAACCACACATTTTAAAAAACATTGTTGAATAAAAAAAATAATATTATAAAGAAATAAAAAGCCCTTTTGAAAACTGTTATTTTGCTAAAAAGTACTTTCTTTCAAACACAACCTTTTGATTCTTAAAATAGTACCAGTGAAAAATATGCATTTTTTAATGCAGCTTTTTAAGGAGCAAATATGCAAAATAACATATAATAAAATACCTCTTCAAAAGGGGTACTTTTGAGAAAAAATGTACTTTTGATTTTCAAGAAAGTACCAATCGAGAACATGATTTGTTTAATATAATTTTTTACTGGTTACAATGTCTTTTTTGAAAAAATTTTTTTATGATGATTGTTTTTGCAAACGAAAATTGGTTAAGAGTTTTTAAGCAAATCTATGACTTAATAAAAAAAAAAAAAAAAAAAATACAATATTATCTTTAATGATATAATTTTACTAATTGTACTTTTTGAGCCTTTTTTAGAAAAATAACTTCCTTGAAAAAGTACCTTTTTCAAAAAAGTGTAGTTTAAGAAAAAAATTTTTGTTTATAGCAGATAATAAATTTTAATTTTAATTTGTATTTTTTTTTTAGAAATACAGGTCGTAATACAGCATTTACATTCTGTACTTTTTCATTAAATCGCTTTAATTTTGAGGAGATGTTCTTTTAAAGTTGCCTATGTTTTCTAAAATAACACGTATCGCTGCGAATTAAATAGAGAATTGATAAAAAGGGCCTCAAAAATTGCATAGTTTAAAACTGGACTAAGTCAAATTTACTTTATAAATTAAAGAAAAATTTATTTACTTTCCACTATATTTTTCATTAAATCCCGCTTAAGTGACTTGTTTACATCTTTTTATAATATTTAACAAACATCAAAATTATAGTCCGCTTAAACAACGACCAAAAAAACAAAATGAGAAGGATGGTGTGGGTGGTATTGCAGAGTAAAATATTTATTAAAATTAATTCAATCTATTAGGCAAATAAATAGCCTTGAGCGCAACAAGAGTAGGAAAACAGCATAAGCAGAGAAAATAATAAATGTTCTTTCACCAAAATAATCACAGAAAACTACATCAGACGGTGTAATGAAAAGAAAAATGTAAAGCAACAGATTCATTATTAATTAAATGTCATTGGCCATTAAAAAACGAAACCTTTAGAAAATGGTAAAAATATCAGCAGCACAACTTTTTTGCTAATAATTTTTCATGGCAGCAAAGGAGAAAGTTTATCCTTAGACTTTTAAAACTAGCTAGAAATATGCGAAGGAGTAGAAAGTTTTATAGGAAATCAAGCATTAAGAATGAACTTTATGTTACTGGCCATTATTTTTTTTTTTTAACTTTCTTATAAATATTGTTGCAGAGATTTTATTATTTGAACATCAGGTGAAGTTCGCTTTTTTATTTCTTGTTGACTTGTTGATAAAAATTAAGGCAAAAAAAATGGCACTTAATAAAAGAAGCATCATTAGACACTGATTAAATTGTTATTTGTATAACTGAGTTGAATGGTTAAAGTAAAACTTTCAGCAAATAATTTGTTTGTGTCGTTAGTTGGCTGCTGCAAATTCGAAAAAAATAGCAGACGTAAATAATGAGAGAAAATTATCAGCATTAAATATTATTTTTTTTACATATAATTTTTAATAGACATTTAATTAATTTAACTGTATAACAACTTTATTATTTTCTGTTACAGGCTCCCCAGAAATGGCTTTTATACATGCATTGGCTGCTGCTACCGTTACCAGTTTTATAGCACGTTCTTGTCGTGATGGCCAGTTGGCATCATGTGGCTGTTCTAGTGGCTCTAGACCCAAACAATTGCATGATGATTGGACCTGGGGTGGTTGTGGTGATAATTTGGAATATGCTTACAAGTAAGTCTTTTTTGTTGTTGTATATTTAATATTTATTTTAAATACTTTTTACAAGCAATTATTTGTATCTGTATCATTTACTATTAAATTTGTTAATTAATTAAAATAATATTCAACGATACTTGCTTTATATAGTTGATATGTTATTAAGTTTAATACATAAATATGCGATTTAAATTAATTTAAATTATCTGATAAAATTATAAATAAAAATACACACAAAAATTATGAGACAATAAATTGATGAAGTTGAACGCTATAAATGAATTAAGTCAACTTGTTAAGTTGGTGGTTGGTAATAAAATTAAGAAAATTTAATTGTTATAAATTGGGATGTAATAGTCGATCAATACAATATTTTACAACTATCGTTGAATCCAAATATATAATGCCTTACAATAGGGCTGTGAATTGAGGAAATATTTTGAGTATTAACTTCTTAGAAATTAAAAACAATTTAAATTTATGATTTCTTAATATTTACTTAATTTATTGTTTATTGTACGGGTACCATATTTTTTTTATTCTACGATAGTTATTGTTACATCTTTTGTAAATATTTGCTACAAAACCTACGATATTTTTTATGTTTATTAAATTTATTTATTGCCAATTAATTCCGTAAAAAAAATAACCACAGCATATTCATAGCTACCTTTGTTGTATTTAATACAATATACAATTTAAAACAGAGTGTGAATGGAGTAGCAGTTTTCATTTCTAATAAAGTTGATTTCATAACATATGATTGCAATTAGCTCAAGTGGCCTACTGGAGGTTGCTGCTTTTATTTTTCAAATGTCAAAACTGCATCTTTTTGTGATATAAGTTTTTGACAACTGAACGGTATTTTTTAAAAGCGAATTTATTTCTGGAAGTGATGCAGTCACCTGCTGTGAATTAGCTTTGCTTACCTAAAACCGTCAAAGTACACATAAAATGTTGACCTTGATATGTTTTCAGAAACATTGGTGGGTTGAATATAACAGACGACAATGAACTGTATAGAATTTCAATTAAGTCTTTTGTATCTCACTTATTTCGCTAAAATGTGGTTCAGATCCGATTAAGCCATATGCTTCAATTTACTCAGCCAAACACTTGAACAACGAATATTTCCACACCAAAACACGGTCAAATATTTAATTAAAAAGACATTACCACTAAATTACGAAAATTAGTTTTGACTTCCTCAAACACTTATTTTGAAATAGAAGATCCTACTTAATGTAAAAGGTAAGATATCACATTTGTTATTCGTAGTGATGCGTGTCAGAAAAGGTTAAATAAATATTGAAAAAAATAGTGGTTACGCTTTTTTGGTAAAATATTTGACTAATTCGATCGTACCTTAAGGATCACCAAAATCTTTCAAACTTGTTTATTTTCTATAGGAATATTCTAATTCATAAATTTACACCGTTAAACCAGAGGCTCAAAAACACCACACAAAACTTTGTGAGCTACTGACGAAATGTACTCGCAATTATGGCAAAAAAATTTTGATTATTAAACAATCAGACTGAGCTATTCAAACTTAAAAAATTTCTTTAGAATGAAAGCAGTTTCATTTGATTAATTAATATTATATTTCTGATTAATTTAAATTTAAATTTGTGAACCCCTAAGAAAAAAAAGAAATTTTAAATGTCCACGTTAGAAGACAGATCATTGAATTTTCTATTTTAATTAGTAAAATAAAATTTCCGCATTATACTTTAATTAAATGCGAAGTTTCATTCTTTATATGATATTAAAACATTCTAATACGGTTTCCAATGGCAGGTATCCATCAATGAACGAAAATAATAATACGGTCTCCAATGGCAGCTATCGTGTAGAACAACGAAAGAAAATAAAACAAAAATTATTTTTTATGGTTTGTCTTTCTAATCAATCTTATTTTCCACATAAAAATCTACAATTTCTACAGTCATTTCTATGTTGTTTTAAATACAATTAAAGGTGTTGTAATTTCTATTATTAGAGTTTTAAAAAAGTTGACGTGTAAAATTAAAAAAAAAAATACTACTAAATTATAAAATAAAAATGAAATAAAAATAACCAAAATATGCATAGAAAGATGGAAATATTTGATAACAAAAAAAAAAAAAAAAAAAAAAAAACAATATTTTCATTTCCCTGTTTAACTTTTATATACGACGTTATGAAAACCTAAGTTAAGTGTTGCAGTAAATATTTATATAGAAACTAAATGATAACTTAGAATTGTTACAATTTCAATTTCAGCGTGCTATTTAGTTTTTATTATAAAAATATATTTTAACAGTTTTTTGATTAACGATCCACTGTTTACATCAATAATATATCATTAAGTTTTATTTCTTAATCACTTCACACTTATATGATTTCTATTACAATTTACTCATATCATATCACTACATTACGTAGCAAGTATTTACATCATGTAAAAATATCTTTATAATTTCATTTGCTAAAAAAAAAAATGTTGAAGTTGTATTGTAAAATAGTTTGCATTTAAGTTTCCCATATCTCCAATCATTTAAAGTAATTTACTGACATTAAATAGTTTGCAAGTCATTTGCATAATAAAAACAAAATTTTTTTCCCCACTAATTTTGGTCAGTTTGAGCACATATTTAACTATATGAGATTTAAAATCGTTTTTGCTAACGTAATACGAATACAGTTGCGTGCAAAAAGAATGCATCACTTGGTTGTATAATTTCAAGTGTCTTAATTTGTAATTTATTCTAAAGCTGAGGAAATGTAAAATCAGTTCTTATTGTCAAGCTGATTATCAACTGATTAGAGGACGGTTACGCCAAAAATATTTTTGATGCCTTAAGGGCTTGGGAAGATACAGGAGCTATATGTATTTTAAGGCAAATGGAAAGCCCAAATTAAATTTATTTTATAGGAAATTAATAAACTAATACTCCATTCGTTTGATTAAGGCTTACGCCACTGTTCGCCAAAAGATTGTTTCGGTTAAGGTCTTCTTGCCTTATGTTATCTTTGTAAGCAAGTTTGCTCTTATTCTATTTTTTTAAAACAAATAGCGATGCAAATCATCATACGTAGATTTTTTCGCATGGAGTTCCCTTTCCTTAGAACTAATTATTATTAAAAATTAATATATTTAAGAAAATTTCTTACTACACTGTTTAATTTTTCATTTATGTTTTAAAGACCAGTTTTGTGTAACAATAATGTCGTATTTTTGATCTCCCAACTTTACTTATATCAAATTTTGGCTGCATTATTTATCACATTCACAGTTCTATATATTGAGAGAGGAAAAACTATAACTTTTTCTTTCAAACTTTTAAAATAATTCCATATAAAAATATAAAACAATTTCATAATGGACACAAAATAAAAATTAAAAGAAAAAAACACCAAAAAATAAAAAATTATTAAAAAAAATATTAATAACAAAAAAAAAAAAAAAAAAAACACTTTTGTTTGGAAACAAAAGAAAAATATTGACGTTTATAAAAAATGTATGCATATGAGCAGGAATATGAGTCTTTGGACTGCTGTTTTCCATAAAAAGTATTAAAGTGCTTTTTACGTTAACATTTTTATACATTGAGTTATTAAAATAAATTTAAGTAGAATAAAATTCAAAATAAAATTTCATGTTAATGCAACAAAAAAAAACACACTTCACTGTAAACAAAAATATTTTTGTTACTTCCATTTTATCGAAGAGAATTACATATTTTTATTTTGCTTTTTGTTTTGTGAGAATTTTTTTGCGGTTAAACACATTGGCCACTTAATTCATTTGGGTATATAAAAGTTAAAAGTTTTATTGAAAAAAAAAAAAACTTTTTATTGGCTTTAGGGATGCGTTTTTCTAGCAATTTATTGCTAATTTTTGATTTATGTTTTATAGTCAACATTTTGTAAGTTTAGGTAGCAATATTTTTTAATTGAGGCAGTGTAGATATGAGGGGAGTGATTAAAAAAAAATCTTGAAATATTCCACATTATGTGCCAGTTTGCGCATCTTATAAATAATTTATTCTTAGCTACTTTTTTTCAGTAATGGACGCAAATTAGAAGACAATCAATAATACCAATTCTATGTTAACTTCCAGAGAAATGTATTTCCAGTTTTTTGGCACGTTATAAACCCATATATAAACTTCGTTTTATGTATAAAAGCTCTGAGCTGAGCACCTCTACACTTTCTTTCGTGAGTAGCTTAAAAATGTTCCAGGCTCTTATTGTCGTATTACCAGAAATTTGGTAAAAGCCTTTTGGCTTCAGATGGACAACTAAATTTATTTTGTGGTAAAATAAAGGCGTACTTTTTCCCCAAATGCCTGTAACAGGAAATTTGACTCCTTCGTTAGCAATTTAAATGAGGCTGTGTTTAAAAATGATTAAAATATATTTAACTGAATATAGCCGACCCATAAAGTCTACCTTCTTCATTTTCTCGAGCTATTGTACTGTATTGTGTTGTATTGTATTGTGGTATGTTACATAGCTAAATTATGTGACATATTAGCCTTCCTTTGTGTTTTTATTTCTGCCTGCAGATTTTTTCTTTTAAGTTTTGTTTAGCCTACAATAAATAGAAAAGTTTTTTTTTTGTTTTATATCGTCAAGAAAGAAAATTTTTCACAGTGATTTATTAAATCAAAACTAAAAACATCAATTATTTTTTATATAAAATGCATATTTTACATTAAATAAATCCATTTTTTTCTCGTTCCACTGAAATTTTTGGCTCTTTAAGTTTCCACCTATTTTGGCCAGTATGAGCATTAAATTGATTTATGTTTTTAATCCTGTGTAAAAATTTACTACGGGGTGATTGCAGTGATTTATATACGTTGGCTTATGCGCTTCACTTTTTAACTGATTCCTGCTGCTTTTAAAAGTGAATTATGCTTTTTATGCCACAAAATTTACTTAAACAAAAAAATATTGTTAAAATATTTCATTGCATCGATTGCTGGCTGGCCATAGAATTGTTTTATTTTCCACAGTCTATGATTATCATATTTTTACAACAAAAGTATTTATTTATTTTATTTTACTTTATGGACTCTCAAGTCTGATGTACGAAAACATTTTTTTTTTTTGCATTTAAAATACATGAATTGTGAAATTATGTTTACAACCTGTTATAATTTATAATTTTTGTATTGTTAATGCAAAAGGGCAATTCAGTGCAGTCCAGTTCAGACAGTTGTTTTTTTTTTTTTTTTTTTTTTGTTTTGGTTTAAAGATTTGTGATGTAAAGCAATAAATTTATTATGGTTAAATTAATTTAAATTGTTTTTTTTTTTGTCTACTAAATAATTTATTTAATTTAATTACTATTATTAAACTGAAAGGCGTTTTTGTTCACATGAACATGTTAAGGGAAAATTCATTTAAAAAAAAAATTAAAGCTTTAAATGTTATCATAAATCTGGTTTGTCATATTTAATTAATTTCTTTAAAATGTTAGAATTCGTTCCGAAGCATCGATATTTATTTGTTTTATTGGATTTTATATTTAACATTTGAAACTAAATTTAATGTATTATTTATCTAATTAGATTAAGCAAATCATCCTCTTTATATTTCTAAAACTTTTCGAAAGCATGTATTTAACAAACCTATAATCACGTTTGCTTCTAATGTGTCTTTAAATTAACGTCACGTAATTAACTTTTGAGTTCTCCTATAAGCTACCATTAGGTTTTTTGCACGATTGCAGGTGCTTCAACTCCAATTGCGTTAGTAATGTCTCTTAATTATGTACCTCTATGGTCTCAATTTGTGGAAAAGATTGCGTATTGACCATATTTCTTTTTGATGCATTATCTCTCATATATTTTTGCTTCCTAAAGCTCAAATTCTTAAATATTCTTAACGTAAACCCGCGATTGGGAAGTCAGCACCTCCGCACAGTTTTAACTGTGATAAGGTTGCAATGCTTCTTACATACAAATTTCTATAGAATCGTAAAACTCATTATTTTGTAGAAAAAAGTTTCCACACAATAGTGACTCCCCTTGGGGTAGATCCTATTATGTACAAACGAATAATGTTAAATAAATGGAGCAACAATTGGAGGATAAAAAAGTTAATTTTTAGATATTTATCCAATAAATACTTATAAATTTTGCTATTGGCCGTCGATTGTCAACTTTATTTGCTTGTTATCCAAATAACTTTTGAATATAAAATACTTATTGCATTTAAATAATCGGAATTTATCTTAAGTTCATTCATTCCCCGCCAATTTTGTTTTTTTTTTTTTTGTTAGTATTTATACTTACACTCTTTTTACACAAAATTGTATACAAATATTATATTTCAACTCATATTAATATGAATATTAAAAGTTACCAACTAAAAGTTAAATTTTTTGTTGGCAGAAATATTTCAGATTTTATGTTGCCAACAACTGCATTAAAACTGACCTTTAAATAGTTTTCAAACTTTTTATACCCGCTCAATTTTTATATTAGTGTTTGGTTTAGAGTTAACAACTACAAATTTTAGTTACCCAAAAAACAAATAAAACATTTTATACTTAGAACCGAAAATTGAAAAAAAAATAATAACAAAATATTAAACAGAAAAACTCTTAAACTAAAACCACCCACTATCGCCATATGAAGCAAATAGATTAATCAGGCTGTTTGGCTGGTAACAACTAACCATCGTATCTAAAATTATGTTGCAAATTTTACCAATTGTTGTACTCTCTAGTGGCTTTTTAAAAGTTGTTTCATGTGAAATCATAAAACTTTTTCATTTCATATTTTAGTTTTTCTCTTTACCCTCTCCTTATTTCTTTAGCTTTATTTGCAATATTAACACAATCCTTTAAGCGTTTAGGGGTTAACTTTAACGCAATAGAACATAATTGCATAATGTTGCACAGCTACGTGACAAAACATTCATCTGTTCTTAGGATGGCTGGATGGTTGGTTACATTTACATTATGCTGTAGGAAGGAAATATAATTTCTTGTTTTTGTGTTGAGGAATATAAGTGGAAAGAATATTTTTTGTTTACATTATTGTTTATTTGTCAAATTTAAGTTTAATTTCAGTTTGAGAAAATCTCCCGGAAGCCAAAAAAAGAATGTAGGAACTTTTTTAAAAACTAAAACTAAGAAAAACTAAATTAAAAGATTTTTAAATAAAAAATTAAAATAAAATTAAATGTATTTTTCTGGCATAGCTTGCATATTTAAAAAAATGGATGAATATAAAAACAATTTTTTTTAATCAAAATAACCTTCAAAAGTGGAAAAATTAAACAAAAATTATATAAAAAGTACATGTTATAAATAGTACCTTTCGTAAAGAACCTTTAAAAAAATTACAAAAGATACATAAGTGCGTTGTGTATAGGGCATAGAAAATAAAATTAAAAAATCAAGATAAGCCTTTGTAAAAAAGTACCTTTATAAAAAGTACCTTTTAAAAAAAGTACCTTTAAAAAAGTACCTTTAAAAAAAGTACCTTTATAAAAAAGTACCTTTATAAAAAGGACCTTTGGCAATAAATACGTGTTGCAAAAAGTACATTTTAGAAAAAGAAATGCAGAGTATAAAACGAATATTTTATAAACTAAAAATAATAATCATCGTATAAAAAGAACTTTTAAAAAGTACCCAATAAAAACAGTTTGTTATTGTAAGAATGATTTTGGAAAAAAAAGGCTTATTAGAAGAAGCGTATTTAAAAAATGATTGCTTACATCTTTTTTTTTTTTTGAACTTCCAAGAGATTTCAAAAACGAGTTTTTTATAAATATCATAAAAATTACCTTTTAAAAGTACTTCTTAAAAATTCGTTAAATTAATATTTTCTTTTAAAATATTAGTAACTATTAAAGAAAATTTATTAAAATTATTCGTATTAAATTTGCAGATATTAAAAAGAGTTGTTTGGCTCTTATCTATTTTTTAACTAAAAATTCGTGTAACACTTGCCAATAATAAAAAACTCCGTTACAAATTGACAAATTTAGCAAATTAATATATTGGATTTCATTAATTCAATAACTACATGTACTGCTGGCTACTTTTTCTATTAAATAAGAAATAGACAAATTACTTACTGATTTTTTGAAATTCATAAGTTCCACAAGAAGGGAAACTTCAGCCCCTAAAGAAAGTTGCATACAAAGCAAACAAGCAAGTGCTTCGAAAGTATTAATAACACAAGATGAAATCTCCAAATAAAAAGAAATGAATAAAAGAAAGCAATTGTCACATATGGATTAAAGGTATTTGAGAGCATTAAATAAATTTTATATTAGTACCTTTGACCATTCTGTTAATAAATTTCTTGGGATAATAAAATAAAAGCAGATGGTTTGTTATACAAATCTTGTAAAGGCAGCTTTTATATTAAAAGCAATAAAGTAATTTGCAATAAATAGTTGGTCTTTTGTTAAATTATACAAAGAAATCAATGTTGCGGACAATAATTGAAAGAAAGTTTCAAGAGTTGGGATACCACAAATATCTTGTTTACTGTAGAATTAAAAATAAATAAAATATTACTGACAGAAAAAACTTAAATTTCAATAAAAATGGCTAAATGTCTGAACCATTTCAAAATATAAAAAAAGTACCCTAAATCTCTTATATTTCTTAAAATGCTTAAACGTTTAACTAACAAATTTATTTCAATTGTTTTTGCTATAAACTTTTATTTACTTGGAATTTATACTATTGTTATTACTTTTTGTTTAAACACCAATTTTTATCATCACAAACCCTGTTTCGAGTTAGTTTATCATTTGAAAATGCTACCATAACCCCTAATAAAAATTTAAACTAAATAAATTGCAAACTATTTCTACGAAAATATATTTAAACTTTGCAGAACTGAATAAACAAACTTTTATATGTTTTATAAAAAAAAATATTTTGTTATCGAAACAAATAAAAAATTTACACAATAAAATAAAATAAAAATCTAAACAAGTACAAACCCACCAGTAGTAAGTAGCCCATTAAAACATATAAAAATTATGCTAACTTTTCTAAAAAAAACTTACTGCTATGAGTACTAAATCTAATAAAATATATTCAAAAGTAATAAAAGTTGAAAAAAATGCAAAAACTTTATTTATCTACTTAAAATTTACAAAAGAAAGGAATAAACTGCTCATATGTTTGTATGTATGTATGCGTTTGTTTCCAACCCCACATGGAAAAGAAACAAGAACTTGTTATAAAATAAAACAAATCACACCCTTTAAATTCTAAACTAAGAAAATAATCATAATGTATTCGAGCAATTTTCTATAGAAAATATTATAAAATAAGTTTGAACATATAAGAGTGCTATATTCGGCTATGACGAATTTCGTACACCCTACAATATTTATGTAAATTTAGTTTTGTGAAGTAACTCCAATAAAAAAAGGAAATCTTGGGAAGACAGAGATTAAAAATAAAAATAAATTAATTTAAGTCCTTATATAATTTAACATAAAAATGCCACCGGCTTTAATGGCATTTCCTGAAAGATCTCTTCAAAGGCTTTTAACTGAGACCAAAATAGATTTCTTAAAAAATATAGTGCACAGTCGTACTTTTCTATGAAAAGTTCAGAGGACCGGAAAATATGGGCGAGCGCCAATTTTTTAATTTGTTTTTTTTTTCTTATTTTTTAAGTTTCTATCGGCCGATGTATTTGTTATTTGTTATTTTTTTTTGTTTTTTGTTTTTGATTGGAGTTACTTCATTGTTCCAAATGTTATTAAAAAAGTAGAAACAGGCCTGGTGTTTTGCCCACTGCCTCGAGGCACATGGACCAATCTTGCTGGTTTTCAATAAAAAATTTCTGAAATTATGTCTGATCGATTGACATATTTAAATTTTCTCTAGCTGATCTAGTGCCTTGGCAAAGTTGATTTCAACACTAACACAAACGGACAGACGGACATCGCTCAATTGACTTTGCTATGCATAAGGACTCAGAATATGAAGTCAAAAATGGATACTGTAGAAATTACAAATGGAATGACAAACTTAGATTTACCATTTTTCTCCTGTGGTGAAGGGTATATAATAGTGTTATTCAGGCATATCACAGAATTCAATTCCAATCGAAAGTGGTTTTAATTTTGTATATTGGTTCGAAAGTGGTTTTAATTTTGTACATTGGTTCTTCAGACAACAAAAAACAAGAAATATCTTCGGAATGAATTTTCTCTCAATCTTTTTTATTACGATTGTTAAAATTTCTTTTATTTTGCATTCTTGTTTGGATTATATTGTTTTTTACCTTAGTGTGACCAATGTTGCCATATTAAAAGTAAAGGCTACAGATTTGAAAATTTTTATAATATATCAAATCGGTCAGAATCTAAAAAATTAAAAAAATTTAACGGAATGGTAAATACGGAATGTATAGTTTTAAATGTTTCACATTTAGTGTAAAATATTTACCTCAAACCGATTTCCCTTTTTTCTTAAAGTTCCACTAGTGAATAAATTTCCCCAAACATATTGATGTGAAGAAAATTTCCTTATAGTGAAAATTTTTAATTTTTCCCTTTGCAGTGTTCGATTTATTATCGCTAGAGTTCTCTTTACACCGATTAAAATTTTTCTCCATTTTACGTTCAATAAAATCAACTGCTTAAAATTTTTTATTTTTTCAATTTGCTGTCGAGATAGCTTAGTGTAAAAGTAAATAAAATCATTAAATTTTATATAACTTAATTTGCAATAGGCCTGTGGATACAAACCACAGATAATTAAAGACAGAATAGCGACGAGTCAAAAGGTTCATCATCCGGATTTTAAATTAATAGCTGATTTTATGGTCTTCTTAAGCTTAACTTTAACTGTAATGCAAGACCGTAAAGTACTTATTTTTTTCATATTTTGCTTCCTTTGTAACTGATGTTCAATATTTATTTATCCGTTCAGTGTTGAGATGTCCAACAGTTTCGCATTTAACCTTTAAAGTTTTCGAAGTTATAGGATTTTTTTTGGAGTTACATATGGTTATCGCGCAAAAACTCTTTAATTTTTAAGTGATTTTATCTCTGTACTGGAAAAATCTTTTAGATGCTGCTGTTGTTAGAGCACACAAATCAAACATTTTAGCTTACATTTTTTACATGAATTCCCTGGCTAATTGGAAGCTCTGCTATAAAAAATAACGAAAACTTGATTCGTAAACTAAAATTCTTGATGCAAAAGAAAAATTATGACGCAGGCATTATTATATATTTTTGTAGGTTGTTGTCATAATGCATGCCAAAGTCATCTATGACTTATTTATTCCAACAACTTTTTCATGCTGATGCCAGCTTTAAAGGAAAACGACGATGCATTATAACATAATACAAACATACAATTTATATTTGTTGTATCTCAACAAATTTTATTTTTTATGTATGAAGGTCGTGCATGTGTGCATCGTAAAACAATTGGAAGTTTTTCAGCCAATATTATTGTTTGTTTAACAAATGCAATAAAACTTTTAAAAGAAAAAACATAACATATTTTTCCCGCCACCCACAACCGCATAATAAAGTCAATACACTATTAAATATTTGGTTTAACTTTGTTTTATTGGGGATATGAAAGTAAAGAATTTTTTTTTTTTTTTTGGTTAAATTATAATGCTAATTACACATGAGATGTTATAATGAAAATACAATTTATTTGTTGGGGCACGAGATAATATCTGCATATGCAATACAATGGTTGATTTAGCAGGGTCATTGAAAAACGTCAGGAAAAGCCAAAAATATTTCAAAGGGTTTCCACAACAAAATAATAGTTGTTTTAGCTGTACAACATAATTTTAAGAACTTAAACAAAATTTCCTAAAATAGAACGCGTTGTTATTTTTCTTTCTTGACCGTTGCAATGCCTAAATTCTGGCTAAATACGCTGCCGTTCCATGGGATACCAAAAATTATAACAGAAGAAAATTTATAGACCAAAAATCTAGTTCAGGCAACACTTACTTACATCATGAGGAGCCCATATTAAAATTTAATGATCCACAAATTTCTTAAAAAACGCAAATATATTTAGCCCGTCTTGCGTATCAAGAATTTGGGTTTAAAAAAAATTTATCAGTTTTCCTTCAGTTATGCATTAAATGTATTTTTGTATTTTTTTATTTAAGAACTTTATTTTATGAGAAATTCTAAAACATATTTTCGTGGAAAATATTAAATTTTAAGTCATATCTACAGATGTGTGGTATATTTTATAATAAACCATCATGTGCATATGGGTTATTTTCTCCTTATACACTCAGTGATTTTCACTATTAATGCTAAAGACTGGAGTGGTTCAATTGATAAGTTATTTAAATAAATGAGCAGAAATTTTTTAAAAAGTTACATATAAATAATCGTATATTTTTTATTGGTTTTGCGCAGACCTTATAAAATAATACTCTTGCCGGCTTTCAAGGACAATTTTGTTTGTATTGAAACATTTTTTATCTCAATGAGAGTTTTTGTGGACCTTAGAAAAATTTACATTTCTTTCAATAATTTTTAAAATTTTAACGATGTGAGGCAGATACCGTAACGGAATACAATTCATTTATAAATTTCTCTATTCTTTAATACTTCATAAACTAGTTGGTTGATGTGCAGAGGTTATTTTGAATAAAAAAAAACCCTGTTTTACAGAGCTGTGATTACTAAACAACAGTTTTTTTTTTCTTTATGCTCTTATATGCTTTCTCTTGTACAATTAGTCTTATCTTTTTATTAACACAGATTACAAAACGAGCTCGGTTTCTTAGACATAAAGTCTTAAACTCTTTTCAAATTTGCTTAATATATGAAGAAAATTTAAAATTTAAGTTGGAAGCGATTTAGGAAAATTTCATGATTTCTTTGTTTTTTTTTTTAACAACTAAATTGTTTTATAGATAAAAACTAGAGATATTATTTTTTATAGTTTTAAAGATATTTAAATATTTATAATAAGATATTTGCAATTTATTGGCTGGTCACAGTTTGTTTTAATACCACGATTGAACAATGAAAAGGTGATCAGCTGTTGTTTTATAAAAATTGTTTCACAGCTTTGTGAAAATGTTGGCAGAGACATTTCGTATGTTTTATGTTGATAAACTACTGCAAAGAATTTTTTCTGCATATTTCTTAAACATAACATAATGTAGTTGGAAAGCATTCCTTACGAAAATTAGAACAAAATTCCAAGCTTGAGTTACACATTGATTTAAGCATTAAAACTTAAAAAAAACTCTTTATTAAGCATTTTCTTCAAGGATTTCTTAAACTTTTAAATTGATCCTCTTTTAACCACAATATGTGGTTGTAAATAAACTAAAGGAAATAATATTCCAAGACAAAAAAAAAAAAAGTACAAATACTTATGCTAAGCTTATCTGTTAGTAAAATGGTAACACTCACAAACAACAATAACCAACTAAAAAAAAACAACCACACAATCTAACAATAATAACAATAACATTAAACTACTTATGCACTCGTATCTCAACCAAACAAAAAACACTTGGAAATCCTTAAAGGCCCTCTAGGCAAAATAAAAGAAAAAACGCCACTATAAACTCTTATACTGACAATTCCAAATACAATCATCATTTCATAGTACAACTAATACCAACTAAACATTACTTACACATGTGTTAAAATTCATACCACAAGTATACAAAGTAACAGTGAAGGAATCCTTCATACAAACATTATCCTGACAATGTTTCAACATCAACAAACAAAACTAAATAGTACGAGTAGCAGTATGGCATGAGTGCACAACTATAGAAGAAAAAAGGCGTAAAATAAAGTTACTTAAGATTAAAAATAGCAACAGGAAAAACACAATGGATATTGTTGCCTTTGTACCGGATTTAAAAGCGGCAAAAAAAAGAGAACGTATTAAAAGAGAAAAGAACGGCAGCTTTGTGCTTCTCTATTATATCTGGCTACTGATCCTTAGCAAATATTTAGAAATGTTTATTTAATGCTTAAGTGTGTGTGTGTGTGTTTGGGTATATTTGTAACAGTCCTTTATTTAAACACGTACACATGCTTGTGCACATGTTTGTCTTACTTTTTTCACTGGCTAACCACTTAAATTAAATCTGTGATGTACTTCAATTACATTATTAGTATTGAGTTTTTTTTTTTGTGTTATAAAATATTTGCATTGTAAATTATATAAACATTTTTAACAAATACATTTTACACCGAAATATGTACAATTATGTGGAATTGCTTTAGTTTCTTTTTGAATACAAAATGTTGGTTGATACGTACTTGGAATTACTAAAGATTCAAAGTTGGCAAAAAGGTTGCTACGAAACTTTTAGCAACAATTTAGCAAACGTTTCCTAAGTAAATTATTAAAATAATATTTTTAGAGATACATGGGCAACTCCATGATTCCTTGAAAAATCCTTTAGCCAGTACAGTGGAATAAAAAAAAAATGTGGTATTTAAAAAGACATTTAAAAAATAATTTATTCCTTGAAGCATAACTTATGTTGTTTATAAAAAATTACGCAGAATAGTTTAATGCTGTCATAAAAAATTTATTTATTTTTTTTTAATTGGTTAACAATTTTAGAGTACTTCTGCACCAAGGCTGAGAGCTCTATACAATTTTGTTAATAAATTAAAACGTGGCGGGACACCCACAAGTAATGAACCTCGTTTATGGCTTTCAAAGTAGATTTTCTAAAAGCGGTCGTTGAACAAGAAATGCTGTTTTGAGAAAGCAATGCGTAAAAGTACGTCATATCCCATCGTTTAGATTTAAGTCTTGTATAAAGAAAATTTGCAACACTAAAAAATATGGATGTTCCGTTGGCTCACAAATAGGATCTTGTGGCAAATTTACCATCTTGTTCTTATGTTTTTCGTTGACATCCTGATGCATATTTTGGCTGATTAAAAAATCATCTCTAGTAGCCAACAATTTGATGTGAACAATGAACGACATGTACATATTTGGTTAGTGCAGACTGGTTATGTTCACGTTCTCATGTGGTGTTACCGATACTCGAATATTTGTCATCATGTTTGCCATAAAATATTACTTTTAGTTTGATAGTTCCATTTCAAAAGAACGCCATCATGAACAGAAATTTGTACTGAGACTAAACGTAATTACCTCGCCTGTGTTATGTTTATGTCTTGTTCAAAATAATCGAACTTAAGAAGAAAACTTCTTAAAACAGATTTGTTTGTTCTGAATTAACTGCCTCCAAAAAGTTTCTGCTCAACGCTTTAAAAGGGGAAAATGAATCTGCATCTATAAGCATGGGTTAACCATGTCCGCTTGCAAATGTCATTTTCGTTAATGTTACTTAACTTGAAAATGATTAATCGACTGCCTGATATTTAAGCAAACAGCTCGCTGTTTCTGATATATTTTCGTTTTATTGATATACAGCCCCTTAGTTAGAAAACATTTTTGTTAATGCTCCAAAAAAAAAAACTTCTTCAGAAAACCTAATCTTAATGTGTTTACAAATATGTTTATAATCATTTATGCTTTAGCAATATGTTGCAATTATTTTAAATGCAAACAAATTAATTCCGGTCGTCTTAAACAGCGAATTTCTACTTCATTTGTTTTTTATTTTGATTTCTCCATATGACAATCCGCAAAATGAAAATAAAAAAAACTTAAATCTAAGGTCTTTCTAATGTCCTTCTTCTCAAAAATGTCAAACATGGTAATTATCATTGCGGCTAAAAAACTTTCCAAATACAAACCCAAATACAACTCTGAAATAAAATGCAAATGTTGCTGAAAGTTTTTAAATCATTATTCTTTAAAGTATTTTTGCTAAAAAAAATATCTTCTATAAATTTTCTTCAAAATCCAAAAAATGTAAAAACCTCTGAATATTTAAAATAATAAATCTGTTGCAATTAATATTCTTTTTTATTGTTTGAATTTCAAACAACTTTTACATTTAGTGTTTTTTTGTTGTTATTGTTAACGCAATTTCTAACTCAAACCAGATGACTATTGATTAATGTAATTTTTTATTTAAAACTTTAATACTCCCCCAAATTTGAATTCATATTGGTGTGAGAAAAAAACCACCAACAACAACCAAAAAAGGAAAAAAGCGCCCTGCTGATATGTTGTTTGGTATTTTGTGATTAAGTATTGTTAGAAACAATTTTAGAATTTGAGTAAAGTGTAAATCTTAACGCCTTGTAAATGAGATTCCTTAAGGGCATTGCAATTACCACTCAGCCAGCCAGGCAACTAACCAGTGAGTCAGCCATCTAGCCATCCAGCCACTAAGTGCAACAAATGCAATTAAGTTTCAATGAGTTAAATGTTGCATGTTGTTATAATTTTTTTTACAACATATTGTAAAATTGTTGCTGTTTACTGTTAAGCTAGTGGTTGGATGGCGGACATCATTGTTGTGGTTCGTACAATGTAGAAGACTAAATTCGTTTTAAAGGAAAAAAATTTCTAAAGCAGACAAAAAGCTAAGAATTTATTATTTTGTTACCCAATGTTTAGTTAGCAGTACCAAAAAACACTTTACTTTAAAATTAATGATTGTAAGCAAGACTTGAATAAAAACAATTTTTAAGTTCTTTCAACAAAATGTTTTAAATATTTTATTTATTTTTTAAACATTTTTTGTGATTTTTAGACAAATGTATATTCTCTTGACATTTTAAATCGATTGAAACCTTATGCAGAGATTTCATTACTTGAAACTTCTGCTTCCGATTACCCAACATCCCATTTGAGGGATGTTAAAGCCTATTTAAGTAATTTCATTTACGATACTGTATGTAAAAATGTGTTTGTGTTAAAAAATACAGTTACTTAATTTATGTTTTACAACAATACCAAAAAAAAAAAAACATAAAGTACCAAACTGCTATTATGTATTATAAAATATTCTTTGTGTTTAATACTAAAACTGCACCCCTCTGGGGTTTTGCAATTAACAAGCAACAACAACAAAAAACAACAAATTACAAATTAACACGCCTCTATGTTTGTGCAAAGATACAGAACTCTAAACAAAAGGGTGCAACGCAGCGAACAATTTTTGCATCTAATTAAAAATACAATTTATATTTAATTTGAGAAATTTTAAATCTGTTCAAAAATATAAAAAGGAAAGTGTGTAGTGTGTAGTGTGTACTACATCTATTGTTTAATTGATGTATTGAGGTAAAGCTGATGTATCTAGATTTTTTAAAATTTTATATCGAATACTTTTATAAATATTATAATTTGCATAAATATAAGAAAATATTATTAGCTGTTCTGGGGCTTGGTCCAATCCATACTCTGCGAAATGTTTTGGTTTATGTTGGCTCGGGATGGGAGTTAACTGATGAATTCTGGGTTGGGTTTCTTTAATTAAAGTGGAGACAGGGTTCCATATTAAAACTCAATGACGACACCATATACATTTTTAAATCTCGTTAGAAAGTACTACATTGCTAAGACAATAATTTCTAGTTTCATCTGTGTTAAATTTAATTTTGTATGGATATTCCAAGTTAAACACAAACGGACTTATTTTCTGGTATAAAAGAAATAGTGTTAACCATACATCCTGATTAATATCATTCACGATGGTAAGATTTTTTCTTCTTTTTGTTCTACAATTTAAAGAAACTTCGAGACAGTCTAGTCAACAAAAGAAGAGTCTTAGGGAGAAGGGATTTAAATGTGGCAAGCCGAAAGATTTCCCTGAGCTAAAGCAAATCTAAAAAGATAGCGTCTAATTTATCTGAAGCACGGTATATGGCTTACGACTTTAATTAAAATGCATTCAAAAGTTTAAACAAAATTTAAACTTTACCCACTTTGTAAAAGCTAAAAATGTTCTAACTGCAAATTGTTTACTACAACATTGTTTATTAATAACTAGCAGTACCTACGACTTCATCCACGTGTCATTTATAATATTCTTAAAATATTAATTGAGAAAAAATGTGTTTTTAAATATTTATTGCAGAGATCTGTAAGCAGTGTTAAAAATTTTCAATCTATAAAAATAAAATGTGCTGACAACTGCTTTCACATTTGTGTTTCTATTTTTTCTACGAAATTACTTATTTTTTTCAAAACCAATGTTCTGAGGGATCACCTCACAAAGTTTTATTTAAAACCATCCAGCAGTTTTTACGTGATGCAAAACAGACAGACATGTATAAACAAATTATCTATAATATTGTATATCGGACTTATTTTACATAGATTTTTTTAAATAATGCGCACTTAAAAGCTACCAAAGCAAAATATCTATTCTCAGCATTGGGACCACTAACATGTTGTCAATTTTCTAGAATTTAAACATTAACAACTTTACAGACTGGCAGATATGGAAGTTAACGTAACAATTCTTTTCAATTTAATTACAAAATTATAGCCATCCATGAGTAAAATATGCAAATCTAAAAATAAGTTTTTTCAAGATTTTTCAACTGCAACATGTTTCTAGCAACATATTTATTAATCTGCTATATAACATAAGCAGCACTTAAATCGCGTGAAATTATTACCAACGGCAAACATATTACATAATTAAGATTTATAATTTTCTTCTAAATCGTAGTACTGCCACAACTGGTACACAACCTGACTCAGATGGAAATTAACCTTATAATAATATTCGATCTCATTGCTGAGGATGGTATAGGCTAAAATATATTCTTAGTAAAAATACAAGTTTCGAAATGCAATTTGCACTAAAAAGCTATGTCGTCTTTACGGACCTTCTTCTCCTTTTTCGTTAAACAATGCTTTATTAAATCTTGTACTTCAAATATGAGCAACTTTATTTATTTCGCTTAAAACTGTTCGATAAAGCCTGGTACTCTGTTCGTATTTATGCAAATTTATAAGCAACATTGATTATTTCATATGGAAAATTTGACACTTAAAATGTAGTGTCTAACTGGCGATTTTGAAGAATTTAACCTTGTATTATTTTCACGTATACTACATTGTTTTAAAAACGTAAGCAAAAGGAATATAATCAGCTGTTGTTTCAAAAATTCCGCATGAAATAATGCGCATTTGCTTTATTTCACAGTTTTGTTAAAATGTTGCTAGAAACATTTCCAATGTTTTCCATTGTAAAATAGAGTACTACATCTGCAACATTTTTTCATGACTTTCTCATACAAATTTTATGTGTAAAGTTTGACAGCATTCCGCATGAAAAGCTGAACGGAGTACCAGGCTTAACTAGATAAAGTTGTCGATACTGTGACTTAGAAAAAAATTGTCTCTTTGATTGCAACATTGTTTGCTATTGGTAGCAATTTCTGGCAATTTAAATGCAGCTAGAAAATATGTTGTCGGTAACATTTTACAAGTGTAATAGCATGCTGCCAAAAAAAATTTTGTTACTTTTCTGGTTATAGAGCTTTAAGCTTTGGCAATAACTGAAATATGTTTTCGTATTAGCGATTAGTCTCTAAGTATAATCTAATAATAGTTGATACATCTTTTACACCACAATGAGTTTACATGAAAACTGCATAAATGACGAATGCAAAAATTATATTTAAATGTATTTCATACTTAACGTCAAATCACCGGCATATTTTTGAACAAGCTTTTATATTTAATAGTTTTAATATGCATTTTTATTAAATAAAACTAAGTAAGTCCAAAAACTTAAATCAATGAAATTCGCTAGACAAATCTTAAAAATTTATATTTAAAATTTAGTACAAAAATACGTTTAAAACTACGAGTAAAATGTCAAACATTTAGTAAAGACTTTTTATAAATTTTCTCCTTTTTTCAGATTTGCTACAGATTTCATTGACATACGAGAAAAGGAAACAAGACGTGGTACACGTGGTGTTGGCAATCCAGAAAAACGTAGCAAAACAGGACGTTTACATCAAAGGAGACTACAACAGCAACAGCTTTTTGAACAAAAACAACAAATGTTATCAGATGATGCTTCAATTGGTATGACCTCTTTGCAAAAGAATGAAACCAAGACAACAGCCAAACAACAAAAGCAACAGCAACAACAACAGCAGTATCATATGCAGTACAACAATAAGAATACTGATAATGAAAATGATAAAACTAGCAATAGAACATCGTTATCCTTAGCATCATCTGTACTTATGTCAAGTGACTTAAAATCTTTAGAAAATTTCAATAAAAATGTCAGCACAAATGAAACACAAACTCAAACAACAGCAGGTGCAATAAAAAATGCCAATAGTAACATTGGTGGCGGTCCAAATAAAGTTGTCATGACATCGTCTACACCAGTTAGCAATCTGACACACTCTTCAATAACAACCTCCTCATCAGCACAACAAATCATGCAACAACAACAAAAACAGCAACTGACATCAACAGCACGTTCATCTTTAGTGGCACCTCCTAGACAAGAGGAATCATCCGAAGAGTATATGGATAGCGGCGGTGGTGGAGGTGTTCGTATCAAACCTGAAGATTTATTAGAATTACAAGAACGTATAACAAAGGAAATACTCAATTCAAAATTACAGGAAAAGGAAATGCTTGAATTACAGGTAAAACTTTAAGTAGCAGTAAAAAAGGCACGCTACTCACAAAACACAATACAACAGAACACAGCAGAATAGAACACAACTGTTCTATGCAGTTATTAATGTTTTATTAGCGTGTGCGTGTGTTTTATGTTTTAGTGCTGCTCCTTATATTTAATTTATTTACTCTTTACCTTTTGTTATGTTGTATTATGGTTTAATGTATGTATGCACACATGTATGTTTTGGCTGTATATTTGCCGGCGGTATTAGTGGCAAACCAATAAATATTTATATTTTCATTAGAATATATTTGCCTGTAGCCTTCATTGTTATTGTTGTTTTTCTTAAATACCTCATCAAGTTTTATTTTCTTTTATTAACGCTATAAATTTAAAATTTTAATTTTAATAAATAAAAGATAGAAAGTTTGTACATTAAATATTTTAAATAAATTGTTGAAATTTGGATTACTGGTTAAAGGAAGGCTAACGATTCAAGCTACAGAACGAAGTTCATAAATTTAATATTCATAGATTTAATCAAACATGTGTTGCTTAGCAATCAGTCATATCTGAAAACGAGATTCTTTATGTCTATTTTTTCATTACGGGGAAATATTCACAGCATAAACTTTATCAAGTTAAAAAAAAGATTTTGAAAAAAGGATACAGCTCTCCAATAAAACATAATTGAGATCAAGTTCTTAATCATAAATGTTGGCCTTTAACAGCAATGATGTCGAAATTAAGACTAAGTTCGAAAATTGCAACTGAAAATATTGCTGAGATTACAACTCTGAAATGATCCTAGACAACGTTTTTAAATAAATATTGTCGATTATATTGATGTGGATAGTAAACATCGTTGTTGGTTTATACGTTTAGACAAACAAGCAAAGATGCATTGACTTGATTTATGGATATTGAAAAATATATTTTTGGAAATATTAACGCAAAATCTATTTATAGACATGAACTTTCACATTGATATTAAGGTTGGCTTATGGTAATGTGAGCGAGGTACGCAGCTAAGAAGCAGTTCGCTTGGACTCGAACCTTTTGTGATCTACAAAATTGAGAGTTGCAAGATGCGATTAGAGAAGAATAGAAGTAATTAAGGGATACCACACAAACAAAAAATTAAGTGAAACTAGAGTAGTGGAGAAATAAATAACAGTTACGTTAACTCAAATGCATGGAACACTTTTGACACAACAGCCAGCACCGGAGGAGCAAACAAGCTTAAGCTGTTACGATTCCATGTAGTCCGGAAATAAATCAACGCTATAACCAACCATAATTCCTGGTATTGGAACGAATATCGCTCAGTCGTAGTCAGGTGTATTGTCGGATCTTTCTTGTCTCTGAAAGAGTAGAAGAATGTGCTCCAGTGCAGAAAGATACAAGTGGAAATATGTAATTTTTTTCGACTTTATCCCCTAATTATCTCGGCAGCTTTTGTAAAAATCATTATAATTGATGCCCATCTTTCTCAGCAGTGTGTAGTGATCAAGAGCGACATATACTCGTTTCTTGGATATTCCCTGCAATTATGGCATTTTCGCACTCTCCAGCCTAGGCCAGAGTATATATCATAGCTAGGTTGCATAAGGCATTGTTAATTGCAACCCCGAGAAGAAAAATTAGAGTCATACAGGAGACATCGGCTACCATGTCGTGCAGTGTAGTTCCTCCTGTCTTTTGAACCAAGTGAGTGAAATTGCCAAAATCTCCACCAATCAAAGAGCTAATTATCACCTTATAGAATATCACTCTTCATTTTTATATCGAACTCTCCCATGTTAAGGCTTTCGTCGGCAATACAACCCCTCCTCGTTCTAAGACCTGAAGTATATTTACCTGTTTTCATTGACACTAAATATCTTCGAGAAAAAAGGTCTCGGAAAGCAGCATTAAATAAGTTCCGGTATAAAAATCTATTATTATCGTCATGTTTCCAAGATCTGTAGCTTAATGCGACATTTATGTGCAGCCTTTTTAATTAATGCTCTCTAGCCAGTGGTGTACAGCTAATCAGTTAATGAAGGGTCTGAAATCTTTATTCAGGTAAATGCTACATCATCCGCATTATCCTTTGCCCAAGCACCCTAGATACAGACTCAGCTGTCGACCCATTGAACCCAAGAACAACAGGAATCTGAATGACAACAATTGAGTAATTATTTTTAATGGTCTCGTCAGTATCTTACAGCTTGTAACCTCCAGCATAAGAGCATGTTGCTATCTAAACCATGAGGCCTGAGGTTACACATTTTGAAAGGATGAAAAGTGGCTGTCGTCAATCATCATTCTTATGTGGATATTAAAATGTCTCTTTAGCATGTTTAACTGAAAGACAGTTAAGCTCATGTGTCGAGAAAATTTCCCCTTTTAAGTGCGATGCGTTCAACCCTTTAGCATAACCTATAAAGTAAACAAATCCATATTAGCTGCAGGTCCTCTGACACAAAATTTTGTATTAATATTGATGTTAGAACTGCCGTAGATACGCTTCTTGATTTTTAGGAGCTCGGCTATTACCACAGACATGAAGCAGGGATGTATATGGACAAATTAAAATGCAATAATTTTTAATGTAAATTAATTATTTAATTAATAAAATATTAAACTTAATATTCTTAAATGCATACTTTTATTTTGCCCTACTAAAATGTAAAATGTATAAATGTACACCTTAAAAAGTAACTGACATTTAAAAGTTATAAAATAAAAAACCGAGCAGAACAAATGTATTAGAACCAAATATAGTTTTGTTCACATATAATTGCCTTTCACAGCAACATTGCCAGGACAATACCAAAAAGAAATAAAAACAGATTCTGGCTAACAATTGCACAAAATTCTGTGAAAAACTAGTTAAACGATTTTTAATTTTAAGCTTTGAAAGTAAAGTTTTTTGTTCAGAATAAAAAAAGAAATAAACGAAGTTTTTTTATTTTATTTTTTGTAGTTATTACATTTTTTTTTTCGGGGAGTATGGGTGGGATATTGCTTTATTATTAGATATTGTTGCGCAAACATTTTTCCCATCGTGTCACATTGTGTGTGACTGTTTCTGTGTGTGTTCGCATACACCTTGTCATGCAGCGCATATTGAAAAGTTTAAAATGAAATTTTATACTTTTTTATTGCAAAACTTCCTTTTGTGTTTTTTATTCGTTGGAAAACATTTCAAACTTCAGGTTGTGGAAAAAATAAAGAAAGAAAGTTTAACGGTTTAAATTGCATTTCACTTATTTTTGCATGTCATGAACAACAATGTTTCAAAGGCCACGTCCTTTTTACACTTTTATTATGTTTCGTTAATTAATAAACCTTTTCATTTAACTCTTTAGAAATTAGAGTTTTGTTTTTTTATTTCAAGAAATATTTCTGTTAGTTTTTTAAATAAAACTAAACTATATTTTTTTCTCGTTTGTTTTGTAGGAAAAAATTAATCGAGAAATTTTAAATTCAAAAGTTTTTAATTTGGATGCTCACGGCGGTCATAATGGTGGCAGACGTAAGAAGAAACGTAAAAATCAACGTGCTGTCAATGGTATGTTGGCAGATGTCGGCAGTTACCCTAATAATCCTAGCGCAACGCTTGGCAGTAGCAGTTCTTTTAGTGGTAAATGGAAAAATGGAATTTCAGCCAAAGCAAGAAGTTTAATGAATTTACACAATAACGAAGCTGGAAGGAGGGTAAGTTTTCAAAAAAAAAAAAAAAAAAAAAAAAAAAAAAAATATTCACGTTAATAAATCTTTAAAATTTTAAATCTCGTTGAATTTTTGTTTTTGAAATAATTTAAAATAAATGTGTGTTAATATAATAATTTCTAATTGTGGGTGTAGGTATGTATGTTTGTGTGTTTGACCGCTGTAGAGGAATTCCATACTTCACGTTTTTGACAAAATTTATTTAAGTTAAAATTACGAATTTTTGTCGCATTTATTGTGATGCTATTTAAATAATGTCAAAGGATTTTTTTTATTATTTGCAATTTAAAATAAATTGAGGACTTAAAATCTAAAATACTCTTTAAATTGTAAAACCAATATTTCACAAACATTTTCATAAATCTATAACAAAAAATGTTAATGTTGTTGTCGTCTCTGTTTTTATTAAACAGAGCTGACAAAGGTGTTGATTTTACCTCTAAGAAAATATGGAGTAAGAAAATTGAATAAAAAGAAAGGTTAGCTAACGCATTATGAGCATCCTTGTTGGGTATGTAAGCAGCAGTGTTTGTTAGTTTGTTTAACAGAAGATAATGGGTATAAGTTCAAATCCCAACAGCAACTTGTGTATAAGAATATTTAATTGCTGATAAAAAGTTGCGGAAAATAAGTTGTTTAAATACAATTAAATGGGGAACAACGGAGATGCAGAGTATCGATTAGACTCGAAGTAACAACATGACAACAGTATGTGACTTTTATAACAAACCAGAGTATCTTGAGTTCTAGCCTTGCAGAATGTTTTGCGCAAATGTAAAGCGTATTTTTGCTAGTCATCGGGTAGGTCAAGTCACAAAGAATTGTGAGAAAAACACGGAATATTGTGTTCTAGTTGGCTGCATAAGTTTGATAAAGCGTTTGATAAGTAAACATGAAATCGTGGTAGCAATTCTAATCGGAGCAACAAATTAACGAATACAAAGTGCCACAAGAGATTGAAATAAAAATTATCATATTTCTGTTTGGACGCGTGGACTTCTAGTGGCGGTTATGTAGCATTTTTAACAAACAAGCGAACATATTTCCAGTCTTATCAATTTTTATTTCTTTTTGGTATTTTCAAACTCAGACTCTTTTTTCCACTGCAAAACATAAGTTTTACATAAGTCAATCATAACAGGGCTGCCGAATAAGAAGTTTTCATAGCAGGGCGGTCATAGTACGCTATAGACGCTCTATAATAAAATCACTCTACTTGATTTGTTTTTAATAGAACCGCACAACTTTTTTTAAAACTGCACGTGTTTTTTTGATTTTCGAGAGTTTTACGTATCTCTCTCTCTCTCTCTCTCTCGCATGGCTTAAAGGTTAGACCGTGTTTTTTTTAATTATTCCTAAAACCTGAGACACTCATTTCAGTAATTGGAACCATATGAGAAGTTACTGCTTCCTATCCAAAGGTGTAGGCCTATAGACAGCTTTTGGTAGTGGCTACTATTTGTGAAATAATCTGACTACGTGTGTATTGTGGCCATATTGGTTTACAACCGAAAAAAATTATTAACAATTAAGGCAAAATAACTTCAAAATTTTTATATGGCAAATCAAGTATATGGTATCACTCAGGGTAAAACTACGTAAGGCAGTGTAATACAAAAATAGTATATTCTTTATGATTTTTAACAAACTGCATATAATTTTGCATTAAAAGTAAAGTAGCCAACAATTTTATTTTCAATATGTTATATTTTGTAGAAATATTTTTAATACAGCTTTTTTTCCTTAGTAAGTTTGTATCATTTATTTATTTTATTTTTCTTCCCCTTTCATTCTATAAACATTTTTTCCTGTTTATCGAACTGAAATTATAAATATTCAACAAGTTGTTGGTTTTTGTTTTTGTATGAACGAGTAAGCAAATACATTGTTGCAGTCAGTGGTTGTGTATGTAAATAGTTACTGATAAATGTTTTCTTAAAGGGACAAATTAGAGATGGCAAAGTTTATACAGTTGTACATTTTTTGGCATAACAAAAAGTCGGAAAGTACATTAGTGATTGACCCACTTAATTCAATTAATTACCAGTAATTTTGTCGTATGAGATTTTTAAATGAACTGTTTTAATCAGTACAGTACTTTTGTGTCATGTTTACCCAAACAAAATATCTGACAATATTATGGTCATAGAAACAATATTATGTTTTTGTAATAATATACTGTTACAGTAAGCATATATTATTTGTCTTCAGCAATATCTTAATCACTATAAACAGATTTTTATCACCATTTTATTATTAAATAGTTTTTAGTCATAAAACTTTAAAATGTTTGTTTTGAACTAAATAATTTGTTAAACTGCAATTGACTGGGCAACAATACAGAAAATTCTCTATAAACAAAATATGTAAAAAGTTTTTAAAACAAGATATAATTTATTGTTTTCTAAATATTCTGGTTTCGCACTTGGCTACATGCCAACACTTCATTTAGAAATGCTTATTATAAAACTAAGAATAAGTAATTTTTTGAATAAAAATACAAATAGTGAAATAAAAGTAAAAATCATTAAAAATAATATCAAACAAATCAAAGGAAGTAAGCAAACACAATTTAATTTTTTATCATATAAAAATCATATTATATTACATGTTCATATTTTAAACATAATTATAGTTGTGTCTATAGAATGCAATTATATCATTCAATCATAATATGTTTGCATCTTTACTTCTAATAATAAAAAGTAAAGACAAAAGTTCCACTGCGTTTTAAAAAATGAAAAAGGCAAAGTACAAAAAAGTAGAATATCTTGTTGCGAGTAGTTCTTGAGAGATTGCTGTATCGTTATGTTTCTCACCATTTGAACTACTGAAGAAAACTCTATGGCTTTCTTAGTCAGACTGACTTATCTAGAAATTGCTTGTACAGTTTACCAAATTATACTCTAGATATAATCTATTTATAGGAAATTATAGTGTGAAGTATTGTACCTTGCAACACCTTGGTCAAAGTTTTTTGATAAGTTTATGCACATTTTTGTTTTGTGAGAATAATTATTTATTTATTTAAAATGGATTTTATAACTGTGTATTAAACTTTGTGGCAGCAATAAGTTGTTTCCACTAAAAATTTAGTGTCAAATTTCTTCAGACAGTCCGCTGCTAAAAACCTACTGACGGCGGTTGACGAGATAACGTAACGTTATTTTTGGAAAAAATTTTCAAGTCTAAAAAATCAAATACTAATTATGTAGAAAATTATTACAATAATAATAAGCATTGTTTAGCATAATAACAGACTTTCTTCTTCATTTCTAACTAAAGGAGGAAATTCCTATCAGACACCGTAAATAAATGAGCGGATTATTGTCTGGCAAAGAATCTGGTTATTTTCAGATTATTATTTACATTGGAAATGTTGCCAAACAATTTCCGATAAGTTATTATTATAAAGTATTGTTCAATATCTAAGGAACGAAATTCAATGTTCGTATTTATCTAAAATTAATTTTTTCAAGATCTATAAACTAAGAATTATTGAAAAAAAAAAAAAAATATTGTAACAATAATTCAAATTAAATATAAAGATTTTCTTAAAAATGTTTTGTGTACAATTTAAGTAAAACAAGTGAGAGTGCTATACTCGGCTATGGTAAATCTTATATACGCTTCACCATTTACGAGTATCTTAATGTAGTTTATTGAAGTAACTCTAATCAAAAAAACAAATATAGAGGTGACAGAGAATTACAAAACAAAATATTCATAAAAATACTATTGGCTCTTAATGGGTTAAGTATTTTTCAAAAATGTTAGTATTTTTTTAAAGATCTCTTTAAAAGCTTTAAAAGGATACCCATATTGATATTTTAAAAATTTAAAAAAAAAAATCCGTAACTCGGAAAATATGAGCGAGCGCCAATTTTTTCACTTAATCTTTTTTCTTATTTTTTAATTCTCTATCGTCCCATATATTTGTTTTTGATTGGAGTAACTTCATTGTTCCAAATAATATAGAAAAATAGGAGGTAGGCGTGGTGTTTTGCCCGCTACGTCGAAGGACATGTACCGATCTTGCTATGCCAATAGAACCTCTTTCGCCACCATGTCTGATCGATTGGCGTATTTAAATTTTTTCTAGCTGATCTAGTGCCTTGGCAAACTTGATTTTAACATAAACAGAGACAGACATCGCTCAATCGACTTCGCTATGCATAAGAAGTCAGAATATATTTATACTTTATGGGGTCGGAAATGGACATTGTAGAAATTAAAAACGGAATGACAAACTTGGATATAACCTTTTTCCACTTTTTTTGTTGAAGGGTATAAAAAGGGTACAAAAAGCTTGATTTATCGATAAGAAACCACTTGTTAAAATTTTGTATTTTTGTACACCATCTCCTCTCGGTTTCTTGTTACCATTTAAAATGTACACGTATGTGTATGCATGTGTTTTGTCCTTTATATTTTAAAAGAGAGGAAGAGGAGAAAATAAACAATTTCCTTTTTCATTATTATTGTAATTTTATATGGTTTTGAAAGAAGATATTTTTTTTGTCAAGAAAAATCTTCTTGCAGTTTAACAAAGGAAAAGAGTTGTTAAGTTGTTTACTGTTTAATTTATAAACTAAAACTTTTGTTGTAAAAGTTTTATAGTTGTAATTGAAAATAAAAAAAAAACATTAAGCTTTATATACAAAAAAACTTTATCTGCGTTTGGGATTTGAGAAGAAAAAATTGTTGTGTTTTTTTATTACAGGTGTCAATGTTAAATATGTTCAGCTGGAATTTAAATTTTTCTATGCGTAGTCTTTTATTAAATTAAATACTAAAAAAAGTGATCATAAATTTTTAATTATGATAACTAAGAATACATTTATTCAGCACTTACGTTCTTATAATTTTATCTTGCAATTCCTTCAAAATGCAAAATAGCCAATTTTAAAATGAAACCATTTAAAATAAACCCAACTTGACTTCGACATGATGTTAGATTTTTTGTTCATTTATTTTACCATGTGGTCTGAACAAAAATACTTTATTTTTGAAATAAAAATAAATCAAAACAATATTGTGAATCTCAATCAAGTGCTATTTTACAGAAGAACAGATTTTTTGGCTGGGGCAAATGTTTGTGTGCAAAAATGTTAAATTATTTATAAAAATGCATTCTATCAAAATACATCGTAATAAATTGAATTTATCGATGACAAAAAAAAAAATAATAAATAAAAAAAATCTAGAAAAAGCAATGAAAAAATTACTCCAATCAAACAAAATTAAAAATAGTCACCATGGAGCTATTAGTCGGACACTGGCTGATGAATATAATAAAAATTTGTGTAGAAAGTCAAACAAAAAAATTTTATAAAATAAATAGAAAATAGCAACTGACACCACAGAACATGTTGTTGACTAAAACGTAATTTGTTTGCTGTACGATTTTACATTTTATTTTTCATATTTGTTTTTCATAAATAAATCTAAGAAAAAAAAAATAAATATTTTCCACCAAGGAAAACATTATAACGTCAATATATGGCATGTACACCAACCAGACTAAATAGTAGTATTTGGCCACTGAATGCTCAAACACTAAAGCAAAAAGAAATAAACACTAAGATAAACTGTCGCCAAATTTTAAATATCAGCATGAAAAAAAAAGTAGCAAAAGGGAAAAATAAATTATTGTGAGGTTAAACTGCAAAATTGTTCATCAAAAATGAACAATAGAATGATACAAATCCTGGATCAGGGCTGTGAGGTTGCAGTTTTGAAAGGTTATATCTCCCGCCAACAAAAATGGCAGTTTCCTAAAAATTAAATATAAACTTTAATCGGCTAATCGGATATGAAACCTAAAAATGTATTGCAAAAATGAATAAACAGTTCTATTAAAACTTCCATCTCTGGTACTCGTACTAAAAACACATTCGTACATTTAAATAAATCGTCATGACCGTTGCATGTTAAACCAACAAAAAAATGACACTGACTTCTTTAAAAAGAAAATTTGATATATCGTACAAACTGCTCGTCATGTTGCAAAACATCCTTAAAAATCTAAAAAATAGCAAACTAAAGTATGACATCCGTTTGGCAGCCACTTTTATTATGTGACTACCAAAAACAAAAACTCAAGCAGGAAGTAATGTTTGTTGAATATTGTTATTTTTTCCTAATGTCTTTTTTTTCTTTCTTTTTGTTGTTTTGTTTTGTCAAGTATCCCAAAGGAAGAGTCACTTTAGTCGGGTATATGAACTGTAAAAAAAGTCAATTATATTGATTGCAGTTATTTGGCAGACATTTTAGATTGACAAAAAAATGCATATTTAAAAGAACGATTTTATACTAAAACAATTAACATTTAACCAAATAAAAATATTGGTGTTAATTTGGAATAGTTTCTAAAGAACTGAATTATTTTTTTTTAATTAAGAGTTGATAATGTCGTCACTTTTTAAGTTAATAAGAAACAGTTAGTTTCTACAGCAAAACCAGCTGCTAGTTTAGACTACGGAAATATGAGAGCAGCAATGGCATTTGTTGGCAAAACTCTGAAGATAAAAAACTTCTGTTTAACATAAACGTTGACAGTTGTAATTAAAGATTTGCATAAGCAGATACCGTGTTGAAGGAAATATTTAGACATTCTAACTTTCTACAAAACTAACATTAGTAACAGGAATGTCTTTAATTAAAAACGTAAAGTTCAATCATAAATACCTTTATTGGTTTTGAGTTAATAAATATTTTTTATTAATTTATGTTTATTTTTGATGTTCTTTTATTTCAATGTTTAAATTACTTTATGGTGGAAAGAATTACACTTTTAGTTATACGCCACCAATCTCTCCTGTTTTTATACATTTATTTTTAAAATTTTATCATTAGTTTAATTGTTGTGATGATGAATATATTCCGCTTTTCTCCACCTGAGGAGTAAACCTTCTCTATAGAGATTTCTAATGAACCAAATTCGTAAATGTTCTCGTTGCTTCGTTTCAACTATACCGGCTACTTCTAGTTCTACTGTTGAAAGCTACGTATTTTTTGGACAGCCTTTGCGTCGATCGCTTTGTTTTTTCGATATATTTTTTTATTGGGATTTCTTTATTGGAATGTAAATAGTTTTTTTTTAAGAGTGTGTTGTTGTGTTGAACCGGAAACATATCATGATTTGTCTGAAGCACCTGTTTGTAAAAACATGCAGCTTTTTAATGAATGTTTGTTTAAGTCGCAACGCCTCACATTATTAAAACAGGTTTTCATAATCTGTGTATTTCTCTGAGTGTAATCCATTAAAAAAAGGTTGAAAAAGTATTTCTTTGAATATGGCTGCGCGGCAAATATTTTCATCTACGTAACAACATCCAGTTTCAATATTAATAAAATACAATAACTTTTGCTGATCTTGAGTGTCGTTTGTCTACCTGTTGTGGCTGCCTAATCATTTAACATGTTGTTACCGTATTTTTTGATAGGATATTTTCCCTAATATATCAATAAATAAAAGTTCTTAGAGTAACAAAACTCTAAACCACATCGCTCATATTGTAATTTTTTTAAGAGTTTTATTTTCAAAAGAAAAACAGTTCAAAAAACTGAAAATCCCATTCCTAAAAATTTTCAAAACTGTCACAAGAATTATTTTATTTTCATCACAGTAAAGTTAATATGTAAATTATCTTATATTTATAAATTGATAGTTAAGGGAGAACAAAAAAAAAAAAAAAAAAAAAAAAAAAAAAAAAAAACAAAGACTGGATCGATTCTACACAACAGTGAAATTAAAGGAAGAATGTTAACAAAATAGTAACTTAACTTATGCCCTATTTTATTGTCTTATAGTTTTACAACATTTTATTAGAAATTTTAAGAATTTAAGACATTAACTTTTGTAAAATTTTTGTTAAACTACAACTAAAAAACTATTCATGAAATGTTCGTGGAAAAAAACTAGAAACTGAATATAAAGATTGGATGTTGAAAGCAAAAAACAAAATGTCATGTTCGCCTTTGATATGTTATTTGAATATCTGTTGTTATATTTTATCACAAATTTCACTTTATTCAAATTAGATTAAACTTTTAAACGTAATATTTAATCAGGGTTTTTATTATGTCTTCATGATGGATATTTTGGGAGAACATCATAAAATTTTTTGTTAATAAAAAAAAATTTGGTTTTTTTGAATGAATCAAGCACGAGTACTGCAAATAATACTTTATTTAATTTTTTTCTTACTTCATCCATTTGGGTTTGTTTGCTCACAAATTAGATAAACTTACATCATATTATTTCTAATGTGTTTTATTATTATTTTGCATTCAATTAGCATGTTAATATTCTATTTCCGACTTTGTTGTATGCAAATTTTTTTCAACATATTTTTTCTACATTTGTTGTAACACTCCTCACTATAGTGGTAAGTTGTAATTAGTTTGCATTTATTTAATGCTTATTTCCGGTCTCTTATACTTTATGAACTCCCTATACTTGAAATCAAAATGAACAAACTTTGGAAAATTTTTAAGATGTTTTTTGGTTTCACTAGAGCCCGAGTTTAGTATTTTTCTCGTTTCAGTACCTCTTGTCATTTAAATTGCGTTCTTTGAATTAAATTCTGAGCAAACAAAATATTAATTTTGATTGTGTTACCATTATCTTGTTAAAATTACACTAACGCTTATAATCTCCAGTTAAATGTGGCTTTTTCCCATAGTCAGGGACTATTAATTTCCAATGTTTTAGATATTTATAATTTTCGTGCCTCTAATGAGCTCTTTATTACCTGCAAGCTCTAAATAAAAAACTCTTCTCATAATAAAATCAAGTATTGTATAATATTCATATTTTTTTAAATCTACATTTCCTAAAGTGTATAACAGATACTGCACAACCCACTATTTTTTCGCTTATTTTGTACAAAATACTATTTATTTATTTTTGTGAATATTTTCTCTGCTTTCCTGTTCCGTTGAAAATAATGATAAAATAAATATGTTTGCATATGTTTTGTAGGTGAACATGAAACTCCACTGCCAAAAAATAATAAATTGCGTTGATTTTCCTCAGCCAAAATGCATTATGATGGATAACAACATGCATTAATTCAATATCATACGAATTCGTATTCATAGAATTTTTGCAATAAATTAAATTTGACTTTGTTTCTCCCATCCAGAAAATGATTATTCCTTATTTTTAATAAAGCTATTGGCACTTGGATTTCTGATTTTTAAAACTCTTCTGTGTTTTTGTTTTATTCACGTAGATAATTTTTAATTTATTTTATTACATTCTAAAACAAATTGTTGGTTTTAATTAAATTATGCTTGACTTTGTTTTGATTTAGCTTAAAGAAATTAGAATTTACTGAAAAAATATTTGTTTCACAATATCATAACTTAATTTATACTTTGTTTTCATAATAAAATTGAAGAAATTTTCACATAAAATTATTTAGTTATTTTATTTTTTTCGGAAATAGGAAAAGTAATAAAGTAGCTTATGAGAAGTTCTCAATTTAATTACAGAGACGAGGCAACGGCATGATCTTATTTTTCTGAAATTGTGGGCTTCACCATAATTATTTCTGTCTCTCTTTGTATCATATCCATTACTGGTTGGCGACATTTGTTATTCTCATAATATAGCGCTGATGGGGGTTAAACTCACGACTAGTGATCTTCCATTTTGCAGCTAGGAGTCACCTCTACAAAAGCAATTACTGCGATTTCTCTGCATGAATTATTTTAGCTTTCGTTTCATTCTAATCACATATATCGTCACATACTTTTTACTGATAAATGTCACACTTATTCAGCTTTGTTTACTACACTCACGGACAACAATAGCTATACATTTTTTTATTTTTTTGCAACAGGTTATGAAAAGGATACTTAAACTTAATTTAAATAAAAGCATTCTGTATTCTAGGCATGAAAGTCTAGTATTATATTTATTGCTTAAATTGTTTAAATCTAATCTCCTTATTATTTATATCACCTTTATCTAATCAGAAATGAAACAGAACTCTGATATCTGTGATGGTGTTCAAAATATATTTCGGGGCTACTTGACCGGGAACAGTAGATGAGAAAGAAGCTTATCGACCCTATACAAGATGTATTATTGAACTAATTCTTTACCGAAAACGGATTGAGTTTACATATCAGGGTTGTACATATAAACATTTTTGGACTTTTATGGTTTAATAAAATGTGTTCTAGTGATTCGAAAAAGCTTTTTTGCAATTTTGTCTCTCTCTCTCTTACGATCGATTAGCACACGTAAAACTCATTGTAGAGATATCGAGATATCGTTACATTATCGTTACATTATTATAAAAATTGCATGCCATTGATATGAGACAATGGTCCTAGTGAAAAGTAGGAAATGCTGAATTAATGAAAAAATTATATCGATGTATGGAATGTAACAAAAAGGGAATTGGTTTTGTTACCGAAAATATTACTTATAACAGGGATGGAAAGCTTAATTTTTTTTTTTTTTTGAGATGCAATTTTTTTGCTTTACACTTTTTTATTTACCACGTGATTAAAAGTTGAGGCTACACTTTCTGTTCCTGCTCTTAAATTGATTTTCCGTGTTGTTGTGGCACGACGAGTATATCACTTTCTAAATCACAAAACTTTTTGCTGAGTTCAATTTTATTTGATGTTATTTTTTCTTAAATAAAAATTGGGAATAAATATAAAAAATAAAATTAAAAAATTCATCTGTGTTTGTTGGCTATATCGTAACACTGAAAGATTTCTGTTGGTATAAAATAAAAAATACGACTTCTCCTTTTTACATTTTCCATAAGTAGAACAGTATCTAAGAGTGCATTTTTCCATACAACGTAAAAAAAAAGAAAAAAAAGAATTTTATATTTGTTTTAGCGCTTTCCAATTTTTTTATAAATTATTTTTTATTTATTCTCATGCGTTTTGAAATTGACAAAAACCAGCATTAGCGTAAACAAAAAATTAAAATAAAACCTATTTATCAAAATAACAATTTGTTTATTAATGACATCTGATTAAGTGCCAGCGATAAGAAACTATCACACAACAACATATTTTACACGATTTGTGCATATTTTCTAATAAATCCAAATGTTTTTGATTTGTAAAACGATAATATTTATAGATTTTAAACATTATTCAATATGTCAGTTTATACTTTTTTTTGTTTAACCATTTGGTTAATAATTTTATTTCTAATATTTTTAGCTTAAAGCGACTTAAGTTGGAAAATTAGTGTCTGCATGCGGGAGTGTCCATTTACGAGAGATAAAATTTACAGATTTTTTTTTTGTCTTGCTGAAATGTGTTAAGTGAATGGATTGTAAAGAGGTTTAGTGTCATTAGTGCTGTCATAGTTATCATGAATTATTAACAATAATAACAAATGTAAAACCTTAAATATTTCTGTGTATACTGTCAGCAATTAATTGATAAATAAAAACAACAACAACAAAAAACATTTTATTCATAAAAACAATATTTTAAATAAATTTTTAAATATTTAATATTTAAAAACGGAAAAAAAAATTTTATTTAAATGTTCCAGTGACTGTTGTAAGTCTTAATCTTGAACTAAGTGTGAAATATTTTATATGGACTGTGGAATACTTTATCAATTCGAATTGTCCTTTTTTTAACTTTGCACCTCCTTTCGATTTGTTTTTTATAGTTAGAGGGGTCTTTTTATTTTAAAATTACATTTTAAACAATTTTTTGTCTTAGTTTATTTATTTGGGACTTAAGAATTTTTGATGTTATTAATTTTCTAATATCGTTCCTGTGTTACAAATTAATCAGATTTCTGAGATTTTTGCTGACTTTGGGTGGTGTGTCTTTTCTTAATCCACGAATACTTCTTGGTTCTTCTTTCTTCGTGCACTTTTAACTATTTGTTACTTTTCTTTTCGTTCTAGAGATTTTTATTAAGTATCTGCTGTATCTTAACTTGGGCGAATTTTAGTTCGGTTTTTGGACATTTTTTCACTTTTAATTTTTTTTTATGTAGTTCAGGACACTAGATAAACTTTGAATTTTGTTTTGCTTCTTTTCGCTGGTTGTTAGAGTATTCAGTGGTTTTTTATGCTTTTTACAATTTAAAAAATATTTCTCACTTTATGACGATTTTAACTTTTTTGTTTTTTACTGTTGCTTAAATCACAGGGCAGATAACGGCATTTGATATCGAACTAAATTTTAATTTAAATCCTATGGAGATTTCGATCGATATCGAATTAGGCAATTTTGCCACTGGCTAATTATGTTTTTTTTATTAATGTTTGTATTAGAGATTTTAAAGCTCTGAGAGGTTTAAGGAAATTTCATATTTTTTATTCTTTTACTATTTTTTGTTTGGTTTAAATTTTTTTCGTTAGGGCATAAACGATTTTTCCTTTTATAATCAAGACCCTAAATATATAAACTTTATATGACTCATGGCAATGTTCAAAATATATTAAGAATACAAACTGTAAAAAGAAATACTAATGAAAAGTTTTTAGGCATAGAAGCAAAACATAATTTCTGTTTCAGATATCTAAAAACATGACATTTATTTAGCACATGAGTAAGAAAATGCATTAAATATTTCTATTTGAATGCCTCCATGTTAAACTCTTAAATCACTTAAATGGCCATTTATCATTTAATGATTTTGATATAAAATTTATTGCAATTTACAAATAACTTTTCAAAAAGGTTTACAAATTTTAATAAGTTACAATAAATAACAAAAGTTATTCAAATATCCCGTAAAACATCCATAACTTGTTTGTGATTTGTTACTGTTCTTAAAATGCTACTGATCTGAAAGTAACTTGACTCTTTCAAAAAGTAATTTTACTTCACACAAAGTATTCTTTGCGACATTTTTATACGTTTTTCTATTTTGAATAGACATTAGCAATTTGATATGAACACTTTTATAAAAACTTACTTTTGACAGTATTTTGGTGACACAAGCAATAAGATAATTTTTCATTTTTATAACCTCTTTTGCCTACGTAAGTGTGTAAGTTCATAGACTTGTGAACATAAATTGAACAATATTGTGTTACAATCGTAAGACATGTCTTAAATATCCATGACAAAACCTCAAAGGAGTTAAATAAAAATTTATTATTTCTTCAACAACAATAACAACACATAACAAACTAAAGGATAAATAAACATAAATATTCTATAACACAAAACTTCTTTTTATTCTATTTGTCACGTTTTTGAAACATGCATTTGCTTAAAGTCGATACGCTAGAAAAACATTCTTGAAACCAACTGTGTCTTTATGTTGTTATGGATCATGTCCCTGCAGTTGTGAAAAGTAAAAAGGATTTAAATAATTTCAATATTAATTTATGTATCAAGGACTATTATTCTGTACATTAATTAAGTTCATTAAAGTCAAACTAATTTACATTTAAAGTCTTGATTTTCTTCTGTACTAAATTTTTTAATAAAAAATTTTATGCTCAGTGGACTAATTGGTAATATGCAGATCTATTATTCTAGGAGCTGTGGCTTTATGCTCACTTACGTGTAAAATTCTTCATAATTATGCATAGTTGATTACAACTAAATAATTTTGGAAATAGATCAGCTACCTCTCGAACTACTAATGCAAAAGGGACAAGCTATAACCTGGTCAAGAAATTTAATAAATTTCATTAATATCCACTTGATAAGAAAAGCCACAGTATTATTATTAGCGACAACAGTACTATTCTAATCAAATCAGGCATTTAAAAGTCTTCCAACTGTCACCTGTCACCTGTTATCCACGTTGTTTAAGTTGAAAAACTATGTGGTCAAAAGCTTAACCAGTTCCTTCAGAAAGACCAGTTCCTTCAGAAAGTATAAATGGAACTGGTGAAAATATAACTGCTACACTTTTCTTGGATACTTAAGAAACCTAGAGAAAAAGAAAGAGACAAAGAAAAATATATTTAATATGGCCTTTTGCTCATAAGAATCACAGGTCTTATTTACATCTTTGTATATGCAGTCGAGTCTATGTGTTAAATACATAAAAAAATCACAATCCTTTTGATTTCTGTTTATATGACAAACAGTGTTCATGTGAGTAGTAGTTGTTATTAGCATTATAATCAAAAAACTATTAAATGTTTAACTTGAAATTCCAGTAGATACATGTACTAAATTTTACACACACACACACACACACACACACACACACACACATACACATGCGTACTCACACACAAACAAATTAATACGCAAGGATTATTTTCAATGGAAAAGGCATAAAAACTTAAAAAACTGTTTATGTTTATTGTTAAATATTGTATTTCTTGTCTAAAATACGTGAAATACATGACAGGAAGTGAAAGGTGTTAAATGATTTCTCTTTTAAGTTTTATAAATTGAGATCTTAATCCCAGGGTGAATGTAAGGCATTGCAAACTAAGTAATATTTTTTTCATAAAGCAGATCATTTTAGGGTAGTGTGGCGACTGCAAGAAAATTACTAATTATTAACTTGACAAATAAAAAATTAGGAAGAATAAAATAAATTAAGAAACTACAAAATTAAGAACAACACCCGCGAACATTTTTCATCTTTATATGTTTCCTAATTGCCAACTCAATTTGTATAGAGTATGCCCATGATCGAATATAATCCGAGGAGAAACCTAGAACGGAATCAAGACAGAACATAACTTGGGTTGAGGCATTTGAAGCTGATAATTAACACTTTTTACCAAAATCATTTTAAATCTCTCATTTGTTAAAAATTTAACGAGCATTTTTACATGCTGTTGTATGAAGCATTTCAAAAGTCTAGACAGTCTGAGCACCAGCTGTTGTAGATTTTTTTAATTGTAGAGGAGACTGAAGAACATATTCTAAAGGACTTTTTCCTTCGTTTTCACTGAAAATATATTTATTGTATTTAGTTAGCACAAATCATGATCCAAGAAGTGTCCTGCAATAATTTCTTATTAATTGTGTCGTTTCGTTGGCAAGATTTTTTTTTATGCTTTGACTTATCAGGCTTGCAAGCAATGCTGGATGGATTTTTTTTCGCTCAGGAGAAGAGATTACCCCATTGCTTGAGATCCTTCTTCTGTCTACGGGCTTGCAACCGAAAGGCTAACTTTTACTAGAAAATATAACCAGTTATTAAAGAACTTACTTGCAGGCTTAGAAATAAATATCAACTAAAATAGAACTGATATGAAACTGATAACTTAACATTTATATGATTTAATTATATGAAATCTCAGTCTTGACAATACACAAATCTTTCTTGCCCTTAATATTTTTTTTGTCACACAAAACGGCATTAAGTTGTTATTTAAAGCCACATTCATTTTAAGAATACGTTACTGTATGCAAGCGCTAACCCCAACGTATGCAAAACTTGCTCTGCAATAATATTTGTGTATATGTGTGTGCGAGTGTTTGTTTGTGTGTGTGTGTGTGTGTGTGTGTAGCAAAAAGATATTTTCATTCTTCATTTGTATTGTTGATGCAAAGAAATCCGAAAATTCTTCCAATTTTTCATTTTTTTTTTTTTTTGTTTTTAGTCACTTGTTTCTTGATACATGCGATTTTATTTTCCTTGTTCTTCTATGAATGTGAGTATTTTAGAGGGTTTTACAATCAACATCCTTAAAAAAACATGTAAGACAACAAAAAAAAACAAAAAATTGTAAATAAATAAAGAGTTTATGTAAAATCTTTGCATAAAAAACTTTATGAAAACCGAACGCAGAATTCTTAAAATTCCTTTCACATTTTTGAATTTTATATTTGAATCATTTTGTATTTTTTTAATTTGCGTTTTTCTTTTGTTTTGTTCTATTGAAGCAGAAGCGTTTTTTTTTTTCTTTCATACCCTTATGAAAATGCATAATTTCGTTATAGTTTTAAAATTTTCGTTAAGATTTTTTCTTTTGTCTCTTTTAATACAACTTAAATACAAGAAAAACACAAAGTTTAGAATGTCATGTCTTAAAATGTTTGTATGAAATAACTATGGAAAAATGTCATAAATTTTCCAAGGATTTCACATTTTGTTGACATTTGTTTGTGGAGAAGAAAAAAAGAAGAAAAGAAGAAAATATAAAAAGTATTACATTTCTTTTATTGCTTTTAAATAGTTTTTTGTTTTTAGTTTTAAGTCTTGCTAAAGACATTTGTTTTATGTAAATGTAAGATACCCTATTCAAAAGTCTTTGTGGACTTAATAGTTTATAAACAGATGATTAGGATCTTAGAATTTTCTATTTATTTGCCTCAGGTTAGTTTTTTAAATAAACACCAGGGTCTTTTTACTGTATGGTATAATGAAATGAAACGATTGCATATTAAGTCTGACCAGAGGTGATGCAACATGAAATCTTTTTAAAGATTTTGTTAGAGTCCGATTCAATGAAATATCAAAAAATCTTAATTTTTTAACGGTTTTAAAAATAAAACACCGCCCACAATAAAATGTGAAAATTAGAATCGACTTAAAGTGAAACAGTATTTCAATAATTTACGCAAAATTAGTTTATTTTAGAGGAAAAATCCCTAAATTGGATTTATTTAAAAAAATACTTGTGAGAAACCTTTTTGTTTTGTAAACTACAACAATTGCAGCTGGCGATGTTAGTTTTCAGAAGCATGTGTCTGGAATTTCATTTCAAGAATATTGAAAAAGGGGTTAAAGCGTCAAATTCATGATCAAATACGCTTTCATATCAAATGATATTGCGACATTTCATATGATTCAGATCGAAATGTATTTTTTTAGATATATTTTAAAAAACTTATTATGGTTTTCGAAAACGAATTCTACTTTCACTTTACTTAATTTCATGTGATAAAAAGTAGAAATTTAATAACAATAGTTACACAAAAATTACCCTCTTATTGTATTTTATTGAAAATATGTTTTTTTTTTTTTTTTGAGATGATTTCTTTTAGGATGGTATTTATAACACTAAGTAAGAAACGACATTAAATGGTTCAAAATCGTTTTAGCTTTAAAATTTACTTTTAAATATTAGCGTTTTCGTATTCATGCCTTTTAATTCTATATTGTTTTTAGTTTTTAATTAAATTGAATTTATTTTTTATTCAAATTTCATCAAAAATTTTTGCCTTCAAAAGTTCATTGCCTATCGAAAGATATTACGTTTTAAGCTATTCGTTCGCCTTTTCCTTATCGTTTGCACTGATTTAAAATTTCAATTCTATTTATTTGGTTAGGAATGTGACGATATTAAAGTAAAGCTTTATTCGATAATTGGTTCTGTCTGCAAACCGAGTCTATTCTATACAAATGATAAAACAGTAACGGGGTCATTTTTGTACATAAATTTTTTTTCGAAAATTTTGATGTTTTTTTAGATAGTAATAGATATGGAATGTAAAGTACCTATTCTTAGAATTTTTGTCTATCTGTCTGTCTGTGTTCCCATCACTTAAAAACTGCTAAGAAGATTTAAATAAAATTTTTTGTGGAGGTCCCTTTGAACCTTCGTTCAGTTATAGAATATTTTTTTATATAAAAATTATGTCATTTCGTAGAGAAACTAGAGATACAAATAAGAAAACACCCAATTTTACCGGTATAATGGTACTAGAACAGTTGTCAGTACATTTTATTTTTATAGATTGAAAATCTTTAACACTGTTTACAGATCTCTACAACAAATATTTAAAAACACATTTTTCTAAATTTTAAATTTAAGAAAATTAAAAAAAAATGCGAACGAAGTCGTGGGTACTGCTAGTCTTAGAATATGTGATTCCTTAAAACGAAAAATTTAGCTGTTTAATATTCTACAAGTCATACGATTTAATGCATTAGAAACTAATGTGCTGTTTCTGTATTACAGGCGATCAACTCGTCTGGAAAATTTATCTGGAAATAACTCAAAAAACTGAGTGCTTTTCATACAAATTTTTCAGACGAGTTGATCATCTGTAATACAGAAACAGCAGATAAGTATGGATAAAAACTTTTAAAGCTTAAACAAAACCCAATAAAATATATTTATAAAAAAAATGTACAACTTGATACGGAAACAAATTTGTAAAGTACCCTTTAATTCACTTAAAATTGAATCTGCCAACTAAATAAGAATTTCTTACTGTTAATTTTCTTTATAGAAAATGAATAGAGAAGCTAAGAATTCCATTCTAATAGCTTTTACCAAATTGTTTACTTGAAGCACTACGAAAATAAATAATTATTAATTATTTTTTGTTGTCACTCATTATTATGCAAAATAGACACAAGTAAAAATAACATTAACTTAGAATAGGAAGATAAAATGCCCATTGTGCATTAATAATTTGGTGGCCTTTTTCGTTCATATTTCAAAATTTGTATTCATGTTTTAAGGAGTTGGTTCTTTATACTTTTGGCAGACTGTGCATCGCGTTTGTTGTTCCTCAGGGGTACATTTATTTTTACACCCTGAGCCCTAATAGAAAAAGGTTTATTTAAGTATCCGCTGGAAATGCCACAAGCATTAATTTATTTTGAACTCTTATAAATATGAGACCTTTTGGGTCAAACTGGATATACCGAAAAAAATTCTGTAATAGATTTTTTAATTCTGCTATTACCAGGCAGCAAAAATCGCAATTTAAACGGTGGCAATTAGAGGAAATGCCAAAAGTACTTTTTTTGCTTTAAATTTACTAACTTTGTTGTTTTTAAAACTGCAATTTCATAAAAAGAATCGAAACTTTTTTCTCTGTGTTATAGTACAATCTTAAATCACTATTGTTGAACATTACTAATCTCAATGGACATAAATTGTCACAACTTAATTGTCTCTATTGGAAAACCTCGTAGATATTTTCGCTCAGAAATATTTTTTGTTAATTTTATCCTGTTTATTTCACTTATAAAAATTATAATTCTAATTATCTTTATATTACTTCTTATCTTGTAAATTTGAATAGCTTTTAATGTCTAAAATTTATATCACATTTCTGTTAAATAGTTTGTATCTTCAAATTGCCTTCAAACTTATTGTAGGGTGTTTGTCATTTAAATATGAGACTCTTCATTTTACTTTATTTGGTTTGCATAACGGTCATATATTCCTTAAATCTGCCATTTACTTTTATCAAAAGAAGACAACATCGTGTGTAAAAATATTTTCGTAAAGTACAGTGTTTAACAAAAGTAGAACCCCTGTAATATTGAAATTAAAAATATATGTCTTTTCAATTTAGATAAAATTGCAACTTATTTAAAAAGAAAATAAAAGAGTTTTTAGTTTTTTTTTAGGGGAGTACGAAATTTAGCAGTTATGCTTAAAGCAGCGTCTGTTAAATCTTTGGTTTAGAATTTAATATTCGAAAGTCTGTTATTTTGAACAGTTTTCAGGCACAATTTGAAAGCGTTTTAACTTCTTGGGAAAGGTGATGTTATTTGCTATTTTTTTCAGATGAGTATTTTGAATTTACAATATTATTGTAGTAACCGGTTGGTAAGTAATCAAATGCTGTCAAAACTCTACTTCATATTAATTTTTTAATGACACTTGTCATTTAAATGATAAACAAAGTGTGAATTAATAAATTTATAGATATGAACCTTCAGTTTATTTACTCTTGATTTGATTCTATTGAATTTGTACGTTGGCTTATAAGAAGCTAAGTCGAGCCCGATACGGTAAACGCCTAATTTCCTTTAAATACAGCCCTCAGGATTTATGAAAAAACTAAACTAAGACGTATCTTTTACTCTTGAAACGATTAATTTTCATAATTTGTTTTTACTTCAGTTGTACAGTTTAGGATATTCTGTACTTTTGAAATCATAATTTTAATTTCTTTACTGACCGTTACGTCTAGTTCTTATCAATAGCGGAACCAATAGTCTCCTGACTTTTAATACCCTTCACTACACCCATAAATTATTTATATTCTGAGTTCTTATGCATAGCAAAGTCTATTAAGCGATGTCCGTCTGTCCGTCTGCGTAAGTGCTTAAATCAAGCTTGCCGAGGCACTAGTTTGGAAAAAATATAAATACGCCAATCGATCAGACATAGTGCCAAAAGAGTTGGCAATCAGCAAAGATCGGTCCAGTCCTTCGACGCAGTGGCCAAGACACCACGCCTACCTCTAATTTTTCCGTATCATTTGAAACAACTAAGTTACTTCAATCAAAAAACAAAAAATATGTGAGGCGACGGAGAATTAAAAAATAAGAAGAAAACATCAAGTGAAGAAATTGGCGCTCGCCCGTATTTTCCAACTTATGGTCCTCTGTACCTTTCATAGAAAGTACGATTGTGCACAATATTTTTTAGATACCAATTTGGATATTATTTAAAAGCTTTTGAATAGATCTTTCAATAAATACTAAAGTTTTTAAAAATTGCTTAACCCATTAAAAGCCACTGATATTTTTATGTATATATGATTTATTTTTTTATTTTCTTACTTTTCAAATTTTCTGTCACCTCAATATTTGTTAATTTGATTGGAGTTACATCTATAAACTAGATTTACATTTATGGTGAAGAGTATATATGATTTTGGGTAACTTCTTGACACGGGGCCTTTTGAGCCAATTTGTTCTCTAATCACAAAGCTGTAATTCAACATTTACATGCTCCAATAATTTTTTTATAGCCACGCAAATGGAGTTAAATTTTTCCAAGTGTAAGCCGTTATCTGAATTTCTATTACAAAATAATATTTGGTCAGATGATGGCATTACATGCGTTCTTGCACCGTTTCTGCCAATAGTCAAGCATGTGGCTTCAAGAGATATTTTTTAACAGTAGATATTTACCACCAACTGTACATATTCGATATGAAAAATTTACTTGCAGAACTAGATACTGTATTTTGATTGCTTTTATAAAGACAATTTAAACTTATCTTTGTCTGTCGTCTCTATGAATTTGTGCAAAAATGCACAAAAACTTTTCATGTATCTTTTTTTTTCTCCCTTTTACTCATAAATTTTTTTATCCATACGTAAAGCAGCAAAACAAAAAAATCCACAAATGGAAAAAAAACTTTATTATAAAATGAACAAAAATGAAAGTTAGAAAAAAAAACACAAATGAAAATTTTGCTGATTTAGAGTGATTTCTAAAAAACGAAAATTAAATTTTAAAATATTTTCATATTTTTTGATAGTTTTAGTTTAAATTTTTTTTTAATTTTCTTTAATGATTTGTGTTTTAAAATTAAAACATTTTCATTCATTTATCTTCATTTCATTGCTCTTTTAGGCTGTGATTAAGAAAACTCGTATTACATGCAAGTGTCATGGTGTTTCCGGGTCATGCAGTTTAATAACCTGTTGGCAACAGTTGTCATCGATAAGAGAAATTGGTAAGTTGTTTTTGTTGTATTTATTATTGTTATTTGGTTTTGTATTTTATTTTTTAGCATTCATTTGAATTTTTCTCACAGAACGAGCACAAATGTATTCTGTGAATAATTTTGTTATATAAAAAATTATGCCGTTAAGTGCAACATACTCTCGCATGTTGTACACAGTTATAAATAGAAAGCCTAAATAGTTTTATTAGATTCAGAATTTAAAAGTTTCAAGTTGATTAAAATTTGAGTTTAACAGTCCTTTAACAGAGCAATTTTTACCAGCTGTTAGATTCCGATAAAAAAGTAACACAGGATAATTCCAGTCTAAACGTGATAGTTGTTATGAAAAATAATTTTGCAGCTTCGTAGTGAAATTCATGTACAAAATAAAGTTCATTTTTAGAAATTAATATTTTTGAAGTTGTTTTTTATGCATTTTTGCAGTTTTATTTTTGTTAATTTTTAAGGAGTCCTCTATTTGTTGTAACAAAATTTTAACATCCTGCACCACAGATGTAAAAAGGGGATATCTAAGTTTGTCATTCTGTTTGTAATTTCTACAAAATCCATTCCCGATCCCATAAAGTATACATATTCTCAGTTCTTATGCGTAACAAAATCAATTAAGCGATGTCTGTCTGTCTCTCCGTGTTCGTATTGAAATTAACTTGACAAGACACTAGATGAGCCAGAGAAAATATGGGCTGCTGTAGTCAAGGTGGTAAGCACTTTAAATACAAACCTGGTTGGCCAGGGTTCAACCCCTGCGGCAACCAAAAAATAAAAAATGTTTTTTTCTGTTTAATGGTATAAATACATATTCAAAATTTACACTGAAACATGCAGCCTCCTTCGTCTTTACTTCTTCATAGCATATTCGCCGGCGAAGTAAAATAAATAAGTAAATTGCTATACTTTCACCACCTGTTCTTTTCTCTCCTCTATCCCTTTCCAAAAGAATGTAGCACGGTTACACACTAAATAATTAAGCATTGTTGCCTGAAGTGCTACTTCTCTGAAAAAAAATTACGACAACCCATCAGAAACAGGTTTTAAAATTTTGCTATTGAAAATCAGCAATCATCACGCCTGCCTCTAATTTTTGCATTATCATTTGGAACAATAAAGTAATTCCGATCGAAACAACAAATATGTGGAGCAAACGAGAATTAAAAAAATAAGAAAAACATCAAATGAAAATACTAGCGCTCGCCTAGATTTTCTGAGTTATGGGGCTCTAAGCTTTAAATAGAAAAATAAAATTTTGCAACATGTTTTTTTAAATATCAATCAATAGGTATCATTCAATAGCTTTTGAGGAGACCTTTGAGGAAACACAATTTTTTTTTTTTTTAATTTTTAACCCAAGAATTTGTTGTGTAAAATTCTTCAAAATTTTTTTTAATTCTCTGTCGCCCCAATATTTGTTCTTTTGGTTGGAGCTACTTCACTTAACTAGATTTTTATATGTAGTGAAGGGTACAAAAGATTCGGCACAGACGAATATAGCAAAATTACTTGTTTCTCTTTATGTTGGCAGCATTTACGTCCAATTAAAAACTGATAATTCCATACCAAGTCATTATTATATGAATATGTTTTTACATAATTTTATAATTCATCTTTTTAAAAATGATTTACTTATGTCCCATCCGTCCCAGCAATATAATAATTATTTTCTTCTTACCAAAAAATATATTGAATTAAGAATCTTTTTGTAGAAGTAACAACTTCCATTAAATACTCATTTATTTTTAGCGCTCGTATTTCTTAATTAATTCTTAGTCAATATATTTAATTCGTATTATTATTATTTTTTTTTTTTTTTTACTGGGATTAAAGTCTTCAAATTTTGTGTACAACGGTTTTTAATTGAAGTAACATAGTAAAGAGGTGCTTGTTCTTTGTAGATACTGCAGTTTTCTTTAAATTAATTTTTATAACATACTTTTAGACATAGACATAATATATTCCTATATGAAACTGTATTACCGACTGTATGGGTTTATGACTTAACTAACCATTTACAAATGTTATTTTTTTAAAGGTGACTATTTGCGAGAAAAATATGAAGAATCCACAGAGGTGAAACTTAACAAACGTGGACGATTACAAGTAAAAGATCCACAATTCAAAGTGCCCACAGCACATGATTTGGTATTTTTGGATGAAAGTCCTGACTGGTGTAGAAGTAGTAAGCAGCTGCAATGGCCAGGTAAGTTGACTTCCATTCGTATTTTCTTTAAGAATTTTTATTCTTAAACATTTTTTTATATTTTTTTCTTTTGTTCTATTTAAGGTACTCATGGTCGAGTGTGTAACAAAACCTCCAATGGTTTAGATGGCTGTGGTATTTTGTGTTGCGGTCGGGGTTATAATACCAAAAATATTGTGGTGCGAGAACGTTGCAATTGCAAGTTTCATTGGTGTTGCCAGGTTAAATGTGATGTCTGTGTTAAAATTATCGAAGAACACACTTGTAAATAATTTTTAATTCAATGACATTTCTTATGTTTAATGAAAAATCAATGTAAATGATTTGAATATTTAATTTTTAATTTATTTTAGTTGCAAATTGAGAAACGTTTTTGAAATGAAAGTTTGAATTAAAAAAGAAACAAACAAAAACTTTAGCTTTTAAAACTTAAGATTTAATTAACAAACTTAATTTATTTAAAATTATTATGAAATTATTAAACTTAAGAATTTTAAATGCCAATTCATTTAATATATGAAGACGACAAAGAAAATCGTTTTAACAAAAAAATTGCCCAGAAAATAATTCCATTAATTTAAGACTTAAGACATAATTTAATGTAAGTGTATTTATTTTAAATTTAACAAAACGATTATTAAAATTAAGATGAAATTTCTTGTATAAAAAATCAACTCATATAATTGTAAAAAAAAGATATTAATGTAATTACAGTAAAACACAAAATAATACAAAAAATTATTTTAAATATAAGAAATTTTAATGACGTAAGTTTATTTATGGAAACTTATTTAAATTACTAAAAAGAAAAATCTGAAATATTTATTAATGCATTAATAAAATTAAATTATAGTGTAAATATCTATGATATCACTGCCTAATTAAATTCAAAATAATTATCAAATCAAATAACCGAAAAAAATTTTTTTTAATTTTTTTTATTTTAAATTATTTTTTTGTTAATAAAATGGTTGTTGTATTTCTTATTGTTGTAGAAATACTATTAATTTTCTTAAAAAAATGTATTTAGCGATTGATGTCCTTAAATTTTATTCAAAACAGAAACGATTGCTTAAATCAAGCCTTGTTGCTCATCTCATCATCATTTGCTCACATTTTTCTATGACAAGTTTTTTTCTCTAAACAAAAAATAGTAAAAAAGTATTTATCATATTTTAAAGCATATTTTTCTAATAAAATAACAACAACAATAGTATTCGTGACTTAAAGTACGTCACCTTTTATTTATAAAAAAAAAATTTATGTGTTGTAAAGGGGTTTTCATTATTAAATCACTTAATTTTCTTTGTGGAACATGAGCGTATAGCTGAAGATCCAATTTTTGTGTAAATCTGGCATAATGATCAACTTAGACTTAAGTGCACCGGCTACTGGAGGTTTAGAGGTCAAAAACCTGTGACTTAGCAACCTTTAAAAGAAGATCTAATGAGATCCAAACGCATTACCTGTGTATTTGAATAAGATTGCGTAAGGTAACGATGCCTTAAATAAATTCAAACAGAAAATGCATTATGACATCAGTTGAGTGAGAGGCCTTTAGCCTTGTTTATAGCTAAACGAATTAACTAAAATTTCTTTGAGCCAAAATCGCCAAACACCTTAACCGATACTTTGAGGTATTTCAACAAATGCTGTGTTTAGTCGGCTGATTGTTCATTAAATTAGTCGGGATAAATTTGAACAACAAACATTAAAGAGTCAACTGGATAAGATGATCATGCAAAATTTGGGTGCATATTAAAAGCGATGCAATGTTGCTCTTGTAATATAAATCTTTATACTACTCAAGACAAAATAAAATAATTACTCCTTTACTAATAACGTTGTTAGAAGGTGCGGCAAGAAGGGTAAGGAATATAGCATGACTTGAATTTTGAGGGAAATGGCTAAAACATCTTCTTGTAGAGGGGAAATTAATAATTAAATATTTACTGTAGCAATACAATTCAACGGTTGAGGCAGCAGATCAAAAGAAATTAAATGAACTGCAATAGAGGATGCAAAATTTATTATCATTTTTGGATGTGAACAGCAGAACTAATTTTCATTAAAAACATATTAAAAAAAAACTATCCTAAATCTAAATTTACCCTACAAGCTGTCGACACATGTTCGCAATAAAATGAAAGGCCATGAGAGACATTATGAGATTTAATCTTAAGGTTTATCAAAAATGACTTCTATATGCAGAAAGTAGGAAGTTTGTATTAAAATAATATGTTTGATGGGTTCAATGACAGCTCTGTTCGATTTGTTAAACTTTAAAGAAATTTCATAAAATAATAGTTTTTGTACCATCAAAATTGTATTTTGAGTTGAATTTTTCCTGTGTGACAGTGTGGCGTCTAAAATCAATTTGTCTATACAAAATTCCATGAGATTTCTTGTGCATAAATCGTTGAACTATTAAGTATAGTCCATCATAACCCTGAGATCTACTGAATGTATTGTAAATTTTGTCATTTCTCTTAATAAAGCCCTTCAAAATTTAAGCTGAAAAATCTACGACAAGACAAAAAAAAACTATTGAATACTTTTTAACCGAAAATAACAAAATAAGAGTTAAAAAGTTTAATTCCAATTATAAGGCTTAGAAAAATAATTTCAAAGTAAAACAACATTTCGTTAAAAAAAAATTCTTAAAAAATGTCCTTTTTCCAGCCTCTATTTTAAGTATTTCTTGCGCGACTTAATTATAAAAAAACCTTGAATCTATTTTATTTAAATTGTATTTTATATGTTAAAACTTGAAGCGTGCGAATTTTGAATGGTTCTTTATTTTTATTTTCCAAAGAGTACAAATTTGTTAAAAAATCCAATCAATATCACATGTCTTCTCCTTCACTTTTGTTACAGAAAATAATTTAGACAAACTATGTTTCTCAAATGAATTTTTCGTTTAAAAAAATTTTTGAAACAAAAACTTAAATAATGTTTTAAATTAATTAATTAATTAATCTTTAATTAATTTTTTCTTTTAATTACAAAACTAAAATTTTTTGCAGTGATTGTACTTCAGATTGCTATCAATCTAAGGAATGCCTACTTTAAAGAGGATGAGAAATCAAGATTAAAGTTGCCGTAATTAAAAAATAAAATTTTGCGAAAATGATATTTAAAAAAATTGTGGTTTTAAAGTATAGTCCTTCAAAATATTATTTATTGATCACTAGTTAAGCTTAAAACAAGTTTTTTTAAATTTTTTTAAATTATTCCTGTTGTCTTAATAAAAACCTTCATTAATTGAAGCAACATCTTTTTGTTACACAAAAGCGCTTCTTCATTTGTATAGGACGTTTAACAATAAATTTTGTAATTTTCAATTAAAAGGCCTCAATCTGAGTCCTTTAAATAGCAAAGCATTTCATTCCTCTTTAAGATTTTTTTGTAATTCTAAATGGTTTGGTAAACGTTGCTTTAGTTAGTAAAAATTTAGTGATACCAACATAAATTATAAAAACTATAAGTCTTTCTTTTAACAGTAAATACTAACATTAAAAAAATAACTTAAATTTAAAAAAATTTTATCTTTAGTTAAGTTATCCTCTTAAAATATAAAAAAAGCTTTATGTTTAATATTAATTAAAATACAATAAAAAATAAATGTATTTTAAAACTTAACTCGAATAATATTGATAACTGTGTTTATTTAATTTATATTTAAGAAATTATTTTGTAAAAATATTATTAAGAATTAAAGAACAATTATTTTAATTTATAACAAAATAAAAGTTTTTGTTTTGAATTTTCTTTTACGTATAATGAAAACAGGGTGGTTAAATCTACACAAATAATAAAACAGTAACGGGGTCATTTGAATTCATGAAATATTTTGTGAAAATTTCAATGTTGGTGTAGAAAGTAATCGATATGGAATACAAAACACTTTTTCATTTGTATAATTGTGGTTCAAATATGGAATACTTTTTGTTTCGTAAAACTAAGTTATTTTGAAGAGGAATTAAGGATACAAATGTAAAAGCACCCAATTTTACCGGTATAATTGTGCTAAAACAGTTGCAGTATATTTTATTTTTGTAGTTTTTTCTTTCACTCCAACATTTGTAATTTTTTTAATTAGAATTACTTCATTTAACAAGATTTCCATACATGGTGAAGGGTATTATAAGATTCGGCGTAGACGAATATATCACTCTTACTTGTTAAAAATTTATTGATTATAAAACTTTTTGTTATTTTTAAAAATCGCAACAGCTCAAATGGGTTACCTTGTGGCAGGTTTTTACGTGTGAAAGTGAAGCCTAGAGTATATCCAAAATTGCAACCAGCAGAAGAAGTGCCGCGTACGATTATATAAAAATTTTAAATCATTTGCGTGAATTACTAACCAACTAATTTACAAATTACAATTTTTTTTACATTTTGCTAAACCGCGCACTGAAATTTTAATTATCGACAAAGCAAATTTAATTATTTGTTTTGGAAAATTCTTGGCGAAAATGTTTCGCAAAATGTTTGTTTCTTGAATTTCAGTCTTGAATGAATATTATATTCTTTTATTCCAAGAATGATCTTTCTTTAAATTAAATTTTTTTTTCAACTTTGTTTTTTTCAACTAACCTTTGAATCATGGCGAAATCATGTACCAGGTGGTGTCAGTGGCGAATTCATTCATTTTCGCCGTTGCAGATAAAGTCAAACTTCATATAAATAAAATTTGCGCTGATTTTTTTATATGGAGATTGACATTTTCTGCATTGGCAAAAAAAAAATGAATTCGCCACTGCCACCACCTGGTACATGATTTCGCCATGCTTTGAATTATTGAAAGAAAAACTGTTTGATCACAAGTATGTTTTTTTTTAATTCTGATTTTGTGATATTTTGATAAAGTTTTTTTTTTATTTTGTGAAATTTTGGTGAAATTTTTAAATGCTTCAATTTAGAACTTTTAAATTATAGATAAAATAAGAAAATTTTTTTATTATTATTTTTTTTAATTTTAATAAAATTATATTCTGGTGAATAATTCGATAATCTGTGAAGTTCCATTTTTTGTGACAATATTATTATGTTTTTTTTTTAATTTTCAATTAAATAGATCTTAAAACGTAAAAAAAAGAAACCTACGAAAATATAGACTCAGGCCTTGATATCTGTTTATAAGCCGATGTTACTTAATTAGAATACAACTTTTTTGGAAATATTCCAAACTCTCATATTTTGTAGCTCTTTTGGTGCTCTTATTGACCAGTATATAAATATTAAAATTAAAGTTAAAAAAACTGCTGTGAGAATGAATTCTTAACATTCCCACGTATTGCAGAAAATGTAAAAATAAAAAATTAATCATCAACAAATGGTAATTTCCCATTAGTTAATAAAATCAAATAGACAACATTGTGAGTTACTTTTACAAATTCAAATACATGGAAACATGTCGGCTGATTCCTCGTAAAAAAAAATAAATAAATAAAAACAAAAAATAGCCTACGGTAATTGATAATGTTTTATTCCGATAACAGATATTTTCCTAAAAAAAAATCTTAGACCAAGTCAGTCTTTTAAAAGTAGGGAAACAGTTAAGTGCTGCTAAATCAGTAAGAGCAAAAAATAAAAACAAAAAGAATCTTAGAAAAACTGAAATACGTTTTAAGAAACTTGCATAATTTTTAAAATATTATTTTTTTTAGAATTTTAAACTAAAAAAGACTGTTGAAGAAAGACTGTTTTAAATTAAATTTCTGTGCGTAAAAATGATATTTCGGTATTTGGTGTTTTGTTTACTTCTTCATATTTCAATTATTTTAAACGGTTTTATAAACGGTGAATATCTAAGGCCTCAAAGAAGTCAAAAAGTTTTAGAAAATATTGTGAATTTAACCCAGTCTCTTTTAGAAATCACGTAAGTTTTACTTGATTTATGTGACATAAAATATGCTATTGATAATATGATGGCAGTTATAATGGTCATTTCGATAAGAGCACTGCGAGCAAAAATAAAAAAAAACTTTTTCGTTTAAAGCTTCATGTATGCAATTATGCATGGAATATGATTTGGTTCATATATCTACCATGACATTACGTGAATGCACAAGTTCGCATAAGTTCTTTTATCTACTGCAGAGAATATTTCCAGATAAAATTGAGAACGGGCGAAAATTACGCAGGCCTTGAGTACTCCTACCGAATAAGAATTTTTGACGCAGTCCTGAAGCTGCAATAAGTTTCAAATATAATCATATTCTCATACTCTTTATGCAAAATATTCATACTGCAGTACAAACCTAAATATAAATCATTGGTGGCTCATGCTCAAAATCCTAAATAAACTTTTTAATGACGAACTCCAACCTCTTAAACTTCGAATATGTTCTCCTGCCTTCTTTATTTCATATAAAAACATTAAATAAAAAAATTAAACAAAAATGTCTATGAGGTAATAGAATAATTGCCTTCCAAGTTTAATAAAATTGATTCGATAGCAAAATATAAATCTAAAATATCGTAATAAATAAAGCAGAGATAAGACTTCATAATAGTTCATGTTTTTATTAAAGTTTTGATTTATCACTTAAATATGATCAGCAATTTTATGACATTAGACTGAATGATGACTCCTGAAAAGATTCACATGTTAATTAGGGCCCATTCAATAATGTTTGTGAATATTCCACGATTTATATGACAGATATAAAAGCCCAGATAAAGAGCTGTATGCGATTTTAAATAAAGCAAACAAGTAAAGCTTATCTTTTTTATAAAAAATGAATGGACACGTGAGAGTTAGAGAAGCTAAGATGTGAAGGCTTATGAACTAAAATTTTTGGTTGCTACCACAAATTATATCGTATTCATACCAATTGCTAGCTGTGCCTTCTTCGTTTTCTATTTAAGTCAAGGCAAGACTATTATGGATTTTCTGTGTAAAGTCATACGTTTTTTTGCTCTTCCAGAATCTTTAAACCGCATACTAATTTTTCCCTTGCTTTTCGAATCGTGCTTAACCTAGCTATTTACCTGTATCGCTTTCAGCTTCGCCATCGCTTGACACTGTGTTAAATGTAAGTCTTCGTCGATATCAAAGGCTTCTTCATCCACATCCTCATCCTTAATCCGTTATTTACATAGGAAAAGATTATAATATCCGCTTACATTTTGTATTTTTGCTTATGGACTCTAAAAGATATTGCTTTTGCTTATTTACTTCATAACGAATTTTAAACGGTTTTTCTGGTTTTTGCATTGGTATTAAAATAAAGTAGGCTTGGCCTGGCTAGGCTCAGGTGGATACAACATGCACAAAATTTATATCAGGTCTATTGCCACGCCCATAATATTTATATTTATACTTTCTTCTTATTTAATGTTGTATGTCTTTAATAATTGTGTGAAAAAAAGCGGAAAGAGGTCAAAAGATGCCTGACCTGGCAAGACCAGATACATAATTATGGGTTAAGTATGGCCGCGAAAATCCTTAACTTCTCATTAAGTCAATCTTGTTTGATATATAATAAGAATATGTCCTGCCGAGCTCTGTCAAGCTTTAGTTCACCCAACTTTCTGTTTTTAGTGCAAAATGACAGATAACTAGGCTGGCTTGTAGAGTTGGCCTAATTGCAAATCGGTTGTGAGATAAGTGCCTCTACAGGTTAGTTCACTGACGTCCTCCTGTTGGTTCAGAGATTCTTTTTCACTCATTGATTAAGAAAGGAGTTTCTCGGTTAGTTTCTCTCATAAAACTTTCACGGGAGTCTTAATTCCTGGAAGTTTCTTAAGTGCCACCGTCTAAATATGAGAGCTAAAATAATTATGAAATTTCATATCTTCTCATTAAAATATGCTTTCGATTTTCCTTGGTTCAACTTATTTGCTTAAGAGAGGTATTTTTTTTTTCTAATTAGGAAACATGGTTATTACATTTGTGTCTGCCTTAGTTTTCTTGTTAAAGATCCTAATAAAGTGTTAATCACAAGATATCATAAAAGTGAATAAATTAATTAATCTGCAATTATTATTATCATCCATTATTCCAAATACTCCAAAATATGAACAATTACCTAATGAAAAATAGGGTGCCATCTATTTTCGAGTAACTAAATAATTTTTTAAAATTTTAAATATTACTACGTAACAAAGGATTCGCTACACAGTTAAACTTCTAAACAAGTTTCTTTAAGATAAATCTGATTAAATGTTAAGTCAATAAATTTTATTTTTATTGATACACCTCTTAGTTATGCTGCCTTCCTCACAATCAGTATGACTTTGGACAGAGCTGTAAATGAATCTCGCGATTTTTAATTCATTTCCAAATCAGTTATGCACTAAATTAGCAAATTTCGAATTAATTCTTTAAAAAAAATTAATTGAATTGAATAAAATTTAAATCAATTCAAAATAATTTGATAAGAACAATTCCAATTCGTTTTCAATTAAAATGAGTTTGTTAAATGTATTACAATTTGTTTCTAATTCAAATGAAGTTGTCAAAGTGATTTGCAATTCATTTCGAATTAAACTAATTTTGAATTAATTGAAAAAAAACTATTTAAAAATTTAATTTAAATTTGAATTGTTTTTGTAAGATAAATAAATTTTGCAAGTAAATATCTCCATGTCTTCTTTGATCTTTTAATAATTGAATATTTTCAGTTTGGTAGAAAGAATTTAAATTTTTCATTTTCCCTGATCTGCTCTTTAATTAAATTGATTGCAACTTATTTTTAATTTCATTTATTTAAATCGCAATTCATTATTCTAACTCATTCGATTAAATTCAAAATCAATTCAAATGAATTGGAAATAAATTGCTTTCAAACACTTTAAGAAAAGCATTTAAATTTGAAACGAATTGAAATTAATTTCTGCCCTAGTCGATTAGATTGATTAAAATTTCAATTAATTCTCTTTCGTTGTAGAAAGAATAAATTAAAAATTAAGTTTTTTTTAAGTAAGCCCAGCATTCAGAACTAGGAAATTAAGTTGTTGGAAGGGGGATAGAGGGAGTAGTGCTTGTGGAAATTTGATTTTAATCTTTGCTCATTGAAAGTGGCAAGAAGGACCTCTGCGGGGAGTTTATTTCACATTCGAACTGTTCGGCTAAAAAACGAATTTTCTCTGTAATGCGTGTGCGACTTACTGGTCAATCGACCACAAAGGAGTGCGCTTTTGATGCAGAGCGCGTTGCGCGTATGAAATTACGGTTTTCAGGAACGAGTTCCCTGATTTCATCAGAGCACATACCGTTGTAGTAACGATAAAACAGTGAAACACACCCAACATTGCGTCGATGCTCTAGTACGTCAATAGAGCTGTATGCCCTACTGTCACCGCTGAGCTTCTTCGCTTTCTCCTGCACGCGGTCGAGTAACTCCAGAATTTGAAGCACCGGCCCGTACATGAGAGTTGTATTTCATAAAGATCAGATGGAGTGAATTATTTGTTACACCGTTTTAGAAAACCTAGGCACTTGAATGCTTCTTTTGCAACGTGAAAAATATGCTTGTTCCAACGAACATCGCATTGAATTTTTATGCCAAGAACAATCAGAGAGCTTCTGATTCTTTAATATATATATCACCCATTATTACAGATGAGGTAGCATGTTCAGCAGTACGCCTGTGCGAAAGCACACAGCACTGGGTTTTATGAGCACTAAATTGAACCCTGTTCGCCAGACCCTATTCGGAAATAACTAAATGGTCGCGAGTTAGTGTATCGTCCATGTGCTTTCTCATAGTCCCACTTTCCCGAAGGCTTGGTCTCTTGCGAAACGAAAATGTATGGCATATGCTACCGTCATCTGCAAGAGAATATATAGGGTTGGAAGTCTTACGTAAAAGGTCATTAAGAAAAAGGGTAGGGGAAAGGACGGAACCTTGCGGTACCCCTGAATTTACCTTGAACTCGTTTGATGAGATCCCATCTATAAATTGTATAGTGCGATCCCGAGAAAGCTCGATATAAGTCGAGTGAAGCTATTACCGACACCAAAAGCAATAAGTTTTGATATGAGTTAATTAGTAACGGATTTAAATCAAAAATGAATGATTCATTTACAGCTCTAACACTAATGCAGCATAGCAGGACATGCAATTAATATTGCATTCGCTATTGAACCTCCTGCTAGCAGAAAGCTATCTCGAATATATGTGACGAGTTATTTCTTGTATTCTAATAACGTGCACAAGCACAGGTAGATAGGTGCAAAGAAGAGAGGTGACGGCTTATCAATTTCGGGTGAAACTGATTGGTTAAATATTATTTTCTTAGTTTTTTGTTGTTTTTTTGTATCAAGTTATCGCACAAAATCTCCGGTTAAATTAAACTATTCGATTCTTTTTATCTTTACAGCCCCTATATTAATTTAACTTTAGGCGAAATTCCTCCCAACTGCATTCAGATGCAGTGTAAATTTGTATGTTTCAATGGTAAATCGACTGAAATCGAAGAAGATATTTTAAGAGTCTCTGAACAAAATGTAAGTTTTTAACAATAAATAAAAAATAAATAAATTAACTTAAGCTTTTTTTAACTAAAAATACTTCCAGAATCATTTTTGTTCTGAAATAGAAGAACTACAGCTTTATAACTACGAATTTGTTGATCATATACTTTCCTTTGGATTTTTGGGCAACTTCAGTGATAAAGTCATTTCACTTTACCTTGCATCAGCCAATATAAAAGACATTGAAGCAGGTGCCTTTGCCAAGGGAAGATTTAAAGAAATTCACTTTGAAAACTTGCAGCTCAAAGACTTAAAAAAAGAGATTTTTCAAGGAATACCGCCCGAATTTAATAAATTTTCAATTATACAAAATGAAATGCCACTACAATCAGTTCATTCGGATTTTCTTTTTCATATCAAATATCAAATAAAATATGTGACTGTACAGGCAGGACTAAGGAGTGTGGGCACTTTAACTGGAGGTGATTTTTTATTAAATAATTTAGTTTATGCGGATTTTAGTCACAATGATTTTGGCAATCAAATGGAAAATTCTGTTTTCAATAAACTCTCTATGATTGAGCATATCGATCTGTCACATTCCAATTTGGAATACTTACCTTCGTATTTATTTGCTGAAGTTACCATGACTTTGGAATATTTGGATTTATCTTATAATAAATTGATAACAATAAGTCGTACAATATTCGGCTGGAGAGAAATGCCCCGCGATTTGAGAATATATGCCGAAGGTAATGAATGGCTGTGTACATGTGATTTGCACCATGAAATGAAGAAGATATTTATTTATTATAAAACAAATGTTGTCTGTAATGAGCCGGATTATTTTAAATGGTGGTCAGTGCTTGATGAAAATATATGTGCTGAAAATTTTATAACCACAAAAGCAACAACTCCAATTGCTGATGATTTTAATGCAGAAAACCTTAATGTCATATCAACTACAGCAAACGATGACAAAGGTTTCCATGAAGTAACCACTACATCTACTGATTATGATAGTGAGGGAAAAAATATATTCCCACAAGATCTCCTAAAGTTGAATTGTCTTGCTAATATAAGTAAACGCTTTACCCATCGCATTCAATGGCCCTCTATTATGTTTAATATTATATCACAACAAAACCTTCAAGTGAAAGTAATCGTTGATTCGCTTAAAAAATCCTATGACTCTTTGGGTCTTCTCTGGTTTAGCAAAGTCTCGACCGTTTATTATAAAATGGAAATAAATTACAAGGATTATGGTTTGGGCTGTTTAGATAATATTTCCCATGCAACTTTAATACATAATTTGTCACCCAACACGGCTTATACTTTTTGTGTGGTGCTAAAACAACGCTGTACCGTATCTCCCTTCAATTGCAAGTCTATATACGTTAGCGATAATGTAGCGATGAAAAATAATGCTTGGCTGACACTTAATATGAGAATAGCTGGGTTGTCGTTAATGTTTTTTGGCGCCATTATGTTTTTATTTACGGGAGTCTTTATTGCTTATTTAATTTTAAAACACAAACCCATTTTACTTAAAGGCAGCAAAAGAGTAACAACGACACTTTCAAATAACGATGACATTGTAGTGCTGCCTAAGAAGAATTCTGTTCGAGATATGAAAGAGAAAGAGGAAAACTTAGCTAAACGTCAGTGAGTACTACCAACAATTAATAATTTAATTTATATTTCGTATTATTAACACAGTCTTTTTTACAGTTCCCAACAACATCGCAAATCCACTGACAGTGAGTCCAGCTATCAAAGTTATATTAACACAAACACAAATTTATATGAAGCTATACCATCGCATAAGCAACTACATATATTCAAATCGGATTCTACACCTACAAAATTATTAGAAGGCGAAATTAAAAAACAAAATTCAGAAAATTGTTATCTAACTCCTCTAGAAACGATGCCTAATGCAGAAGACCTTCTTCAGTATGCTGAAATACCATATCGCGGTAAACGAAACTCAAACGATGCACTTCCTAAAATACCAGCTGATGAACCACCTGTAAGTGAGAAGCCGAGCGAATTACAAACAAATTCGGATTATATTCATGTAGGCAAAATCTATATGTTAGACAGTGAAGTATAGACCATTAGTTTTTTGTTTTTATTTCTGTAATAAATATATTTTTTTTTTTTTCATTAAAAATTCAAAGTGTGAATTTAAAATATTTGTTTAATTTTATCCGAGAAAGTGAAAGTTCTAAATTCGTCTTTTTAAGGTTTAAAACGATTAAATGTTTTTTTTTTTTTTATTAAAAGGTGTTTCCAAACGATACATACGATTTTAAAATGTCTATGTAACCGCAAGCAATACGCGTATAAAATAAAAAACTTGGCATCACAACAGCTTCCAAAATGGCAAATTATAAAAAAATAAACTTACAAATTAAAGGATGTGTCCATATTCACACACTTGAAAATTACGCAAAATGTGTACATCCATATCCGCTCTGAGAACAATTAAAAATATTTAAGATTAACAGATGGATCAAATATTGTACAGTAAACCGAGCTGAATATATTCCTTCACTAATAAGTGTGGTGTATGTGCGTAGTTTAAACAGAATAAAAGGAAAATTAGCAAACGCATGTGAACAGCCAGTGTAGCTACGTTGAAAATGATTCTGTTTGTTTTTTAATAGAAAATTGTAAGTTAAAATCTCAACGAAACCTTGACCATAAAAAAAAGAATTATTGTTTAGTAGTAGAGATAGGTGAGTAGCTTAAATGTGCAAAAATTGATAGACAGCCGAACAAATTATACTCAATCTTAAGCAGAGAACTAGCTGCCGTTGGGCCGCAAGAAAATCGTAGTAAAAATATTAATGAAGCCTCAATTTAGAGAAAAAATTTACATCTTTTGTAAATGTCAATATTGTTTTAAACGATAGCTTTATTAAATCCAGACTAGTGACAAAAATAAATAAATGGTATTACTAGAAATAAAGGTCAAGAATTAATATTTATTGGTATCTGCACGACACGAGAAATAAACTCATTAAATTTTTAACACATTAAATTTTTAATAAAAATCTACATAAAAAAATATTTAATTTTGCGTGTTTTCTAAAGAAAAAATTCGCAGGAATTTATAAATAAAAAATTAAAATAAAAAACTAACTTAAGCCAAAGTACTTAATTTATTTGTTGTAGTATTGAAAGTTTAACATATAATTTAAATAATTTAAAAATAAGATCAGTTTAATAATGATTATTTGACCCTTTTTTTTATTAAATTATTTTCTATTTTATTAAGCTTTGGGTCCTTATATTTTTTATTAATATTATATTTCGATATTTCGGTACTTTTTGCGTACCTTCTTCAGGAAACAAAATTAATATTGATATTGAAGCAAAATAACAAAATTAATTAACAATTGAAAAAATTTTTTTGTCATAATGAAATTAAAAAACAATGTTTCAAAAAATTTTCAAAAAACAAAAATATAAAAAAGTGTTTTGTGTTACATACATATATTAAGAACAAAACATTTATGTTATTTTGCGAATTAAGTGTCTGTATATATGAGCGACATTATCTGTATCTGCTTTAAAATTAATTCTTTTAGTCAATGGAGTATTTACAATGTGTAACATTTCCAAAATATACCGTCTCTTATAATTTTTTTCAATACTAAGAACTGAAGCATTTTCAAAGTTACGATAGTGACCTAAGTCAAAACAATGAGTGGATAATGCTGTTTTTTGTGAACTAACATATCTTAAGTCCGACTTATGTCCAGCAATTCTAGTCTTAAGTTTATTTTTTGTTGTACCAATATATACCTTATTGCAAATCTCCTGATGTTCGGCTGATATACAACATACACTTAATAACTATATGAGTAATCTACATTACAAAATTTTAAAGTTATCAATCAAGAATAACCACAAGTTATTGGAGCATTTTCAAAGTGAGTTAGCATTTATAAAAAGAAATTTAAATAGATATTTTACAGAAAGGGATATGATATCTTTTCTTAATTTTGAAGATATTAAGGCAGTTTCCTTTAAAAATAATGTTAAAAACATACATATTAGAAAATTTGATTGTCTCCGTGATTTGCAAGAAAAGAAGTTAGGTATTAAATTTAATAAAAACTGGTTTGTTAATAAAACTAGTTTAGATATTCCATTAGAAGTACAATCTGTTCTAGCGTTAGGTAATAAGCATGCACTTCCCACTGCAAACAATGAGTTACCTATTGTGAATATGATAACTGAAGGAGAAGATTTTATACAAACTTTAGAAAGTAAAGAGGAACAGGAAGTAGCAAGAACTAGGTTGTCACTAATTATTGACAATCATTATAATAAAATGAAATTGGCCAATAGAGATAGGTTTATTTTAGATAAAGTAAGAAAAACAGAGAGTTTTTTAAAAAAGAATAGAAATTTACTTATTGTAAAAGCGGACAAGGGTAATACAACAGTAGTTTTAATGAAACATGAATAATATTAATAATATTTTAGAAGTTATTTCTAAATATCAATTAGTAAATAAAGATCCGACTAGCAAAATGCAGAAGATTAACAATGATTTGGTAAATGAACTTTTTAAACGAAAAATTATAACTATTTTTGACAAGAAGAAACTAAAGACCAACATTGCTACTGCTCCTAGGTTATATGGACTTCCAAAAATTCATAAACCTGAATATCCTTTAAGACCTATTTGTTCTTTTGTAAATTCGCCTTCTTATGAACTTTGTAAATATGTGACAGATATTTTGAAGAAAATCACTGAGTTTTCAAAAGCTGAACCAGTTGTAACTAGCAGACACCTTAAATAAAGAAAGTGTTTGCACCCAATGTGCAACAAAGAAGAATTTAGTACATTATCCATCCCTGATCAGCTGCTGGTATTTTTTATTGAAAATATATTCGGCTTTGCTAACTCTTTTTTAGCTTCCTTCACCAGGTTTGTAAGTTTAGTTTAGTTAAGCAATTCCAATCAGAGAAAAACAAATATTGGTGTGACAGAAAATTAGAATTAAGAAAAAAATGGTGATATATTTATAAAATGTCATTAGCTCTTAACGGGTTAAGCATTTCTAAGAAATGTAAGTATTTTCTGAAGGACAGCAAATCCATTCGCCAACCAAAATACATCTTATTTTGTGTTCCTTTTAAATAAATAATAATAAATTGTTTTAATTAATTAGTTCTTTATATTTATCTCTTAGGGACTGTTTTGAAATCCGTTGAGTTTTTTATTGGATTTACTTCTTAATGGAGTTTTATTTTTGAACTTAAACAACAGCTACTGATATTTGATTTGTTTATGTTTGGCACCGCAAAATACTCGTATTTGTTTTTTTTTTTAAACTGCAAAATACGTAAGTTTCACAATATCTAAAACAAAACTTGGCGTTTTTCAAAATATTCCTAATAGACTCCCATTAAAGCTATGAAAAATGCAATCTTTTGCTTTTAAAAGAGGCACTTTGGTTTCAATCCTAATCCGCTTTGGCAATTATATTTTTATAAAAAAGCAGGTAAAGTAATTAAAACGAAACAAATATTTTTGTATGAGAATTTCTGCCATTGCCATGCTGAACAACTATTTCGTTCTGAAGCTAATTGTACATTTGGATACATTAATTTGTGTTGTGACTTTACAATGGAAGCACCTTCACGTGAAAGATGATACAATTCTGGAGATATTCCACAGCTATAGGAGTCTCTGCCACTGCCGTCATATCGAATCGGCTTAAGCGTGCCGGCAACATCATATTTCTCCTGAGATGAACACAAATATTTATAATCTAAATCTGTCCCTGTAGTACATTTTGATGCAGGTTTTTTACAACCCCTATATATAGCTGATCCGATAATATTGTTTACAGCATAATTGCACGTTAGCATAACCCAATGTGTTTTACTACTCGTTTCATAATATTTGACTAAAGCACAGCCAACCCGACTATTCCGCTCATTAACAATGGCCAAGAAATGTCCAACCTTTTGCCTTAAAATAGAAATAATTTTACTCCAACTTACTTAAGCCTTGAACTTACTTGTGTTTAAATTTATCTATGACATCCATGGTGGTGCTAGTGTACTCTAGATACCACAGGTAGGTAAGGGCGTTAATATAAGCGGTATTATTTTCAGGTTTTTCATTAAATGATATTATTCCAAGATTTTGTCCGGCATGGGGATATTTGGGCGTATTGCGACATTTATCGTGATTGAAACTGCAATAGCTGGCGTGAAGGAAGGCAGTTTTCTCCAATTCTTCATCCCAAGTCATGACACCAGTACGACAACTTGGCCTAATGCCATATTCCTCATTGAGACCACCACAGGCAACAAAGTTTCGTTGATGGTTGTGGTAATCCAATATATCCTTTTTATCCGCATCGGTAAGAGGTATCATAGCTGCATCATCAGAACATGGAGGTATTTGTATTTGCTAAAGAATTTACTTTCGTAGGTAAGCACAAGCTGTTTACAATAAATTTACTTTTTCTTACGCCATTATGAAGAACACCATTTTTACAGCCGGTGTGCATTTCACCTGCTTTACATAAGTTAGCTTGACAATAATCCTTGAAAATATCTTCGCCACCCTTTGTTTTAGGCATTGAAATTCCAATATATAAAATTAAAAAAAGTTTGATTTTCATTTTCCTTGTTATCTATAAATGAAAATATAATTGTCTAGAATTTAAATACATCTATATCAAGGCCTTGGTATATATTTATCCAAAATATATCTATAAAAAGTGAAATATATGTAAATAAATCGCCAGTTGAAATGTCATCGAAATATTAGAAGCAAAATGGGTTTTTGGTAAGTACGTTTCAATACATCAAAAATCAATAAGTAAAAGCATAAACTCTAAAATAAAAAATGTAGAAATCTCATTATGTAGATGTTTTATCTGTGAAGAAATTTGGGATGTTAATTGAGTGGATTATAGTTACGAATTTACTGTATTTAAATACATATTTATATATTTAAAGGCGTGCGAATGAGGTGATAACAAAGCCACTACCATGAGGGTTGTCATAGAAACCAATATTGTCAGAATTGGCTTTAAAACCGACAAGAAAAATGCTTTGGGGTCATAGAATCCAATGCTATTGGTTTTATATTCGAATTACAATTAGTGTCGGTTTTAGTTTTCATAGAAACCAATGTTATTGGTTTCTTATTGGAAATAAGCCAAGCAGTTTACTTCTGCCAGTTTTCATTTTTGCGCGCTTAAGTTATTATTATTCTTATTCTTTTTGCAGCGGAATATTTTTTAAAAATGTAAGTAAAATAATTTAATTAATTATTTGCTTATGAAAACAAAAATTTTTGAATTGACCTTTTTATTTTCTAGGGAAAAACATAAATACAGTGAACTGAGTGGAAGAGCAAGACAAAAAAAAAAACTAACTCGAAATATGACAAAGTCTATGGCAACTGGCGGTGAACCATTTGCAAAGCATCGCCTGACAACAACAGAAGAAGCTATAGTACGGCTATGTGGCATTTCGCAGTTGGTGGAAGGTGTTTGCGACGTAGCAATTGGTCTTAAGGAAGATGTAGATGCTGCATGCGAAAAAGAAGTGCCATCTACATCTTCAAAACGGCCATTGTCTCCCGTTATTCCAACCAGTACTACAATAATGTATAAAACTGAAAATACTGGGGAGCGTCTAAAAAAAGTTCTAGATGTAGACGATAAAAGAAAGAAAGAAATGATAAATTAGTTCAAACTGAAAAAGAAAACTTAAGCAGCTTCAGCCGCATTTATAGAGCAATTGAAAAAGGCAATGAATGAATCCTTGCCAGAAGAAAATGAATTGAAGAACAAACAATTGGATCTAGATATTCTTAAAAAACTTTATATTTCATCCAAAAAATTATAATTTAAATTGTAAACAATTATACAAATGTAAACAACAGCTGAATTGAATGTTGGTTTTATTTGAATTCGAAGACAACAAAACCGGCTTGGTTTCATGACACCAAATGAAACCAGTATTGGTTTTCAAAACCGAGAAAGATCAAAACCGACTTGGTTTCTATGACACCCCTGCGTATTTAAGGGGTATTCTTTTTTATTGTGCAACACTTGTTCTTTTACCACAGCGGCTAATAATAAATTTTATAAGTTTAGGGGCTTGGCATAAATAAAAATATGTAGGTTAACAAATCATATCCTGCCCACGTTAGGGCTCAATGAGTTGTCAAAAAAACAAACCTCAAAAATAACTTGAAATGTGCTTCTAATTCATCGAAAAATATTTTTTTTTTTTGTATTCTAGTTTTTTAGTTTTTGTTGAGCGTAGTTAATGCTTTGAATTCTTTGCAGTTCGATGATATCTACCAGAAACACAATCGTGTTGAAACTCTTCAACTGCAACTCATCGGAATAGTAAGCGTGGTATGATAGAAAGTAAATAATTATTGGAGTAAACCTAGAGATTTATAATACGTAGAGCAGTAAGATTTTCCTACAGCAATACCTTGCGAAATACTGACTGAAATCGAACAAATGACGTGATATCCCCCATACAAACTGAAAAGCTGTTATCGCTTACCTTAAGATCTGTAAAAAGTAGAGATTTTAAATTATATACAAATAATTTCCTTGTAAAATTGTGGGAAAAACTCTTCTGCTAACGCAGAAGGGTTGGCAATCAACTGGCTTTATCGGAACAGTGAGCGTGCTACCTTTTATAGAAAGTAAATAATTATTGGAGTGTAACTAGAGATTTATAAAACGAAGAGCGTTAAGATTTTGTACACCAGCAACACATTTATTAATTTACACAGCCCTGGCGAAATACTAAATGAATGGGAACAAAAAGCGAGATATTGTGTTATATCGTGTACCTAATCAACTATGAGTAATACCCATATTAATGTCCATAATCTTACAGATTACTGATTGAATTAGAACAGTCGGTAAGATACCTCCGATACAAAGTAAAAATTTATTATTTTATAAAAAGCAGTTACAGTTACATTATTCAAATATACGAAGAGGATATGATTGCCAATACATGTAAAAAAAATTATTTTTATTGGGATAAAAGTAAAAACAGAAAACAGAAACAGAACTAAAAAACTATTTATAATTTTTAGTATTAATTAAATAATTAGAATTTAAGAATAATTGAAAAGCTTCAATATTTCTTTTTTGTTTATTCTTTAAAACGCATTCTTTGTTTTAATACAAAATATACTTAAGAAATGGAGAGGTTTAGTAATAATTTAATACATCATAATCTTGAGAAGTTTTAATATCCGGATCATAGTTTATTACATTTAGATAATAAACATTTTTTTGAACTGCAGAGGCAGAGTTGTTAGTTTTTTTATTAAAGGTTGTTAAAGTTGGCAACGTAGGTGCTTTTGTTGTAGGTATTGTATGTTGAGATGTATAGAGAATATTCTCGTTATCATTATCTTTAGCATATAAATAGTTGGATTGCTTTCTGCATGAAGAGGATATACTACGGCTGCTGTAAGTGAAATAATTATTAATAAAATTAAAACGAAAAAGAAAACATAACAGATTAAAACAAACAAACCCTTTAGATGGAACTGAAATTCTTCTTAAATTTTTGCCAAACTTTTGTCTTTTTATTTCGCGTTTTACCAACCACTGGGAGTTACAGCGTAAAATACCATAAACTATGAAAAGAGTTAGGCCAAATAATAATACAGCTGCTATTGAATTAATAGTAATAAACCAAACTTTATCGGTTTGCGAAAGCCAAACTTTATTTAGTGTGCGTACTTCCATAAACTGGCTTCGACAATCAAAGGGAGATGTTGAAAAGTCCCTTTCCATGACTAAACAAAATAAATAGACTGTAGAGGGTATTAAGTCTTTTATATAGACATTTGCTTCAAATTCCAATTGATTTGTCTTTTTTAAACATTTCGGATATTTTATATGATCATATTTGTGATGGTTTGAGAAGTAAAGTATGGAGAACTTTTCACAGTCTGGCAATTTAATTGTTAGACTAGTGGAGGAATTAAGGTATAGAGAAAAATTTGCGTTTGGCCTAGCGATATTTGTCCAAAAGGAGTTGGTTTTTTTCTCATCCAAAAAGCATTTAATTGGTGTGACATTTGGTATTTTAGTAACTAATGGAGTATCAGTAGTAGTAGTAGTAGTAGTAGAACTAGGTCTAGCACCGATGGAAGGTTTAGTGGTGGAGGTTTCATCGGTACCTGGGTTTTTATTCACAATATCTGATGTTGTTGTGTTCGCATATTCTGCTGTCGTTGCAGTTGTGTTGGAAGTTACTACATTAGGATTTTGTGTAGTACTTGTGGTGGGTAAAGTTATCGTTGTGTTTTTATTTTCCTTACATCCCTGTACCACCTGCCTCATTTCCATTTGTTGATACTTTCTAGGCGTAGAACATAAAATATCTCCAGCTATCTGCACATCTTGTCCCATAAAATATTGTATCATTTCGGTGTCACATTCGCAATTCCAATTATTAAAGCTAAGTTCAATTTTTACAAAGGCTGTAGTCAGCCGATGTAGAACTTTATTATCTAATGTTTGCAAATGATTAAAACGTAAATCCAAATATTTAAAAGAACTTGATATAAAATCAAAAACTTCTGCTTTTATGTTAAAAAGATTACAATTTATAAGTATTAAAGATTCCAAAGACACAAACGGCTGAAATGTACTGGATTTCAAAATACCTTTTAGGTTTGTATTACTGATATCTAAGAATGTAAGAGAATTCAGTTGTAGATCCTGCCACCAACTTAAGGGATCAATTATTTCAATGCTATTTTTTCTTGGCTGTAGTGTAGCTTTTTGAAGATTATAAATCATCGGCTTTAAAAATTCTTTACCTTCAAATGTACAACACAATTCATTTTGAATTAATTCAAAATGTAACAAATTAGTTAAACCCTCAAAGGTGTTGGCTTGCAAGGAGATTAATTGATTATTTGTTAATATTAAAGTATGTAAATTTTTAACATTTTCATGCTTAAAAGCTTCAGCTTTGATGGTCGTCAGATTACATTCATTTATAGAAAGAAAACTTAAGGAAAAATTCATAGTAAAAAATGATTTTTGCAAAATTCCATCATTGAACACACATTTTTCCACCTTTAAGTTTAACTCTTTATTTGGACAATTATTTGTTAACTCTGTATTATTTTTGATAGCAGTGACAGAGCCGTTCGAACAAATCATTGTGCAATTTTCCTTGTATTCTTGACAAATTATGGCAGAGGTTAAGTTTTCCATACTTTCTGATAAAGGTTTAGTCGCAGCAATAGTAAATTCATTTTTCTGGAATTGCACTTGCCGTTTTTTATAAGATTTGCTTAATAATGTATCAATTCCACTGATATCCCAATTTTCTAGATTTGTTGTTTCTCTTTTTATAATTTTTTTATTTAGCAATTTCGATTTTTCTTTTGTAATATCGTTGATCATCTTTGTAGTAAAATTATCTTCGACCATGTTAGCGTCACCTTGTTTTGAATTTTCAGAGCTGTTAAATAAAGTTGTACTTTTTAGTAATTTTGAAGCTTGTGGACTTGTAGCATATATTTTGTTAGAATTGCCATTTGTAAAATCAGCATTTGCAAAGATAATTAGCAGCATGAATATAAGAATTGTTTCCAGTACAAAATTTTCTAAATATCTGAAATTAAATAGATTTAAAATTTAATTTATTTATGACTATCAATCATTAAATAATTAAGTGGACATTATTAGATATGTGAAGCATACAAAAGAATACAGTATTATATGGTTGCAAGCGCAACATAGTATTGTTCATTTAACAATAATATGGTTGCTCTTTGAACCCAGTTATTGTTTAGCATAATTATAAATTAATGCAATAATTTTATGTTGAAATATAAATATAAAATGGTTAAATTAAAATATAATATGATTGAAAATGTCATGTAATGTAGTTGAATCATAATATGGTCTCAAAAGTGCAAATTTTTCTCAAATAAAAGAATTAGTTATTTATTGTTTTATTTATTAATGATTTGTAAGAGTGCTATACTCGGCTATGTCGAGTCTTATATACCCTTCACCATGTATGTAAATCTAATTTAGTGAATCATAGAAAAAAAAGTAAAAAAAAATTAAGTTAAAGTGTTTTCATACATGCATTTTTATGTAGTCAATACTCTGTGTTTTGACAAAATTAGTTTGGCTTAGAAGCAATTTTGCTTCGCACACATCTTCTAAACAGTGTTGCATTTTAATTTCTACTCAATATTATAACAATTTCGTACATATTGCGCAATAAATTATTGAGATTTGTATGGAATATTTTTTTTTTTGAAAAGAGAAGTAGCACTTCAGGCAACAACGCCTATTTAATTAGTGTGTAACCGTGCTACATTCTTTAGGAAAGGGATAGAGTAGATTAAAAAGAACAGTTGGTGAAAGTATAGCCATTTTATTAGTTATTTTACTTTGCCGGCGAATATGCTACGAAAAAGTACCGACGAAGGAGGCTGCGTGCTGTTTTGTTAAATTCTAAATATGTATTTATACCATTAAACAGAAAAAAACATTTTTAATTTGGTTGTCACAGGGGTTGAACCCTGGCCAACCAGATTTGTAGTCAACGTGCTTACCACCTTGACCACAGCAGCCTCAATAAAGATTTTTATTGAGATAAGCTGAATATTGAATAATGTCTAAAGAGGCTATTGAGAATTAAAAAAAAAATTAGTATTTTCTGAAAGTTCTCTTCAAAAGCTTTTAAATAATACCCATATTGATACCTTTAAAATATGGTTCACAATCGTACTTTTCTTAAAAAAGCTCAGAGTCCGATAAATCGGAAAAAAATAGGCGAGCGCCAATTTTTTCAATTGATGTTTTTTTCTTATTTATCAATTCTCTTTCGCCCTATGTTTTGCTTAAAGTTACTTCATTGTTCCAAATAATATAAAAAACTAGAGGCAGGCGCGGTGTTTTACTCGCTGCCTCGAAGGACATGGAGCGATTTAGCTAATTTACAATAGCAAAATTTTCGAAACTAAGTCTGATTGATTGACGTATTTAAATTTTTTTAACTTCTCTAATGCCCTGGTAAAGTTAATTTCAACACTAACACGGACGGACCAAATAATCATATTAAGTTTAATTTTTGAAACATAAAAATTTTAACAAATTTGTCCATTTTTTACTCATGGTAAGCCTTTGTCTGGAATTTTCTATGTTTTAACATTGTTAGGAAAAATCAGACATTAGTTGATCTCATTTTGCGCTCAGGTATCAAATTATATACCCATCTTACCTAAAATTGTTATGTAAAGATTTATTTATTTTATGGATAGTTTTTAAACTTCTGCGATGATAAATTTTTCAAAATAGTTTTTTTTTATTCTATTGTGAATAAAATTTAAAACAATTAAAATAAAAAATCTGTGCCGTAGTTAAATGTTCTTCGTTATAATTATTTTAAATAATCAGGTGTGTCACACATTCCGATCAGAATGGTTTTAATTCCGTATTAACAATTCCAATCGAATTTGTTTTACCTTTTTCAGATTCCGATCGGTTTTGTTTATTTCTAAAAAGTATTGGTCTCCGTTATTTAGTTTAAATGTAGCAAATATTTTGTACATCAAAGTAATCAACAAGGCTAATCTAAGTAGGACACATCATAAAAGTAAATTTAAGAAATGCAAATAACAAAATTTCAAGGAAACTAAATTCAACTTTGAAATTTGAAAGTGGTTGCATTCCGAAAAAAATTTTCGTTTTTCGTTTTCTGAAGAAGCAATTTGCGGAATTGAAACTACTTTCGATTGGAATTGAGTTCTGTGACATGCCTGAATATCAATGAAATAAAAAATCCTAATACTTAAGTACAGAAGTTTTAAGTTTTTATTTATGTTATTTAAGTCAATATTTCAATTTTTTATAACAACTTACTTGGATATTTTTGATAAATGAAATTTCACTTGCTTGGGCTTTTCTTCCTTATTGAATTTGAAATATTTATTATTTTTTATCATTTTATTTTATTTTAATGAAAATTATTATAATTTTCCGCTTTTTATTGAGCTCAGTTAAGCGTTTCAAAAATAACTGTTTTCCTTTGATGTGATAAAAACAGCAAATAATAAAATCAAATAGCTACGCTTATTATTTGAATAATTTTTTTTTATTATCAATATATATTTCCGTTAAGTATTTATATTGTTGTACATTTTATTAAGCAATTAGTTTAATAGAAAAAAAATGTAAATGTATCTTCTTTCAACTTTAGCAACTATAAAGCAACTATATACTGTGGAGTTTAGGTGATAAATTAGAAATGGTAGTTTTATTGTCGGGAATTTTGTCAACAAATGATTAAGTTGAAGGACACTAAACGTGGCACGTGTTCAATTCTTTACTTTAATTTATTTTTGCAGGTGCAATCTTCGAGGGCAGTTTGTGTCCTTAATTGTTATAAATTGAAAAAGTATATATATATATATTTTGTGTTGACTGAAGCTGCTTCATGTAGTTTGTATATTTCTGCCAAAAAAGAGAAAAGATTGTGAATTTATGCGAAAATGGTAAAACTCAAATACTAGCAGGGTCTCCATAGTAACTATAAATTGAATTATTATTATTTTTATTATTTTTTTTTTTTGTTTCTTCAGGCCAAACAAAAGAAGTTACAAGATCATGTTGAGATTTAATAAAAACATAATCAATTTTTTTTTAAGAAATGCTCGCGTTTGGTGACATGTGCTTATGAGGCGCAGACACTAGCATTCAACTTCCATCATCATAATTTTCAAAAACACACTCTTACTTCTTGATGATGAGCTGAAGACTATCTAAAATCACACCGAACCATTGGCGGCAGCTGTAGTGCTTTTCCTATAATTTAAATTCAACGGCTCATACCTGTAACCATAACAGAGACCTGGGTCCCCGCGGACTGACAGTTGCCGTATTACCAGGGTCGTATTTGAAAAAATAATTTGCTTTAATTATGATTCCTGACGTATTGCTGTGACAGAGATTTATAAACATGGCAACAAAACGCTGCTCCATACAATATATTTTGCTGGTTTATTTTAAAATTTTGCGAGGTATAAGATTTGGGTTGCATATATTTTATCACTGAAATAATCTTTTATTTTGGAAAACAAATATATTAAATTTTTCTTTGACCTGACCTTTTTCCTAATTCTGTTGTGGTTGAAGTTCTTTTTGAACTTTCAGACTTGTAAATAAAAAAATTATTTATTTAATTAATCCGACGTTTCGTTGAAAAATCACAACTTTATCCGGGAAATTTTATTAAATATATTTCACATTAAAACCGACAAAAATTACTGCTTCTTAAAATAATATCACGGTATAAATTAAAAAAACTAAACTGTTATTTGAATAAAAAAAAATAAGAAAATTGTAAAACTAAATTAATTTGATAAATGAAGCTAAAACTTTTTATCTGCGTTTTTATTAAAGTCTTTTTAATATTGTAACCGAGTAAATTTAGCAAAAGGTAAAAGTGATAATACTTTGGTCTCCCTCGTGAGTGATACGCAAGAATCATTGTAAGAATATTGAAAATTAATTTGAAAAGAACTTTTAAGAACATGTGAAATATTTTAAGCAAGTTAAAACGAAACCAGAACTTCAAAGTTATAACAGCAAATTTTTCTAGTTTTGCAAATACTTTCCATAAAACTATTAATTTCGACGATTTTTTATTGAATTTTGCTTTAAAACCGCCTGCCACAATTTTTTTCACGGTTTTTTTATTATAATATCACCTGAGAGTTCTTTATTATCTTTCAATGTTCATTGATATTTTTTTTTAATATTTATAATGCCAAAATATTTAATTATCATTTAATGGTAATGATTTTATTTCGAAAATAAAAGAAATTATTTCAACACTTTTATAATATAAACTTGTTGTAATAAGATTGGTATTTTAATAAAAAAAAAATCTTTACTACACTTTAGGGTGTTTGTTTAGTGCACAAAGAAAAGGATTGACGCTTTATAATGGTATTGCTTTAATGCCAATATATTTTTTTAAGCTAATTACTAATGTAACCTTTTCAGTAAAATTATTCGTAATGCTTAAGAACATTAGAATTGTTAATTATTCGAAGCCAATGAAATTAGCAATTAATTAGTCTATCTAATTAACTACACTCATGGACGACAATAGTTTGTCCAAGTCTTTAGAAACAATATTTAGTACTCAAAATAGTTTATTGAATTATAAAAAATTCATTTTTTATGAGCTATAAGAGTTTTTCGATATAAAAAGATTTCGATTCAAATAAGAAATACGAGTTAGTGAGGTTTTTCATTTTATTTCAAAAAAACTTATAATTAAAATTTCTTAAGTAGCACAATGCGTTTGCTAAATATTGATTTTTTCATTTGTTCTGCATAGCGAACTACACACAAAAAAAAAAATAATTTTTGTTTTGTATTTTTATATACTTATGTACGTGTAACCATTCTGGATTTATTAATTTTTTCCAGACATTATTAAGTGGTTTGTATTGAATTGTATGTGCACACATTCCCCAAGCACATTTTACTTCTACAATATCAGGTATCTGCTCCCCCTTAAAAAAAAAAGTTCGAAGTAGATAAGATAAAATGAAAACAAAATTGAACACGACGACATAAAATATAAAATTTTCTTTAACAGATTTTGCAGTTGTTTTTTTTAAGTTCGACAATAATGACACAATCAGAGAAAAATCAGGAGAGATTACACAAAGTGAAATATAAAGTAAATCAAAAGGACAAGGGACAGAAATTAAAAAGTAAAGAGTAAGTGAGGCTATAATGAAGCACTTGAATTCTGTAACAATATATACTTCTTAAAAAAGACGTATTTCGCTTTTACAAATTTGTTTATGTAAATACAAGTGAGACTCATTTATAAAAGATATAAATAAAATAACAAGTCACACTAAGAATCTTCATTTTCTAAATGTTTTTCTAATTAAATAATGTCAGTCTTTTGCAAAAATTTAATAAATATCGACAAATAAGTTCAGCTGGCCCCAGTTTCCGCAAATTGATTTAGATATTTAAATGTGTTAATCTACGACTTAAGTCCTTATGGCACGTAAAACAGTTAATATTGTTGCTCAGATTCTATAGCTTATCTGCCCTTCCGTTTTAGACTACTGATGGGTTAATAAATTTAATTGTGAAAGCAATTCAGGATCACTAATTAAGGCTTCGAAAAATTGATTATTAGAAAACCAGAGAAGAAATGGGTTCCGTGTTGGATAAATAGGAGTAAATATTTTTCTGTTTCTACAAGAGCAAAGGCAGTAAAATCAGTTGGTCCTCTTATGATATAATTGTAAGAAGGCCAGCCAATTGAAAAAAAAAATAGCTTTAATGTCCATTAGAAAAATATGGTAATGAAATTTAAAACCTCTTAAGAACACTGAAAAAGAGTTGGGAATTTTTATTTGTGCGGTACTGGTGAAACTAAATATGGCGGCAAACGATGATTTGAGAACAATTAAGAAACCCTCGAACGAAAAACATTAAGCTGAAAGCATGAGAAAATATTTTTACATGCCTGACAAAGTTTTTTCGTATTTTGAAATTTAAACAAGATTAAAAAGGCAATTTAGTTTGCTTTCGATTTTCATTATTTTTTAATTTTACAAAGTATACAAGTTCGGGTTGAGAAACATGTAGCACCTGATGCCTCCTTGAAAAACTTTCAATAATCAGTTTGGTTAAAAGTTCTCTCGTTTAATATACGATGTGCTGTAAGCTTGATGAGGTTCCCTTTTAACTTTAAAGAATAATTCATTATCTTTTAGTTACCAATATTTTAATTAAATATTGTGTTAATTTTGGTACCTCTTACTTAGCTGACGTTCTTGAAAAAGCTTATGTTGTATGACATGAAACATTTTGTGTAAAAAAGCTTTCTATTTCTGAAGTTACAGGCTATTTTGAACATGATTTCAAAATATGGATGAGAACAAATCCACAAAAAAAAAAAAAAAAATAAACAAGATTTCTGCTTTCTGCTATGTGTTTTTCGTTTCGTTACATTTGTTATTTTTTGAGCCAAAGCTGATGTAGCCGAATAATATTAAACCTATTTTACCCTTCTCTATATAAGTATAATCACACATACCACACTGTAGATTTCCCTTCGAATAGTTTAAATAAAACTCGGCACAAGAAATTCTTTTCCACTTTAAAGTTTCTTTGTTAAAAAAAAAAAAAAAAACAAATAAAAACCTTTTTTTTACAAAAATTTTAAGTTTTCCTTAGGACTGTTGTTGCAGCTTATTAAATGAAACGGTTATTATATCGGATGAAAAGCTCACCAGTTTTTTTTTACCTTAAGGAATACAACAAAAAAAATATGGAAAACTTAGAGGCAGCGTAGTGTTGTGCCTGCTGCCCCGCAGACTTTTCGAAACTCTATCTGATTGATTTACGCATTTAAATTTTCTCCAGCTCATCTAGGCCTTCGCACTAACCTTTTCGCTGTGCTTAAGAACTTAGAATATATAAATACTTTATGGGGTCGGAAAAGATGCTGTAAAAATTACAAACGGAATTACAAAATTAGTTATTACCTGTTCACCTGTGATGAAGGGTATAAAAAGAAACATGTAAAGTAAAGCTCCTTTAGAATTTTTTTAACCAAAATAAATTGGAGTTATTTCAAAAAATTTTTAACGAAAAAGTTAAGAGGGAAGTAACATAACACATGTTTTTAGCCCCTAATAAGTCCACTGTGTTCCCTGACTTGGAGGTTTTAAAACAGTTTGCCTTTTTACGGAAAACAGAAAAAAAAAGTTTTCTGCAAAGGGTTTACTTTGATTACAATATTCTTTGTAATATTTCTTGAACCGAAATACAATTTACAGACTATTTCACACAATTTTTGATTATGAGCATAAAATGCCAAAACATGTAACTGTCATTTAATGCTAATAGTATGTTTCGGATTATGATTTTTTTTAATAATAGTAATGAAATAAAAATTTTTTTTAATTAGTTATTAAATTGGATAAAAAATAATTGTGCTTCTGAAATACAAATTAATGATCACAGAAGCTAAAAAAATGTGCAGTAAAGTAAGAAATCTTAGCCGTCTTAAAGATGCATCCGTATTTCAAGATTATAATAACAAAAATTTTAAGTGAGATGTGTTAGATCTTAAGTCACCTCAAACCCAAACTAGCTGTCGTAATTACTTATAGGAAAACAAAAATCGGGTGGTTGAAAATTTTCCATGTGTTAAAAAACAAGGTATTTTTCGGGTGCGTAAGATAAACTTTAATCTCGACTAATCGCCTTGGTTTCAAAAGGCTTCTTGAAATATTTTTATAAATTTTTGTTTTGGCTTTAAAATAAATAAATTATTGTTTAGGGATGCCAACTTTGCACGCTTGCACCTCTTATCTTTCAATTCAAAAACTTCGTATTATTATTTATATAAATGATAAATTATTATCTCGCAGGGATATTAATAAAATGTCTTTGATAACAATTGTTGATGTTCGACGTACGGGCGGACGCACTTATTTATAGGTTAATTTATGACATTGTTTATATTTTATGACAAATTACATATCTCCCATTGATTAAATTTCAATTTTATTTGTTTTGACAATTTGACTATCAATAGCAGTATGAATATTTGTATCAATATTAATATCATATTGTACACGATAGACGAATATAATTTATTTATTAAACATTGAAATTTAATTAGTAAATTTTGTTTTTCATATTCATTATATTTAATCTCTATTGGTTAATTATATGTCTCTCATTACAATTGTTGCTTTATTATTTGTTCGCTACTTCGTTACAAATTTTTTTACGTAAAAACTGAAATCTAAACGATTGTAGATTTTCTTTTGAACGGCGAAACTTTAATTAGCAAGTAGAGTGTCGTCTATCTGTCAAAAAATCTTATGCTCAAAAAATGTAACAAGAAATTTTAAATAACATCACATTAGGTAGTGAAGTGGCTGCTAGATTTTTTAGAAATGCTTTCATTACTATTAAAAATTAATAAAACAATTTAATATTGAGTAGGTTTTATTAAAAGAATAAGTTAATATTATTGTTTACGACACAACTCTAAAACGTGGGAGATCTTTAATCGTAAATATAACGACAACAAGCCGTCGTGTTTGTTATTTTCTTTGGCTCCTGCGAGTCTCGAACTGATACCCTTTCATCGTTAAACGAAAATTCGGTGCCTAAGCTAGTGCAGCTTTTAAAAAACATTATGATTGATGGCTCCGGTGAAATTTTTACTAAGCATATTTTCTTTAACAAACAAGCGCCTCAATTAAATGTGTTATATTTTCTTCCCTAAGGCTAAACGAGATTTCGACTATGGCTGCTCAACCAGGGTATGAGAATAATTAAAACGTTTTGCAAACGTTTCGTTCAAAGACAAACCTTTTAAACAGCCAGAACAAATACTTTTGAATAAAAAGAAGTGCAAATTTATCTCAACAACTTTCTTTGATACGTCAATACAATCGTAAAATTGCAAAAAGTTTTCAAATTTTCTTCCGTTTTTTTTCCTTATTTTAATGAATGGTTTGAGTTCAGGAGCAAAATATATATAAAACTAAATGGGACAATCTTTCTCATTGTTTTTGTATTATTTTACCCAATACGTTGTGTTTATTTCCGTGCCCTGTTTATAGCAATTGTTTGCCTTTCGACTGAAAGATGCGACGATGCGCGAACTGATGTTTACTTATGGAGGAGCCTTAAAAAAATTCTTCTTTTCTTACTTCCTCTATTCTCTATTTCCATAAAAAATGAACCAACTTTAAGCTTTGTTTTTGCAAATACTTACAGGATTTTAAACACTCTTTCATAACGACAAATAATTTTTAATAAATTGACATTGACTTTGATTATTTGACGATTAAAATTTTATATTTACTGTCAAATTCTTAAAAAAAAACATCTTTTAAAGGTGTTTTATGAAACATTTTCTAATACAAAATTGTTCTAGAATATATTTGCAATCTGTTTAAATATTTTATGAACGCAGCAGTTATAGCTTAATTATGATATTAAAATATTAATTATTGTTTAATATATTTTAATTTTTTAGTAAAAGCGGAAAATTCTTACAAATATCTACTTGGATTCTACTAACAGTGGGGCTCTGTGTTTCTGTAGAAACGTTTTATATGGTCATAAAACAAAGTTTTAAAAACAGCTATTTCCTTGCAACAGCTGAAGAAGTCCTAGAAAGTCATTCAGCATTAAAAGCTTTTCCGAATGTACGAGATATTAACAGTGACTCGGTTCAGTCAGGTATTCCAGAAAGAAATGATAATTCATATTTAACTGAACGGTAAGAAATTTAAAGGCATAAGGCAAATTATTTTAAATATAAGAAAAAATGTAATAAAATAAATATAAGAAAAGCTTGCGATTATTCTTGGATTATTGATCTTGTTTTGAGTATCTACATAAAAACAGTGTGATATTACTAAAACTGTTCGTTTAATATAAAAGAATTCTAATTTAAGCTTGCTTAATTATCGATTAAATATTTTAAATTTGCCGTTATCGTTTACGTAGCTCTTCAGAAAACTGCTTACATATATATAGCTAACGCTGTTTTCTTAAACAAATTACCTTAAATAAAATAATAAAATCAAAAAGTAAAGACAAATATTAAAGATTCAACAACACTTGAACAACGACGAATTACAATTTTTTCGTTTTCTTTTGCTTGTTGTTAGATCTATATAAGCGTTAACATTTTGTATACAGCAGTTTTTTTAGCACTTTGAACCGGAAGGAAATTATAATGGTTGAAACTTAATTGAAGCATACTTTCAGGGATTGGTAATATATGAGCATTTCTCTCAGAAGCAGAGATGCCAGATGATTTCAATGCAATTAAAATTATTTTTATTAACAAAAAACAACAAAATAGAGCACACAAAATCTATAAAAATAACCGTTTACAAATAATCCAATAATTTCATATATTTTTGGTCTCTAAAGTCACTTAAAGCAGTGTTTTGTAAAACATTAAAAAAAGATTCATTTTTCTGGAATCTTTCCCATTTGACTTGGAGACAAATCTATTAGCGTTTTTTTTTCACTCTTTTTTAGTGATTCTTTCGTTGGAATAAAATACTGCTGAGACAATCGTTGCATAAAAAAACATATTATAATATATTGAAACTGCTTTAAAAAATTTTTTATAATTATAAACAGACATTTTTATTGCAGTTACAATAAAAAAAATATTTTGAAAACACAAGGAATTGCGAAGTGCACGACCATGCAAAATGTATCTCGTACGACATCGCTGGTGTAAGATTTTAAAGTACAAAAGAAATATTTTCTTTTATAACGAATTATTTTTGGAAGAACATTCTATAATTCCTTTTTTTTTTTTTTAATCGAAATGAATAAACACAGCAAAAATTGCGAACGGTACAGGTAACCATTTTTATTAGTTTGGCTTTGTTAGCAGGACTTACAAAGTTTTTTGCGATCATAAGTGATAACTTAATGCATAACAAATATTACGTTTTTATTTTTTAGTGATTGTTTAACTGCTATAAAAAACTTACGGTGGATTTTTAAAAATATTTATCTTTGCTGATGGGAGCCACTTTCAGTTTTAAAATAAATTCATTTTGTCAAGACTAAATGACTTTAAAATAGAAATTGATTGTTCTTCGGAAGGATGGAATTTTATCGCTTGCTTACAAGGCAAGGAAGGCGTTGATGGAGTTAGAGCAGTTATCTAACGGAAAGTCTGGCAAATTACTAAGTCAAAAAACCTTATGTTAATGGATGCATTTTCTTTTTATCAATATTCACAGATTAAAATAAAAGAGATGTCTTTTACACCATCCGATGAATTTGAAAAGTATTCTTCTTTGTATAATTTAGACAAAATGTGGGAAAACGTAAAAATTATATTATACATATCTCAATTGCACTTCTTTTATTGTAACGGACGGGAAGTGAAAGCAGCTAAAACTGCTAATTCCAGAAAAAAAAACTATAATAAATTTATTTTATTTTCTACATTTTTGTATCGTACGACGGTCTTAGTTTTTTGTATGTAATTATATTTAAAACTAAAAATAAATAATAATTGGATAAAGCACAATAAACAGATCTAATCAGGGGCTATTTAGGCTTACAAAAATATCTATTTTATTTTGATCTCTTTTCCACTTTATATGCGTACGACTGTCCCGTACGACATGGAATTGCTCATATATAAGATCTTAGGTTAAGATTAATTTACTTATTTATTTATTGATCTATTTTCCTCTTTGAATTTTTTTATTTTGTTAAATCTTTTAATTTAAAAATATTTTTTTTTATACTCAAAAAATGCAAATTACAGAAAGAACGAGGTGAAAAAAATTCCAAATCATTGCCAAGAGAACTTGTGTAAGATTGCCTGTACGAATGTCGCTAATATATCAATAACTCTGCGTGATACTATCAAGGTAGTAATTACAATAAAATTGTAAATCTTACATAAAAATTATAAATTATTTTTATATTTTATAATTTTTTATTTTTTAGAATAGTTTATGTCCATCCATAGAAACTTTGCTGCTTGAAAAACAAGAGTTTCCTTTTGGTATTTTAAGAAACTTTTGGTTACCATTCAACGTTTCAATTAACGAAGTCATTATACGTTTCAGTAAGATTGTCATAATTAAAAATAATGCCTTTAATTCGCCTTTGTTTAAAGAAACGTTGGTGCTCTCTATGTACTACATGAATTTTGTTAATGTAGAGAGCGGTGCTTTGTTGGGCTTGTATCGTCTCAAGTATTTAACGATTCAATGCCGCATACAAAAATTTCAACCAGCCATATTGCAGCCCGTGCAAACCACTTTAATGAATTTAAAATTAAATGCCCATTTACACATCAATGCAGATAAAAATCCTTTCGGTGTGAGTTATTTCAACAAACTGATTTATTTGGATTTAAGCCATAACATTTTTAATGGTTCGTTGAATAAAGAGTTTTTTAAATCCACACCAAATTTAAAATACTTAATAATCACCGAAAGTGAAATACAGCATATAGAGAAAAATGCTTTCGAAAATTTAATCGAGAAGTTACTATTTGTTAATCTTTCGAATAATCTTTTGACTAATTTAGCTGCTGACCTCTTTCGTCCAATTTTAGTTGGCCAAAGAACAGCAATGATAAATTTATCTAAAAATAAATGGATTTGTAATTGCCAGCTGGAGGAATTAGCAGAGCTTTATAACCTTTATCACTGGCAGTTCATTGATGTTCTCTATTGTACGTCTCCTCAAAATTTATTTGGATTGTCCTTGGCTGAAGTGGATTTTAGACAAGAAAATTGCATTATAACTGGAACCACAATTACAGACAAACTGGAGGAAAAGGAAGCAAAGACTGTTACAGAAACAGAAAGATTTTCTGCTAAAACCACCACTGTATCAAACATTCATCAGGGTATCGATAATGACGACAGAGATTCCTCAAACCATAATAATTTGGAAACATTCAATAACACAAATGTGATAAAAATGCGCTGCATTGAAAGTCAAACCCCCAAATCGAAAACAGGTGATAAAAGGCCAGAAGAGAAATTATTAAATGAGAATTATCTAAAATTGGAAGCTGTAATCGATATGTTTGAATTGCAACTCATACCTGAGAATAATAGTGTCCTTGTAAGAACTAATAATTTTTATGAATTTTTCGTCATTTGGTTTAGTGAAGAATTGGAGTTATCTTTTGTTACCTACAATGACACTAGTTTTGACTACGAATGTATGAGGTTTGCTAAATCTGAGTTAATAGCGGGTCCTTTGAAGGACAATACCACATACACATTTTGTTTGTTGCCATATTTTAGGAATGATATTTCGCCCTTTAACTGTTTGCCATTGCATGTACCATTAAGGAGTAATGAAAACATATGGATTTCAGAAGATAGTAAACATTTTACAATTGGTATGCTTTGTGTTATATTTTTAATATCCACTGTATCTGGAGCTTTGATTGCTTACTTTGGCATTAAAACATATCCAGACCTTTTGGAGGGCTCTAAAAATGTAGTGATTATTAAAAAGCCAAATGAAGTATGTTATGTTGCAACAATATCAGGAATTGAACATCGAAAACAAAGTTTTGTAAAAAAGAGGAATTCATCGACAATGGAGCCGAATTCAAATAGGTGAGTCTTATTTAAACTATTTCTTTTTTCTTTCAACTTTCTCATTAAATAATATACTTTCTAAAATAAAAAAGTCGCTTTATTAAAATAAAAATAAATAATTTTTTCTTGTAGAAAAATTAATTTTAACAGACAAAAAAAAAATGCTGTTTACTTTTACAAAATTTTTACATTATTAAAAGAAAAACAAAGTTTTAAAATAAACGTCATTTTGTTTTAGAAAATGAAGCCATTTTTTTCCATGAAGATAAAGGCAGAATTAGTCTTTACTTTCCATTCCGTGACCAATCAGCTGATCAGTTGCTATTAAATAAAAAATATGTATTTGTTGTTTGTTATTACTTTGACGCTCTGTTCTGTTCCATTCGAATCAGTACAAAATAGAATTCAACGTTAAGGTTCTTAGAAAATGTTTTAAAACAAAATTCACGCGGCTTAGAAAACAGAATCTTTAAACATCTAGTCTAGTTAGTTCATTTTAATTTTATCTAATTTAAAGTTTTTATTTTATTTTATTTAAAAATTTTTTTTATTTATTATCGTTTTAAGATCAACACTTCCGGAAACACCAACCTTTGATGCATCGCCTTTACCTTTCTGCATGTCGAGCAATGATTTGGATAAATTGCCTAGTTCAAAATCGTCCACGACTAGTTTTGAGGATAAAGTAACTGTCTGTTGCTTTGCCGGTGACGAGTATGAGACACCAAACGAATACAACAGTGAGAATATGATAGAGCAGCGCAGAGCATATATTACTCCGCCCGGTTCACCACCACCGCTGCCCAAACGTAATTCCTGGGTATCTAACAGTCAGTGTATGCTTTAAGATCTTCTTTTTTTAATATTTTTCTTTATATCTAACACACATACACATAATAATAAAAAAAAATATAAATGTTAATGCTTAAATTTGTTTTTTATAAAGTCATACATGCAAAGGGCCGATCAAGAGTTGAAAAAGTGTCTTAAAATAACGCTTAAAAATAAAACGAATAAAAAAAGCAACCTTCTTTTTTAATCCACAAAAACAGATTTGCTGCAAGAAATCGTTTCACATGTAAGCCCGATAATATATTTTTCCTGTTTTATTGCCAAGAAAAAAAAAGTAGTAGAAAAAACAACTTTAAAATTTGTGTAACAATTTACCTGGGATTTAAAATTTGTACTCAAAAATTTAAAAAGAAAATCCCAAAGCTGTTTTAAAACAATTAATTCTAACAGCAACCAAAGTATATTTTATACGACCAGCAAATTAACACAGACATACATACAAAAATATGGTAAGTAATAAGATTAAACAGTAGAATTATTTTTTACTGAAAAAGATTTCCGCCCAAATTCAGGATTATGTTGAATTTAATAAGAAGCATCGAGCATCTTCAACTGAAAGCTGTCAGCCGACGTATATACCCGTAACGCCCAATTCATCTGAATTTACTTCACTAAGTGAACAATACATTCCCAAAAAGCTAAAGCCTACCAGAACCATGATAGAAGAAGCCGTTAAAGATTTATCTACAAGATCTAGAAAAGGCTTTTCACTTGATAAAATTCTGAAATATGTTGGCCACAATTATTTACACACTCCAGATCAAGTGAAGCATCGTCTGCCCTTTATAAAAAAATTTATTAAATCCGCTTTAGAAAATGGTGAAATAGTTAAAGTAAAGGGTGTTGGTTTGACGGGCTCATTTCGTGTGCCGCTAACGAGTCCACTACATAAAAATGTCAATATTAATAAAAGAAAAATTGATAAGCAAAAAACAAAACTTCTCAGGAAATCTTTAAAGAAACACCAGAAAAAAAGAGATAAATTTCTAAAGCCTAAGAAATTGAAGGCCTAAAGGATTACGAGTATATTTGAAAATGCGCCAATAATTCTTATGAATTTGTTCAAAATATATTTTATGTTGATCATGTTATTTTTTTGGAATTACGTCTTAAGCTTTTACATAGAAGATGATAAATTTTACATAAAAAAAGAAATGCTGTGAATTTTTATTTTTTTACTTTTTTGTGTTCAGACTTTATAGGGCAAATAGTTTTCTTCAAGAGAGTTAAAACAGTGCAGCAAAAATAATTTAAATTATTTTGTTTATATAACAGCAACGGTTTTAAAATAATATAATGATACAATAAAAATTTTATAATACAAATTGAGTTAAAAATATTGAATCGTACAGTAATAAAATTGTACAAAAATTAAATCGTTCCTTTTGCACCTTCTGCTTCTCATTAAATTTTACAAATCCGATTAACTTAATACCAAATTCTCTCTTGATTTAAAAATAGCTTAAAGCTCATGATTTCTAAATGATGCGAAATTGTTTTGGATCCACTTAAGCAGCGCAAACCAGGTTTATACAAACATATATTGCCAGCAGTTGTTGGATATAAATGTAAAAGGTTGTACTTTTGGATGTTTTTTAAAATGCTTAAACACGCATCCAAATCGGATTGAATTTTTAAATACAGATATATATTTGTACGAATTAAGCATTTTAAACCAAGAAGCTTTGTAATGCTGTAGCAAATTATTAGATAAAATTTTTAATGAATTTTTATTTTAAGAAAACTTCCTTGCATCTATTATATTTTTTATTACTACATTGAAGTCCAAAAACATTTTTAATTGATACAATTATTTATTTAATAAGAAATACATGCATTTATTTTTTAATTTATCACATAACTAATCTAATTGGAAATCACATTTTAATCTAAAAAATAAATAAAATTTTCAAAGGGAGCACAAACTTTTTCTAGAGTTTAATTAGCAAAGTCGCTTAACAATGGAATAGTATTCGATGCATTAAAAATATTTTTTTCGATATTGGTTTTCCATTAAATACTTTAATGTCATGCCTTTTTAAACCAATCGACTTGTATTACATTAGTGTTAATTAAAATAGTAAACACAATAATTTTTATAGGTTCAAAAAATATAGTCCCAGATAAATTATACTCTTTAAAACTGTGTTTTTTCAATTCGAGTTTTGGGTTAATTAGGGCATATTTTTCTTCTTAACTAACTAGTGTTACTCATAATAGATCCATTATTATTATTAAATATAAATAAACTTCCACTTGTTGCTCACACTGATGCCTCTCATTTAATTTAATAAAATATTTTTCATTACATTTTACTTTTGCTTATACAAAGATTATTTCAATTAAAGAAAGGGCAATTATGCCAAAAACAAAATTAGCAAAACAACAGCAGTCAGAAAAACAATGCAATGTCGACAAAAATAAAATGTAGAAATTTAAATATAAAATTCAGCAAATGACTACATAAATGAACAACAGCTAGAAAATACGGACCAAAGAACAAATCAAACGTCATCAGTGAAATAAATTGTAAATTGTAAAAAAAAAAACATTAAAAAGACAATAAGGCCGAAATGTAAAAACCCTATAGCGAGTGAATTATGGGAAACAAATTTCTGCAGTTTTAAGCACTTAGTTCATTTTAATATTTTCTTGCAAAACATTGGAGCAGACGCAAAATATTTTTTTTAATCTTTCAAAAGCTTGATTAATTCAAATAAAATTTCACTTGCTAGTATAAATGAAGTTTGTAGTAATTTTTTGTGCAATTTTTTTTTATCTTCAGATTTATATTTTTTTACAGTTTAAAAGCCCTTAAAAAGGCCTTAGAATTAGTATTTTAAAGCTGTCGTCTGAAATTGACGATTGAGTGTTAAAAATTATTAATTTTTTGTGGATGTTATTGAGTTGCACACAATTTAAAGAAAATTTGTAGCAATTTATTTTTTTTTAATATTTGGTTTCGTAGCAAAATTATAAGGCGTTGAGAATTATCTTTGCTAATTAAAAAAAAAAAATAAACAAAGTACAATTTGAAAGTTGTGAAAATGCTACATCGTACATTTAATAATATAAAGAGTTTGTAAATATTTTTCCAAAAGATATTGCTGTATAACAATATGAGGATTTCTAATACTTGATTTGGATCTTAAACTTAGATTTCTAAAATATTTCAAAATATAAAAATGCTATCCAAAAATTCTAAATTGTTGTTTAAAATATTTCACATTTTGGATTTAATAACTATATTTTGTATGCCTTAAAATCCCTAAAATGTGATCTAAAAATTAAAATCTTAAATTGTTTTGAAAAATATTTCATTTTTGGGATTTTAATGCCTGATTTGGGATTCTAAACTAAGAATTTTAAATGCTCTAAAATTCCAAAAAAAAAGGGATCGATCAAATGCATTCCATTTTTGGGCTTTTTTGTATGTGATTTGGGAATCTAAACTAAGACTTAAATAAGTCTAAATTTACAGAGTTTGTTTTGCACAGCTGTATAAAATATATCCACATCTCCGTGAAGTCGCCGATGTGATGAATTACTTCAGTCATTATGTATTTCGAGCTTTTGTTTTTTTTTTTTTTTTTTACTGTGTTATGATATTAAAATAAGACTATCAAGAAGTAACAAGGCACTTAGACCGCCATCATGCAATTACTGCTTTAATGCTGAAAGAATAAATTTTTTGATATTCTATTTACAAAATAGAATAGATTACGTTGAAAAACACCTTTAATCTGGACTACACCTATCCTGAGTATAATGGTCAATCCAATAGCTTGAACTGTTGTTATATGACATATTAATTTTTTAAATGCGCAGATATTTTAATAGAATTCTAAAATTTAATGGACACAAAACAGCAAAAATCTAAAATACACAATTAAAAAGCACATCAATGCAGCATGCACTTTCATCAAATAAACATGCCTCATATAATTATATAAAAGAGCACTTGTAAATTTAGAAGCACCTAAGTATATGATCTGGCTTGTTTTAAAATAAATGCTATTTTTTAATAAAAAAAAAAATAAATAAATAAATAAAATAAAAAAATTGTTGGCAATAGAATTTCCGACACTTCAGCCATGTAATCATTTTTTGTTTTAAAACACGAAGAAGAAAACCAAAACTTTCCAACCAAAAACAAAAGAAAGAAAAATTAGAGATAATAAGAACAATATAATTTTTATTTTTGAAATATTGTTACTGAAAGGTCGAATAAAATAAAGAATATATTTTTAAAATACTTGCACAAATTTTATGCATCATTGCACTCACACATTAAGGGAATTCTAAGTAAAAAGAAAAAAACACAAACGCGCATACTGCCTAAAAATATCTCAACTAAACAAGTGGAAAAATTTAGATAGAATAACATAGATAAATAGAGTAACATACTAATAAATCTTTAAAGTGATTTAGAAGACTGTAGTATTTATTTTAATTGTGTCTGTTCTAAAAATGCATTCAATAGTTGTGTCATAAATAATGGATGGATACTTTATAAATAGTTGCAATGCTAACGAGGAATATGTTTTTTTTTTTTTTTGCATTGAGGGACTTAAAGTTCTTATTCAAAAACCTTGGACGTAAAGCCGACCCTTTGCTCGTTTACATTTTTAAAGAGTGATAGGGGACGGAGTCTTGGGTTTTGTTAAACCGCCTAACGGTTCTCGGTGATAAAAAAGAAAATTTTCTTCAATATTCCTCTAGACCAATTACGATAAAACAGCAAGCTTTTTTTTGAAAAGTGATTGATAACTGTCGACTCTGGGTAAATATCGTATTTTTTTTTGAGTGAGATCCCTTACACATACAATATTCTAATTGATGTAGAACTCACATCGTGGGCTACCATCTCAGACACTTTTAAGCACAGCCCTAGGGGTGCTGAATGTCATTTGGCCATGCCTGCATGAAGTAGACTTCCACCCCTTTTCACAATTCTTGAAGAGGTGTATGCTTTTCTCAGTTAAGAGTTTTATGTTAAACATTTATTTGATCAGAAGTCATAGCAGATGCACGAACTAGAGGAAAGCTAACTTATTAGAAACTACTCGCTTATTATGAAAAGGAGCTGTCACTTTAACATGGACTTTCATAAGAGAAGCTAAATTTAATGTCAATTAATTTAGTACTCTGTAACAGTTAAGAGATGAAACCTTACGGAACTTACTCTGTGATATTAATAGGAATATTTTCAAAACTATATCATTTAAAAATCGAATCCTTCCATGGGCGTACTGGGACAAGTACATGATGAGTAATTATAGTTTCTCGTGGGCGACCTAATAGTAGTGCAGTTCGAACATCACTTCGGGGATGAAAAATTTACATTTCCCACAAATACTTCCTGACGTTCATATAATTTTATAACTACTTAAGTTAGAAATGTATTTATTATGAGTACTTTGAATACCTTAATATATTTCTTTTTGCTTTTAATCGAAGTTGGTACTGTATTTTCATTTGTTGCCTATTGGCATGCCCATTAGCAAAAGTATCTTTAATATTTACTTGCTAATAGCAGAGATTTCCTTTGTAAGAAAAAATAAAGAAAATGTTTAACTTGAAAGTGATCTTATACTGTTCACATTGTTCACAGCGTCTCGCCTTTGAATGAGTTGCTCTCAACGCGTAATACCTCTGTTTCTATAGTAAAAGATGCAAAATAAATCTGATTATTGGAAGAAGCCCTTGGGTAAAAGCAATGCATCCGCATAATGATTGAAGCTATTGTTGTTTACTTTGTAGTCGCAAAATCTTACATATTAGTAGCACTGGAATAATAATAAAGTGCGGATTTTTAAAACTTTTTAGCAGTCGTGCATGATGAAGTCAAATTGGAAAATAAAATAAGTTGAACTCAATATTGTATCCAGGTTTAAAAAAATGGGATTTTTACATATTTATAAATTTTTTATTTAAAAAACACTTCTTATCCTGTTTCTTTAAAAAGAAAATTTTATAATAAGATTTTTGTTTTGTTTTTTGTAAGACAACTTCATACAATATATGTAACGAAGTATAACTGGACGTCCTTATATTTTTTTTCATTAACCCTTATGTTTTAAAACTCCAGAACTTAAATCCAAAAAGGCTAAAAGCAATAAGTTTTATTATTTAAAAAAATATAATATGGCCGCAGCTTCAAGTTAGAATTTCATTGATTAAAATTGTTAAAAAAATTCCAATTTTGGAATTGTCGGTGCGTGGTTTGGGAATTTCGGGATTTAATTTTTTAAAAACTAAAGTTTTTCACAAAAGTTCGTATTAAAATCTCCCTTTTTAATCAATTTATTGAACGGTTAGTACTATTTGTTAATGAAGAGCGTATTGTATGCAAAAACGTGCGGATATCGGAAACAAGGTCCCTAATATTATTGCGTCGATGTTCAAGAGAGTCAATAAAGTTGAATACCCGTACGCAGTCAAATAACTCCATACATAACAGTTTTATGCCAATCTCGGAGCAGATGGAATGAAATGTCTTTTACACCGTATTAATTGAGTGTACAAAGACAGTGAATGACGTTTAAGCATTACCATTATGCTTTGAAATCATTCAATCACTAGTCAATGATAATAATTTTGTTTTATAAATAATTATTTATTTTATTTATTTATTTATTTATTTATTAAATGCAATCTATTTTATTGGCCCAAAAAAACTGACTTAGAGAAAAAAAATTTAAGCAATTCGAAGAAAAAACTTTTGCTCTTTACTTTTATAATTATGATTGAGTACAAGATAAATTGCAACGCTATAAGTATTTTGGTAAATGTTAATGTTCTTCTGTTTGTATCTCAAATAAGTTCAAGTTTATAAGTAAAGTATATTCATTCATCTTGTTTTGTTTTGTTGTATTTTGTCATTCTAAATTTACTTGTTGTATTTTTTTAACCGAATCCCATGTGTATGTTCTTGTTTTTACTTTATTGTCTTTTTTTTAATTGTTTTAAATTTGTTTTTATAGTTGTTTCAAAAATATACAAAAAAAGTAAATAATTTAGAGACATTTTATTTAATGTTTTTTAGCTCTAGGAAAACATTGAACACTTTACGTTAATTTTATGGAACAGGTGTCATGAGCGATAGAAGAATCGAATCGTATCTTGCTTTCATAAGTTTTAAATACATAATACCCCAGCAAAAAATTAGACATTACCTTAAAAAGTACTTGCCATATGTTACTCTCTAACAGAACACTTTACATTAGTTCGGAAGCTAAGAAAGTAGAAATTGAACTATTTCTTCAAGTTAAAAGAAAATACCCTTAAATACGTACTAATGATAATTATTATCTCCTGTAATAATCAATGTAATCCATTTTCAGTAATTTATTATAAAAGTCTCATGGCTTGTTAAAATTATTAACTTGGTAATCTATTTGAAAGTCCTTCCGCCAAAAATGATTAATTCCACAAAAGATTACCTTTTCTGAATTTTTCTTAGGATTTCATATGCGTCCAGATATAGTTTACTCGAATGAATATGTAATTCAATCATGCGTTCATTGCTTAAAATTAATTAACTCCATTGCTATAAGATTTGTTTGTATTTTGTTTTGTTTCAATCATTAAAGTATCCCAAAGAATTTCAAACAAATTGCGTTTCTTATATATGTATGTATGTCAAGTTTCGTTGAGGACTGTTAAGCTTTATTTTTATTATTTGTTTTTTTTTTTAATTTTTTTAAATTTGAGGAATTTAAATTTTATGCTTAAACCAAACTCCTCTACTTGAAAGGCAAAACTTCTAAGAAATCAAAAATAAGCCAAATGAAAGTAAGGCCACCAGTGCACAGTAGGACAGAAACGTAATATTTTGTAAAATAACAGCTTGAACAGCTTGATTAGCAGAAATAAAATAAACATGTTGATTATCCGATTTTACAAGTTGATTAAACGATTACAGCATTTTAATCAAAAGTTCACTAAAAGTTCTTACATTAAGAGGAACTTTGAATTTTTTTAATATGGAATTATATGTTCAAGAAATTCTTTCATGAGTTTTTTTGAAAAACTTCAAATTTTGAAAAACGAAATTCCTGAACACCCAAGTCATGCGTTAAAAAAAAATAATTTATGAAAACTTTTGCATATAAAATTCACACTTTGCCCTTCATTCATTTTGTCAAAGCCGGTTTTAGTTTTAAGCGATGTTAGATCATAATTTTAAAAATCCCTACGTTTCTCAAAAACTCCTTTTTTTACTTTTACCAACTTGTTCGTTCCCCAGTGCTATCAATAATTTAAGTAAACAGCAATCATTTTTTAATGAAAGTAAATTTTATTTACATGTTAAAAGGTTTGTACTTAAATTGTTTCCGGCAAACAAACGCAAATAAGCGTACACATTTTGAGCTTGAAATATATCGATTAAATTACAAAACAAAAACGATTAGAAAAGTATTTTGCCAAAAAATATATTTTTTAATAATATGAATTGTAACTATTTTTAAAATAAAGTGAAAGGGTCTTTAAACAATAACCCGGATATTTAAAAAAGTCACTGAGTTTTGCACTAAACGGAAAATTTTTGATTTTTCCCTACGCTTCAATATTTTAAAAAAATATTGCTCTTTAAGTGTAAAATATTCCTGTTTCTGATGGCCTTTAGTTGAAGTATTGTAAAAAGTTTATTGGCGTTTACTGGACCTTAAATCTTTAAACATGTAAATTTCTGACAGAAAAAAATAATAAAATTATTTTATTCACTTTGTGAACCCATATTATTTTACTTAAATATAATTAGTTAAGTTCGTTCATTCGTGGGGTTTTTTCATTACTATTTTATAGACTTGTGCTATATAGTTCAATTTAGTGATCCCTCTTTGTAGTTCAAAGTTTGAAAATGAACTAGTTTAAAATATAGTTCAAAGGCTCTCTTTAGTTCAAAATCTCTCTTAGTTCAAATGTTCTGTTGACATATTGTTCGCACTTTTAACTTTTAGTTCAAACGCTTTCTTTAGTTCAAAAGCTCTTTTAGTTCAAAAGTTCTTTTCAAAATGTAATGGCAACAATACCATAGCATTACCGTAATGAATGTTAAATAAAACGCGTGGTAGCACTAATTTCATGTCGTAAATAGTCAACAAGGAAACACAGTTATGTATTCTAGTTTATCTTGTCTGGTAGTTTAATTACAAATTATAGTTCAAAAATGAACTAGGTGTACTAAAAAGTATGAACTAGTTAACTTAGTTCAATCGATGGAATCGTTTAAATAAACTAGTTCGTTTATGAACTACACAAGTCTACTACTTTAATTTCATTAACATTATTTGAAATGATGACAGTGAAAAAATGTTTAAGTGATATTGATTTTAATTAAAATCATGTTTTTAATGGTAATGCAATTGTAATGAAGTCGTTTAATTGCCAATTACAATTGGATTCTACCCAAATTTTGTATAGAAATTTCTGAGTCCTATATCTCAAAGCAAAAAGACAAAAAAAAACTTATTTACTAAATAAAAAATATCGTGAAATATTTACATAAATTTACATTGTCGTAGATGAAAACATATATAAATTTCATTAGAGTTTTGTGATAAAAATGCCATTTTAAAATAACGCTTTACTATATTTTAAGGTGCTTATTTAGTAACAAGGACAATTAATGATGCTTATAAATGGCAATGCTTTGAGACCATTTAATCATAAGTGAATAATATTGACTTAATTTTTTAACTAATTATTCAAGAAACCTTCTCATCAACAAAGCATTGTGAAAATAATGATAATGTCAATTAATTAGTCTATCTAATTAATTACCCCAATGTATGGTAAAGCTCTACAAAATTTCTTAAAGTATACAAGCATTTATTAAAATAAACTATAGGAAGAGTTATTTATATCAAGAGATCAATTATTCTTTATAATCTCATATTATCAGATTAAAATAACAATTTCTATCGTTAAGGTAAATACTAATTTTGTTCGTTAGTTTTATCTATGGAATTTGGATTATTTATTTGCATTAACTTTTTGAGAAGGCATATTTTATATTTATTTTAAGAACAGTGTTTTTGCACTTCTGACGTTAAGAAGGGGCGCTATAGTTTTAAAGCCGGTACACTCATTTTAACCGACTTCAAAAAGAGAAGGAGTTTATCAATTCGATTGAATGTTGCTTTTTACGTTTGTGCCTGCAGAACTCAGTCATTTGAGTGCATTTACACAAGAAAAGTTTACTTTGCAAAGTTTTGATTTTATGTGGGAGAGAGGGAGAAAGAATGATAAGCAGTACAGACTTTGATGTACTCGCAAAGTTGCTTTGTTTTTCGTTCGTTGCTTGTACACAGTTGTAAATATGTACATATGTGTTTAAAAACCAAATGCAAAACGTCCAAAAACTAAGAACGATCACACAGAAGGAAACAAAATTTGTAAAAGAAAACTTTGTGTGTCTGAACATCAAACAGAGTTTAAAAGAAAATTAACAAAACTTTGTCAAAGTAAAATTTCACTGTTTGATTGGGAACTTTCTAAACCGATTTTAACAATTTTTTATTATTCGATTGATTATGCTTACAAATTGGTCCCATTAAAAATTAAAGGGTGCCACCAACATACATGTTTTTTAGGTGTATTATGAACCGTAAAGCGCATTTCCTTAAAATTAAAAAGAAAATGCCCCCAATAGAAAAAAGTTGCACAAAAATGAATCTAAAAATAAAAGGGAAGCGTAAATTGACTTTTATGTGCATATCTTTTGAACCGTTATAGACAAACGCTTGAAAATTGAACAACATGTCGATTACAATGACCGTTATAATAACAAATATAAATGTTTAAAATTAGAAATTAAAGAGTGTTCCAATAGTTAATGTATTTTAATGTTATAATATGCTATAACAACAAGTATAAAATTTGAATTTAGAAATTAACGGGTGTTCCCAAATTTGAAGTAAATTGACCTATATGGCCTTATCGTTTGAAACGTTATATACAAACACCTAAAATTCAAACAGAATGTTCACTATTTTGTCTGGTATGATAAGAAGTATAAATATTTAAAATTATGAATTATAGGATGTTACAATAGTTGCTGTTATTTGATGTATATGACCAAATTGTTGAACAGTTGTAGACATTTGATTGAAATTGGCACAGAACCCTCTTTGCTAAGTCCGTAATAACAACTAACAAGTAAAGGGTGTCCCTACAACTGATGTAATTCGATCTATATGGCCCTGCCTTTGAAACCGTTACAGACAATGTCTTGAAAATTACACAAAATATCCATTACTATATCAAGTATAACAACAAGTTTAAATATTTAAAATTAGAAATTAAAGGGTACTCTAATGGTTATAACTTGATGTATATGGCCAATCTTTTGAACAGTTATTGACTAACGCTTAGAATTTAAACAAATTTTAATTTGATTTGTCAGCAATAAAAAGTAAAAAAAATCAATTGTGACCACATAACTGCTGAATCTTCTTGTTTAATCTGCATTTATATTTTGTTCTACAACATATAAAAAAACATGATGTAATCTTTCTCGAAGATAATGTAATTAATGTGCAATTACCGTCCTTAACAAATATGATTTTAAGTTTGTCTGTTTTGAAGTCGTTTCTTTTTTAATTCGCTTATGATTTTATTATGTAGAGAGCTGCATTAGCAAAGAAGGTGGCTTTATAAAAAACTTTAAAAAACAGCAGCGGCCAGAAGGATACGAAACAGGCTAACAAAATCCACTAAAGCTACAGTGCAATTTTGAATCGCCTTTTTCTTTCTAACCGTTTGTCTACAAATTTTTGTAATAATTCGGTTGATGGTCAATTAATAAGTTGTTATTGTTTATCAGTGACATGTGTATTTAATAATAAATAATTTCCCATTGCATTATTAATTGTTGTTGTTGTTGCTTTTATTATTATTGCCATTATTGTTATTGTTTTTTAAGTGGTTGCCTGTAATTTTTAGCAGGATTTTCAAGAGTAATAATGTTGCTCTTGGCAATGATGACTTTTGGTGTCAGCATGTGGTCTATTTATTTTATTCATGTTGTATTTGTTTTTAGAATTATAGTGGATTTCCAAAGTAAATATTTATTTAAGTAAAAAGCACTTTTTTATTTTTTGTTCTTGTTTCTCGATTACAATGTGATTTCTTATGATTTCTTTATGGTTTTTTTTTAATTTCTGTCAACTAGAACCCAAAATTTTAAAAATATATTAATGGAAATATACGTCATAGAATTTTTCCGCTCATGAATCTGTATAATTTAAATGTGTATGTGCTGCTTTGTATTTTTAATTTTTATAGTAATTCTTAGTTCACCTAGTAAATTTGCATCTCCATCAAACATCCAGTTTAGTTTTGTCAGTAATACAGAACGGAAAATACCGCTGCAAAGAGTTCAAATATACCGACTGTATTTAAAAGCAGCTCATCAATTATTACGCTTGTGATTGAATTGTGATTTATTTTGTTTGTTTTGGAAAATATATTTTGTGCGTTTTTGAAGGATTTTTTCTAAATCTTTTACACTGTGTTAATTTGAGTTTTGTGTCACGCAGTCGGAAAAATCTAATCAATCAAAATGAGTGTCATGGTAATTAATTATGTTTTTAAAATATTTGTTTTTTTTTTTTTTTCTTAACCAACTGTTTGTTTATTTATGTATTTTAACTAAACTATGTTCGCAAGAGAGTAGAGTAGAAAGTTTCTCAAGGAATTACTTGAATTATTCCTTGAACTGTGAATAAATCAACAAAGAATTTTATAAATTATTTTTTTAGTTTAAAATGTAAATTTTGTAGTTACACAAAATAATCACAAAAATAAAAATTATGTTGAAGAGTTGGTTTAAGTGAATATGGCGAACCCACATTCGCTCTAACCACAAGGACAGATCACTTTTACGCCATATTTTTTTCTAAATTTTAAAATTCAAAAGAAATGTAACTTAACAATTAAAAATATAATTAAAGAAAAATCAAAAATTTCTTTAATTAGTTAATCAATACAAACGAAACGAATCTTATAAATCATACGCATATGGCATATGATTGCTTATTGTACGTACATTTTTGCAGAACAAACTTTTTATTAAAATAAAAAGGCAAACAGTGGGCAAGTTAAGAAAAAGTAAAAAAAGAGTAATTAAATTTCAGACATTTAGAAAATAGTCTAGAAAGTCAGCTTTAACATAGGAAGGAATTATAAAAACAGGTATAAACCAAGGGAAGTTTAAAATTTTTTCTGTTATTAAAGAAGCAATATATCCTCAAATTATTACGACTCTTTAGGTAAATAAACATTTTTTAACAAAACTAAAATTATTTATACTTTAAGCTTCAGTCAAATAGATGTTAAACTTTCAAAATCATTATTTAGCTATAATCCAATTTTTGCCATTACGAGACGAAATCAAACTCTTTATTTATATTTCAGTGCATTTTAATTGATTCTATAGGATACATGAAGCCGAATAAAGCAGATTTGCTAAGCCATTTTTCTGCAACTAAAATTCAAAATTAACGAGACAGGTACAATTTTTCTTGGCGAAATACTTTTTGGAAGATTAAAGAAGTTTTAAATAAAAATTATTTGTTTTTATTTACATTATGAAAGATGTTTTTTTAACAAACTAATAGAACTTTCAATTTGTGTTAATTCTTTTGAATTAAATATTTCTTAAGAAATGAACCACTTCAAATAATATTTTTTTCAGTCCAATAAGAAATCGGTCTTAAAGGTTGTTTCGATTTTTTCTTTAAAATAAATTTGTAAATATTAATTTTTTTAGGAATTCTGAAATAAATACGAAAAAATTTTAAACGTTTTTTTTTTTTTTTTTGCAATTATCTATAAAAATAAACATACTAATTATAATGTTTATTTACGTATTCAAATTCAACTTTAATTAAACTTTAGAGAACTTAATTAAAATTACAAAGCTCAATTTTTTATATCCAGACAAATTCTAAAACTAACACTTGGCTACACATCATGTGTAGACGCGTAAATTTTCGACGAGATTTCAAATTTATTTCACATTTTTGGACAAATCCTCCACGTTGCGGCAGCTTTGTTAAAGTTAAAACGATAATCTTTATTAAACAAATCATATTATTAGTGCCAGGTAATGATCAATTTTAATAAATACAATTTTCCTATCAATCTTTTTTAAGTTAAAAGAAAAAAATGTTTGCATAGAGCAGAACAACCAAAACCAATAGAGCATGGAAAATTAAAAACGTTTTAGTACTACTCTTGCTAAAAATAATTGTAGGTAGCAAAAAGAAAAAATTAAAAATAAGTTGAAAATACTAGCGAAAATTTAATAAGAACTTAATTTTATTTTTCCACTAATGTTACGCACTGCAAGAGGAGATCCCTTAAATTTAATTTTGAAAGAAACATTAAATTTATGGTATGAGAATTTAGACAGATTATTAGTTCTTGGACGTCTATAAATATATACAGCAATATTGTTGTAGACAACTTTAAGCTCATATTTGCTTGCCGACTCATCATATCCTACAGTTTTGCAAACCGTCATTGCCCTCGATATTTTTTATCTTACTAAAGTAAAATTATAAATTTACACTCTATTTAATGCAAAGGATATTTTGTGAGCGAACGCAACAAATTATAGAAATAGGACCCTTAAGCATTTTGAGAGTTTAATTTGAAGCTTCTAATTTTTTACAAACAAAACGGCGTTATGGTCTATGTGATTAAATTAACAACAAAAAGAAATGTTAAAGCCAAATTTTCAGAGAATTTGGTATCAATAAAATATAGCAATAACACAACAACAAATAATTCTTGCAAAAAAGAAACCGACTTCAAAACAGATTTAAGCTGTCTCTAACGGTTTAAAAGTTATGACCACACCACCACCCTTTAGTTTCCAAAGTGAAAATTTATATTTGTCGTTATAGCGAGCGTAGCAATACCGGCTCTTTCTACTACCTTTAGTCATAAACATCAAATTTAATGCACTATTGGGACACCCTTAATTTATAAATTCGAATATTTATACTTGTTATTATAACGATCATAGTAATCGACATTCTGTTAAATTTTCTAAATAAAGATACCTATGGGTACACCCTTTTATTTTAAGATTTATTTTTGTATTACGCCTTGCTATTGGGGGAATTTTCTTTTTAATTTTAAAGAAATGTGCTTAACTGTTCATAATTCACTTAAAAAACATGTATGTTTAAAGGGGCACCCTTTAGTTTTGAATGGGACCAATCTCTAAACATAATCTATCGACTTACCAAATTTTTCTTACATTCTGAATTTGAGAAAGGACAAACATTTTTGATTAAGACCATGGCTTTTCAGATTTCTCGCCAAGCATGAAGAAAACAAAACTTGCTTAAAGTAAATTTTTTTGATTTGGTGGCACGGCAGCTTTTTAACAACTTCAGTTTTAAATTTAAGTTCTAAAAATTTTTAAGAAAGAAAATTTATTTTACAAATGTATGCAGACGTTTTCCAAAGAAAACAAGAAGAATTAGATGCTAGCAGGATGAAATGTTGCACTGTCTAGGATCCTAAAGAATTATCAAAAAATGTAGAAAATACGAAGGTGTCTTAAGTTTACGAACTTTGTTTTATTATTAAAACCATTTACATATTACCATTTCATATTACTACTGGATATTTGTGAAAGACAATGGAAACAAAAACATACATGAAATTCTCTCCAATTTATATCAGTTTTGGTCCCAAGTTTAGAATTATAAGGATGCTGTACTTACATACCAATTTTAAGAACGGATTTGGTTGTAATTTATATGCTGGTAATTCCACCTACACGGTAATGCCTACTTACTTCAACTGAACAGATTGACTGACTACAATTCGTAATTAATAAAGCAGCAAATGTTTTTCAATATGGCATCATACATATTTTAATGATATAAAAACCCTTAATGATCAGGCGATTAGAAAAAGTATTATGTTCACTTATACCAGAACCATAAATTATTGTTATCATCCGAGCATTAATCTCTATTATTCTCTGGTTGAATAAATCTTTTATTAATGAACGTTATCCCATTGAGCTCGGTTAGTATTCGGAGACAATATACTCATGATAAATACTCATATATCAACAGAAAAATTCTTATTAAGTTTTTTTAATTTATTTATTTTTATTTTTTTGTGTGTTTGTCACTGACATTGATCTCTGATTTTGTAATTTTTTTATTTATGAAAATTTGAAATTTCGCATGTGTTTTTTTCTATTTCTTTAAATAATTGAAATATTAAATAAACATATAAACAACAATTATAAATATTTGTTTAGTTTTTGCTAAATTTTTATAGTTGTTTGATAAATTTTTCCTGGGTTTTTAAATTTCTTTTTGTTCATCATATTTATTTTAATGCTATTAGAAGTACATCACTAAATAGTTTGTCATATTAAGTCACTTAAAGAATTTCACTTATGTAAAAAATATTTGTATGTTTATATTTAAAATTATAATTTTTAACAAAATTTATTGCTGTTTGCTGTCGATACAGACATATGAAAAGACTTACAGGCAGGCAGACAGTTAGACAGACACAAAAAATATAGAAAATAATAAAACATAAGTATTTTTAAATGCATATGAAATATTTGTATGTGTGACTAAATGTGTAATTATTCTTAATGAAAATTGAAACAACTTAGCATTGAGATGAAATGCATTTGAAAGTGTTTTTTTTTTTTTTTTTTGTTTTTTGTTAAGGAAAAGTTTAATGGCCTTAGGAATAATCGAATTATACATTAACAAAAACAAAACAACATTTAGGTAACATTTTTAAAAATAATTATAGGGATCTATTAAAAACAAATTTTAGTTTTTTTTTTACAAAATCACAATTAAAAACAATTGAAAAGTGAAATACATTACCAAAATAACCTTAAAATTAATAATTATCATTATCAATTATCAAGTCCTTTAAAAATTTAAACGTTTATATTCTAGTTGTACAGGTCCGCGCACAAAATATTTTGATGGTTCTTAATTTGTGGAACCCATTAACATCAAACAACTTAGAGTTAAAATTTTTTACGAAGCTAAGAAATATATATGGTCTAAAACGAAAAAAAAAAAATTTAATGATAGTTGAGAAACTCCTTAAACTAAGATAAAACAGAACCAATTTTAACTTTAAAGGTTGCTTGGATCGATAAAAAATATAAAACTAATTTTGTACTTTTATTTCGATTTTAAAGAAAACTGTAAGAGTTCTATAGAAAATGCTATGCCGAATCTTATATTCCCTTCACCATACATGTATAATCACACATGCCCAACTGCAGGTTTCTCATTGAACAGTGTAAATAAAAATCGGCACAAGAAATTCTTTCCTATCAGTAAATTTTTTTAAAGCCTTTTTTTACGAAAATTTTGAGTTTTGCTGTCTACGCTTAGTGAATGAAAAGTTTGGGCACCACTTTTCTTTAACTTTATCATGAATTTTGATCATAAACATAACCACCTGCAGGAATACAAACGAAAGTTAAATAAAAGATATGAAAAAATTAAGGGCAGGCGTAGTTGATATTTGGAGTATTTAAATTTTCTATAGCTCATCTAGGGCCTGGGCAAAGTTGATTTCAACACGGACGAACAGACAGGCAGACGAAAGGATAGACATTGCTCAATCAAAATGCATATTGTAGAACTTTAGGAACGGAATGACAAACTTAAATATAACTTTTCCACATGTGGTCAAGGGTTTAAAAACCAAAATTAAACGGTTTGCTTGGCGCTATAACAATAAAAATATTTCCTCAGTTGAATTTCTAACATAATTAATTTTAGCACCTTCAAGTATAATTTCTTAAGCAAACGGCTTTTTAAAATTAAAATTTCTTTATATCAACATGTTGCCAGCAACATGAAACTAACAAATATTTGTATATAAGCAAACATAAAAATACTTTGTTTTACAAACTATAAATAAATTTGGAATATTTTTAAAACAAATAAAATTTGGCCACAAGCCAGGTCATGGAATTAATGCAATGAATAAATTTAAACATTAATCCACAAACCATGGCCACTATCTAGATGAACAAATCCTATATTATTTATAAAACTTTAGGTCTGCACACATAACTTTGTTAAAAAAAAGAAAAAAAAAACAGAAATAATTTGAAAAGATAAAATGTATTAAAAAAAATATGAAACGTCATAGCACCTTTCAAAGAACATGAAATGTATTGGCAAAAACTATAAAACATATTTATAGAAAAAACTGCAATTTGGCCTACACGTTTTCTAAAAATTAAAAAAAAATTATATATTGTTAAGTACACACTCAATATTTTTATAATTGTATTTGTTAATTGAAATTTAAAAATACAAATATTATAGTTTGTTTTACAAAATATTAAATTTGTTAGTAAAATTGCCCACCCTAAACATATTGATGCGAATTTTTTATGTTGCCGCAATCTAATTGCAACATAAACAGTGCAATAACAAGCAGTAAAACACACACCTTTTCGATTTTAAACAAACTAAAAGAAGAACTTATTTTCGATCTGCACCCAAGTGTGCTGATGATGTGTAACAATATTTGGCACTCAATGGTGTATGAAATCGTATGTTTGGTTGATGCAAAAAGAAATTTGTGAAGCACACACTTAAAATATCATAGAAATACTTTTACAGACATACACAACGCACATACACCCAGACAGACAGAGACAACAAAATGGTCATAATTTGTGGTGGCACATGAAAAAGATTAAAATATAAATTAAAATAAAATAATAAAAAGAAATTTAAAAACATATTGCAGTATAAAATGTTCACATGTTACTCTACACGATGTAAAATCTTACGTTCGTTAGCAACACACAAACTTGAAAAGAAACTTTCTCAATGTTATTATTAAGTTTTAAGAATTAGAAATTAACAATTTAAATCTCTCAGGGCTATGGTCCTGTTGTTACGAAAATCAAAGCTAAAAGCTTACGTGTGTTTCGTCAAATTAACGACTACCAAGTTTGTTATTAGAATATAAAGATAGGTTAGCAAGCATATGTTAAGCAAAGCTGTAAGCCCAATAAAATCTTTACCTGTATATTATCTTCCTGTGAGTAGAGCCGGTAGGTAGGTTATTCAAAAGGTTAGTAGATGAAAAAGACAACCACAAACCTCCCAAATTCTTATTGAAAAAAGGAACACTATCCGCTATAGATGAGATAGAGAAACCAAAGTTAAGATGGTAAAGGCTCCTATACGTACATGGTAAAACGATGGAAATCAAGAGCTAAGCCATAATGGAGGATATTACTTAGAGAGGACTAGCAGTGTACACGACTTCGTCTATGCGTCATTTCTAATTTTCTTAAAATTCAAATTTAGACAAACGTTTTTTAAAATACATATTTATTTTAGAGTTCTGTAAACAGTTAGAAATATAAACATTTACCACCATTATACCCGTTAAATTGGGTGTAGAGAGTGAAAGGTTTTTTTCCCTTGCTGGATATTTTGCAACAAAAACAAGAAACACAATTTCTATTGAATTGCTTAAAGTACTAATGAATATTTGTATGTTTTGTCACCTGAATTGTTTTATAAACTGTTCGTACTTTTATTTAGCAATTATTTGTATTGTTTGTTTGTGTTTTAATTAAACTCTGAAGTTTTTAATATTATTTCATTTAATAAACTTGTTTTCTTCAAGAATTACTTTTTTCCGGGGAATACCAGGAAACCCCGGGAATGCGATAAGTTTTTCCCGTTTCCCGGGCAATGAAAAATTCCGAGAAGTTCCAAGCCCTACAAAATAAGAAAACATAACAGTGTGTGACAGTTAGGACTGACCTGAAGAGCCTAGCTGGTGAACAAGGCTACATGAGCTTAAAACTGGATCTCTCCCCGCGAATTGCTTAGTCCCGGTGAAGTGACAGCTTGTGATGTGAATGCCTGCATATGTTTGTTTAAATATATTTGCAGTTAACAAGAGGTTGTGGGCATAAATCTAGCCGCGCATGTTTGCTAAGCAAGATGTCAAGTAGTCTTAGTCTAGACCGAAATAGAAGCTTTTGTATTCGAAAGGCTATTTATAAAAAGAGCCCGGCTAGTATAAAAAAGATCATGAGTAACAATCTAGGCGGAGTTAGGAAGTAAGAAACAGAAGTCAAACATTAACCAACCCCTCTACATGTATACCAACATTTACCATACTGCAAATTTGCCATTAAATAGTTTACATAATAATCGGCATAAAAAAATAATTTCCTACCATAAAGCTTTTCGGTTAAAAAAAATTTTTTTTCCAAAGATTAAAAGATTTGCTTTGGGTTGTTGTCCGAGCATAGTAAATACAAAAGTTACTAAGCAAAGTAATGGGTAACAATTTTTCTTGCCTTTTTCATCAATTATTTAGCATAAAACACAAACACCTGCTGGAATACAAACGAAAGTGCAAAAAATTATATGAAAAAATTGGAGGCAGGCGTAGCGTTTTGTTAAATGCCTAAGAGGATACTGTCCCACCTTGCGGAATTTTAATAAAAAAATTTCCGAAACTATGTCCGATCGATTGACGTATTTAAGTTTTCGCTAGCTTATCTAGTGGAAAGATGATTTCAGATGACAGAACAGTAGTCATATATCTATCATATATAATTGAAGTAAAACTCTTTCTAGAATGATAGAAACCGTTTCTAGTTTTAAAGTTATTTTTATAGGGCGGCACCTGAAAAAGTTAACATGTCAAATAAACGCTGAAGTTAATAAAAAATGTATAAAAGTTATCCTTTTGTACACATTCTCTTTAAGAAAAAATTAATTTAAACCATCATTCACAATTTCAAAGCTTACGATATAAAAACAACTAGAGCGAGCAATCGTTGTTAATTTTCCATAGGGATATTTTTTAATTTTTTTTTTTTTTTTTTAATATTTTAGTCGAACATATGTTTATTTAAATATGTTGTGCACGAAAATAATATTAGCAATAATTGAATTAAAATGTATTCGATTATTTACTAAAATTTTTTTCTCAAATAAAATAATTTCCATGTAAAAATTTTTATGATGTCTAACATTTCTCATCGAGTCTTAATAAATAACTTGGCTAGTTTTCGATAAAAATATTTTCAATAAAATTATTATTTCAACATAATCTCTAAATAAATTAAGCAAAGCAACTTTGGATATTCGTAGGAAATAAAGTTTTTGAAAATTCATAATATTTTCAAACTTCCCATGCACACAAGTATTTTATATTTTTCAGTTAGAAATTCAATGGTGTATTATTTTTTAAAGAAATAAAGATAAATGTAGAGAAAATTCGATAATAAATAAGATATATATTTCCACTGAAATAATTGGCAAATATACATTACATATATTGGAGTAGAATTATAGTGTGAGTTTCCAAGGGAAGTTTTGCAATTATTTTAATCGACTGCTTTATTCGAATTATTACTTTGTAGATACGCATATGATTGATTTCCAAGATCTTTAAGATCTTAACACTGAGGTATCCTGTTATTTTCTACAAAAATATAATATCTTATTTAAATATTAATTTAGTAAAAAAAAAAAAAAAATAAAGAAGCAAAAGTTTAATAACTGCAAATATTTATGGATATTATTATTATTATTATTATTATTATTATTATTATTATTATTATTATTATTATTATTCTAAATCAAAATTTAGTAAAGTGAAATTAAAGATACATTGTATTTTATTCGATTAATTTATTCGAATATTTTATTCGAATATTATATAAATTGGTATTTAAATTATTTTGGTTGAAGACATAGTCACAACTATATTAGTTATTAGATAATACATAAATTTACCATTGTATTACAATAGTTAACTTTAAATAAGTTAAAAAATTATTTGTTTATGAAAGTCGATTACATTGTTCGAATCACACTAACATTTTTAGAATAAGGATGATTTTTACGATAAACTGTAATCTATTAAAAAAATCTCTATGAATTACTATATTATTCATTGTTTATTAATTAATTGAATATTTTTTTTTGAATACTAAAGTAGAAAAAGTTATTCAATCGGTTAACTTTAGGTTAAAATAATTCGTTCGATTAGATGCTAGTGTTGCTTTTATGGATAAATTACGCTGCAAATAAATAATTTACCACTGAAAGCAGTAATAACTACTAAAATTTCTAAATGCCTAACAGTTTTTCTAGTTCTTTGAAAAGAAAACCTAAGCATAGGTGTTGCAGCATGTTGGTTATATCTCCACTATAACTGTCCGTAGAGTGCCTTAAATGGTCATTTTCGTATTTCCTACATGATGTAGAAAACAAGGCATCCAATGAATAAAACTTTTTTGTGAACCTCATAGTATGTTAACATTAGAAATGTTTATGTAAATATTTGTGTGCTTATGTATGTGTTTGATTTTGTGAATAAACATTTTTGAAAGGAGTGTGTACAAATGTATGCGTAACTATGGGGCAATTTGTTGTTGCATATTTATTATAGTTTGTTGCATTTCTTTTAAATTTTGCTACATGGCTTCAACTTGTTGTTGTGCAGTTCTTTACACCTTTTTAAATTTTATACAAATTTATCTATTTTGTCCTCCTTTTTGTTTGATTTTATTTGAAATTTTTTGTTTTTTGGTGTATAAACATTTTCATATTTATTTTTAATTTTTAATTTAAGTGTGTTTGTATTTTTGGTGGTGCATTTGTTTTTGTAATGTTGTTTAGTTACATTTATTTATTTTGCATCAAAAAAGTTTTGAGCCTTTAGATCATGTAATTGATTTAGTTCTTCTTAATCATTTCTCAGCGTAACAACTATTTGTTACCCAAACACCCAAACCAAAAGTCACCGACAATATTCGAACTATTTCGAAAATCATAAAAAAAGAAAGATTTTTTATGTCGATTTCATAAATTTAATCGTAAAGCGGGTGTGTGTTTTATTTATTTTCCTCGTTTTCATCTTTGACGACTAGATTATTTCTTTCAGTGTATTTAGAGGAAATTAATTTATTAAACGTGTGTTTGTGTATGTGTGCGGGTGTTTAATTTTCTTCGCTCATTCTTAACTGTCGTCCACAACGTGTCTGTGTCACTAAATTGATTGTTATCCTCGGTTGCCTAAGGATAATAATACGTTTTTAATTCAAATTTTAATAAATTATAAATTTGTGCGTTTAAATTTAAATCAAACATGGTAGGTATTTATGAATAATCTAAATACAAACATAAAATTTATAAAAAAAAAAACAAAAATATAGTATATAATTTAAAAACAAAAAATTTTTTTAAAATTTAATGTTCATAACGTTAAAGGGAAAACTTTGATTTCGAATCTTAGGAGACCGGAAACAATACCAACTTTATGGGGAATGCATTTGATGCTACCGATAGATTTGAATCAACAGATAGTTTAAAATGCTCCACAACTTATGAAATTTAAATAAAATAATTAAATGAAAATGACTACGCAAGTAATTGCTGGAATTATTTAAATAAAGCCGAAAAACATGTTTTATAAAAAACTAACAATGGAACATTTTAAGAAATTATTATTTTGGTAGATTAATTTTCATATTGATGTCATTCAATAATTACTTTTGTAGCCCTTTTAATGCAAGTTGGAATAATAACTCTGAATAATTGTCACTTTAGTATCTGATCAGTCACTTCCACTGAAAAAGGATAATATCTTAACATAAGTAATGCTAGACCCAGAAAAACATACTTTACTCATGTTTTCGGGTTAAAGTGAACGATAACGAAAGAATCATTTTAATTTCTCTTACTTTTTATAGAGCTCTCGAAAGTAATTAGGAGACTTTTATTTATTTCATGTTTTTATGAAGAAGGAGATCTCTTACATAAGAAATTAAATTTGCTCAAAATCATTTTCTTGAAGCATTTATTTTCCTCTTGTACCTGAATATCTTATTTGTAAGCAAAAATCGCATATTTAACATTCGTGTGTCATTAACGTACAATTTTTAACGGAAAAATTTTCTTCAAGGAAAATTTAAGACTAAAATGTATATTAAAGTATAGACATTGTCAGATTGTCAGACATATTCTGAGTCGCTATATAATAGTTTTTAGTAATCTTCGTACTTATTTTCCTAAAATAGTTACGAGTATTACAAAAATTCTTTAGATTAAAAACCTAATTTTAGTGAAAAGAATATAAGAAAGTAATAAAATACCATTACAAGCTGGCAAAGTAGACCGTCTGCTTAAAGCATTATGCTTTTTACATCCACAGTTAAAAGTTTATAGTTGACAATTTTTATCTTAAAATGCATATGGTCATGCTAAATACCCGAATCAAAAAGCGGTGCAAATAACATGTGTTTGTCAAAACACTGAATTGATTTCGCATCTTTTCTCCAGGTCCCAAGTGCAGAAATTTTTATGATTACCGGCGCCAGCGGCTCAAAAACGCTTCTCACTAACTTAAGTAAATGTAAGAAATTTTGTAGGATTCAGTGATAAAAGAGATGACAGAAAAAAATTTTTTTTTATGGCTAGACGTCACTAAAGCCCACAGTAAAAGAACTAGTACTGTGCAGAATTAATATCTATTCTTTGGAAATATCTCTTAAATGCTTCAAAAAAATTAAGTTAACTTATATGTCTACTAATGATTAAGGTCTTTTATTAATATGTTTTTATTCCATTTCTGTTTCTGAACAATTCTAATTTTTTATAGAAAAAAAAATTGAAAAAAATTTGTAATGAAAATCAAAAAATTTCAATATATGTATATTAAGAGAAAAAGAAATGTCTTCATAAATTAAAAGTTTTAATGGTATTCATATTGAAATTTATTTTAAATTTTAATTTTGTACTGAAATATAAATAAATATTTTTTAACTAAATTAATAATTAAATCAATTACATATTTGATATAAAGAACAATTTTCTAATGAAATAAGTAAAAAATTTTAATATGAAACCAAGTTAACTTTTATAGATGCAAAATTTTGTTCTAAATAAAGTAATTTAAAAATAAATAATTTATCGACTTGAAAAATATTTTATTCGAATTAATAGCAGATTTAATTCCAATATGTTTTTAAAAATATTTTAAATTCAACGCAATTATTATTATGGTATCAAAAATTGTATCATAAAATTGTATGTTATTAACATTTCTATTAAAATTATTGTCGATTTAAAATTATATTCATATAGTTGTTTAAATAATTTATTTGAATATGAAATGATTTTTTATGAACAAAATTAAATTAATTTTTATTATTTAATTTAATTTGTTTATTTTATTTATTTTATTTTTATAAATAAATTAAATTAAAAATAAAAATTAAATGAAAATGTAAGATACACTAAAAATTCGATATCTCAAAATTTTTACCGAAAATTACAAGAACGATATTTTATGGAAAATTTTACAAGAACTGGACTAAAAATACAATTTGATTTTAAATATTATTTTATATATTTAGCTTACTCAAAATTTTTAATTTGTTGCGCTAAAAAATTTTTTTTTGGGTATATAATTGGCCCTAATGGTGTAAGAAAAATCTTAAAAGTTAGTTGAAAAAATAATACCGAGCGATTTTATAGCTCTTGCATTTTTTAAAATGAAAAATTAAAAAAAAAATTTAAAAGCTCGAATTCAGTAAAAAAAGTTAATGCCGAACTTGAACTTTTTAAAATACTCACATTTAGAATAGAATAAATCTTTTAAAATCTTGTTTGGCAAATAATATAATTTTTAGTTTTTTTTTTTTTTTTTTTTTTTTTTTTTGGTATAGTTTCCTTAAATAATTTAAAAAATTTCTTTGAATCATTTAAAACATTAAAATTAATAATTTTTCTCTCTTTCTATTTACTTCATACAGGATGAGTTAAATAAGGAACAAATTGTCCGTAAGTATTTTTCCCTTTAAATATTTGAATCCAAATACTATTTGGCTACCCATAAGCTATTTTATAACAAAAACATAGTGCATGGAAACATTGGATTGTTAAAACAAACGTTTACACTTGGGATGGGATATTTATCTCAACAAATGACATATTTAATACCAGAGTGTTCTATTACAGTGTCATGTTATTAATGAAGCAAGCGTTTTCATTAAAGATTTCATCAGAACAATTCCATGCATTTAGCTGTCACTTAAACACACATAATCAAGCACCATAGAAAATTTTATGTTGTTTTTTAAAGTGCAAAATATGTGAAAGCTTGAACAAATATCTTAAATTTATTACCATTAAAGTTTTGAGAAACAGAACAGAGCTGGATAAGTTTATTGCATGACGGCAATATAATTATAAAATTTCATAAGTTTTTTATGAAGGCCATGCCCACTTGTTTGGTACTGAAACAAATTTCAACAAATTAATTCTGTTCTCTTTCTCAAACAGTATCCCAGTTGTAGACACTATGGAAGGTTCACTAACAAAAAACTGTCAAAATTTTTAGGAATACTATGTCTAATGGAAGAGATTCGGACGCCATGTATTTCGAGCTTAGATAGATGTAGTTGTAACCACAAACTGCTTTGCAATCCAAAAGTCCCCTTAACTCATAAAAATTTTTAGACAATGTGGATTCCGTTTTTAAAAATTATTTCAAAAGTGTGAGAAAAGTGAAAAAAATTCTCCCAAGAAAATAAAATAATAATAGTGGTCTTGTCCTAGGCAGGTTAAGCTTTACTTTGGCATGAACTTTTGCATTTCATTAAGTTTATAATTAATCATAAAGTGTACAGCTCTCCTAGGACCTCGTAAAGGGTGCATTTCAAACATTGAAGTAGTTCAGGAATAATAAATTTTTCTTAGGATTATATAACTTTTTTAATTATTTTAAAATAAATAAGATTTAGTTAAGAATAATATATTTAACTAAATCTAATTTTTGAACTAAAATTGAATACGCTCTTTTGGCTTAAGGTGGCAGGCAATAAAGCTCACCTTGCGTATTGAAAGATGATTATATTATATTCATTAAAGTAGCTTAATTAAAAAAATATATTTATAAAGTTTTACAAAAGATAATAAATTTATAAATTTAAAATTAAATTTTCATAAATTTATTGTCTTTGGTTACACTCTGTTCCTTCAGTGTGGTAACGAGTAGTTTCTGGCAAGAAGCTTTTATTGTTTTTTTAATTTTTAAATTTTAATTTTTGAACCAAAGAACATAAAAACATAATTTCAATTTCTTTCTTTCTTCTCGGTTTGCACTTATCTTTTTGTCTTTCTCATAGTTTACATTAAAACATATTAAACAACTTTTTTAAGTTCTTACTGTCCCCATAAACTTTTAGATTAAGAAATATTTTAAGGTTTATCCTACAAAATTATTTGGAATTATCGATTATAAAATATTATTTGGCGATTTTTGAAAGTAGATAAAAAACGCAAATGTTACTTGAAATAAGTATTCAATAATAAAAATTCGTAATAATCATTTTGTTGGGTTATAAAAAGTTGAGTTTAATAAATAGCTTTAGAACGGTGATTTAAATATCCATGAATCATTAATATCGTTTTAAAGAATATTGTTACCTAATTTTTATATTTAACTTATGATTAAGTCTTTTCCAACACCACCTTATGATGTAAAACTTTATGCAAAGAAAAAAGTTTTTGCACTTGTAAAAGGTCTTATTTGTTTTTAGATTAGAATTTAATTAAATTTTTAGTTTTCTACATGTTTTATTAGAATTTATTTGCAAAATAAATAAAAATAAAACAAATTAATTATCTAATTAAATAAATAATTGGATTAATAAAAAATTTAATTAAATGCAAAAAAAACTTTAATAGATGCAAAAACAATTTGTGTATATTCTAGAAAAAAATTTATTTTTCTAAACACTACTATAATTACAATAAGATTAGATGATGAATTAACAGCTTAATCAAGCTCACGTGATCACAGTTTAAGGAACTGAAAACACAAAAGCCTTTACTGTCACTTCCTCATTCCTTTTATTTTGCTAATTATTTTAATTCTTATTATTTTAATTATTTTTATAATTAATTTTTAACCCAAAACATTGTTAATCCACCAAAAAACCATTTAAAAATTATTTATTGTGCACTAAAGACATAATGATCAAAGTGACTAAAATTAAAACATTTAGTTTAATAATAATTTATTTTTATTTAAGTGAAAATCACTTAATTGCTTGACAGTAAACGATTAAAATTTAAATTATTAAATAGTAGCATTATAAAAACAAAATATTAAAATTTAAGTTTATTTTTGAACCACAAACACCCACGTTAATTGTGGCAGACAAAGCATACGCTTTTGATGGAAAGACAGGCACAGCTGGATTGTAGACAAGCAACAAGTAAAATAGACTAAACAATTGTAATTATTTGTTTGCGAAAAGCAGATTAAAATAAATCTTAACATAAACTGTACATAACTTGCACACACAATTTGCGAACAAGCATTTTTGATTTCTATTAAATACAACAAAGAGAATTACGCATAACACGGACTCATAAATGTAAAGTGATGTTAAAAGTGCTCCATTATTTTAGTAACAGTGGGCACAAAATACAAAGAAATTGCCGGAAAAAAAATGTTGGCAAATAATTTTTTTTTTTAATCCAGACTTTTACAAATATTTGTATAAAACAAAATAAATAATAGATAAATTTTCTTTCAGGGGCCTTGTAGGTGGCTCTTTTCTAATAAAAGACGAAGGAAAAAATATTTAAACATGCTTAGCTCATATGATGAGAACCATTACTAAATTTTTTTTAAACCATTTATATTAGATTTCTTAAAATTTCAATAGTAGAAGCCAACCAATAACATAACGAGGTTTAAATTTTTTTTGTTTTGTGAGGGCTGTTGCCCTTTACTGAAGAGAAAAACTATATAAATAATTTGAAATTCCTTAAAAAAAATAATCTGGTTGCTAAATTTTTAATGGAGGTGGCTTAGTCCCTCCCAGATGAGCCTTGCTAGGCAAATGATGATAGCTTCCTTAAACAAAAAAAATTTCAATCAGAAAGTGTATTCTAAAAGCTAAGGTTTAAGATTTCCCAAAATTTTTTATTTCCCAGGAAACGGGAAAAACTTATCGCATTTCCGTGATTTACCGGGAAATTATGGAAAAAAGCAATTCTTGTAGGACACAGGTTTATTTAATGAAATAATATTAAAAAATTCATAGCTTTATTAAAACATGAACAAACAATTAAAATAATTGTTCAATAATAGTTTTAACATTTGTACCAAGGCGAATCAATACCAGGTGGTCGCAATGGCGAATTCATTAATTTTGCTCAAAACCTGAAATGTCAAACTTAACATATAAAAAATTGAGTGTATTTTTTTTTATATGGTGTCTAACACTTAACGTTTCGGCGAAAATCAATAAATTCGCTATCGAGACCACCTAGTATTATTTCGCCATGATTTGTACTATATAACGAAAGATAACAAAGATAAAAATACTGAAAAAATATTTTATTAATTATTTTTTGAAATATATGATTTTAGAACTGCATTTAACAATTCACTAGACATACTGTTGCTTGTTTTCGTGTTTTAAATGTTAGTGGCTTTGAATAACTCAAATTCCTTTTTAAACAAATTATTAAATTATTTTTTTTTTAATTTTATGTTTTGTATTTTAAAAGCAGTGCCCACGACTTCTTCCGTGTAGCATTTCTAATTATCTTAAAATTTAGAAAAAATGTGTTTTTAAAACATTTGATGTAGAGTTCTGTAAACAGTGTTTAAAACTTTTCATCTACAAAAAAAAAAAAATCTACTGACGACAGTGGTATCTCTAATTTTTCTACGAAATAACATATTTTTATAAAATAAAAAGTATTCCATGTTTGAACCAAGATCCTAAGAGATCTTCTCACAAAATTTTATTCAGATCCATTCCGCCATTTTTACATAATACGAACACAGACAGACAGGCGAACAGGCCGACAGGCAAAATTCTAAAAAACAGCGTTTCGTATTTCATATCGATAACTATCTTCAACAAATTTTCAAAAAATGTTTTATGTACAGATGTATAGATGTAGTAGAATCCCCACAAAACGAGATATTTGAAAATGTTTAAATGTCACATCCAAAATATTTAAAAAAACACTCAGTGTATTTTATTAAAGTGCTAATGATTTTAAAATTTCAAAATTTCCCGGGAAGTTGTGGACAGCTTTTCTCATTTTCTAAACCCTACTAATAATCAAAAAAAAAAAAATCGTTATTACGAAAATCCTTAAGGCTTTATTACTTGATACGTTTACGGATCGGAAGAATATGTTGGCTAATTGAGAAGACAAACAATTTAAATTCTTTTAAAAATCTGGCATTCTATACGTAATGCAAGATTTTTAAAATTAACTGGGTTAATTGTAAAGGTGTCTTGTGGTTATTCTTATTCTTTGATCGATTGTGTTGCAGTTCGTTATAGAACCCGAAATTCTAATTCAAAAGCCTCCGCTGTGATAGTGACTTAAAAATTGTTCCTATTTTCCTACATTACTATGGCAGTGGATTTTTAATACTGGGTTGTTTAATCTTGTTATTTCTGAGATACCAACAGCATTACTCGAAAAAGTCGATTAAAATCCAAAACTTTTATGGTTAAGTGGCCGTATGCCCCAAAAAACTTTCAAATGTAAATGACATGTATTGATCTTTTTTAAGAAAAATGTTTTGGTTTCTGTCAAGATTGTAAAAATACCCTTTGTGAATAAAATCAAAGCGGCTCTTTCTATAAGACGAGAATAAAATTTGTCTGTTTTGAAAAAGAACTTTTGAAATAATGAACTTTTATGTTGTTGATTTTAAGAAAATGCCTTTTCTGAAGGTAATGAAATTTAATCTACCAATGCAAAATTGATAAAAAATATAGCTCACATATTGAAATGTTTGTAATTATTTAATCGAGAATGGAAGTGAGTTTTTATATTACTGACAGCAAATTCTTAAACCAGGAGACAACATACAACGCCATATTAATACATCACTATCGATTAGTTGAAATTATTGTTTACAGATTTAATGGGACTTCTAAGCCGGCAAAATTTGGCAAGAGCTTTAGCCGGATTTTAATGCTTTATTTGGATAAACAAAAAACTGAATTTGAAAATTTTATTTAATATTATTTCCCACTGTAGATTAAATATTTCGTAAGATTGCTTGTAAATATGTGTTATTAAATACTTGGTAATGTGACGTTTTTTGTTAGCGATAGAAAAAAAGTGAAGTTAAATACTATAGAAATAAATACATTTCATAACACACATTTGACAGATTTCGGTTGAGATTATGATTGAAAAGATTTCAACGACAGCTACACAAATATATGAAAATACAACAAATAACACTGGACAAGACATCAATGTAAGACATTAAATCAAAAAAACCAAAAAAAAAAGCCAAAAAAAAATATTACGAAACTTATATAACAAGTGAAAGGAAATAGATGTCTGGAGATTAAATAAACTTTTTTATCATTTTATTCGTAGTACTCCGTAATGCTTTTAATGCATTCGATCCGGAAAAACAGGGCTATATTAGCACCCAAATGGTGGGTACTATACTCAGTATGTTGGGCCATCAATTGGATGAGGCAACTTTAGCAGAAATTGTAGCTGAAGTCGATGAAGATGGTTCCGGACAAATTGAATTCGAAGAATTTACAACACTGGCCGCCCGTTTCCTGGTTGAAGAAGATGCTGAGGCAATGCAAGCAGAACTCAAAGAAGCCTTTCGTCTGTATGACAAAGAGGGAAATGGCTACATAACCACCGGTGTGTTACGTGAAATTCTTCGTGAACTGGATGACAAACTGACGAATGAAGATTTAGATATGATGATTGAAGAAATTGATTCCGATGGTTCCGGTACCGTAGATTTTGATGGTAAGTGTTTTATATTTTAGAGTTTATAATAATAATTTAACTTTAATTTCATTTTTTTTTTTTTCAAAACAGAATTTATGGAAGTTATGACTGGTGGTGATGATTAAAATGAATCACCGATTAACTACAAAAAAAATATTTACACTCTAGCAACATCAAAAATAATATTAGAACGAAATAACATTTAAAATAAAAAATAACAAAAATGATAAATTAATAAAAAAAATATGCAGCTATAACAAAAATAAATTTAAAAAATTTCATATTTATAAATTTTATTTAAAAAAAAAATACCTTTGACACATGAAAAATCATTATTGTGAAGTGCCACTGACTTTTTTTTTAACTTGGCAGCATTAAAAGACACTGTGATGCAGTCAGTGTGATGTCGAGAGCCTTAGTTTTTACTAACAAAATACAATCAATTCAAACTTTTAATTTAAAAAGACACTTACACATTCAGATTTAACAAATTGCCTATTTGTGCCTTTTAATTAGATTAATAAATACTTTCCATATAAATAAACTTTCAGTTTAACATGTGACATTTTAACATATGCATACATAAATATTTCTCTCTGTGTTTCGCAACCTCCCCCTTCTCCAATTGTGTTTAACCTATAAAAATTCTTTACTTTAATTTAATACAATCTTCTCTTTAATTTTTTAATTAGTTTCCGTATTTCTGTTTTTTTTTCTTTGCGACAAAAAAAAAAAATTATTAAAAAGTTGTCAAAAGAAAAAGAATTGTTTATAAATTAAATTTTAATAATTTATTTAGTTTTTTGTTTAATGACATGTTTGTTATAATTTATTACCGCTACTGAAATGTTTTCTATGTAGTGAATTATGTTTTTTAAGCTCAATTAACAAAGTTGAATAAAATTGTAAAGACGTTAACAAACTAGCCAGCAGAGGCCATGAATAAATCTTATTTTATTTTGTAGTTTTACTTAAAGGCAGAAAAAAATAATAATAATAAATGTACAATAATTTTTATGGGATCTATTTAATAAGATTTGAAGTTAATATTTTTATAAAAATTCTAACTTTTATCGTTTGTTAGGTTTTCTTATGTTTGCTAGACAATTAAATATGTGATTAAAATTAAAGAATTAAATAACGTTAAAAAGCATTTTCATACGCATTTAGTAAACTTGTCTTATGACTGTAAAAAGCTATCAAAATTTATCACCCCATTTAAAAACGGTTTTTTAAGTCAGTCGATCATCTCATATCATAATAAATTTAGCAAAAATAAACACTTTGTTGTTCGACAACATATGATTGTCCTCTCCCAAAATGGAACTCTACTGCTTATCCTTAGCACTTACTCTTAGGCCCTTCTGGCATCTGCCTGTATTTCGCAGTCCAATGCCATTCAGAGCTGAAACTTGTTCGGCAAATGTACCTTAACAACATTATCCTCCTTAATTTTCTTTCTGATCAGACAGTGTTATATATTAAAGCTAGATATTGCCCCTTAAAAAATTGGTTTTTTGACTTGAAGAAATTTCAATTAAAGTTCAAAATAGAATAAAAAAGAAAAAGGAAGCTAACAATTTTTTACTAATGAGGCCTTTGATTGGCTTGTTGTCGGTTGTTTGGGTATTATAAAATAATACTTTAAGCTCAATCCCCAACGGAGACGTGATTGAGAAAAAAATAATGTTGATGTGCATCGCGGTGTTTACGTTGGTTTGAAGAGTCTGTATTTGTAGGTACCAGTAGAAAAGGCAAACCGTTTGTTAATTATTCGCAGCCGAAAGGTGGATAGTGAAACAGAAAATTGTTGTCACAATATCGAGGAGGAGGAAGCGAGGAAGAGAATTAAACAAAATTACAACAGTCTGTGCAAATTATGGTGAGAGACAAAAGACCATGAGATTAAAAGCTGCACATCATCATCAGTTCGAGTGCCGCCTCAGCCACTTAGGGTTTTAATCAGAATAGCTGTTTTGCTTTGTAGCTGTCATCTTACCTCCTTGCTATTGCCATTCTTTCTAAAAGGCTATTTAACGTTAACACGGCATTTACACTATGAAATTTTTCATGAAATTAGCATAGAATTTTATTTGTTGGTGAAGCTGGAGGGGTGGGCAAATATTGCTTGGATATTGAGGTGATGTTACTGTTGCTTATATATATATTTTTAAATAACGCATAATGCTGCAACTTAAATAGATAATTGAGTAAAAAATACCTAAAAAAGTTGCATAGTGTAAATCTGGACTAAATCGCAAATTTTAATCTAAATTTATTTTAATGCCAAAATTCTATAATTAAAAATAAAGTTAGAATAAAGAACTGAACGGAAATGTATAAATTTTCCAATTTAGTTAGTTAATTTTGCAAAAAATTTTTTGTAACAGCCATAAAGTCGTTCAACCACTTGATATCTGTATTTCAATGGTAAAACATAATTTTTTTAATTTCTAAATATTTGGAAATTGTTATTAAGGGTAACTTAACTTCATTCGGAAATTTAACTAATTTCTTAGTTGGTTTTATAGAAAATGTAAAAATCGTTAGAAATGAAATTACTTTTAATTTGCTACTTAATTCTGTGCTGCTTATATTCTTGTAAGTTTTCTTAATATGGCAGCACACTAAAGAGACGAAAAGGAGAGATTAATGACTCCAATATTTAAATAAAATTTGAACGGATAATCATATACTCGTGTAAGTATTTTATTAAACTATTTGTGATTTTAAAGAGTTTTTAAAATTATTCAGTTTTAAAGGGTTGAGCATCGAAGTGCAGGTCATTAGACCACAAAAAAATATTATTTTTTTCAATTTTTATCGTGTTTCATACCAACTGTATTTTTTTTACCACATCCGTATTTATGGCAACATAAAAAAATTAACTATTGAGTTTATTAATTCGACCTGTTTGTTGTTGTTCCAAATGAAAAATTATTTAAGCTTGAGGTCAATTATTAAAATATATTTTTTATTTTGCCAATATTTCGCTACAAACTTTAAGTAGCACCATCAGGGCTTTATTTTTTTTAAAAACTGTAGTTGTATTTTTTTGGTTTAATGAAACCGAACGGAGCCTATAGAAACTAAAACAATTCTGATTGGCATGATAACTACGAAACCATTATAAATTCTTCTTTGAAGAATATATAAATTTTATTTTACCAATTTTTGCCTTAAAAAAAAATTCAAGTCGTATTTTATTGACTATATATTTTGTAAGAAGAGTTATTCCAATTCTTAACAAATTGCGTGTAAAACGATTTTTGTATCACTTAAATATATTATAAAATTTTGAATACAAAATTCATTATCAATAAATACTAAGTTTGTTAGAGACACGACTTAAAGAGTGTAGGTTGCACAATTGGAAATATATATACAGATGCAGAATACTATGGTGGTGGTCGGCAGAAGGAGGTAATTCAATTAATTAGAAATGTTTTATTGTTTTAAAATGAAAAGAAAAATGGAATTGATAGATTGAGTGAGTTAAACAAAAGACGAATAAAAAAATAAATAAAAAAACGGATGAAAAAAGCAAAGATTGTTTTATTATATAAAAGATTGTATATGGATGCCTAAGTATTTATTAAAAAAGGATTAAAAAATTTTCGTGATTAAAAAACTTTAGACAATTGATAATTGGTACACATTTTTTTATTGTTAACTGTTGAGAAGTTTGAAATGTCCAAGTGGAAGCATCTGACCTACTTCGTTGTCTGATGGTCATGAACGATGGCCACTTCCACAAAAAAAATTTTTTTGTATTTAAGATTTCGATGCAACATGTTGACTTGAGCACATCTTTATGACAGTTGTTTTTTTATTGAATTATAATATGAAACATTTTTATTGTTAAAATAATCTCAAGAAAATTATGTTTAATCAATTTGCTTCTACTTCATTTCAAATAATTTATTTTAGATGTTGCGTTCAGGCCGACGTTCGTCTGTTAGCCACACACAAATGGATTCGTGTTGCAAATGTCTTTACTGTTAGATAGTTTTAATGGTTTCAAGTGGGTTGGACTTGTGAAATGTTTTTGTTACTAAAATTTTTTTTTCATATAATTTAATGTGAATAAATAAGGCTTTAGGCATCATTGATAATGATGAAATACAGTTTGGAGAAATTTATTTATTATTATTGCTTATTTTTTTTTAATAAACAAATGCAAAGAATGCTGATGACGAATATCTAGTGTATATTTTTTTAATTGACACACAATTTTCCTTTCCTAATAAATTATAAAATTAAAATAAATCTGAACTAAAGCAAAAATAAGTTTCAATTTTTTAATTTTCTTTTGATGTCCTTGACATAAAAGCAATAAAAACAGAAAACTCTACAGTCAAGCAAGTTCACAGAAGATTTAAAGAGATTGCAGCAAGAAAACACTTTTACTGTACGAACTTGTATTTTTGTATATTTTTCCTTTAAAAAACAGTCAAGTTCTCATACGCAATATGCAAGTTTTAACTTGTATCCGTATATACTGTGTATTGTTCAATTAAAATACAATAGTGTATTGTTGTTGTTGTTGGAAATTTTCATATAAAATTTCAATACACCAATACATTTTTATTTTGCATGTTTTTGAAAAGTTGTATTGTTAATCGTGTTATCAACTTCATATGAATTCCATATTACATTGAGAAGAAGAAAATAAACAAAAGACATTTGTGTTCTTGATGTTAAAAATTTTTTAACAAAAAAAGTAATAAATGGATAGCATATCAAAAGTATACTTTTCGCATAAAACATTTAAAATTTTGCTTTTTTCAGTCCTATTCAGGTATGTCACACATTCCGATCGGAATAGTTTTAATTCCGTATTAACAATTCCGATCGATTTTGTTTTACCTTCTTCAGATTGCGATCGGTTTTGTTTATTTCTGAACAGTATTGAATCTCCATTATTTAGTTTAAATGTAGCATAATTTTGCACACCAAAGTAATCAACAAGGCTAATCTAAGTAGGACACATAATATAAGTAAATTTAAGAAACGCAAATAACAAAATTTCAAGGAAACTAAATTTCGCTTTTAAATTTTAAAGTGGTTTCATTCCGAAAAAAATTCTTCGTTTTTCGTTTTCTGAAGAAGCAATTTACGGAATTGACCCCACTTTCGATCGGAATTGAATTCTGTGACATGCCTAATTGTATATTTATTTCTTGAAAACATTATTCTGAATATTTATATTCTTCTTCTTATTTGCTTTTTGACGTTAATAAACAAAATAAATTGATACAATTATACACTGCGTGTTCACAAGCATATAAACAGAAAGTGTATTCCATACAAAATACACCATACAAGATTTTGTGAATTAAGCAAATTTTTATTTAATCATATGTGTTGTCATTTGTAAAAATACATGAAATATATATCCTTAGTGTTAAGCACATCATAAAAAGAATTCCTAAAATCTAATATTTTTTTTATAATCTACATTTTTAAATAAAAGAATAAAAGTTTTAATACAATTTCAATTTACAACGCAAAAAAGATTTGGCACCTATGAAAGTAATAAATATTTTGTATTTGTTTTTCAATTAAATGTATATTAAGGGAATTAAAAATGTATATAAATTTTAAACTGAAATAAATAAAATTTTGATTCGTGCAAAAAATTTTTCTGTTTAATAAGTTTTGTACTTCTGTAATATGTTTTTCATTTCCATAATAAATATGTTATTAAATTACTGAGTTACTTGTAGATCGAAGTAAAAGTTTTAACTACCAACAATGCTGCTTTGTTGGATTAGTTATCCCAGCAAACACGAAGTCAAGCAATTGAATTGAAATAATTGTACCGTTTGGTATCAAACATAATTCCCTAACAGTTAGATGTTATTCCAATTAAGGTAAAAATTCTTTAAAATATAAAGACATTTTTGCATGGGCAGCATTATTTTGTTCAACAACCAATATAAGCGCTGAGGGTAGTCAGTCTGATATGCCATTTTTCAAAAGCCTTTCACGAGAACAAATTGTTGAACGGTGATGTTAATTTATTATATTCAATTTTGCTAAGTGATAAAGCTTAGTTGTGGCTGACTTGTGGGTACTTTAGTAAAAAGAACTGTCGCATTTGAAGTGAATATAATTTTTAAACGATGATGGATAGAATACGAGTAATACAGTCAACGGTGAGCGATGAAGAGATATGATTGTAACAACTTCGTAGCTTCTTTGTCTGGCATTAATCCTGCTGAAGTTATTTTTGATATATCAATCTTAGGTACTCGTAAAAGAAAGTTTTGCAGAGAAAAATGTATTTCAGAGTGATAACGCATTTATTTATGTCAATTAATGCAACTAATGGAAACCAAACGCAATAAAAACAAGAATGGGACATATGTCATATCCATTATTTATTTCGATAAACTGAAGACTATTAAGAACTTTTACAACACTAGAATACTTAAAGCACAATTTCTGCAGAAAATGCGTAAAAAATGGTCATACAGACTGTTAAATCTACACGCTTGACTGAAAATAAGAAAAACAATTCGTTAGTTTAATTATTATTTAGAGTTTTAACCCAATCCAAATTATAACCTTAATAGACCTTTTTAAAATAAACAACTACAAATTTCATATGAGTTTTTTGCTTTTCATAGTTAAGAAATAAAAATACAATTGTGAAATCAAAACTCATTTAAATAAAACTCAACCCAATTATATTCATGAATCATCAATAACCTGCCAATGTGTTTCTTTTTATTATTTTTAATTTAATTAAAATGATTAAAATATATTTTTTTGTAACAAACTAAAATATAAAGTGAACAAAAAATAAAAAAACTATTTAGCGAAATGAATACCAAACCTTAAATAAATAAAAAAAAAAACATTGTTTTTTAAACTTTTGATAAACTGACACTATATAAACGATTTGTTATTTTGGTTATTTTGTATTGAGAGCCACTATAATTCCCATTATTGTTAAATTAGCAACGAGAATAAAATAAATAAATAAACAAACAAGAATAGAATTTGCCAATAAGTATTGATGCGACATTTGCTCAATTGGCAAAGCAAACATGATAATTAATTAAATTAATTCATCTATAAACAAAATCCGCATTGAAAATTTTCTTTAAAAAAAATTAACACAATGGATTGAAAAATGTTTTAACGAAGTTGAAATGCAATTAAATTAAAAAAATCATATCATTAGATATTTACAATTGATAAAAAATTCAAACAATATTGTAAATTAGGGCATGTTTAGTTAAAGGTAATTAAAAGAAATCCCCATTTCTTCCAAAATTTTATTTAAGTTTTAAGAAAAAATGTGAAATAAATATAATTTAGTTTTTTTTAACAGTTGTTTATGATAATTGATTGCCAAGTTTTTCTGAAAAGTCTTCAACTAAGACTTACGGAGTTTTTCCCTACATGTCCGGCATCATTTCTTAAAGCACAAATTTAGTCGACATTCTGAGTTATGAAAAAATATGCTGCTTTTTTTAAATTAAGACCAGCACTCAGGGGATGACTCCTACTTATGCAATGAATTGTGCCAGAACTAGGATATTAGGTTGTGGGAAGAAGGATAGAGTGAGTAGTGCTCGTGGACATTTGATTTGAATCTTTGCACATTATAAGTGGCAGAAGAGACCTCTGCAGGGAATTTATTTCACATACGAACTGTTCGGCTAAAAAACGAATTTTCTCTGTAATGCGTTGTGCGATTCACTGGCCAAGCGACCACAAAGGAATGCGTTCTTATTGCAGAGCGCGTTACGCGTATGAAATTACGGTTTTTAGAAACGAGTTCCCTGATTTCATAAGAGCACTTTCCGTTGTAGTAACGATAAAACAGTGAAATACACCCCACATTGCATCGATGCTCCAGTTAGTCAATAGAGCTGGATACCCTACTGTCACTGCTGAGCTTCTTCGCTCTCTTCTGTACGCGGTCGAGTAACTCCAAAATAGAATTGGAAGCACCGGCCCATACATGAGAGTTGTATTCCATTTTCGGTCTGATAAAGGTGACATAGATAGTAAGGAGATCAGATGGAGTGAAGTATTTCTTACACCGTTTCAGAAAACCCAGGCACTTGAATGCTTCTTTTGAAACATGAAAAATATGCTTGTTCCAATGAACATCGCATTAAATTTTCATGTCAAGAAAATCGAGAGCTTCTGATTCCTTAATATATATAGATATATCACCCATAATTACAGATGAGGTAGCATGTTCAGCAGTACGCCTGTGCAAAAGCAAACAGCACTGGATTTTATGAGCATTAAATTGAACCCTGTTCGCCAGGCTCCATTCGATTACCAAAATGTCGCGATTAAGGGTATCGTCTATGTGCTTTCTCATAGCTCCAATTTCCCGAAGGCTGGATCTATTGCGAAACGAAAACGTATGGCATATGCTACTGTCATTTGCAAAAGAATAAATAGGGTTAGAAGTCTGACGTAGAAGGTCATTAAGAAAAATAAGAAATAGGGAAGGGGAAAGGACCGAACCTTGCGGTACCCCTGAATTTACCTTGAACTCGCCTGATGAGATCCCATCTATAACAACTCGTTTAGTGCGATCCCTGAGAAAGCTCGATATTAGTCGAGTGAAGCTATTAACGACACCAATAAATTTTTATATGAGTGCACCATGCCACACTCTATCAATATCTAAAGCCACCACCTTTTTTCACCGAAATGGTAAATGGATTGACACCATTTTTCCGAAAGGAAGGCCGTAGTCACCCGTAGAGCGTCCCCTACAGAAGCCGTACTGCCGGTCACTAAGGAAGCTGTTGGACAAAGATATGTTGCAGAAAGATATTTCTAACACTTCTTACTAAATTTCATATTCGAATGGGCAGTATCATCTGGACAATTAAAGTGGTGTTTTTCATAACAAAATTGCTCGCTTCTACTTGCTATCTTGTCTTTAAGAAATTATCAAAATGGTTCAATACATTTTTAATCCACTAATCATAACTTTACCTCCATAAGTGGATTGTATTTCATAACTCCCTAGAAACAAGCTGTTCTTAAAACATGACCTTATTGTCGAGACAAAAAGAGTAGAAAATATTTAAATTAGAAACTATTCCAGTATGATTTTTGAACAGGACTTTCATTTGTAAATCTTAGTTTACAATTTTATTCTTTCAATGGAGTAAGAGTTCAGAGCATTTCGTTTAGCTTATCTTTTTAGATGTTTTCCTTTTAAGGCATTAGAGTAAAAATAGGAGACGTGTCTGTTTATGTGGGTTGTATGAAATATACGGCATTTAAACTATGCAATTTTTCATGAAACTAGCATGAAATTTTTGTTTGTTGGTGAATTAAGAGGGATAAGCAGTATGGTATTGCTTGAATTTTAAGGGGATGTTACTGTTGGTTATGTTTTTTTTTTATAATAACTCATATCGCTGCAACTTAAATAAAAATATAAAAAAGAAGTTGCATACAGTAAGTCTGACCATACTTTGCAATGAATAGAAACCATAATTTACATATCACCTGTTATAATTAGACATTTTAAAGGCATCTTACATGAGTTATTTCCTTATATGGAAGCAGCTTTTGTAAGACGACATAAGGGACGCTGCTAAGTTTTCAGTAACACTATTTCTCTTTCCTTTTAATAATATCTCCTAGAAACAAATTTATTCTTTATTTTTATCCTGATACAAAATCTTTGTGAAATTCATCAATATTTTTTGCGGTATTCGTACATAGACAGATACTTAGGAATTTCCAAAAAGTGGCACAAAACAACTCCAAACGCGTTAAGTTAGACGATGGGTCAACTTTGTTTCCTTAAGTTCAAATGGCTTAAGTAAGAACAAATCCCCACCGCTTTAAATTCCAATTTGCTAAAAACAAACAGTGAAATATAACAACAATTTTCCGATTCGGACTCAGAGGCTTTCTTTAACTGTGACAACGAATTATTAGAACTATTTCAAGTTATAATAAAACAACTTTTGTCTTGAACAAAAGTACAAAAATTAATAATTTTGTATTTCATTTTCAGCTTTTATTTTTGTAGATGAATTATAAAAAAGCGCTACGGAAGAAGCATGTTGATGTTGATGTTGCAACACAAGTAAAATGAAGTTGTTAAATGAAAAACCAAATGTTGATTTCTTCTAATGTTATATCAACGATAATCTCTTAGAACATTTCTTCACTCGATATTTTTTTTTGTAAAAAAAAATAATTTTAAGAAAATTTGCATTGCGTTAATAACAGATTTTTTTTGCAAGTAAACTCACAAAAGAAAGTGGAAAAAAAGAAAGTCGCAATATTAGCTGAGTTTAGAAAAGTCTCACAAAAATTCACAGGCCTCCAAAAAAGTGTCAGTTTACGACGACGAACAGTAACGCTGCACAGATTCATAGAAAAACAAAAATTGATGTTTCTCATTTTAAAAATAAAATATATGAAGTCATGGTGTTGTTGCAGATGGATTATATGTATAAAACAAGAAATGAACTAACGTTTTCCTTGTCAAGTTAAAAAAAAATAACTAAATTAAATTAAATTAAAAAATACCATTTTAAGTATTTTTTCAATTATTAGCGCCACTGTTAAAATTGTTAATTTGAAAAAATCCAATTATTTTTGAACTATTTTCGCTAAATATTTCTGTGATTATTTATATGTGATTAAACATTTTTAATTCACTTAAGCATCATTCTTCATTTATATTGGCTTCATTTATTTCTTTTATGGGGGATTTTATTTATTCATTTATTCAGAGTTTATTATTTTTTTTTTTTTTTTTTTGTACATTTTCTCTGTCTTACATTTCTAATTATATCAATGTTTCTCAATAAAATGCAACAACAAATACAATAACAACAACAAAACCATTAACGATAAAACTAAAAGAAAAAAATGTCGCTCTATTTGAAATTTTTTTAATTGAATTGATTCGAATACAACAACGAAAAACATTTAGAAAAAACCATCGAATAAATTCAAATCATCAGAATATTGCGTTTTGTTGCTGTTGTTGTTGTAACATACTTTTACTAGTAGTTGTTGTTTTTGCTGCTTGCTGGCCTCTTTTATCGTTAAATGCGACAAAAGTGTTGTTGTGATTCTTTCAGCATCTAGCAATTGTATAGAATTTTTAGCCAACAACTACAGAGCAGAGCTGAACACATTTTCAAAATAATTCGATCTGATCGAAAGGTAATTTTTTAATTGATGCAAATCACTAGACTTGAGTGATTATCGTGGTGCTCTAACGTAAACACACATAAACGGTTAAATTACTCCCTGTGTTCCAAAACTGATTAATTCTAGACGTACTTTTACTATCAAGTGATTTTTAATTTTTTTTTTAATTAACTAAAGTAATTTAATTCACTGAAAAAAATAAAATAATTATTTCTAAGTGTGTAACAAATCTGTTTGAAATAATAAAATAAATATTTTATAAATTTTTTTAAAGGATCCTCTTCAAATCAAATCAACGTTGCAAGTTTTTGGATTAATTTATTTTATACAAAATGGTGAGTTTGAATTTTCTTTTAACTGCAACATTAGACACATATTGCACTTAAAATGGCATGAGTTTAAAAATAACAAGCAAATTTTTAAAATATTTTTTTAAAAAAACATTTTGAACACCTGATTGCACTAAAAAAACCCAAATAATGTTTTTGCAAATGACCTTGATAGGCTTAAAAAATAGATAAAATTTAAAGTACATTAATCAATCTAACTATTTTATTTAGAGGTTAAATGTAGGATTTAATTTTTTGTATAATTCTCTTAAGTAATCGAAGAATTTCTAGAATCTTATAACACAGAACAAGGAAAAAAAAGACGTGAAAATTTAACCAAAAATGTGCAAAAGATTGTTTATAACCTCAAAAAATTTTAAGTTAAAGAAAACTTTGTTTTTTAGTTTAAAAACTAAAACCGGAAAGAAATGAAAACAGATAAATAGTTTAAAAAATATTCCTGTTTCAAAATGCTTTCTTTAAGTTAAGTCTTGGTATATTTGACTTAAAATACATTTCTGTTTGATTTTATGTTTTTAATAAATTAAAAATTCTTCTGAACACAAATAAAAAATTCTTATTAAATAAAAAAATATTATAAAATATAAATGAAAAAGTTAAGAAATTAAAATCAACATGACAGCTTACTTTGTCGAAAAAAAGTTATATTTACTGACGACTGTTTACATGTTAACAAGATCACGGATGTCGCCTCATGAGTTAAAAAGTGTCTTTAGCATGATCTTTAATTATAGACTTTGCTTAAAAATGTAAAAAAAGTAAGTTGTTTTACTTCTCAAATAATGGCAAATTTTAATTCACTTATGGACAACCGTTAATGTCCAAAGATTTATTAATTTAAAGCAAAAGTCATCTATATAAAGAGAGAGTTTGAACAAAGAACTGTGTTAGAAGTAGCTTGAGTTCTTAATAAATTCTATTTAATTTTTCTTGAGATGTTGTATATTTTAAATATTTTGTCCTTAAATTCCATACCCCATTTATCGTGACTAATTTTGAAAAAAAAAAATTGTAGTCAAAATTCCTGCCAACATCATACTCTTGGACACTAAAGGAACCTTAGGAATTTAAAAGAAGATAGATTTTACGAGTCTTTAAGGTTATCTTTAATCGGATGAATAGCTTTTAAAGAAGCCATAGAAAAAATCATAACCTTCTATTAAAATATCCACTTGAGGTAGTCACTACAGAACTCATTTATGTAGCGTTACATAGAAGCGTTGAAGTGTGCGAAATTTGTTCAAATTTTATATGTAAAAGTGATTTTATTGTTAAATAAAAATTGTTTGTATGAAACCTTAAATTGATATTCTCCCAGGGCTTTTCTTACGCCTTGTTAAAAATGACCGGTCGTTATAATGGAATGTGCGTTCGGCTACTATTGCAGAATTTAACACGATGTATATAAAACCATTTTAGTTGGGTTTTTTTAATTAGAAAAAAATTAGGGAGAATATCTTGCAGAGAAGTCGACTTCTAACGAATTTTCTTGCATCCGAGAATATCCAAATAGAGCAGCAGAAATACATTCAACAAGAGGAACATATAAGAGCCATAATATCCTTTCTTATTACCAAGTTTAATAGTCATCTGTTTTCTATCTTTGTGGCAAAGGACTTAAAAATTAGCTACAGCCATCAGTTCTCCTTCACAGAATATCCAATATTGCTGTCATTTAAATATTTATTCCCTTTTGTTGCATAAGAGTATTGAAGGTTTTGAACGAACTTGTTTTAAATATACAACTTTTTGAAAATATTTAATGGAAAGCTTCTGAGTTTAGAGAGCATTATTTGCCAAACAAAATTTAAATAAAATTATTTTCTTTAATTTATTAAAATTACTATCTTTTGCTAGAAAATTCGTTAATCGCAGACCAAAATAATTTAATTTTCAAAGCATTGAACTGCATCCTCATCTGACATCTACTTGCATATTTTGAGCCTTTGCTGCAAGAGAGGAAGTACGTAATGAAATACGAACAAATAAAAAGGCGTTTAAAGTACTAAATTTTCTTTCAATCTTTTGGAGGCCATTAAGACATTCCTATCTTTTGGATTAGTTGTTTTGAAGATAAAGTTATGATTGTTTGCTTAAACAGAGTTTTGGCATCGAACAACATTTCTGCAGTCTAATTTGAAAAAATTTAAATTTTGAGTTATAAGTCTCTTCCAGCAAGAATCGACCTAAAATAATTTTATTTTCCTATGTCTTTGTTTATGTCACAGACAAAGTATATGGAAAATTTTCTTACGATTGGTTAAGAGAAAAGGCATGACATAACATAACAAACATAGCGTAACAAACCATCACACTTATATTTGCGTTTGCAATGTTATGTTTGGGATGGTTGGGATTAGAATAAACAATGAGGGGATTGAATGTATAAGTCAATTTTGAATATTCCTATTATTATAAGACTTAATTGAGATTTTAATAAGAATCAATTAATAATGAAAACCCTATTACTGCACACAATCTCATGTAAGAAAATTTTGGAAAAATCCTATAAAAGAAAATGAATAATAAAGATTTCTTTACAGACTTTATAATAAATGATCCCTGTAAAATGCACGTCCAAAACTCACCTCACACAGCACTTCTCTATCCTGCTTGCAACAACAGCACCTGCAACAAAAAGAAACAATTTTTTTAAGCAGCTCTACAAAGCCTCTCTAATTGTTATAACAAAATTGAAATGACTGATTAAAAACCAACCTTCTTTACTGCATCATGTCCAAATATGTTTATTATTCCTGATATTTAACTTGTGCTTTGAAAGAAATCATTCTTACTGGCTGCACTAATTAAGTTAAATGGCACTCCGAAATTTTTAAAATTCCTTCATCCTCTTTCACCGTTATTTAGAAATATTTAAAATTATTTTAAATTATTTTTTCTTTATATGTTCCAAAAAAAATTTTAGAGCGAACAGGAATACGATAAAGAACAACTGAGAAGTAAGTGAAAATAAATAATTTATTGATAAAAAATATATAAGAATAAAAAATGGAGGTAGCAGGCATAATTTAATTATCTTTGAACTTTTTCTAAAATTAACATTCCCCATAGAATCATTGTAGTATAAAAAAGCAGATTTTATTTCCACCGTTGGTGTCAATGAATATCAAATTTTCTTAGACCTTTAGGTTTACATCATAGTCTCCTGCCACGATGTTACAACCTTTCAACACCAAATCTTTTTTGTACCACTGGCACTGCCACAAGTTTTTAAAACTAAATTGTGTAATTTTGGATTTTTGATAATAAAAAGCTTTCTCGTAATTGATAAACCACTTGAGCTCTGCTTGCCAATAATCTCCAACATGAAACTTTATAAAAAAATACTGCTACCTCTAAAATCCATTTTTATATTCAAAACTATTTTTTTTTACATAAAATGAATTCAATTTAATTCAATAGTCATGCGTAATGCCTTTAAAGCTTTTGATAACGAGGATAAAGGATTTATTGAACATGGCGATGTCATACAAATACTTGAAATATTGGGACAAAAACTTGACGAAAAAGCCGTTAAGGCTTTAATTAAAGAAGTCGACAAGGGTAATTCGGGTAAATTGGATTTTAAGCAATTTTGTAGATTGGCCGCACGTTTTGTGGAAGTTGAAGAGGATGGACCAGTGCTGATGGGTGAATTGCGAGAAGCTTTTCGTATCTATGACAAAGAGGGTAAAGGTTATATAACAGTAGAAACATTGCGTGGCATTTTACATGAATTGGATGATAAATTATCTACTCAAGATTTGGATATGATGATTGAGGAAATTGATTCGGATGGTTCGGGTACAGTAGATTTTGATGGTGGGTATTATTTAATTAAAAATCTACTTTTAAGTAGTAAAATTAAACTAACAAAATAATTTTATTACAATCGTAGAATTCATGCAAGTGATGACAGGTAAAAATTTCCAAGATATATTCCTGCATCAACGTTTTACTTTTGATCCTTTGTTAAATAATGTTAAACCCAGCCGTTGTCCCTGTCCACAACATCGTCAGCTTTTACATCGTCGCATTGAAATGCACTTTGAACGTTTTCTTAGGCAAATGTCACGTCCTCTTAATCATGTTCGTGACAGTTGCCTACAGCATGTTTGGCATTTACAGCAGCATCCTCATTTATATAGACCTTCATCATATAAAGATGCTTCATTATTTTGTGCTTCCGCAACTTATTGTCGTCCACCGTTTTATCCACGCTTTCCCAAATGGATACCCATTTTAACATTGTATCGTGAAATTGTACAAAATCCTTTTAAGCGCAAACATCGTTGTCGTTTAATGTTAAGTCACAAATAGTTTTTAATTTATTTATTTTACCTAAATTTTGCATTAGCAAGTTTCTTAAAATAAAAATGTGTAAAAAGATTATTGTTTGTAATTGTAAATCTTTAACAGATTAAAATTATTAGTGAAGTGGTATGGTATTATCAGTTTGTTTTAGTTAAAAAATATTCTTAAGTAAAATATAATTACAAAAAAAATATTTAAGATAATTTCACTTCTTTTTTCTTGAGTCAAGGAAAAAATATTGCGTATGTCCCAGCAAAAACAAAAAGTGAAATAGTTCAAAAATCATTGGTATTTTAGTTGCTTCTCTTGCACTTGTTTTATATAAAGCATTTTAAAAAAGTTCGTTTTATTATATTTAATACAGCATTTACACTGTGCAATTTTTGATGAAAATATCCTGAAATGTTTGTTGGTGAAGCAAGAGGGGGAGGAATATGGAATTGCTTGTTTTAAGAGGAGATGTTACTGTTGCTTATGTTTTTTTAACAACTCATGTTCCTGTCATAGAGTAAGTCTGGACTTAGTTGCAACTTTCCAACTCATAAACAACTCATGAAAGTTCATGAAAAAAGAAATTAAAATAATCTTTATTTGAAAAAATATATCCTTATCATCGAATTTTCACTACCAGGCCATTTTGTTAATGTGAACCCATGCTCTCCAATGAGAAACTAATTGTTAAACTCATGCGTTTTTCCCCTAAATTAAATTAGTTCATTGTAAGTAGAACCCATGAATTACCTACTTCTTTTAATTTTTTGGGATTATTACGATACGAATAGTCGTTCCATTATTTTGTTTTATAAGCCAGTAATAAATCATTAAATCTGCTTTCGAATAATAAGAAATATTTTCATAAATTTAAATTCTTTTAAAGTGAGATATCAATTATTATCTTTATGTATACGCAACCTGGTGCTAGAGAAGCTCATCTGAACTTGCTCTCAGGATGATTCTGTGGACGTCTATACAAAGGTGTACTTGTACTCCTTCCTATCTTTCCCGCTAACGTGATCCATTAAGACTGCAACCTTCCTTTTGCTGCCTAATTCATTAAATTAAAAAAAGTTCTAAAGAAAAACTAAATCTTATTTAAATTTTTAAATCTTTTTTAAAAAAAAATTACAGCGATGTTTTCAGTAAGTTTATTCTCGAACATACTGCTAACTCACAGTATTTGCATTATCATTTGGTAAATCTGTGAACTTATAAAAATGTATTCTCCACAGATCGTGACTGCCGAAACTAACTAGTGAAATAATGGTTTAAAATCATTTTCTTTTAGTACGAGTTTTTAATGCGTGCCTGAATCTTCAACAAATCTTGTTAATAATTATTAACATAATGCGATTGAGCAACAGTTGTCTTTGAATTTCATTTCAGTCAGATGAAATTTGAAGTTGCCCTTTCCTTTGTTCCACACGAAATTATTAAATTTGAAACACTCAGTGGCTGCTGTCACTTCTTCGATTTTGTAGGTTGCAAGCTTTGCAATCCTTTTGTAACTCATAAAGGCTCAGGCACAATACAATGTCCCCTTTGACCGGAGATACTTCGTAGACTAAAATTTTCTCCACTTTCAAAGCTTAATTTTCCGTCTAGATCGGACAGCCACAGATCACAATTGAGGAAAAAGAAAGCTATCCCGACGAGAACTTAACTTTTTTATGTCTGTTTTTAAGTGGGAAGCAGGCTACAAGAAAAATCCTGCTTTATTTGACCAGATTTGGCTTATGGTATTTGACTTTAGATGCAGTAGTTTTATGAGGAAAAACCTCTCTACACCTGCTGCCTTAATTACGATTTTACACGGTGGACACTCTTATTGTATAATTTATAGTTAAAAATCTGGGAACAATATCTCTTAAATCTCATGTCATGTGCAGACATGCCTCTGGTAATTTTAAAAATTGTATGTTAAACTGGTCGCTTCTTAAATACCTCGATAGTTGTGACTGCCTCAAATTTACCACTGTCTTTTAAACGAAACTTGGATTCACATTTTTATGGAGAGTAGCCATTTTGGCTGATTTTAAAATATAAAGAAAAATTTTTTGAAAGAATTTTTATTAAAAGCTTGCGTGATGTTAACACCAGCCACTGGAAGTACAACTTTGAATTTGTTTATTTAATAATTTTTAAGGAACTTGCATTGCCAAATTTTTAGTTCACTTAAGAGTGTTTTTGTAGTTAATTATGTTATAAATGTTAATTTTAACTGTTGCCTCTTTTAATCTCCAATTCACTGCCTTTAATATTTTATTGTTTAAAACCTCAAATAAAATTTCTGATTTCAGGTTAAATGTTTCACGACTCATTTGAACGCATTATTTTTTTTTAAAGAGGTTTGAGGACAAAGAAGACGTATTCTTAATTTTTTTATATTTGTTTTAAAGTTTAAAAATTAATTTTTGTTCATGATAAAAAGTATTTTGTTTGACATTTATTTAAAACTATTTACCATCAATTGTAAGATTATCACGTATTTAATAAAAAAAAAAGAAAAAAAAACTATAGCAAATGAAGTTTTATTTCATTGAAAATATTATCAGCAAAGCCAGCCAAAAGCAAATAATTTCTTCGTTTGAAATTAAAATATTCCATAACAAGAAAATGGATAAAAAAGTATTTCTAAACTCATGCTAAAATAAGTTATTCATATAAAAAAAAACTTTAAAACATATAAAAAATTGATTTTATTTCCAGGCTGAACCAGAATACGATAAAGAACAACTCAGAAGTAAGATGGAGGCAAATGAGTTTTTCTTTTATTCCAATTTATTTATATAAAAATATTCTTTCTTATAGTTATGCGCAATGCTTTTAAAGCTTTCGATCACGAGGATAAAGGATTCATTGAACATGGCGATGTAACACAGATACTTGAAATTCTAGGACAAAAACTTGACGAAAAAGCCGTTAAGGCTTTAATTAAAGAGGTGGATAAGGGTAGTTCGGGTAAATTGGATTTTAAGCAATTTTGTAGATTGGCCTCACGTTTCGTCGAAGTTGAAGAGGATGGACCCGTATTGATGGGTGAATTAAAAGAAGCTTTCCGTATTTATGATAGAGAGGGAAAAGGTTATATAACAGTTGCAACATTGCGTAGTATTTTGCATGAATTAGATGACAAATTATCACCCAAAGAGTTGGACATGATTATTGAAGAAATTGATACTGATGGTTCTGGCACAGTTGATTTTGATGGTAAGTAGAATTAGAAGGAAATTTAAACAAGAATACAAAAAAATTATTGTTTTTTTTTTCTTATTTTTTTTAAAGAATTTATACAAGTTATGAATGGTAAGAATGAGATTTTTTTTGTAATTTTTCTTGAATTTTTTGTTTTGATTTTAATTAATTTATAACTCTTTATTTCATTTTAGGCTAAATAATTTTTATCAAAACAATAAAAATAATCAACCAAGAGAATTCTTTTTTTACATTTCTTTTTAGTTTTAGCTTAATTGTGTTTTATTTTTTATGTAAACTAAATTAAATGAAAAGCAAATAAAAAAAAATTTTAATGAAAATGCAAATTTTTAACTGACTCCAAGGTGATTTTCTTGCTTCAATTATAGTACAGAGGATTTTAGAGTTATCTTTACTTTATATTCTTTGACATTCAAATAAGAACTGCTCTACTAAATGCAAACTGAAAACAATTGTATAATTATTAGATCATGGCAACGTAACGTCAACTTCAAGAAATAACAACAGCAGATGGTAAGAAAAGCATTTTTCAACTTAAAATGGCAGAAGTCCATGTAACACTTTTAAAAAATTCATTTATTTTTAATGCTGGCACTAAACAATTTAAACCACCACAGCCACCGGAATCTTTTATGATGAGAGTTGATGTCTGGGAAGTAAAGTAACCTAACGCCCCAGTTTTCATTGTGTCTCAAATTTTCATAGTGACCAAATTTTTCTGATCTACATAAACTCCATTTTTAATAATGCTCTACTTAACTTTAAGATGTATATTTAGTGTGATAATTTTTTAAAACCATTTAATAAGTCAATGGTAATAATTTTGTCAAGAGAACACTTATAAACAAAAACTTTTCATTAAAAGGCGTTACCGTTAGTGAAAATAATGAAAATGCTAAAAA